>OY728143.1:1379461256-1380802506 GCA_963277665.1 Viscum album | reverse complement strand
GATTCAGTGGCAATATGGATAGATCTAGGAGGAAACATGGGAGTAGGAGTTTAATGTTCAAGATTAGTCACATGAGTTGTTCAAGAAAGATTGATAGTGATACTTCTTAGGGATGAAAATTTATTAAAGGGGGAGAATTGAAATATTCTTAATTTTTAATTAATCTACGAACCCTAGTTTTTGTAATTTATATTATTTTTTATGTGAAAATTTAATTTTACAATAAAAACCACCCTTATACAGGATTTCAGGGTATTATATAAGGGTGGAGTAGGTTTTGGAGCCCCTAAATAAAATAAATACCTTTTTATAAGGGTTTCTTAAGGGTAGAGCCTCTTTTCCTAGTGTTGTGTAGGGGAAATCATGTCTTGTGTAAGGTTAAATCCTTGGTTCATGTTCTACATAATGGTAAGGTATTTCTAGGTAAGGATAGGGTTATACTGTATAAGGGTATTCCCGAGTTCCTCTGCTCACGTAAGGGTTATCTGGAAGTTGCGTATAAGTACCAACAACTTTCTTAAGGGTAAGGTAAGCATTATATGAGGGTTTTATGGACTACATTAGGGTAAGTTGAGCATTACGTAACGGTTTTCCAAAAATCTTATGGCTCATGTAAGGGTACGATGAGTTTCCTAAATCCCATATAAGGGTGGACAACCGTGTAATTATAAAACCCTATTACCCTTATGCAGTGTGTGTGTCCTGTATATGGGTAATTAATTTTACCCATTTTATCATATTTTCTTCTCTAGGACACACTTGAAACTCTTTTCAACACTTTTAAATGTCTAAAGCATTGTAATTAAATTCTTATTATCCATTTACCTTAAGTCAAATTTTTATAATGACCTAAATTATCCTCTATTAAGAAACAGTTGGAAGAAAAATTAAATTTTTAATTTAATTTGTGGCATTAAGTCTATGACGTTGTACATGGTATTTTTATTTCTAAAATAGTCAAACCCTTGTGGCTCTTATTTTGAGATATCCTTTGGTATTTTAGAAATTCAAAAATTCCTTTACACAAGATCTTTGAAGTCCTCATTGACCAAATTGATTTCATTCTTCGAGTTTCTAAGAGGGAAAACCCATTATTCCCTCCTCTTTCTTGAGTGAAACACCAAGAAAAGGTAAATTACTGGTAGAAATTTAATATTTATATTCTCCTTTTTCAGTGAAATTTGTAAATTGAGTTCTTTAGATGCCTTCTAAAAATTAAGGTTAAAGAATTATTAAGTGGTAAAAATATAAAAACTATCATAGAGTGAGAGAAAATAATTCAGATGATAATAACATATTTTTATCAAAGAATAATAATAATGAATTATCACATGCATATTATTCTAGAGAAATAGAATATTTTCACAAGTGAAATTATAATTATTCTTTGAGGAATAAATTGTTAGCACATTTGTTGGAATAATTGATAATTAAAAAATAATCCATGAGAGAGAAACTATTATTTCATGTGGTATTTTATTTCTTTTGGAAATAAAATAATTGGTTTTGGTTTTGGAAACCATTGAAAAACCTTTACATTTACATGTCATCAAATATGATAATAAGGGATAAGAGGAGGTGTTCTTGGTTATAGTGGTTTCCACTCTAGCTTTAAAACCACACAAGATGGTTTATCCTCTACATTGTCATCAATGTCTTTGAGGTAGGAAGTTTGTTTCCATTTGGGGATCTCGTTTACACATGTTTCCTTTATATGATTCTTGTGTGGGTATAATAAGACTCACCATGTTTTATCGTGATTGCATGTGGGTGTTTGTAGCCCGTGAGACCTGTTATGGTATTTTATTCCATGATTATTTCTAGAGTATCTTGTTTCCATGTTTTATTGTGATCAAATATTGTTATATATTGCTAATATATTCTCATGATGACATGTTATACTTTTCTCATATGCTCTACCCTATTATGTGTTATCATTCCTTGGAGGTTTTTATTGGTACTAGAGACAAGTTCACCATCATGTATTGTTTATCCCTTTATGTTCATGACTTATGACAATGATGATGATGGAACTAAGCATGAGATTAGGGTATGAAAGTATAAGGGCTTGACATTAGGCAACGCTTTAGGGGTAGGACGGTCTAGGGGCTTGACCAGAGCCATATATGGGGTATGACTGTCTAGAGGTCTAACCCATGATGGAGTCAGGATATGATGACATGGGGCCTAATTTGACTAGATTCCTTGAGAATTTGGGGAGACATGTTATGTTCCTAGTGACGTTTTCTTTCTCACATTGACATTCCATGAATATCCTTAAAACATGGAACCAAATCATGTACATGCAAAGGTTTTTGGTAGCTTTGTTAGCATACAACTCCTCGATTTTGGATTATATGTTGTTATACTTGTTACACATCTATTAATATCATGGATCACATATATTATACTTGATAACACTTATTAAGGACAAATTTTTTGTATTCTAATGAGTCTTGTACTCACACCATACTTAGGCATTTTAGTGTGCTTGTAGATTTCATTCATAGAGATCCGAGTTAGGGAAAGGGGTCCATGGAAGATGATTTATTTGTCGAGCAAGGGGTCAGAGGTGGGACTTTGAATGTATCTGAGGATCACTGTAATTTTATTTATTTATTTACCCGCTTTACATTATACTCTGGTCTATATTTCCACTTTGGGAGCCCATTGATTATCTATTTGACATATATGTCTTTTTTAGTTTTTGCATGATACTCTAGTCATTATATTATTTATTTTTATTTTTATTTATTTTCTTCATTATAAGATATTGTGGGTGTAGTCTCCCCATTGAAGAACTTAAACACTCACTGCTAGTTGTAATCCTCTTTTGTATGGAAAAAAAGTGTGTGAGATCATGTGACACTTTGGTTCAGACCTGGTGGTTCGGGCTAGTACCTTATGCTTTGTTAAATAAAATAAAAAAAATAACAAAATCATCAATCCATTTAACTTAATGAATAATATGAACCATCTAAAATCCAATCTCAAAAGATATAATCTCTTAATTTTTTTTTTCATTTTTTAAGCAATAATATTCTTTCACACATCATTGTGATCTGCCTCACAATATCCCTTCTCTCTTAAGAAAATTGTAAGGTTATGCTCAATTATCAAAATCATTAAAGATTAACATATGACTGTAATGAATTTTATGTCTCAAAATTTGGAAATTAAAATATGGAATTAATCATGAAGACTATTTAAGAGGCTCAAAATTATTTTGGTTTGATCGGTATTTTAAAAATTTTCTATCCGAAATGAGTGATAAAACTCTAAAAAAAGAATCACTCTCTCAAACCTCACTTCCATATTTATAAAACTTTTCATGTCCCTAATAATGAAATATAAATAATCCTCAAAAGAACACAATCCTAATATAAGTAACAAATTTCTCAAATATTTTTATGGAGTCATATAAAACTCATTTTCCCCTAAATAACATTTTCAGGAAACTATAACTCCCACACATAAAATAAATGATATGGGTGGAAGTGGAAATATGATACTGTAAATTTAACATTGAAAAATGAGGGCTCAATGGTTCAAAAGTGGTTTAAATAAATGAATCATTTATTTTATTGTAGTTCATAAAATTATAACTATTTCGATAAAAAATAATAATCTTCTGAAATTCATACATTTTCATGAAATTCTCAGGAGGGGTTGAAAAGGGAGTGATAAAAAAGGGTTCAGATTCCTCTTGAGTGTGGAATTAGATGTTATAAAACATAAAAGATCATTTATATTAGCCAAAGTTTCAAAAATAAACATGTTTCCGAGTAAAAATTCTAAAGATATGGTTAATTATTAGAAATCATCTAAATATGTGTTGTAATAGTGGGTTCCCTAGACCTAACTAAACAATATGTTTTTATTACCATACCGTGTATATAGTGATATATACATGAATTTAGCTTACCATTATAGTGTTGATATTTCTGCGTACACTAATTAAATGGTAATTTCTATAGATTAGTTGTCATATCAAAAGGTTATAGTAGTTTCCATGCTATAATGACAACCTTGTGATGCTATGATATTAATCTTAAGAAAATTACCTATTGTCTAGATACATAATTCTGACTAGACACAAATGATGTTTGACAATAAGGTAATGGGGGCTCATAAGAATAAATATTTCTTCTCATGATGTTCACACATGGTGATCTCAATAGATGAGATCATGAGGACTGACACATTAATAAGAACATCACATATTTTGGGTGTCATTAATCGTTCCTATCTGCAAATACATGTAATGGTCTTTAGACTTGAGATTATTATTGATGTGTATAATTTGGTCTTATACTTTTATGCAAGGGAAAAACTATGACATTGAAGTCATGGCGAGGTAGCTTGAGTTGGGTGCATCATTGGTGGTATGGTATTGATTGAATCATAAAGATATAATTTTTCTCTTCTGGTAGGAAGAGATATCTCAGGCTCAGTTGATCAGGATGGTAGTAACTTCACTAAATTCATGATCATGGTATAAGAAGTTAAGTTCGTCTAGTAAGTTCAATGAATAATAAATCAAAAAAGGATGATGTCACAAAGTATGTGAGCTTCTATATGACATATCATGAGAAAAAAGATTCTATTACAGGGTGTGTTTTCGTAGGAAGGTTTTCATTGCTATGACTACTCCTTATCTCTTTAAGGGGCATTGATGGGTTTCTAGACTCTAGTCTTGGTTAGTGAATGGTATTTATTGCTATCGAGATAAGGTCATAAAGAGTCACGCATAATAGTGTATTCATAACTCTAATTTATTCTGGTGAATAAGAGTTTAGGACATGGTGCCCCACCATGGGGTTTGGGATATGTCTGAGGATACACGATCGCTGAGGAATAAATAAATTCATATTATTCATGTTTAGAATAATTAGTATTGAATTTATTTATTTAAAAGTATTTATAAGTATGAAATTAAATATAATAAAAATATTATATGAACGAATATTATTTTAATACTCAAAGTATTTTTAATATTTGAGAGAATGGGGAATCAAGTTA
Organism: Viscum album; assembly: GCA_963277665.1. NCBI lineage: Eukaryota > Viridiplantae > Streptophyta > Magnoliopsida > Santalales > Viscaceae > Viscum > Viscum album. Next base: position 1,380,797,484 of record OY728143.1, on the reverse strand, counting down.
ATGACTCACTTTTATCACATAATATATTTATTATATTATAATAAAGTGATAAAAATATAAATAACATTTTTGACCTGGTTAGTTTGTCATTATATGTCATTTATGGTTTATTTAGTGAGAAATAAATATTCGGGTATTGGGAAGTTAATTCTATGTATTTATTGATTCACTATAAAAGGGGGAGAGAGATCTTAAGACATGCACTATTCACTTCCAATGGTGAGAGTTTTTCTCTCTTCTCTCTCCCAATTTCTAGAGAGATATTCTCTCATTCCAAGTGCTCGATCATTGTAATTCTTCATGGATTGATGGAACAAAGCAACGGTGATTGTTGGGACGTCAAAGGTGTTGTCAGAACTCTACGATAGCACCCAGAGTTTGACGATCGATGCTTCTGTAGGATTGTGAAGAATGTGTGGATGATCTAGAGGGATTCAATTTTAGATCCATTGAGTTATGATCAACATCAGTGAGCATATTTCGAGCATAGATTCAGATTGAAAGACCTATTTTTTAGTTTATTTTGTGCTTAAATTATTTACGCGAAGATCCTTAGGTTGTAATCGTGTAGCACTATGCTAGCAACATCATAGTTATGTCGATCGTCGGTGAAAAATTTTAAAATCCTGATTTTCAGGCCTTATAATATTCACTTGGTACCACAAATAGTATCAACAGAACACATTAAAATTTTAATCCAAGAAGAAAAATTAAAATAGTATTAAAATTTTAAGAGATCATCGTTTCGATCCCAGCATCGTAGAAAAATTTCAATACGACAACAAAATGGTCAAGTTGGGGTCATCTAAATTTTTTAATTTGCATTGAAATCAATTATTTGTGGGTTTAAAATGAAGAACTTATATATATTACATATATGAATTTTATGTTTTCTATAAATGATGGCAGTTCCCACCAAATCTCAGTGGTCAGAACAATTTTTTTCCCGTGACCCACTATTTCCACATAATTGTGGAAAATTATTAAAATAATAAAAAAACACAGTTTGATGGGGAGGCAAGAAATTCGTGACGTGTAAAGGTCAAAAGATCCCCCCTATTTCTTGAGTGAAACACCGAGAAAAGGTAAATTACTGGTAGAAATTTATAATTCATATTCTCCTTTTTCAATGAAATTTGTGAATTGAGTTCTTTAGATGCCTTCTAAAAATTAAGGTTAAAGAATTCTTAAGTGGTAAAAATCTAAAAACTATCAAAGAGTGAGAGAAAATAATTAAGATGATAATTATATTTATTTATCAATGAATAATAATAAGAAATTATCACATGAATATTATTCTAGAGAGATAGAATATTATCACATGTGAAATTATAATTATTCTTTGAGGAATAAATTGCTAGCACATTCGTTGGAATAATTGATAATTAAAAAATTATCCATGAGAGAGAAACTATTATTTCATGTGGTATTTTATTTTATTTGGATTTAAAATAATTAGTTTTGGTTTTGGAAACCATTGAAAAACCATGACATTGACGTGTCAACAACTGTGATAATAAGGGCTAGGAGGAGGTGTTCTTGGTTGTAGTGGTTTCCACTCTAGCTTTAAAACCACACAAGATGGTTTATCCTTGACATTGTCATCAACGACTTTGAGGTAGGAAGTTTTTTGCCATTTGGGGATCTCATTTACACATTTTTCCATTATATGATTCTTCTGTTGGTATACTTTGACTCACTGTGTTTTATCGTGATCGCATGTGGGTGTTTGTAGCCCGTGAGACCTGTTATGGTATTTTATTCCATGAGTATTTCTAGAGTATCTTGTTTCCATGAATGATTGTGATCAAATGTTTTTATATATTGCTAACATATGGTCATTATGACATGTTATACTTTTCTCATATGCTCTACCCTATTATGTGTTATCATTCCTTGGAGGTTGTTATTGGTACTAAAGACAAGTTCACCATCTTTTGTTGTTTATCCCTTTATGTGCATGACTTGTGACAATGATGATGATGGACCTAAGAATGCGATTGGGGTATGAAAGTATAAGGGCTTGACATGAGGCAATGCATTAGGGGGCGGACGATCTAGGGGCTTGACCAGAGGCATAGATGGGGTACGACTATCTAGTGGTCTAACCCATGATGGAGTCGGGATATGATGACATGGGGCCTAATCTGACTAGATTCCTTGAGAATGTTGGCACTACAAGAAAACGCCCTTTTAGCGGCGGTCTTTTCACGGCGGTTTTTAAAACCGCCGCTAAACGCGTTTCAGGCCTCCATTTCGCGGCGGTTTTTAAACTGCCGCGAAATGAAATGAAAAAATAAAAAAACACGAGAAACCCCGAAATCACTAAAACGACCATAACTTTTGATCCGGGTGTCCGTTGAAGAACCACGACCAGTCAAATCGAAGCTAATGAAGAGATCTAAAGGCACATATAATCAAAACCATGAGACAGTTTAAGGTGAGGAAGATATTAGAGTGATAAGAAAGTTGAAAAAAGTTCTCCAACTTCAAACAGCCATAACTTTCGCTCTGGGTGTCCGTTTGGGCTCTACGACATATCAAATCAAAGCCAGCAAAGAGAGATACACACCAATTCATCCCAAGAAAGCTTCTGTCTTGTTTTTTGACCCTAGAAACCCCTCTAAAGGCCTCCAAAACCCTGTTTCCTTCACCGGTGTCCCGTCGAACTTGTCTTCAAACGGACCTAACTTTCGATCCGCGTGTCAGTTCGTCCTCCTCCACCTGCCAGATCATAGCTCGTTCCATGAGCTTCAGTTTGACTGGTCGCGGGGCCCACATGAACTCCTAGATCATATGTTATTCCCTTTTTAGTGGGTATCGGGTTTGTTATGTTTTTCAATGCCTCGTTTCTAGCACCCGTTCTCTGTCAGCTTTTTATTAAATGGTCGTAACATCCGATCCACCTGTCCATTCAGACTCTTTCACCTTTCAGGTCGAAGATCGTTTCAGGATCTTTGATTTGAAAGGTCGCGGATCTAAAACGGACTCTCGGATCTTAAGTTATTTCCATTAATGTGAGTATAATGTTTTTGTCTCTTTATGACCGTTTTGAGGGGTTTTAACGGTTGCTTAATTTATTACTGTTTATTTGGGTGTTCATGACTTGTTATCTTTATCAATGGTTTTTTGTGGGTTATTACGATGATTATGTTGAATTATTAAGGAGTTTTCCAGAGTTGTCACGAGTTTTCATGTGTTCTCATTCTTTCTAATGTCTCATTCTTCATATGCTTCTCCATCCTTTTTCATGCGTTTTCATTATTTTTAATCCCTTATCATGTCTTTTCGTACTTTTTTCATGTGTTTCCTTTATTATTTATTATTTATTATTTATTATGTATAATATACTTTAATTTATTTATTATATATTATTTGTAACTTGTTATTTATTATTTATTATTTATTAGTTATTATTTATATTTATTTATTATTTATTATTTATTATTTATTATTAATATTTATTATTTATATTTATTATTTATATTTATTATTTATATTTATTATTTATATTTATTATTTATATTTATTTATTATTTAGTATTTATTATTTAGTATTTATTTATATTTAATTATTATTTACTATTTACTATTTACTATTTATTATTTATTATTTATTATTTATTATTTATTATTTATTATTTATTATTTATTGTTAATATTTATTATTTATATTATTTATTTATTATTTATTTATTTATTATTTATTATATATTATTTATATTTATTTATTATTTATATTTACTTATTATTTATTAGTTATATTTATTATTTATATTTATTATTTATTATTTATATTTATTTATTATTTATTATTTATAAATATTTATTATTTATATTTATTTACTATTTATATTCATTTATTATTTATATTTATTTATTATTTATATTTACTTATTATTTATTATTTATTATTTATTATTTATATTTACTTATTATTTATATTTATTTATTATTTATATTTATTTATTATTTATATTTATTTGTTATTTATTATTTATTATTTATATTTATTTATTATTTATTATTTATTATTTATTATTTATATTTATTTATTATTTATTATTTATTATTTATTATTTATTATTAATTTTTATTTATTTATTATGTATTAAATTATTTATTATTTATTATTTATTATTTATTATTTATATATATTATTTATTTATTATTTATTATTTATTATTTATTATTTATTATTTATATTTATTAATTATTTATGTTTATTTATTTTTTATTTTTTATTATTTATATTTATTTATTAGTTATTAGTTATTATTTATTATTTATTATTTATTATTTATATTTATTTATTATTTATATTTATATTTATTTATTATTTATTATTTATATTTATTTATTATTTATTATTTATTATTTATATTTATTTATTATTTATTATTTATTATTTATTATTTATATTTATTTATTTATTTATTTATTATTCATTATTTAATATTTAATATTTATTATTCATTATTTATTATTTATTATTTATTATTTATTATTTATTATTTATATCTATTATTTATTATTTATTATTTATATCTATTATGTATTATGTATTTATTATTTATTATTTACATTTATTTATTATTTATTATTTATTATTTATTATTTATTATTTATTATTTATTATTTATTATTTATTATTCATTTATTTATTATTTATTATTTATTATTTATTATTTACTTATTATTTATTATTTATATTTATTTATTATTTATATTTATTTATTTATTTATATTTATTTGTTATTTATTATTTATATTTATTTATTATTTATTATTTATTATTTATATTTATTATTTATATTTATTATTTATTATTTATTATTTATTATCTATTATTATTGAGTTTATATCTATTATTTATGTATTATTTGTTTGTTCAATTAATATAAATAAGTATATTAAATTCTATTTATTAACCACATGGTGAGTTTGCTGGAGTGGTAGAGTCTTTGGAAAATATGCAAGAGGTTAGGGGTTCAAATCTCACCAAATGCAGAATTTCTTTATATTGCATGGGCATGCATGTGCATGGGATGTGCATGCATGGATAAATAAAGTAAATAAAATAATACGGAATAAATAAATAAATAAAATAAATACGAAATAAAATAAATAAAATAAATAAATAAATAAATAAATAAAATTACAGAAATAAATAAAATAAAATAAATAAATACAAAATAAAATAAATAAATAAAATAAATAAAATAAATAAATACAAAAAATAAATAAATTGAATAAATAAATAAATAAATAAATACGAAAAATAAATAAAATAAATAAATACGAAATAAATAAATAATTTAATACAAAAAATTAATAAATTAATAAATTAATTAATTAATATATAAATAAAATATATAAAATTAAAAATAACAAAATAACAAAAAAATAACAAAAAAATAACAAAAAAATAACAAAAAAAAAAAAAAAAAAAACTGCCGCTAAATCATTTAGAGGGGGTTTAAACCGCCGCTAAAAAAACCACCGCGAAACGTTCTGTGACGGTTTTGAAAACCGCCACGAATAGTTTCCCGACGCACGATTTCGCGGCGGTTTTTCAAAATCACCGCCAATCAATTTAGCGGCGGTTTAAACCGCCGCGAAACGAAAAAAACCGCCGCTAAATGCCTTTTTTCCATAGTGTGGGAGACATGTTGTGTGCCTAGTGATTTTTTCTTTCTCACATTGACATTCCAGGATTATCCTTATAACTTGGATCCAAATCATGTACATGCAAGGGTTTTTGGTAGCTTGGTTAGTGTACACTCCTCGGTTTTGGATTATATGTTGTTGTACTTGTTACACATCTATTAATATCATGGAGCACATATATTATACTTGATAACACTTATTAAGGACACATTTTTGGTATTCTAATGAGTCTTGTACTCACACCATACTTAGGCACTTCAGTGTGATTGTAGATTTCGTACATAGAGATCCGAGTTAGGGAAATGGGCCCATGGAAGATGATTGATTTGTGGAGCATGGAGTCAAAGGTGGGACTGTTAATGTATTTGGGGATCACTGTAATTTTATTTATTTTTTTACCTGCTTCACTTTATACTCTGGTTTGTCTTGCCACTTTGGGAGCCCATTGATTATCTATTTGACATATATGTCTTTTTAGTTTTTGCATGATACTCTAGTCATTATATTATTTATTATTATTTTTATTTATTTTCTTCATTATAAGATATTGAGGGTATAGTCTCCCCATTGAAGATCTTAAACACTCATTGCTAGTTGTAATCTTGTTTTGTACGGAAAAAAGTGCCTGAGATGATGTGATACTTTGGTTAAGACCTGGTGGTTCAGGCTGGTGCATTACACTTTGTTAAATAAAACAAAAAATAAATCAAAAAATCATCAATCCATTTATCCCAATGAATAATATGAACCATATAAAATCCAATCTCAAAACATATAATCTCTTAAATTTTTATTCATTTTGAAAGCAATAATATTCATCCATGCATCATTGTGACCTACCTCACAATCTCCCTTCTCTCTCAAGAAAATTGTAAGGTTATGCTCAATTATCAAAATCATTAAAGATTAATATATTCCTGTAATGAATTTTATGTCTCAAAATTTGGAAATTAAAATATGGAATTAATCATGATGACTAGTTATGAGGCTCAAAATTATTTTGGGTTGACGGGTATTTTAAAAAAATTCAATCTGAAATGAGTGATAAAACTCTAAAAAAATCAATCTCTCAAACCTCACTTCCACATTTATAAAACTTTTCATGTCCCTAAGAAAGAAATATAAATCATCCTCAAAATAACACGATCATAATATAAGTAACAAATTGCTAAAATATTTTTATGGAGTCGTATAAAACTCATTTTCCCCTAAATAACATTTTCAGGAAACTATCACTCCCACACATAAAATAAATGATATGGGTGGAAGTGGAAATATGATACTATAAATTTAACATTGAGAAATGATGGCTCAATGCTTAAAAAGTGATTTAAATAAATGAATCATTTATTTTATAGTAGTTTATAAAATTATAACTATTTCGATAAAAAATAATAATATTCTTAAATCCATACCTTTTCAGGAAATTCTCAGGAGGGGATTAAAAGGGAGTGATAAAAAAGGGTCGAGATTCATCTTGAGTGTGGAATTAGATGTTAGACAACATAAAAGATCATTGATGTTAGCCAAAGTTTCAAAAATAAACTTGTTTTAGAGTAAAACTTCTAAAGATATGGTTAATTATTAGTAATCATCTAAGTGAGTGTTATAATAGTGGGATCCCTAGACCCAACTAAACAATAATTTTTATTACCATACCGTGTATACAGTGAGATATACATGAATTTATCTTACCATTATAGTGTTTATATTTCTACGTACACTAATTAAATGGTAATATCTCTAGATTAGTTGTCATATCAAAAGGTTATAGCAGTTTCCAGACTATAATGACAACCTTGTAATGCTATGATATTAATCTTAAGAAAATTTCTTATGGTCTAGATACATCATTCTGACTGGACACAAATGATGTTTGACTATAAGGTAATGGGGCCTCATAAGCATTAATATTTCTTCTCATGAAGTTCACACATGGTGATCTTGATAGATGAGATCATGAGGACTGACCCGTCAATAAGAACATCACATGTTTTGGGTGTCATTACTCGTTCCTATCTGCAAACACATGTAATGGTCTTTAGACTTGAGATTATTATCGATGTGTATCATTTGGTCATATACTTTGATGTAAGGGAAAAACTATGGCATTTAAGTCATGGTGAGGTAGCTTGTGTTGGGTGCATCATTGGTCTTATGATATTGATTGAATCATCAAGATATAATTTTTCACTTCCGGTAGGAAGAGATATCTCAGGCCCAGTTGATCAGGATGGTAGTAAGTTCACTAAATTTATGATCATGGTAGAAGAAGTTAAGTTCATCTAGTAAGGTCAATGAATAATAAAGAAAGAATGGATTATGGCACAAAGTATATGAGCTTCTATATGAGATATCATGAGAAAACAGATTATATTACAGGGTGTGTTTTCGTAGGAAGGTTTTCGTTGCTATGACTACTCCTTATCTATTTAGGGGGCGTTGATGGGTTTCTAGACTCTAGTCTCGGTATGGGAATGGTATTTATTGCTATCGAGATAAGGACATAAAGAGTCACACATAATAGAATATTCAAAAGTCTACTTTATTCTGGTGAATAAGAGTTTAGGACATAGTGGGCCCCACCATGGGGTTTGGGATATGTCTGAGGATACATGATCGTTGAAGAATAAATAAATTCATATTACTCATGTTTAGAATAATTAGTATTGATTTATTTATTTAAAAGTATTTATAAGTATTAAATTAAATATAGGAAAAATATTATACGAACAAATATTATTTTAATACTCAAAGTATGTTTAATATTTGAGAGAATGGGGAATCAAGTCAATGACTCACTTTTATCACATAATATGTTTATTATATTATCATGAACTTATAAAAATATAAATAACATTTATGATCTACATAGTTTGTCATTATACGTCATTTATGGTTTATTTAGTGAGAAATAAATGTTTGGTTTTTGGGAAGTTAAATCTAGGTATTTATTGATTCACTATAAAAGGGGGAGAGAGCTCTTAAGACATGCACTATTCACTGCCAATGGTGAGAGTTTTTCTCTCTTCTCTCTCCTGATTTCTAGAGAGATATTCTCTCATTCCAAGTGCTCAATCACTGTACTTCTTCATGGATTGATGGAACAAAGCAACAGTGATCGTCGGGATGCCGAAGGTGTTGTCAGAACTCCATGATAGCACCTGGATTTTGACGATCGATGCTCCTGTAGGATTTTTAAGAATGTGTGGATGATCTAGAGGGATTCAATTTCAGATCCATTGAGTTATGATCAACATGAGTGAGCATATGTTGAGGACAGATTCTGATTGAAAGATATATTTTTGAGTTTATTTTGTGCTTAAATTATTTATGCCAAGATCCTTAGGTTGTAATCAGGTAGCACTTTTCTAGGAACATCTTAGATATGTCGATCGTCGATGAAAAATTTTAAAATCCTGATTTTCGGGCCTTCTGATATGCATTTGGTACCACAGTTGGTATCAAAGGAACACATGAAAATTTTAATTCAAGAATAAAAATTAAAATTGTATTAAATTTTGAACAGATCATCGTTTTGATCCCAACGCCGTAGACCAAATTTCAATCTGACAACAAAATGGTCAAGTTGGGGTCATCCAAATTTTTTAATTCACATAGAAATAGATGATTTGTGGGTTTAAAATGAAGAACGTGTATATATTACATATATGAATGTTATTTTTTCTAGCAGTGATAGCGGTTCCCCCCAAATCTCAGTGGCTAGAACAATTTTTTCCCGTGGCCCATTGTTTCCACATAATTGTGGAAAATCTTTAAAATAAAAAAAATTCAATATCATGGTCATATTCTTTGAGGGCCACCCTATACGCCTCCTGCCAAAGCCACCCCGTAGCGCCCGTCTGGCCAACCACCCTCCCGAACAAGCGCCTATATCCACTGCATTCTCACACGTGAATGCCCTACCACCCGTTTGTAGACAGTTGTCAGCCTGAACCCTCCTCAGCTAGCACCACCCTCCTCTGAACTTTACACCATCATCCAGATCTGGACCGATACCAATACACCACCAACCCCTATTTGGCTTCGGTGTTTTTTTGGTCCAGGAAACTCCTTAGGTGCCGAAGCTAGGGCTATGCATAGTTGCCTGCTACTTTGTGGTCCCTTTAACACGGATCTTACTGTGTCAGAGACTGATTCTTCTTCTTTGGTCAGACTCCTTAGGTCCCTCATGACCACTCCTTGGGATCTCACTTATATTATAAAGGATTTCAGGGTTTTTCTCAATTAGGGAATAGGCATCAATCATATGCTAACAGAGGGTGACTACGCCATTGATTTCCTTGCCACTATCATCCTACATGATCACCCTTATTCTCCATGCATGTTTTCTTTTTGAATAAAAAGTGAAGTTTGATGATAATATGTATCAACTGATCATGAGCCATAAACTGACCAATGCATGTATGGTGTTTGTTTATTTATTTATTTAAGTATTACAAAGAATTTTTTTAATATTTATTTAATAAATGGCATTCTATGAATTGTCTTATACATCATTATTTTTATAAGGTCTTGTTCACCCAGATAAAAGTTTTTTATATGTATTCTTCATTCCTGATACCCCCTCTCATGCTTGCGAGTATATTCTGTATAATGATGAAAATGACAAATTTCATACTTTTTGCCAATATTTGGCGATGCACCAAACACGAGTTTGACACATTGTATGGGTGAGCACTACAACTCGAGTCGCAAGTGACGCAACTTAAGGAGTTACCCTTAGGGTATAGGTTGATCCATTATTCACTAAATGTATCAACCATTAGTATTGGATCATGATCACATTGTTTAATTTTATTTATGCATGATTTATTATTTTATACACGATCACATAAAACAATAAGAAAACATGCAAAAATAAAATGAACATGTGATGTGATGAATATTTTTCTATTAATTTCATAGTCAGTTGTGAGTGCGATCACATATAATGTTAATATTAAATTGAAATTGATTTCATTCGTCCATATATAATAATGAAACCCTCAAAGAAATATTAAGTCACAAATTCCATATGTCATTTGAATTTGAACACAATCAGGTGTATGAGGTGCTCGTCAGTCAAAGATGAGCATGCCTCATACTATGAGGGAGTTATTATGAGAGTGATGAGTTCAATTAACTAAAGTTGGTACCAAAGAAGTATCCAAAGATATCTTGTTTCAACTTTAGATTCAAGAATTGAGTAAATCATATTTATAATTTAACAAGCTGAGACTTCACTCAATAGATCAAAGAGTCGTGAGTTAATGCGGTTGGATAACCTACTTACCTAGAAACTCTCTAAGTAGTGGTATAGCCAAATCTTGTAGACCATGGGGAGAGGTTTCAAGAATCCTTTCCATTAGAATACTCAAGTGATAGAGTATTTTGATTCTATTATAGAGGGTTTCTCAAGTTTGATAAAATAGTGAGAGACATTTAATGATTTAAATAATCGGTAATGTGTAATCGGTAATCAAGATAAAATTACTAATTTTCTAGATTTTATTTTTTTAGAAAATGAAAAATAAGAGAACACAACATACTGTGATATTTATTAGACAAAGTGAATTTTATATCCAGAAAGAGTTTCCAAGATTAATACTGACACTTGCATAAAGTACTACGATAAAGGAAATTCAGGGTACTGGAGTCCCCAATACTTGTTAAACCTCCTCAGGAATTGAGGGTGAGAAAACTTCTTAAAGGAGACTCATGTATAACGCATATGATGAATATGTCATAGTGTTATCATCAACATCTAATGTGAGTTGTGGATAAAACATTATGACATGGATGGTTGCATGTATAGTCTCATATCCAAGTATCTTATAAGGAGAAAGTGAAGCGAGGTATGAATAGCTAATGATTACACTAGAGATGTGTAAATATGAAATATGTGTCACGATCATTCAATAAGTCTCATTAATATATCTTTATCCCCCATATACTTTAGTTTTTTTAGATTATAAAACAAACACAATGGAGAAAAAAATCTTAAATACCTTTTACAAAAGGTTCACCATGTCAATAAAAACTGATATAAAGTTTTATTTCTTATGGTGAATAAGTTAAAAGAAAATTAAAAAAGGATAACGGAGATACACCAAAGGAACCTTCACAATTTCCTTAAAAAATTGGTATTAAATATGAGGTTATTTGATTCATGTTTCATGAAATAAATCTTGTAAAGTTTAAATGCAATGAACTGAATCAGAGAAGCAAGCATTCATTTATTCATTAGTTATATTCATCAATTGTAATTAATTTATCTGTTATAATTTTTTGTTATTAAATACAATATGACAATTAATTATGTTTATTTAAATACAGTAACCAATTAAATAAATGTTACTAGAAATAAGATGTGTTTTCCAAGCGGTTGAGAAAGGGAGGTTCAAAAGTTTGCAGTGAGAAGCACAAAACTTCTAATTTCCAAGTAAATGGTTCTATTTGAACTTTTGTTAATTATTACCAAAAAAATGTATATCATGTGTCCTTTGGAAATAATGATACATTATTTTAGGCCCATAATGAATGTTGTTTTTAGTTTTTAATACTCAAACAATAGTTCGGTAATGCTAGAATCATTGGCAATACATTATGAATATTAAATGTGAGACTTATATACCCATTTTGGAAAGATAGTATTTTTTCATGAAAAAATAAATAGTTTTCAAGCATACTCCAAGTATGGTTTTAGAATCTTTAATGTTAAAGACCATAGGTATTATTGACGCACTTATGTACTTAGTGTTGGACAAAGAAACCTTCAGAAATAAAGGTAAGCCACAATGATTTCAGAATTAGTTCAACAAGAGAGCATGAACTATTACAAGGGTAAGATAGTGGTAAGTATACTTCATAAGATTCCTTTAAGTTTTTAAGGAATGTGAAATTGAAGTATGGTATATTCATGGTCATATGATATAAGATGCTTCGGGCTGGTGTGCTAAAGAATATATGGACCAAGTATTCATCAATCAATATAATGTAGTGTGGGGTAATTCCTAAATACACATTACCTTATCCACATCAAAGCTATGATTCTAATAAGGAGGATTGATGATGATTCATTCAAGTAAACATTGATCAATAAAATTTATAATGAAGAAATTCCTAAACACACATTTTATTATACACATAAGAGTCATGATGTAAATAAAAAAAGCATAAAGTTTAAAACTCATGCAATGAAAATATTTCTATTTTTTGTGACATGCTTTGAAAATAGTGATGTTTATTGAGTCAATAAGGTTTCCTTATGACTTTTCCATTTCTTCATGTTTGGGGGAGATTGTTGAGTCAATAATGTTTCCTTATTTCTTTACCATTCTTTTATGTTTTAAAAATCACAAACACCTTATCTTAAGGAAAATTTCATTTACCCTATCCTTTACTTTCATAAGTAAATTTTTTTCCCAAGGAAATTTATCTTTACCATGTTTTTCATTGTTCGTATGATGTCTAAGTTGAAAAATCGGTTTCGTATCCAAAACCTCAGATTCTTATATATACTTAGATATAAAGCATTCTATTTTCAGGATCTGAATTTTGGTTCTGAATCCTCTAAATTCAGGTTCTGAACTCTTCTGAGTTCATACTCTGAGTTCTCTAAATTCAGATTCCGAATTCTTTGAATTCAAACTCCGAACTCTTCTATGTTTAGACTCCGAGTTCTATGAATTCATATTCTGAATTCTAATGAATTTAGACTCAGAACTTTATCAGTTCAGATTCTAAATTCTTATGAATTTAGACTCCGAAATTTGTCAATTCAGACTCTAAATTATACTGAATTAAGACTTTGAATTTCCTTGATATTCAGACTCCATAATACTATAGAATTCAGGTTTTGAATTTTTCTAATGACAGAATCTTAATATCCATGTTTTATAGACACTGAATAGTTTTTGGTTAGACTCTGAACTTTCATTTTTCCTTACATTCTGAAAAATAAATTTGGTTAAGTAACCATATTATTTCATACTCATGTTTCATTTATAAAATGATGTCGTGCATTTAGTTACTTACTAACCATTGGTTGAGTGACACATGTATAGGTCCCTCCGAAATTCAAGGAAAAATATGACTGTTGGAGGAGGGAGCCGACCATTGAGAATGTGCCTATAAATAGGAGCTCATTTGAATAAGCTCATACAAGTTTACCAATCTAGAGATTACATGCTGCTGAAGTGATTTCTAGAGAGAGAGACTTTTAATTCTTTTTGCGTACTGAACATCTTATTAAAAATTGCTTCGTGTGACTTTGAATGTTGCTGAGTACATTCGAGGTCTTCCAGGGATAGAAAGACAGATGTTTCGACTACCTTGAAGTTGAGGGCTTGTGGGGATAGCAAGATAGAATCTGATCTTCATATCTAGGGCTTACCCTGGTGTGGGTAAGACGGACTTTCTTGAATGTATAAATCAAGGGACCTTTATCCAAGGTTTTTGGATACCCTTCTCTTTGGGTTAAAAGATTTACTACTTGTTACTTGTATTGTTTCAAGTTTTTTGCTGCATTTTGTTTGTTGAGGAAAGTATAACTATCTTTTACTTCCTTATACTTGTACTCTGATTTAGTAAGATTCTATACGCTTTAAGGTAGAATCTTTGTCTTTGTAAAATTTTGTTATGTTTCATTTTCGGAATCACATTTTTGGAATTAAATTCTCGGAATCACATTTCCGGAATCAAGAAAGTTTGTAGAACTTAGAGGTTAAGGTTTCTAACCAACTTTAAAAGCTACCAAAGAATTTTTTAAAAGTATAAAATTCACCCCCCCTCTTGTATATTGAGCATCTATAGTATCATTTAGATCCTACAGTTGGTATCATTGGATAATATCATACTCCACACCAACCTAACAATTTGTATTAGAGAAGGTCTTTGAAATACTTATATTCACATATAAGTTTTCTTGCTCAAGTTTTTTCATTGTTCTATATTTTCCTTTCTTAGGATGTTTTTATCCTTGTTTACAAACTTTTATTACTAACAATTTTGTGTGGAAAGATTTTCTTTAAGATGAGAGGAATCAATATTGGTTCCATATACAACCTAAATCCTACTAGACCACCTATTTTTAATGGGAATGATTATGAATATTGGAGAGATCGTATAAATACATTAATTATCAATACTGGAGTAGCCAGTTTTGTTATGATTACTGGAGGATATAAAATCCCTGACAAGGAAGTTAGTACTTTCACCAACCAAGAAAAGAATGAATATCAACTGAATTATAAGGTACGCAGTACATTGCTTTCTTCAATGAATATAAATATATATTTCCATATTTCATCTTTTGAAGCAGAAAATTGTATTTGGAAGATGCTTGAAGTTACACACTTTGGAACTTCAGAAGTTATTTAATCTAGAAGAGCCATTCTCAGAGCTAAATATCATGGTTTTTTCTTTCCTTATAGAGAACCTATATGTAAGGTGCAACATAGATTTATGACTACTGTCAACATCTTACAATCTATGGGTGATAAAGGATTACATAATTAATCTATTGTGGATAAGATTATAGACATCATGCCTAATGAGTGAGAATTCGAGAGGAAAACTATAGATGAGAATAGGAAGGTTACTCAGATTTCTCTTGATGAACTTTTTGGAACACTTCTCCAACATGAGACTAGAATGAAGAGAGATTATGAAAATTTTAAGAATAAGAATGGAAATAGAAGTGTTGCTTTTATGACAAACTCAAATCATATGAAAGACAAGACTCCTAAGAGAGTTACAAGATCTAAATCTAAGAAGGTTGCAAAATAAATCCGAATCTAGTGGAGGTGAATCTTTAGAAAATGAATTAGACAATCTTACTTGAAGAATGAACAAGATTATTGGATAGAAGAACTTTCAATACAGATACAAGAAAAAAGAAAGAAATGAAAACAAAGACTCTAAAGTCACTTGTTATGAATGCAAAAGAGCTGGCCATATAATATAACATCCTGCCTTTTTATCACATAAACTTTCATTACATTATACAAAACTGGGGATCTTTAAGGTTTAGTGTTTTGGAAACCAGGAACTTAATACATGAAAACAAAATAAAAAATTCTTCTTAAACACTTGAAAGGCTTCTTCATTATTCATCCAAAGTTCATAACAACATCTCATAACCTGGGAGCATACATCAAAGGAATGGGTGAGCAGAAGGCCCAGTAAAGGAAACAAGAGAAACATTTTACATGTGAACTTGAGATACATCAATAAGGTCATGATAAATAACTTTAAGGCATGAGAAAGAGATCATGAGGAATATCATAATAAAAATAACATGTTTCATAACTTGAAGATGTGGCTAAAACATTTAACATAGAAAATCATGAACATATCACCAAGGTCCATCCCCAAGGTGTCATTTGAAATTACCAAGGTTATTTACCAAGGTATCATTAAAATTGTAATCTCTAGTGGTTACATCGTTACCCAATGCATTGGAGCGCTATCAGGGCGCACCCTTAAATTGTATTTATTATCATATGAGCCACATATATCATCATCAAAATTTTATAAATAACTCATATAGCATAAAATAAATGGGTTTCATTTCATAATCATAACATTTTAAAAAATGCTTTTAAGACATGATAGTTATGTCACTTTAAACCCACGGAAAAAGGAAAGCAGGTCTCATGTACGTAAATCCCAGAATTTAAAATATAAATACTTGATATATATGTAAATACTCATGTATAAGAAAGATCATTGAGTATTTACTTAATAAAATAAAAGAATATTGAGAAAAAGAGAGATACATTTTAAGATGAAAATTCTGCAGCATAACAGCTATGTTACAGGGTTTTAGAAAACATTGAAAAGAGAGGGGACATGGGTCACCCACACATAAATGATCAAAATAATAGTATAGGGAAAAAATATAATGGATATAAGAATATGGAAATGAAATTTTAAAGACATACCATATGAAATGAAAAACATGGAAGGAAGACAAAAATAAGATTTCTCTTATGAAAATTCGGCAGCCTAACGACATCACTTAAAACATCAAAAAATGAATTGACGAGATCAAATAGGGTCTCTCATCATATGAAAACAAAAGATAAGTATGATAGATATATATATCATACCCCAACATAATAAAAATGAACTTGAAGGACTTGACATGAAAGTAGAAGTTTGAAAAATTAGAAGGGTGAAAGAATCCCTTAAAAATTCGGCAGCCTAACGGCGCCAATTAAAAATTCATAAAATGAAATGATGAGAGCAAGAGGGGATATCTCATAATATGAAAATGAAAAGAAAAGTAGTATGAATATAAAATAACATCCCCAACATAAGAACATGGAGCATAAAATAAATGACATACAAGAGAGTACTTGGAAAGAAAGAGAGTGGTAGGATCCCTTACCTTAAAATATAACTCTTAAAACTCAAAGGTAGGGACCTTGAGGGCTTGGGGGAACCTTGGGAGGCCTCCTTGGGAGGTAATATGACCATAAATTCGTTGATTATGATTTTTTAATGGAAAGTATGAGATAATGGCTTGGTATTTATAGGGGAAGTGAGGGGACAAGGCATTAATGGCCAAGGGACACGTCATTGGTGGTATTGGCAAAACAAGTGGTATTTCCTCATGGTATTGGACACTTGGGACACCTCAAACCTTGTCTCACTATTCACAACTCTACCATCCCTTAAAATATCTCATGACATCCTCATGATGCAGTTATGATGTCATTAAACATATCGAAACCCTAAAACTGTATTTTTACTATTCACTAAAAATTAAACCTTTTTAAAAAAATCCCAAAAAATTACCTTAACATAATATCAATGCTCTGAATTAAAAAATAAACTTCATTTAATAAAAATATTTTTCTAAATATTTTTAATTTAATTTTTAAACAAAAACACTATTCACTAAAAATTCATTTTTTTCAGAAAAAATCCCCAAAAATTTCCTTAACATAATATCAATGCTCTAAGTTCAAAAATAAATTCCATTTTATAAAAATAATTTTCTAAATATTTTTAATTAAAAAACACTATTCACCAGAAAAAACTAATACTTAACTAATAATTTATGAAACCATTATTTACCCATTTTATTGAATCACATTACTTAATCAAGGTGCCTAAATTATATTAATACTTTCTTTAAGTGAGAATACAAATCCATTTTGTCACATTACTAATCCTAAGCGTAAAATCACTATTCATAAATTACTATTCATCAAAAATTAGGTTGATCTTATTAGACTCTAAATTTCATACTGAACATAACTGTAGAAGACCATTTTTTGAAAATCACTACACATTATTAATTATTTAAGGTTTAAAAAAATATTTTTAAAAACTATCCTTCTAAAATTCATCAATAATATGCATACTATATTTATCCAGACATTTGAAAATTCACAAACTTCACCATAAGAAGAAATGAGAATTTTTATTTAAATGAAAGGATTACACAAGGTAGTTACAATATCATTACATAACCCCTTATAACACCCGCATAGGACCTAAGAGTAAGGTGTGGTAGGGTGATAGAATCTTGGGGCGGCTCGGCCAACATTGCCCAAGTAGTGATTTCTATCAGCTTGAACTTCTCATGAAGGCGATTCCATTCCAGCTTCACATGATGAAGTTCGGCTTGGGTTTGGTCCAGAGCAAAGCCCAAAGGTGCTACCTCCTTCTTGAGTTCCGCCAGATGGGCTTCGATCGTCTCGAGACTACTGGATGGGGCCATCGAATCTTCTTTCTATATTAATTAATGAAGATCACTTGTATTTATAGACAATAATTGTAACATTTAGTTTCCAACAGTCTTATTGACCAATGGTCATATAAAATTAGAAACCCAACAGTCTCATTTTAATTATACTCATTTTATTAAATGAAATAGTTTTTTTGAGTATAAAATAAAATAACACACAAAGTTATGAAACAAAATTTATTCAAAATATCGGGTCGTTACATTCTTCCCCCCTTAAGAAATTGCATCCTCGTAATTTAAAAAAAATGGTCTTGGAAATTTCATTGAGAGTCCCACATCGGAAAAAGAGTCAGTAAAACTATTACGTTAAAGGAAAGAAAGGAAAGTACAAAGTTCACCCAAGTTAACACATACTAGGATTCCATGTAGGGAAACATGGATATGGAAGAGAAAATAATGGGTCATGTTCTGATGGAGAGTGATAGAAAACATGATTAGGAGAAAGTTAACCACAATAAAATCACAAACTTATGATGTGTGTAAACGGTCTTTGATTACCCAGTAGGAAACATAAACCAACAACATTTTTTTTATGTTCCTTTTCATAATTTTGAGGAATTCATTTACTATATAGAATAAAAACATAAGGAAATATACTTACCTTCAAGTAGAGTTTCATCCTTTAATAAGTTTCTACCAAAACTAGTATTTTCTCCAAACGATGAGCATTCAAAAAAACTTGGTCACATCAAAAGCACAAGAATAATATTCTAGAGAAACACATAATCCACAAAAGGAGAACTATGTATTTCCCTTGTATTTAGACATCAACTAAAACCAAATTGGTTAGTACAAGATCATATAATCCCCAAAAAGGATAATCCTTTATAAAAAAACTACTATTAATCTCTAAAATTCAACAAATAGTACCCAAATTTCAAGAAAGACCATTTAATACAAAATCATCCTTAAAATTCATCAAAATAATCCAAACTAAGATTGAAACCCAGAACTCAGAAGGATTTAATCACATAGCCTTCCACAATAAATCTTAAAATTTGTCTCTAAATAACATCGACTACTCTTAAAGTATCATACTAAAGTGTAATTAACCAAACCACATATTCTCTATGCTAGGTTAATAATTTTCTAGAAATAACCCAAATCACCACATGTCCACAATAAATACATATATTCTTACAAAATAAAAATTTTAACCATTCCTCCACAAATAAAATCCTGTAGTATTTTTATTTTCCTTAGGAATATAGTACTCCAAAAGAGAAAACATCTTCCAAAATAAACTTTATCATTTCATCACCAAATCATTTTCCTATACAAAAGATATCAATTTGATAAAACACAAGTTTCCGAAATCAACTTATTCTTGATCCATAAAAATAGCAGGTGTATTAGTCAGTCCGAAGGGCATAAAAAAAACTCATAATGCCCATATCTTGATCGGAAGGCAGTTTTGGAATATCATCATTCTTCACCCTCAATTGATGATAACCAGAACGAAGATCAAACTTAGAGAAGAATTGAGTCCCATGAAGTTGGTCAAATAAGTCATCAATTCTTAGAAGAGAGTATTTGTTCTTCATTGTGATCCCATTCAGTTCTCTATAATCAATGCATAGCTACATCGAGCAATCCTTATTCTTCACAAAGAGAACTGATGCTCCCCAAGGAGACACACTTGGTTAGATAAACCCATTCTCCAAAAGATCTTGGAGTTGTTTCTTTAATTCCTCTAGCTCCACATTTTCCATACTATTGGGGGTCTTTAACATCGGATGAGATCTAGGTACGAGTTCAATGGAGAACTCTACCTCTCTTTTTGGGGAAGGTCTGGGTAACTCCTTAGGAAATACGTCAATGTATTCCTAGAAGATGGGTCCATTTTCTAAAAGAATAAATCCTTCGTGAGAAACTTATTTCATTTATGAATATTTTAACTTAAAGGATTTTATGTCTTAAAACTTCATGCTTAGACAATTATATTTTTCTATAATTCCTTCATAATGATTCATAAAAAGCTTGTGATTAACCAAACATATCCCCCGGGAGTGTCGTAACCAAGAGTACAGCAAGGCCCGTTGTTGCGTACCAGTTCCCGTTCAAGTCTAGCTCAAAGCAGTGTTTTCGGGTTTTACCCCTATGTACATCTGTTCCAGATCCACCTCTACCTGCTCATATCCAGGCAAGGATGTATTTGCTTGATAAACCACTTACTCAATACTCACCAAAATACCAGGAAGATTTCCTTTATTTAAAATTTCCTATAGGGTTATTCCAAGAGTTTTCATATCCTAATTTCAATAAATAACTAAACCATAATTTGATACCAACTATAACATCCCGCCTTTTTATCACATAAACCTTCATTACATTATACAAAATCGAGGATCTTTAAGGTTTAGTGTCTTGGAAACCAGGAACTTAATACATGAAAAAAAACATAAAACATTCTTCTTAAACACTTGAAAGGCTTATTCATTGTTCATCCTAAGTTCCTTACAACATCTCATAACCTGGGATCATACATCAAAGGAAAGGGTGAGCAGAAGGCCTAGTAAAGGAAACAAGAGAAACATTTTACATGTGAAGTTGAGATACATCAATAAGGTCATGATAAATAACTTTAAGGCATGAGAAAGAGATCATGAGGCATATCCTAATAAAAATAATGTGTTTCATAACTTTAAGATGTGTCTAAAACATTTAACGTAGACAATCATGAACATATCACCAAGGTCCATCCCCAAGGTGTCATTTGAAATTACCAAGGTTATTTACCAAGGTATCGTTAAAATTGTAATCTCTAGTGGTTACATCATTACCCAATGAATTGGAGCACTATCAGGGTGCACCCTTAATTTGTCTTTATTATCATGTGACCAACATATATCATAATAAAAATTTCATAAATAACCCATATAGCATAAAATAAATGGGTTTCATTTCATAATCATAACATTTTAAAAACTTCTTTTAAGACATGATCTTTATGTCACTTTAAACCCACAGAAAAAGGAAAGAGGGTCTCATGTATGTAAATCCCAGAATTTAAAATATAAAATCTTGATATATATGTAAATAACCATGTATAATAAAGAGCATTGAGTATTCACTTAATAAAATAAAATAATTTTGAGAAAAAGAGAGAGACATTTTGAGACAAAAATTCTGCAGCATAACGGCTATGTTATTGGGTTTTAGAAAATATTAGAAAGAGAGGGGACATAGGGAAACCACTCATAAATGATCATAAAATAGTATAGGGACAGAATATAATGGATATAAGAACATGGAAATGAAATTTGAAAGATATACCATATGAAATTAAAAACATGGAAGGAAGACAAAAATAAGATTTCTCTTATGAAAATTCGGCAGCATAACGACGTCACTTAAAACTTCAAAAAATGAATTGACGAGATCAAATATTGTGTCTCATAATATGAACATAAAATTTCAGTATTATAGATATATATATCATACCCCAACATAATAAAAAGGAACTTGAAATACTTGACATGAAAGTAGAACTTTGAAAATGAGAAGGGTGAAAGAATCCCTAAAAAGTTCAACAGCCTAACGACGCCACTTAAACATTCATAAAATGAAATGATGAGAGAAAGAGGGGGTATCTCATAATGTGAACATAAAAAGGATAGTATGATGAATATAAAAGAACATCCCCAACATAATAATATGGATCATAAAAGAAATGACATACAAGAGAGTACTTGGAAAGAAAGAGAGTGGTAGGATCCCTTACCTTAAAATGCAACTCTTAAAACTCGAAGGCTGGGACCTTGAGGGCATGGGGGAACCTTGGGAGGGCTCTTTGGGAGGTAAAGAGACCATAAATTTGTTGAGGATGATTTTTGAATGAAAATTATGAGAGAATTTCTTGGTATTTATAGGGGAAGTGAGGGGACAAGGCATTAATGGCCAAGGGACACCTCATTAGTGGTATTGGAAAAACAAGTGGTATTTCCTCATGGTATTGGCCACTTGGGACACCTCATACCTTATATCACTATTCACAAGTCTACCATCCCTTAAAATATCTCATGACATCATCATGATGTAGTTATGATGTCATTAAACATATCGAAACCCTAAAACTGTATTTTTACTATTCACTAAAAATTCAACCTTTTTAGAAAAATCCCAAAAATTTACCTTAACATAATATCAATGCTCTGAATTCAAAAATAAACTCCATTTTATAAAAATAATTTTCTAAATATTTTTAATTTAATTTTTCAATAAAAACACTATTCACCGAAAATTCATTTTTTTCAGAAAAAATCCCCAAAAATTACCTTAACATAATATCGATGATCTAAGTTAAAAAAAGTCCATTTTATAAATATAATTTTCTAAATATTTTTAATTTAATTTTTAATTAAAAAACACTATTCACCTGAAAAAACTAATACTTGACTAATAATTTATGAAACTGTTATTTACCCATTTTATTGAATCACATTACTTAATCAAGGTGCCTAAATTATATTAATACTTTTGTTAAGTGAGAATACCAATCCATTTGGTCAAATTACTAATCCTAAGCGTAAAATCGCTATTCATAAATTACTATTCATAAAAAAATTAAGTTGATCTTATTAGACTCTAAATTTATTACTTAAAATAACTGTAGAATACCATTTTTGGAAAATTATTACACATTATTAATTATTTAAGTTTTACATAAATATTTTTAAAAAATATCCTTCTAAAATTCATCAATAATATGCATACTATATTTATCCAGACATTTGAAAATTCACAAACTTCACCATAAAAAGAAATGAAAATTTTTATTTAAATGAAAGGATTACACAAGGTAGTTATGGTCTCGTTACATAACCCCTTATAACACCATCATAGGACCTAAGAGTAAGGTGTTCTAGGGTGATAGAATCTTAGGGCGGCTCGGCCAACATTGTCGGAGTAGTGATTTCTATCAGCTTGAACTTCTCGCGAAGGTGATTCTGTTCCAGCTTCACATGATGAAGTTCGGCTTGGGTTTGGTTCAGAGCAAAGCCCAAAGGTGCTACCTCCTTACCGAGTTCTGTCATATGGGCTTCGATCGGCCCGAGACTACTGGATGGGGCCATCAAATCTTATTTCTATATTAATTAATGAAGATCACTTGTATTTATAGACAATAATTGTAACATTTAGTTCCCAATGGTCTTTTTTGACCAATGGTCATATAAAAGTCGAAACCCAACGGTCTCAATTTAATTATACTCATTTTATTAAATGAAATAGTTTTTTTGAGTATAAAATAAAATAACACACAAAGTTAGGGAAAAAAATTTATTCAAAATCTCGGGTCGTTACATATAAGGCCTGATTGTCCTATGCTTAAGAGAAAGGTAAGAAAGGAAAAGAATTCTGAGATAAATAGGAAGAATTATTAAAAAGATAAATCTAAGAAAGTTATGAAAGCTAATGACACCTAGAGTTCCATTGGTGGAGACTCTTCTGATGAATACTTAGATTACGAATCTTCTGGACAGAAGAATCTTGGTTTAATAGCTCGACTACCTATTGAAAATCGTTTCTTAATGGTTAAGGTACACAATACTGAATCCATCACCAATGTATCTTTAAATAGTAATAGTAAATACTATGAATCCTCGGATGAAGAATATTCTTCTAACGAGGATAATACATTAACTACCTATGAAGAAGCTTCTAGGTTTTCTAAGCTTCGAGAGAATGAGAATTCAAAACTCAAGAAAAATATTGATAAGGGAAATTCTAGAAATACTATTCATACAAAGGAAATATCAGATCTTTCTAAAGATCTCGATAAGAATTTTTTTTATTTTGAAAGTATTTCAAAAATCCTTGAGGAAGTTAATTCTGAAAAGGATAAACTTTCTAAGGGCCTAGAAAAAGTAATTTCTAAGAGAAAAGTTTTCAAGCCTAACTCTATTGCTAAAGCTAATGTTTTGGAAGACAAGAACTTAGTTATTAGACGGAATTAAGAAATATTTTCCTTGAGGAAGTGTTTGTCAAACTTTACCTTAGGTAAGGAAAATTTTGATAAAATGTTTTCTCAAATCCGACCTCTAAGGAATAATTCTGGATTTGGATATACTAGTTCAAACCTGATTTTTAGTATCAATTATTTTGATCCTCAAATTGCTTCATTCTGCACTAAGTGTTAGTGTGGTGGGCATTGGGCAAAAAACTGTTCCTTAAAAAAACTCAGTCTTTAGGTTTCTATAAGGCTTATTTTTCTAAAAAAATTGGGTACCTAAGATTTTTCATTCTGAAGTTTTCGGATCCAAGAAAGTTTCGGTTCTGAAAGTCTAACATTCTTATTTTCAGAAAAATAAAGAAAGTACCAACATTAATACTTAGTACATGGATAGTGGATGTTCTTGGCATATGATTGGAAACAGAAATTTCTTTGAAAAGATTATCAAGACGAAAGGAGGGAAAGTAACTTTTTTAGATAATGCTAAGGGAGAAATTATTGGTATAGGTAACATTATTCTTCTTGGAAAAACTTTTATTTCAAATGTTTTATTTGTTAAAGGTCTTATGCACAACCTCATTAGCATAAGTCAATTATGTGATGAAGGTTACCTTGTAAATTTTAGGAATGACAAATGCTTAGTACACAATTCCAAGGAAGAGTTTATTCTTTCTGATAATAGGTAAGAGAATGTTTACACACTAAACATAGAAGACCTTAGGATCCAAGATATACCTTTCCTTAGTGAAATGGAAGATCATTCTTTGTTGTGGCATATAAGGTTAGGACACTATAATCTTAGTAACCTATGAAAACTCTCTAAGAAAAGACTAGTTAAGGATCTACTAAAGCTTAGATTTGATTCTTCAAAAGTTTGTGATCCTTGTCAATATGGAAAGAAACATAAATCAAGTTTAAAATTAGTAAGTGAAGTCTCAACCACTGATGCATTATAGTTAGTGCATATGGATATTTTTGGTTCAACACAAACTAGAAGAATTGGAGGAAAATATTATGTATTTGTCTTAGTTGATGAATACACTAGATTTACGTGGGTCTATTTTCTAGCAAATAAGTATGAAGATTTTTCTTATTTCAAAATTTTTAGAGCCCAAGTTAAAAATGAGAAAAACTTTCCTTTGATAACTATTTATAGTGATCATGGAGGAGAATTTCAAAATTCTGATTATGAAACCTTTTGTAGCAGAAAATTCATTACTCATAACTTATCAGCACCCAGAACACCTCAAAAAAATGGTGTTGTTGAAAGAAGAAACAGAATTATTCATGAGATAACAAGAACCATGTTGAGTGAATATTCTACAGTCAAAATTATTTTGGCTGAAGCTGTAAGTAATACTTGCTATACTATAAATCATGTTTTGATTAGACCTTTTCTTAATAAAACACCTTACGAGTTATAGAATGGTAGAAACCTAGACTTTCCTACTTCAAGGTTTTTGGTTGCAAGGTATTCATTCTTAATACTAAAGATAATCTACACAAATTCACACCAAAATATGAAGAAGGAATTTTCTTAGGGTACTCCACGACTTCTAAGGCTTAAATAGTTTTCAATAAAAACACTTGTACTGTTGAGGAAACAGTACAAGTCAGATTTGATGAAACTGATCCTTTGGTTCTTAAACAACCTCAATCAACATCTTCGGATGTGTTTTCAAAAACTAATTATCAACCTTTGATAGAAGATCCTTCTGATAAAGAAAATGTTCAAGAAAATGTTTCTGAAGAATTTACTCCAGAATATTTCTTACCCTATGTTGATTAACAGGTTTTACAAAACCCAAATCAGTTGTTTCTAAAGAATAATCCTAGTAATATTATCATTGGTGATGTGAATCAACCTGTAAGGACTATAAGTTCCTTAATGATTTAAGTTGAACATCTAGCATTTATTTCCCAATTAGAGCCAAAAATCACTAATCAGGCTTTAGGTGATGTTGATTATATTAAATCTATGCAAGATTAGCTAAATGAATTCGAAAGGAATAAAGGCTGGACCTTGGTTGAGAGACCTAAGGAAACTTTTGTTATTGGAGTAAAATGGGTCTTCAGAAATAAGTGTGATGAAAATGGAATCATTGTAAGAAATAAAGCTAGATTGGTTGCTAAAGGATATAATCAACAAGAAGGAATAGACTTTGAAGAATCCTATTCCCTAGTAGCTAGACTTGAATCTATTAATATTCTACTTTCCTTTGCAGCATTATTCAATTTCAAACTTTTTCAAATGGATGTTAAATGTTATTTCCATAAAGGTTATGTTCAATAGGAAGTTTTTTGAACAACCTCCTGGTTTTGAAGATAAAAAACATCCTGAACATGTTTTTAAACTTACCAAATCCTTGTATGGACTTAAGAAAGCCCCTCAACTGGTATGATAGGCTTACCGGATATTTTATTTAAAATGATTATGTTTAGAGAAATGCTTATCCAACCCTTTTTATAAAGAAAGATAATAAAAGTGTTTTGATTGTTCAAATTTATGTTGATGACATTATATTTGGTTCAACTCAACAATCTTTAACTGATTCCTTTTCGAATCTAATGAAATATGAGTTTGAAATGAGTATGATGAGTGAGTAAATATTTTTCCTTGGTTTTCAAATTTCTCAAAAACCAGAAGGAATCTATATATCCAAACACAAATATATTAAAGATCTTCTTAAAAAGTATGGATATGACAACACTAAGAGTATAAGTACTCCCATTGGTACCTCAAATTCACTTGACCTTGATGAAGTTGAGAAACCAGTAGATCAAACATATTTTAGAGGTATGATAGGATGTCTACTTTACTTAAAAGCTAGTTGTCCAGACTTAATTTTTTCATTATGCTTATGTGAAAGATATCAATCCAATCCTAAGGAATCTCATTTAAAGGCAGTGAAAAAAAAATTTGCTACTTAAAGGGAACCATGCTTCTAGGACTCTTTTGTACTTATGGAAATGATTTTTTTAAAAAGTTTTTCGAATTATACCTTTGGTGGATGTAGAATAGATAGAAAAAGTACATCCAAAACTTTTATTTTCTTAGGATATTCATTAGTTTCTTGGTATTGCAAAAAGAAACACTCAGTAGCACATTCCACTACTAAAGATGAATATGTAGCAGTTGGAAGTTTTTGTGCTCAAGTGTTGTAGATGCAACACACACTCACAGACTATGTTATGAGTTTTACCAAAATAAAAATTTTGTGTGATAATAATAGTGTCATTGCCTTAAGTAAAAACCTTTAACATCACTCTCATGCAAAGCACATAGATATTAGGCGTCACTTTCTTTGAGATCACACACAAAAAGAGGATATCATACTTCAATTTATCAGAATGCAAGATCAACTTGCTGATATTTTACCAAAATATTTATGCTCTGATAGATTTTAATACATTAAAAAGAAGTTAGGAATGATAACCATAAGGTAATATTCTTTGTTAACTTCATGTTTAAATCAATCTCCTTACAATAACAAACTCCTTTTCATAAGGGGAGTACATTTTTTTGTTAGATTTCTATAAATTCCCATAGTCTAATATTCTTTTAGTGGTCTAAAAAAATTTTATATTCAAGATTTTCTAGATTTGTGTACTTAAAATTTTCATAATAAATATTTTCGTACTCAAATTTTCACAGTGAAGATTTTTGTACATAAAATTTTCATAATGAAGATTTTCGTACTCAAATTTTCATAGTGAATATTTTGGTACTTAAAATGTTTGTAATGAAGATTTTCATACTCAATTTTTCGTAATGAAGATTTTTGTACTGAATATTTTCATAATAGAGTTTTTCATTTTTAATTTTTTTTCATAATTAGAACTTCGGAATCTAAAGTTCTTTAAGAAGAATTTTCCTCAACATGAAAAATCTTCCTAGCAATCCGAAATGTAAGTTTCCTTTCTTAAATTTTTTTAATCTTCTTTTACTTGTTGGTATTTTCATCTTTTTTTTGTACTTTTTTTTTCTTTAATCTAAATGTTTTTATTATAAAACCTCAAAATATTGGATTCTATCAAAACTTCCTTCCGACTATCATATCAACCATAAGATCTAATCACAATTATTCTCAACCATTGGATTGGGTATGGAAGCTGAATTGTCACCCCAATCGACTATATAAAGGACCCCCAAACGGTTGTCCCACATCAAAACTCAAGCTCGTGTGTGTTGAAGCCCTTCCCTCCAACTTAAGACCGTTCTGAATTTCTGTGTTTTTCTTCCTTCCAAATGTCTATCGAAGTATCTTCTCAAAAAGACATGTCAACTGTCAAGCCTATTTCTGAATTGAAGATTTACATAGAAAGGTTGGTTCATCCAAACTTCTTTGCTAAGTATAATTCTATAATATCGAAGAAAATCAAGCTCAATGGATGGGAGAGTGTTTGAGTATCGAAACCAGGAGCTCAGGATCTGGTATATCCAGACCTGTTAGTTGAATTCTATGAGTCAGCAAGTTTTTTCAAAGAAGAAGGCAGAGACAAATTCTCTTTCAATAGCTATGGGAAGACTTAGTCTCTTTCTTATACCAAGGCTACTAGTTTGATTGGAGTTCCCTATGAGGGTGAGGCCGAGTTTTGTTCTCATAAGCTGATGGATGTCCAAGGAAGCTTTGTTAAGGTGAAGGCTATGGATTGCCTTGTTCTTTCAGATGTTAAGACACTGAAAATTGTTCACTTATCTATGAATTTCCCGATTCTTTAATTATGGGTTCAAGGATTCATCATTCTGAGAAAATGGGACGAGGGTACTTTGAAGAAGAGTTACATGTATATCCTATATTTCTTGGTGAATCTAAGGTAGATTAACCTCATAAAGAATATTCTGATTACAATTGAGAATATAAAGAATGGAAATCAGAAGGCCTAGATTATCATGTATCCATCCACTCTCTCAAATATGATTGTTTGGTGTTTATATTCCTTCAAAATATCTTGTAGTTCTAAGACAAGGAATTACAAAGTCATGCTGGTGAGCGATGATACTCTGAGAGGGATGAATGTTGGATTTTTAAAAGAATCCAAAGAATTGTATGATTTTCCTGAGGAAGAAGAAAAAGCCTTATCGAAGAAATGGGAGGCCACTGAGACCTCTAAAAAGGGTGCAAAGAAGAAGAAAGTAAAGGAAGTGGAAGAAAAGAAAAAAACTCCATAAGCTAAGGAAACTAAATTCGCACCACCAAAGCCTAAGAAGCAAAAAATCATATCCAGATGAGGTAGTAACAAAATGGAGGGAAGACAAGAATAAAAAGATATCAGGGGATCCTAGCTTTGGCTTGGATCCTGCTGAAGCAAAATCTTTAAGAGAAAATACTGTTGATGAGCTTGAATGGAAAGCTAAAGAAAAGAAACAAAAGAAGAAGATGACTGAAGCAGAGATTGTGCAATCGTTTCTAAAAGATGATGAGAAAGCCTCTGAAAATATTTCGGTACCAGAATCCTTCCTAGTAGAAGCTTTACCAGAGACACTGGGAAAGAAATTTGTGGATCCATAAAAATTCCATCAAAAAGTAGTAGAATAAAAAGAAGAAGAAGAAGAGGAAGAAGAAGGCAATGGTGACACCGAAGATCTCATTAAGAAAGTAGAAGACTTTCATGAGAAAGAAACTATGAGAAGCATTCAATCCAAACTTTTAAATCTGGATCATCAAAACTTGATACCCCTAGAAAAGATGACAAAGGACAATATGAAAATGTTGAAGAGGAAGTGAATAAGCTATCTGAAGAAGAAAGTTATAATCATGATTTCATTCATCCAGAAGATGCTAAGGCAGGAGCTGAGAAAGAAGAGATAGTGGAAGACAAAATTGTTCAACTCTCTGATAGTTAAAACGAATCCCCTGTTGAAGATTCCATTCTTAAGGTTGATAAGGGAAAACATGTGGTTGTTGATACACCTACCAAAGTTACGGTTAATAATAATAATGATGGTGGTTCTTTAAAGAGGAAAGCTACTGAGTTTGAGAAATAACACTCACCAAGAAAATTTTCAGATTTGGAATCATCTTCTCTAGGAAATGATTTTGTCTTTCATTTTTTGAAGAAGATTGCTAGAACTATTCCAATATTTTCATGCATTGACACCATATGCCAGATGCTTCAACACTCCTTGAATTGGAAATCAGATTTAGTATCCATGGTGACGTATAAGTGTGTCAAGATAGAGGATGATTTCAAAACCTTTTTCATAAACTAAGAATCCCACAAAATATCTTGCAAGAAGATGACCAATTGGTCAAATAAAACTATAGAAGACATGATAATTCTTGATGAGTTTCAAGATAATGTCAAGGATGCCTTTGACATAGAAGATGTGAAGATCAAGGATCTCACACAAAGTTTTGAGGAGAAGCCTACTATGGAACAAAATTCTCAGATTCAAGAAGTGAATGATCTGAAAGGAAAGTTTTATTCAGTTACTCAATGCTAAAAGAGAGAAAGGGATCTTAGGATTGAAATTCATGAAAATACGGTTAAGTAAAAAAGAAGCCTTGAAGGTTCAGACATAGGTTCTTAAGGCTCCGGAAGAAAGAATCAAAGCCTTAGAGAAGAAAACTAATGATCTAGATCAGATTCTCAAGAGAATAGAGGAAGATCACAAAGAGCTCAAGGAGCACAAAACTATTGTGAAGAAGTTCATACCGAAGGAAAAGGAAGGATAAAATTGTTCAATTTTAATATTTTGTTGTATTCCCTCCTTGTATAAAATTTTCCAATCATAATGAATTTTTTTTCTCTTCGTATATTTTTGGTTGTCTTGTACTAATATTTCAGGTACCATATTTACTTTTCCATTCCCTGTATTTATTTTTAGAAATCACAAAGGGGGAGAAAAGAAAAAATAATACTAAGAAAAGAAAAAAATTTCCTAAGTAAGAGGGAGCTCGTCTAAGGGGGAGTTCTTATCCAAGAAGATTTTTGTATACAATAAAATGCTAAGTATCATTCTGAAAATCTAGAATACGAACCTTAGTGTGTCCAAAGTCTAAGGGGTTTTATTCGAATTAATCTTTTCTCATGTGTTAAGGGAGACAAATTTTACTTTCATTGTCCATAAAAATATTTTCTAAGTCCTTATATTCTTTTTTGAAAGGATGTTTGTGCTTTCCAAAAAGGGGTAGATTGTTGAGTCAATAAGGCTTCCTTATGACTTTTTCATTTCTTCATCCTTGGGGGAGATTGTTGAGTCGATAAAGTTTCCTTATTGCTTTACCATTCCTTCATGTTTTGAAAATCAAAAACACCTTATCTTAAGGAAAATTTCATTTACCCTATGCTTTACTAACATAAGGAAATTTTTCTTTACCATGTTTTTCATTGTTCGTATAAATCAAGGGACATTTATCCACGGTTGTTGGATACCCTTATCTTTGGGTTAAAAGATTTACTACTAGTTACTTTTATTGTTTCAAGTTTTCCACTGCATTTTGTTTGTTGAGGAAAGTATAACTATCTTATACTTCCTTATACTTGTACTCTGATTTAGTAAGATTCTATACACTTTAAGGTAGAATCATTATCTTTGTAAAATTTTGTTAAGTTTCATTTCCAGGATCAATTTTCCAGAATTCCATTCCCGAAATCACATTTCCAGAATCAAGGAAGTTTGTAGAACTTAGAGGTTAAGGTTTCTAACCAACTTTAAAAGTTCCCAAAGATTTTTTTAAAGTATACAATTAACCCCCCTCTTGTATATTGAGCATCTATAGTATCATTTTGATCCTACGGTTGGTATCATTGGAGAATATCATACTCCACACCAACCTAGCAATTTTATCCCATAAACATCTTCAAACTATAATGAAAAATGGATATCATATGCGTTTTAGTATGATATAAATCCATTATGTCATAATTTTGTATGTTTGAATGCAAAGTGTTTGTTAAGGATATAAACAAATTTGCATCAAGAAAAACACAATGTACATCTAAAGTAAGTATCCTAAAAGTTTATTAGGATATTACATAAATTTCTATGATAGAAAATTTTTAGTTAAGTGATAGAATTAATTTCTATAAAAAGGATGAACATATCTACTTGAGATAGTGTGAGAAATATTGACTTGGGTTTAGTCAATGTCAGGCATGCACAAATAGTTGGTATAAGAACAATTTCCACAAGACCGTGTAGAAGAAGAATGTTCCAGAGACACATACTACATTGGAAGGATAAAACCATTTTCATGGTTTTATATTCACTATGGTTGGTGATACATTATTCATTGAGGATAGTGAATCCTACAAGTAAGTAGTATATGGAAATTAGATAAAATTGACAAGATAAATTAAAATTCAACAATGGATTCCATGTATCAATGTATAGATTCTTACAATTTTGAATACTATGGTGGGTATTCAAGTTATATTATACCTGGATGGTACAAGTTTGGTTCTAATAAGGCTCGATTGGTTATACCAAGTCCTTATGCCAAAATCCATTAGAATTTTACTTTTAATAACTAATTTCGTTGATCATTTAATTGGTAATTGGATTTTTGGATACAATTTTATGGAATGTATCCATACGACGCAACCAGAAAGGGTTAGTGACACCATGGAATTCCAATAAGGGGTGAATGTTACCGAAGTTCACTTTTGGATTGAACTAATAAATAAGATCATAGAATATTCATTCAGAATGAATTTTTTCATTGTTCCTACATTAGGTTAGTGGGAGCATCATGGTTTTCTAAGTATAATATGTTTGCTAACATATGGAAAACAACTGTTGGTCCTAAAGTTAGTTAAGATTAGAGTGAAATTATCTCTCTGGATATTGACTTAAAGTAGCAACCTAAGTTCTAGGGAACAAGATCTAATGGGGTAGATCTAATGATTTCTTAGACCTAGTAAATAGTATATATATTGAAAAGGTATTGAAAAAAATACAAACTGAAACAATTTGAGTGAGATTTGTAATCAGTGTCACATGGAATAAATCTCTCAAAGATGACATGTATTGGACATGGGAGGAGATTAATGTGATGAGTTAAATGTCATATGCTTTTGTGATGGACCAATAACTCAAGCCATGATATGTACCAGAAATGATATTTCCAACCTAAAATTTATGGTAGGAAAATATCAGTATAATCCAAGATAACTACATAGGAAATGGTATGAACTATCTACTTTTACTCAAGGAAGTATCAGGGATATGTACCTGGTATGTGGAGAGGAAGGTATAATAGTTATAAGGGAACACAAATTAGTCTTCCTATGGATCATTATGATCTAATATCACAATCAAGATAAGGTAATAAGCATGATAATCTCATTCAAACCAGTGTTATCCATGTCTACAAATATCGAGTATGTTGAAGCTTCTAATGCAGCTAAAGAAGAAGTGTATAATATGAAACTATTTATTCAAATTCTTGGAATCACACCTAGTATGTAAAGTTTTATCATAATATAAATTATGATAATTCTACTACTAGTATTAGCCATGATGTCAATTTTTTATAATGGACAAAAGGATATCTACTTGGGTTTTACATCTCTTGAGAAGTTCTACTCTAGAATTTGAAGTCACAAATAGCAGAATTTCCACACATTGGAAACATTTTAGACCAATGAATAAATCCATAACTCAGCATAAACATGATATTATCTTGTGACAGATAACAAGATTCATTAGCAAGTTGTCTCTAGTGTAAGTGGGAGTGTTGTAATAGTGGGTGACGTAAACCAAAATAAATAGTAAATTTTGATTATCATACCATGTATATAGTGAGTTATACATGAATTTATCTTATCATTATAGTGTTGATATTTTTTTGTCCACTATTTAAATATAAATTTCGATAAATTAGTTGATGCATAAAAAGGTTATAGAAGTTCCTAGGATATAATGAGAGTCTCTTGATACTATGAAATTAATCTTAAAAAATGTATTATGGTCTAGATACATAATTTTATTAGACACAAATAACGTTTGACTATCAAATGTTTAGGGATCATAAGCATTAATACTTATTCTCATAAAGTTTTCACTTGGTGATCTCGATAGATGATATCTTGAGGATTGATCCTCCAATAGGAACACCACATGTTTTGGGTGTCATTGGTCATTCCTTTCTATGAACACATGTAATAGTCTCCTTACTTGAGAATATTATCGAGGTGTATCATTTGATCGCATACTTTGATGTAATGAAAAAATCATGACATTGAATTTACGACAAGGTAGCTTGTATTGAGTGTGTCATTGGTGTTATGGTATTGATTGAATAATCAAGATATAATTTTTTTTCTTTTAATATGAATTTATA
Source organism: Viscum album (assembly GCA_963277665.1). Lineage (NCBI taxonomy): Eukaryota > Viridiplantae > Streptophyta > Magnoliopsida > Santalales > Viscaceae > Viscum > Viscum album. The sequence goes on along the minus strand of OY728143.1, from coordinate 1,380,762,803 downwards.
TCTTAGGAATTGTTGTTTAGGATGGTTGTACCTTAACTAAATCTATAGCCATAGAAGAAGTTAATTCCATATAGTAAGGTTAATGAATAATAAAGCAATAAAGTACGATGACACAAAGTGTGCATCCTTCTTTATGAGACATCACATGACAAAGAGATTATATTACACGATGTGTGTTTGTAAGAAGGTTTTCATTACTATGACTACACATTATCTCTTTAGGAGTCTTGAGGGGTTACTAGACTCTACTCCTGGTATATGAATGGTATTCATTACTACCATGATAAGGGCCTAGATGGTCACACACAATAGCATATTAAAAATTTTACTATATTATGATGAATAGGAGTTTAAGACATGATGGACCCCACCATAGGGTTCAAAAGAGGCATTGTAGCAGGGACTGTAATGGCGACATAGTAGTAGACACTGTAGCAGCCTGGGTACCATAGTAGTATTGTTCCCCGAAGGGTCCTTTGGGCCAAAATATGGGCTTCCAAGCCTTGTAATTAGGCCACTTTACATTGGGACTTAGGGCTATGTAATGGGTCTCCCTTTACCAATTTAAAATAGGTCGTTTATTTAGTAATAAAAATGAGTCTTCAAACCCAACCTTTAAAAAAACATGCCATTTATGGTTTATTTAGTAAGAAATAAATATTCAGGTATCAGGTAGCTAATTTTGGGTATTTATTGGTTCACTATATAAGGGGGATAAGAGTATCATGAAATAAACTATTCAGTGATCAATGGTGAGAGACTATATTTCTTATCTCTCTCAATTCCTAGAGAGTGATGCTCTCATTCCAAGCACTCAATCATAATACTTCTTCACAAATCGATAGAATAAAGAAACAGTCATCATCGGGATGGAAAAGGTTTCATCGAAACTCCATGCTAGCACCTGGATTCTGACAATTTATGTTGCAAAAATATTTTTTAAGTGTGTGTAGATGATCTAGAGGGATTTGAATTCGGATCCTTCGAGCAATGATCACTAGCGACGAGAATATGTCGAGCACAACTTCAGATTGAAAGAGGTATTTCCCCAGTTTATTTGGTGCTTAAATTATTCATGTGGTGATCCTCAGGTTGTTACCAAGTAATGTTTCTCCAGTGAAGATGTAGTTATATTGCTCATCTGTGAAAATTTTTAACATATCAATTTTTAGGGCTTCTATTGTGCGCCCTAAACCAACAATAAGGATATTTTAAATCAAAAAATTTTAAATAACTAGTTAAATTCTATATTAGACCAAGGATAAGAGTTCATTTCCTTATAACTTTATAATAAAACTATTTCCACCTTGGATTTGGGTTTCAATGACGATTGGATGTGTTAGAATTTTTTCAGGATATAAATAAAAAAAATGAAAATAAATTATTAAAAATAAGTAAATAAAATAAAATAATAGAAAAAGAGAATAAATGGAAAAGAAAGAAAATTCCTCACACCTTGGTTTTAATTTTTTATAACACCTTAATTAGAAAAGGGATAAAAAATAAAGGTTTGATAGTGTATGCATATAAAATCCCAGAACTCGTACTCCTGGATCCAGTGCTTAAATCAAAAACTTTACATTTTTGGATTTGATACTAATAATTGTGACCCATTTTTTCCCATCAAAATCTTACAACATCAAAAGGAAATAATGGATCACTTATATTCTCAAGGACATTTTACGTTTAGAGTTTTAGAGAATTAGGAAAAACTCATACATAAAAAATACCTATTTCATTAAATTAGAATTTCTCCCACTTAACCCAACTTTTTCAATTTCATATCAAGTCATCATCATTATATATATGAAATACCTTCTATACATAATTCATTCAACCTCGTTTTTTATAACCTGGGGAAAAGAAAACATAATAAGGGTGAGATCAAATGCTCGGTAATGGAAAATATAAGCATTAAAAAATGAATATAATCAGTGAGAATAAGGATATGATGTCATAATCATAGTGCATGAGTATAACATAAGAATATTCATACTTATCAATACCCGGATCATCAAACATAAAAACATGTCATAAGGATTTAACAAAGGAAAGGGTCATAATAATAAATAATCATGAGCCATGTGATATCAATTTTGATCAAAGGAAACATTATAAAACCACAATAATCATAGATAAAATGTATTGGCATATTAGGACATCATCTCATAGAACCATTATAGAACCCTTACAAATTAGAATAACCATAATACCAACTTCCAATATAATTCTCTGGAAAACATAATAATTACCTTAATGCATTGGAGTGTTATCTAGGGGTGCCCCTTATATAAGCTATAATAGGCTCACCCGAAACTATCTGGGTTCATCCATCATATATAATGTCCAATAAACACAACATGAATAGAGTACATAGAGCTTTCATCATAAAAATAATAAATAATAATTATTTTTTATAAAATAATTAACTCGTGGAAATTAAATTGTTTTCATTTAAATATTTTTGAAACAAGATTAAATCATAGAAAAGAAACAGGTTCCATAACAATCTATTTGAAAAATTATTAACTAATGGAAATGAAATGGCTTCCATAATAATATTTTGGAAACAATATTAATCAATCCAGAGAAAGAATAAGGGTGGTGTCATTAAAAAATATTCCCAATGGAGAATAAGTAAAAACAAGGGTTTTTGATGTGGATGAATGTAAATAAAAATAAAATATCATTATTATTATTTAAAATAACATAAACTTTTCATTTTGAAATCACTTTTGAAAACATAAAAAATCCTAACATATTGTAAAAATAAATTTCTTAGAAAACAAACATGGAAACATATAAAGGAAGATTTAAAAATCATTTCAAAAATTTCTTGATAAATTGTTTTCCCCTTGAAAAACACTTTTTAAAAAACATAAAATATTTTTAAAATCATTTTCTTTGAAAACCACATTTAAAAAATAATAATTTATAGAATATTAGGGAAATATTCTTTTAAAAGATCCTTATAAACTTGTAAAGGAATATTAAAATAAATTTCAGTCATGATAGATGTTAATCCTTTACATATCGTATAAGTAAAAAAGAAAATTCTTCTTTCACTATAAATTTTTTAGAAAAGGCCTTGTTTGGAAAATGATAAAAGATTCCTTTCAAATTTTCAGTAAAAGCCAAACAAAATTTATTTGGAAAATGATATGAATTTTGATTTTAATTTCTTTAAAAGGTCAAACTTCATTAAAAATTTCTTTTTAAAAATCATAGGAGAGTAATAAAACATTTTTGAAAACATTTTTTAGAAAACACTATTTGGGGAATAAAACGGATTTCTGACCCTGAGAGGTAAATAAAATAGGATTTCCATAAAAACATTTTCTCAATCATTTTAAGTACCAAAGAGTGTAAAAATGTTACCATTAATTTTTAATATCATGAATGACCATAGGATAAGTTAATTCATGATATTTTTTTTGAGATGGATCATAAAATCTCATCATTGGAATGATAATCATAAATAATCCTGATAAACGATGAAATTGTGTCATAAAACTATTACCACTTTGGTAACATTGAATCATAATACCCATGAACTAATAAAATTAAATGAAACATATAATATCATGAAAATAAGGATATTAATGATATAACATGTCAAAGGGTCAGTATTTACACCTCAAAAAATAAGATAGGTGTATAACAAAACATGCATCTCAAAGAACGAAAAATAAGAAAAAAAATCCCTTACCACTTTGGTAACTTTGAAATCTTAAACCCCATGAAATAGAGATCCTAAAATAGATATGTAAATCCAAATATATTTAAGTATAATAATAATAAAATATAATCTTGGTAAGTATTTACACCACAAAATAATATTTAATTGGGGAATACGGAATATATCTCATAGAAATAAAAGTGAGACGATAAAATCCTTACATTGAGTTCATTTCATCGCGCTTGTTATTTATCTTCATGAATAATAAACTTTTGTTAATTATTTAATTTATTAATAAATTTTTTCAATTTTATTATTCTTTTTATTTCACTTATTACCATGTTATATATGATTACTTAATCAATTAGGTTTATGTTAGATGTTTTGACCATATTCGGCTTATGTGTCAAAAATGAATTCGGTAGATTGAATATGGTCAAGGAGTTAATTATATAAAAATATACACAATGATAAACATCCAATATTTATCATATAAAAAATAAATTATACTTTTATGACCAATTATGGAATATGGTTATGAAAAACGGGCTATGTTACAATCATGGAGATGGTAAGTCGCATGTACGCATGAGTAACATTTCCATTTTTCAATGATCATTAAGGAAATGACGTAAGTAATATTTTATCTTCCCAGATTGATAAAAATATCATATATATCATATTATTTATTTTAATATACTTATATATATAATCCTTGTGGTGTGGTTATTGAAAGACAGTCACATCGCTTTGTGAAGACGGTAGTCCACACGTACAAATGATGTTATACACTTTTTATTGTAAAAGGAAAATGATATTTTATCTTTCCATAAGATTAATATATTATTAATATCATAATTATTTAATTTATATCAAATATATTCATTATATTTACCCATATTACCTCCCATGTAACGTGTTAATGAAAAGTGAATCACATCGCTTCGTGAGGTGGTAGCCTGCCGTACACATGAGCGGTGTTATCATATCCCTTGTGGAATAGACTTTAAAAAGGTATATATGATATAATGAATTAAGAGATATAATTATTTTATAAATACCAAATATATACTTTATATATATCATCATACACAACTGTGAGAGGTGGTAATGAAAAAACTAATGACATCGGTTCGTGAGGAGGTAGTCAACTACACAAGAATGATTATTTCATAACCCATTTGATGGAAGAGGGAAACTGTTTAGGTTACTGAATTAAAATAATAACATCTCAGTATATTTAAGATACTTAGGTTATTATATAGTCATGGTTTAATAATAATTTAAGGAGGTGGAGAAATGAATAAAATAAAAATGAACGTTGAAGAATGTTACCTATTCTTTGCGTATCCACCTTAGGTTTCCACCAAAGGCCTTACTAGGTTGGATTTATACCCAAAATAAGGATTATAGGATGATAGGAGAGATTTTTGTTTAAGTGATTTTGGAAATTCTTGGTTGAGAAAAATGGCTTGAGAGGTGTGAAGAAGTGATGGAAGTGAGTCTTCTTTTATCATTGAGGAGGAGTGGCATTTTTTTGTAAATACCCCAAAATATTCACTATTGGGAGGTATCTCTTACACCAAGTGGCTAAAAAATTGTTAATTAAAGGTTTAAAGGGATTATATGGTTGATAAAAACCTAAAAAACACAATGAAACATTTGTTTTAAACATTTATTTCTTTAACTTCTATGTTATCCTACTTTTATCATTTTGGTTTTCACCACGATAACTAGTTTTCTATCCTAGGTAATTTATCCTTTAAGAATAAAATAAAATTATCCTTATTTGATTATTTGGAAACAATAATTATAAATATGAAATCCAATTTCTAAAATAAAAATACCATGTGTGTTGGAAATTAATTTTAACACAAACTCATGTAATTCATAAAAACATTGTTTTAACCTTAACAGCGCTAAGAGAGTTTTTACTATTTAGGGGGTCAATATAGTAATTATAAAAGAAACATTAGACTATGAATGGAAGATAGTTCATGTTTTTAACATTTATAAATCAATTTATAAAAGATATAATTTTTAGTAATTTTTAATAATTTAATAAAATATCATTTATTATAAAATAACATTAATGTCTATGTTGAAATTATTCTTTTAATTTGAATTTAAAAAATATCATGAAAATAATGGAATTCATATCTATTATTATATCAGCTATGTAACATGATATATTATTCTAAAAAAATTAATTTAACACAAATATTCATTCAATTTACTTCAATTTTAATATTTTTTGTACCATTTATTTTATTTTATTATTAACTAAATAATTACTGTGTTGGAATTTCTAAATCATTTTAATTAATTATGTGATATCTAAAAATTTATTATAAATTATTATGATAAAAAAGACTCATTTATCTTTAAAAATAATATCCATAACCAAATATATGTTTTTTTACCTATCCCAAAGCTTTATATATATTTAATGCAAGGAAGGTTCATTTTTTCTCATTTTCTTTGCTTAACATGTTATATGGTCATATTTAAAGGAAAGTGGAAATAAATTGACTTATTTTAGGGAACATAATTTAAAATATATAAATAGACTCATAAAAATAAATTAATATAATATTTTAGGTCATTTTTATTCTTATATTTTTAGTTTAACCCCCGAAAAATTATTTTTTTACACTGATCGTGGTAAATAATTTTTGCTATTTTTACTATTAATTTTGTTCAGAAATTAAGATTAAATTATTAGAAATTTTAAATAATTATAATTAAAAATATGGAATCCATTTTTCTAAATTCATTTCACATAAGTGGAAAATTTTAATTTATAATTAATCCCACAGACTTTAAGAGAAAGTGAGTTTTTAAGAAGAAAAAGTTCAAAACTTTACAAATTTTTATATCAAAATTCAGTATGAAAAAGATTCCAATGAGATAAATTGAATTAATTTATGTATATTTGGACTAATTTTACTTTAAAACCAATTAAAAATATAATTTAACTTTATAAATATTTAAAAAAAAGACATTTTTTAATTATAGTTCATTAATTTTCACTATTCATCAAAAAATAAAAAATTTCAATAAAATACAAAAAAATCACCCTAAGAAACTTTTTGTATCATAATTTAAAAAATTACTTTTATTATTTCAAATAAATTTTCTAAAAGTTGTAAAAATTAATTTTAAATTATATGTGAAAAGTGCAATTAAACCTTATTCTAGAAATTGTTTTTTCTAAAAACATTTCGTTTTCTTTTAAATGATTCTTATATTATTTATAATTAATAGATATTCATTTTATTTATGTGTAAACCATATAATTTTCATAACTTAGTTAATACTATCTATACCTTCCAATTTAACAGTTTGGTTATAATGGTTATATATATCATGGTTCATTTAAGCTCAGTGTTGCATATTGAATATGCTATCAAACATTAAAATATCAAGGCTAAATGTACCTAAAGCTATTGAAGAGATTAAATTTATTTAAAAATAAATATATCATAAAGTATCAGGGTGTTATATTCTCATATTGGCTTAGTGTTTTGTGTCCTTTATGATATCGAATATAATTTTCTTCTTTGAAAATCTTGGGTTTTTACATTGTCCCCCCCCAATAAATTGTGTCCTCAAAATTTTAACTCTACCTTAATAATAAAAGTATGGACATTTGAAAATACATTTTTTCTAAACTCACATCATAAAAAGGGTTAATAAAACTCCCTCTTAAGAAGAGATAAAGAGAAGTACAAAGGGAATATGGAATAACACATAATTAGGATTCCAAATAGAAGAAAATAAGTGGAAATGGAAGAAAATCATAAATAATTATAGAGTGATTGAGGTCATTGATCACAAGAAAGTGAATGACCAATGGAAAGTTAAGGTTCTCAAAACAGTAAATTTTTTATTATTGAAAAGACCATCGATTTATCATAATTGAAGGTACTGAAGTAACATTTTTATTTCAAGACCCTTTTCCTAGAGTTGAGGAATTATCTTACCATATAATTGAAGATAATATGGAAATATACTTACTTTATTGGATTGATTTATTAATTTAATAAATTTTCACCATAATCTAATCTTTTTCTCCAAATGATGGGTATTCTTGATGAGTTTTTAATTTTTGGAGAAATAAAATAAACTTTTAAAGGACCAAATAATACCCAAAAGAATAAAAATATATTATTGATATATTCATACATTAACTAAAACCAAAATGGTTACCACATAGTAAGATAATTTTAAAAAATAAATAATCCTTCGTACATTAATCTTCAAATTTCAACAGTAATGCCCAATGTTGAAAATGAATCATTCTATAAATAACCAACCTTAAAATTATGAAAACATTTTATGATTATGTTAGAAACCAAAATATTAGTATATTTTGGCCATATATTCTTCCAAGATAAATCAATCATTATTCCTCATATAAAATCTCATATGTTTCCAAAATAAACTTAATATTTACCTTAATCATTATAATTAAGTTTAATTGAAGTCACTAATATTTTTGGCAAAAAACTATGTTAACCATATTATACATTATAAATTATTATGATTCCAAATTTGGAAACTATTTTTCCAAATTCCAATCACATAAGTGGAAAAAATTAATTTAAAATTAATCCCAAAAACGGGATGACAAAGCGGGTTTTTAATGTGAAAATATCCAAAAAGTTTGAAATGTTTCTATATCCAATTTCAATATAAAATTCGTTCTAATGACACAAATTGGATTAGTTTACATATAATTGAACTAAATATAATTTAAAACCAAATTAAAATATAATTTAACTATATAAATAAATTATATGAAAAATAAGTTTTCAATTAAAATTCAGTATTTTTCACTATTCATCAAAAAATGAAACTTCTTAAAAAAATACCAAAAAATAACCCTAGCCTAATTTTGGAAATAAACTTTCAAAAATGAAGTTTATTTTGAAATATAATTTTTTTAAAAAATTCTAAAATTTATTTTTAAAATAGGTGTTTCATTAAATGATGGTGAAACTACCTTAATAAAAATATAGTTTTTATGCATTAAATTGGATTTGTTATTATCTTATATCAATAAAACATATTGTATGAATGTAAAAACATTATATTGAATATATAATATAAAAATAAATATATCACAAACTCTAAGGATGTTATATACACTTCTAAGTTTGGTATTGTGTATCTTATATGCTATCAAAGGGACTCAATATTCTGTGTAGCACTGGACAACTTACTGTTGCGTATAAATAAATTTAGAAAAAAATTAAATTTATTATAAAAGGAAAATATTGTAACATCTTGAGGTGTTACATTATCCCCAGCTTAATTAAATTACATCCTCCCAATTTAAACTTGATCTTGGTAATTGAGGGAATGATATAAAATACTATTATTGGAAAAACCACATCATAAATAGGGTTAATAACACATCTTATTAATAAGAGGGAAAGAAAAATGTGAAGGTCACCAAAAAACTAGGTTTTCATGTAGGATAAAGTTAGTGAAAACATGGACATGAAATATAAATCTAACTATCATGTTCTAATAGAGAGTGATAGAGAATACACTCAACTAAAATTTTATGACCATAAAGCGTTAAACCATAGTTATAAAAAAATTCATTGATATCATAAAAAATGATGATAATTTGAAAATATTTGTTTCAAGACCAATTTTTCTAGAGTTGAGTAATTATTTCACTATTTAATAATATAATTAAATATATGTTTCTATTTTATAAACACAATATTATCCTCTGGTTGTGACTTGAATTATTTCAACTTCATTTCTTATCACAGGTTTCATCATATGGTGAAGTAATACATTAACCTCTAAAACCTCCTCCAAATATCAACTTAAACCATTTCATAAATGGTTATATTTTACAAAATATTATGATCCAAATTTTTTTCTAAAATGAAATTATCAAAAAATATAAAGTGGCTCTTAATCGTCACATACCAAACATTTAAATATGGTAATAACTTGAATTATCATAAAACCTTATTAAAAATATACACGCTTTCTTATTCATAAAATTGAAAATAGATTATTAGATACACTCATTAAATCCAAAAATGTTGTAAACTCCATCAATGATATTATAAACCATGTTTTTAACAAATAATTAATCAGTTCTACGGTAGTCTGTAATATCCAATCTAATTTATCCATATCAATCATCTCTTTATCTAAACATAATTGTCTCAACATCAGGAACATGTTAAGGGTTATCTTTACTTCAACCATATGTTTTCCAAAAGGTTTAAATTTCCACTGAATCAATTTTATTGGTACCATTCAACATGCACTTTCAAATCCTTAATGAGAAGTACTACAGTATAGTCTTTATATATTTAATAATTCTCAAGACTGGTACCTTGTAGATAAAATACTCAAATGAAATAATTCTTGAATCCAAACATTGGTGTATTAATCATTCATCTTCATCTATGGTGGTAGAAAAATATTAACCATGATCCATTATCTTCATTTTGGGTATATTATTTTGACACTTGAGACATTGATTTTTTTAGTTTCCTATCTCCTTGTAGTTGAAGAATTATACATTGGAAATATGTTTCTCATCCTTAAAAGAACATGAATAGTGTCATTTATCTCTACACTTATAGAAAACTCCCATAATTTTAACCAAGTACCAAGGTGACTATTTCCAAAATTATTACATGTGGGAAAATATTTATTTCCCTTCTTCCCTTTATCCATATTTTTCCTAGTTGTTCTCTTATTCTCATGCTTCCATCAGAATCCATAATACTTAGAGAATTATTTATTTGCCTCATTATCACATGATATTATGTACTCATATGATGACAATTCTTGGGAGACTATTTCCCTTCGACATATTTTTTAAATAACATAAAAGATATTATCCATATTACTCTTTGGATCATGTCAATTGGTGAGATTCACATTGCTTTTACTAGGCGCCAATTCTAAATGACGACATAGACTAGATTAGATATTATCAATATGTATAATCCCAAAACTAGTGAAATGCATAATATAAATTGAAAGTTTTATGTGTATCTAATAATATAATCATAAACAAAGTTTCTTTATGATGTTCTTATATACTTATCTTCAAAGTATATCATAGGTTTATGTTCTCTAATCTATGGTTTCCTAAATATACTTTCTAAGGTTTCTACTAAACTACCTTTGATACCAATTGTAATTCCTGACCCTAGTATCCCGGAGTCGGTGCCTTACTTTATTACATTGACATGATTATAAGAAATCAAATCTCAAAGGATTGATTATTTTAGCAGTTTTGGAACACCATATTACATACATGATACCCATTTTACATTGGGAAATGAAAATAAAACATGATACATAAAAAATACAAATAAAATTCATCCTTCAAAATCATTCTAAGAATTCATCTTCATATCCTGTGGAAAGGAAACAAAATAAGGGTGATCTCAAATTATCAATAAGTGTAAGTGTACAATGGAATAAATCACAAATCAATGAGAATAATCAATATATAAAGGTAGATAATTGAACACACTTTGTATTTAAACAACTAGATATGGCATAATCAATTTGGAAAGGTAAATAACTAAAACACATGACATTTAATCAATAAAATGAGAATGAAATGAATCCATAGATAATTTCAAAGAAAAAATATCATGAATAAATAATAAATTAATCTGAATAAAGGCAATTGTTGATTATGGTCTTCCATGTTTCTTAGGTTCATGATACCATTACCGTCAAGATCTATTGTCAATACAGTTTAAAATACTCTGATTTGGAGAACTAATTAATGTAATGAGAACCTATCGATACATTTATGAGATATCTATAACTCAGCCCCACCCATTTTATACTAATCCAAATAATTACTCATATATAGAATAATTTATTTAATTAATAAACAACGTTCCTTATCATCAAATATCTGTATTGAATAAATAATACAGATTTATTAACAATACCCCAATTAATCAAATAACTTTTAAAGTAAACACCATATGTAAAAATATAATATGTTTTATACAATAATATTTATATTTAATATAAATTTAATTTCTAATGAAAAATTATTACAATAAAGTGATTGTTTTAAGATAAAGCTAATAATCACAAAAGAAAGTGATATTTCAAAATAACTTTTATAACTTGGTAATTTTTAAATATAACCCCTTGTATAAGATAATTAAAATTAAAAAATTAAATACCATTAATATAATATAATTCATAATATAATATATCAAAATGTTTAGTAGATACCCCACAAAAAATAATTAAGTGGTGAATATGACATTTATCTCACAGATGTAAAAAGAGAGATGAAAAACCCTTACCTTACACTCTATTTTGGTTGAACGCTATTTAAACTCTTATATAATAGTTTTAATAATGTTATTAACTTATAAAAGAAACATATTAATAATTATGATATCATATATTACCCCCTTATAATATCTTATTACCTGTTTGTTAATAATCTTTCATTTTTTTCACTATTTCTGGTGTGAATTGCCTAGTTTTTTTAGTATGTTTTGACTTGTTATTTTTGTTCCTATTACATATATCATGATTTAATAATCTCCATAATTTAAAAAATTATGTAAATAATATATATTCATTTAGATTAATCCATAATTTTTTGAGATAGGAAATGAAATTCACCGTTTAAGGAGACGGTAGACTGTACGTACGCATGAATGCTACTTTCATTTCATTGTCGTATTTAAAAAGTAAGTTATATATATTTATATTATTATTAAAGTATCATATTTATATAATATATTTCATACTTTTTATTAAAACCATCCCATAATACATTTCATGTATATCATGAATGAATCATATCGCTTTGAGGAGGTGATAGTCTACACGTCCACAAATGAAGTTAACATATTCCCACAAAATGGAAAGCATGAAGGTATGCATAATATAATAATTAAATAATAATAAATAAATTATAAATACTATATATAAAATACATTAACTATAATTCCATCATTATTTCCAACATTGAAAGGTAGTAATGGAAGAACAATTGACATTGGTTCGCGAGGTAGTAGTCCACCATACACACGAACGATGATTGTGTATCCCATTTGATAGAAGTGTGTGAAGGTGTAGGTAATACCATAAGATAAAGAAAATCTCATTATATTTAGGATACTGATATTATTATATAATAAAGATATACTAATAATTGAAGTGGTGAAGAATAAAATAAAATAAAAGTGCTTGTTGAAAACGTTACCTCTTCTTCGAGTAACTTCTTTTGGTTTATACCAAAAGTATTCCTTGGTATGATTTATTCCCAAATTTTGTCTTTTAGAATGATGGTAGGGATATTGGGAGATTATTTGGCCAGGTCGTTTATGATCCAATGTCTTGATAGGTGTGTTGAAGTGGGAGGGGTGAGTGTCTCTTTATAGTGGAGGGGGAGTGACATTCTTGTAATTATAAAAAGGTAAACACTATTGGGAGGTCTCCCTTACCTCATTTGACTCAAAAATTGACAAATAATGGATTAAATTGAAATTATGGTCTATTAAAACCTCCATCTCACAAAAATAATTTAATTTTTTATAATTTTGTTACTTAACTTAAAATTTTTTCCACATACCATTTTGATTTTTATTAAGGTAACTAGTTTTCTATTCTAAGTAATTTAAACAATAATAATAAACTAAAGTGATATTTTTTATAAAATATACAACCAATAAATTATAAATATTATATATAATTTATAAAGTAAAAATCACATGTGTGTTGGAAATTAATTTTTAAAATAGGCATATGTAACGCACAAAAACACCGCTTTAACCCGAACCATGCTAACATTGTTTTTACTATTTATGGGTCAATATTTTAATTATAAAAGATAAATTAGTCCATTAATAGACCATATTTTATATTTGTTAACATTTAAAAATCAATTGGAAAAAGAAAGAATTTTTAGTGAATTTTAAATCATTAAATAAAATATCCTTTATTATAAAATAACATTATTGTCAATTTTCACATTATTTACTTAATTTAAATTTTAAAATACCAATACAATGAGTGAATTAAAATATATTAACTTCACAGATATTTTTCATGACATATTTTTCTACAAAAATAAGGGAACACAATAATTAATTCAATTTTCTTCACTTTTAATACTTTAGTGTCATTTATTTTATTTAATTATTAACTAAATAGCCACTACGTTGATGTTTCTTAAGCATTTTAAGTAACTAAATCCTATAGAAAAATTAATAATAAATAATCATGACAAAAATAACTCATTTATATTTCAAAAATATATGTATAACCAAAAATATGATGTTTTTTCATATCTCAAGGCTTTATAAATGTTAAAGGTAAGGAAAGTTCTTTTTGTCTTTTTTCCTTACTTAACTTATTTTATAGGTCACATTCAGAGAATAGTATCACACTAACTCATACAATTAAAACCAAGAGGGAATATGGTATAAATATGGACAGAAACTGGATTTTGGGAAAGTTTTAGGTCATTTTTCTCTTTAAGATAAAAGTTTCACCACAAAGTAAACTGATTTTTACCTTAATCACTGTAATTAATTTTAATTGAATTCACTAATATTTATGGTAAAAAACTAATTTTACCTTATTATACATTATAAATTATTTTTATTCCAAATTTGAAATCCATTTTTCTAAATTCCAATAAAAAAATGGTAGAAATTAATTTAAAATTAACCCCAAAGATGGGATGACAAAGCGGGTTTTTAAAGTGAAAATGTCCAAAAGTTTAAAATGTGTTTATATCCAATTTCATTGTGAAGTTGGTTCCAATAACACAAATTGGATTAAATTATATATAATTTAACTAAATATAATTTAAAAACAACTTAAAATATAATTTAACTATATAAATAAATTAGATAAAAAAGCAGTTTTCAATTAAAATTCAGCATTTTTCACTATTCATCAAAAAATAAAATTTCTCAGAAAAATATAGAAAATTCTCCCTAACCTAATTTTGAAATTAAAATTTCAAAAATGAAGATTATTTTCACATATAAATTTTTTAAATTTTCTAACAATTAGTTTCAAAATAGATGTGCCATTAAAATACAGCAAAACTACCTTAAAAATATAATTTTTATGCATAAAATTGGATTAGTTCTTATCTTATGCCTATCAAACTTATTGGATAAAAGTACAAACAAATATTGAATATATAATATAAAAATAAATATATCATAAAGTATCGGGATGTTATATAAACTTCTAAGCTTGGTTATGTGTGTCTTATATGTTGTTTAAGGAACTCAGTATTGTGTGTAACAAAAGACAACTTAGTGTTGTGTATAAAGAAATTTAGAAAAAAAAGCTAAATTTATTATAAAAGGAAAATATTTTAAATTATTGGGGTGTTACAATGTTGTTGGAAATTTTATATCTATCCCACCATGACGTGCTCGAGTTGTACACAAGGAGGGTGGTGATGACTATGGTCTAGAGGTGGTGGGCCCTGAGCCACTAGTATTACCTCTTATAGTGCCACTTGAGGAACCTCCGGTTGATCCTACACTGGGCATCGATTCTCGTTTTTTGATATATCTTCTTATTTTTCATGTATTCTATACAAGGAGCTCTTCGGCTTGCCTCTACTATGGAAAAAATGATGCAGGAATTCCATGACAGCATCCTCCGACCTTTTTGGGGGATGGAGGTCCTCAGGCTACTGAGCCTTGGATATAGGCCATGTTTTTTATCTTATATCATATAAATATTCCTATAGAGTGGAGGATTAATCTCTCCACCTATATGCTTCATGACTCCACCAATCATTGGTGGGATGCTATCACTCAGGCTAGTTGTCATCAAGGTATACTCTGGGTAGACTTCTAGACCACATTTTTTACTACATTTTCCCGAGATGTTGAGAATGGACCATGCTAGAGAGTTTATGAACCTTTATAAGGGTTCTATTTCTATTCTAGAGTATTTATCTCATTTCACCAAACTTCAATGTGTTGCACTGGCACAAACCGGTGATGAGTTAACGATTGTGAGACGATTTGAGGATGGGCTTGTGTTCACCATATAATCGAAGGTGAATGTATTCTAGTTGACCTTTGTCTTAGAGAGAGTTAAATAATCCATCATCATTGAGAAATACCTGAGGAAGGATGGTGGTGTAAGCTAGGGTGGCTCAGCATCCAGACAAGCAGATGGTTTTTCTAGCTGTAAGAAATAACATTTTGAGGTTTCTCACGAGGGAGGCTCTATCCAGATGAAACATGCTGATAGATATTTTGTGTTCCACCACTGTGTTCTGACTATCCATAAGAATCCCCAATGTATGAGGAACCCAATAGAGTGTCACGATTGTGGTAGGATGGGTCACCTTCACCATTTCTCCCGAACTTTCCCTTTAGTTCCTAGTGGTAAGGGATCTATACTGACACTGCATTCAGGTACAAGATCAGTATCTCCACATTAGGATGGGAGATGTTCTACTAATGGATGATCCAGACTAGGAGGTGGATGTGGTTGAGGTAGTCATACTTTATAGGTGCATCGCTAGTAGATCTTGTCTGCTCAGGGTAGTCAGATTGCATCTCAGGGCG
This sequence comes from Viscum album, assembly GCA_963277665.1. NCBI lineage: Eukaryota > Viridiplantae > Streptophyta > Magnoliopsida > Santalales > Viscaceae > Viscum > Viscum album. Next base: position 1,380,746,528 of record OY728143.1, on the reverse strand, counting down.
GAAAATCATGCCATATCTATGTAGTGCAGCCTACACCTGAGGAGCAGAGTCCAAAACCTTGTACAGTATGCAGTACTATTCTTATATCCACTACTTTAGTTTTTACCTTATTTGATATAGTGTCTTCACACTCTTTTATATCTATGGTAATTATGGAAAGTATGGGCCTAGAAATAGAGTACTTCTACGGCATGATGACTCTCGACGCACTATTAGGGGTTTGATAAGAGAGCGTGATCTAGTGCAAGGAGTTACCCCTTGAGATAGGTGGGAACCAATTCATATAGAATTTCATTTTCCTTAAGATGGTCAGCTTCAACATCATTCTTGGGATGGATTGTTTGGTTCCATACCATGCCCATGTTGATTTTTACTGCCCGAGGGTGACTTTTACAAATCCTAAGGGCAGTTCTTAAATTCATACAGGAGAATGGGGTGTCCATGAGATTCAATTTGGACATGAGTATCATGGGATGGGTAGAGTGAAAAACTAGATGGCTAGTCTCTTTATGAGAAATTCAAGAATGTAATGTATAGAATTTCCTCCCATGGTAGATCGTTTCAAGGACGTCTTCCCTGATGACTTCTTTGGATTACCTCTTGTGAGAGAGGTGGAGTTCACTATAGTTCTAGTTCCAGGAGTGGAACCAGTGTCCATTCCTCCTTATAGGATAACACCAATAGATCTATAATAACTCAAGAAGAAGTTATATTACTTATATAAAAAGGGTTTTATATGACCCAGTACTTCCCCATGGGGTTCACCTATCATTTTTGCCAAAAAGGTGGAATTTACGCTCAGGTTGTGCATGGATTTCCAATGGTTGAACCAAATTAGGTTGAAGAACTGATACCCATTATCCCATATATATAACCACTTTGACCAACTCCAAGGAGTAATAGTTTTCTCCAAGATTGATTTGAGTTCAGACTACCATCAGGTGCATTGACATGCACCTATCGTGGGGTGTGGAAAAAGCAATTTATTTTTTCCCTAGGTGTATAGTATTAATAGTAAAAAAATTATTCTCTAGAGAGCAGTGTTTAAATATAGTTTTCACAAATGAAAAAAATAATATAATAAGAATTCACTAACTAAAAATCAAAGAAGTTGGATTAGTAAATTTAAATGAGAGAGAATTGATTGGGTTTAGGTTTATATCCCCTTTTTGAAATGGTGTCACTATCCTTTTGGAATGAATATATTATATTTATTGATTTATAAAATGAATTGATTAACAATCATTCTTCATGTTCACCCTTGATTAAGATTGAATATGATAGGAATAATTTTAAACAACTTCCTTGTTTGGGTTATTCTCCTTCCATTGTGTGAAAGTCGCAATGTGTCTTCCTTGAATTATTAGGGAAATACTAAATCTGGTATTGAATTACCTAAACGTTCAAATTATTCCACTACTTAGTCCTTACATTTTTACCAATCACTAAGCACTTCTCCACTTGATTTTATATTAACCAATCGGTGAAATCCAAATCCAAGTAGAGGGAGATAAAAATTATTAATCATGGAAATTTAAAATCTCATAATTAAATTAAAACAAAATCTCATTCAACTTAATTTCAAAAATTAATAAATTTAAATATCATTCAGTAAACAAAATAAAATCGAAAATTCAATAAGAATAAGACTCAAACATCAAAATATTTTTGGGCCACCTCTCCCTTACCCAACCAAAAAGGATTCTACCCCACCATATAAGGGGGGGGGGGTCATTTAAGAAGAATAGGTAGAAGAAAACACGAAAATAAAAAGAGAGTGAAGAGAAAAATGGGGAGTATCCAGAAAGGGGGGAGGCATCGAGTGATCCTCCTCAAGCTATGTGTATCCTCCCTTCTCTTTAGCGGGTCTCTGGTTCCAAGATTCCTCTCTAGAAGAATTCGCTACTCCTTTTATAGTCACCAAGAACCATGGCCTCGGTCTCCCCTTTTAACACTCTAGATCGAGTCTCGGGCATTTTGAAATCTTACAGGAATATCACTCCCATGTGAGACCTATAGTGGATGTATCTCAAAAGGAAACACCAGAACCTATTGGGTATTTCATATCTATGCAGCATGTGTCAAGATCCTTGTGGAGTCACTTAGCCTTTCTTATGAACTGATCGTGTAATGTGCATGGCAGCAAGGATGTTTCATGGTGATCTGGAAATAGTTAGAAAAGGTAGTGGTGAGACGGTGCAACTCAGTAATGGAGCCAGTGGTGATGTACTCTTACTCAACCCCTTCGGCATTCACAGTGGCTAGACGTAGATCAAAATATTCTTCATGGGGGTTGGATGAGGCTTTGGAGATGATCCATGGCTCCTCGGTCTTCAGAAGTGATGAGAAGAGCTCATGGCGAGCTTCTTAGGCGGTTTCAATGGTGTTTCTTGATAAGAGCAGCAGTGGTGATTCGAGGACAAAGGTGGCAGTGGAAAAGTACAATGACGTCGTGGGTGTCCGAGCTTGGGAATGAGATTTTAGGTGACATAGATGGTCAGTTTTTATAATACTCTTTCTGTAATTTTTTTTAAAACCGCCTAGGTTATTTTTTTTAAAATGTCGCTTAAATACGGCATCGCCGATGTCATCATTTCCCTAAAATAGTATTTTTTATTTTAATTGTTATTTTTATATATTTAAAATTTTAATGTTTTATTATTATGTTCGTATGGTTATATATATATATAAATAAAACATAATGTTTCAATATAATTTATCTTTTATTCAAGTATGTGACTTTTCTAAACTATAAAATATAAACTATAATCCCGATATAAATGAAATTTTAAAAATTTATTAAACATATAACAAGTAGTCCAAAATAAAAATAATATCTTAAAAAATGTTGGTGGAAAATAATTTATAAGCCTCCTAATCCACCTACTTGAAATGTAAAACTGTTTCAAGTACGTGACTTTTCTAGCCTATATAATATAAAATGTAAGACAAATATGAATAAAATTTTAAACATTACTTAAAAATATAACAAGTAGTCCAAAATAAAAATAATTTCTTAAAAAATGTTGGTGAAAAATAATTTATAAGCTTTCTAATCCACCTACTTGAAACATAAAAATGTTTCAAGTATTTTGAATTTTATAGCCTATATAATATAAACTATAAGACATATATGAATAAAATTTAAAAAATTTATTAAATAGATGACAATTAGTCCAAAATAAAAATAATTTCTTAAAAAATGTTGGTGAAAAATAATTTATAAGCTTTTTAATCCACCTAATTGAAACATAAAAACGTTTCAAGTACGTGACTTTGCTATCCTATATAATATAAACTATAAGACCGATATGAATTAAATTTTAAACATTACTTAAACATATAATAAGTATTTGAATTTTTTATTTTTATTTATATGGGTCTAGTATTTTATATTTTATAGGCTTTCAAAGTCAAGTAGGTGTATTAGGATCCTCCTCGACATTCATTATTTTCTCTCTCACTTCTGAGTTACTTTTATTACATTCCTTTAATTATCATTTATTTATTTTATTTATGAAACTCTTTATTTTCACCAACTTTTTAGATGACTAGGCTATCTTTTAAATTTTATTTACATTGTTTTTATACTGTAAATTTTTTAATCTTTTAAAGTTATTTTCTTGAAATTTACTGATAAGTTATATGTATCAAGTAGTCGACTTTGAAAGGTGTCAAATATAAATTGTGCCTAAAATATAAATGAAAGCTAAAATAATGGATAAACATATAAGAAGATCTAATAGTAATAATATTATTTTGATTTCAGTAGACACAAAACATGTAAATAAACATGTACAATCAATGTTTATGTATGTGGCGAGGAGATTTTGTCCCACATGGTGGTCTATGGATAGGACCTCCACATTGAGTGTACAGTGGAGTTTGATGACCTGGAGAAGGATTATCCTCAGGAATTGGAATGTCGGCTGGCGCATCCTCCATCTACGTGTCAGTGGGAGGAGTTTTCAACTACATCTCGTACTATCATTCGGATCCTTCTCCCACTAGGGTGGTAGAAGGACATGCCTTCATCGCATTGGGGAACCAATCCTACGATGGAGCTATACCCCAAGACTGAGATGGATCGGTAACCCAAAGATGCGATGGACACCAAGGCTATAATTGATTTGGAACCCAAGATGGAGAGAACTGCGGATATCCTATCAAGAAATAATGATCCCATGCCACCTAAGGCACATCCTGAATTGGCTGATCCTGGACTACTAGAGGGCTGACCTCTGCCTGTGGAACAGGTGAGGCCTCACGTGCAGCATGACGCTGTCTACGTCACCGTGGTCATGGCTCCTCCGCAACAACACCAACTGAAGGATGTTCTTTTGGGGTGGGAACCTCCTCTCTCTGGGTCGGATGCACGAAGATGCTCCCGGAAAGCGCACAAAAAGATGTCCTTACCTCCAATGCTTTAGTACAGACGAATTCCCAGATAAAGACCCCCTCCTCTTCTTCATCACTCATGTGAACAAGTTCTCTATATGACTTCCCTGTAAAGAGATTCAAATTGAGTTAGAAAATAGTTCAATAAACAAACTAATGGAAATTTATTGACTTACCATCCTCTACATCTCTATGCCAGGTTAGGTAAGATACAATATAGACTTTAGTCTATACCATGAATCATACTCAACCTACTCTGAAAGAAAGAATCAATTCGTAGGAACACCCTGAATATGAAACTTTTCACGCTTGTGCTGACAGTCGATAAAGATGGCATGTACTTGGGACCAACCATCATCCTGCCTCCCTGTTAGCTTCATCCCATGAAGTTGATCTGTCTGTCTCGATGATAATAGAATTGGTTGATTATAGAAAAATTGTTGCATGACTCTATCAGGCTGCTACCACTCAATAATATGGAAGTGGATGAGGGGTACTACAGCCATAGAATCCTCATGCCCAACAGTGCAGTATGCTGGAAACTGGTCTGTAATACTTCAGTGTGGAATCCATGAATTCTGAAATGACATATGATTTTTTTCAAAAAAGCACCAAACTAAAAACCAAAATTGATTATATTATTAAATATGTTAGATAGTGATATATTGTATATACATACTAGATCAAGTAAGAGACAATCCAACTGTATCCGATATACGAGCAAATGTTGTCTCGAAATCACGTCAAAATTGTGTCACTAACACCACCTGTAAAATACATCACTGATAGTGAAAAATAATGAGATATTAAAGTCAATAACTCATAGTAGCATCAAAAACTAATAGAAATGATTGATCATACCAGCGTCCATATGGAGCGTCATGCAGCACCTCCATCTTGACCGGCGAACCAGCAAGCTCAGGACGGAATGCAGGGATGCGCTCCAATGCCCACATCTGAATAAGGATGACACATCCCCCGAGACCTATACAGTCCCTATGGGATAGACTACATAATGCTATTTACGTGTATTCCAAGCTGGCTGATCCTCGACTATACATCCCATCCCGATCAAAGTACTCTAGTAGGGGTAGATACATCATGTGCACATGCATCCTCGAGTGATCAGTACACATGGTCCCTCCAATGTGCCATAATATATATGCATAGGCATAACGAATGATAGTATTCTCATCATCATCATCTTGTAAATGTGGAATCTGCAACTCCAACCAATTCATAGATATAAACACTCCATCTGTATCCCTACAGTCAGACAAAATATCAATGCCTAACAAGTGCTGAGCAAGGTCTGGCTAAACGGCAAGAGTGAGTCCAATAACAAGTCTCCCCTGAATAGAAAGACCGAGAAGCACTGCCACATCCAGGAGTGTGTTGGTCATCTCTCCCTCAGGCAGGTGGAATGTGTATGTCTCGGGTCTTCACCTCTCAACAAGGGCAGCAAGTAGGTAATGGTCTACAAATGTGAAATCTGATACTATAAGGCCATAGAAGCCAACATATTGCAAGTATAGTCTAATGTCATGTGGAGGCTCCCTGTGATTAAAATGGTTCACTTGACGCACCCAAATCGATCGATCTTCACAACCCTCTAACTCGGCTTGCGAAATATGGATATGTTGCTGAGTGTGTAGTATGGTATCATCCATCTACATATAAACAAATGAAATGAGTCGTAAGTGTAAAATGTAAATATAAAATTATGGTTATCATAATATTATGACTTGTAGAATGTAAGACATGACATGTTTATTCACATTGTGAGTCTCTAGAGACCCTACAGATCCAGAGGTAAGCAAAAGGTTTGTTCTTCTCAATTTCTGGAATTTTTTTCCCTTCTCTCCAAGATTTATTAATTTTGGTTGAATATTAATTTCAGTTTAATATTACAAAATGTCTTTATTATTTGGTTAGGGTTTAGGTTTGTGGGTTTAGGGTTTTGAATTTTGATATTAAGGTTTAGGAATACATGTCATGTTTATTCACATTGTTTTATGAAGTTATTTTTACCAAAAGAAATATAATTCTCTATGTCTTTTGGTTCAAAATGAAATAAAGATAACAATAGGAAAGAAGAGAAAAATATATATGGAAAAAATTATGTTGTGAAAGAATTTTATTAATGAAAATATATTTCTAATATTTTTATTAGTTGATACATGATTTAAGGGTATATATCTTGGTTTTTGGATTTTTTGTATGGTTTTAGGGTTTAGGTTTATGATTTTTGGGTTAGGGTTAAGGTTTTAGGGTTTAGGGTTTCAAATTTTGATATTAAGGTTTAGGAAAAATGTTTCTGGGTTAAGTGTTATGAATTTGGGTTTTGGGGTTTAGAAAGATGAGAAAAAAATAAGAGATAACAACATTTAATTTACAATATGGGTTAAATGTTCTGCTTTTGGATTTATGAAATAAATTCTATTATCTAAGATTTTATTTAAGGAATAAGGAGAAAGTTATTTCATGAAAGCATGCATGTTTTTATTAAATATTTATGATTAATAGGGTATTTAGATATTAGGTATTTGTCACTAAGATATACATCTTAGAAATAATGGCATACTGATTTTTACAATCACAGAGACAATATTTCTAAATTATTGGGTCTTGAATTTGGTTAGACATATTTTGGAGGAGCTTTATGATTAACTAATTATGGATTAGATTAAGATAAACCCTTTCAATTACTAATGATGATTTAGGAATTTATCAAATTATCTATATTTAATAACATATGCAAATCATTATGATACTATTATTTTGTTATATAAAAGTTTATTAAAATATGACACATAATGTTATCAAAATCCATGGTAAAGGGAATATGTTTTTGGTTTGGGGTTTAGGTTTGAGGTTTTAGGGTTTTGAATTTTGATATTAAGGTTTAGGAAAGATGTTTCTGTGTTAAGTGTTATGCTTTTGGGTTTTGGGGATTAGAAAACCGAAAAAAGGAGATAACAACATTTAATTTACAATATGAGAATGTAACAATAAAGAAAATACATCATTTTGGTTGAGACTGTGAACTCGAACCAACAACATTAGGGAATTGTTTCTGGTTATGACCTTATTTATGAAATATCATGCATCTCAAACTCTGCCCATGTTCTTGAGGCCAGTCCATTTCATTACGCATCCTATTGGCCTTCCGTCTCCCATGAGGATATAACCGATTGATGTTAGGTATCACTATCGGCTGGCCTTCGGGCATTGAGAAATAATGATACTCCCCAATAGGTGTCCATGGTGCAGCATAACAGTTAGCAATGATATCTATCTATTACACTAGATCAACATATGATTCCCATGATATGTTCACAGAGGCACATTTTGCGATGGCATGTGTTCATGGAAACCATAAGGCCTAAAAGTTTCCACATTAACATTGCATTTTTTCTAGTAATACCACCATTTTTTTACCGATACGATTTGTGATGGGGTCTGAATGCTCTTGAACTTCAAATCAGGAGTCTTCTCATCGAAAAATTCATACATTATAACTAGAATCTTCTTCTATATTCTTTGCAATCTCTCATTTAAATTTTTCTTCCATATCTTAGCCCCTGCTGTGATTTGTTTGATGCTAGTTTTTGTCTATCAACAAAGTACTTCATGAATCGATATAATTTCTCCTGAACTAGGGCGGTTATAGGTCTCTTGAGAATCCCTTTGAATACACCATTGATGCACTCCACAATGTTTTTCATCTTGTGTATGTACCTCTTCCCCTCGTTATATACCAATGTCCATTTCTCTTTTAGAATCTACATCATATAATCATAAATTTCTTGATTAGCTTGGCATATTTTTTCAAAATGTTCTTCAAACCGCCATTGGTCTGAATCATATTCTATATAGAATAGATGATATTTCACATAATTTGATTTTATCTTTATGCTGAAATAGTAAAAAATAACAAATACAATGCATACCAAGCCTCGTGATTTTCTTCTTAATCGGTTCATTGTTGAATTTTTTATGCACATTTCTAGCAATGTGTCTAATAGAGAAATGCTGATGTACATTTGGGTATCTCTATGTATCATGATCCAAATTGATTCCCTCATTAATTTCTTGATGGTGATCAGATATCAAAAAAACACCCCGAATATTGGTGAAATGGTTATTGATACATGCCAGAAACCAACTCCATGATTCATAGTATTCTTTCACTACAATTGAAAAGACAAGCGGAAGAGGTGAATAGTTTCCATATTGGGTTGCTGCAATGAACAATACGCCATTGTATTTTCTTTATAGAAATGTTTCATCAATCTGAATAAACTCTTTTCTGAAATGAAATGTGGAGATACAGGAAAGGAATGCCTAGAAGAACCGATGAAATTAAACACGAGATGGATAAGTCAGTTATCATGAGACACATGTTCATTTGTATCCGGATAGAAGACAACTTGCTTATGATGTCTTAGTATGGATAGCAATTGTAGAAACACCCGATATGAGTCATCCCAATCACCATAGACCTTCACAATTGCCTTCTGTTTTTCCATCCATGCCTTATTATAAGAAATATTATAATCGAATATCTATTAAATACTCTCTTGCACAAGGGATATTGGAACATCTTGACATGTCCTAATCATCTCAACAATAATAGATGACACAAATTATGCATCCAATGAGGTATGATCTTGTGTGAGTCTTGGCTAAATGCAAGTATGAGCTGCCTCAATTCTCGAGATTCTCCAACCTCCAAATGTAATGTCTGGAATCTCCCTCAAGTGAAATCTACAATCATCCCCATACTTCTCACACCATATGATATATTTACTATGGCATGATTCATGAACTATATAGTTGTAGACCCTCTCAATGTGAAATCTCTTTAGCATGATTTTTAATTCATCTTTACATGGAAAATTCCTTCTAATATATAAGGTTTTGTCCAGCTCACTAAACCTATCAGGTACAGCTCTGGGGAATTCAGTTGTTGGTGTGAGAACAGTTTTGTCGAATTCAAGCACATGTTTCATTGCTTCTGACTAATATGAAAGGAGTGATGTATGATTTATTGTAGGTCGAGGTTGATGTACAACTAATGTATTTCTCGAAACCTCCTTCCTAACTTCAGCTGATCCCTCCTCATCAGCACTGTTGTCACCATCTGATCCATCATTACGAAACTCCACATAGGTATTCAGATTGTTATGTATATCCAAGAGATCATTTAGGTTGTCCTCTTCTATTGCATCATTTGGAATAGACTCAATTTCATGGGGTGGACTGTCTTCAACCACTCTTTTAATTCTACATCTTTGTACAACTGGATGTTGTTGTTATACAGTAAAGACGTCAACATATTACTCCATCATGGTACCATCAAACCATTGAGAAAATAAATTAATTTCTTATACCCATTGTGCATCAGCAACCAATGGACAATCTAGATGCCATAGTGTTGCTGAGAATTGAAAATGTATATAGCTCATAGACTTGATCTCTTGATCGGGTCCCAGATTTAAGGAACCATGAATTCTCTCTTGAAGGTCACGTATGGTTACACAATAGGTTGTACTAACCAGGTTTACTGGTTGTGTACTGTAAGAAGCTCCTTGATCAGTTTGAATAACCTCCCCATAGCAGTACACATAAGAAAACATGACTCTCTACATAAAAAATGTTTCTTTCATCAAAATTATGATACTATAACAAATATTAACAATGATGGTTGACCATATAATATTTATTAGACTGAAATTTTAAGACGCCTTTCCATACCCTAAAATATGCTAGTAATGTTTCTTTATACAAAATTTTAATCACCAGTTAATCATTATTAAGTTATTCTTTAATAATTTATTCTTCAATCCTTAATCATATTACATTCAATAGTTAATTATAATTAACTAATCATATGTATCCATTTTTAATCTTAGGTTATCATTAATTAATATATAATTAATCATTACTAATAATAAGTATTATTTCTAAACTATATATAACTAATTAAAGTACTTAATACATAACATATTTAATTACTAATAATAACTTTTTTAACTAATAACTCATTCTTTAATCACTAGTTAATAATTATTAATTTATTCTTTAATTATTTATTCTTTAATCCTTAATAATATTATATTCAGTAGTTAATTATAATTAACTAATCATATGTATTCATTTTTAATCCTAAGTTATAATTAATTCATCTATAATTAATCATTACTAATAATAAGTACTATTTCTAAACTATATATAACTAATTAAACTACTTAATACAAAACATCTTTAATTAAAAATAATAACTTTTTTAACTAATCACTCATTCTTTAATCACTATTTAGTCATTATTAAGTTATTCTTTAATTATTTATTCTTTAATCCTTAATCATATTATATTCATTAGTTATTTATAATTAACTAATCACATGTATTCATTTTTAATCCTAAGTTATCATTAATTAGTCAATAATTAGTTATTACTAATAATAAGTATTATTTCTAAACTATATATAACTAATTCAACCACTTAAACGTCTTTAATTACTAATAATAACTTTAATTCGTTAATGATTTTTCCTTATTTAATTTTATAACATCATAATTATCATTATATTATTGATAAATATACTAATTTTATTTTTATTTTCTTAGATATTTTAGTAGTTTATAAAGAAAATATGAATCATATTAAAAATATCCTCCTGGAGTGTCAAACCAAGAGTGCAGCAAAGCCTATTGTCGTGTACCCGGATACCCAGGGTCAAGCCCAAAACTCCTTGTCGGAGTTTTCACTCCTAGGTACATCTGTGCCAGAGCCACATCCACTTGTTTGTATCCAGATAGGGATTTTATTTCTTAGATAACCACATAATCTTTTTGCTACCAAAATTTCACATTACTTAATCCTAAGTTAATCTATACTTAATTTATACTTAATCTATATTACTAACAATAATTATTTAAAACTATATATAACTAATTACATAACCTAATAAAAAATATTATGAACTACCTAAACTATTTAAAAAATTAAATATTTAAAACTAAAAATAATTAAATTAAATAAATAAAAATACCGCTAAATGATTCTTCACAAAAATCCGCATAGGAAATGATTTTTTAGAGAGAGACAGAGAGGATTTAGGAGAGATGAAGGGAAATATTGAGTGAAGAGAAGGGGGATACCATTTTATATAGATTTGAGGCAAATTCGGCACCCCCCCCCCCCCCGCTGCCTTTTCCATGTCATCGATCCAGGCCAAAGGCAGTGTGGGGGAGCGAAGACAGCATCGACGATGCCGCCTTCATAGCATATTTTTTAAAAAAATTAACCTATGTCGTTTTAAATTTTTTTTTTCTTTCAAAAAACATATAAAAAACTCCATACATATAAGTCTATTGTTAAATAGGTGGAAATAGTGACATTGAGTGGCAGTGAGTGACAGTGTTGAGTATTGGCTTGAATCTGAGGTAGGGTGTGTGAAAAAAATGGGATGACTTCAAGTTTTAAAAATGAATAGTACCTACATCATAAGCCATCCCACATCAATAATAGAATATGGTTGGGTGAGAATATAAATGATAAGTCCCTGCATCATCGGGGAATTGAATTCAGATGGGGGCTGGAGGACCCCCACCACTGTCACTATCGTGGATCGCCCCATCCCAACGAGTCCCTCCTCTCACCACTGCACGAAGTTGACCTGTGCACCAATATAGTACCTTGTGCTCTCTATGCGTGTTTTGGTCTCCTACCCTCTTCCTAGCCTCTAAAGTGGGCCTTCCCATGGGAACTATGGTTGTCCAGCCCTATAGGGCCAATTATGTGGGGAATGAAGCCATGGTTGAGGGCTAGTTTTGATATGGTCAAAACAATGTTTTATCAAACACCAGAAACATTCATTAAAAACATATAAAATAAATTACCTAAATTTCCACAAAGTGTTCTTAATAAAAAAACATTAATTTTTTTTAAATCCATTTTAATTCTACATTAAAAATTTCCCATTTTTATAATAAAATAATCTATTACAATGAAATATCCATTGAAGTCTATCAAACAATCATTAAAAAATACATAAAAATATGCATGAAATATGAGTTTGTAAAATAAAAAATAGTTAAACTATGATTTTCCTCAAATATAAAATCTCAATATTGATATCAAGAAGTCACTAATTCTACTAATATTCAAATTTCAAATCAATTAAAATCAAAAAATTATCAATATCAAATTATAATTTCAAAATTCCACATAAAATATCAATTTAACTTCTCAATTTTTAAGGAAACAATTAACCCAAGTATTTTAATTTCTCCCTTTTGAAATTTTTGGAACTTATCTTCTAATTCATTCAATATTTTTAATTCATTATTATTAAACATTCCAAATTATGATCTACAACTCCTTTGAATATTTTCTCTCATCACTCATGATATAATTTAAGTAAAGTTATGATCACACCATGAATACATTCTCCTTATCCATAAGATTATAAATGAAATAATTTACCCTCATTGTAAAGAAAAAAGTAACCTAAATCAAGATGAATTTCAATAAAGGTTCTAATGATTCTAAGTCTTAATGGTAGGTACAAATTGATATTTTTTTAAAAACTCAAGAAGGTCGTTTCTCTCAATGTACTAAGCATGAAATCAAAAGTAAAAGTTCAATGAAGTTCTCCCCTTTAAAATAAAATCCCCCACTTTCCATGCTCAAAGTAAAGATCTTGATCAATAATAGTATAATGAATTATTTTTGAACCTTCTTTAAATTTTCACTTGTAAAGACCCGTAAAATTCAAGGGAAATTTTTTCTTAATTTTATTTAGAATTTTACAAGAGCGTGGTTTCAGACGGAACCTGATTCCGAGGCCCGGAGTGCCCGGAATCAATTTCCGAAGTTTGGCTCGGGTACGTTCAGTGAACGAATGAGTGGGAATTCCTAACTTTTGAACCGGTGCTTGGAATCGAATTCTGAGGGAACCGATGGAACCGCAACGCCGGTAATTGCTTAGGAACGCCTTTGTCGGAGTTGCGTTTGCCTAATAGGTGTTGTTTAATTTTGCTATGAAGAGTAAAATAAATTTGTGAAACAATATTTATTTTATATCTTTTAAGTGGTTAAAACCTTTTGTTGGAGGTTGGGTGGTAACCACCTAAGAGAGGATTAAGGTGAAGAGGGGCCCACCCGAGCCCCACCTTTTCAAATTCCCTAACTTCCCTCTCTCCCTCTTAAAATCTTGTTAACTTAACATCTAATTAATTACACATGAAATGTATAATTAATTAAGTGTTATGTTTTTGAATTTGAAGTTTTGAATTCCTTGACTTGGTAAATAAAATAAGGAGGAACCTTATTTTATTTGGTTAGTTTTGTTTAGCCAACTTGTGAGGATTTTGAGAGCTCCTCCTCCTTCTTCTTCAAACATTGACGAAGAACGCTCAAGCTCCGACGAAGAACGCCGCTCCTCATTTCTCCGTCTTCCGTGACGACATAACCGCGACATCGACGTTCTTCTTCCGTGTCGCCGACCACCGCGACGCTCGACTTCCGCGAATCGTTGTCGATCATCGAACTTCGTTCCAGAACCAAGGTAGGGGTTTTTCCTTTTTAAAGTACGTGTTTCATTCCCTCGAACATGAAGGAATAATCCGTTGGTAGTAGTTCCAATTTTTTATTAAAAATTTGTGAAACATTCATGGTTGTGTTTATACGATTGGCCAATTGTTATCGTTATAACGGGAGGAGACCGGACCGAACGAACACGGCCGATTCTCCTCCCCCTTCTAATCTTTCGTGTTGATTTAGCGGAGACAGCGCGGTGTCGTCGCAACCGTGCAGGAACAAAAGAATTAATGGCCGGAGCGAGCTGCGACGAAGAAACGCGGTGCCGACGCACCGCGTCGTTGAATACGAAGAGACCGCGGCCCTACGGCCGCGGCGAAGCAGCTAGGGGCGTCGGCCTCCCCGGCAGCGGAGATCAGGAAGGCCGCGGCCCTACGGCCGTGGCGGAGCATCCAGGGGCGGCCGGTCTCCCCGGCCGCCGGTGATCGAAGAAGAGTCGCGGCTACGGCCGCGGCGGAGAAGAGGAGTCGCGGCTACGGCCGCGGCGGAGAAGAGGAAGGTGGCTGGCCGCGCCAGCCGCCGGTTTGGTTAGGAGGCGGGACCCGCGGGTCCCGTGTGAGAAAAGAAACGGCCGGCCTTAGGCCGGCCGAGATCCGGAAAAAGGGGGGGTTTCACCCCCCGCGTGCGGCACATGCGCGGCTCCCTGGCCGCGCCGCCGCTGGCCGGACCGCGCCGCCACCGGCCGGGCCGGGTCCAGCGGACCGGGTCGGTCCGACCCGGTTCGGGTCGGATCCGGGTCGGGTCGACCCGGTTCGGGTCAGACCAGGGGGGGTCGGGTCGGGTCGGCCCGGACCCGGACCCCCCATTTTCGAGACAGTTTCGGTCTTTTGGCCATAACTTGAGCCACAGACCTCCGATCGACGAACCGTCTGTGGCAACGCGATCCTTGGATCGAGACGGTCGTTCCGGTATATCGCACTCAGGGTTTAGGAAATTTTGAGTTCGGCCGGGTTGGTTCGTTCATGAAACCAACCGGGCCCTCGGAGCGGAAACACTCATATCTTGAGCTACGGACGTCTGATTGACGTGCCGTCAGCTTTGTTGTGTTCCTCTTAGTGAGACGGATCTTTTGGCATACTCCGCTCGAGGTTTGGACGCAGGTGGAGTACGGTCGGGTTGGTTTTGCCTTAAAAACCAACCGGGCCCCGGGGACGAAAATGTCAATAACTCTCAGACCGGGCGTCCGATTGACGCGCCGTCTGTTGCGTTGAGTTCCTGTTGACGATACGGAACTTTTAGATACATCAACTCTGGACTTTGTGACAGTTGATGTATCAGCCTCTCGGCTCGTGGAGCGGACCCTCCGAACGAGCTTGCTGGGTGCGGGAACCCTAGTGCTGGCTGCGACTGTTACTGTGACTACTACTGCTACTACTGCTACTGTGACTGCGACGACGATAGTACAGAGATCCTGTGTGGATTCGACGACGACGACTACAGCACTCAGCGATCCTACGTGGATCAGTGCTACAGGTCCTGTGTGGGCCCGATCCTGTGTGGGTCTTTGCGCTCAGCGGTCCTGTGTGAACCAGCGCCTACATGTCCTACGTGGGCCCGATCCTGTATGGGTCTTTTGCGGGGGTTAGTTACCTATCGATCCTTCGTGGGTCCGACGACTTAGATGGATCAGAGATCATCTTTATCGTCCTTTGAAGAAGTATACCTGTGTGAGCTGAATCCTGCTGCTTTCCTGTGTGGATTGTGTTATGCTATCCTGTGTGGAATACGTTTACTTTCCTGTGTGGACTGAGTTGTACTTGGGCTCGGAGGTTGGAGCGTATTTGAAATTGATGACTTAGGTATATGTATGGGCATATACCTAAGCAGCATCGGTTATTACTTCGTGATTGTTCCTTTCTTCGTGGTTTATCCTTTGTGGATTTGAGAGACCTTCAGGGGTCTCGGGGTCCCTATTGAGTAGCTTATACTCACCCCTTCACGGGCTTTGCCCGCACTACGTTGTGTTGGTTGCAGACGACGGACAGCGTTGACCTTAGCTGAGGCTTGCAGAGCAGGACGGTACCTGGAGGTGGACCACTGGGCGGGACGTGCTCGGAGCGGACGACGGGACCCGTGGAGCAGTGGAACTATCTGTACCCACCCTTCAGGTGGGATTTCCAGTGGACAGCTCGGTGTAGCGGCTTTTACTTTTCAGTTGTTGTTTTCCCTTTCGAGTTATACTTTACTTTCAGTTTGGGTTTGTATACTGGCCCATTTACTTTTCCGCACTTTCAGTTGTACTCTGCTTTTTCTTAGTGTTTACTTTCCGCTTGCTTACTCGGTGGTGTTTGTTTACTTTACAAAGGCAATGCCTTCCCTTTTTACCGGGATTTACGCCTTGGTGCTAGTCACCAGCCCCTGGCCTATGGAAGGCAGGCTTGGGGTAGTCACGGCACGGACCCCGAGGGTAGGTCGTGACATCACTAACTTTTATACTTTTTTTTCAAGGTTCTTTTTTCATTTTTTTTATTTTCCAAAATTTATGCTTAGAATAAACCTCACATCCACCACCTAACCATATATTAAAAAATCATTAGTCTACTAATGGTGATTTCTAATTCTTAGAAGTCACAACCCATTCATATTTTTTTCATTTTTTATGAGGGTAAAACAATAAAGTATAATGAATAAATCAAAAACCATTCATAATTACCACAATTAGCACCCCCAAATTTTTTATAGAAAATGTTTATCATTCCTTCCACCATGAATCCCTTCAACCCCACATTTTATCTTTAAAATATCATGAAAAATACTAATAAAAATGTAGAAATGGATAAAAATGGCTTGAAAAATGGCGGATTCCTAACAAGGTAATTCATGGTCTTTAGGGGATAAACAATGATTGATGTAAAGGTCGTCTAAATGAAAAGTGATTTTCAAAATATGAATCAATCATTTTACATTTATTTTTTTCAAAATAATAGCTTTGGAAAGATTCAATGAAAGTTCTGGTAGGTGGCATGTACCAAGATCACTAAATAAATATTCTCAAGATAAAATAGAAAGTACTTGGTCAAGAAATCCACTCAAGAATGATACATTTGATTTGGGACAATCACTCATGTCATGAATATTAATAAAAAAATCACATTAATTTTATAAATTCAAAGTATGAAAAATGATAGAGAAATTTCATTTATATGAATCAACTAATTCCCTCAAATCACGAGTCCTCATTTTAATATCCATGATTCACTTTAATCATTCAATTATCCATTTTTTATCTTTAAATATCATTATCATTAAAATCTAAAACATGGAATCACATGATTCTTAAAAAACTCATGTCACCTAGATATGTCAATTAAAGTATAAATTCAAGCATGGGATTGAAATTTCTAAGTTGAAATCTCAAAACAAGTTCTCAAAAAAAATGTAGGGAGTTTGAACATAAAGAATGTAGGAATGAAATCCTTGTCCCATGAAGATTTTTAATCCTCCACCATTCTTATTTGGGTACTACCTCATTACTTCCTTCCATGATGTTCCTTTAAAATCAAAACAACTCATACGAGTGTAATAACCATTCCATTATAGATCAGTGGTGTGAAGGGAGAGTTAAATAAATAATAATCTTCATAATTCATACTAAAATAGTAAAACATAGGTTACCTCCTAGAAGATCCATTGGTTAATGTAATTGGATCAAACTAACCTCATGGGAAGAAATCAGTATATCATTTGGAGAAGTTTGAGCTCCTCCGCTGGTTCTTGAGGTAGACTTCTATGCAAAATTTTCATCATTTCCCCATTTACAGTGAATGGGTTTCCTTCATCTTATTTCTTGATCTAAATAGAACCGAAAGGATAGAAATTAGTAAAAATAAAATGCCCATCCCACCTAGAAAAAATATTACCCGACATTAACTTTAGTATTAAATTGTACTGTTGGACTTGGTCTCCTAGTTGGAAGATATTTAGTTAAATCTTTTTTCCATGTGCCACTCATATTCTTTCATTAATTTTTTTTGAATTTTCTAAATATTCTATTTTTATTTCTTCCATCTCTTATAGATAATGTTTTCTCTCTTTTCGATCACTCTCTAAATCCAAATTCATCTTTTTTACATCCCAATATGTTTGATATTCCAACTCCACTGGTAGATATATTTTTCCATAAATCAACGGGTATGGGATCATACCTACAGGTGTCTTGTAAGATGTCTAGTATACCCATATGGAATCTTCAAGACTTTGACTCCAGTCTTTCTAGTTTGGTTTGACTATTCTCTCTAAAATATCTTTAATCTCCCACTTGGACACTTCAACTTGGCCATTTGTTTAGGGATGGTAAGGTGTAGATGTATTGAGATGAAACTCATAATTTTTATGCATATAATCTATTATTATATTAAAAAAATGAGTCCCTTGGACACTAATGATGGATCTTTTCATTCCAAACCTACAAAAGATGTTGGCCCTGACAAAATCACACACAACTATGGCATCAAATATTTTAGTGGCCTTAGCTTCCACCCATTTAGAGACATAACCCACATTAAGTAAAATATAAGATTTCCCAAAAGACATGGGTAAGGGTTCCATAAAAACAATGCCCCATAATTCAAATATTTCAAAAAAAGGATGGGTTTTTGGGGAATCTCTTGTCTTTTGAAATATTTATAGAAAATTGACACTTGTCACATTTTTTACAATATTTATGAGAGTATTTAAACAATTTAGTCCAATAAATTATAGATTCTAATAAATATATAGCCATTATTTGACGTCAAAAGGGGCATCCATAATTAATTTTATGGAAAATTGAAAAAAAAATCTATTTAACTTTTTAGTAAGCATCTTCTTATGACATGGTCATTTAAAATTTTATAGAGAAATAGATCTTCCCAGAGATAAAATATTGATTCAACCTTGGTTTTATGATTTTTATGAGATTTAAGGTGATAAGGTAGCTAATATGTGGCCAAATAATTTATTATGTTGTCCTTCCATGGTACTTCACCTTTTATGATATAAAGTTTCTCCTCGGGTATGTGATCATTGAGTGGTTTTAGTTCTGGGATTTTTGTTTCAGCAGTGTTGGGTAGCCTACTAAGGTGATATACCACTTTATTTTTAGATCCCTTTTATCCTTAATCTCTATATTGAACTCCTACAAGAGTAGTATTCATCTCACCAACCTTGGTTTGGATTTATCCTTCTTTATCAGGAACCTAAGTGCTACATGATCAAAAAATAAAACCACCATAGTTCTAGGTAAACATGAACTAAATTTATCTAATAAAAATACAATATAAAGATACTCATTTTCAGTGGTTTTGTAATTTGTCTAAGTGTAATCTATGTTTCTTGATGCATAGGTTATTAATTGGGGTTTTCCTTCAATTATTTAGGAAATGAATTCTCCTACAACTTGGTTTAATGCATCACAAAGCAACTCAAATGGATTTTCCCAATTCAGTGGTTTCATTATCGATGGGATAATAAACTTAAATTTTAGATCATCAAATTCCACCTTAAAATTATCATTAAAAACAAATCCAACTTCTTTTAATAGTAATCTTGAAAGAGGATGGTAAATCTTACTAAATTCCTTGATGAATCTTTTATAAAATCTCATATTCCCCAAAAAAGATCCAATGAGTCTCACACAGGTGGGGTATGGAGAATAATTGATCACATAAAAACTTATCCACCTTAATGACTTTATTTGAAACAATACAACCTTTCACTATTCCTTTTTACCCATAAAGTGACACTTTTCAAAGTTTAAAACTATATTCTTCTCTATGAGTTTCTTCAAAACATTATCCATATTCCTTAAACAATAATCAAATGAGTTCCGAAAAATAGTAATGTAATCAATATATAACTCCAGTAATTCCTCAATGTGATCTGAGAAAATTCTTACCATACATCTCTGAAATGTACATGGGGCATTGCACAGTTTGAAATGCTTCCTCTTGTAGGAAAAGGTCCTGAAAGGATAGGTGAATGTAGTCTTC
The DNA here is from genome assembly GCA_963277665.1 of Viscum album. Lineage (NCBI taxonomy): Eukaryota > Viridiplantae > Streptophyta > Magnoliopsida > Santalales > Viscaceae > Viscum > Viscum album. The sequence goes on along the minus strand of OY728143.1, from coordinate 1,380,726,548 downwards.
TATTGGTCTTTTAGGAAATTAGTTCCTGAAAATAACTGGAAAAACCATAAAAATCATAATGGGTCTTACCTACTAACCTTTCTATCATTTGGTCAATGAATTGGATTGAGAAGTTGTATTCTTGGGTGACTTGATTCAGATTTCTATAATCAACGCATAACCTCCAACTATTTTGAACTCTCATTGGAATTAATTAATCACTCTCATTTTCCACAATGGTCAATCATATTTTCTTGGTAACCACATTGATGGGACCGAACCATTGGGAGTCAAAAATTGGGTAAATGACGTTGGCCGTCAATAGTTTTTCAATCTTTTTTTTAACAACCTCTATGATGGTGGAATTAAATCTTCTTTGGGGATGCCTATTAAGTTGAGAGTCCTCTTCTAAAAATATTCTATGGGATAAGAACTTGGGTTTGATTTTGGGTATATTTTTTAGAATCCATCCTATATCTTGAAAATTTATTTTTAGAAATGCATACAAAGTTTGTTCTTAGGTATCAGATAGATTATTGGAAATGATCACTGGTAATTTCTCTCCTTCAATGAGGTAGGCATATTTTAAATAAACAGATAGTGTTTTAATTCTAGATTTGTGGGTTTCTCTAGGGATGACATTGAATCCAAATTCACTACTTCAAAATATTTAATATCTTTAGTAATGTGTATCATATTAGTTTCTGATATAAAATTATCAAAGAATTCATATGTTATTTCTTCTTAAACATTAGAAACATAATTTCCCAATTTCTGAGTAATAAATTATTTCTTAGTGCTTCTAATAGTAATCTGATGTCATAAATCTAATAATTCTCAGAGGATACCTAAATATTCAAATAGTTATATACCTTCTTCATGAGAGATTTCATAAAGTGAGTGACTGATGGAAGGATGTTTCATCTCATCAAGAATGTTGAAATGTATTGTACTATCACCATGTTCCATTTTTAGTCTTCCTTTATGGACATTGATGATGGTATTTGTTGTCTTTAAAATGGTCTCCCTAGGATGATGGGAGAGTGGATTGGTGATCTATCTTCTTCCATGGTAAGGACATAAAAGTATACTAGAAAGATCAATCCTCTTAATCTGATGAGTACATCTTCTACAACTCTAGCTTAGAAAATGGTGGATCTATTCCCTAATTATACCAAAACTCTCTAGTAGGATTTAGTTCTCTGATCTATAATTATTAAAATACTAAGTGAGTTATAAAATTTATTTAATACCACATATCACATAATGCATAAGTAAATTTTAAAGATCTAAAATTGTAGGGATTAGAGAATGTCTTTGGATCTTAATAATTTTGTGGTATTGGCAGTGTGATCAGTTCTGAAATGCTTCTACCTAAGCTAGTTTTCTCATGTTCATCTAATCACTTTGTTTTCCTACATAATTCCTTCAGAAAATTTTCATACTTTAGGATTTTTCATACGGATTCTAGTAGTGCTATGATGATCTCGACTTTCTAGAAGGTTTCCTGAATTTCCTGATGAAGACGCTCCTCTTCACCCTTCTTCGAATCAACTAAGGTAGAAGGTAATGGTTCTTTGATATAATTTTTCTCTATTTTTTAAAAAAAAATTGTGGTATTTATTTCATGATCCTGATTCTAGTTCATTTGGTTTTTTTGTCCCCTTCTTTTGGATGGATGGTTTGAGCTTCAGAAGGTTTCTCAGAATCATCACCCTTAGTTTTTCATGTGGATAGAGATCTTTTAAAATTATTAATATTATCACTATCACAATCTCTTGGTATTTTGGACTATTTACACTGGTATCTTTCCTGGATTCTTGTTCAGAATATCCAAAATAGTCCTGACTTGGTTCATTAGTTTATTTACCTTATCATTTAGCTCTACAAACTCTGCTCCCTTTTTATTCTACTGAGAAATTATTTCTGGTTGTTCATGTAATTTCTATTGAATAGGTGGTATTTGGAGTTCTTATTATTGATACTGTGGATTATAGGATTTTTGTAATTGTGGTAGGGTCTAATATTGCTACTGGAAAGGTGGTTGATTGGAAAAAAGTGGTTCTATCCTGGTTCTATTGACCTCCAAATCTTTGTTGGGATTTATATTCTCCCTATTTTTGATTTTGTGGAAATTTACTTGGTTGGAACACAACTTCACAACTCTCCATACTTTTTACCTCAACACATTGATCAGTGTAATGATTTGGGGAAGAACATACACCACATACCTAAGGTTCATCCAATGATTCTATTACTTGATTCACAAAAAATTATCACACTAAATAGGTAATATCATCAAGTTTGGTTATAACTAGAGGTGATGAATTAGAATTTTGTACCTCATGAATACCCCTTGTTCTTGAACCTCTATTACTGAATTGTTGTTAGTTTTGAGAAATGTTTTCAATCAAACATTGGGCATCTGTTGGTGACTTATTAATTAGGGCCCCTCTAGATGAGGCATCCAGCAAGTTCTGATCATTTTTAAGAATTACTTGGTAGAAGAATACAAGTAATTGATGCTCATCCATTTCCTAACATGGGAAGCTAGCACATATTTTCTTGAACTATTCCCAGTACTCATATATGGTTTCTCCAGTTGATTATTATATGATGTGAATCTCTATTTTTATTATCATGCTTCCGGATGTGATAAAGAATCATTGCACAAAGCATCTTTTAAGATGTTTCTAATCATTTATCTCCCCTAGTTTCATATTTTACAACCATTACTTAGCTTCTCCTTCAAGTGATAAAGGGAATTCCCTCCACTGAAATTGGTCTTCAGTTTCTCCTCCCAGCTTGAATCTTGAGTAGACGTGGCCAAAATCTTGAATATTCTCGTTGGGATATTCATCTAAAATGACATGGAATTTAGGTAGTACATTAATCATGTTGAAACATAATTAAAAATAATTTTTCTATGTAGGTATGGTTAACCGATTTTTTGGATGGAAAATTGTGGGGCACAAAGTTTCCTTAAAGTTTGTTGGGGATTAATTTTTATGTTTGGTGGCTTGAGGTGAACAGTTGAAGTTTTTATTGAGTCCTCTAAATTGATATAATAAAAATTGTTTTCATGACTAATACTTTTAAGCCTAGTTTTCAATTTTTTCTATCTCAGATTCAAAATAAAATAGGCCCTCATTTGAGGCCCTCGTCATGAAAATTTTTATTGTTATAATAAAAATAGATCCCTAGAAGCAGTGACAGTTTTGACACACACCTATCATGGGGTGTGGAAAAATCATTTTATTCCCCCCTATGGGTGTAGTTTTAGTAGAAACCAAAGTCATCTTTAGAGAGCAATGTTAAAATCTAGTATTCATTAATATAAGCATAAAATAACAAGAATACAATGACTATAATCAAAGAACATGGATTGTGATATTAAAATGAGAGAGAAGTGATTGGGTTTAGTTTTAGATCCCCTTTTTTAATGTTATCATTTTCCTTTTGGAATGAACCTATTATCTTTATTGATTCGTTAAATGAGTGGATTGACAATCCTTCTTCCTTTTCACCCTTGATTAAGATTGAATATGATGAGAATAATTTTAATTTTTTTTATTTTCTGTGTTATTCTCCTTCCATTTTGTGAAATTCATAATGTGTCTTCCTTGAATTTTTTAGGCAATAACCAATCTAGTATTGAGTTCTCCAAATATTCAAATAAGTCCACTACTTCTTCCTCACATGTCTAGAAATCACTAAACACTTCTCCAAATGATTTTTAGATCAATCAATTATTGTAATCCAAATCTAAGTAGAGAGAGATAAAAATTAATAACCAAGGAAATTTAAAATCTCATAATTAAATTAAAACATAATTGTATCCAACTTATTTTATAAAATTAATAAATTGAAATATCATTAAACAAACAAAATAGATTCACAAAATCATTAAGAACAAGACTCAAGCATCACAATATTTTTGGGTCACCTCCCCCTAACCCAAACACAAATGATTGTACCCCACCATTTATAGGGGATATCATTTAAGAAGAATAGGTATAAGAAATCATGAAAATATAAAAAATTGTAGAGTAAAATGGGGAATATCCATAATAGGGGAGGCAGCGGGTGATCCTAATCAAGCAGTGTGTATCCTCTCTTAGCTTCATCATGTATCTGGTTCCATGCTTTATATCCATCAGACTACCCTACTCCTTTTATAGGCATTTATCACCATGGAATTTTTCTCTCTTTTTAGCACTACAGCCCGAGTCTTGGGCATTTGAAAATCTTGTAGTAATATCTCTCTCCTGTGAGACCTGCAGTGGCCGTATCTCAAAACGAAACATGCAAACATATCAGGTGTTTTATATATATGTATCATGTGGAAATATCCTTGGTAAATCACTCAGAATCTCTTGTGTACAACTGTTTCATAGTGCATGGTGGTAGGGATGTTTCATGTCTACCTGGAAACAGTTGGTGAATTAAGTGGGAAAAAGGGGAAGTGGTGATATACTCTTCCTCAACCACTCTGTCCTTCAAAGTGGCCATATATAGCTCAAAATATTCCTCATGGGGGTTATACAAGGATTTGGAGATGTTCCATGGCTACCCTGGGCTTCAACAATAGTGATCAGAGCTTGAGGTGAACTTCTCAGGTGGCATCAATGATGTTTCCATGTGAGAGCAGTGATGAAGAGTTGAGGAAAAATGAGGAAGTAATGAAGTAAGGTAGTTTTGTGGGTTTCCAAGATCAAGACCACACTTTTAGGTGGAAGAGATGAAAGTATCCAGTTACATAGGTGGTGGTGGTGATGTCGAGAGGCAGTGAGCAGTGGTGACAAGAAGCCACTTGAATCTAAGGTGTGGTTTGTAAGAAAAATGGTGGGATGACTTTGAGTTTTAAAAGTGAACATTACCATCATCATAATCCATCCACTCAAGCAGTACTTCCATGGGCCTCATGGTCATCCAGCCATGTAGGGCCACCTATGTGGCTTGTGGCCTGTGGTTGATAAAGATTTGCTTCCTGAGATCATTCTGATTCTGGTAAATGAGGAAGACAATGTTTCTATTCTTAGTGTGCCTCTAGAACATGAAATAAAAGGCAACATCTTCATCCTTAACCATGACAGTGCCCCAGGACCTGATGGTTTTGACAATGGTTTTTTCCAACAATATTGGGAAACTATCCACTTTGATGTTTGCAAACTTGTTATATACTTGTTTTTCAAGTGGTTTTCTTCCTCAGGGTCTTAACGCTCAATTTCTCACCTTAATCCCTAAAGTGGAAAATGCCTCGGAAATTCATCTCTTCTGTCCAATTGATGTCATTAACACTATTTGAAAAATAATTACCAAACTTTTTTCCAATAGACTTTTGACGTTGTGCAATAAAATTGTTTCTTGGAATCAATTTGGTTTCATCAAGGGAAAGGCCATACAAGACTGCATTTTTCTTGCCTCTGAATGTACCAACACCCTCAAAATATCTGTCAGAGGAGGAAATATTGCCATCAAGTTTGATATCAGAAAATCCTTTGACACCATTTATTTGGGATTCATCTTCAAAGTTCTTCAGGATTTTGGTTTTAATGGAACCTTCATCAAAATGATAATCTCTTTATTCAAATATACTTCCATTTCAATCCATGTCAATGGATCCTTGAAAGGATGCTTTAAGTGGACTAAGGGTGTCAGATAGGGTGACCCATTATCTTCCATTATCTTTTCTATTGAAGAGGATTACCTAAGCAGAATTATCACTCGTCTTGTGGATGAAAAAAAAATTAAACCTATTCAAGATGCCAAGAAATTAAATGTGCCTACACATCTTCTTTATGCCGATGACATTATCTTATTCCTAAAAGGTGATAGAAAAAATATTAAAATTTTAAAAAACACCTTGTCTCACTATGAAGAAGTTTCTGGACAATCTATAAGTTGGAATAAATCATATGTTTTCTTTGGAAAAAATTTCTCTTCTCCTAAAAAGATTAGTATTATAAATAATTTAGGCATCAAAGAAAGAACATTCTCCTTCACCTATCTTGGAGTTCCTATATTTTGGGGAAGACCAAAATCTATGCACTTTTACAACATTGTTGATCAAGTCATAAAGAAATTATCCTCCTAGAAAGGCAAATCCCTTTCCATGGATGGATGCATTTGTTTGGTGAAATCTACCATTATCTCAAAAATGGTCTACTCAATGATGGTCTATAAATGGCCCACTATTATTCTAAAGAAAATTAATTTTTACATAAATAATTTTGTTTGGACCAACAGTACTCTTGAAAGGAGGCTTGTGACAATCCCATGGGCCACTTATTACAAACCTGAAGAGAAAGGTGGTCTTGGCATAAAAAATCTTAAAATTTTTAATGATGCCCTTCAAGACAGACTCACATAAAGGTTTATTTATAGAAACTCTAACTCCATTGATTTTCTAAAAAAATATTCCTTACGAAGATAAAGAAAAAAAATTGGAATTAAATTAATTCTTCAATCTGGCCTTCCATTAAGCAATCCTTTACCAATATTATGGCTAACTCTATATGGATGGTTAGAATGAATTCTTCCTTGAATTTTTGGCTGGATAATTGGACCAGTTCCCCCCTTATCTCTATGGTGTCTTATAATTCTCCCTCGGATAATACCAACTGCTCTATAAAGGAGGTTATGCAATATCGTACTTATAATGTTCCTGAAAACATCATTCATGTTATTGATAATTATCCCTTTTCTAACTCCGATGGTTTTATTATTTGGGAGCCTTCTCACAATGGTGTTCTTGGTTCCAAAATTTTTTACAACCACAATATTTCAAACTCTGATTCCATTTTTTGCTGGTTGAAATCTTTTGATAAACGATGGATTAAATCTTTGAGACTTACTCTTATTTGGCACGTTGCTCACAATTGTGTCCCCATGAAGGTGTGTCTTCAGACTTTTGGGGTCCAACTTTGCTCTATGTGTCCTTTTTGTCACCAAAATAGAGAAGATACTAATCATATTTTCTTGTCTTGTGCTACAGCTTTTTCCCTTTTAAATTACATTTCTGACATTTTTGACTGCAGATGGTTACTCCATGATACTATTAGCACTCAATTAAATCATTGTGTGGCTCTCAATACCTCTCCACAGATCAAGAACCTCTTACTAAGTGCTGTTATTGAAATCCTCCATGTGATATGGTATGATAGAAATGTTATTATCCACAACAATTGCACTTTTAATCTTAATTCAGGTCGGATGGGTATCCTCATTGCGATTAAGGATGCTGTTATGATTCAAAAATTTCACTGTGATAACTCTGTTTGAGACTTTGATATTATTCATCGACTCTGGATTGATGAGGTCTAAAAATAACCATGATTTACATTTGATGTCTTATGGAAAGCTCCAATTCCAGGATGGATCAAAGTGAATGTTTATGGTGCTTCTAAAGGAAACCCTGGTCCCGCTGGTTATGGAGTTATTTTTGGAGACCATCTTGGTAAGTGTCATGGATGCTTCTTTAGTAGCTGTGGAACTGCCTCATCTTTAGAGGCTCAAATGATGGGTGTGATTCATGATGTTAATTTTTCCATGAAAAATGGATGGTGCAATATTTGGATTGAAATTGATTCCACCTCTATCATCCAAGCTATTTTGGAGGGGGTGGTTTATCTCGCCTGGCCTCTGACTACCCATTGGATGAGCTGCCTTACTTTGCTTCTGGAGACCAACTACATTGTCACTCATGCTTTTTGTGAAGTGAACATGATTTCTAAAGGTCTTTCTAACAAGGGAATCAACCAAGCCTTAACTAGGATGGATAACCCACCTGCTCACATTCTTCCTTTTTATATTAAATATTGTAATAATATTCCTTACTTCAAACTCATATAGTTTTCTATTTTCTTTTATTTTAATAAAGTGTGTCTCAGATGTTGTCTGAGGCACTACCTTATTTAAAAAAATTGAAATCCATCTAACAATATATAGAAAATAATTAAAAATATGCATGAAATATGAGTGTTTCGTGCATGTTATACCATCAGAAATACCATGTACAACATTCTATAGTAGACATGGATTGTACGAGTACTTATGTCATTCAGCCTTATGAATGCACCCATCATTTTATTAAATCTAATGAATAATTTTTCCACCCTATCTAGATTCATTTGTGGTTGTAGTTCTGGAATTCATCTTGGTGTGTTCTCATACTCAAAACGACCATGCCAAACATATTGATATTGTGTTAAATATACTGAGATGGCACCAGTTGTATGCTAATCTCACCAAATTCCACTTTTGGATCGATAAGGTTCACTTATTCAGTAATATTATCTCAGAATCAGGGGTATATATTGACCCAAATAAGGTGTGTACTGTATTCTCTTGGGATAATCCCAAGAATTTCATCAACAAATGTAGTTTCTTGGGGCTAGATTACTGTTATAGGAATTTTATTTAGGACTTATCATGCTTGTAAGTGCCTCTTATGGATTTGACTAAAAAGGGTGTGAAGTTTGTTTGGTCTTAATCTTATGAAATAACCTTTCAATAGTTAAAATGGAGACTACCTTCTATATCGATCGTAATTATTCTAGAGCTGATAAGAAGTTATAAAAATTATTTTTATGCATCATGAATTGGTCTTGGAGCAGTTTTGATGTTGGGAGATTGAGTTGTAGCATAAGATTCCCTCTAGTTGAGACCTCATGATTACAATTACCCCATGCATGAACTTGAGATAGTATTTGTGGTTCATTATTTACATTATTGAAGGTATTATCTATTGGGTGAGCATTTTTTCATTTACATGAACCATAAAAGGCTCAAATACATTTCCACACAATGTGAATTGAATCTCAGGGTCTACATGTGGGTACAATAGCTTCAGTGTTTCAAATTTGAGATATATTATACACTTGGGAAAGGAAATTCTATGGCTAACAACCTAATCCAGACCACTCAAAAATAGGTCTTCCGAGGGGCTAGTAGTGAGTGGAAGTTGAGGGCCCTATTTTATGAGATGCACATTGAGGTTCCAGAATGTCATGGGAGCCGGTTTTTTCTAGATTTTACAATGAAATATTCCTTTTTGGAATGGGCAAAGATGAGATAGATTTTTTATCCCTAAGGCTTAATCCTAAGGGAAAGTGTCTCATGTGAGGACCCACCTCCTGGTTGGGTCATCATTGAGGATGTGATTTTGCACTTCCATGGATGTATCTGGGTTCCTCTGTACATACATGAAGATTTGATATGGGAATCTCATGCCTCTTTATGGTCAGTTCACTCTGATCTTACCAAGATGTACTGATACATTTTTTGTCTGTATTGGTGGTTGGGAATGAAGAGGAATATTACAGGTTTAATCACCCAGTGCTCCACTTGTCAATAAGTGAAGGCTGAGAACCAACAACCTGTTAGACCTTTATAGCCTCTATACATTCCTTAGTGGAAATGGGATGACGTCACTATGTATTTTTTATGTCACTATGGATTTCATGATGGATTTTTTGAGATCCCCTAGAGTAAGTGATATAGTATAGGTGATCATCGACATGTTGAATGAGGTCTCACACTTCCTACCCATCCCAGAGACCTTCTCAATTGATGACATCAGGAGGCTTTATATTTAGGATATCATATTCCTTCACGGTGTTCCTCATTCTATCATAACAGATCACGATTTCCAACTTATGTAATAGTTCTAGCAGCGATTGTAGAAATCACTGGGCTCATAGGTGACTCTAATTATAACATATCGCCCTTATACCAATAGACAATATGAGTATACAGTATAGGTGCTAGAGGACATGCTTTGAGAATATGTCCTTGGTTTTGGGGGTTCTTGGGAGAATCACCCACCACTCATTGAGTTTTCCTAAAATAATAGTTTTCAGGAAACAATTTAGATGGATCCTTATAAGGCCCTTTTCGGTAGGTTGTGTCTTTCACCTTTTTTCTTGTTAGTGGTAGGTGTGGCAGTGCTACTGGGTCCTCATCTCATTCAAGAGACTTTAGAGTAGGTATTGTTTATTCAGAAATGTATGGCTATAGCTCAATCCAAGAATAAGTCTTATACCAATCATCATCGTTGACCTCTGGAGTTTGAGGTGGGAAATCAGGTCTTTCTACAAGTTTCACCTAGATTGGGTCATAGATGGATTCAGATATAGGTTAAATTATCACCTTATTATGGTAGGCCTTTTGAGACCATAGAGAGAGTTGGGCTGGTAGTCTATTAGTTAGATTTACCACAGAGGTACCGGTACATGCACGACGTCTTTCATGTATCACATCTTTACCTTTACCATTATAACCTCATCTCATTTGTTTTTTCCAGAGGATATCGATTTGTTGGTTAATGTAACCTATGAGGAGCATCTGATATGTATCATTGATCAGATCATGAAGGCTCTATGAGGTAGGTCAGTTCCACTAGTATGAGTGCTATAGAAACATGTTCGTGTACAGGATGAGACCTGGGAGTGGGAGGCTAATGTATGTGCCTAGTGTCTGTAACATTTCTTAGATAATGTTTTACCACCCTCATACGGTCAACTCAAGGATGAGTTATTTTAAGGAGGGGAGGTTGTAACATCCTGGATTTTCAAATTGGTAAAACAATCTTAATTTTTTATTTAAACCCCTTATTTTACCCTTATTAATGTTCCTAATGAATTCACAGAGTTTACGAGGGTGTCCAAGGATTGTTTGGAGCTAGGATCTCTGAATTTTTTAAGAAACAATTGGTTTTCATGGTTAGTAGAAATGGTGTTGCCCATTATAAATGATTAGACCAACCATGTGGAGTGACATAGGGATCCATAGAGGGGAACGCACAGGTTGTGCATGGTTTGTCTAACCGTGCACTATATCATGTACAGGGTGTGCTCCCTAGATAGAAGGGGAACATGGGTAGACCATGATTTGACAAAATTTGCTCCACCAACCATGTTGTCTGTTGTCCTTGGATAGTATTTGTTACACAGTTGGAACCCTATTTGTCTAAAAGTGCATCCAAAACATGTGCCTTTTTACATTTTGGGTGAATTACTAGTTTTCCTTCCATCCTTTTAATAACTCACCTTAATTTTTCCCCATTTCTCACACATAGTATCCCTCACTAGTGTGAGATATCCTCCTCAATCCTAAGATAGACTTTTCCATTTCTCCTCTGTCCAATCTCAGAATCAACCATTGTTTATCTCATTGTATTCTTCTCAGTAAGCACTCAACTCTTATTTATTCCTTTTTAATTCCTCTCTCCATCTTCGATGCTATTTTGGTGTGATCTCATATGCCCTATTTTTAGTTATGTCATCTATTCTTTTGATTTCTTATGTTCTAGATCAATTTAAAGGCGAAAAATAGAAGAAGGGTCATCTATGAACCTAAGGTAGGTGGTTTAGCGCTTTTCCATAAGTCTCATTGCATTTATATTATGTGTCGTTGTGCCACATGCTGGAATAATGCGATACTGCCTCCATAAAATCTATATTATAAAATTAAATTTCTTTTCATGGTTATTATAATACTAGATAACTGAAAATCAACATCGTTGGTTGAACGCCTTCACAGGATCCATCCCTAAGGATGTTCCTTCCTTAAAGGCTCAAAGGACTTATATTTAGAATGTGATTAAACCACCAATAGAGGTGTGTGTTTTCCATTGTAATAAATACTTTTGAGTTGTTTAATGTTCTATGTAAAATGATATTCCTTGAGTTATGTTTAGAGACCCGGTTTTTGCCCTGCAAGATTTTGGAATATTTCTACATATAATTCCAGAGCTAGGCGCGAAGATGGCATGTGATTCTGGGGCCCGGTGTGCCCGGAATAAAATTTTATAAAAAAGTTAATTTTTTTGTACTATTAACGTGGTGGGGTTTTGTTTTCTCCTAAAAGGTAGCTCGAATTAGAAATATGAGGGCACGGTTGAATCCGGTGTGTGCTGTTTACCCTAGGTGGGGTGTAAAAGTTGCGGGTGTGGGCCTGCTGTGAGAGATGTCACCCAGGGGAAAAATTGTCATTTTGAAATAATGACTTAGTTATTTTTATCACTAGCGATATTTTCAAATAACTTTCGAACGAAGCCTAGGAATTTAAATTCAAGACTTCCGTTGAGTTCAAAATGGGGTGTTTTTCTTAGGCGTGATACAAAATGGGCGAGCACGGAGGTTTCAGAATCTCCTCCTGTTGAGAGAGTTTCAGTGAATTTTTATAAATTCACTTAAGTGTTGGGAGGGGACAACATATTCTCTCTCTCTCTCTTTCTCTATCTCTCTCTCTCTCGATCGAGCATTCTTCATCATCCTTTGGCATTCTTCGTTGTTCTTTGCCGGATTGAAGAACGGACTCCGGCGGATCGAAACGGGATCGAGCGGGCGCGTCGCCAACGATGAACGGATTCAACGAGGTAGTATTTCTGATTAAATTTCTCACCTTCATGAAATTCATGGAGTTTTTGTCAATTTTGTTGTTTTAAATTCATAAATTTTAGAATTTGGGGCGTTGGCCGAATGAACATGGCCCACGCCTGAGCCCCGTTTAATTTCTCGTTCTTGGGCGTCCTTTGCCCCAATTTTCGGATGTGCACAATCCTTGACAGATCGATGAGAAAGGGGCGGAATTGTGAAGATCTGGTCTCGAGGATCTCGAAACCGGTGTCGGAAAATTTTTCTGACCACCGGAGTGGCCGGGGGGACCGGCCGAAGGATCGGCTCCGGCGAGGGGCGGCGGCCGGAGGTTGAGCCGTAGGCCAAGGTGGAGCTCGGAGGGGCCAGTCCGATGCGGCGGTGTCAGGTGCGGCGCGGTGCAACAGGGGAGAGGACGAAGTGAGTGGCTGAGGCTTGCGGCCGGTGTGCGGTGGTTTCTGGGTGGTGCGCTCGGTCGGCGGAGCGGGGAGCCGTAGAGGGTGGCATCGAGGGTGGCGTTGGGGGGTGAGGCGGCGTCGACCGGGGTAACGGGGCAGTGAACTATGGAAGGCGGAGGAGTCGAGGGCACCGACACCATCCGGTCACGGTCAGCGGAGGATGACCCCGAGGTGGCAACCTCGGGGGTGCGAAAGAAACAAGGACCCGCATTTTGCGGGTCCTCCGCGACGCGATGAAGACCGGCCAAAAGGCCGATCTACTTTGGAGAACTAGACCCGAGGGGTCCGGTGTGGCTGGAGCAGGCCGTGGCGGTTCGGGCCGGACCCGCGGCTGGGCCGCGGGCCGGCGGTTCGGTTCGGGCCGGCCAGGGTGAACCATCCCGGTTGGGCCCCCTTACATTCGGGGGGCTGTATCTTCTAAACGGTCCATCCGTTTGACGCGCTGTCTGTGGCTGTGGGTTCATGTCGACGAGACGGACCTTTCAAAGTGACTTTCGGAGATTTTTTATTCTGCACCCGAAGACGGGTGACCCGAGGAGCTTTAAATTAATAATAATAAATTATTATTAAAGTTGCGAAGGACAAGGCTCACGAGCTGGACGTCCGTTTGACATGTCGTCAGAGGCGCGGTGTCCCCAGAGCTGAGATGGTCCTTCAAAAGTTGGTTCGGAACCTTTGTGGATTGGTTTCGTTGCTCGGTGGCGCGAAACAATAAATGTGAGTAATTAATTAATTAATTAATTAATTAATTGTTGCGTCAGACCTAACTCCTTCTTGGGATGCCCGATTGATGCGCTGTCAGCGGCAACATGACCCTAGTCCTCGTGTGAACTTTTTGATATGCTCTCTGAAGCATTTTGATTGGAGACAAGGTGCAGGCCCCATAAGGCCTAGTTCACACGTTTTACGGTGAAACACCACTTTTCACCCGACATCCATTTGGGGTGTTTGAGTACTCGTTTATGAGTGTTTTTCAAGGGGATTTCAATGGTGCAATCCGCCCACCTAAATTCGAGCCCGAGGCATGGGCCCCACGAGGCGGCTTTCGAACGTATGCTACGTTTTTACAACTTATGCATCCTAAGTTTGTTCAGGGAAAATGAATAGCCTATCCCACATGGTTATCAGTAAGGAATACAATGGTATGATTTTCATGACGTGTTTTCGGGGTCGAGGTGTGGGCCCCACAGGGCCCCGTTTGCGTATAACGCGGGAAGTTGCAGCTTCCGCATCCGAAGTCCGTTTTAGGCACTGTCAGTGGCGTTGTGACCCTGGCATCGAGGAAAAACTGGATGGTTTGGCTTCAGGCGTTGAAGTCGGAGTTGAGGTGTGGGCCCAACAGGTCGTCTCTTAAGTTGTGTGCAGCGTACTGTGACTTTTTCATCAGGCATCTGGTTGGTGCGTATGAATAGTCATTTCGACGTATTGTTCTGAGATCATTGTGGTGGCGCAGTTCGCCCGACCTCTTTTGGGACCGAGGTGTGGGACCCATGAGACGTCGTATGGGCATAAAGTGGTGTTGAATGACTTTTTCCACCGTGAGTCGTTTCTAGTGAGTATGTAGGCTATCTCGTGTGTTTTTTTACAAGGATTACAATGGTGTAATCTGTTTGGGCATGTAGAGCCTCTTTCGAGATCTAATTAAATTTGGAAACATGAAAGGGTGTTGGTCAAAGGTGATGCACTTCGAACCTATGCATGGTAGCGGCGTTAGTGGCACCTAGTGATGGCACAGGTAGTGCAGATTTATCGGCCTAGTTTAGGGTTTACCCTCCAGTAGGGCTGGGCGGTGGGTCGCATGATGATTTATTATGTTTTACCCTCCAGTGGGGCTGGGCAGTGGGTCACCGTCGACTTAGTTAGGGTTTACCCTCCAGCAGGGTTTGGCAGTGGGTCACCCGTTGATTTATTATGGTTTACCCTCCAAAGGGGATGGGCAGTGGGTCACCATCAACTTATTTAGGGTTTACCCTCAAGAAAGGCTGGGTAGTGGGTCACCTGATGATTTATTATGGTTTACCCTCCAGCAGGGTTGGGCAGTGGGTCACCGTCGACTTATTTAGGGTTTACTCTCCAGCAGGGCTAGGCAGTGGGTCACCTGATGATTTATTACGGTTTACCCTCTAGTGGGGCTGATAAGTGGGTCACCGTCGACTTATTTACGGTTTACCCTCTACCAGGGCTGGACAGTGGGTCACCTGATGATTTATTACGGTTTACCCTCCAGCGGGGAAGGGTAGTGGGTCACCGTTGACTTATTGGGGTTTACCCTCCAGCGGGGCTGGGCAGTGGGTTACCCAATGACTTATTTCAGACACAGTACTTTCTATGAGTCTAGTTAGTGACTTTTCTCCATGATTACCAGAGTGGGACCCTTGGTGGTACGGTTCCGCGATGAGACAGCTTTGACGCATGGGATTGTTGGGCATTAGTGATGATATCCTTTGAACTGTTGGTGACTCTTCTTGGGCTGAGATTAATGGTAGAGATCCCCTTACAAACGTTTTTAGGCTTCTTTTTGAGCATATATATACACCCTACTTTTGTTCGCACTCCTTGGGATCGGTTACTCTCCTTCTAGGAGGGGCGAAGATGCGCGGGGCATGGCACATACTTTCCATGTCTAACTCATCTTGGATTGGATGAGTCTACTTCCTTCCTTTTGTTGGGTTGAGCTACACTCTCTCTATCGTAATCTTACAATGTTCTTGTTCTGTCTACTGCTCACCATTTTAGTACCTCTTTTGTTGCTCCCTCGAGCATTCGGGGTAGCCTATGGGGTATCTTTATACCCACCCATGCTTGGGCTTTTCCCGCACTTGGTGTGCCCTTACAGATAACAGACATGTTGATCAAGACTACGGAGGAGAGTGGAGGACACAATATCTTGGGATGTGTACAGTGGTCATAAGAGGATTTATGGGTGTGAGACTCACCAGCGGTTTTACTTTGTTTTACCTATCGCCGGGTTGTGGCACCTTTCTAGTTGGGAGCGTGTTTTTCCCCTTTTCCTGTTTAGTTTATTTGTCAGTACTTTTTAGCACTTTACTTGTACTGGTTAGAGGTCGATGCATGTATGTTGGTTTCCCTTTTGTAGCAGTGTTGTATCTTTCTTTCCTTTCTCTGCACTTTTTATTTGAGTTGGCTGTGTGTGTGGGTGTAAAGTTTCTTATGCAAAGGCCTCCCCTAGTTTGGTGTGCCTTCGGCACTAGTCGCCAGCCCCTAGCTTATGGAGGCAGGCTTGGGGTAGTTGCGGCTCGAGCCCTGATACGGGTCGGGTTGTGACATTAATCCCTTATTATATATGCCCTAGCTTTATTTTCTTGAACTAAATGAAATTTACAACTTAGTTAAGTGTTATAAATGTAATAGCTTTCTAAACTGTGTGGGTTATTGATAGTGAAACCAATACCTTTATATCAGGATGATGGCGATACAGGGGTTCCTATTTAAGGATACCTTGGATGGGATCATCATTATTTATAATTAATACTTGTTATAAATTGTTAATATGTCGATAGGGATACTTGGATTCTTTATATAATGCCTTGGGCAGGATCACCGAGTAGATTACTTACCCACCCATGAGTGATAAAAGTTCCCTAGGGGAGTCACTTTGGATGGGATTAGTGGAAAGATTGTTATACCATGGCATGAGCGATACTCAATCCCTTATGTGAGAAATCTGGAATGGGCTTAGAGGGTCATGATTACACATGAAGAAAATGATACTTTGGATTCATTTTACGGATCTCCTTGGACAGACTCTTCTAGTGATTGGTATTTATAGTGCTCTTAGAGTGATTCTTGGGATTAATTTTACAGATCTCCTTGGATGGTCTCAGGATTCCATGTATTGAATTTGAAGGATGAATTTTATATTAAACTAATAATTCGTAATCGATATCCTAGAGATGTGTCTGCCAATCCAAATAACATGCTTAGGTTTGGTCAATTCTTGATGCTTGTTTTATGATGACCCATGATTATACCCATATCATATATTTACAAGTTAAACATGGTTCATAGACATTCGTATCAAGCTAAAGAAAGTAGTGTTGGTAGGGAATCCATGAGGAACCCGGACCGATATGTTTTATTTATTTATTTCTATACATTTATTATGTACCTCCACACTGATCATTTTATATGAATAGAATGGATAGTTCTAGACACCACTGGTGGTGTCCTACTGAGTATATATGAAAACATATTTGGGACTCCTATGGTACCCAAAAAAACTTTATGACTGCAAATATAGACAAAGGGAAGCGTCCAACTTCCAATTCTTGATTTCTAGTGCTATTACAGAGTACGAGAGAAGAGGACTGATCCTATGCTTGTGATTCTTGTAGATGAAGTTTTTTTTTGTTTAGCATGTGTTATATGTATGTTTCCCAATATCCCATGTACTTAATTTTTGTATAGATACGTGATAGGATCATCATCTTTTTTGTATCTATTTATGATTTAGATTCTGACTATTGGTTATATTGGATGTTAATTTATTATTTAGTTGTTGGTTATTTATTTTTTGTTTTTGATTCTTATCATTATCATCACTGTTATGGATTTCTCTGATCACAAGGGTATAGTATCCCCATTGTACCATCAAAGACCCTCACTTCTAGTCAGTAGTGTAATGACCTTGACCCTAATAGGCTATAGTTGGTGGCTTACTTTATTACATTAGTATAGTAAACAAATAATTTTCATCCTGAAGAACCGAATAGTTTAGTATCTTTGGAAATCCAGACATAGACATAAGTATTACATTACAACTTGAAATCAAATAAAATATAACAACTCCATTGGAAACACTCATAAACTTATAGATTATTCCTACAAGTCATTCATAATATACATCTTCAGATCCTGAGGAAAAATAAAACATAATAAATGGATGATCTCGGATTCTCAGTAAGGGTTAGAAATATAGATATATCAATCATAAATATACACAAACAATAAGGCAATGTGAATAAGTAAAATACATACCATTAAAACATAATCCTGAGCATAATATGGTAGGAATTATAGCTGATTAAATAATGACATATACATAATAATATAAGAATTAAACTTAGAAATGGATATTCTAATAGTTTAATAATCACATTGATTATCAATTTCTAATATCATAATGATGGAATGCATAATTTCTAACATCTGAAACATACTGTTGAGGCCTCGGCTAGGACATTCCAAAATAAATGGGTAAGGCATCAGCCAAAGTTCAATCTGGTTTGTCTCATGAGACCTATCGATGCATCGAGGGGCTATAGAGGGCCCCACATATTACTTACTAATTCAAATGTGTTCCTTATATTAATGGGGTAAAACATAAACAATATATACAAAATTTAAATAACTTTCCCCAATCAATAAACATAATCACTAACCATTCTGAGTAATACAGTGAATGGCATCATGATAGAAAATCCATAGTCAAACTAATCATAAACCATTTAATAAAACATGGTAGATGATATAATAAAATATAAATGCTAATTAATCATAATATTTAATAGAGAGTGTAGAAATAGATGAAAATACTCTAATAAAATAATCAATTAATTCTTGAGAGAAATATCATTTTTACATTTCAAAGAAGATTTATTTTGGAAAAATAATTTCTATTTGTCATAAAATCATATTGTAAACATATATATCATATAAAAGAAATGGGAAAGAACATTAAATTATTTTTGAGTCATAAATGATGTCCAAATAAATTGAAAACATTTAAAAATGTTTTTTAAGAAACTTTAGAAATGGTCCACTTCATTGCAATTTAAGAGAAAATATAAGAGTCTTTAAAACGAAAAAAGTCATAATTGTTTGTATAAAAAATAAATGAAAAAAGATAGTTTTTCATGATAAAAAGAGTGATTTTATAAAAATAATGGCGTCCTAAATAGATTATGGATGGTACTTGAAAATGGGTAAGAAATTAAGATGTTCCCTTTAATCAGGCTTTCTTATCAGGAAGAATTGAGAAGGGACCCCTATAAAACATGTATTTCCCCATAAAATAAAGAATAATTGAGCTAGGTAAATATGTTTTAAAAATAAGAAAATAAATTATGAGGAGTAAATAAGACTAATTAATAATTACATTGGGGTAAAGAGATATAAAGTGTAACCCGGAGGAAAAATGGGGGTTCAGAAAGAATCCCTTAACGATTTTCAAATAGTCAAACCGTGTGTCCCATAAAATTAATGATCATAAAATGAAACATTGAATCCAATTAATATAAAGTGATTCATGATATTATAAATAAAATGTCAGTATACATACAACACACACAATAAATAATGGTGAATAAGGGATATCTCATAGAAATAAAAGTGAGATGAGAAAGCCCTTACCTTATGTCCAAAAGTGTTTGACACTTATACTTTGTTGTAATAGTGAGTTCACTAAACCCAACTATGAATTACTTTTAGATTACCATATTGTTTATATAGTTATGTATACATGATTTATTCTTTCCATTATAGTGTATAATTTTCTGTGTCCATTATTTAATGGTAATGTCCATATATTAATTAACATATCAAAAGGTTATAGCATATCCTTGACTATAATGAGAACCTAAAAATAATATAAAATTAATCTTAAAAAAGGTTACATGGTCTAGATACATCTTACTGACTGGAAAAAGTAGATTTTTTAATATCAAGTGCTTGGGGATCATAAGCATTGAGACATCTTCTCCTAAAGTTCGCACTTAGTGATCTCTAGTAGTGAGATCATGAGGACAAACCATCCAATTGGAACACCTCATGTTTTGGGTATCATTGGTTGTTCCTATCTATGAATATGTGTATTGGTATCCTGACATGATATTATTATCTATGTGTTTCATTGGATTCTGTACTTTTATGCAAGGAATAAACCATGATATTGAAATCACAGAGAGGTAGCTTGTGTTGGGTGCGTCATTTGTTGAATGAAATTGGTTGAATGGTAAAGAAATGATTTTTTGCTTCTGGGTTGAGGAAGTAAAATATATCTCGAGCCTTGTTGATCAAGATGGTAGTACCTTTATAAATATTTGGACAAGGTAGTAGTAAGGTAAATCCATCTGGTTAGATCAACAAAGAACAAAGCAAGAAAATGTGATGAAACAAGTGTGCGTCCTGCTTTATGAGATATAAAAGAAAATGAGATTATATTAAATAGTATGTGTTCATAGGTTGGTAGTCGTTGATGAGATTATATTAAATAGTATGTCTTCATAGGTTGTTAGTTGTTTATATAACTATCCCTATCCCTTTAGGGGCCTTGATGAGTTTTTATAATTCACTCCTAGTCTGTGGAATTTATTCACTACTATCAAGAAAAGGGCCTAGAGGGTCACACACAGTAGCATATTCATGAATCCTACATATTCAGTTTAATAAGTATTCTGGAAATGGTGGGCCCTACCATGGGGTCTGACTGTTTTCCAAGTTATTGATCACAAACAAATAAATAAATTCATATTATTCAAATAAAGAATAATTGGTATTTAATTTATTTATTAAATGTACTTACAAGTTAAGTAAATATAAGAAAATATTAACCGAATGAATATTATTTTAATATTATAGGTTCATTTAATATTAAGAGGGAATTACGAGTTGAGTTAAATGACTCAGGTTTATCATGTAATATATATTATATATATTATAGGTATGTGATAAAATAATAAATAATATTGATGTAGTTTAGTTCATCATAATTATTTTTTTAGTGGACATTAAATAAATGTGGGTCGGGGAACCCTAATAGGTGTTTTGAACATCCACTATATATAGGAGGAGAGAGGATCCTTCCATGAACTGTTCACAATGAGAAATACAGAGCCTATCTCTCCTATCCCGCTTTATAGAGAGAGAAAGACTCTTGATCTAGTCACTTAGATCGTGTACTCCCTCAGGCATCGAAGGCATATCAATGCGATGATCGTTAGGACATCTAAGTAGTCATTAGATCTACATTCTAGCACCCATAATTATACATACGACACTCCAACAAATTTTTGAAGCACGTGTAGATGATCTAGAGGGATCCTGCTATGGATCCTTCATGGAACGATATCTGGTGATGAGTTCCTGTCGAGTGAGGCTTCAGATCTTAATAGGTATATTTTCTATTTATGTTTATGTGCTTGTTTAATATAAAAGAGATCCTCGAATAGTATCGGGGTTTGGATCATTGGTGACAAAAAAAAATTCATTCTAAGGATGAAATTTTTTAAAATATCCAGCCAACCAACTTCCACTGAGTGCCTGATACCAAAAAATATAATAAGAGGAATCACATCAATTTCCTAAGCCAATAAAAATTAAATTTCATTAAATTTATATAGAGGATTTAATTTTGGTCTCAACAGATCCAACAGTGCTTTGATCTATGCTCGGATTGCCATGTTATGGTCATTTGAAAAATAAAATTATGGACCATTTGTGGTTTTTTTTCGAAAATTAACATTAATTCGGTCAAGATTCAGTGAAGATTCCGCAGTTTCCAATCACTGAAAATAATATCAGTTTTTTAAAACAATAATAATAATTATTATTTTATTATAACAATAATTATTATTATAATAATTACTATATTTAATGGATATGTGTAGAGCCTTTAGAAAATTATACCGAAGTGGGTGGGAGTGGACTTTCTTGTCAAGGTGGAAACAAAACAATAAATGGATAAAACATAGAGGATAAGGGGATAGGAGGATTGAACCTTATAAACATAAAAAAAAGGATCTTTTGAGGGGGCCACCAGCTTCTCCTACACGCGACTGTCCCCTCGCCTGTTGGAAACCCCCAAGGGGTCTCCTCCATGGATAATTTGGCCACATGGGTGTTTTTTTAATGGGTTTAGGGTGAAATTATTTAGGGTAATGGGTCAGTTGAGCGCCACATTAAGTGGCACTCAACATTTCGGGTGGCTAGCGCCACTTCAAGTGGCACTTTGCCACCCTTTTTTTTGTTTTTCAGCCCTCCCTTTTATTGTTTTTTTTTGTTTTGTTTTTTTCTATACCCCATCCCTTTTTAAATAAATAATTACAAAATAAATAATTAAAATTTTAAAAATATACTTATAAATATTTATTTATAAATTTTAACTTATTTATAATAATATTTATTAATACATTAATAATTATATAATTATAAATTTATATTTATATAGTTATAAATCTTATTTAAATATATAATAAAATAATTAAATAAACCTTATATATAATTATTTATATAAATTTATAAATTTATATATAATTTTGTAAATAAAAAATATGTATTAAATTAAAAATATATGGTTTATTTATTTTTATATAGTTATATTATATAAAATATAAGGGTTTTTTCTGATTTGTGTGTTTTATTTATACATTTACATAAAAATATTATCAATATTATAATTATAAATAGTTAAATATATATGTGTGTATAAATATAATTATGTATATATATAATTAAAAATAAAAATTTATAAATATAAATCTATTTTTAAATATATTTTAAAATAAAAAATATATTTGTAATTATATAATTATAAACTAATCTTTATAAATAAATATTTATAATTATATAAATATAAATATATTTATAAATATATTATTATGAAAATATTGTTATATATATTTTTAAAATTTATTTATAAATATATTTAATATTCATATATATATATGTATAATTATATTTATAATTATATTTAGAATTATATTGTAATTATAGTTATACTTATATATTTATAATTATTTATTTGTACATATATATAAAATTTTAAATCTATAATTACTAATCTATGCTTATATAGTTATAAGTAATTATTTATAAATAAATTTGAAATATTGTTAAACATATAATAAATTGGTAATAACAACAGTATTATTAGTGACTATAAAATTTAAACTATATGACCAATATAAATGAAACTTAAAACATGGATTAAAAATATACTAAATAGATGGAATTAAAAAAATTACATAAACAATGTCGATAAAAAATATTTTATAGTCTTTCAAAACCACCTACTTGAAACATAAAAATGTTTCAAGTATGTGACTTTGAAAGCCTATAAAATATAAACTATATGACCAATATAAATGAAACTTAAAACACTAATTAAACATTTACTAAATAGATGAAATTAAAAAACTTTCATAAATAATGTCGATAAAAAATATTTTATAGGCTTTCAAAACCACCTAGTTGAAACATACAAATGTTTCAAGTATGTGAATTTGAAAGCCTATAAAATATAATCTATATGACCAATATGAATGAAACATAAAACATGGATTAAAAATATACTAAATAGATGAAAATAAAAAAAATTACGTAAAAAATGTTGATAGAAAATACTTTATAGTCTTTCAAAACCACCTAGTTGAAACTTAAAAATGTTTCGAGTATGTGACTTTTAAAGCCTATAAAATATAAAGTATATGACCAATATAAATGAAACTTAAAACATGGATTAAAAATATACTAAATAGATAAAAATAAAAAAATTACGAAACAAATGTTGATAAAAAATAATTTATAGTCTTTCAAAACCACCTGCTTTAAACATAAAAATGTTTCAAGTATGTGACTTTAAAAGCCTATAAAATATAAACTATATGACCAATATAAATTAAACTTAAAACATTGATTAAACATATAATAAATAGATGAAATTATAAAAATTACGTAAACAATGTTGATAAAAAAAATTCTTGTCTTTCAAAACCACCTACTTGAAACTTAAAAATGTTCCAAGTATGTGACTTTGAAAGCCTATAAAATATAATTATTAAATATATAATAATTAATTAATTAGTAATAGAATTATTAATTATTATTCATCAATATAATTATTAATTATTAAGGGTTAATTATTAATTAATTAATTACTAATTAGTAATTTACATTTATAAATATATTTATTAATATATAATTATAAATTTAATGTTTATAAATCTTTAAGTAGTCATGTAAAATATTTTTTGTTTACTATATGTATGTTTTTCTTTTCATTTTTCAAGAAATTATCCGATGTTTAGTCTGTGTGAAAAATTTTGTTTATATTTTTCTTGTACTTTATAATTTAATAGTTAATTTAAATCAGTTTTTATTTACTATATTTTTAATTTTCTTGTTATTTGTCTTAAACAACAATTACTTATCATAGTAAATAAGTTTTTTAATATATACAACATGACATCCAAAAACATCAATGACGATGCCCCCCGGAACCACAACGCGGTGTCTGAATCTCATGTCCTCTCCGCGTCCGACGTCCGTGTCACTCTGGTGTCCTATAAATGGGTTCCTCCTCTTCTGGATCTTCTGGTGCCTCCCCATGGTCCTTTGTAGAGGACTAACCAAAACCATGTAAGGAGGACACCCCCAAAATCATATGGGGTGTCATATAGCTCTGAAGCTCCTATAAATGGTAGAAATGGGGTACTGAAGAAGGCCTCATCAGGAGGAGAGGGGCTACCATAAGCTTTGTGACCGCACCCAGATCAAAGTCCATAGTAGTCTGTGGAGACACCATATGTGGTATATAAGTGTCTCCCTGCTGTGAAATATCATCAGTCGGATGGGTCGGATCGTCTCTTTGTGGTGCGGCAACATCTGCAGGAGCCGCTCTCGGATGTCGATGTCGTCATCTCTACCCCTCCGGATGTGCTCGTCTCTGTCGTCCAGCTAGTGGTGGCGGTGGAAGTTCATCCTCCTCAACAGGCATAGCAGGGACATCTTTATCCTCAGGTGCTTCAGCCAAAAGATATGGATCATGATATATCTATGGATCCTCATCAAAAAAACTGTCACGTATCAACCGGAGATGATCGAATAAAGACACCACATCCCAATAAACTACACCCCGCAGAATATATGCATGCTCTTGAGGCTGTGTGGAATATGAAAGATGACCAATGGTGCCTGCTTACAAATGAAATAACATTCAAATTAATATCAAAAACGGGTTAAACAAAAATAATAAATCTTTGTAAACATACCAATTTCTGAATCCCAATCCTCTGACATGTAAGGTGCATGATGGTGTGACGTTGATACCAGTGGGAATAATCCCCCTAATCAGATAACTAAGAGTGTGTTGTGGTATATCCATGTGGAAAGATACTGAATCGGGCACGCCTGTCCCAAAGCTCGATATAAGATGCATGATGTTACCGCCAGTTTTTCGTCTGTCTACCTATAAGCACAATCGAATGTAACTCAGTAGACTGTTTTGGTGCCATTGGGATATGCTATATAAAACAAAACTGGCGCATGACCTGGTCTGGCTGGTGCCACTCAATGATGTGGAAGTGAATGAGTAGCACCACTATAGCACGATCTCCAACCATAGCTGTGCAGTATAGTGGAAGTGATGCGTAGACATAACCTGTATAAGGATTCCATGAAACCTGAAATGTAAAATCAAAAAATAAGTCATATATTAGCATAAAAATTTTACTAAGATTATATTTAAATAACATAAAATAGTGATAAAAAAATTTTCCTACAAAAAAGTATTGTTTAACTTAAATCAGCTGGCACTATGGCGTCAAATATCTATCAGAAGCTGTGCAAACTATGTCTCGGAGTATGTGAAAACTTCTAAGACTAACTCCACCTGGTGAAAAAAGATTAATCTATGCTAAGTTTATAAAAAACTATAACAAAAGTACTAAATAACTGAAATTAATGACGTAGACATACCATCATCCCCAAGGATAGTCCTGAAGTCGCTCCGGCGCGAGCAGTGTGACAACTCGAGGAGCGATGTGTGGAAAATACTCCCAGGCCCACATCTGTAATAACACCATGAAACCTGTAATCTGATGTGAATCGGCCTGAAAACTGGTGCAGAGAGATCTGTACAGATGTGCTAATACAGTGGACTCCCAACTGTATGTAGCCGTCTGATTCAGATCCTCAAGTAATGGGAGGTACATCATGTGTACCAAAGTGGTGGAGTAGTCAACACACAACATGCCACAAAGCAACCACAAAATGTATGCACGTGTGTGATAAAGAAGAATCTCCTTGTCTTTATCATCAAGAATGACGTCGAAATTCTGATCAAACCACCTCATGCGCAAGCGCGAACCCTGGAGGACACCTCGTGGGCCGATGACGTCAATGTCTAGTAGCCTCTGTATGAATGCAACCCAATTGTTAGTACTGGCACCCATAATTGCATATCTATGGATAGGTAACCCCAACATGTAGGTGACGTCCTCAAATGTAATAGTCATCTCCCCCTCTGGGAGATGAAATGTGTGTGTCTCTAGCCTTCATCTCTCAACCAACACAACTATCAAATGATGGTCAATGGTCTTGAAGTCACACATAGCAACTCCATAAAATCCCGCACGTCTAAGGTATGGACAAATAGTTGTCGATGGTGCCTCATGATGGAAACGATGTGCTCTTCGAACATGAATATGTCTAACAGGTCGTCGCTCCAACACATCGCGTGACACGTGCGTCTCCTGGCCAGATAAAAGTGGCTGCTCCATCTGAATGTGCAAATAGTAAAACATTAATTTCATGTAAGATATGACATTTATCATGTAAGATATGAAATTTATCATTTAATGATTTAAAGAAGCATAAACACATTGGGTCAGTTGTTTTCTCCCTTATTGGTGTGTTGGGGTGAAGTCATTTGGAGTTTCCTTGTTTTTGTTTTGTGGCCATTGTAAGTTCATCTTTCATTATAAAAGACTGATTCCATTTTCATTTAATAGTTCAAATGGTTTTGTTTTTTTGAATGTGAACCTTTAAATTGTTAGCACTGCATGAGTAGATTTAAACAAACAACACTAAATCAGTAGAAACAACAACATAAATAACCATAATACATCATTTCAATGAACCTACACACAACGTATAAATGTTTTCTTACACAGGTACATTCCTTCTTTTGAGTTGGTGTTGTCTGTTTAAATCTACTCATGTAATGTTGATAGTTCGACAAAGAATGTCAAGTGAAATCGTGGTACATTTTCCAAAAGTTACCCTATATAAAAGTAAGACAAATATGATTAAAAATGGTGATAATGATAAAAATGATTACATGTACAAAGTTTTACAGTAAATGATAGAGTAAATGATTCATTTTAACCATTAGATGATTTCCATATGTGTCTAGGGCAACCTGTCTTCGTATGACCTTCTTGGCGGCATATGTTGCACTATCGTCCAGCTGGATGTTCACTAGGCCAATCTATCTCATTCCAAATATGAGTTAACTTTTTCCTCCCTTTAGTTCGAAGTCTATTGTTGTTTGGTAGAAGCATGGGTGAACCATTAGGCAGACGAAAATTCTTATATTCCCTGATTGGAATCCATGGATTATTATAGCATGAGTTTATGCTCTCTAGTTGATAAGCCGGATCAACGAACTGCTCCCAAGATACGTGTACGTAAGCACATGCTTCAATCACATGGCCGCAGGGATATCTCAGTGCCTGAAAGTTTCCACATTCACAATAATGCTTCTCTAGTAAAACAACTCGCACACGACCATTTCTACATACCACAGCATCACCGATCTCAACGACCTCAAATCGTTGCTCTGGACGATTAAATGCAGTTACACGGTAAGTTGTAGCCTCCTAAAGAACTGTATCTAGCTCGCGTTGGAAATGGTGTCCATAGCGCGTCCCTCTATTCAATCCCTCTTCAGTCTTCTTTCCTCGTTCCAGAAAGTACTTTACACTATGATAGAAGGTCTCTTGTTCCAACCCTAAAATTTAGATTTATGACATTATACAAATATTATATTATAATATTAGTTCTTTTAAGTAACATATATTCAAATATTTGTATTTACCTGGGATAGGTAGTTTTAGAACTCCCTTGAAAACTCCATTTATACATTCTACGATGTTGGTCATCATATGACCATATCTCCTCCCATCATCATATTCCAACAACCATTTCTGCTTTGGTATTTTCATCATGTGTTCATAAACTTCCGAATTCACTCTGTGAATATCTTGAAGACGCTCCTCCATCCTCTGTTTTTGAGTCTCATATTCTATCATACAAGCAGTCATCTGAACAGTTATGAAAATAACTATGACCAAATTATTTAAAACAAAAAAAGGATGTTCATAACAATTTTTTTGATTTCCTTTTTCATCGACTCATTCTTGAACTTCTTTCGCAAATTGCTGGAAATTTGTCGAATATAGTATCGATGATGGGCATAGGGTGGTCTCCACGAAAGACCCTCAGACTGTATCGACTCCTTGATTGCATGGTGGAGATCAAAAATAAGACAAATTCCTTCTGTATCCATAACAAACTCTCGGAGACATGCCAGAAACCAGCTCCATGATGAGAAGTTCTCTTTCTCCATAATTGGAAATGCTATAGGTATAGGGGCTCGATTTCCATCTTGTGTGGCGAAAATCAATAAAATTCATGTATAATTTGCATACAGAAATGTGCCATCAATCTGTATGAACTTCTTGCAATGTCTAAAATCCGCCACACATGGTAAAAATGTCCAAAATAATCTATCAAACGCAAACATTGAGCGGTCAAGTTGGTTTTGTTGGTTAACATATTCAACAGTATGTAACTGATAGACTATTTGATTATTATGGCATAAGAAGCTCCAACAGTTGTGGTAAAACTCGATAAGAGTCATCTTAATCACCGTACACTTTCACAATAGCCTTTTTCGTGCTACCCATGCCTTCCAGTAAGATTTTTCGATACCTAAAAGGTTGTTTGATTCGCTTAATGACCAAAACCACAAGAACGTCTTGACAAGATCTAATCATTTCAAAAAT
Organism: Viscum album; assembly: GCA_963277665.1. Lineage (NCBI taxonomy): Eukaryota > Viridiplantae > Streptophyta > Magnoliopsida > Santalales > Viscaceae > Viscum > Viscum album. The sequence goes on along the minus strand of OY728143.1, from coordinate 1,380,697,925 downwards.
AATAGTTGAAACAAACTCAACATCTAATAAAGAGTGTTCCTGTGAAAAGCTTGGGTTCACACAGGTGTGTGGAGTAAATCTAGTGATGTGCCAACTATGAAAAGTTTTATCAATAATAGCTCACAGACGCATTTGATAGTTCAATTCATATTTGTCACAATGGATCAAATAGTAAGACCTATTTGACTCTTCTACAACATATGAGTAATGTCATTCAATGTGATATTGTTTTATCACATTTTTCATTTCTTCTTTGCTCTCAAACTCTCTGCCAATATACAGAACACCATTATCTGACACTCGATTTGTGCCACCAATGATTCTTTGAAATTCTGAACTGGGAGTAATAACTGAATAATCAACTTCTGGCAAGAGATTCATGCCTTCAGTCCACCATGAAGCCAATTGTAGAGGATGGTTCAATGGTCGGTTGAACCTCACATGAGTTGGCACAAACCGATCTTCCGCATGCTCTTCGTCTTCTTCAACTTCCTCTTCATCGTCTTCTTCGAAATTTTCATCATCCTCAAATTCATCGACCAATGCATCTAAAGTATGTGGAGGACTATCCATTGAAACTATGGCCAATGGAAATGATGGAACAACTACCGATGCTGATGTAACTTCTTGATGTGAAGGAGCATATGGCATAGTCTCATGAATTTAAGATGGGTCAACTTCCAATGTCGATGGAACATCCATTGTAGCTATAGTGACATACAACTCCATCATTTGATTCTCAGGTATATACTTAACCAATGAAAGTATATATTCCCAATCATCATCATCATTTACCGGATAGGGCACATGCCAAAACCTATCTATAAATTGGAGATGTCTGAATGTGATGGACTATATCACATGATTTCTCGCCAGTTTTAACTTCTGATGAATTTTACTTTGCACGGATTCCAAATTAGTACATCCTCCAAGCATCACAACATCTTCTAGATGTATACTATAACTACATTCTTGTTCTGTCTCAATTATTTGACCGTTGCAATAAATAAAGGCGGTGACCATATTTTTTATCTAAATAAACCATTTTTATTAATTAAATATGATTAAAGAATCAATTTATATATACATGCTTCTAGTAATTTAGGTTGGAATCCTAATCCCTCCACCAAATCAACATGTTCGAACCATATTGATGTGTAACTATTTACACAACCCACAAGTTTGTGCTAATTACCCAAAAATAGAAGTCAAACATATTCATACATATCCACATGCATTATATGCATGAGGTACACGAACATGTCATGTAAAAGCATAGAGTTATATGAAATTGAAAATCTCTACATGAGTAAGCCCGGAGCGACAGATAGCCAACCCCATTCACTTTCCTATAGAAGGCAATCCTCTAGGAAAGTAGGTGGTCCGACCCAAAGGCCCTCTACCCGGGGATATTTTACTCAAGAGAGTAATCATTTCATGACAACTCTAATACTTAATATGCAAAAAATATATTCAACTACTAAATTCAAGTTCATAACTTCAATTACAAATTGAGGTCAAGGAAGATTGCAAACTAAATTCATTATCATACCTAGAATGTAATGCAAAGGTATATTTCAGAATCAATTTACAACTACTTCGCTAATTAATATAACTACTTTGCTAATTAATATAACTACTTTGCTGATTAATATAACTACTTCTCTGATTAATATAACTACTTCGCTGATTAACATAACTACTTCGCTGATTAATATAACTAATTATAAATAATTATTTACCAAATTTGAATTAATTAATTACCTAATAATTACTAATTAATTACCTAATAATAAGTAATTAATTACCTAATAATAATTAATTAATTACCTAATTAGAATTAATTAATTACCTAATTATAATTAATTAATTACCTAATTATAATTAATTAATTATCTAATTAGAATTAATTAATTACCTAATTATAATTAATTAATTACCTAATTAGAACTAATTAATTACCTAATTGTAATTAGTTAATTACCTAATTATAATTAATTAATTACCTAATTAGAATTAAATAATTACCTAATTATAATTAATTAATTACCTAATTATAATTAATTAATTACCTAGTAAGAATTAATTAATTACCTAATTATAATTAATTAATTACCTAATTATAATTAATTAATTAATTAATTACCTAATTAGAAGTAATTAATTACCTAATTATAATTAATTAATTACCTAATTAGAATTAATTAATTACCTAATTAGAATTAATTAATTACGTAACTAGAATTAATTAATTACCTAAATAAAATTAATTAATTACCTAATTAGAATTAATTAATTACCAAATTAGATTTAACTAATTACCTAATTAGAATTAATTAATTGCCTAATTATAATTAATTAAGAACCTAATTAGAATTAATTAATTATCTAATTAGAATTAATTAATTACCTAATTAGAATTAATTAATTACCTAATTAGAATTAATTAATTACCTAATTAGAATTATTTAATTACCTAATTAGAAGTAATTATTAACCTAATTAAAAATAATTACTAACCTAATTATAATTAATTAATTACCAAATTATAATTAATTTACTACCTAATTATAAGTAATTAATTACTTAATTAGAACTAATTAATTACCTAATTAGAACTAATTAATTGCCTAATTAGAATTAATTAATTACCTAATTAGAATTAATTATTAACCTAATTAGAATTAATTATTAATCTAATTATAATTAATTATTAACCTAATTATAATTAATTATTAACCTAATTAGAATTAATTATTAACCTAATTAGAATTAATTATTAAGCTAATTATAATTAATTAATGACCTAATTAGAAGTAATTGTTAACCTAATTAGAATTAATTATTAACCTAATTAGAATTAATTAATTAGCTAATTGTAATTAATCAATAAGCTAATTATAATTAATTAATAACCTAATTATAATTAATTAATTATTGAATTAGAATTAATTAATAACATAATTAGAATTAATTAATTACCTAATTAGAATTAATTTATTACCTAATTCGAATTAATTAATTACCTAATTATAATTAATTTTTAACCTAATTAGAATTAATTATTAACCTAAGTAGAATTAATTATTAACCTAATTAGAATTAATTAATTACCTAATTAGAATTAATTGTTAACCTAATTAGAATTAATTAATTACCTAATTATAATTAATTAATTACCTAATTATAATTAATTAATTACCTACCTATAATTAATTAGTTACCTAATTATAATTAATTAATTACCTAATTATAATTACTTAATTAATTAACTGACTGTAATCATTTCATTACCTAATTACATTTAAAAAACTATACTTGTTATATAATACAAATATTATATATTAATTCTATAAATTAAATAACTAAATTATTAAATCAAAATATTAAATAAATTTAAAGAAAGATTTACCTCAAATTTGTGGAGACGTAGCTACACAGACAGAGCAACCAGGGAGGCAAAGCACAGAGCAACCAGAGATTTTTAGAGAGATAATAACTTTGATAGAGAGGGGGGAGTGAGGATGTGGGAAATGGGGAGGGCGAGCGACCTTATTTATAGGCATGAGGGAATGTTTCAGTGTCACTTCAAGTGGCGCCCAATAGAGTGGGAACAAAGGAGCAACGCCACTGTGGCGCTGCTCGTCGGTAGCATATTCTTTCAGTGCCACTTGAAGTGGCACTGAAGAGTTGGTCGGCCGAAATGGCTGAGCGCCACTTCAAGTGGTGCCCGACCTCCTCTTCCTTTGAGAGCCACATGAAGTGGCACTCAAGTTACCCATTTCCCTAATTTGTTTCACCTAAAACCCATTAAAATAAAATAAAAAAACACCCCCCATGCCAAATTTTCCCTCCACCGTCCTTCCATCTTGCCGCCAGCCCACTGGACAACCTCCCAGCACTGCCTACCTCTTCTAGGTGGCCCTACTATCTCGTCGTTGTGACACCGAGGGACCGCCAGGCCGCTGACCAACACCTCACCATGGCTCCTGACCAGTGCTCCACTGTCGGCCCTCCCTCAGCCCGCAACACTTACGGCCCCCCAGATCTGCACTGCCGTGGGTCTCTTTCGTCCGAACACACCCCTCCCGCAACACCACAGAAGACATGCCTCCCACTGCAATTGTTGATGCTATACTGGCCACGCTGGTACTGATCCACCCTCTCTGAATGTCGAATCCTACACAAGATTCTCCCCTATGTTGCTGCTGCTATTCGGTTTTCAACCATACGTTGTGCTGCTTTTCTAGCCAAGGTCTAGCGATCCAACCACCAGGATAATGCGGTTTCCACCCTTTGTGGACCAAAAAATAATTAAATCATCAGAATTATGTAATTAATTTAATTTAATTAATTCCCTCATACCTATGTATTCAAATTTAATTTTATCACACTTTAAAAATACCCTCTTAGTGGTCTTGAGCACCAACCTATGTATGTCTGCATTTATTTATTTAATTATTTGTTACATGTGTGTGGTGATTGGAATAAGTAGTTAATTAATTAGCAGTCTGTACATCGTCTTTATTTTCGGTCAATTTGTATATGGGTCTACACGTCCATTTATCGTATGTGAATTGCACCCCTAGTTCCTCTCACCTGTATGTGAGTATTGTTATACAATTGAAGAAGATGATGTATGACATGAATTCTGCTAAGAGGAAGTTGTCCTTGATGAAGACGATGCATGATGTGGACCCTGACAAGACGAGGCGGTACTCCAGACATGATGTGGACCCTGAAAATATGAGACAATACTCCAGATGAGAAGCAGACATATAGAATGAGGGTGAGCTGCATCACAAGTCATGCAACAACTCAGGTATTATGCCCCTAGTCCATTTTAGATGATCAAGACCTGTCAGATAGTAGAATTCCTTTATAAATTTATTTATTATTTTATAAATTTTTATAAAAATGGGAAAATACATTAAATAATAAATAATAAAATGCATAAATAAGTGACATATGTTTTTCTTTTAATTTTCAGTTATGAGCGTGACAACATAAAATGAACAATATTAATAGAAATGAATTACATTCATCGAGATAAAAACACAAAAACCCTCAAAGAAATATTAATTCATTACCGCATTCCATCATTCATGTTTGAACAAAACCGTGTGTTTGGGGTGCTCGTCATGTAGAGACCCGAAGCCTGGCGTACATGAACATTACATTACTTTTTCAGAATACTTATTACATAACAAAAACACACACACAAGGATCGTAATAGTTTAGTGTCTTTGGAAACATGGAATATAATCTTCTAATCGTGGTGAAAGATCTTCAACATCTCCCATAAAGATCTTCTTTTAAAAAAAAACTAAATCCTTTATTTATATCCTGGGGAAAAGAAAACATAAAAGGGTGAGCTCAAATGCTCAGTAAGGGTAAACAAAAGAAATATCAATCATGTCATATTCATAAGAACATATCTTTTGGAAATCTTAACCTGCAAAAGAGATCATAATTTCATAACATGGGATAAATCATAGTAGTGAAATGTAATCCCAATAATCATAACTTAAAACATGAAACATTGTGGCATACACACATAATCATAGAGAATCATTTCTTATTAGTCAAGACTGTCACGAACCAACCCAGGTCGACCCTGAACCGGACACCCAGCTCACCTGAGCCGGCCCGCGACATGGCCTCAAGCGCGTCTCCCCTTACGCCAGAGGATGCCGACTAGCGGCGAGGGTGTAAGGTAAGTCAGGGGGGAGACTATACCCTCTTATCAAAGTGGAAAAAAGGGACCAAAAATACAGCAATGGAAGTAGTGTAAATAATAATAAAAAAACAGCGGAAAACATTTTTCATTTATAAGGTTTGAATAAATTTGGCGAATGACAGTTTATATAAGAGATGCATGCATGACATGCTAATGATACAATGAAAGCATTAAATCACGTGACATACTTACACATAAATGCAGAAGTAAATGAACAAAAGTCTCAAGCCCCGAGGGCGATCTCCATGAGCATCCCGAGCCCCAACTCGGTCCTTTGCTCCTAACTCTAAGTACAAGAAACATCAACAACAAGGTCCTGCAACCAAATGGAATCTACTCGGGTACCCCAGTGCAATGGCGGCCCGAGTAGGGTGTGAGATATATATCTCAGTAGGCCGGAACCACCGGGGTCTAGCCCACTCTAGACCATGAAAATATAATTAAACAAAGTGTTGGTATTTTTGAAAAATAACGACATAATGCAAACAATAAATGCCCGTCCAGGTTCCAGAAAGGACACCTGGAGGCACTACCTGCTTCGGCCCATAGCCGGGATGAGAACCTGTTTAAAACAACATAAGTAAATTTGGTTCAAGCATAAAAACACTTTTTATCATTTTGCTCACTTACTCTATTTATTCACTTATCATTTCAACTCAGACTGGAAATCCACTCATTCTTACCTTTCTTTATTTGATCACAATTCGCTCAGGTTTTACCCACATCTCTCATTCTTTTCATAAATCATTATTATCATTCGTTCGGTGTAGATCGTCATGTCTAACACCCCGTATCACATTTGGTGTAGATCGCCATGTCTAACACCTCGAAAATCGTTCGGTGTAGATCGCCATGTCTAACACCCCGTATATCACAAGCTTGGATAACCATTGGGAAGGAACGCCATGTCCAAAACCCAAATTTTAAGTCGATCTAGAACGCCATGTCTAGGACCCAAAATCTCATTCCGTGTAGATCATCATGTCTAACACCCTATATCACAAGCTTGAATAAGCATTGGGGAGGAACGCCATGTCCAAACCCAGATTTTAAGTCGATCTAGAACGCCATGTCTAGGACCCAAAATCTCATTCATTTATCACTTAATTAATCAATCGACGCAATTCTAATTTCATGATTAATCCTTCACATTTAGTTATCCAAATCAGATCTCAACTTTTATAATCAATTCTCATAATTAACTATCCTTGTTTAACATTCTGGAACTTGCACGAGCAATAGAAGGTAAACAAAAGCATATGGCACCAACATGCCTCTATGTTAGGTGATTAATGACGTTAGATGGTACAAGTACAAGCATGCCATTGATCAAGTGTAATGTCAAGCATAAAGTGTCATAAGACTTTAAGCAAGCAATCACAAAAAAAAGAAATCTGCTACTACACGTTTATTTTGAAGGCAGCTCACCTCCATTGGAGGAGTTTTATTAGAAAACATGTCATTACTTTGTCAAACAATTCATTTAGTGATATTTAGCATTTACTTTAAAACTCATTCAACACTTAACAAAGTTAAGAAGCCAAACAATAGGAAAGGCAACCATGAAATTCTATTGCTACATTTTTAGATTGAAGGCAGCGCACCTCGAAAGAGGGGTTTTATTATTAAATCATTAGTTTAGTGACCAAACAAACTCTTTTATCTTATTCCTGCAATTCACACAATTTGCACAGAAGCATTTAATCAGAACTAAACTTGCATAATTAAAATGCTAAGTGCAATATTAAACTCACTATTGCTTTACTTAAATTTAAAAGGGCAAGGAGATAGACCCTACCTCAAGGTGGATCCATCCGTCCACTCCGGCTCTTGGCACTTTCTAACTAAAGTTGTCGCAGCTGCTCCCCCACGTGGCATATGTGATTTCACATACGTATAAGGACACCTAGCCTCTATGCACACACTACGCATGGACATGAGCGTGCGCAAGAGGATCCTTACACATATACTTATACACATAAGCATGTCTCCGCTCACCTGCACAGGCACTTTTTATATATGTAATGGGGACAACTAGCCCCGTACGTGTGTATATTCGCTGCCATGGACAAATATACGCACGCCGAGGGAACCCACGTACATATAAATACGTACCTATGCCTGCGTAGGTGACTCGCCTAAACTCTGGCAACCCAAAATCATACTAAAACCTCCAACGCACTATAAGACAACCACTACGAACCTTAAGACACAAAGATAAACCAATTTAGGCCAGGCAAAACCAAGCAGAAATAATAAACCCTTACCTCAGGTGTTGGCGACAAACCAAAACGAAGGCGAACCCACACCGCGAGCTCAACGCACTGCCAACATCAAGTCGGGCTCATAAACATCAAAAGCCCCAAATTTAACAAGTGCAAAACAAAGGGAAAGGTGAAAACCTCACCCCGTAACCATTCCAAAACTCGAATGGACTAAACCAAACCAACCAGGAACCTCTAAAACAACCTGATAAATTAATTTAGAGGCTGTGAAGACCAAAAACCGGTAGAAACATTACCTAGGAAACCAACCGGCGGACCGAAATCACCGCAAACCACCTCGCCTTCGGCGGCGGACACCAAACACGCACCCACGATGTCCCGAGAGACCTTCTGCATAACCCTAGAGCAGGCGAAACAAGAAAAAGGAACAAAATCAAAAACTAACCCCAACCTAGGGTTCGGCCGAACCTCACCGGGCGCCGATTAGGTCGAAAAGAAGCCGGAAACAGGGAGGAGAAGGGAGGGAAGGACTCACCATGGTGATTCGGCGAGTGAAATCGCCAAAAACCGGGAGAAAACGGGGGGAGGAGGCGGCGCCGTGGAGGGGGGGTCGCGCGGCTCGCATGGGAGAAGGGAGGGGGGTGCGTCGTGGGTTGAGTGAGGGTGAGGGAGGTGTTTAGTTTAGGTTTTTTTTTCTTTTATTTTATTTTAATTTATTTTATTTTCATTTATTTTAATTTTAAACAAAAACTAAAATGCACCCACCCGCACGGTTTTACCCGCACCGCCTGAAACACCGCGTGTAGCCCGCGCGCCTGCTACCGGATGCCCGGGGTACCCCGCACGCATAACCCGCACGGTTAAAACTACCGCGCGCGGTCCGATATCACCGCTTAAAACGGCTCTAGATCTCGGGACCTCGTTTCGAAGCTCGGTTTTAAAACTGATCCGCTGATAAAAGAAAAAGTTCAAAAACCTTCGAATTTTATCCGCTCTAAAAAAACAGTTCGTTACAAACTACCCACCAAAAAAAACTTCTCTTCCCCGAGAAGCCTTCGGAAAACAACGAAAACATCACCCGACTCACAAGGGTCGTGAAGTTTCATTCAACCGGTCATATTGTGTTTCCAACGCCCAAAGCACCTTTAAGAATTTTCTAAGAAGACTGTACTTAAGCCTTTACAACTCGAGCCAATGCTCACGTTACAACTGAAACATCAAAGCAGAGCTTACATCCGAGGCCATTATAGGGACCTAAACCCAAGAAAACGGTTTAATCACGATCGAACAACTAAAATTGGTCACGCAAGATTTCCTCGAAAGACATCGCCGACCCGAGATTCACACTCGCCCTTAAACTGACAACATGCTTTTAAAACTGTTCCGTTATCAACCACGCGTGCACCGAAGTCCTTACACGACGTTCGGTGATATTCTCAATTCAAGCCATCACAAGACTATTATAAAACTATCGTGCCTCAGCACGAAGCGTAACTCCAAGAAACTGTGCATCATCCCACACACAACCAGAGAGAGATTACGAAACAAACCAACAACTTTTAACTTTAGCGCGGCGTAAAACTGACACTATCTTGGTGTATCCAAGACGATGTCAAGATGGGGGACATGCTCGTCTCATCCAGCAGAGTACACTAAGATTAAACCAAGGTCGCTGAGAAGATCAATCGGACCAAACTCTGATGCCTATACCACCCGAGCCATTCGTATTCGTCCAAGCTTAACCACTGAAACTCTTCCCGCACTAACGGAGTTTCTAAAGTGTTGTGCATACAACCAACCTTATCACAGTCATGCTACCAAGCAAGCACCGACATGAAAACAGAAACTCATGTGACACTACCCACCTTAGGAGTGTCCATGTCGTCGTAAGAACTAGCCGCTCACCGGCGCGCTATTTTTGAAACACTTTAACGCACGGGTGACGTTCCTCGAACTACGATCACCACATCATAAGCTCACACTGAAAACAATGCAACTCAAGCTCTAAGGGTACTACCTAGCACGAGCTAGTCCCTTGCGAAGCACATGCGTCGACCCTAACACTTGGTCATGCAAAACAAGGATTACTAGGCTCAAAACCCCTTTCCGTTTTATCCATTTCATTAATTAATTTCAACCTTTAATCATTTGAAAGAATATCTTAACAAACCCACAAGTACTACTTCACAAAAAAGGTACTTGGTTTTCAAACAATGCCCCACGGGAAAAATAGGCAAGTTGCAACAAACTTTCTCTTCAACATTTAACATTTAATGTTATCCAATCATAAATAGAAAATTTAGCATCTAAATTCCTTTTAACAAAGAGGTGACCTCATAAGGTCCCATTCATTCAAACTAGGTTCATCAAAAAGAAACCATATCACAGTTCATTTTAATAAAACATGCCCCAACTGACCCACTCAGTCCAGTTGAGCATGTTTAAAAGTACACCAAAATTTCAATCAAAACTCAACAGTTTTACATTTATAACCATTTTCCACATGCAATGGTTAAACAAGGTTCAATCACATGGGTGGCCACCTACCAATCGATAAGGTGCCCATACACCTTACCGCTGGAATTTGGTTCCCATTTATCAGATAAATTTTTCCATTTAACATTTAAACTTCAGCAGCCATCTTTTAAAAAGTTTGAAAACACGATTTACCCTTTTCCCAATTATAAGGCGCTCATACACCTTATAATGGAAAATTGGTTCCGTCGTAATCGCAACCAACAATTTCAGCCAAAGCAACCAAGCGCTTGCCAGTAAGATAACAAGCCACTACAAATAGCTAACACAAAGCAACAAGCAGAAATCACTAAAACATGCTATAACACAGAGCATGACACACAAGCAAGATAGAAAACATGACATATTATCACCCAAACATGTAAACTATCACTGAAACATGCTTTCTAAAGAGGCGTGCTAAATAAATCCAGACTTGACATATTTCCAAGGCACACAATCAAAATCAGCAGGCATCCTACTAATGCAACTACATGGCATGGAACATATGCATGACATGTGAATCTATAAGTGTCTAATATGATGCATGCAATGCAATTTCCTGGCCATATCGGGCCAAGGAAAATTTTCAAAACCTCTTCATAAACAAATAAGCAGTGGAATGTACAACATTCACCCAAGGTGAAATCACATAAACTGTAACAGAAAACAACATGAACATCAATTCCCAGCCCTGGACACTTGCTCATTTCCCGTACATGGGGTGATCAGTCCCAAGCACGGCTATTAACCCAAGAGCCGACACATTCCTAGTCTCCTGTCTACCATCCCCGAAACAGTAAGACAAAGGAAAAGAATGAAACCTCCTCTGATACCATTTTGTCACGAACCAACCCAGGTCGACCCTGAACCGGACACCCAAGTCACCTGAGCCGGCCCGCGACATGGCCTCAAGCGCGTCTCCCCTTACGCCAGAGGTTGCCGACTAGCGGCGAGGGTGTAAGGTAAGTCAGGGGGGAGACTATACCCTCTTATCAAAGTGGAACAAAGGGACCAAAAATACAGCAATGTAAGTAGTGTAAATAATAATAAGAAAACAGCGGAAAACATTTTTCATTTATAAGGTTTGAATAAATTTGGCGAATGACAGTTTATATAAGAGATGCATGCATGACATGCTAATGATACAATGAAAGCATTAAATCACGTGACATACTTACACATAAATGCAGAAGTAAATGAACAAAAGTCTCAATCCCCGAGGGCGATCTCCATGAGCATCCCGAGCCCCAACTCGGTCCTTTGCTCCTAACTCCAAGTACAAGAAACAGCAACAACAAGGTCCTGCAACCAAATGGAATCTACTCGGGTACCCCAGTGCAATGGCGGCCCGAGTAGGGTGTGAGATATATATCTCAGTAGGCCGGAACCACCGGGGTCTAGCCCACTCTAGACCATGAAAATATAATTAAACAAAGTGTTGGTATTTTCGAACAATAACGACACAATGCAAACAATAAACGTCCGTCCAGGTTCCAAAAAGGACACCTGGCGGCACTACCTGCTTCGGCCCATAACCAGGATGAGAACCTGTTTAAAACAGCATAAGTAAATTTGGTTCAAGCATAAAAACACTTTTTATCATTTTTCTCACTTACTCTATTTATTCAATTATCATTTCAACTCAGACTAGAAATCCACTCATTCTTACCTTTCTTTATTTGATCACAATTCGCTCAGGTTTTACCCACATCTCTCATTCTTTTCATAAATCATTATTATCATTCGTTCGGTGTAGATCGTCATGTCTAACACCCCGTATCACATTTGGTGTAGATCGCCATGTCTAACACCTCGAAAATCGTTCGGTGTAGATCTCCATGTCTAACACCCCATATATCACAAGCTTGGATAACCATTGGGAAGGAATGCCATGTCCAAAACCCAAATTTTAAGTCGATCTAGAACGCCATGTCTAGGACCCAAAATCTCATTCAGTGTAGATCGTCATGTCTACACCCTATATCGCAATCTTGAATAAGCATTGGGGAGGAACGCCATGTCCAAACCCAGATTTTAAGTCCATCTAGAACACCATGTCTAGGACCCAAAATCTCATTCATTTATCACTTAATTAATCAATCGACGCAATTCTCATTTCATGATTAATCCTTCACATTTAGTTATCCAAATTAGATCTCAACTTTTATAATCAATTCTCATAATTAACTATCCTTGTTTAACATTCTAGAACTTGCATGAGCAATAGAAGGTAAACAAAACCATATGGAACCAACATGCCTCTATGTTAGGTGATTAATGACGTTAGATGGTACAAGTACAAGCATGCCATTGATCAAGTGTAATGTCAAGCATAAAGTGTCATAAGACTTTTAAGCAAGCAATCACAAAAAAAGAAATCTGCTACTACACGTTTATTTTGAAGGCAGCTCACCTCCATTGGAGGAGTTTTATTAGAAAACATGTCATTACTTTATCAAACAATTCATTTAGTGATATTTAGCATTTACTTTAAAACTCATTCAACACTTAACAAAGTTAAGAAGCCAAACAATAGGAAAGGCAATCATGAAATTCTATTGCTACATTTTTAGATTGAAGGCAGCGCACCTCGAAAGAGGGGTTTTATTATTAAATCGTTAGTTTAGTGACCAAAAAAACTCTTTTATCTTATTCCTGCAATTCACATGATTTGCACAGAAGCATTTAATCGGAACTAAACTTGCATAATTAAAATGCTAAGTGCAATATTAAACTCACTATTGCTTTACATAAATTTAAAAGGGCAAGGAGAGAGACCCTACCTCAAGGTGGATCCATCCGTCCACTCTGGCTCTTGGCACTTTCTAACTAAAGCTGTCACAGCTGCTCCCCCACGAGGCATATGTGATTTGACATACGTATAAGGACACCTAGCCTCTATGCACACACTCCGCATGGCCATGAGCGTGCGCAAGAGGATCCTTAAACATATACTTATACACATAAGCCTGTCTCCGCTCACCTGCACAGGAACTTTTTATATATGTAATGGGGACAACTAGCCCCGTACGTGTGTATATTCGCTGCCATGGACAAATATACGCACGCCGAGGGAACCCACGTACATATAAATACGTACCTATGCCTGCGCAGGTGAGTCGCCTAAACTCCGACAACCCGAAATCATACCGAAACCTCCAACGCACTATAAGACAACCACTACGAACCTTAAGACACAAAGATAAACCAATTTAGGCCAGGAAAAACCAACCAGAAATAATAAACCCTTACCTCGGGTGTTGGCGACAAACCAAAACGAAGGCGAACCCACACCGCGAGCTCAACGCACTGCCAACATCAAGTCGGGCTCATAAACATCAAAAGCCCCAAATTTAACAAATGCAAAACAAAGGGAAAGGTGAAAACCTCACCCCGTAACCATTGCAAAACTCGAACGGACTAAACCAAACCAACCAGGAACCTCTAAAACAACCTGATAAAATAATTTAGAGGCTTCGAAGACCAAAAACCAGTAGAAATATTACCTCGGAAACCAACCGGCGGACCGAAATCACCGCAAACCGCCTCGCCTTCGGCGGCGGACACCAAACGCGCACCCACGATGTCCCGAGAGACCTTCTGCATAACCCTAGAGCAGGCGAAACAAGAAAAAGGAAAAAAATCAAAAACTAACTCCAACCTAGGGTTCGGCCGAACCTCACCGGGCGCCGATTAGGTCGGAAAGAAGCCGGAAACAGGGAGGATAAGGGAGGGAAGGACTCACCATGGTGATTCGGCGAGTGAAATCACCAAAAACCGGGAGAAAACGGGGGAAGGAGGCGGCGCCGTGGAGGGGGGGTCGCGCAGCTCGCGTGGGAGAAGGGAGGGGGGTGCGTCGCGGGTTGAGTGAGGGTGAGGGAGGTGTTTAGTTTAGGTTTTTTTTTTCTTTTATTTTAATTTAATTTATTTTAATTTATTTTAATTTTAAACAAAAACTAAAACGCACCCACCCGCACGGTTTTACCCGCACCGCCTGAAACACCGCGTGCAGCCCGCGCGCCTGCTACCGGATGCCCGGGGTACCCCGCACACCTAACCCGCACGGTTAAACCTACCGCACGCGGTCTGATATCACCGCTTAAAACGGCTCCAGAACTCGGGACCTCATTCCAAATCTCGGTTTTAAAACCGACCCGCTGATAAAAGAAAAATTTCAAAAACCTTCGAATTTTATCCGCTCTAAAAAAACGGTTCGTTACAAAGACTCATTGCCAAGACTATCTTAGTGGACAAAGTCTCTTTCTGAACCGAGTTCACTCCTCGTTTCAGTCCTGTTTCACTGAACCGGTATAACCTACCATTCCAGCCATGTCTATCTCATGAGATATAAAATCTTTACCCAATTCATTGGAGGGAGATATAGGTCCCACCCATCTCATAATGAAACCATTCTTATGTGTGCCACAAAAATCATAAATCATACATCATTGCATAACCCATGTATTAAAAATGGAATTCTTAAACATCGTGACATCATAAAACAATTTGTATAAGATAAATGAATAAAAATAATTCCATCACAACATAATCAAATCAATGTAATGATAGGGATAGAATCAGAACCCTATATTATCTTAGATGGAAAATAATTTTGATAAAACACTTGAACTCCATTCTTGAGGAAAATATCCTTTCTAATTCAAAAACACTTTTCTTTTCTTAACATGTCGTACAATTTTAAACTAAAAGAAGTTGATTAAAAATAAACTTGAAAACTTGTAAAGGAAGCTTCTTGGAAATAATGTTTTAAAAAATCCATTCATGCTGTATAAGTTAAAAAAACATTCTTCTCGTACTTTTGTCGGAAAAGTCAAAAAGTACCTCGTACGAAAAATGACAAAATTACTAAAAACTAACTGAAGGGTAAAATTGGATTTAAACAATTGTAGGTGTATGGAAATAATATTACATATTGAGGAAACATGGATGTGGATGATAAAATACATCCCAGTAAATACTAAAGTATAAACAATCTCGGATAAAAATGAGATTGGGATATTTCCCTTACCTTAGGTCTGATTTGCTTCGTAAGTGTCTGAACCTCCTGTATAATGATTTAAATAATGTCATTGACTTTCATTGTTATTATATCATATATGGTTCACTTATGACTTTATATTACCCGTTCTTTTGTAAATTCATGTCAAAGTAGCGTTTTGGGTAAAATCGTCTCATTTGTCGTTCGTGTTTTAACTTGTAATTATTCATATGATTACTTAGATCATGATTACTTAATTACAGAATATAAAATCTGATTTATATATAATATATATTCAGAATATACATATATATAATGGATCGATAAATGGAAAGAAATACACTGTTCATGGAGACGGTAGGTCGTACGTACGCATGAACGTTGTTTTCGTTTCCTTATTGAATTGAGTGGAATTAAGTAGATGACATAAATATATATATACATAAATCCAATAGTATTATTATTTCATATATTTCATGACTACTTATTATATATACTTTATAATCATTCATGAATGGTTAACGTGGAGAATGAATCTCATCGCGTCATGGAGACGGTGGTCCGTACATACGCACGAGCGAAAATATCGTTCTCATGATCATTGAATTGTATTATAGTGTATGTATACTATTTAAGAATCAATATCACTTTACAATAATCATATATAGTTATTATTTACACCATTATACCCATCCAAGTAAGGTGGTGGTGGAAAATAGATTACACAACGGTGTGGAGACGGTATTCTGTACGTACGCACGCGCGGTGATTTCATTTTCCGTAGGATGGATAGATGGTGAAATAGGGTTGTTTCATACTTATAATAACATATAAGTATATTATTGATACCGATGTTATTACTTAATAATGAAACAACCTAAGAAGAAGAAGTGGAAGAAGAAATAAAGTTGAAATAATCGGTAACGGACATTACCTCTTCTTTGAAGCGCCTCTTTGAGTCCTCCTCTTAGGGTACTACAATTGGTCTTTGAGGAAGAACAGAACCTATAGGATTTTTCTAGGGAAGTGTAGAAGATAATTTGGTAGGGTTTGGCTGAGCTTGAAGGCTCAAAGTGGTGTGAGGAAGAGAGGGAGGGGGTGCCCTTTTATAAGGGAGGAGAGGGGCACCTTTGGAATAACAAAAACTATTATTTTATTATAAAGTCAAATTCGGTTTTAAATAGCTCCAAATTTATTTATTTCGAATATAAGGTTGGGATGGGTCGAAATCCTCTCATCCAATATAATTTATACAATTTTATATTCCTATTTTAACCTTATCATTTAGATTTAACATTAAGTAAAATAATTTTACTTTTACCGTGTCTTCTTGTGTTCTTATACTATAAGGTTAATAAACTTACTATAAGAAGCCAAAAGAACCCCAAATTGTTTATTATTAATATATATAACCTTATATAAGTCATTTTTCCGAACCATATATTTTTAGGAATAAAATAACAATTAATAATATAATATTTTTTTAAAAAACTATTTTATGTCAATTTTGACACTATTTAGTAATTGATTTTTGTGAAAATCATAATAGAATGATTATTTCGAAAACAGTTAATTAAATCAATAATAACATGTCATATTAACCTAGAAAATTAGTGGAATTCATAAAAAGTCTTAAATTTCATTTATTTGGGTATTTATATAACATCAATTATGTCAGTATTTCATTAATAAGACAATTACTGCATCATCGTTGTGTCATAAATAAGTTAAATTATTTAATGTATAAAAATTAAAAATAAAATACCATTATGTATGAAATCTTTTTATATTTCTAATGAATATTTATAGTCGAATTTATCTTATATATAACACCATATTAAAAGTGATTTACTTATTAAACTTTGATTTTAACTATTTTAACCCTTCTTTAAATAAATTAATAATAAATGTCCTAATCTAATCCAAGTGGGCCTAAATGGTCATATTTTATTCCTAAGGTTGTTTTTGGTCGAATTAAAATTGTTCAATAGAATTAGGACATGTGTTAGGGTAATAGTAATATCATTTTTACCCTTAATTACCCTATTTACTTTTAACCGTGGTAAAAAACGTAAAAAGTTACTATTCACCAAAAATTATTTTCATCTCATGGAACCACATTTTACTTACTGACATCAACCGTGTCTCTCGGATTTTTGAAATTCCTCTCACAGAAGCAGTAAAATTAAGTTTTATGAAAAATTCATTTTTCTTAACTACCACTTAGTGGTTTCACTATTCATCAAAAAATGAAAGTTTCCAGAAAAATACCAAAAATTAGGCCTAAGCTATATTTGATATTATGAACTCAAAAATGATGTCTATTTTACTAAATTCAAAACATATTAGTTGCATTAATTAATTTAAAAATTAATTCATGTCGTCAAAACAAATAGCGCGTTCTTAAGAGATAATAACTATCAAAAGATTGACACTTGTTTATGTCTGGTTTAAATGTTAAATTACATCCAATGAACAAAATTGTATTAAATTGTAAAAATATATTCTAAATATACTTTAAAACCACTCAAATTAATAATTTATCACTATTAATTATTTCGATTAAAAAGGTTGTTTTTAATTAAAATTTAGTAATTTTCACTATTCATCAGAAAATGAAAGTTATCCAAAAAGTACCAAAATTTTACCCTAAGCTAATTTCGATATTAAGAATCCAAAAATGAATTCCATTTTGAAAAATAAAATTTACAAAATTTTAAAAAAGTGGTTATTACTATTCATAACGGCTAGTTTTAATAATATTTTAATAGCATATTGTTGTTTAGTGAAACTCGTTATTGCGTACTACACACGCTATCGAGGAAGGTCGCGATTGCGTGTAATGCAAGGCAAGTCAAGGATTCGTGTTGTGCAAGCTCCTTTTGTTGTAGCATACAACACAAGACATTAATGAAATTAAAAAGAATATTTTTCATAAAATCTCAGGCTGTTACATTCTACCCCCCTTAAAATGAATTTCACCCTCGAAATTCGTCGGGGTTATAAATGGTTTACTATTCGAAAGTTTCTTTAATAGAAACCCACATCGTAAAAAGGAATACCAAAACCAATCTTTAAAAACAAAAGTATGAAACGTAACGGTTACCCAAATAAACTAATCACTGGGTTTCCAAATAGGTGAAAATGTAGGTATGGAAGAGAAATCTAACCATCATGTTCTGATGGAGAGTGGTAGAGAACATGGCTATGGAGAATCCAGAAATTACAAATCCATAAATTTGTGATGATCTAAGGTACCATCTGATTCATCAGATATAAGAGCACTAGGACAACATTTTTGGTTTTCAAGACCATTTCCCTAAAGTTGATGAAATTGGAATTAGAAGAAATACTTTCGTGATTTTGGTATAGTCTCACCGTTTGTCATTCATTGGACAATTTCCACTTCATCTCTTAAATAAATGAAGTTGAATTTGTCATTCGTGATGTGTTAGCAGATCATGTGATAGAATGATGGGTCATTCCATCTGTCTCAAACAAAAGGATAGAAAAGTTATCAAAAAATACATAAGTCCATCTATAGTGAGATTAATAATATATGGTTCCTAAAATGGACTTATACTTCATATATCATACTGCTTAATATAATGAAACTAGTTTCTACTAAACAGGGACTTCCTGTAGGCCAGTGGTAGGCGATAAAGGCCAGTCGCACTTCGGTTGTGGGTTCGATTCCTATGACCTTGTCTGACGCGATGGGTTGTCTCCTGTCCTGCAGGTTGTCCTTTTTCTAAAGCTATATTACTATAACATCCCATCAACAATATCAAAAAAGTTTTATCCTTAAACAATACTAACTTATGTCCAACATAATCCATTCCAATCATTAGGCTTTTCTAAACTACTTCGGTCCAAGCTTATAGTATAAAGAAAATGATCACGTGAATGCCATCATTTATCCCCCATATATCATAAGATATATCTTGTTGGTCAAATTACAAACATGTGAATACCTTAATCATGTATTCTCTTGAAGAATTAATATCCATTGAACCTTAGTGAAAACATGAATGTAGTTAAAAGTTAACACTTTCCACATACCAAAATCCTCAAAATTCTATATCCTCAAACCATGATATCACTTAGTCCTTATATCAATCATGAGCTCATGAATACTATAAAACATATTAGATTCTCTTTATCCCTTAATTATGTGCATATCATCTGCTTTCCAAAAATATTTCAATCACTTTTCATGGTTATCGATGCCATAAAATTATTGAAAACCACAATAGACCAAAACATAAATATTCCAATATTCCATTATACTATATAAAACATTATTCTGGAATCCCATTACAAAAACACTTAATCATTCCACCACATCGTTCTCATATTCAACATCACCAATGGTGATCGCATGTGACTTCCCTTTGTCCTTTTCCTTAAGTGGTTTCTCATGTCGATCATCACTAACCCTTGGATTAGGGCATTTATTAGCATAATGCCCCATTTTCTTGCACTTGAAGCATTGAAGTGTAGTAGGTTCATTCTGTGTATCCCTTCTTTTGTTTGCATCATTAGACATCTTCTTCCCATCATTGCAACATTCAAATGCCCGATGAACTTCCTTTCCACATTTGAAACATTTACTTGTACCTTTAAGACAATCTCCACCATGCTTATTTACACACTTTGAGCATAAGGAAACATTCATCTTCTTTTCACCATTATTCTGAGATTTCTCTTTGAACTCCATCTTTCGTTTCTTGTCAAAACTATGAGATGGATAAGTAACACAAACTTCCATTTCTACCTTGATAGCACAACGCACAATTTCTTCATAGCTACTGAAGTCTCTTATAGCTAATTCCCTTCGAAGATTTGGTTTTAAGCCACTGAAGAATCGATCAACTTTACTTTCAGGTTGGATGATAAATCCAGATGCATACCTTGAAAGCCTTGTAAAATTCGCTTCGTATATACCAACAGATTCATCATCCTTTTGCTTTAGTTCAAGAAACTCCTTCTCCGTCTTTGTTCTAAGAATACAAGGGAAGTACTTATTGAAAAATAAGTTCTTGAACTCGTCCCATTCCATGGACTCAATTTCATCTCTTTTCCTCGTATTCTTGATAAGATTCTACCATTGATCATCCTCACCTTCCAAACGATATACTGCTAAGATGACTTTATCATGTTCAGAACATTGAAGAACTGAAAATATCTTTTCAGTGGTACTGATCCATTGTTCAGAAACAAGTGGATCAGAAGACCCACTGAAAGAAGGTGGACGTTTCCTCATGAAGGACTCAATAGAATATTGTTCCCTTCTCTGCTCATTTGGAAGTCCATAATGATTCATATCTTGTGTAAGTATAGCAATAATATTTTGCACTCCATCTCCCATAACATTTGTTTGTTCAGGAGGACAATCATTGCACTGTCCATTGCATTGATCAACACGGTTCCTTCGGGTTACAGCCATCATCTAAAACCCAAAAAGAATAGTGTGAGAGGCCAAAATCATGATAGGGAAAAAAACATAATAAAGGGGGAGTACCTTCAATATCTAACATCTTAGGTTTAATTCTATGATCGTTAGCATAATTCTAGTACTATAACCTATACGTATACTTAACCATAGGGACATCCCTAGACATGCTGTAGAAATATCTCTAGGGATCTCACTAACGTTTTCGCATCCTAGTTTCCAAAGGTTGACTAAACCTTTTCCTCTGATACCAACTGTAGAGACCTGAAGCCTAACATACATAGACATTACATTACTTTTGTGGAATACTTAGTAAATAACAAAAACACACACACAAGGATCGTAATAGTTTAGTGCCTTTGGAAACTTGGAATATAATCTTCTAATAGTGGTGAAAGATCTTCAACATCTCCCATAAAAATCTTTTTTTTAAAACTAAATCATTTCTTTATGTCCTAGGGAAAACAAAACATAAAAGGGTGAGCTCAAATGCTCAGTATGGGCAAAAAAAGAAATATCAATCACGTCATATTCATAAGAACATATCTTTTGGAAATCTTAACCTGCAAAAGAGATCATAATTTCATAACATGGGATAAATCATAGTAGTGAAATGTAATCCCAATAATCATAACTTAAAACATGAAACTTTGTGGCATACACACATAATCATAGAGAATCATTTCTTATTAGTCAAGACTCATTGCCAAGACTATCTTAGTGGACAAAGTCCCTTTATGAACCGAGTTCACTCCTCGTTTCAGTCCTGTTTCAATGAACCGGTATAACCTACCATTCCAGCCATGTCTATCTCATGAGATATAAAATCTTTACCCAATGCATTGGAGGGAGATATAGTTCCCACCCATCTCATAATTAAACCATTCTTATGTGTGCCACAAAAATCATAAATCATACATCATTGCATAACCCATGTAATAAAAATGGAATTCTTAAACATCGTGACATCATAAAACAATTAATATAAGATAAATGAATAAAAATAATTCCATCACAACATAATCAAATCAATGTAATGATTGGGATAGAATCAGAACCTTATATTATCTTAGATGGAAAAAATTTTTGACAAAACACTTGAACTCCATTCTTGAGGAAAATATCTTTTCTACTTCAAAAACACTTTTCTTTTCTTAACATGTCGTACAATTCTAAACTAAAAGAAGTTGATTAAAAATAAACTTGAAAACTTGTAAAGGAATCTTCTTGGAAATAATGTTTTAAAAAATCCATTCATGCCGTATAAGTTAAAAAAACATTCTTCTCGTACTTTTGTCAGAAAAGTCAAAAAGTACCTCGTACGAAAAATGACAAAATTACTAAAAACTCACCGAAGGGTAAAATTGGATTTAAACAATTTTAGGTGGATGTAAATAATATTACATATTGAGGAAACATGGATGTGGATGAAAAAATACACCCCAGTAAATACTAAAGTATAATCAATCTCGGATAAAAATGAGATTATGATATTTCCCTTACCTTAGGTCCGATTTGCTTCGTAAGTGTCTGAACATCCTATATAATGATTTAAATAATGTCATTGACTTATTACAGAATCATATTCATTGTTATTATATCATATATGGTTCACTTATGACTTTATATTACCCGTTCTTTTGTAAATTCATGTCAAAGTAGCGTTTTGGGTAAAATCGTCTCATTTGTCGTTCGTGTTTTAACTTGTAATTATTCATATGATTACTTAGATCGTGATTACTTAATTCTAGAATATAAAACATGATTTATATAATATATATATTCATAATATACATATATATAATGGATCGATAAATGGAACGAAATACACCGTTCATGGAGACGGTAGGCCGTACGTACGCATGAACGCTGTTTTCGTTTCCTTATTGAATTGAGTGGAATTAAGTAGATGACATAAATATATATATACATAAATCCAGTAGTATTATTATGTCATATATTTCATGAATACTTATTATATATACTTTATAATCATTCATGAATGGTTAACGTGGAGAATGAATCTCATCGCGTCGTGGAGACGGTAGTCCGTACATACGCACGAGCGATGATATCGTTCTCATGATCATTGACTTGTATTTTAGTGTATGTATACTATTTAAGAATCAATATCACTTTACAATAATCATATATAGTTTTTATTTACACCATTATACCCATCCAAGTAAGGTGGTGGTGGAAAATAGATAACACCACGGCGTGGAGACGGTATTCCGTACGTACTCACACACGGTGATTTCATTTTCCGTAGGATGGATAGATGGTGAAATAGGGTTGTTTAATACTTATAATAACATATAAGTATATTATTGATACTGATGTTATTACTTCATAATGAAAAAACCTAAGAAGAATAAGTGGAAGAAGAAATAAAGTTGAAAGAATCGGTAACGGACATTACCTCTTCTTTGAAGCGCCTCTTTGAGTCCTCCTCTTAGGGTACTAAAATTGGTCTTTGAGGAAGACCAGAACCTCTAGGATGTTTCTAGGGAAGTGGAGAAGATAATTTGGCAGGGGTTGGCAGATATTTAAGGCTCAAAGTGGTGTGAGGAAGAGAGGGAGGGGGTGCCCTTTTATAAGGGATGAGAGGGGCACCTTTGGAATAACTAAAACTATTATTTTATTATAAAGTCAAATTCGGTTTTAAATAGCTCCAAAATGATTTATTTAGAAGATAAGGTTGGGATGAGTCTAAAACCTCTCATCCAATATAATTTAGACAAGTTTAGGTTCCTATTTTAACCTTATCATTTAGATTTAACATTAAGTAAAATAATTTTACTTTTACCGTGTCTTCTTGTGTTCTTATACTATAAGGTTAATAAACTTACTATAAAAAGCCAAAAGAACCCCAAGTTGTTTATTATTAATATATATAACTTTATCTAAGTCATTTGGCCGAACCTTAGATTTTTAAGAAAAAAATAACAATTAATAATATAATATTTGTTTTAAAAACTATTTTATGTCAATTTTGACACTATTTAGTAATTGATTTTTTTGAAAATCATAAAAGAATTATTAGTTCGAAAAAAGTTAATTAAATCACTAATAACATGTCATATTAACCTATAAAATTAGTGTAATTAATAAAAAGTCTTAAATTACATTTATTTGGGTATTTATAACATCAATTATGTCAATATTTCATTAATAAGAAAATTACTGCATCATCGTTGTGTCATAAATAAATTAAACTATTTAATGTCTAAAAATTACAAATAAAATACCATTATGTAGGAAATCTTTTTAGATTTCTAATGAATATTTATAGTCGAATTTATCTTATGTATAACACCATATTAAAAGTTATTTTCTTATTAAACTTTGATTTTAACTATTTTAACCCTTCTTTAAATAAATTAATAATAAATGTCCTAATCTAATCCAAGTGGGCCTAAATGGTCATATTTTATTCCTAAGGTTGTTTTTGGTCGAATTACAATTGTCCAATAGAATTAGGACATGTATTAGGGTAATAGTAATATCATTTTTACCCTTAATTACCCTATTTACTTTTAACCGTGGTAAAAAAAAGTAAAAAGTTACTATTCACCAAAAATTATTTTCATCTCATTGAACCACATTTTACTTACTGAAATCAACCGTGTCTCTCAGATTTTTGAAATTCCTCTCACAGAAGTGGTAAAATTAAGTTTTATGAAAAATTCATTTTTCTTAACTACCACTTAGTGGTTTCACTATTCATCAAAAAATGAAAGTTTCTAGAAAAATACCAAAAATTAGGCCTAAGGTATATTTGATATTATGAACTCAAAAATGATGTCTATTTTACCAAATTCAAAACATATTAGTTGCATTAATTAATTTAAAAATTAATTCCCGTCGTCAAAACAAATAGTGTGTTCTTAAGAGATAATAACTATCAAAAGATTGACACTTGTTTATGTCTGGTTTAAATGTTAAATTACATCCAATGAACAAAATTGTATTAAATTGTAAAAATATATTCTAAATATACTTTAAAACCACTCAAATTAATAATTTATCACTGTTAATTATTTCGATTAAAAAGGTTGTTTTTAATTAAAATTTAGTAATTTTCACTATTCATCAGAAAATGAAAGTTATCCGAAAAGTACCAAAATTTCACCCTAAGCTAATTTCGATATTACGAATCCAAAAATGAATTCCATTTTGAAAAATAAAATTTACAAAATTTCAAAAAAGTGGTTATTACTATTCATAAGGGCTGGTTTTAATAATATTTTAATAGCATATTGTTGTTTAGTGAAACTCGTTATTGCGTACTACACACGCTATCGAGGAAGGTCGTGATTACGTGTAACGCAAGGCAAGTCAAGGATTCGTGTTGTGCAAGCTCCTTTTGGTGTAGCGTACAACACAAAACATTAATGAAATTAAAAAGAATATTTTTCATAAAATCTCAGGCTGTTACACGTCATACCAAAGATGGGGGGTGCCTCTTACTACCGAGGAATTCTTATTAGAGTGGTGGGTTGACTTAAAAAAAATGGTAGTAATGATTATCCAAATCTAACTTTCTATCATTTTAGAGGCAAGCATTGAGTAAATCAATTTATGATTTTAGATTCTAGGACTTCACTCAACAGATCAGGAAACTTTGAGTTGATGTGGTTGGCTAGCAAAACACCTACCTTGAACCCTCCAAGTAGTGGTGTAGACAAATATTGTAGACTATGAGGGGGAGGTTCAGGGATCCTTTCCCCAGAATACTCATGCATCAGAGTATTCCGATTCTAGAACAAAGGGTTCCTATAATTTGATAAAATAGTGGGAGACATTTAATAACATAATTAATCAATAATTTCTGAAATAATAATCAAGATAAAAGTATAATCTGTTAGAATTTAGTTTTTTTAGAAAATATAAATTAATACCATAAGATAGATTGAGATAAATATTGGAAAAATTAAATGTCTAAACTAGCACAAATTTCCTAGAGCAATGCAGGCGCTTGCACACACTACTAAGATATAGTAAATTCAAGGTTATAGTGTCCCAAAACCTGTTACAACTACCTCAAGAAGCGAGTGTGTAAGATTGATTATAGGATACACATGTATGAAACATATTATGGTTATATTATAATTCTATCACAAACATCTGATGTTTGTTACAGTTACAATATCAGGACATGGATGATTACACATGTTGTCTCATCTCCAAGAAGTTTTCAAGGAGAAAGTGAATCAAGATATGAATGTGATAATTACACTGGATTTGTGTAAAGATGAAAGACATATCATGATCTTTCAAGCCATCACACTCTTACAACTGAATAATCCAATTTTTTTAAAGTTATGAGAAAAATAGAATGGAGTAAATGCTTTATTACCAATTTATGTAAGGATCTCAAAGTAAATAATAATATAAAAGATAGATTAATATTTAATTATTATGGAAAAAAATGAAAGGAAAAGAGAAAATTCCAATGGTAAGTGTAACACCAAATACACATTTTAAACATCCTTCAATGAAATGTTGTTGTTTATTAAACAGGAGGTTATTTGCTTCAAATAATTTGAAATCAATCTATGGTAGTTAATCGCAAGGAACTTAATTAAAAAAGAAATTGCCCACTTCTTCTTCAAGTATATTCATCAATATAAAATATAATGTTTCACATATAATTCTTGGGTATTAAATACAATATTCCTTTTACATATGTGTATTGAAATGCAATAACCAACTAAGTAATAGAAACATTACAAGAAGGTGTATTCTCTAAGAGGATGAGAAAGGGTGATTCCTATGTCAGTGGTGAGAAAAACATAACTTATAATTGAAAAGTAGATGATTTAGGTCAAACTAATATTGAGTATAAAAAAACATTGATATCATATTTCCATTGGATATAAGGAAACATCATTCCAAGATTATTATTGAATGTCGTTTGTAGTGTCTCATAATCAACTAATAGTTCGGTAATACTTGAATCATAGGAAATAATTGATGAATATAAAATGTATGACTTATTTACCTAGTTGTGATAAGATAATTCTTTTTCAAATAAAACTAAATGTAGATGTAAAAAATATACAAATTTTGGTATTTAGTATCTGAATAGATAAATACCTTTATTATTATCAACATATTTAATTTGGAGAAATAAATCTTTAGAAATAAAGGTATTACACAAATCTTTCATAATTAGTTCAATAAGAGAGTGTGAAATATTACAAGGGTAAGATAGTGGTAAATATACTTCATATGGTTCATTAGTGTTTTAAGGAGTGTGAAAGTGAAGTATATGCATGGTCAGAAGAAATGAGTTTCTTCGGGATGGCATGCCAAAGAATATATTGACCAAGCAGTCATCGATCATGCTAATGTAGCATGGAGTAATTCCTAAATTCACATTACTTTATCCATGTCATTAAATTGATGTTAATGAGGATGAAAGATTATGGAGTCTTACATGTTAACATTGATCAACAGAATTTAGGGTGGAGAGATTCCTAAACACATATTTTATACATCAGATTTATGATGTAAGGAGAATCAATGTTGTAATTTGTAGTAACTTCCATTATATTTCAACACATGCTATAAAAATAAAGATGATATCCCATAACCATATGACAACTATAATGAAAAATGGATATCATATGATTTATAGTATAATGGATATCCATTAATTCATAAGCCAAGTGTTTAGTTGCAAAGAGTTTGTTAGGATATAAACAAACTTGCAACAAGAGAAACACATTGTGTTTTTAAGTAAATGTATTTATGGTTGTTTAGGATATTACATAAATCCCTAAGATAAAAACGTTTCAGTCTAGTGATAGAATACATTTCTATATAAGGGTGAACATATCTACTTGAGATAGTGGGAGTAGGAGATGCATATGATGCACAAGTAGATGGCATAGGAACTAGTTTCCTAAGAGATGTGGAACATGTATGTTCCAGAGACACAAACTGCTTAGGAAGGTTAAAACCATAGTGATAGTTTTATATTCACTATGGATGGTGATAAATTATTCAATGAGAATAATAATTCCTACAAGTTTTAAATATATGGAAATAATCTAAAATTGACAAGGCTAACTAAAATTCAATAATGCATTCCATGTATCAAAGTGTAAATGGGATTATAATATTGAATATTGTGGTGGGTATTCAAGTGAGTTGATACATGGATGGTACAATCATGGTACCAATAAGGCTCGATTGGTAATACCAAGTCGGTACACCTACATTAGAATTTTACATGTCATAGCTATATTTATAATATCGTTTAATTGGACATTGTATGTAAAAACAAACTTTCATAGAAGGTGTATAATGCAATAAGAAAGGGATGGTGACATCAAAGAAATCCAATAAAGGTGAAAGTTACATAAATCTTGTTTAGGATAAAAGTAAACATCTTGATCATATAATATTCATTTAGAGTGAATGTTTTCCATGTGTCTACCAGTGGTTACTAGGAGTGACACTATTTTTAAGAGAAATATGTTCATAAACATATGGAGAATAGATATTAGTCTTGTGATTAGTTAAGATGAGGATGAAGGTTATTATCCATTGATTAACTTAAATTAGTAACCTAAGTTATAGAGAACATGATCAACTGAGGAAGATCTAACGGTTTACTAGATCTAGTCAATCATACTTATACTAATATGGTATTAAAAAATATAAGTTGGAAAAATTCAAGAGAAAAATTGTTTCCAATGTCAGATGGTATAAATCTCTCCAAGAATATATGCAATGGCATAAGAGGAGATTAAGTGGTGAGTTCAGTTCCATATGCTTCAGTGATGGATCAATAACATATACCATGATATGTTCAAGAAATTATATTTCCAACATATACTTTATGGTAGGAGAAATAATTTATATCTAGGATAACTTCATGTAAAGAAGTCAGTACTATCAGACTGTACTTGGGAAAGTTTAAAAGATATGTACCAGGTAAGTGGAGAAGAAAGGATACTAGCCTTGAAGGGACAAAAACTAGTCTCCCATGGATCAATTTGATCTAGTATCATAGTTAGGCTAGGGATGATGAGTGATCCAAAATCATATAATCCAATGGTATCCATACCTAAAAAACTAAGTACGTTGTAGCTTTTTAGGCAGCTAAGAAGCAATTAAACGCAATGATTTGTTCTAGTTCTTGGAATCACACCTAATAAGTAAAGGGTTATCAAAATGTAAATTTTGATATTCTTACTAGACAATATGTAAAGTTTTGATAGTGGAAAATAGAGATATAATCAGGGATACCATCTATTAAGAAGTCTTCTTCAAGGAGATGATCTCACAAATAGCCGAATAGCCACACGACAGAATCGTGGTGGACCCAACAACTAAATTTATGAATCAGCAAAAACATGATCTTAATAATGTGAGAGCTAAAAGTATGATTATCAAGTTGGCTCTGGTTGATGTGGGAGTGTTGTAATAGTGGGTTCCCTAGACCCAACTATGTTGTACTTTTAGATTACCATATCATATATACATTTAGATATACATGATGTATTCTTACCATTATAGTATAGAGTTTTCTACGTCCACTATTTAATGGTAATTTCTATAGATTAATTTTCATATCAAAAGATTATAGTAGATCCCAAGCTATAATGAGGACCTCGAGATACTATGAAAATTAATCTTAAACAAAGGTCCTATGGTCTAAATACATCTTACTAACTGGATATAGTAGATGTTTGACTATTAGGTGATGGGGGTTAAAAAGCATTGATACTTATTCTCATGAAGTTCACACTTGGTGATCTATAGTAGTGAGATAATGCAGATAGACTTGCCAATAGTAACACCATGTGTTTTGAATGACATTGGTTTTTGTTATCTATGAACATGTGTATTGGTCTCATGACTTGAGATCATTATCAATGTGTGTCATTTGATCATGTACTTTGATGCAAGGAAAAAACCATGATATTGAAATTATGTTGAGGTATCTTGTGTTTGGTGCATCATTGGGGGAATGGCATTGGTTGAATGGTCACGAAAGGATTTGTCACTTTTAGGTTGAGGAAGTAATATATCTAGGTCCTTGTTGATCAAGATGGAGTACCTTTATAAATCCTTATCCAAGGTAGTGGAAAGGTAAATCTATCTAGTGAGATCAAAAAATAATAAAGTAATAAAAGGGATATGACATGAGTGTGTTTCATGATTTATGAGATATAAAAGTAAAATATATTATATTGCACAATATGAATTCATAGGTTGGTATTCATTGCATTGACTATGATTTTCTCTTTAGGGGTCGTGATGGGAATCTAGACTCTACTATTGGTATGTGGACATTATTCACTACTATCAAGATAAGGGCCTAGAGGGTCACACATAATAGAGTATTCAAGAATCCTCCTTATTCAGTTGAATATGTACTATTGACATGGTAGGCCCCATAATAGGGTCCGACTATTGTCCAAGTTATCGATCACCAACAAATAAATAAATTCATATTATTCAAGTAAATAATAATTGGTATTGAATTTATTTGTTAAATGTATTTAAAATATAAGTAAATACAATAAAATATTAATCGAACAAGTATTATTTTAATATTATAGGTTTGTTTAATATTAAGTGGGAATTACCAGTCAAGTTAAATGACTCAGGTTTATCATGTAATATTATATATATATATATATATATTAGAGGTATGTTATAAAATAATAAATAATATTGACATATTTTAATTCATCATAATTATTTACTTAGTTGACATTAAATAAAAAATGGCTGGGGACCCTACTGTGTATTTTGAAAATCCGCTATATATAGGAGGAGATATGTTATTTCAATGTACTATTCACAATAATAAATCGAGATCATCTCTCTCATCTCTTGCTTTATAGAGATATATACTCTTGATCCAGACACTCCGATCATGTACTCCCTCAAGCATTGAAGGAATATCGATGTAGTGATTATAGGGGTGTTGAAGAACTCTCCAGATCTCTGTGCTAGCATCTAAAATTTCAAATAAGACACTCTAGTGGATTTTTGAGGCACGTGCGGATGCCCTAGAGGGATCCTGATATGGATCCTTCATGAAACGATCTCTGGCGATGAGTTTATATCGAGTGTAGCTTCAGATTATAACATGTATGTTTTCTATTTAAGTTTATGTGATATTTTAATTTACATGAGATACTCAGACCATATCAGGGCTTCAATTTTCAGTGATGACAAGTTTCGTCATCCCTATAATGAAAATTTTAAAAATCCTCATCCCACCGACTTCCGCTGAGCACCCCAGTACCAACATACTTAATATCCTGGATAATTAAATAATATTCATTAAAAATTTAATCCAGAACCTATTAAACTTGTATTTTATTTAGAATAATTTTATTATGTTCATTTTTTCCGTTTTTGATGAGTTATAAGATTCAATTTCATCGTTCAGGAGTGTTCGATTCCTTAGTTTTAATGAATGGTTCACTTGTATACATGTATGAAAGGTTATGTAAAATAAAAATAGTTATCTAGAATTGAAATTATATGCTATTGATGAACTTACATGAGAGTTAATGGTATTATATATCATTTTTTATAGATATTAGACTGATTAATTAGATAAATCATTAATGATAACCATTTAGATTATTTTGGTGTTTTTTTGAGCATCACAAACTTGTTTTGTATTAGGAATTAATATTATATATATATATAATGGTTCTAGAACCTTAAATAAGTTTTATTATATATATTAAAGTATTTTTTAACCATAAAAATGGTTTTATGGCTATAATTGAAGGTGTAATTGAAAAATAAAAACTTGTCATCTACGAAGGCGGTAAATCGGCACCTCACAGATGATGTTTTCATTTTTAGAATAAAAAGGGGAAGACAAGAGAATTGATGGTTGATATATCATTAACATAATAAAATTCTATTATATAAAATATATTGGATTTATCATGTCACTTTATACTGGTAAGGTGAGGGAAGGATAAGAAAAGAAAATAAATTGAGAGAGAGAGAGAAGGTTTTACCTCTTGAGTGTCGCCTCCCTGAGAACCACCTTAAGTGACTTGGAAATGGTATTTTGGTGAGACTAGTAGGTCTAGAATGCGGGGGAGAGATTTCGAAGAGAAAATGGGTAGAATATAAGAAATATTAAAGGATTTGGAGGTGCGAGGAGAAGCGGTAGTGAGAGGTGGTATTTATTGTGGAGGAGAGGGGTGTTTTTTGATTATTTAATTCAATTGTTTATTATTTTGGATCAAGACTATGAATAGTGTTTGTTTTTGTGAATAAATAAAACAGTGAATTTTAGTTTGAATCAATGGGTTTTTACCTCATCCATTCATCATCCATGACTCAATAATTCATATCTATATTTATAATGTTAAATACCGTAAATTACCATATTTCACTATTCACCAAAATTTCAACTATTTTAGAAAAATACCAAAAATCCACAATAAATTTTTATGATGTGTAGAATTAAAAAATGGACTCCATTTTATGAAAATAATTTTATAAATATGATAAATTTAATTCTTAATTAAAATCATCATTTATTCTAAATATGCAGATTTTAAAATTATAACTGATTTTATAACAATTTGAAAAATTAATTAAGGTCTCGTAAAATTATCTTATAATCATAAGACAAAAAAATATTAATTAATGAATCTATTTTATGAAAAAAAAAATATTTTAAATCATTATATTAATTATATAATTATAAATAAATATTTTTGTTTCACAAAGATACCAACACTTAATTTATCCTTTTTCAATATTTTATCTACTTTTTCCAAGATATAAATATATGATTTTTTTATTTATAAGAAACTAAAATTTTATTATTACTTTCATATGTGAGGTTAATATTCTATTAGTCATATTACTATTCCTAAGGGTAATATTACTATTCAAATGGTCGTATTTTATAGTATATTATGGTTTTACCTCGGTGTTGTGTGAAGCATAAGCTATCGAATATGTTAAATTTTAAAACAGACATACCATAAAATCTTGGGGTGTTACATTCTCGCCTCCAAAAAATTTCTTCCTCAAAATTTCCAAAATGTCACCTCATAAAACGATTTGGGTAGTCATTCAACATAATTTCCTCTGTTTCCCACATCGCTTCTTTAATATTATGATTTTCCCAAAGAACCTTTACTAGCCAAGTCATTTGATTCCTGAACACATGTTCTTTGGAATCCAGAAATTGGATAGGCTCTTCACAATAAGATAAATCGGGTTCTAATTCCATTCCTTCAAAAGTGAGGGCATGCATTGGGTCTGGAATATACTTCCTTAACAAAGAGATGTGGAACACATTTTGTACTTTAAAAAGGCTAGGTGACATCAGCATATAATAATCCAAAGCTCAAATTCTCTTCAGCGTTTAAAAAGGTCCAATGCACCTCAGGCTCATTTTCCCTTTCTTTCTAAATCTTTAACACCCTTCCATGGATATACCTTCAAGAATATATGATCTCCCAATTAAAACTCCAAATCCTTCCTTTGGTAACCGATATAGCTCTTTTTAATACTTTGCAATTCTTTGATATGTGTTTGAATAGTCTTTATATTTTTTGTAGTTTCTTTCACAAGTTCTAGACCTATAAACTTCCTTTCAACAACTTTATCCCAACATGTTGGTATACGACATCTCTTTCCATATAATGCTTCATACAGTTCCATTTGAATACTTTAATGGAAACTGTTGTTGTAAAAAAACTCTACCAAAGGTAAATACTAATCCCACATACCTTGAAAGTCGAGTGAGAAAGATCTCAACATGTCTTCAAAAGTTTGGATTTTCCTTTCATACTTTCCATTAGTTTGAGGGTGATAAGTAGTACTCAAATGAAGCATGGTGTCTAAATATGTTTGAATAATTTTACACAATTTCAATGTAAATCATCGGTCATAATCAGACACAATTGAAATAGGTTCTCCATTAATTCTTACAACTTCATTAATATAGATCCATGCAAAGCGCTGTAATGAAAAATCCTCACTTATAGCATGGAAATGTGCTGATTTGGTAAGTTGATCAACAGTTACCCATATTGCATCATTATTTCTTAGAGTATTTTGTAATATAGTGAAAAAATATATAGTAATGTAATCCCATTTCCTTGTAAGAATAGGTAGAGGTTTCATAACTCCTCTAGGATGTTGTCTTTCAATATTCACATGTTGAAAAACTAAACATCTTGATACATAATCAAAAATTTATCACTTCATATTATCCCACCAGAAATGTTCCTTCAAATATATATACATGTTAGTGATACCAAGGTGTATAGAGAAATTCGAGCTGTGAGCATCATCCAATAATTCCATTTTTTTGATCAGGTATAGATGGAACACACGTCCTCTACCCAAATTTCAAAATGTCATCTTCATATAAGAAGTCTTCAAATTTCCCATCATTCACGGCTTCAATTTTCTTTTGAAAATTCTCAACATTAGATAGAAATTTTAATCCTTTCCAATAAAGATGGTTTGGAAACCATTTGAAAAAGTGGTGATGTTTCACCTCCCTTGATAATTACCATATCCATATTTACTAGATCTATATTAATGGGATCCTTATTACTATTAATTTTGTTTAGAACTCCATGATCCTTCATGATCAAAGCATCTTTTACCTTATTTTCCTTACCTGAGTGGTAGTGTATTGAATAATCATAATCCTTGAGTAGCCTGAGACATCTCCTTTTCCTCATGTTGAATTTTTTCTATGATAAGATATATTTCAAACTCTTCTGATATGTATATATCTCACATTGTTCACCATAGAGATAGTGTCTCCATATTTTTAGAGAAAATATTACAGCTACTAACTCAAGATCATGAGTTAGATAGTTTTGTTCATCAGTTTTTAACTGTCTTGATGCATAGTAAATAACTCTATAATTCAGAATAAGGACACAACCAAGTCTTTTCTTTGATGCATCACCATAAATCACAAATCCACCATTTCCTGATGGAAGAGTCAAGATTGGAGAATTCACTAATAACCTATTCAATTCTTAAAAGCATTATTATTCACATTCCTTTGTCTAAATAAACTTAACCCCTTTACAAGTAATCTCAGTTAATGGGTTAGCTAATTAAGAAAAATCTTGAATGAAACATCGATAGTATCCTACAAAACCAACGAAACTTCCACTGCTACAAAACCAGCCTTTAAAAGTGATTTCCTTTATCAGCACTAGAAAAAATGTTGATAAAGAATACCTTTATCAATACCAAGACAAGCACTGATAAAACATACCTTTTATCATCCCACTTTTCTAGAAATAATAAGAAACACCCTTTATCAGCACATTTTTTTAGCATTGAAAAAAGGTTCCCTTTATCAACGCTTTATTTTTAGCATTGATAAAGGGTGCTCTTTATCGGTGCTTTATTTTTAACACCCAGAAAGGAATCATTTATTAGTGCCTTTTTAGTACTGGTGAAATTGTGAATAAAATAAATTAATAAAATAAATAATAAATAAAAAACGATTTTAAAAAAATATTAAAAAAATTATTAACTAAATAATTGTTAATAAAAATGAATAAATTAATTAGACTATATATAAATTATAAATACAAAAAAATAGTATATATTAAATATATAGATATATGTAAAATTAAAATTAAACAAATAAAAATTAAAAATAAGGAAATTGAGAAAAATATTAAACATTTTATTAATTAAATAATTATCGATAATGTTAATAAATAGTATATATTAAATATATAGATATATATGAATGTATATAAATATGATTTATATAATACAAAACATTTATGCTTTATATTAAATTGTAATATATTTATTGAATAATGGTTTATAATTATAAATTAAAATGAATTAAGAATACATACTAATTGCATAGAGTAATAGACATAATGGTTATTTTTATTTTTCAATTTAACATATAGATCAAACGTATTATATTGATTTCAAATATACATAATTAATGAATTTTTATATATAACTCTCACACACAAATATTGTTTTTTTAATTTAATCAATTTCTATAATTTATTTTATATATATTTATTTACTATATATTTTTTAATATTTTCAATATTTATTCATCTTTATTTCAATATAAGTCCATTTTTATGATATATATTAAATTAATTAAACCTATCTAATTTTTCAATATTGTTATGTTTACTCATTTTTAACATGGATGCACTTAAGATTAAATATTTAATAATAATGTTAAAATATATATTTGTAAAAAAATATTTATAGATAAATATATTTATAAATGTATATTTACTATTTTTATACCTTTATAATTATAAATAAATAAATAAATTTTAAAAATAATTATATAATTATAAATAAATAATTATATATATTTGAATAATTATAAAATTATAATAAAGTTTTTTAAATAATTAATATATTTACTAAATTTATATTTATATATATTTATTATATATATCTAATTATATAAATATATATAATGATATAAATATTGTTTTTTTAAAATAATTTATATAATTATAAATAAATAAGTATATATTCAAAGAATCATAAAATTATTATTTTACAAAAAGTATTATTATAAGTATTATAATTATATATAATAATTATACTTTTTTAAAAAGTATTATTATTTTTTTAAAAGTATTAAAAGTATTAAAAGTATTTATTAGTTTAAAAAAACACCGATAAATATTCCTTTTATTAGTGCTTATTAACTTAGCGCTCATAAAAGATATATTTATGAGTTCTTTTTTGGAACCATTGATAAAAGTGTCCGGATCTATGTTAAGAATCCCAACCATCGTGAACTAGTTCACAATATCCAAAGCTCTCCGTAGAAGCCACATTCTGTTGGTGCTCCTTATTGATGAATCCAATCTCAAATCTAGGATAGAATCAATGATAAAACTATTCCAAGGCTCTAATCCAAGGCTCGAGTGATTAAAGGGTTGAATGAAACCAAGGATCAAACAAAATCTAGGATTTTTGATATCTCTACTTTCCCTTGGTTATCCACTAAACCTTATCATCCCACATCTTTGTATCCCAACAACTCTAGTTTCACTATCCTATAATAAAATAATCCAAAATTCATTGTTTTTCAGATATATTGAAGTATCATCTTCCCTGATAGCATGTTTCTCTCCTTGGGACAATATTGGTAGTGTGTGACTTGAAAAATATCAAATCCAATTTTGGGTCATGTTGTTGTGAGGTATAATAGGCTCCCAATACTTATATTCCTTGACATCTACATCTTTGTAATCATTAACTTTTGAAAATTTCATCCATATAGAGGTCAGGGTTGTCATTGGTTTGGAATATTCCATTGAAAATCACTTGGAAACCTTATTTTCATATTTTTATTGAGAAATTAATGTGTTGTGATTTCCTTGATTTTCTTATAAACCAAGGAAAATGTTTCACCAATCATAAACATCTCGATATCAAACCTCATATAATCCACAAAAAATTGCATTGTGCTTTGTCTAATCCTTAAATATTATGTCTTCGACATATATTAGTACCAACATCCTTTGATCATTCTCATTCTTGATCTAGAGGTTGTCATCAACTCCACCTCACTAAAAACCAAGCTTTCTTGGGTATTGAACTAACCATAAATTCTAGGTCCTTAGTGATTTCTTTATCTTATACAAAGATTTATTTAACCGAAACACCTTTCTCTCATTTTCATCCATAATAAACCCACCTAGTTTCTCAATGTATACTCCCCCCTTAACAACTCTGTTGAGGAACATGTATTTTACATCCATTGGGTATACTTTTAACTATATTTTCACTGAAATATCTATGAAAATTCCAATAGTTTCCCACAGGGATATGAGAGTAAATTTATCATAAATATAAATTATGTTGATCTAGGAGTTACCCTTGAACACTATAAATTATTTATTTTGACCCACTTTTCCATTTTCAATGAGTTTATTATTGAACACCCACTTGGTTATGATAATATTTCTATGTTCCAACCTAGGAACAATTTCCCATGACACATTGTTCTTATTCGTATCAAGTTCCTCATGCATAGACTTGATCCAATTATAATCCTCGTCAGCCTCTCCACATGATTTAGGCTCTACTTGGGAAAAAAATGAGGTTCTTTATAGAGACTTACTCCTTTGAGTTTTAACCAAACATGTTTTATCTCCAATGAAATTTTTTTTCATTGATTTCATCCTATCTTGTATTTCTTACAGTTGATAATCCCTCTTCATTTTACTCACCATCAATGTCTTATTTTGTGTCTACCTTAGGCTCATGTGCTCCGTCCCTATAATACTTAATTCAACATTAATTTCATATGATGTTTTACCATTATTTAAATTATTAACTATCTCATAATTCTAATTGGTAAAAAATATCTATCAATTTTATTTTGTCATCATAAAAACAACTCAACCAACCCTTTTTAGGTCAGTGTTTAATTTTCTCATTATCTAATATGATCAATTTTTTCACTACCACAAATTATTTTCCTATTTTAAACATAAATACCACAAATTTTTACTAACCGCAAATAAAAAAATGGTTTGAATAGTTTTCTATAACTTTGTAAAAATATAGCCATATTTGAATTGATAACCCAATCATTAATACTCCTTAAAAATCAATTTATTTATTTCATCACACATCAAATAAAAACTACGTAAGTTTTAATTTAATACATCTAAAAATATATCATTCTTTATAATTTATTTTTTGTTCTACCCTTAGGAATATATGATTATAATCCATGTAATTCTCACAAATGGGAGGAATTTCCCCTTTTAGAGAACAAAATGGTGTAGAATTTTCATCCTCATCAGTTTCATATCCCGAACAGTTATTATTCCAATTTATTTCTTGGGAATCATCACCCGTCTCTTTTATATTTATTTTACTACTCTGATCATTAGTCACTATATGGATGACTAATACTTTAGGTATTTAAATCAATATAGGTGCATGTACACAAGAGATGGAGGATGAGTTCTAAATAAAAAAAATACAATGACAATTGTTCATAATATGAGGTGATGAGGATGAAAATTATCTATAACTTTCACCTTTAGATGAATACAGAGGATAACACCTACCATAGTGGAGTAATTATTTTTTTAAATTAAATTACCCATTTTCTTTGAAGCATACTAAATTTTTTTGAAACAATCATATTTTTAGTTTCCCTTATTATAATTATCTATAACTTTCACCTTTGACAATGAATATATCATGTGTATTTATTTATTTGTTATACACAATTAATATTTTATGAACCCAGTAGGATATCACTACTTTATATCATACGATTCAAAGCTTCAATACAACGTATCTTTTTATCTCTTAATCCTCGTCCCTCGTTTATTTATTTTTTGGTGAGATCTATTTGTGTTTTTTTATCGCCATTCTTTATTTACTGTCATTATATCCA
The DNA here is from genome assembly GCA_963277665.1 of Viscum album. Taxonomy (NCBI): domain Eukaryota; kingdom Viridiplantae; phylum Streptophyta; class Magnoliopsida; order Santalales; family Viscaceae; genus Viscum; species Viscum album. The sequence goes on along the minus strand of OY728143.1, from coordinate 1,380,658,565 downwards.
TGTGGTCAACAATTTTTTCATAGTAAAATCATTATCCATGTAATTAATGTCTTGTTTCATTTTTAATTTTAATTTATTTATTTTTAGTATTACTCATATAATAATTGTTTTCTTATACAGGTAGATTATTTTGTTTGAGTTGCGGTGGTTTGTTCAAAGATTCTCATGCGCATGAGGGATTGGACTTTGAGCTTGCAACTTAGATAATGACAAAAAGTAAATGCGTCAAGAATTCATACAACCATCAGAAAAAGGTGAATTCATACTTCTTATTTAATTACTTTTGTCATCATTTTATCTAATATTGTAAGTTAATTTCCTTATCATTTTTATCTAATACTTATTTAGTTTTTTCACAAATCATTTGGGAAGTCATATTTTACTTTAAACTATCTTAAAAAAGGTATAAAAGAGATAAAATGTTTATTTATTCCAATGTTACCATGTTTTCCATTTACATCGCCTTTCTTTTTCAAACTACCACACTACATATTGATTCGATGTTGATAGAAGAAAAAAGTTTTTCATTGTTGAAGTACATAAGAGTAGAGGAAGCTCATGTGCTAATTTTGGGGACTTCTCATGACATAATAGGCACACGAGCTTCCTCTAATCTTCTAACTTTCAACAATGGGAAAGGTTTTTTGGGTAAGAACATCAATTAAAAATGAAATGTTGGCATTTCGACATAGAAATACATTGTAAACGTGGTAACATTGGTATTTAGGATTTTTTGAGACTTTGGGATGTGTAGGAATCAACCACACCTCAATCTGACACATTTTGTGACCAGTATGACTCCAAGTGTTTCTTTTTATTTAAAATTGACATTAATTTTAGTAAAAAGGACAACTAACATACTCGAAAATGAGAAAAAATATTCTGATTGTATTGATGCTTTAGTTAAATTATTCATATCATTCAGGATGTGTAGGAATTATCCTCACCTTAATTCGATGCATGGTGTGACCGTTATGACTCAATGTGTTTGTTATCAGTTTGAAATTGACAGTTTAGTTCAAAAAAATGTCACTCACTGAAAACAAAGAAAACATGAACATATTTTCTAAATAATTTAGGACATCAATTCATAAGTCATTTTACATGTAGGAATCATTCTCACAAAAAACTAATACACAATGTGATTGGTATGACTAAAAGTGTGTGTCTCCAGTTTAAAATGAAATTTTAGTAAAAAACAATTGGTGTACTCAAAACTAATGAAACTCGTTTGTATTATTTTTCAAATTTAGAAAAATTATTCATAAGTCATTTAATATGTGTAGGAATCATAAAAACCTCAATCTCATACACGATGTGACCGGTATGACTCTAAGTGTGTCTTTTTATTTAAAATTGACATCAATTTTAGTAAAAAAGGATAACTAACCTACTCAAAACTGATAAAACACATTCATACTATTTTTATAATTTATTTAAATGATACATAAGTAATTTATGATGTGTATGAATCAGCCTCACCTCAATCTAATACATGATGTCCAGTTATGACTCAATGTGTCTTTTATCAGTTTAAAACTGACACTTTAGTTCAAAATAGTCCACTCACTGAAAAAAACACACTTTTATTTTCTTGATAATTTAGGAAATTGATTCATAAGTCATTTTTGGAATGTAGTAATTATTCAAACATCAAAATGATACATGATGTGATTTGAATGAGTCAAAGTGCGTTTTTCCAATTCAAAATGAAATTTTCATAAAAAAGAATGTGATATACTCAAAAACTGATAAAACACATCCAGATTGTTTGAAAAATTTATTAAAATTATCCATAATACATGTGGAAAATTTAAGAATTATTTACACCTCAATCCGACACACGATGTGACCGTTATGACTCAAAGTACATCTTTTTATTTAAAATTGTCATCGATTTTAGCAAAAAGGAAAACTAACCTACTCAAAACTAATCAAACACATTTAGATTATTTTGATACTTTAAGAAAATGATCCATAATTCATTTGTGACATCTAGGAATTATCCACACCTCAATCAAATTCATGGTATGACTGGTATGACTCCAAGTGCGTCTTTTTATTTAAAATTGACATTAATTTTAGTAAAAAGGAAAAATAACCAACTCAAAATTGAGAAAATGCATTTAGATTGTTTTGATATTTTTGGGAAACTATCCTAAGTAATTTTTTATTTGTAGGAATCATCTGAACCTAAATATAATACATGATGTTCTCAGCATGACTCAATGTGTTCTTTATCAGTTTAAAATCGACATTTTTGTTCAAAAAGTGCCACTCACTGAAAACCAATATAATACACTCGGATTATCTTGATAATTTAGAAAAATTATTCATAAGTCATTTGTGATGTGTATTAATTGGTATCACATAAAAATAACACACGATGTGACTAGTATGAGTTAAATTGTGTGTTTCCAGTCTAGAATGACATTTTTGTAAAAAAGAAAAGTGATGTACTCAAAACCAGGCAAAAACATTTGGATTTTTTGATACTTTAGGAAAATGATCCATAAGTAATTGGATATGTGTAGGAATTAGCCTCACCTGAATCTGATATATGGTGGGACCATTATGACTCCAAGTTCATCTTTTCAATATATAATTGTCCTTTTAGTTTAAAATGTGCATCCCATTGCCAAAACTGAGCAGACAAGCCTAGATTGTTTTCTCATCATTCTATCTTCTATTAATTAATTAATTTTTTGTCATTTTTATATTATATTTATTTAGTTCATTTTCACATAAATAATTCTTAAAGATGAACAAGAAATGTCATGACGTGCAAGAATTAATCCTAACCCAATCTGATACACAATGTTCCTGGTATGACTAAAATTTCAGTTTAAAATTAACACTTTATATGAATTTATTTCTTTATACTATTACAAACATAAGAAATTTTTTCTTATAATGGTGTTTTTTTATTGATTATGGGTTTGGATGAAAAGGCAAAATAAGGATCTTGTTTTTTGAATTTATGTAATAATTTGTACTTATGTAATTGTATAAACCAATGTTTGAAATGACTATAATATATATTTTTTCTTGTATTTTTTTTAAATTTTATTTTATCTAAATTCTATATTATTTATTTTTTTTAATGATTTCATGGTGTTTTTGGTGCTACGGTGTGCTATTGCAGCACACTGTTTAGGTGTTGTAGTGTGTTGTTGCAGAAGACTACAGTATGGCCCTTTATCAGTGCTTCTAAAAGTGCTGATAAAAGTCTATGGATTTTAATCTCACTCTTATAGTCAGTGCTTCTATACCACTGATAAATTCCATTTTTACCTTTTTTAATGGCTTATTTTTTAGTAGTGTGCGTACCTCTGTTAGATTCATTGGTATAGGCTATTCTTGAACTGCCTTTGTCTTTGTAGGATCAACTGAGATTCCATCCTTAGAGACAATATGTCCAAGAAAAGAAACTATTTTAATCCAAAATTAAAACATTCTAAATTTACCATAGAAATATTTTCTTCTAGGAGTATTCAAAAAAATTCACAAGTGGTTCTCAAGGTCCTCATATATTTTGGAGTATACCAATATATCATAAATAAATACCACAAAAAATTAATCAAAATATTCCTTGAATACTCTATTCATTATATTAATAAAAATAGAGGGTTCATTAGTCAGTCCAAATGGAATTACCATAAACTCATAATGTACAAACCTGGTTCGAAATTTTTCTTTGGAATATCTTCCTTATTTATATACAATTGATGATATCCAGAACAAAGGTCAGTCTTTGAAAATTATTTTTCTTTGTGAAGTTGATCAAATAATTCATCAATCTGAGGAAGATGATACCTATTCTTTATTATAATAGCATTTATTTCTCTATAGTCAATGTATATCCCCATTGATCTATCTTTCTTTTTAACAAATAGAATATGGGATCCCCTTGGAGAAACACTAGGGGTGAATAAATCCTTTATTACTCAAATCATCTAGTTGTTTCTTTAGCTCCAATAATTCCACATTTTCTATTCTATATGAAGTCTTTGATATTGGCCTTGCATTAGAGATTAAATCAATAGAAAACTCAACTTTTCACTCTAGAGGATGTCCAGGTAAATCCTCTAGAAATACTTCAATGTATTCTTGTACAATATGTACACCCTAAATTTGAATATTTATTTACCCATCCATAGATGATGTTTTATCTTCCTCCCTAAGTATTTCATTGAATATAGATATTAGGGGTAGATCTAGATAAGAATCACATGATGAGGTTTTTTCTCTAAAGATAATGGATTATACATCTTCCTCACTCATGGTAATTTTCTTCCTCTTGAAATAAATTTTCACATCATATTTTGCAAGTCAATCCATACTAAGGATTATATCAAATTCAACCATAGGAATGATGATAAGTTCAGAAACTAAATCATGTTTATGTGTCATAAAGGGGGCATACCGGCTTGTTTTTGTAGCAGTGAGACTTACCTTATGATTTTTGAATGAAAACTCCCTTATTAAATCAAAAGGTAAATTTCTGATTTTCTTGGAAGACTGGGTAGATATAAAAGAGTGTGATGATCCAAAATCAAATAGAGCATTGGATGAATTTGAAGATATAATTAATGTACCTACCACCACATCATTTGGAATTTAAACCTTAGATTTTATGATTGTATAAGCTTGTCATTGCTCTCGTGGACTTTTTTTAGGAAATTTTCCAAGAATCTTCGAACAATCATTCTCATAGTGTCCCATATCCCTGTAATTATAGCATTGTACATTGGTAGCTTATTTATTTCCCATGAAATCATGATCATGATGGCCTTTCTAACCACATGTTAAGCAAGCACATTTTACTTTTTAAGCATGCACCATGGTGTTTCCTTACACAACTATCGCATATTAAAAAATTTACTTTGTTTATTCCATTTATACATTATTTATTCCACCACCACCTTCTTATCATAATTTCCCTTAAAGTAATAAAACATAGAGAATTATTTCTCTATCCTGATATCACATGAGACTATATCTTTATATGATGAGAAAGTTTGGGATACCAAGGCCCTTCAGATGAATGGTTTTAACCCATAAAATAATTGATCAATATTTTTCATTGGATTACTTACGTAATCCATAACATTCCTTGATAACCTTGTAAAGTTGGCTTTATACTTGGCAACATATTCATCCTCCTTTTATCTCAGGCTCAATAATTGTCTCTCCATATTTTCTTATAGTCCTTGAGGGTAATATTTTTCCAAAAAAATTTCGTTAAAATTATTCAAATTTCATATTTTCAATTTCATCCTCCTCCTTTGCATTTTGAATCAAGGCACACCATTGATCAGAATCTCCTAAGAGATGATAAACATCTATGATAACATTCTCCCTTTTATTACTTCCCAAAGAAAGAAATATCTTCTCTAAGGAACTTATCCATTATTCAGCTATAAATGGATTTTTATCACAATTTTATAATAGAGGTTTTTTTTCACATGAAGTAGTCTAACATTGTTAAACCACATTGTGAATTAGGATTATCCATGTGAGTAAGGTTATTACTCACAACATGATTCAATTGTCCCAATATAGTTATAAATTGCTTAGCTCCAGTTGCAGCTCCTACTCCAACATAATTATCTATATAGGTGGTGAATCCCTACATGGAATACATGCATTGATATAGTTTTGATTCCTTATACTAGGATCCATTTATAAACAATGGAATACAATAAATTTGGTTATGAATAATAATACATAATTTCAAACTATAAAAACACTTCACATAAGTTATAAATTTATGAATAGTTAATCTCATAATAATAAACATTGTTTATTTGGGGATATGTTTAATTTTAAATCCTTCAAAATGGGTTTTAAATAAAATGAGAATTATCCTAATAATATCCCACAGGAGTGTCAAACCAGGTGTGTAGTAAAGACTGTTTTCGTGCACTAGGTTACGTTGAGTCAGGACCGACACACCTTATTGGAGTTATTACCCCTAGATATATCTATGCCAGAACCACATCCACTTGTAGTATCCATACAGAGATGTCTTTCAATGAAGAACCACATAATCTCTACCTAAAAAATTATAATATGTTCTTTTATTCTTATCCTCAAATTATATCTTAGGGTTATTTTTCCCAATCAATTTTTTTATAAATATAGTTTTTAAGGTTTCTACTAAACTTCATCTGATACCAACTATAATGACTGCGACCCCAGTAGCCCAGATTCGGTGCCTTAATTTATAACATTGTTATAACAAACAAGGAATTTTCATCGTGAAGGACCAAATAGTTTGGTAGCTTTGGAAATCTAGATAAAAACATAGTTATTACATTACAAATTGAAATGAAATAAAACATAGAAACTCCATTGGAAACACTCATAAAGACATAGATTATCACAACAAGTCATTCATAATATACTTCTTTGAATCCGAGGGAAAAATAAAAAATATTAAAGGGGTGAGATTAGATGATCAGTAAGGATAAAAAATATAGAAAAATCTATCATAGATAAACAAAAACAATAAGGCAATGTGAAGAACTAAAAAAATTCCATTAAAATATAATATTGAGCATAATATAAAAGGAAAAATAGATGATTAAATAATTCCATATAAATAATCATATGAGAATGAAACTTAACCATGGATATTCTACTATTCAAATAATCACATGGATTATCAATTACTAATATCATAATGATGGAATGCATAATGCTAGACATCTAAAACATACCATCGAGGCCTCGACCACGTCATCTAAAAATAAATGGATAAGGCTTTGGAAAAATCCCTATCTAGTTTTTATCATGATACCTACTGATGCATCAAGAGGCTATAGCGAGCCATGATCTCCAATTGGTAAGTCCAATGCATTCCTCAAATGAATGAGGTAAAACATAAATAACATATACAAAACATAAACAGCTTTACCCAATAAGAAAACATAATCACTAACCATTTTGATAAATATGATGAATGGTATCGAGATAGCACATCCACAATCAAACTGATCATAAACCATTTAATAAAATATGGCATATGAAATCATAAAATATAAATCCAAATTAATCATACGAATCAATAGAGGGTGTTTATGTAGATGAAAATACTCCAATAAAATCACTGAGGACTTCTTGAGAGAAATATTGTTTTTTACTTTACAAAGAAGACTTCTTTTGGAAAAATCATTGTTATTTTTCATAAAATGAGATTGTAAACATGTATATACAAAAAAACAAAAGGAAAGGAAGATTAAATTATGTTTGAGGCATAAATTATGACTGAAGTGAAAACATATAAAAAAATCAAGATATTTTAGAAATGGGATACTTCAGTGCGGTTTAAGAGAAAATATAAGAGTCTTTAAAATAGAAAAAGTCATAATTGTTTGTATAAATACAAAAATGAACAAAAATATTTTTTCATGATGAAAAGATTGATTTCATAAAAATAATTTTTTTTTAAAATAGATCATGGATGGTACTTGAAAATGGGTAAGGAATTGGGATGATCCTTTTAATCAGGCTTGCTTGTCAGGAGGAATTGATAAATGAACCTTATAAAACATGTATTTACCCATCAAATAAATAATAATTGAGCTAGATAAATATTTTTGGAACATAAAAATATAAATTATGATGAGTAAATAAAAATAACTAAGAATTAAATTATGGTAAATAGAGAGAAAGCGTAACCCAAAGGAAAAAATGGTGGTTCGAAAGGAATCCCTTACCCTTCTAAATAGCCTGAAGGCCTTCAATTTTTTGTATTTTTGATAATCCCTATTTCAAGGGTTGATGGGGGGCCCTTAAATAGACTTTAGGATTAGTGAAAATTACATGATATTATAAATAAAATGGTGGTATACATACACACACAATAAATAGTGGTGAATAAGGCATATCTCATAGAAATAAAAGTGAGATGAGAAAACCTTTACCTTATGTCCGAAAGTATTTTTCACTTGTAATTGATACCCTAGAAAATGAAATTATATTCAATAATAATTTAATTCTGAACCTATTAAATATTTATTTGATTTATTATAATTTTTTAAGGTAATTTATTCTCTTTTAGATGAGTTATAAGATTCAATTTCGTCGTTCGAGACTATTCGTTTCCTTGGGTTTCTTGATTGGTTCACTTCAATACATGTACAATAGATCATGTAAAATGGAAATAGTTACCCAAAATTGAAAATATATGTTATTAATGAACTAAAAATAGATTAATGGTCTAATATATCATTTTTTTAAGATATTATGATGATTAATTGGATAAAGTTTTAATGATAAACATTTATATTATTTTGGCGTTTTTTCAATCACCACAAACTAGTTTTGTATTACAAATTAATATTTAAAATGATTATAGAACATTAAATAAGTTGTATTGAATGTATTAATTTCTATTTTAACTATAAAAATGGTCTTATGAATATCCTTGAGAGTGTAATTGGAAAAATAAAACTCATCCTCCACTAAGGCGGTAAATCAACACCTCACAAACGATGTTGTCATTTTTAGAATAAAAAGGGGAAGAGAAGAGAATTTATGTTTTATATACCATTAACATAATAAAATTATAGTATATAAAATATACTAGAGTTATCATGTTACTTTTAATAGGGGAGGTGTGGGAATGATAACAAAATAAAATAAATTGAAAGAGACAGAGAGAGACAAGGTTTTACCTCTTCAGTGTCACCTCCTTGAGAACCTCTTTAAAGGACTTGGAAATGGTTTTTAGTGAGACTAGTAAGACCAGAACATGGGGGATAGGTTTGGGAGAGGAATTTGGTAGACTATAATAATTATTCAAGGCTTTAGAGGTGTGAGGATTATGGGTGGTGAGGGGTGGTATTTAAAGTGGATGAGAGGGGTGTTTTTTTATTATTTAATTCATTTTTTATTATTTTAGCTCAAGATAATGAATAGTGTAGGTTTTTATGACTAAATATAGTAAATAGTGCATGTGATTTCTAAAAAATGGGTTTTTACCTCATTCATACATCATCCGTGACTCAATAATTCATTTATTTACTTATAATGTTAAATACCGTAAATTACCGTATTTCACTATTGACCAAAATTTTAACTATTTTAAAAAAATCCCAAAAACCCACCCTAAATATTTTTTAATGTGTAGAATAAAAAAATGGACATGATTTTATGAAAATAATTTTCTAAATATAATAAATTTCATTTTTCATTAAAATCATAATTTATTTGAAAAATACCAATTTTGAAATTATAACTAAATTTATAACACATTGAAAAATTAATTAAGGCCTCATAAAATTATCTTATAATAATAAAAAAAATATTAATTCATTAATATATTTTATAAAAATAAATTTTCTTTTAAATAATTATATTAATTATAAAATTATAAATAAACATTTTTGTTTCAAAAAAATACCAACATTAATTTTTCCTTTTTAAAACATTATCTGCGTTTTCTAAGATATAAATATTTCAAATTTTCATTTATAATAAACCTAAATTTTATTTATAATTTCATATGTGAATTTACAATTCTATTAGACAGATTACTACTCTTAAGGGTCACATTATTATTTCAATGGTCATATTTAATATTATATTATGTTTTTAAACTCATAGTTGTGTGAATCATAAACTATTGAAGATGTTAAATTTTAAAAGAGACATACCATAAAATCTTGGGGTGTTACAGGCAGCCTATGGCGTATGAGGAGGCATGCTATAGTTCATGTGGCCAACCATCTCAGGGAACTTCTTAGTGGATTTCGGGTAGGGATTCTACATTATCACTTTTATTTCACTTATTATCATGTTATATATTATTACTTAATAAATTTGGTTTACATCAGATGTTTTGACCATATTCATCTTATGTGTCAAAAATAACTTTGGTAGGTCGACTATGGTCAAGGAGGTCATTATATAAACATATACAGAATAATAATCATGACATAGTTATCATATTTATACATCAATTATAATTTTAGGACCAATCATGAAATATGTTTATGAAAAGTGATCTATGTTATAATCATGGATATGGTAGGTTGTACGTACGCATAAGTAACATTTCCATTTTTCAATGATCATTATGGAAATGACATAAGTAATATTGTATCTTTCTAAAGTAATAAAAATATCATATATACCATATTATTTCATTAAATATAATTATATATATCACCCTTGTGGTGTGGTGATGAAAAGAGAGTCACATAGTTTCATGAAGGTGGTAGTCCACACGTACATGAATGATGTTATCAACTTTTTAGGGTAAAACAGGGAATGATATATTATATTTATATAATGATAAATATGTCATTATTATCATAATTATTTCATTTATATCACATATATTCATTATCTTTACACTTATTACCTTACATGTAACACGTTAGTGAAGAACGAATCGCATCGCTTCGCGAGGCGGTAGTCCACCGTACACACAATCGACATTATCGCATCCCCTATGAAATAGAATGTAAAAACGTTATATATGATATAATTATTCCATAGGTATAATTATATTATAATGATCATATATTTACTTAATATCCATCATCATACCCAACCATGACCAGTGGTAATGGAAAAATTAATGATATAGGTTTATGAGGCGGTAGTCCACCATACACATGAATGATGATTTCATAACCCATTTGATGGAAGAGGGAAAATATTTTGGTTATAAAATTAACATAATTACATATTAGGATATGTAATTTACCTAGTTTATTATATAATAACGGTTTAATAAGAATTGAAGGAGGTTGAGAAAGGAATAAAATAAAAATGTTCGTTGAAGAATGTTACCTCTTCTTCACTCATCCTCCTTAGGTTTCCACCAAAGGACTTCCTAGGCTAGATTTATTCCCAAAATAATGTTTTTAGGATGATAAAAGGGAAGTTGTGAAGTGGTTTGGGTAATTATTTTCTAATCCAAATGGATTGAGAGGTGTGAATAAGTGAGGGTAGTGAGTTCCCTTTTATAGTTGAGGAGGAGTGACATTTTTGTAAATAGCCAAAATTATTCACTATTGGGAGGTATTTGTGAATCCCCAAACCCATTATTTTAAATTCAGTAATAAAAATTTTGTGTATATTTTTATATAAAATACAACTGAAAAATAGATAGGTAATTTTACATAGGAGGGCCTTTTTTGGTCTAGGTTTTGTATAATTAGACAAATACATCACAATTTAACAAAATTGTACAAAAAATTTAAAAAATGTCTTCACAAGTTTTTCCTCATTATACAAAATAAACACCAAATTTAAATTCTACTAAAACTGTGAAAAAAAATTCAAAACATATGGTGTACATTAATTTGGCCAGTAAAGGGTTTTAATTTTTTTGGAAATACCTTTCTTCGAAAACTATATATATCTTTGAAATTTTTTATCAAACATCTAATTTGATAAAAAAAGATTTATAAAAGGGTTTAAAACATTTTATAAATATACTTAAATATTCTATATTATATTGAAACCATATATACTCAAAATAATAATTCTTTTGAAATTCTACTTTAGATTTCTCCATTTTGAAAATATTAATTTTTATGGATTAATCATGATAAAAAATATGCCAAAAGAAAACCATAAGGCCACTTAGACACATCACATGTGGTAAATCATACATTAGAGGTCATGGGTTTACTCCACATACCACATCATACCATTCGATATTATAGTGTCATAATTTAATAAAACATTTTAAATGGTCATGTCTTTCTCACTCATAACACAAAAACAATTAAAAACCATACATAAATTATTTTCATAGAACATAAATAATCTAATAACCTCTAATATTGAAAAAAATCTCATTTTTAGGTGAAATTCATTTTCTAGAAAATAGTTACTTACATTTAAAATACATGGACATAAACGCTTTGAAATTAAAACAAAAGATTTTATAAAATACATAAAATGTAAATAAACATTATATATGATGGCCATATCTACAATAGTGAATGAAAATAAAATATTTTCATTGAAAATATAATATAATATAAATAAAAATAATGATTTCAAAATAATCCCCTTACCTTGAGTTTGACTCATAACATATGTTTCTTTAACTTCCTATTTTTCTTAAAATCGCTTTGATTAACACCATATGACCACAAAAGATGGTGTTATTCCTAAAATAAAACCTATAGAATGTAGAGATTGAATTGTAGAAGATATTTTTTTTAGTGTATATTCAATAAATATGGCTTAATTAAATGAAATTAAGTGAAGTAAAGTGTCCCTTTTTATAATTGAGGTGAGGGGAAATTTAGGAATTACATAAAATATTAAAATATAATAAGTCTAATATAGGGAGTAAAGAATTAAAAAAGGCATAAAAATAATAGGATATCACATTTATGATAGAATAATATCATATTTAGGATTATTCAATATTTATGTTATTTTTAAATAATTTAATAAAATATTATATTGATGAAAAATATTTTTTGTCAAATTAAACTCTATTCACAACTATAACTTTTAAAACATCAAAACAATGATTAAAATTAAAAATAATTTTATTATTATATCATATATATGTCATAGCTATCTATATAATTCATTTATTACCTTAAAAATCTCAATTTATATTTATTTTAATATTTTTAATATCATTTATTTGGTTTCTCTGTTAAATTAATATTTACTACATCATCACTGTGCAAGCCTTTAAGGTATTTATTTATTGTCTAAAAATTTAAAAATAAATTTTCATGAAGAAGATAAATTAATTATTTTTCAAATGAATATTTATGGTCAAATATTTCTTCTATAAACCCATATATTATAATATTATACTAATTAAAAATTATAGTGTGAACAAGTTGAATTTCTTTTACATAAAATATTAGAAGGGAATTAATCATATTCAAGTGCCTCCAAAAGTCCATTAATTTTAAATTTGAAAACAATGGTTGACATATAATAAACCAATAATATGTTTCCATGTTTTGGGTCATTTAATGGTTCTTATAATTTTTATTAAAAACATTTTATTGTTTTTTCTTCTCCTTGCACAAGCACTACATCAGCATTTCACAAGCATTGAAGTTAATTATTTCATATATAAAAATTAAAAATAATTTAATATCATTAAACTAAATTACTTAGGTTCAATATAATATTTTATATTTTTTTCATTATGTATATTTACACATATCCATGTCAAGAAAAATTCTTTAACTTGTTAATTTGGATTTTATTACCTTTCGCAAGCATTGCACGGGTATTTGGATAAGATTCATGTTATATAACTCAAAAATTAGAAAATATCATAAAAAACATAAATTATACTTAATAATTAATAAAAAAACTCGTGAAAATAATTTTTATCACTCCATTATTATCTATAGGGAACTAAATTTGACTTTTTCAATACTACGCATGCACTACATCGGCAATGACAATGATTTTTATACTTATCAAGAAATACATTATAACTTACATGTTATTAATTATTTATTGTATAATATTTATATTATAATTTCTTAATTTAGTAATTCAATATGTTTAATAAATTTTATATCATGACTATGTCTTGGCGATGTCATAAAAATACTGTATTTTAAAAAAACTTTATTTTTTACAATTCACCAATAATAAAAAAAATCAAAAAAATCTTAAAAATTCATACTAAGATAATTTCAACATTATGAATTAAAAATTAATTTTTTTTTTCAAATTAAAACCCTATAATTTTAAATTTTATCATTTCAATATAACAATATAAGAAATTAGTTTAATAAAAAAAATTACTTTTATAATTACTTAATATAATGAATTTAACTATTTAATTCATGAATAATAATAAATATGAAAACAAATTATTATAATATTACATGGGATGTTACAATATCTCTCACCAAAAGTGGATAAAAAATTTAAAATTAAAGATTTTGAGGTATTATATGGTCGATCCACACCTCCAACACACAATGAAACATATTTTTTCAAAACATTTTGTTCCTTAACATATAAGTTTTCCTACATTTATCATTTTGGTTTTTCACTAGAGCAACTAGTTTTCTAACCTAGGAAATTTATCCTTTAAGAATAAAATAAAATGATCCTTATTAGAGAATTTAGACCCACTGGTAATAAATATGAAATCAAATTTATAAATTAAAAATATCATCTATGTTGAAAATTAATTTTACCATAAACGCATATAAGATGCAAAAACATCGTTTTAACCTTAACAACGTTAATAGAGTTTTTAATTTTTAGGGGTAAATAGAGTCATTATAAAATAAAAATTTGTTTATTAATGTAATATATTCTATATTTATTAACATTTAAAAATCACTTGGCAGAATATAAGATTTTAGTAATTTTAAATCATTTAATAAAATATCATTTTTCATAAAATAACATTAATATCAATTTTGACATTATTCATTTAATTTAAATTTAAAAAATATCAAGAAAATTATGTAATTCAAATATATTATGTTCATAACTATATAACATGATATATTCATCAACTAAATTAATATAACATAAAAAACCCATTCAATTTACTTCAATTTTAATATTTTTAGTATCATTTATTTTATTTAATTATTAACTAAAGTATTAAGGTGTTGACATTTCTTAAGAATTTTAAGTAATTATTTCATCTCTAAAAATTAAAGATAAATTATTTTGACAACAAGGACTCATTTATATTTCAAAATATCTATAACCGAACCAATGTTGTTTTTCCCCATCACTAAGATTTATAGATATTAAAAGTAACTTATTATATGGGTCATATTAGAAGGTAAGTGGAAATAAATTTCCATATTTTAGATAATTTAACGTAAAAGGTAAAAATAAACTCATAAAAATAAATCAATATAATATTTTATATAATTTTCAATCTTATCTTTTTAGTTTAGCCCATGGTAAATCAATTTTTTACCATAATCGTAGATAATAATTTTTACTGTATTCACTATTCATTTTGGTTAAAAATTAAATTGAAATTATTATAAATTATAAATAATATTGATTACAAATATGGAATCCATTTTTTCAAATTCAATTCAAATAATTGGAAAATTTTAATTTAAAATTAATCTCACATATGTGATGAGAAAGTGATTTTTAAAGAGAAAATAGTTTCAAAAGATTACAATGTTTTCATATCAAAATTCAATAGGAAAATATTCCAATGAACTAAATTGGATTAATTTAAATATAATTAGACTAATTTTACTTTAAATCCAATTTAAAATATAATTTATCTTTCAAAATAATTTAAACAAAAAGGCAGTTTTCAATTAAAATTTAATATTTTTCACTATTCATACAAAAAATGAATCTTTTTAGAAAAATTCCAAAAAATTACCTTGAGATAATATTAGTATTATTATTTAAAAAAATAAAGTTTATTTTTCAAATTAATTTTCTAAAATTGGTAAACATTAATTTTAAATTATATGCACAAAGCACGATTAAATCGTCTTCTAGAAAAATAATATTTTTCAGAAAACATTTCTTTTTTTAAATGATTATTATTTTATTTATAATCAATAGTTATCCATTTTATTTCTGTTTAACCCATATATTTTCCATAATTTAGTTATTACTATTCATACACATTAATTTAATGGTTAGGTTATAATGATTATATATATCATGGGTTGTTTAAGCTCAGTGTTGTGTGTTGAATATGCTGTTAAACAGAAAAAATATTGAGGTTGCGTGTACCACAAGAAATTAAAGAGATTAAATTTATTTAAAAATAATTATATTGTAAATTATCTGGATGTTACATCATCATCTAATATCAGTGTTTCATGTCCTTTACACTATCAAATATAATTTTATTCTTTTAAAATATCAGGTTGTTACAATGAAAACAATAGAAGGGGTAACTGGTCAATAAGTAAAAAAGTTAGAATGGCTAGTGCATAAGTGGGATGAGGTTGTGAACCTCACTGGTAACAAAAGACCCAGTTCATGTATTTTTCAAAGGTGACTAAAGAATAGTGGAATGGCACATGCCAATTTTTAATACCCCCTTTTCCACACATTATAAAACTAAGGATTTTATTTCTACCAAACTAAAAAGAAGTAAAACCAACCTTGTGCATCAAGTTTCATCCTTCATTTAAGTTATTATCATGAATTTATTACCCTATCGATCATGATATAATAGTTTATTTATTTTTCATGATGCGTATAATTATATATTATTTGATTATATACCTTTCATATATATGGGCATGGTTGGTTAACACACCACATTGACCATTATTCTTGTATCATTCTCATCCTCAAATAAGATTATTTATTCTAAAATCATAAAGTTGATAAAAAGTTAAATATTATTTTTTCTTAGGTTTATTTTGATTCTAAAAAATCATATAACATAATTAATGGATCAAATAAATATTTTTATTCATTAATAAAAATAATATATTATGAAATATATATTATTTAATTATTTTTAACTGAATTAGACTTGTATTACATATAATTTTACACATGATCCATTCCATTACATTCATCGTTGTTACTAAGAATATTAAAAATATCCTTTAAAGGAATTGCATTCATCACAAATTTAATTCCATTATACATTTAAATCAAATTTTCATAAAATTCACCTTTCATGTAAAAATGAATCTTTGAATTTTTAATCTTTCTTAAAAATTGAAGAAACATTAATCAAATTTTATTTTATTAATGAATTTGGTGATTTTTTTTTATGAATATTATTTTTATTGTTACACCCATAATTACTTTTGATAAAGTAAATATGTTATTAGAACTCATATTTTATCTATTTTGTGATATAATCATATAATATTCTATAAAAATATCTTTGCTTCATATTTTTTGTACACACTAAAAAAATTAGTAGAGAATGTTAAAATTAAACATTGAAATAAAAAATGGTTTAAGTTAAGGAAAAAATGATAAAATGTAATATAAAAAGAAATTTATTTCATTATCAAATGAGTGGTCCCAATGTTCAAGTCCATGAATTTCACTATTCCCTGTTAATGAAGCTAAAAACATCATAAAAACCAAATTTTAAAATTTTATAATGGATTAACTCTTTAATACTGAGTATTATTATGAGAGTTTATAGATAAACCATAGGGAACAATGTAATTTTAGAAGAAATTATGTATAGAATTATGTTACAAGTGATGGAATTCTTAATGGTTGACTTTAAAAATGATAAATTTGGAGATTTTAAGAAAATACTATAACATGATGGATATTGAGGCTTTTGAATCCACCCAATGTAATAATTATTTATATTATATGATTGATTTTATTTTACAGTGAAATTATTATATATCAGTATATATAGAGTATAAGTGGGTTGATTCTCACTTTAATAAAGATTCTCGAACACCTAAAATCAGTTCCACAATATTACTAAGATGACAACATATATAATTATTGAATATGGAACTTAATTGGGAAAACAATTAGTCTCTAATTGAGATCAATTATGTATAATTTACAAAATAGTGTAGAATCTAGAACCCATTCAATAATTATTATCATGAAATTAAACCATTTTAATTCATTTATAATTTTTTTTAAATCAATTTAAAAAAAAAATATCAATCATCAACTATAATGAATCAACCCACTAATTTTTATCATATTATCAACATTAAATTCATTTGTAATTCATTGTTTTGTTCAGAAATAATGCTCTTGTTTAATTTGGGAAATCAAGTCTTTTTTGTTCTGTTTAAAAAAAGGTTTTATTATGGAACCAGAAACAACTGATGGTTCCTTTGTTCGTGTTGTATTGCGAACCTGCTTTCCAATAGAAGATAGTCATTGATAGATGGCTCCAATGGAACTTAAGGACTCACATTGGTCAAGAGGATGGGATTTCAGAATCATCAAACCTTTTTTAGGGCAATTATTCCCTACTAAGGTTCTATATTAAAGATTTAATACGTATTAATGAATCCTTTATTGAATCCCAAGTATAACACGGTCTCCCTTAGGTTAACAATCAATTATTATCATGTATGAACTTTAAAATCATTGATATTTATCTGCGGTTATTCATCAATATAGAAATTTGTATGTATCCAAGGTTCTCCATCGATGATACCCTTTTGTAAACAGATTAAGATTCTTTGGTCTTTTATTATTGTGATGCTGGATTTAAGCCCAACAATGGGGTGATATAGAATTTATCTTTTTCCAGGGAGATGAAAGTCATTTTGATATCAGGATCAAGACCATGATATTGGATTTCTATGTATCCTTTTGAAAGTAATATGAACCCATATAGTTCGGTACCACTTGACGGGACACATCATGCCTTTTAAGGTCATGAGATGAGGACCAAACCAGTCAGTTTAACTTCATGCAACAAGGATATCTAGGAAAATGGATCATAGTCAAGGTTTGGTGTGGGACTTATTCTGAAGCGACCCAGGGAACCTGGAATGGGTGTAATGTTCCAGGATACATGTAAACCTACTAAGAATATATACCAGAGGAAATTATGGTTGATTTGGAGTACCAGTTTTGTACCTCAAGGAGGCTTCCTATGTATCCCATTTATATGAGAATAAAATCCAATATAGTGTGATTAGGTTGAGGAACCACACGTATAAAGGTCCACTAATGTTTTATCTCACCAAGATTATGTGGCCCTTTGAGATGGAAAAGTGGTCTTGAGGACCCATGCCTATGGAGGCCCTCCTTGAGGCATGGATTTGAGGCTTAAAACATATAAGAGGATGCCCATATTTCTAGAATCATGAGGAGGATCTCAACTCATGGTAATTTAGAGGATTGGTTGGAGATTACACCTAGGAGGATGCCCTGGTGTCTCACAAGGAATGTTTACCATTGAGATTGAAACATGACTAAGAGGACTCATGCCTATGGAGGCCCTATTAAGGAAGGCGAGAGGAATATAAGGAAAAAGATTCTCTAGTAGTGCAAGATTATAATCATCTGGATGTCTTAATCATCACTAACCTCTAAGACCACATTATTCATAATTAGTGTGAGAAATAAGAGGAATCGTTAGATCTTATAAACCAATAAATCTCCTTAATCCTCTATTGGAAGAGGTCTAGGTGATAAAAAATAGAAAAGGATTTAAATTTGTTAATATCCTCTCTTGTTTTTGTAACTAGAATAGACACATCTAGATACCTATATGGTGACAACACATAATAAAGGCTAGGGGATTACTCCATTATGGATTCCATCTTCTCAGTTCTAGAGAATAGAAGAGGATAAGGCACTGAACCTCATCAAAGGGAAAGGAATGAATACCTACCCCACCCCCACATCCTGTAAAATGGGAGGTCCCTAGTATTTTAGATGACAAGGTGAGGATATGGTCGTGGCCCTCTTTTCTGAAACTGATAGGTCCCCAGCACTTACAGAAGGGTTGGGGTCCTCATTACCAAAGGGATTAATAACTATACACACCGTGAGGACCCTACCCATTAGGTAAGACATGTGTGGGACATATCTTATCTAAAAAATCCATAACCAAATGGGAGATATCCTGGTGTGTCTTTCACCATTATTGTGAAAGTATAGAGGCTTTAGTAGAGGCTTTATCTTTGTCCCATCAAATGAGGGATTTAAGGGAAGTTATTCCATAACATTAGTGGAATAAATATAGGAATCAAAGGAGACTCATGTAGGTTAAGGCCAGACAAGCAAAAAATGGCTTGGGAAGGTGAATTTTGGGAGAGCTGAAGAAGTCCCACATAGGGAAAAGCCTGGGTATACTAGAGGAGTATAATGCTGGATGGACCTAGGAGAGCTGAGGAGATACCTATATGATGTAAATTCTAGGTGATAACACTTAGGTGAGGCCTTTCTCTAGGCTCCAAGGGTCTCCTTAGGTGTATTTGGAAGACTGGTTCTTAAGATATGGTCTTGATAAGGGAACTTCTCCCTAGTGTTCTTGAACTAGGGGTAGTGGATTGCATAGGTCTTCTATGTTTAAAAAATTTAGGGATATTTGATCATATTAACCACTTAATTTCTACTTCTTTCAAGGTTCAGAAGTCTACCTGAATGGTTCCGAGGACCTGGGAGAAGGACTAAGATAGGCAGAGATTCAAGGCTTCCTTGAGTTTTCCTATCATCTAAAATGAGGATCCCTGAGGTCCTAATTATAGGAAGTTTTTTTACCCTAGGTGAAGAAGACACCTCACAGAGGTGTGTTTAATAGGTGTGATGTATAGGGTAGTGCGCAATTGTACCCTACGCAAATATTTTGAGCGCACCTTTCTAAATATTATGTGGTACCGCTAGTGCACAGACAGGACTTATACAGTGATGTTATTTAGGACGTGTGCAGACCTCCTAGGTGAAATGTGTGACCCTTGATCTTCCTTATCATTTTCTTTAGTAATTACCTTGTGAAACTTCTCATTATCACATGAAAAAATGGAGTTTGAAGAAAATACCCCATTAGGATTGGATCTAATCGAAAGAAGAGGATTTGATCCTAAGGTGGAGGAAAAAGGAAGTTGATGGATCCTTCAATATTTGGACTTTACGTGTTCATGAACCTTTATTATAAGACTTGATAAACATTATGACTTGAATTCCATGCAAGGGGGAAGATAAAGGGTGAGCCACATAGGTGGGCCATGTAGGTAGACCATGCAGGGGTGCCTCACAGTTGGACCGTGTAGGGATCCCCGCATCTATAAATAGTATCAATGGCCTTGGTGGTCTTACTTTACACTTTATATTTGTTGTTGTCACCACACCAGTGATCTCACCACACTATTATATTCTCTGAATTTCATTCATGCAGATCCAAAATTCCCTTACCCATGTGATGCATACACCTTCATGAGGTCACCTAGGCAAGTGACCTGTGCGAGGCACCTGGGAGAGTGACCTACACAAGGCCATTCCTTTTCTAGATTTTTGAATTTCTGAATTTTTACCAAAACCAAGATTTATTTATAATGAAATCTTTAAACTCCTTATAGATTACCAATGATTTCTCATAATGATAAATTTTCTGATGAACAATCTGAAAATCATATCAAGGAGGTGGTTGATGTTGTCATGCCAGATTATTACAACGTATGTGAAACTACTCACCTGGACTTGGAAAATCACATGAAGAAGAATAACTATGAATATCTTGAGATTAACTATCTTCCACTCTATGACCAAAAAAATATAAATTATGTATTCATCCCAAATCTTAAGAGTTATGTCCTTATTTCTCGGTTCCAAGAATATAATAATTTTACCACCGTAACATTTCATCCAAGGGAGCATACATCAATGTGGGAACATCATCTACAACCCCTGTCATACATCACAATATCTATAACCCAGACTTTCATCCTCTTACCCCTAAGTTAAATATACACATCTATTCATATATCATCCATGATTCCAAGACATATCAATCAATAGGATGGAGGGAAGACTGGGACCTCTTCTTGGGAGGGGGTGTCAGACCTGATTGGATGTGGGTGTACTCGGTGAGCCAGACCTGTGCTGATTTTATAGACAAACTAAAGGGCGTTGAAATTTATGAGGATATCAGGGTGGCCTAGAAATACTTATACAATAACCCATACATTATTCTCAATATGATAAGCTGATGGATCCCATAGACCTACTCTTTTCATTTGATAAACGGAGAAATTTTCATTAGTCTATAGGATATATACAAGATATATGGAGCTCCCATCCTCAAAGATATGTATGATGAGTACATTCCCCTAAAATCCTCATGAGATGATGTTGAATGGATTCCCCTTTTAGATCATGGGTTGTTGAAGATATCCCAGTATGTCAATAATTAAGGACCTCATCAAAGAGGGTGTCCATTCTAAAGCATGGATAAATGATTTCTTTGTGCCCAAGGGAGAGGGACCCAGATGAAAATGTCCCATGGGATGTCCCGTAATGGTGAATTGGGATGTTTCATTTAAATTATTCCCCAAATTGGAACAAGGTGAGTACCACCAATGGGGGTATGCAATTAAGTATGAAATACCCTCCAAGACACATCTCAAGAGCTTCTTTGTGATATGGATAAGCATTTATATCCTTCAAATTTTTGAATACAATGGTTGGGTGAGGTTGGTAACATTCTTTATTTTAGTCAAGTTATAATAGGGGAAGCGTATAAGGTTGGTATCTCTTATCTTGGTGTGGATATATCGGTGTCTGCCACATGTGCACACAAGGAAGGCCCTTTTATAATTATAGGGACGTTCCAAGTACTGTGGGGGTGGATCAAGACACATTTATCCTCTTATCACATGTTGAGTGTAATTAAAGTTCCAGCGGGCCAATTTTGACTATTTTTTCAGTCTGTTTCTAGTATATATCCCTTATCCCTGAAGCACAATGAAGCTTTAAAGAGACTAAATTTATTTAAGGAATTTAACTTATTTCCATATGGGGATCCACCAACTAGGTAATTCACCAATGATGGAAAAACTGGGGATGAACTAAGATCATATATGATTTCAGTCGGGGATGGTGTTCAAGCAACCCAAATCAATAGTGAGTTAAATTTGAGGCCTATGATCCATATATATTTTCATGAAAATTCAAGTACCTATAGTAAATAGTTGTATCCCCTCTTTTTCATGTTTTTTCATAGAGGCACCCAATGTTTGTTCAGAAAATCTAGATTATCCCTACTGTGGAGGTGAATCATGTGGTAATTAATCTTCCTCTAGTGAGTGAGTCCACTAGGTTGACCTATTGGTATGCTGAAGCTTGGATTTCATCATATCCCCAAAGAGCGTTAACAATGAGTATACCCTAATTCGTGACCATGATGACTACTGGATGGGGAAAGTGTGGTAGAAAGGATCCACTCATTCTAGGGAGTGATATTTACGAGGCCCCGAGATCTCCCAAGTAACCCCATACAAGTTTTATTCTTCCATCCATGGTCAAAAGGGCTATGCTAGCTGAGATTGAGCATAGTCGGTCCAACCACCATCTCTAAGAGGAAACCTGGGCTCCAGATTCCCACCCTTCTACCATGACATAGAGATATGGGAAGCCCATGAAATAAATGAGTGACAGGTCAACTTCATAGAAGATTGGAACAAACTTGGACTTCTTGTGACCAGAGGCGATCCAAACTTGGTAGGATAAGCCTTCTAATGCCAATGACCTATGGTCACTCCTCTATATCGGGTTTCAGATTCCACATGATGGAGATGTTCAAGACCCACCCAACCTCTACTTTGATACTAACCCTATTGAGGTAGGAATATATATCTTGGAGCTGGAGATGCTCATTTATTCCACCATTTATTGGATCCTCACTATGAGGTAAGTGGAGGACATGATGAAATGGGGGGCCACTAAGGGGGTTAATGATCCCTCCTCTGATTAATGGGATGACTTAATAAATCCTCAAGTTGTATGTTTTCCAATCTATTTTTTCCTCATTCACCCCTTTCTTATTTATTTTGAAGAAAATGTAACTACTAAGGAAAGGGTGACCCTGATTTGCAGTGGGTAGAGGGAGAATCAGGCGAGATCCCATCACTGAGATATGGATTGATAGGATCCCCTATGGGGACTAAGGAATCAACTCCTAAATCAAGGGATCTATCTTTAGGTGATAGGATGATGGAGGTGGAGATAAAAGAAGAGTCATCTTGACTGCCACCTCTAATACATGTCTTTAAAGAGTAAATTGTTAGCCATACTCCGTCAAAAGTGAAGGAACAACAAAGGGTGAAGTATTTATCCCAGTGCATCATTAGTTAGGGTGATTTTTCCTAACACCATTTCTTCTTTATTTATTCAGAGTAAACGTTTAATGATTATTATGGGTTGCAGAATCTAATCCTTTCTCCTATCTCAAGGGGATTAGGGGTGATCCCCTGATAATTGAGGAGGACATCCCAAATGAGGTGAAAATTCATATCAGTGAGTTTGTTCACTCAATATAAGAAGTATAAAGGTATGAGGCCACATTTTTTATATAATTGAAGAGAGGGAGTAGAATCTTGGTAATATAAAATGTATATCATAATGTGTCATGTTTAAATTACTGAATTATATTTCTTATGATATTTTAGATCTAAGACATACACTATAGGACCCTGCGATTAATGATGATGGTCCTATCACCACTTCAAAAGGGGATAACATGGATCTCAGACCGTCAAATGAAGGTTTTTATGTTGGTATTGATCTATCAGGTACTGAAAGATTTGTTCCCACTAAGATGACCATGGATGCTACTGATGGCGGATCTGATTTGGGTGTTGAGACCATCATCTTAGAAACCCTTACTAGTGAGGCTACTATGAGACTTGATGCCAAATATATTTAAATAATTAAAAAAATTAATCCAAATATTTATATCCTATGATCTTTTGAGGATTTTGGAGACTTTAATAAGGGTTTGTATGGACGTGATTTTTCCTCTTATCTTATTTTCGTTATACCCCATGGAAAACCTTCTTGCATTCAATGTCTTAAATTTATGATCTTGATCGATGTAGCTCTGTGTGTAGAAAATGTAACCAAGGTAATCCATGAACAGAGCATTGAGTTTAGTCATGTCCTTATTGTTGGGGGAATGATAGTCGAGGGCCTCGAAGTGAGGAATTATCAAGAGACTTCCCTCTCGAGCCCTGAGCATACTCATGGGAATGTTCCCTAGTATGAGATCCTGGTTCAAAGTGTTGAGATCGAGGGTACCATTGAAGAATCCAACCAAGTAAATGATCCATTGAGAGTTAAGTTCCATCAACTTATTTGACTGTATTTCTCTTTATTATATTTCTATGTCGATGACTAATTCCATTTGTCTTTCAGTGTCAGAAGTTATAGTATCTAATCCCAAAGGGGAGGCCTCTACCTCAAATTAACTAGCAACATAGGGAGAGGATGACAGCTCTTTTAGAAGGATAATAAAATTTAATTCTATAAGTGAAATGAATTTGAAGTATACCCCTCCCCTTGTTACTATCTTCATGGTGAGGTAAGATGTTCAATATACACTATGGGCATTTCATAAACTTATGTGGAAGGATATATGGGAGATGATTTTGAAGACACCCATTAAATGTTTACCTTTAACAATTCCTCATCACCAGAACATTTTTTGGGATTCTGAGTTATGGTGGATTTGACAACCACGTGGTTTACACTATCATGAAGGAAATAATTCACCGGTAGAAGTAAGAGAACAAGTCGCAACAGAGTATTATCAAGTTAATAATGCTCATTTGAATTGATGACATTCGAGATTTACTATCCAGAATAAAACTAAATCATGTCAAGAAATTGATGGATTTTAGGAAATGGGTTGACTAGAAATATTTTCAAATATCATGCCTCTAATGATATATGTACATCGCCTAAGGGGAGCTCACACAACTTCATCATTTTCTGGAAGGGCTTCAAACTGAGGGGGAGACTTCCATTGTGGCTATGGTGGAGGAAATTTTCCTAGATGAGTAGGATGTATTTGTTCAACTAGTCGAGCTACAATAGGTTATCGATGGGTCCAGGATACTCTCCAATAACTGAAGAGTTATATTGATGGATTTTTTTAGAACATGATAGAGAGACTCTAATTCTATGGATGTTACTCTGATTTTTTTGTTCCATAAATAAAAAATGGTTTTTTATTCAATCATCTATGTATCCAACAATGTTTTAATTTATAATTATAATAAGATATTAAATTTGGTTTTTATATAAAAATGTCATCAAATTAATAAGTTGCAACCACAATTATAGGGATGGGGAGGCACTCTAATCTTTTCCTAAGTTCTAGACCATGAGATCATAATAAGAATGTTTCTAGATCCATATGATAGACCCTATGAAATTTATATATTTTGTGTCATCTCTCTTATTTTTTCCTAAGTAAAAATGGAGATAACTTAGTGGGTGAGACTTGGATTTTGGTTATTCTACCCTTTTCGGGGTTTTGTCTTGACAAGTTTTATGCTTATTACTTTTCATTGATCAATTTTTTTTCTAAACTATACGAAGTGAAAGTATAGTGATATGAGACTCGAATTTTACCCATGGTTCCCTTTTTTGGGGTTTTAAACCTAGTGAGTACTTTCTCTGTTTTTATGGAATTTTATAATCTTACAATCTTGAATAATGAAATTGGTGTTTAAGTCAAACATATTTGGCCACGAGTTATAGAGTGATGAACTAAGTAGGGTTTACTGGATAAGAAATTTATGAAATTATTCAAATACACATAAGGGGGGATTTTTTAGTCACAATTTTGTGATCTTCAGATCTAAAACATGATATGAGAAAAGTATTCAAGGGTTGAATATAGACAATATTCTAAAAGTGGTTTCTAGTATGATGTTGTCAGGGATTTAGGAGATAGAATTGGTCTCTCCCAAGGAAGCATGTGCCTCCGGTTGATAATCCATTTTGGTGGGAAACTTATGAAAATCCAACAATTGGTGTATCAATGCTTATCTAAACACATGAATCCTATGTATGATTGGACCTTTGAGTGGGCAACCTATGAAAATCCAAACAGAGGTGTATTGCTACATAGTCAGAAAAATGTTTCTTCAAGAATCTGACATTCTATTGTCATTGGTCAAGGATTTTGTGAAGATATGAATTTCTCAGGACCATGAAGAGTATTTTTTTAGGGTAATTCATATAAGAATGAAGAGATCATCTCTGTTGATTCTTTCCATGAATGCAAAACCACTCATATATGGATTTGGTTCCTTTAAAGGAAGGGGATATTTTTGGGTGACCAACATAAGGAAGAAAGGATCTTCCCTATAAAAGGTTAAAGCATAGTGAAATTTAACAAATTACAACAAGGAAATTAAGGTATACATTTTAAGTTCTTTTATATTTGGTATAAATATTAGTAATTTTCCCTTTCATGTTATTTTTTCCAAGAATGTTCCATAATCTTCAAGCATTAAGGGGTATGGTTATAATCTATAATATGGAGGTTTTAGGATTCGAGGAGTGACATGGGATATGTTTGAAAGGAATGATTGTGCTCCATGTTTGAGAAGTGGTTCTTATAATAATGTTGTTGTGGCTTATGGATATAAAAGAGGTCTCTCCTAGGAAAAAATGTGCCTATGGTTGACAGACCCTTTTGGTGGGAAACATATGAAAACCTAATAATGGGAGTATCAATACATAGTTATATAATGGAATCCTCTTGATGAATGAACATTTTGGTAGGATACTTATGTAATGGCAAACTTGGTTGTACTACTACATAGTTTGATAAAGGTGTCTTAAAGAATATGAAATTCCATTAACAATGGCTGAATAAAGATTATGGATATTTGGATTTCCCTAGACACAAATTTTGGTTTGTAGATGGAAAGTGATTGAATATGGAAGGATCATTTCATATCAAAATTATCCAAGAATTAGAAGAAATTGTTCCCTATACAGGTCTTACCCATATGTAGTAAATGGGAATTTTTTTATTATTGTTAGGCCAAAGACATAGGATTGATTCATCACTATGTATCTCATCAAAGCAAGAATCAAGACACACATAGTTATCGTATGAAATTATTCTATGTAGATCTGACTCATACATAGGGAAGGGGTATATTTTTATGTTTTGTTTGGACCAAGGATTGGAGACTCGGGCGTCACTATGTATCCTATGTAGGAATCAAGCCACACATAGTTCTTAAATGGGGTTGTGGTGAGAGACCAACACTAAGGATTTTGATTCACTCAAGCAAGGATGAAAATGTTATGCAGTTTTGCATCGTGAAATGAGAATGTGGACTAAGCAGTTTCATTTCATGTGGTAAAGATGTTGTAGTACTATTTAATTTATCATGAATAAGACATTAAGCTATATATTTTCGAGTCTTAAAGCTTGACCTATGGTGACTTGTAGTTTTAGGTTATAGAACTAGGACCATATATTTGGCCTTTTAAGTTTTGTCATATAGTACCATGGTGCTATGAGGTTTAAAATTAGGAAACAAGGATGAGGAAACCATAAAGTTTAATATCATACAACCAGGAAGAAGGTTTCATGCAGTTTATCATCTTGTGATGTGGATGATGTGGTATCTTGATCACACAATGTATTTCCTGAGGAACCTTGAATTGGTAGGGGAAGTAATGATCTATCCATCCATCAATACTAGGGAATAAGATCTATTATAGTGGACCTTGTGTATGGATTAAGGGCCCTCCCACTTTTTCTTAAGATTTGGATGTTTCTTCGCTGGTATCATCAGGGTCCTGAGAGCCAAATCTAGTTATCCTTAGAGAAACAAACAGAGGTATACTTTCATGTTAAAATATCATGTTGTCTAATTTTGATGTTCCTCTAAGTGATGCAAGATATGAAATATTTTCTCATAAAGTCACTCTAATTCATCTGATCGATTTTTGGATTCCGCATCTATAGATAATTGATCACAGATGGTAACGTGGAGCGAGGGAAATTAGACTTAAATGGGTAGGACTTATTCTATCTCATATACAATCGAATACAGTGTCACCCGCATGGCGATGAGGTTTGTAGTCTGGACGGCCCATAAGGCATGAAAGATCTTGTTAGAACAATATTTTTTATCTTTATTCACCATCTTATGGATTATGTTTAATAGATTCATGTTGAAGGCATCTATATGTCCATTATCCAATTAATGATAACGATAAGAATTGTTGGTTTTGATATTATACTCCTGATACAAATTTTCCAACTCAGAAGAAAAGGAAGTGGTGTTGTTGTCCATCAATATTGTATGAGAGACGCCGAATTTGGTAATGATGTTGGATTTCAAAAATATGAAAATTATTTAACCCTAACTTCTTTGAGGGGTATTTCTTTGGCCCATTTGGGGAACAATATGGTAGTAGTTATTATTTATTTGAACTTCTTGTCCGTAGCTGGAGAATAGATTTTGATATCATCCATTCCCCATATAGAAAATGGTCGGGAGTATTTGGAAGTGTGTAGTAACTATGGGATGATATGAACCATGATATATGTGAATAGATGACCGAGGTGGGTCGGGTATGATGGTTGAGAACCATTGTGATTTATCAAGCATGAGAAGTGTTATATTGGAGTAGTTTGAAAGTCCCATGTTATTAAAGGTTATAAAATCAAATGGAAATTTATTTTTTTCCTAGAGTGGGGGATGTTTTGAGAATTAGAATTTAGATCTGAATTCCAAGGGTTGGAATGTATTGAGGATATGTTTTTGGAACCAGTTTTCAGTCCGAGAGGTGTTTTGGGTGATCGAGTTAGAATTTGAGTGGGGTTGGGGGACCCCCTTTGATAAAATTATATTTGTAGGTGGATTTTTAGGCCATAATGGCTGAAGGTTTCATTATGACGAGGGATGTCCCGGAGGGTTCATGCTGCGACCAGTGGGTGTCATGTCATAATGGGATTTCATGTCGGTTTTTGTTTAACACAAAAACCTTATGCCGGTAGGTCACACTACGACATGGATTTTTACACTTTTATAGAGAATATTATCTATGGGGTTTGTAAAACCTTATATTTTTCATTCATGGTTGTCTACAGAGGAATCTGGTCTTGTTATGACCCTTTAGTTGTGTCATGATGGCTTTCCATAATGGGTGTCACGACTTGGAGTGCAGAGGCACAACACTACGAGGATGGGAGGTCGCGCCCGAGAAGATCAGGCCTTGCATGTAAAAAATATACCCCTCCATGACCTAGAGGGGCCACTCTATAACAGAGATGGTTAGGGGAGATCCTTCTATCTAGGGATAGTCGTGTCATGACCCAAGGGAGTCAGACCATGATAGTGTTTGGATGAGGTTCGAGGGTGGGCAGTCATGCTGCAACCCTCAAGGCCACTCTACAATATAGGGTATGGTATGTTTTTTAATAATAATAAACTAATATTTATATGATTGTACCCCTTCAGGTTTTAGGTCGAGTAAGAAATTAAGAGAGTCTATTTATGGGTGCCTCCACCCACTCTTTCCCCATCTGATCTCCCTTAAAGATGTGATTTCTTGGTTTTTTCCATGGTGATTCAAGGCGAGTTACCTAATTTCCTTTTGTTTTCCTTCCCTTTCATTGCCTCTGATTTTATAAAATTTCATGTTAGGGTGTGACACTAATTCTAGAAGAGCATGATGAAATCATGTTGATATGACAATGATTTTTTTTATGGATTTGTTGTCTTAAGACCAATTGTTTGTAATTTTATTACATGTTTATTCAACTATTTGAATATTAATAATAATATACTATTTTATATTGTTCATTTTTCTGCATTAATTTAATGTAATAATGTTCCAAAGTATCGGTTTCATTGATAAGTTCACAGAAATTCCCCTCTATGACGAGAACCTTAAAATTCTATGATTATATTATTAAATATAATTATATAGTCAGATAACATTATATGATGGGACACATAGAATGTGGATATAAGTTGTGAGTACTCGTAATCATATGAGACTTCTTATCATGAAGTTCACACTTGGTAATCTCTAAGATGGTAGATTTTGAGAACATACCCGCCAGTAATAATTCATCATGTTTTGGTGCCATCAGATGTTCCTATCTCTGAGCATGTGTGTTGATCCTTATACTTTAAGATTTTTATTAATTCCTATTACAACTCGCGCACTTAGATTTTTATTCATAAACCATGAAAATACAGTCCATGATGAAGCTGGATACCTTGGGTGCATCATGAGTGATGTGTTATTAATGAACAAGTTGAGGAATGATTTTTTCCTTTCCATCTTTATGGTAGTTGATATTTCTACCCTTTGATTAAAATAGAATCATTTCATTAAATTTCATTTCCATGGTGTAATGACATGTTTATTTCAAATGGTCAAATAAAGATGTACCATGCATATAGTTTGATGACACAAATATGCAACCTAGTTGTCAGTATTGTGACATTATGTTCTTTCTCTTAGGTTCCTTGACCCATTTCTAGACAATAATATTGGGATTTATGAGTACTCGTCTAATACCAATAAGAAATAATCGTAGAGGGTCACACACAAAGTGTTTTCATTTATATAAATTAAATTATATTTAAATTTAATTAATGAAATTAATATTATTCTCAAGACTGATGAATAATTTTATTCAAGTTATAATGATCTCATAAATTAAATAAATATTTATTCACCAAATCATGAATAAAATATATTTATTTATTTTATTGAACATTTAATAAAAAATTATTCACTAGTTTGTGGATAAAAATATTTACTTGTGAACAAAATGTTTATTCGGGTATTCAATAAATTCTGAGGATGATTAACAAACCAAGATCATGTCCATTGATAGATATTTATTTTCTAGCCAATAAAATTATATTTATCACTATGCAAGTTAGAACAATCCATAAAATGATATTACTATTATTATTATTCTATGACCTAAGGTTTGTTAAAAATTATTATATTATTTAAGGGTCATTATGCAATTAAATAATATTTTAACATAAACCCTAACACTATAAATAGATGGTTTTGTCTATTATCTAGCATTAATCGAAAATAGAAAATTGAGAATCATTGCATACAATATATTTCTCTCTCAAATGCTCTTCCACTCATATTCCCAAGAGTAAGAAGAAATCCTTATAGCTCAAAAGATGAG
The DNA here is from genome assembly GCA_963277665.1 of Viscum album. Classification (NCBI taxonomy): domain Eukaryota; kingdom Viridiplantae; phylum Streptophyta; class Magnoliopsida; order Santalales; family Viscaceae; genus Viscum; species Viscum album. Next base: position 1,380,626,968 of record OY728143.1, on the reverse strand, counting down.
CGATCAAGGTGAACAAAACAAGATGATTGATCTTCCATGCTAGTACCTGACATTCCATTTGTTATTTTATGTAGATCAAAAGATCATGTACGGATCATCACTAGAGAGATTCTATACTTGGGCCCTACATGAGTAATAATTATAATCCAAAAAAGGGTCTTTATGATGATCAATATCATCATCATCAAATAAAGATCATACCAGATATTTATTTCTTCAAATATAAAGAAATTAATAATAAATTTAACATGAAAGATCCTCTATTGGAATTTCAGGTAGCTGTAAGTCAAATTAATTTTTGATTTATTGCTCATCAAATACACTTCGGTTTTATCCATAACCACAATTTTCATGTTTTAGATAAAGGATGTCCTAACAGGATTACCACTTTTCATCACTTTTCATTTTGTTAGAGGTAAATCACCCTATGAATTTTTCTATGGATTCAATTCATTTGGATGAAATTGGTGAGTGATTGGGTGTTGTGTGATGGGGATTTTGTTCATAGACGTATTGGAAGCATTCCATGTTACACTAGATTATCACCACTTTAGGTTTTAAGGAGTGGAATTCAATCAGTGAGTTATTTTCCATTATGCATAAAATTAAATAATTAATTATAAATTGTTATAATTAATTATTTGGTCACTGTGGATTGAGATACGAGATTGGGTGTTTACATGATCATAAATGAGGCATATATGGACTTGGTTGAGAATATATGAAGCATCAAAAGGATGGGAATAAAATAAATGAAGTGTAGTGAACCTAAGATAGGCGCCCTTAGTTCCCCTAAGTAGGGAAGTGTGCTGGATTAGAAAGGGTATCCTAAGGATGGGTCATCCAAAAACCTTGAGGTACCTTATAGACTTTGGGGATAGTTGAATAGAGACTAGGGCGAGTGCTCTTTACCCACTAGTATATGAGCACCCGGGTGGGTATACCTGAGGTAGGTTTATGGATAGGTTGGGTGTTAGTGGACCTACCTAGTTTGACTTAGAAGGGATATGAGCTTCATGATGCCTCTCCAATGAGATGTATTGGTGTCATGGATTACAAGACCGGTTTTTACATGATTTTATCATGGAGATGTTAAGGGAAACAATTCCCTCAAAGTGATAGGTTTTGAACCAAGAGTTGGAGATGAGAAAATGGAATCATGGGGGGTTTTTGGACTGAGGTTTGACTTATAGGACCATTGTGGGTGCCCTAACCATATGTGGACCCTAGATAGGGTTGGTACAATTAGGCCAAATAGGGTGATGATAGATGGTTTAGAGGGAATGAATATACCAGTTTATAATTTTTAAGAGATGGATTAATTATGTAAATTAATTTTCAAATTTAGTTAACATGGTTGACTACCATTGTCAAAAATGAGAGAAAGAACACATGAATATTTTAAATAAGCTTGGTCTAAAGTGGAACTACTCTACTCTTACACCTCTACTCTGTGAGAGATACCTTTTGTACTAAAATTATTTTTTAAATGGAATCATAATACAATTATAACCCAATTTTTATAGTGTAAGTATAAATAAGACACCTATATTTTTTATGGAGATTCACAACCCAATTACAACATTGAATTTAGACTGTGGGAGTCAAAACTCGAATGGACCTGTATTTTGAATCTAGGTTCACAACGTGGAGAAAAAAAATTATATAAAATAATAAATAGAAATTGTGAGTGTGCATGATAGATAGGAATTAGTGTTATAGACATAAGAAACTGAGATGAAAATATATATAAATAAGAGAAACACTAGTACTAGTTCTTGATTATTGGATCGAACTGTCTTTTTAAGGCAGTAAAAGTTGAGGAAGTCTATGTACAACACTCTAGAGATCATCCAGCAGATTAGAGAATTTGTCACACAAGATCAAAAATGTTCACAACACTTGAAAATATAAATTTTTAAAGTTTAAGAAAAGGATAGTCATAGAAAAATAATTATATCAGTATTTCTGTGTATATATGTCTTCCAAGAGGTTCTCACACTTCCTTATAAATACAAAAAACTCAACACATCTTAGAAAAAAGTTAGATAATTAAAATTCAAAATAATTGATATATGATTATCGAGGTGGGGGAGAGATATAGAGATAGAGTGAGGGATATGGAGAGGGAGGGATAACGGGAGTGAGAGACGTAGTGGGGGGAGGGGAGGGGAGAGAGGTTGAGAGGGAGGGAGGGAGGGAGGGAGATGATCTCCCAACTCTTATCTAAAATTCAAAACCTATAACAATTCAAACTAGAGAGAGGGATAGGGAGAGTGAGAGAGAGAGAGATTATCACCCAACTCATGTCCAAAATTTAAAACTAATAATAAGTCAAACTAATTTGAAATCATTGTTAGAATAGTAAAAGAACACCATTTTATTAGGTCAAAAATAAATGTAGTTGCATAAGGGTTAAATACCATATTGTGTAAAGGTAACAAAGAAATTATATACCTTTTGTAAAGGTAAAAGAGAGATTATATATCTATTGTAAGGGTAATTTGTTTTTCAAAGGCTACATTAGGGTACGATAATAGTCATGTAAGGGTAGAAATAAATTTTTATACACAATGTAAGAGTAAGAAGATATATTTTTAAGGGTAAATAGAAACTATCTAAAGGTAAATTAAAAATTATAAAAATTTTGTAAGTGTTTATAAAAATTGTGTAAGGGTATATAAGAGTTTTACGTAAAGGTATAAAAAATATTACAAAGATCATATAAAGTTACTTCCAATATCGCATAAGGGTAACATGAAACTTATAAGATTTATGTAAAGGTCAAAATAAATTTATAAAACATTCATAAAGGTGAATTTTAGAATACAGAACCTATATAAGGGTATAAATGATTTTCAAAGGTTGTGTAAGGGTAAAAAATAATCACGTAAAGGTAAGATAATGAATTATGTAAAGTTAGGTTATAATTTCATTTAAGGGAAACTCAAATTTTATATATATTGTGTAAGGGTAAGTAAAATACTGAGAAGTAATATAAAAACATGATATTTTTTATAAAAAAATAATATAATAAATAAAATTAATGATAAATAAAATTAATAAAAAAATTGTGAGGCATGAAATATAATTAGAAAAATATTGTTTTGAAAAATATTTAAAATATTTAGACATTTTTAGTATTCAAAACATAAAATATAAATACCTCAAAATTAGAAAAAACAAACTCTCTAGCCATAAAAATATTCCCCTATTTGGAAATTACAAAATGAAAAATATTTTTTAAAAATTATATCATTTTTTTAAATTTATCAAAAAAATGAAATATTTAAATTAAATATTAAATATTCCCTTCAATAAAAGAAAAATCACTATTGGAAAATAATCCTATACGAACAGTTTGGGTGGCGATTGTCTTGTCTGGTGTCGGTATAGGTGGGCTATACCAACAATTTCCAAACCATTAGTATAGGTAATATGAAATACCTATACCAATAGTTTTTAAAATCATTGGTATATGTAATTCAAAAAAAAACATGGCTTATTTTTATCTCTAGACATCCAATTTATATCTTAACAACCTAACCCCTAAGATATAATTTTTTTTTGAAACATAATATAATAAATATGTATATATATATTTATAAGTAAATTAATTCTTGATGTATTCAATGTTATTTGATAAAATAATTTGATAAAAATAAAAAATACCTATACCAATGGTTTTCTAAATCGTTGGTATCGAGTTATTAAATAGAGGTTATACCAATGGTTTTAGCCAAACCACTGGTATAGCTATCACCTATACCAACGGTTTTGGAAAAACTGTTGTTATAGGGCCATTTTATTGAGGTCATACCAATGTTTTTTTTTCAAACCCTTGGTATAGGATCATTTTATTGTAGATATACCAATGGTTTGGCCAAAACCATTGGTATAGGTCCATTTTATATTATTGAATAAAATAGTTTTTCAAAATAAATTGCCATCATTCCAAGTTCAAATTTTGTTTTCCCAAATCTAGAAAAATTTGATGATTTAGTAAAAATATCTACAAGTTGATTTTCATTTGGAACACATTATAAAATATCTTCTTCATTAACATAATCTCGAATAAAAAGAAATCTCATGTCAATATTATTAGTTCAAGAATGTTGTAAAGAGTTTTTTAAAAAATAAATAGAAGATTGATTATCATAATAAATATGTATCTTTTCAAAATTAAAACCAAAATCAGAAAAAGTTTGTTTAATCTATAATGATTTAGAACAACATGATGAAGCAAAAATATATTCACTCTTATTAGAAGATAAATAAATAGAATTTTGTTTTCTTAAACTCTAAGAAACTAAATTTTTGCCAAGAAAATGACACATACCTGAGGTACGTTTTTATCAAGTTTGTATCCTTCAAAATCTGAGTTAGAGTAACTAATTAAATAAAAATATATCTAAAATAAAATAATCCAGTATTAATAGTTCCTTTAACATATCTAATAATATGTAAAACATTCCTTTAAGTGAGACTCTTTAGGATCAGATTAAAATCTAGAACATAAACTAACACTAAATATTGTATCAGGTCTAAAACCGGTTAAATACAAAAAAGTTACAATTGTGATTTTAAATAATTTAGAATCAATATATTTTATAGAAACATTAGAATTTAATTTAAAACTAATACTCATAGAGGTTTGAAAAGTTTTAAAAGAATCAAGAACAAAATGCTTAACCAAATTTTTAGAATATTTAAATTAATTAAAAAAAGTACCATTATTTCTATGATTAATTTAAAGACCTAAAATGAATTTTATATCAAATTCACTAGACATAAAATTAGAATTTTTTTACAAAGAAATTAATTTTAAGATCCAAAAACAATATCGTAAACATAAATCTGAACAACTAAAATATCATTTAAAAATATTTTGATAAAAAAAATTGATCTACTTTACCTTTATTAAAATCATTTTTAACAAAAATAAATTCTATCATACCAAGAACGAGGTTATTTTTTAAGAACATATAATGCTTTTTATGATTTAAAAACATGATTAGAAAATTTATCATTTTCAAAACCAGGAGGTTGAGGAACATAAACTTCTTCAGAAATCAAACCATTTAAAAATTCACTTTTAAGATCTATTTAAAATAACTTAAAACCTTGAGAAGATAAAATTTTTAATAAAATTATGAAATATCAAATAAAATAAACATAAGAAAAAGATTCATAAAAATATATACCTTCTTCCTAAAAAACCTTGATCAACATTACTAGATTTATTCTTAACAATTTGACCAGATTCATACATTTTATTTCTCAAAATCCATTTAGTTCAAATAACACGATTATGTATAGGGTCTCAACTAAATTACAAACATTATTTCTAGAAAAAATATTAGGTTATTATTGAATTTAAATAATTCAATTAGCATTATTCAAAGAACCTAAAACGTTATTAGATACACAATCAAAAACAAAGAAGAATTTTTTTGAAAATTTATAACAAAAATTCTAGTCTTAATACCAAAATGAACATTACTAATAATATTATCAACATGGTAGTCTTTATGAACCTTGAAATATTGAGGAAAAAAATGAGGAGAAATATTCCCTTTATATTTAACAATCACAGTATTATTATTATAAACTATATAAGCTTTAATGTTATAATAATAATCAAGAAGGATACCTTAAACACTTTTAGCATCAAACTCATCTGGATTGTATTTTTTATTCAAGATAAAAACTTTACAACCAAAGACTTTAAAATAACATACCTTTGGTTTTCTACAATTAAAAAATTCATATATATTTTTCTTTAAAAATGGTCTAATTAAAATTCTATTCAAGAAATAACAAGAATTATTAATATATATTGAACAAAACTACTTAGGAAAAAAATATTCATTAAGAATAGTTCGAGCCATTTCTTGAATAGTTCCATTTTTACTTTCTACATCACCATTTTAGTGTTGTGTTATTAAATCATAAAAGTTATGAACAAAACCATTATCTTTACAAAACTTATCAAACTAAAAATTAAAAAACTCACCACCTTTATCACTTCTAATGGAAACAATTTAAGAACCTTTCATATTTTGAACTAGCTAACAAAAAGAAGTAAATCTATCCAAGGTTTATTGTTTATGAGGAAAGAAATAAACCCATGTAAATCTACTGAAATCATCAATAATAACAAAAAAATATTTCATTCCACCCATACTTGCAATTTTCATAGGACCAAAAAAATCAAGATGCAATAATTCAAGTGGTATAGAAGTATAAATAATATTGGTAAATCGAAAATATTCCTTTTATTGCTTACCTTTTAAGCATGAATCATAAACACAATCTTTTCTTAAATTTAACTTAGGTAAATATAGAATCGTTCCATGCTTGGATAATTTATATATTATTCAAAAATGAGAATTTCTAAGCCTTATATTCCAGAAAACATGATAGTTTTTTATATAATTAATACACTTAACATTTTTATTAGATAGATCAAAAAAATTAATAGAATAAATATTATGGTTTCTATACGCATAAAAGAAAACAAAATTATCTTTAAACACTAAATATTATCCATCTTCAAACTTAACATACATACCATCATCAAAAATTTGTGAGATTATAATTAGATTATGTTTAAGTACTTAAACATATAAAACTTTATAAATTAAAAAAAAATAAAAAAAACTTACTTCACCGAAACCATTAACATTGTCTTTATAATTATCTCCAAAAGTGATGGGGCCTCCATCAGATTAGGTATAAGTGAGGAAACTTGATAGGTCGTCGGTCATGTGATAGGAAAAAAGTTTTCCCATAGACCATGTTTTCTTGAGATTATTAATATGGTTGTCCTAAAAAGATAAATTATGCAGAGAAAAGTTTTAGTACCCATGCTATTTTGGGTCTAATTGGGTTAGCAATAAAACTAATTAGTACCTAGATAGATTTAAAACACTTACTGTAAGGAAATATATAAAATAAATATTTTTAAATAAAAGATATAGTATAAACAATATATTAAAGAAAACTAATAGAACATTAATTAACATGATTTCCTTACAACCCAAACCTAAAACATGCAACAAGAGAAATTTTTTCAACAAAAATTTTAACAAAAGTAGTATTTTATAACTTAGGAATCAGTAGATAATAACCAAAACTATTTTTATCTTTATTTGGCATCATCATATAAACCATATTTTCATATTTTTCCTTTCATTTAACAAAATTATATAACGTTTATTTTAGTATAAAAACTTAATTTCTAATATTATCATTCTCCTTTTGAACAAAATCAAAATAATCATAGATATTATATTTTCAACATGATGTAGAATTTATTATTTCTTCCTTTAGAAAGAGAGTGATAATATTAGGAATTTTTTTTCCTAAAAGAAACATTATCTACTTTTATTTAAAGAAATAAAAAATATTAAAATATTATTTTTATGATGAAACTGAATAAAGATAAAATTGGTTCCGGTTATAGTGTGTATATCTATAAGTTATACAAGACTACTTTGGTTAAATGTTATGCTGTAAAAGTTTATTTTGTTACATGCATTAAGAGTAGGTTTGAAGGGAATTATGATAATGAATATTCTTTTATATTTTCTCAATATCTAGGATATACTAGAGTTTTTATTTAAAAAATATATCTATTATAGTACCTTATAATAAATGTTTTAAATTTGTTTGGATACCAAATAATTCTATTATTAATTCCATTGGACCCAAAATAACATGGGTATCAAGATTTTTCTCTACATAATTTATCTTTTTAGGATAACCATATTAATAATATCAAGGACACATGGTACATGGAAAATGGATATTCCCAACACATGATTGATGAAATATCGAATTTCCTCACTTATTCAAAATGTGATGGATACTCTATCACTTTTAAATATAATTATAAAGGTAGGGATAATGTTTTTAGTGAAGTAGGTATTTCTCACATTTTAATTTTGAAAGTTTTATTTTTTAAGGAATTAAACATAAACTAATTATAATATCACAACTTTTTTATCATGGTATGTATGTTGAGTTCAAATATTATATGTGTTTAATGTTTAAAGATAATTGTATTTGGTTTTATGTTCATATAAAGGATAAAATTTATTAAATTAATTTCTATGATCTATCAAATCAAAATATTGAGTGTAATAATTATATAGAAATAAATTATGTTATCTAGCATAGAGGGATTGAAAATTCTCATTTTATAATGATACATAAATTATCCAAGCATGTACATTTCTAGATTTACCCAAGTTAAAGGTAAGAAAATATTTCATTTGCGATTCATGCTTAAAAAGTAATAAACACAAGGAATATTTTAAATTTATTATGTTTTTACTTATGGATATTTTTAATTATTTCATATTGATTTATTTGGTCCTATAAAAACTGTTATTCTAGGTGACAAAAAATATGTTTTTTTTATTGTAAACGATTTCATTAGATTTACATGGGTTTTTTTATAGTCTCATAAACATGGAACCTTAGCTATATTTATTGCTTTTTTATAAGCTAGTTCAAAATATAAAAGGTTTAATTATTTCCATTAGAAGTGATAAATGTGGTGAGTCTGTTAAATTTGAGTTTGAAAAGTTTTTTGAAGATAATAGTTATGTTCATAACTTTTCTAATCCTAGAACCCCGTAGCAAAGTGGTATTATAGAAAGGAAAACCAGAACTATTCAAGAAATGGATTGAACTATGCTTAATTATAATAGTTTTCCTAAGTATTTTTGGGAAGAATATATTAATACTTATTAATATTTCTTGAATAAAGTTTTAATTATACCAATTTTAAAGAAAACCTTTATGAATTGTTTAATGTTAGAAAAATGAAGGTTTTTTATTTGAAAGTCTTTGGTTGTAATTTTTTTATCTTGAATAAAAAAGATAATTTAGATAAGTTTGATGCTAAAAGTGTTCAATACATGTTTATTGGTTATTTTTATAACAATAAAGTTGATAGAGTTTATAATTAGAATACCATAACCATTGAAGAATCCACACATATAAATTTTAATGAATCTTGTGATGTTCAGAAATCTGTTTTGGAAAATTTTGAAGATAATTTCAGTGATTTTAGTTTTGGTGAATAAAATCCTATAGATGATCTAATTTTTGAGGGGGATCTTACTAATAATTTTGTTCCGGAAACAAGAAAGGTTCATAAATATCACCATATTGATAATATTATTGGTAATTTTTATTATAGAATTACAACTAAAAGTTCTGTTTTAAATTTTAATGAAAATTTTGGTTTTTTATAATAGTGTGCTTAATGATGTTTTATATTCTTTGAATGATGATAATTTAATTATTTATATACAAAAAGAACTGAATTAGATTTCTCAAAAAAAAATTGGAATTTATTTGAATACCCTATATAGATCATAATGTTATTTTAACTAAATAGTTTTTTAGAAAAAAAAATGATGAATCAATTAAAATTGATAATAATAAAGGTACACTTGTCACTCAAGGTTATTTTCAAGAAGAACATATAAATTTTGATGAATATTTTAAGCCTATTTCTTATATATAACCCATTATAATTTTGTTATCATTTTTATCTCTTCAAGGTTTTAAGTTATTTCAAATTAATGTTAAAAGTGAATTTTTAAATGGTTTATTTACGAAAAAGTTTATATTTCTCAGCCCCCTATTTTTTAAAATGAAAATTTTCTTAATCCTATTTTTAAATTATAAAAAACTTTATATATTCTTAAACAAGAACCTCATGCATGGTGTGATAGAATTTTTTTTGTTAAAAAAATATTTTAATAAATGAAAATTGGATCCTCTTTTACTATCAAAATAATATCAAATGATATTTTGATTATTCAAATTTATATTGACAATATTGTTTTTGGCTTTAAAAATGATTTTCCTTGTAAAACATCTTCTAATTTTATGGTTAGTGAATATGATATGAGTCTTATGATTGAAATCAAATTATTTCAAAATCTCCAAATTAATCTGAAAAATTATTGTATTGTCTTGAATTAATATAAATATGATAAATATTTGGTTAAAAATTTTGGTCTTTATTCTTGTAAAACTTTTAAAGCCCCTATGAGTATTAGTTGTAAATTAAATTATGATGTTTTTGGAAAATATATTGATTCTAAAATTTAGTTTCTTAGAGTTTAAGAAAACAAAATTCAATTACTTTATCTACTATTGAGAGTGAATATATTTTTGTTACATCATGTTTTCTGAATCATCATAGATTAAATAGAAATTATCTAATTTTGTTTTTAATTTTAAAAGGATACCCATTTATTATGATAATTATTCTGTAATTTATATTTTGAAAAATCCTTTACATAATTCTCAAAAAAATAATATTGAAATAATATTTCAGTTTATTCTAGATTATGTTAATGAAAGAGATATTATTTTAGAATATGTTCTAACTGAAAATAAACTTGCTAGTATTTTTAATAAACCGTTGGATTTTTTTATATTTGAGAAAATCAAATAAGAACTTGGAATGATTAAAATATAGTTTTAAAATACCATTTTATTTTGTTTTTATTGAATACAATATTTACTTTTTAATTTAAATATTTCATATATTTATTTTTGATAAATTTTTAAAAGTGGGATAATTTTTTTAAAACTATTGTTTCATTTTTTTTAAATGATAAAGAGGGATATATTATTATAGATGGAGAGTTTTTATGATTTTGGAGTATTTATATTTTATGTTTTTCCTATTATAAATTCCTCTCATTATTTTTATTATATTTCTAAACAATATTTTTTAATTATATTTTGTATCGAACCAACCCGGGTTCACCTAACCCATCACCTGAATTGGACTACATAGGTAGGGGTGTCCAGACCCGACCCAACCTGAAAAACCTGACCTGACCCAACCAGGTGGGGTCAGGTTATGGTAAAAATATACAGGTTGGGTTTCTTATGGGTTGACCCAAGAATGGGTTGGTTCGGGTCTCGTGTTGGTTGCATATCAACCCGACCCGACCCTTTCACCTAATGGCACGACTGTGTAAGAAAAAAAACAACCCTCGTCCGGTTCGGTGGTGGGATACTCCTAATTTCATTCCCTCATCCCTCCCTCCCTCACGACACTCGCTCCGGCCTCCTCCTCCTCCCCCTGACCCGACCCCAACCTTCCCTTGTGTGTTGAAACCCTCCTTCCTCATTATTCCTTCACAAGAAACATCTAAATCTTGGTCTCCTCCTCCTTCACACCCTCCTCGCCCAAGATCCTCCCCTTATTAGAAAACAATATCTTTCCTGTTATCCTTTCTCAAAACCCTACTCCTCCTTCATCCTCGTCTCCTGCCTCCTTTCGCTCTCACCTCTGGTAAATCACCCTCCCAGACTCGCCTCTTTTCCTTTTTTGAAACTGATTCACCTCCTCTTCCCGGTGTGGTGTGTGTAGTCTATTTAGTGGTACGTAGCTATAATTTTCTTCTGTATTCACAATACATTGAAACTCATTTTGATTTTCTTTTAAGAGTTTAAATTTCATGCTACAAGACTTCCTTCTATGAGAATTTAACTGTGGGTTAAGAATTGAGGGAGAGGAGGAATGTCTTAGCTATTAACTTCACTATTATAATTCTATCAAATTTATTTGAGAAAGAATTTCATTGTCATGGGAAATATTTGATTCCAGGTTTTTTCTTGTTTAAAAAGGTCAAAATTCCCTTTCCTACTTTTACTCCTACTTTTCTTTGCTTTCATTTATGCCCAATAATTGAATTATATATTTTTTAAATAAATATATCAATGGTTGATGGCAGTGTGGAGGAATTGTTAGTCATATAATTATATTTACCATTTTATACATTGTTATTAGATGTAGGTAAAAATTCATTCATATGGAAGGTGGTGCAACAACAACAAGTGGTTATAATCCCCCACTTGTCACAGTAGGAACTCAAAGTCATATGGGTTATGAAACACATTCAACTATATAAATATGAGGGGAGATTTATATCAAACCATTTGAAGAAACTGAAGGTAACAAGTCTCTTAAAAAGGTAATAATTCCTAAACATTCTGTTGGTTATATAGTTTCTCAATTTTGGGATCATTTTAAAAGGAAAAATGGAACAGTTATTTGCAATTACTATGGTAAAGATTATGCTTGCACAACTGGTCAGCATTGAACTAGTAATTTGAATAGGCCTTTGACAAAGTGCAACAAAAATCCTCACAAAAATATCGAGAAAAGTCAAAACACTATTGGTCTTAGAAGGAAGTGTGAAGATGAGGATGATGGAACAATTAAAATTTCAGTAGCTCATTTTAATCAAGAATCCTATAAAATTTCTCTTGCTAAAATGGTAATCATCGATGAGTTATCATTTAAATATGTTGATAATCAAGGACTTAGAGAATTTATTGAAGTTGTTCAACCTCAATTTCAAGTTTTGTCTAGAAAAACAGTTTCTAGATATTTATTGTAGTAATATTTGAGTGAGAAAGATAAATTTAAGTCCATGTTTGATACTTTCTCTCATATGGTATGTCTTACCACTGAAACATGGACTTCAATTTAGAATCTGAATTATGTGTGTGTGACTACACATTTTATTATTGATAATTCGATCTTGAATAAAAAAATAATCTGGTTTTTTCTTGTTGTGAATCATAAGGGGGAAACAATTGGTCGAGTATTAGAATGGATATTGAAACAATGGGGGATTTAAAGGATTAATACTATTTCCATGGACAATGCTAGTTCTAATAATACAACGATCGGTTATTTGGTGAGAAGAGTTAATGATTGGAGTGTGTCTATTATCAAAGGAGAGTATATGCATATGAGATGTTTTTCACATATTTTAAACCTTGTAGTTAGTGATGGGCTAAAGGAAATATCAACATCAATTGGTAGAATCAGAGTTTCTTGTAAATTTGTGAGAAGTTAACCTTATAGATTGGCTCCTTTTAAGATAATTAGTGAGGAGTTATAAATTCTTAGTAAACATGATATAATTATTGATGTGCCTACTAGGTGGAATTATTGTTATTTTATGTTTGATGTTGCAGAATAATATGAGAAGGTATTTATTCGTCTTGAGGAGGATTCAAGCTTTAGGAGTTCTCTTGTCTGTGAAGGTGGGGCTCCAACAACATATGATTGGGAGCGTGCTTGTGTATTTGTCAAGTTTTTAAGGATATTTTATGATAGCACTGTTGAATTTTTTGGTCATATGCATGTGACATGTCACACTTTCTTTCAAACTCTTTATAACATATATAAAAAAATAAAGAAATCGATGAAGAGTATTGATATGACTATGATTGAAATGGCTATCGCAATGAAGGTGAAGTTGGAAAAATATCGGGGTATTGGTTCGAATTTTAATTCACTCTTACTTGTTGCAGTTGTTCTTGATCCCTGATATAAATTAGAATATGTTCAAGATAGTTTTGAAATGATATTTTATGATGGATACAAGAATGAGTTGATCAGTAAATTTACAAAGGTTATGAATAATCTCTTTGAGGTTTATAAATGAAAATATCCATTCCCAGTTGATTAATGCGAGTCATGTTCTCATCAAGATTCACATATTCATGATGCTACTAGTGGTAGCGAGGATGATGAAAAATGGAAAGATGATTATAGATCAAAGAAAATAAAAAGACAATTGACACAAAAAATAAATTAATTAGAAAGATTTCTAGATATTGATGATTGTGAGGATGATTTTGATGGATTTGATATTTTAAGCTGGTGGAAAGGAAAGTAAAGTAAGTATCATGTTCTCTCAGGAATTTCTAGAGATATTCTAGCAATTACATTAACTACAACATCTTTAGAGTCCGCATTTAGTACAGGATGAAGATTACTTGATCCATTTCATAGTTGTTTGAATCCCAATACCATTGAGGCGTTAATTTGATCCCAAAATTGGTTCAGAAAGTCTAAACCAATTGAAATTAGAAAGAAACTGGAAGAAGTTGAATTTATTGAATCACGTATCATTAAAAATATTATGTTTTTTATTATTTCACATTTATCAATTATAAAACTCTATTTTAAAGATAAAAATACTTAATTTTTATTTCTATTGTTGTGTTTTTCATATATTCCATCATCCACCACAACTTGTGATCAAATTTTCACTATCTAAAAATAGTGATTGGTGTTGCTAAGGTGTCTACCCTTCCACACTACATTTCACTTTAGTTTCCCCTAGTTTTTTTGTTTAAAATTGGATGTTTCTTTTGTTTTGTTGTTAAAGATTTTATTCTTGATAGTGCTAAATGATTATTAATTTATCTTGTATTGTTTGAAAAGTTTTGATATTTGTACAGTAGTTTATTCATGTCTAATTAAAGTGATGATATAGTTTCTCTACTAGGTGTGGCTGGGTATTTTAGGTGTTATTGTTGTAATGATTTCTATTATAGGATCTTTTGGATTTTTCAGTGCTATTGGATTGAAATCTACATTAATAATTTTGGAAGTTACTCCATTCTTGGTCTTAGCTGTAAGTTACATCATCAGGCTTTTTAGTAGCTATACAAACTTGTAAAAAAATTACCCTTCTCAGTATCGCTTATGAAACATCTTGATAGATTTTAATTAATGAATTTTGATGGAAAAAATTTATCTACCCGGTTGTTTCCCTCGGAATCTGGGGATGACCGCCTTGATGGGAGGTTCAAACGTTCCGATCGGTTTCTAACGGGTTTCTTCGTAGAACCAGAAACATCCAATTATTCCACATCCATTCGAACCTACTTTCCAAAGGTAGGTGCTCATTAGTTTGTGGACTGATGAGTCTTAGGAATTTTCATTGGTCGAGAGGATGGGAGGTCGACTCATCACACCTTTTTGAGGGGAATTATTGTCTACTCCGGGACTCTCTTTGTAGATTTAAGTTAAGTTCGTGAATCCTTATTACATTACCAAGTATAAAATGAGCTTTCCTTCAGATCTGACAATCAATGATTAAATATGTAGGAAATTTAGAGAATCTTTTGTATGTATTTGAGGTTCTTCATCGATAGAGAATCATCTGTATTTATTAGAGATTCTTGGTCAATGGTACCCTTCGACACATTTATACAGAAGTTTCTTGGTCATTATGATGACCATGCTGGTTTTAAAGCCACTCAGTGGGGCACTTGATGTTTATTGTCATTCAGTAGGACATGGATTATTTTAGAGTTGGTATTGAACCCATAGACAGGCTACCTATGTATCCTTTGTTTAGAAAAGGAATCAGAACCCACTTAGTTCGAGTAAGGGAGTATGATGTTTATGATTGATGGCTCAAATAAGGATGTCACAATTACTTTTACACTCTAAGCTTACGTGAGTCATGCTCGGTGTAAGAAACAAGAGGTATTGGTAAAAATTAGAGAATTGTTCAATGAAAGATGAAATCATAAGAAATAATGCGGGGCGTATGTATGTATGACTGCCCAGATAAATAAAGGTTTAGGATTTACTTTAGAGAAGAAATCCAGGAACAGGGTCCATAAAGGTATATGTGCTTCATGGAGATTTTGAATACTCTAACTTGGGGATTACTCCTAAAAAGGAGGCCCAAATTAGGAGAAGACTTATGATTGGGTTTTACTCCTGAAAAGGAATCCCATATCAAAGGTAAATTAGGACTGGTTAAGAGGATTATGACTGGGGCTTATTCCTGAAAAAGGAGGCCCAGGTTTGAGACTGGGGCTTACTCCTGAAAAGGAGGCCCAGGTTAAGGATTAAGGTTTTGGGCTTACTCCTAAGGAGGATGCCCAGATTTGGAAATTTTAAGAATTGGGTCTTACTCCTAAGGAAGATGCCCAAGCATGAGACTGGGGCTTACTCCTGAAAAAGGAAGCCCGGGTTAAGGGATCTGGGGCTTACTCCTAAGAGGATGCCTAAAAATTAAGGGACTTGGGGCTTACTCCTAAAGAGGATGCCCATATTAGAGGACTTATGACTGGGGATTATTCCAGAAAAGGAGACCCAGGTTAAGTATTCTCTCATCTTTAAAGGATGAGGTTTAATGAATGAAATCTCAATCTTTAATGACATAAAGATGTGTAAATCACTAGGTTTTGAGAGATATTCCACAAAATTCCTTTCAGATAAGGAAGTCAAATCAAGAAATCATGCCATAAAATGGATTTGAAGAGTGTCTTGAAGACTGAATCTTGAATAAGAAAGGTGTAATGGCTTAAGAGGGGTGAAATGGGCAAGAAAAGAACCAAAAAAGGAAGGGGTGCGCAAGTCCTGGTAGGCGTGCAGGTACTGCGTGGGCGCGCAAGTCCTGGTCTCGCAGGTCCTGGTCGCCCAGGTATACCTGCGCGACACATGGTGTACTTGCACGACAGTTAACCAGTAGGGTAATACTTGAGCGAATCTTCATTAAATCCTTTAGAATCCTCTGGAAGTTTTTCCAGAAAAAGGGAGCGCAAGATCTAATGAAGGAGTAAGGCGGAACGCAACGGTGGCCCTTTTCCCTTAAGGGCTGGCCACTCAGGCGCACAAGTGTTGATGAGTTTCAACACTTAAGCCTTCCTCCCCCTCTTTAGATCTTCCATTCTAGGTAAGAAATTACCTTATAAGTGTTCCGGAATATTTTAGAAGAGACTAGGGCACCGGGAGCTCAAATATGGGTTTCTGGAAAAAAAACCTCTCGAATGGGGGGCCCACAGGGTCTATTTATAGGCATGAGAAGACCCCGGGCGGTTATCACTTAGGTCGTAATGCGTCGCGCAAGTGGACTTGCGTGACAGTGATAGAACTTGTGCGGCATATGTGCGTTTGATCCCTTGTTCATGCCTTTGTCGGTTTTTTTATATTTTTCTTCAAAGGTTGAATCACTTTTAGCTCAGATATTCCCCTTTTCCGATCTTTAGATTCTGTGATGAAAGGAGCATCAAAAAAAGTCCCCCCTCAGAGTTGGATCCGAAAGAAATGAGGATTTGACTCTAAGGAAATCGAAGACATCCAAAGAAAAGGTGGCGCGCAAGTCCTGATGGCGCAGAGGGCGGCGCGCAAGTGCGCATCGTGCAGGGCTTAGGCGCACTTGGTGTAGGCGCGCAGGGTCACGACCGCGTTTATAAATATAGGGCCTCACTTCCATACAAGCATCTGGATTTACAGACTTCATACCTTCGAGCTCTCGCCGCGCAGGTTGCTCTGTTTTCCGATGTTTTCCTTGATGTCGCGCTACTGTATAGGTATTTGTACTTGCGCGGTTTATACTTGCACATCAAAAACTAGTGCGGCACATGAACACTTGCGCGTCATGTTTAGACTTGCGCACCTTAATGCCTTAGCCATTTTTTTCGAATTCTTTCACAAATTTTATGAAAAATAAACCCATTTCGGAGTTTAATTTATTCAACTTTTGGGCAAATTAAATGGCTCCTAAGGGAATTAAAACATCTGATGAACTATCTAGCAAGCGGATTGATGACATTATGAACATCATTGGCCATGATTACTATGATATCTATGACAAAACTCTCCCAGATTTGGCTAAGTACTTGAAGAAATATCATCTTAATTTTCCACAGAGCATCTACCTGCCTCTATATGGTCATGGTCATCTTCAAGGAGTCAATGTTTCAGATGCAAAGAACTATACACCTAAAATGTAGTTGCACTGCTGCTCCTTCATTTCGGTTTTGCTGTGCATTCAGAGCAACAACAATGGTGTGAACTTTCAAATTCTTCCTCCATGTCATTTCCTTACAGATATGAAAATGGAAAACCCATGGGCTGAAATTTTTTCCACTACTGGTTGGTGGAGAGAAGACAAACATGGTATTAGAGCAATATCTGAAAGGAGTACTCTCTCCAAATGGCTCTTTACTTCCAATTCTCTATTCTCAAATCCATGTATCCATCTTCCAAGTCTCTTGGAAAGAAACAGAGTCACTATTTAATTAGTAGAAAATTTTCTCAAACCGCACTCAAGAACATCCTTTTACAATTGTTCCAAGAAGGGCTGGTATCACTGCATCTCTTATTGTATCCAGTTGAATGAATAAATTCCAAGTGATTGCTGATGAAGCTCGGGGTGCTGTAAATCAAATGAAGCGTTATGTTGAAAGCCTCTTGTAATTCTTGAAAAAGAGAAGAGACTCCAATCTGTGGATGTCCTTCTAACTCTTGTGCATTAATGAAAAACACTTTCACTTTCACTCATTTTTACCTGCATTCTCTTTTGCTATGTGCTTTAGATTTTACCTAAACCAATGGGCCTAGTAAGCATATTTTTATTTTTACTAGGATTAATGTAAATAACCCTACAAACTTCGAACCTTTTAATTGCTCAATGTTACCTAAATCGTACAAAATGTATGTTTAGTGAGCTGGGAACTTGACTTTTATTCAGAGTTCCCTTGTCTTTTGTGGGAAGTTTAAAGTCATGCACATCGGACATAAAAAGGCTAATGTTTAAGGTCGAAATAGCTTTGACCGGAATGGATTAGAATTGACTCAATTACTTGAAAACTCATCTGAAAACATAGTACTATACTCAAGTATGAGGGAAAATATGTAAACTATGACTTAAGGATATTTGAATCTGAGGAATGATATGAAAAAGAGAGAAAAGGCATTAGAATAAGTAGTTTCCAAGAATGAAGTTACCATTATTTAACAAACCCATTAGGGGGTTGAATTATGCAGGGCCACCTAAGGGCATTAGATGCATAGTTAAATAAAATAGTATCTTTTGGATAACAAGTATGTTATGTAGACTGTTTATGCAAGGCCACCTATGGGCACGTGCTACATAGTTTGGAAAAAGAACTCTCAGAAATTTACTTTCCTAGTGCTAAAATCAGTGAAAGTTTATGGAGATTCAAATCTTAAAAAGTATAGAGTTTGCTGTATGGAAAGAGGTACTTGAATATGGAAAAGATATTTCCAAACAAGATTATCGAAGAACTGGTTGAATATTACTCCTACGAAGGTCTGACCCAAACATAGGGAAGGAGAATATAATCCATAGACTTGAATACTTTCAGATCATGAAAAAGGATATGGGACAAGTATGTTAAGGATGACTATTTTTGTGGATCCCTGCATACTATCATTTAAGAAAAATAAGGAAAAAAGAGGCATTCTTCCCAAGAATAAAGTTACCACTATCCGAAAAACCCGTTAGGGGGTTGAATTATGCAGGTCCACCTAAGGGCATTGGTTGCATAGTCAAATAATAGTATCTTTTGGCTAACAAGTCTGTTATGTAGACTATTTATGCAAGGCCGCCTATGGGCACGTGCTGCATAGTCAGACAAAATAATTCTCAGAAATTTGACATTTTTGTGACTAGAATTCATGAAAAGGGTTATGAGGATCTAAAAATATTTAAGGTTAGGATTATGACACATAAAGATGGGTATTGTTCAATGTATACAGAGATACACAGATCAATGCTAACCATAATCATGTTATGGCTGGGTCCTGAATTGAAATGTTGAACTTCACTACGTATCCCATAAGAATGAGAATCAAGTCATATGTAGTTATTAAACTACAGTTTAACATCGTGTGGGACAAAAGGATTAGAGATCTTAGTTTAGGGTCATAGAGCTTGGACCATTGTAAGAAATACACAGTGTGTGTTTTCATGGGGACCTTTTATCCAAGGGACTGAAAGTGGAATTTGGGGTTAGGCCCAAAGACTTGGGGCTAGATTCAAGGGACACTCGAACGTTCCTACGTATCCCATAAGGATGGGAATCAAGCCCACGCAGTTCTAGAAATACCCTTTGTACAAATTTGGTTCATACATATGAAGGGTCAAAGGGGACTTTAGTACAATGATGGTTTAACCCAAGATAAAACGTCTGGGTGTTGCCATGTATGCATGTAGTCTTTGAGATGAAACATGATTGAAAAATCAATGTAAATAATGGTTCCCTCTCAGGTGAGGGTATCAAAGAATATTGTAGTTTATTGTCATACTGGACAAAAGTGTTGTATAGTTTAACGTCGTATAACAAGGACGAATGTGAACCAATGTAAAGATATTTATTCTAGGGGCGGTTTCACGAATCAACATCGTATGAGATGAAGGTGAGCCAATGTGAAGAGATTGGTTTTGGGCTTGAACCTTGGGAGGTTGCCTACATACCTAGCCTAGAAGACAAGGATCGAAGTCCGTGTAGTTCAATTAAAGAATGAATTAATGATCAAGTTTTTCTTGGGGACAACGACCTAAAAAAATGTTGTTGGGACTTACACATGGTTAGCGGCCCATAGAGAGTGTTATGGTTGAGGTTTTCTCTAAGATCATGTGAGTCATACTTGGTGTGAGAAATAAGAGGTAGAAACAACCTTAACGATACACAGTTTAACGTCATGTAGGACGTATGAAGGGACTATGCAGTTTAAAGTCTTGCAGTTAGGACTATTGGTGCTACACAGTTTAGTGTCATGTAGCAGGGACAAAGTACAGTTTAATGTCATGTAGGATGTATCACAAACATTCTGTATAGTTTAGGGTCATGTAGTTAGGATGATGAGGACAATAGATTTTAACGTCATGCTGGACGAAAAGAGGGGGGGGGACTGTGCAGTTTAATGTCATGTAGTGAGGATAAAAGAGTGCACCATTTTAACATCATGTTGGACGCATTGGGGATTTTTTCCACAGTTTAATGTCATGTTGGACGAAAAAGGGACGATACAGTTTAGTGTCATGTTGGACGAAAGTGCAAATAGTTTAAGGTCATATGCATAGACCGTGGATGGTGCAGTTTAAGGTCATACGGGACCTTTGATGCTTATGTAGTTTAACGTTTTTCCGGATGTAAGGTACTTTTATATAGTTTAGCGTCATGTAGTTAGGACGTCACAATTTAACGTCTTGTTGGATGTAAGGGACTTGCAAATAGCTTAGGTTCATATGCATGGACCTTTGAAGATGCAGTTTAAGGTCATACAGTACCTAGTTGCAGTTTAAGGTCATACTGGAACATTTAGGGAACTTTTTTCACAGTTTAACGTTTTGTGGGGCGAGGTTTCAGTTTAAGGTCATACTGGACCATTGCTATATAGTTTAATGTCATATAGAAAGGACGAACTGGTGCCGCACAGTTTAGTGTCATGTTGTAGGGACAAAGTGGTGAATAGTTTAAGGTCATACTGGACCAAGGAGGAGTTTAAGGTCATACTGGACCATTTCTGTATAGTTTAACATCATATAGCAAGGACGAACTGGTGCCGCACAGTTTAGTGTCATGTTGCAGGGACAAAGTGGTGAATAGTTTAAGGTTATACTGAACCAAGGAGGAGTTCAAGGTCATACTGGACAATTGCTGTATAGTTTAACGTCATATAGAAAGGACGAACTGGTGCCGCACAGTTTAGTGTCATGTTGTAGGGACAAAGTGGTGAATAGTTTAAGGTCATACTGGACCAAGGAGGAGTTTAAGGTCATACTGGACCATTGCTGTATAGTTTAACGTCATATAGCAAGGACGAACTAGTGCCGCATAGTTTAGTTGCATGTTGCAGGGACAAAGTGGTGAATTTGCAGTTTATACAAAATAATTCTTCAAAAATATGGCATTGGTTGGAGTCGTGATGAGTTCTCCATCCATTGAGATTAATGAATAAGCTCCATTGGAGTAGACCCTATGTATTGAATAAGGTCCTTCCCATTTTGGCTCAAGCTTGGGAGGTTTCTTTCCTAGTATCATTGGAGTTCTGAGAACTAATACCAATTCTCCCTAAGTGAATGAACGAAGAAGAACTTTTTTGTTAAAAGCTCATGCTATTCGATTCTGATAGACTTCCAAGTGGTGCAAAGTGCACAATATTTTCTCATCTAACCGTTCCAATTCATTCAATTTCTTTTGATATTGTTCATCTGTAGATGATTGATCACAAATTGCAACTCTGATTGAGGGTATTTTAACTTCAATGGGCAAGACGACTTCCGTTCCATATACCAATGAATATGGAGTTGACCGAGTTGCAGTGCAGGTGGTAGTCCGATAAGCCCATAAAGCATGAAAGAGTTTATCAGGCGATGACCTCTTATCTTTATCCACCATCTTTTGTAGTATATTTGAAAGAGTCTTGTTAAATGATTCTATCTGTCCATTGGTCGCTGCATGATATCGAGATGAATGGTTAGATTTGATGTTGTATTCTTGATACAACTTCTTCATCTCAGATGAACAGAAATTGGTGCCATTTTCCATCAATATGGTATGAGGGAAACCAAATATAGTAATGATGTTAGACTTGATGAAGCTAAAAAATCATTTAGAACTGACTTCCCTGAGAGGTATTGCCTCTGTCCATTTGGAAAAGAAGTCAGTAGAAGTAAGAATATACTTAAACTGCTTAGCCGTAGCTGAAGGGTAAGGTCCCACCACATCCATTCCCCATGTGGAAAATGGTCATGAGTATTTAGCTGTATGAAGCAACTTTGGAGGGTGATGAATGAATTTGTCATGTATTTGGAAAGAATGACACTTCTTTGTGAAATCGACACAATCTCGTATCATTGAAGGCCAAAAGTATCCAAGCCTTCGAACCTGATCAGATAGTCTATGTCCAGACTGGTGGGCACCACAGACTCCTGTGTGCACTTCTTTCATGATAGCCATTGTCTCTTCACCATCAATGCATCTGAAGATAACTCCATCAAAACCACGTTTGTAGAGAATTTTCTCTAGGTGATCTGGGATATCATAAAGAGTAAAATTGACCACACATCGCCGGATTTGTTCTTTCTCGGCTCTATCAAGTGGGAGTGTTCCATTTTGAAGGTATTCCCTAATATGTGACCTTCATCCTGTAGTATGACCATACGGTTCAGGAATGGAACTAATTTCATTAATTTCCTCTGTTCTGATTTGAACATAAGGTGAAATTGCATGACGGTGGGCAATACTGATGGTTGTCTCATCCCGATTTGGATCTACCAGAGCTGTGGCTATATTAGCTAGTGCATCAGCTTGAGCATTTTGTGATCTTGGGACATAAGAAAATGTCAGTTCTGAAGGGAATTCTTCCATTAACTCTCTGAAGTAATCATACAAAGGGATTAATTCTTCTTTTTTGATGGAATAATCCCCATTGACTTGTTTGATTACCAGGTCTGAATCACCTTTCACCTTTAAGTGATTCACTTGTGCTTGAAGTGCTAATTCCAAACCTACAATGAGATCTTGGTATTCTACTTCATTATTGGTACCACCTTCCCACAATAAGAAGGAATAAGGTAACACTGCCTTTTCTGGAGAAATGAGTACAATACCTAAGCCAACATTGTTGAATTTAGGATTTTCTATTTTCATCCCTGTTGGACTTCTGGAAGAACCATCAAAATACATTTCCCATGCTTGAGGACTTTCTTGAATAGAGAAGAATTCCTCATCAGGGAGTTCAATATTTTAAGATGTTTCTTCCACTGAAGGGTGTTCAGCGAGGAAATCATCCAGATCTTGGACCTTTATCATCTTTTGAGACACATACTGAATGTCGAATTGCTGTAAAATAACTGCTCACCTTTCTAGAAGTCCTGTAAGCATTGGACGACTAAGGATGAATTTGAGCGGGTAATTGCGAGATACCAATTAGACCTCGTGATGTTGCAGGTAATGTCTCAACTTCTGAACTGCAAAGATTAATGCCATGCATCACTTCTCGATACTTGAATACTGGGTTTCTGCTTCAAGCATAGTTTAACTGAGATAGTAGAGGTTGTTTTCATTCCCAACATCATTCTTTTGAGCAAGAAAGGCACCCAATGATCACTCTAGAGCTGTCACGTAGAGGATAAGTGGTCTTCCTTCAACAGGTGGCATGAGTACCAGTGGACTCAAGAGGTATTTCTTGATAATATCGAATGCTTCTTGACATTATTCAGTCCACTGGTAGGTGACTCCCTTCTTCATCAATTTGGTAAAGGGTAAACGTTTGCCTGCAAAATTGGCGATGAAATGCTGAATATAGGCTAAGTGTCCTTGAAGTCCTCTTAATTCTTTCAAATTTTGAGGAGGTGACATACCAAGGATTGACATGGTCTTCTCAAGATCGACTTCAATACCACGATGGCATACAACAAAGCCGAGAAATTTTCCTAAGGTTACCCCAAAAGCACATTTTAAGGGGTTCATCTTCAAATTATGTTGTCGAAGCTTGCAGAATATGACTTTCAAATCATCCAAGTGATTAGAACATTGTTTGGATTTAACCACCAAATTTTCTACATAGCATTCAACAAATTTCCCTAAGAAGGGTTTTAAGATACGATTCATGGCGCGCTGATATGTTGCACCTGCATTCTTTAAGTCAAAGGGCATTACCCGGTAACAAAAGACACCCTGAGGGGATCTGAAGGTTGTGAATTCCTCATATTTTGGGGCAATTCGGATCTGATTATATCCATAATATCCATCCATGAAGGAAAGTTATTCATATCCAGTTGTTGCATCAATTAGAAGTTCTGTAATCGGAACTGGGAAATCATCCTTAGGACAATGCCGATTAAGATCTCTGAAATCGATGCAAACTATAATTTGTCCGTTCTTCTTATTTACAGGGAAAATATTATCCAACCACTTGGGATACTGAACTTCTCTGACTAAGTTAGCTTTGATAAGCTTATCCACTTCAGCTTCAATTTTAAAATCATAAGTTGGGTGTGTTCTTCTCGCGACTTTCTTAAATCCTTGATGTTCTTCTGTTAAACCCAAATGATGAGTAGCACATCAGGATCAAGCCCAGGCATTTCTTTATAGTTCCAAGAACAAATATCTCTATTTCGCTTTAGAAAAGAAATATACATCTCTTTCTATTCAAGGGTCATGGCTGCACTGATTAAAATGGGGCGTGGATCTTCCTTTGTACCCAGATTTATTTCTCTGAGTTCATCCACAGTGGTAGAGATACCCTCTTCAAATGCTGGAGGAGTATCTCTGATATCTTCCTCTTCTTATTCATCATGTGTTATTTCTGCTGTTTCTACTTGCATAGTAGATGACAAAGCAGAATTTTCATGATCAGAAGAGATGTCAAAGTTTGCACATTTTGAAGAAGAATCTTCCATTTCCAACCCGATTGATGATGAAGGGTCTTCTTTGGGTAATAAAGAGGAAATGATGGATTGAGAATCAACATCATTGTTCACCTTTGATGGTTCTATAACTTCTTCTGGCCTAATTGGCGAAGCATAGACTTGTTGGATTTCAGCAGATGAAATGAAGATGTCACCATTTGTGCTTTCATCACTGCTTGGTAGATTACCAATTTCTCCCATGTTGTCTGGCTCGATTTCTGTAATTGACATTATGGATCTTTCCATAAGAGTATTTTGATTTGGGTATATCTTGTCAATTTGACTGATAGGAAACACATAATCTGTACTCACATGTGTAAATGGATTTACTGGAATTTTTTCCAAACCATATAGAGCATTAACTTTGGTAATCTCCTTTGTTATTGATTTCTCCATTTGCTTCATGTGATAGAATTCTGCCTCAATGTATTGAGACTCACATGTCTTGAATGGGGCCTTATCACCATAAAACGTCCCAACATGACCATCGAAACAATATTTGATACATTGATGGTATGAAGAAGGGATAGTCGCATGTTGATGTAACTAGGGTCTTCTAAGAAAAATGTTGAAGGCTGAGTCTTGATCAACAACCATGAAATCTGAATTGGATACAAGATCTCCAAACTGAGTTCTGAGTGTAACTTCACCCAGTGGTTCTTGTTCATTTTTATCATATCCCTATAGCATCATGGTGGAGGGAGATAAATCAGATTCTGTGAGGCCCAATCAACGAAGTGTATGAATGGGCATGAGGTTGACTCCTGAACCATTGTCAATGAAAACTCTTAGAACATCCACACCATTGACTTTTCCAGACAAGTACAATGGTCTAATATGTCCATGCACAGCATCATCTTCATCTTCATCAGTAAAGGATATTATTGCATGGAATTCTGCAGTATTATTCTCTTTGTGATAGACTTCAGCTGCAGTAATTTCAGTTTCAAACTCCTGAGAACTTGACAGAGCCTCGATGAGTGCTTCCCGAAGATCTTTTGACAGATTCAAAGCATCCAGAATTGATAACATGGCTGGTACTTGGGACAAGTGTTTCAATATATCATACTTTTGATCCAGAGGTCTGCGTTTCCCAATAGGAATATGTGGTTTAGCAGGTACCTTGGAAGCAAATGCTTTGGAATTTGATGCATCTTGTATAGGAGTTGTCAATATTCCTGGTTTTGGAAGATTAGACCAATTAGATCCATTTACCTGCTGAGAGGAAGAAGATGGAACCTTCAACCGGTCTTCCAAAATAACTGTGCCAGGACTGAATTTTCTATTGGTAGAAGAACTTGCTTGTTCTTTCTAAGCTCGCTGAAGGGATCTACCACGAGTTTCTGCTGAGTACATAGTTCTAGAAGGGGTAGAATTAGAATAGTGGCTTATGAAAGATCCAAGTCTTCCCCTGTATCCTGAGCCCCTGGAACTTCCTCTGATTCCTCTGTTTGATACAGGGAATTTAGGCTCATTGAAATCGAAACTGTGACTGGCATATGGATCTGTTAATTGAATCATATTAACAGAACCAAATATTAACTCTTCGTCTGATGAAGACTCTGCCTGATTAGCCTTTTTAGGCTGTTCCGTTTGCTGGGGCGGTGCCCGTGGCATTGAAGTATATGGCATGAAGTCCGCCAAAGTTAGATACAATTTAGTCTTTGACACATACTCATCTTCTTCTAATTATTTTTCTTTCTTTGAATCATGTCATTTCTTTGAGGACTTTCCCTCTGACGAAGAGGGTTTTTCTGCAACATTCATGGCAGAAGACACAATTATTTTCCTTAATTGTGTTTGCAAAACAGCATGAGTTTGATTGATTGTCTTTCTGACCATCCAATCATCATACTTTTGTGCATTTTTTATTTTGACTTCCTACCATTCATTTTCCTCCTCTGGAACTGTAGTAGTGACACATGCTACCTGGGCTGAGGAGCCTTTCAATGTGACCTATCCCGAGTCGACCAACTTCTGCAGGAGTTCTTTGAAGACAAAACACTCCTGGATGGGATGCCCCAACATTTGATGAAAAGTAAAATAATTAGGATGATCTTCATCTCCTTTCTTGTATAGCCTCTTGGGTATTGGCAATTGAACCAGATTGTTTTCCAGAGCCGAAATGAAATAACCAGGAACTTGTTCATTTTGGAAAGAGTATGTTTTTCTCTTAAAATACGCAAATTGTTTTCGTCTTTGATATTTTTGATCATCTGGACGAAAAGGCCTTTGTTGTTGGCGCTCAGAATGTGGAGCCCTTCGAGAAGATGAAGGTTTTGAGGTAGAAATAGGTACAAGTGCTTGTTTAAGCATAACTATAGTAGTTTCTGCTTTACCCATTTTCCTTCCTGGATCTGATGGAATTACACGAGATTTAGCCTTATCCTGTATAAGGGAATCTTCAATATGCTGAGCGATTGAAGTAAGGTCTCGAAACCCTCCTGTGTATTTCACAGGGATTAACGGTGTGCGTAATTCGTCACGCAGATTTGCCACACATATTGGAAACAATTCTTCTTTAGGGAGTGCTAAACTCAAGGAATATGTTAATACCTTCCATCGAGCAATGAAATCAGAGACCCTTTCATTCTCCCGTTGCTTACAGTTTGTAAGATCAAAAATTTTTGTCTTTGGAAAAGTTGAGCTGAACTGAAGGAGGAATTTTTGGCGAAGATCCTCCCATCTGGTAATTGACCGGGATTGAAAGCTTGTATACCAAACAAAAGCTGGTCCTTACAAGGTTTTCATGAAGCATCTGAGTTTCACTGCTTCTTGCTGCTCTGGAGTTCCCATCATTGGATCGCAACAAGACACGTAATGCGTCAAATGTTGTTCTGGATCACCTGATCCATTGAAAATAGGGAATACAGGGTTCCCAAAACTGGATGGAGGAGAAATTGAATCTACCCATTCAGGGTAAACTTTCTTTTCTGGTTGAACTTGCGCACACTTCCCTTCCATATTTTCAAACCGATCTGTTAATGACTCAATAGTAGTTATTAACTTTTGAGAAACATCCGGTTGAACTTGGACTTGGGTAGGTGCAATAACTGGAGCTTGGACAGATGTGGCGATTGGCGCTGCAACTGATGGTAGTACTACCAACTGTTGTTGCACTTGACCCGTAGTATTAGACCTGTGAGGGTGTACTGATAGAGGAGGATATTCTTGATCCATCTTAGTAGCTGCAACAAATTGCTTTGGCTGACTGACTTCAGCATGCTTAAGAAGAAGACTAATCTGAAGTAGTTCTGCATTCAACTTTCTTAATTCCTTCATTTCTTCCTCATGTTGTGCAAACCTCTGCTCTAGTGAGAGAGATTGACCTTATCTAGAGGAAGGATATGTAACCTGGTTCTTTCACTTCCCTTTGTTGGATCCTTTTCGGAGAGGGGGAAGTGGGTTACTCGAAGGATTACTTAAGTTTTGAGTAATCCTTTGACTTCGTGTACGCACACCTTCTTCATTTGTGTCAGTGTGTACATCTTCTTGAGCATGAACCTCTTCATCTCAGTCCCCTAAGTGAGCCTCATCTGGTGGATCAGCAACAACGGCATTGATGACATTAATCGATGCATAACTCATTGCATCCCTTCTATCAGCATTTCTGTGATATTGTCTTCTCCCATGTCTTTGATGATACATTGCCTTTTTGTTGATTCAATCCCTCATGAACTTCTTGATGAACCGTAATTTGGAGGGAACCTCCTAATAATTTGGCTCTTCATTCCTCTTGAGGTTTATTCCCCAATCGAGAAAAGACAAACTTTCTCTGAGGAGGGGATTGATGATTTGAAAAAGTCCCCAGTCCAGTGGACTAGGGCTGTTCCTGCTGTTCTCGCTCAACTCCTTGGAACCTATTTGTTGATTCTGAGGGTTGGTTTAAAAGAGTCCCCATTCTGGCAAGCTGGGGTGGTTCTTGACATGCTATGTCTGAGACTTTCTTGAAATTCCTCCTGATCTTGCGAACCTTAGTCTGGAAATTAGCTGGATGCATTAATCTGTATCCTCTTTTATCACCCGGTTCAAAAGACCATTGGATGATTTCCGATACTTCTGTCATTTAGTGACGTGCTTGCTCCAAACGAGAGGCATGTTCAATATTCTTGTTTTCTTGATGCAAGAGTAATTCAACAACTTGTTCTCTATATTCTTGATTTTGAGAGGAACTAGTTGAAGCCTGTCCTTGGGAAAGCTTTTGATTACAAACAAATCCCATTGATTGTGGCCGGCCATGGGCAATAACATTGCATGAGACCATTTTCGGCAGGCTTTGCTGACTGGAGAGCACCGTGAAATGCAGTGCTCCATGAACACCCCATCCTCTAACAAGAATACCAGATGGGGCATTGGCAGTTAACTGATGCAATATTATTAGTGCGCCAAAGCATGAACGTTGAAGGGCTCTCTCCTGCTTTTCATCCTTCGGATATCGAGAGACTGATAGAGACGCCAAATCAATCTGACGTTGTAACCCTTCTATTATCTTAAGATGATTTTCATATTCATCATAAGATAATACTTTATTTTTCAACTGACAAAGAGTTTTCCATATATTGAGACGAATATCATGAATTTCATCTTCCGTCAACATTTCGGGAATATTATACTGAGAGTCAGCCAGAGGCCAAAACATAACTAGCACCTCACCTTTCTCTAGTTGTTTTCTCATGTTTAGCATTTCCTCTTTATCATTTGATGAAAATTATTCTACCTGATTTGACCAGAGTTGGTGTTTCCTTGTTGCTTCATTGGATTCAACAGGATTGGTAGAGAAATCATTGATCAAACTAGAAGATGCATGCTTAGGGGTGGTTCGGAGAATGACCTACACCCTGGGCTATCTTTTGATTGAGAAAGTATTTCACCTGCTAGATATGAAGCTTCAGACATGAATGGTTTCGCATTTTCAAGTGCCTCAAGATAAGAGGGCTTTCTTGGCACTACATTGTCCACTGGAGCATTTTCTGGGCAATGTGCATCACTATTGCGGAGAGGACTTTCACAGTGAATTTCATCGTCATGGGGAGGACCACCATAATGGGTTATAGAAAAAGATGAGATCTCTTTCTCCTTGGTCTTCTGACCACACAGAGGGTTCCTGTGTCTCTCATCTAAAGATGAAACTTCGAGATCGACCGAATTGTCATGAAGCAAGCCTTCATGAGGAAGTTTCTGTTGAAGACCTTCGGAATTAATGTTCCCACTATTGGGAACTGAGGGAGTAGAATCTTGAATTCCAAAAGATAATTGTCTGAGGTATTCAATAACTCTAGCATCGAGCAAGGCCTTGTTATATATTGGCACTTGATCTTCTGACTGTACTGGGCGGGTCTTTTTCTTAGACGCCTTCTTACTCGCCTTGGAAACCACTTGTTGACGAAAGTGGCTACTCTGAGTAGGTGTATGTGTCTGATCAGGAAAGATGTCCAGGTTAGGCTGACGATCTCCTCTCAAATCAGGTGTATGTGCCTGACTTGGTCATCCATATGATATGGGGGAGTATGCCCTATAACACTCTTGGACTGGAACAGATGTGTGTGTTTGTTCCGGAGTGAATTGTTGATGTATCACTCCACTGGTAGGGATAGATTTACGTGTCTTTCCCTGAGATGCTGCTGAAGTTGTTATAATATCCTGGTAGGCATCCAGAATATGAGCAGGGATTTTCTTCTACTCTTTCACCATTGATAAAATATTCTTGGTGACTTCAGCTGTCGGAACGGGAATATATGTCTATTCCGGGCTTGGAGTAAGTGTATGTACCTGCTCGTGTCCTCCTTTTCCTGTCAGTGAATCCTGACAGTACTCAAGTGTGGGGGTAGAGAGTTGAGTCTGCCTCCTATTTTTTGTCAGGGCTTTCTGACTAACTTCTCCGAATGCTACCAAGTGAGACTGTTGGTAGGCTTGATTAAAACTAGCAGGTGTATGTTCCTGCTTATTGCACTTTGCCAAACGTGGTTGATGAGATCCATCATATGTAGTCAGACGAGCCTGCTGACTAGCTGATGATGTATAAACAGGTGTATGTTCCTGCCTATAGTACTCCGCCGGAATTGCCTGGTGGGATTGGCGTGATGCTTCCAGACGAGTCTGCTGGACAGCGGAATTAAAATGGGCAGGTGTATGTGCCTGCTCGTTGCTTGCCACCAAGTTAGGTTGGTGGACTTCTCCGGAGATGGCAGAGATGAGAACCTGCTCACTGTTGACCGTATTCCGCATCTGGTGGTTCGTCTTGCTTGCTCGGGTTCGAGGAACCTGAGCCGAACGCCTGGAGTTGGTACCCTCATCATGTTGAGGGTGCGCTGCCGCACGAGTCTGGCGTCGATTGTTGGTGGGAGCCCTCAGGAAGGACTCCTGTCTGTTTGAATTAAGGTCTTGAGGGACCTGCTCATTCACCTCCCCAGAATAAGGGAGTGAATGGTGATTGTGTTCCGGGGATAATGACCCAAAACGGTTGGATACGGTAGTCAGCACCGCATGTTTCTTGATCACTGGTCGCCGTTGTCCGGACGACCGATGTGAGTTATCTACTTGGAGGGATTTTCGGGCAGCCTCCATAGTTGGGATGGTACCGTGTTGACGGTACTCCTTAACCTGTGTGTTTGATACCCAGCGTTGAAGACGCTGAGTAGGTGATATCATCTTAAGAGCGGATGACGATCCAGCAGGAGTAGCAGTAGTGGCATTTGCAGCAGCAGTATTCACAGGTGTGAATTTGAGGGCGGCCATTATGGAAATGCAGAAGATCTTGGAAAAGAGTGCATGTTTGATATGATAGATGTAATCAAGATAAATTCAGCTACTACATATTTTGAATTAGAACATATGTTATTGACTGTCTTGTTGGCCCTTTCATTGAGCTTAAATAGGGTCCTAACAAATAGGTAAAGCATCATTTTTAATTTGGTTAAGGATTCATGTCGGGTTCACCATTTTTTTGTTTCCCTCGGAATCCGGGGATGACCGCCTTGATGGGAGGTTCAAACGTTCCGATCGAAATCTAACGGATTTCTTCGTAGAACCGGAAACATCCAATGATTCCACATCCATTCGGACCTACTTTCCAAAGGTAGGTGCTCACTAGTTTGTGGACTGATGAGGCTTAGGAATTTGCATTGGTCGAGAGGATGGGAGGTCGGACTCATCACACCTTTTTTAGGGGAATTATTTTCTACTCCGGGACTCTCTTTGTAGATTTAAGTTATGTTCGTTAATCCTTATTACATTACCAAGTATAAAATGATCTTTCCTTCAAATCTAACAATCAATGATTAAATATGTCGGAAATTTAGAGAATCTTTTGTATATATTCGAGGTTCTTCATCGATAGAGAATCATCTTTATTTATTAGAGATTCTTGGTCAATGGTACCCTTCGACACATTTATACAGAAGTTTCTTGGTTATTATGATGACCATGCTTTTTTTAAATCCACTCAGTGGGGCACTTGAAGTTTATTTTCATTCATAAGAACATGGATTATTTTAGAGTCGAGATCGAACCTGTAGACGGAATACCTACGTATCCTTTGTTTAAAAAAGGAATAAGAACCCACGTAGTTCGAGTAAGGGAGTATGATGTTAATGATTGATGGCTCAAAGAAGGATGTCACAATTACTTTTACACTATAAGCTTACGTGAGTCATGCTCGGTGTAAGAAACAAGAGGTATTGGTAAAAATTAGACAATTGTTCCATGAAAGATGCAATCATAAGATATAATGTGGGGCTTATGTATGTATGACTGCCCAGATAAATGAAGGTTTAGGATTTACTTTAGAGAAGAAATCCATGAACATGGTCCATAAAGGTATATGTGCTTCATGGAAATTTTGAATACTCTAACATGGGGCTTACTCCTGAAAAGGAGGCCCAAATTAGGAGAAGACTTATGATTGGGTTTTACTCCTGAAAGGAATCCCAGATCAAAGGTAAATTAGGATTGGTTAAGAGTATTATGACTGGGGCTTATTCCTGAAAAGGAGGCCCAGGTTTGAGACTGGGGCTTACTCCTAAAAAGGAGGCCCAGGTTAAGGATTAAGGTTTGGGGCTTACTCCTAAGGAGGATGCCCAGATTTGGGAATTTTAAGAATTGGGGATTACTCCTAAGGAAGATGCCCAAGCTTGAGACTGGGGATTACTCCTGAAAAAGGAATCCCAGGTTAGGGGATTTGTGGCTTACTCCTAAGAGGATGCCCAAAAATTAAGGGACTTGGGGCTTACTCCTAAAGAGGATGCCCATATTAGAGGACTTATGACTGGGGATTATTCCTGAAAAGGAGACCAAGGTTAAGGATTCTCTCATATTTAAAGGATGAGGTTGAATGAATGAAATCTCAATCTTTAGTGACATAAAGATGTGTAAATCACTAGGTTTTGAGAGATATTCCACAAAATTCCTTTTAGATAAGGAAGTAAAATCAAGAAATCATGCCATAAAATGGCTTTGAAGAGTGTCTTGAAGACTGAATCTTGAATAGGAAAGGTGTAATGGCTTAAGAGGGTGAAATGGGCAAGAAAATCACCAAACAAGGCAGGGGCGCCCAAGTCCTGGTAGGCGCGCAGGTACTGCGTAGGCGCGCAAGTCCTGGTCGTGCAGGTCCTGGTCGCACAGGTCCTGGTCGCGCAGGTATGCCTGCATGAAACAAGGTGTACTTGTGCGACGGTTAACCAACAGGATAATACTTGAGTGACTCTTCATTAAATCCTTTAGAATCCGCTTGAGGTTTTTCCAGAAGAAGGGCGCGCAAGATCTAATGAAGGAGTAAGGCGGCGTGCAAGGGTGGCCCTTTTCCCTTAAGGGCTGGCCACTCAGGCACGCAAGTGTTGATGAGTTTCAACACTTAATCCTTCCTCCCCCTCTTTAGATCTTCTGTTCTAGGTAATAAATTACCTTATAAGTGTTTCGGAAGCTTTGAGAAGAGACTAGGGCGCCGGGAGCTCAAATATGGGTTTCTGGAAAAAAAAATCCTCTCGAATGGGGGGCCCACAGGGTCTATTTTTAGGCAGGAGAAGACCCTAGGAGGTTACCGGGCGGTTATCACTTGGGTCGCACAAGTCGCTTGTGCAACCATAATTCGTCGCGCAAGTGTACTTGCGCGACAGTGATAGAACTTGCGCGGCATATGTGCTTTTGATCCCTTGTTCATGCCTTTGCCGATTTTTTGATATTTTTTTTAAAGGTTGAATCACTTTTAGCTCAGATATTCCCCTTTTCTGATCTTTAGATTCTGTGATGAATGGAGCATCAACACTGGTATTATTTATTTATTGTGATAAGATATGTAGACCTTAATTGACATCTAATTGTGTTTTCCAAAGAAAAGACTGAAAACTTGAACTGAAACCTACTTATTGTTGCATCTCTTGTTGTTCTCTTGGACTTACTTCTGAAAGTTACTGCTTTTATCACCT
Organism: Viscum album; assembly: GCA_963277665.1. Taxonomy (NCBI): domain Eukaryota; kingdom Viridiplantae; phylum Streptophyta; class Magnoliopsida; order Santalales; family Viscaceae; genus Viscum; species Viscum album. Next base: position 1,380,592,509 of record OY728143.1, on the reverse strand, counting down.
TGATAGTTTTCAATTTTATGAGATCATAGGATAACATGATTGACTGCTTCCCATTTATAAAAGTCCTTTATCTTCTAGGGAATCTAATGAAGGTTTGTGAATTATTAATCACTTACATTTTTATGATGGGCATGGTGTTTAATATGCTGTAAATTACAGTGAAATTATAGATCTGGTCTTCTAAAAATACATTCTGATTTTAGTATTTAATTTAAGTGTAGGCATCAATGCTAAAGATCTGGGAATTTCATGCTATATGAAGGTAAATTGATTGGATTTCAGTATAATTTTGTTATCGAATGTTTTGATCCTCAAAATAAAAAATGGAATTTGAGTCTATTCACATATGCCCCTATGTTTATTTTCACTTTCAATTTTCTAACACTTAAAAGGCCCATGATGTCACACATCTCCTAATTAGTGGTTCACTATAATTATCTATTAGGATTCAAGTTCTTCAGTTATAATTCTCTGTTTAAATTGTGTGTGTGATGTTATATTTTTTTATTTTCCTGCTGATACATTTTTAATTGCATTTGTATCATCCTTAATTTTAGAATTGCATACCCCTGCTGAATTGAAATTATGGATGCTTCTCTACTACATTTTATTGGAGCTGCTTGGAACCAATCTACTGCATTGGAACCAATCTGATCTGCTGTATTTTTTTGGATCTATTCCTTCCTACACTTTTTTGGAACCAACTACATTGGTTTGGGTTTGTTAGGGTAGGGTCTCGGTAGGGTATGGGTTGGGTTGGTCTAGGCTGGGTAGGGTCTGGGTCGGGTAAGGCCTGTAACTCTTGGGTTGGGTCAGGTCTGGATGTGCATCCCTTGGGTTGGTTCGGTTTTGACCATTCAACCCGAACTGTTTGACCAAACCCGCAAATTGTTGGATTGGGTCGGGTTATCTGGTCATGCAGAGTCTGACCTGACCTGACCCGACCCGAATTTTTTCTCCTGGGTTAGGCCCAAAATCACATACAACCCAATCTGACCCAACCCATGGGCACCCCAATCTACAAGGCCCGGAGTGTGACCCTGATCACCATGGGCTGGTGACAAGCATCAGGCATAATTGACTATCACTCGAGAAAAATTTCTTTACAGCTTAATTGACATGACTCATCCATAAAATGGGATAACCAACCAATATCATTAGATTCAACAACAAAAGATAACCAGAAACCATAAAAAATGACATATATAAAATAAAAACATGATACAAAAATACATATATATTGTATCTCAAAATAAACAACCCAAACTCAACAAAAATGGTGCAATGGAAAATAATGCCTAAGTACAACCCAATGAGTATGAAATAACAAAAATGACTCCATATTAGTCCATACCTATGAGACCATATCTCCTCCAAAAAAACATTGTATAGTGGTAATCAAGAAGAGACACCCTAGTACATGGTGCCCTTACCTTTACCTATGTCCTACAAAATGAAATTTTCATACACCCCAAAGGGACCAAGAAAGGTGTGATGCACAAATCCTAGTAGGATACAACCATGAACCTATTTAAGTATTTTATCCATGAAACCCATAAACTAGTTTGAAATCAATTTTTGAACTAAAAACCACTTCAAAAATATATTATTTCCAAAAAAACCTTCAAAATACCTTTGGTTTCTATTTTAAAAACAAATTATGGTTTTCCAAAACAATTTCCAAACGTGTATCAAGTAAATAAAAAAATCCACAAGTCAAAACATGATCGTAAATAACCATAAACTCATAAAAAAGGTGATCATAACATCAACATCATATAACCATATAAATGTAAGTGAACAAATGGGTATAATACATCCCATCACATCAAAGAGGAACTAATCAATTCATTAATAATGTAAACCAATCCGGCATGAATAATGTGAACCTATGGGATCTAACCATCAAGCCTAACATGAGTGAGTGAACAAGTATGCTAGCTAAGAAATGGAATCCCACACATTCTTCCTACCCAAAGGGTCACTCGATCCCTTGGAAAAAAATGGTGACTCACACGGTACTCCCTCCGAGGTTTAAATGGTCACTTAAACAAACAAAAATGGGATATTTCATGGTCTTCCCTTTGAGTCTCACATGGTCACTCTAAAAAACCCCTCTCTCACACCCCACTCAACCCAAGTGCTACTATATGCCAATATATCCACAAACAAGTGTCCACATCAATCAAGATATAACACAATCCATTTCACACAAAAAACATGCCCAATTTTATCAAAACTCATTTTCCAAGGTAAAAAACCATTTCTAAACCCATTTTAGAAATCCATTTTAACCCATAAAACCTCGTTGAGACATCTTATCAAAAACATGAGGTGCACACATTCCACCACCACTTGGAAACTCCTTTTTTAAATATCAAAATTTCCAAAACAATCCATGAAACACATTATACATGGAATACACACCAAGAATAAATTATTTAAGTGGAAATTTAAATAAAACAAACCAAAGACGATAATAAATTTAAATGTACGCCATGAAATTACCCTTAAGTAGAGACACCAAACTTGGATTCGTTCCAAATATCATCACCTTCGATGAAGACCACCCCGTAGAGGTATAACCAAGACTCACACACTTAATCCATGATAAATCAAACCAAAACCTCCATCAATAACCCTATATTTTTTTCAAAACCACCCCTAGGGTTCCAAAAATCCAAAAAAAAATTGAATAACGATGTTTGAGGATGGGAAAGGAAGAAGAAATCAAAGATAAATAGACTTACCTCAAGATAAATCACCAAGAAACCAATGAAAAATACACCAAGGAAATAGGGGAAGAGATCCACTTACAAGGGATATGGGATACACATAATAGAGGAGGAAAAGAGACCCAAAACAATAAAAATAAAATAGGGTAAAAATGGTAAATTCACACTTTTTAATGAGATAGAGAGGTTCACACGATTTGGCCACAAGGTTAGGAAAATAGTGTGCCAAACATGTGGGTGAAACCATCCACATAAAAAAGTTGCTCATTTTTCTATGGGGGGTCAAATGGTTTTAAAAAGCATTCCCAAACCATGTGAAACAACTTTGTTGAAACTGCACCACCCCTCAAATGGTTTCTGTATGGTTTATAAAAATTGTGCACTAACCGTGCGCCCTGGTATGTCTTCCCAAAAACTCCAGGTTTCAACCCTCGGAACCTAGGAACTCTAGGAAAGAACTAAAGTATAAATAAAACTCAAAATAACATGTGCCATTGACCTAACTAGTGTCACAAACTACCCATAATTCTACTTTATTCCCCTATAAAGTCCTCAGGCTTCGTTAGAAGAAAATAGGTGATGTCACTTCTATCTCACCCAACCTTCCCGCTCCCATGTGTCATGATTATCACCACCATACTACAAGAGTACATGAACCAATGAGATAAAATTTATATATATCACCTTGTTTTGAACATCTACAATATGAATAGGTTTCTCCACCATAGTGGCATTAGACTCTAACTCCAAAACTTCCCACTCAAGCATGTGAGATGGCTCTGTATGGTATATCTTCAATTGATAGACATAGAAGATGTCATGAATTGGGGTTGGTCTTGGTGGAAGACCAAAATGGTAGGATACTTTCCTAAGATTCTCCACAACATGAAATGGACCAACATAATGCAGCACTGACTTCCATTACTTTCCCAAGCAATGCCGACCCAACTGAACTGATACTTGAAGAAACACCAGATTTTTTGGAGTCTGTTCCCTAGAACAAACTTATGTGTACTTTATGATAACTTTTATTCATAATTTTGAATATTAATAAACTTTTTATCACATCATGATTATTCTTCAATGTACTATATTATGGGATAATTTTCTAAGAGTAGTTGTCATACTGAAAGGTCATAGTATTTTCCCGCTATTATGAGAACCCAGAAGTGCCACAATAGTATTCTTAAATATATGTTATATAGATGGATGAAATCATTTGATGGAAAAAAATGATACGGGCTATTAGGGTTGGAGAATCATAATACATTGATTTTCCTTCTCATGGTGTATACCCTTGGTAATATCCAGAGTAGGATATTATGAGAATGAGACCTACGAGTTGGAAATCAACATTTATATGTGTCATTAGATGCTAATATATTTAAAAAAATTTATTGATCCTTAGACTTTAATATTATTATTAATGAGTATTATGAGTCATGTACATTGATGTATTGAAAAAAATCGTGACGTAATATGTTCATGGAAAGGTATGATATGTTGGGTACGTCAAGAGTAATATTGCATTAATGAATAATGCAAGAAATGATTTGCCCCTTCTCCTATTTAAAAAAATTTGATATCTCAGACCCTTTGATGGAAATGATATATCCTAAATAAATAAATGTCCATGGTGTTCTATAGGTAAGTTATATATTCTGAAAGTAAAATAAAGAGACATCAAGAACATAGGTTGATGGAACCAGTGTGCAACCTACTTGATTAGAGATATCATGCTAAATGGATCATATTATATAGTAAGAATCCATATGAGGTATTATGTCATTGAGGTATTAACTTCCTTCACTAATGGTGACTTGGTGTGTTTCTAGGTGATAACCTTGGACTTTAGGCTGATACTAATTCCACTGAGAAAGAGGCCTAGAGGACCACACACTATCTATATTCATAATCTTAGTTAAATAATATATTATTTATTTATTATTTAACAAGTTGAATAAATATTATTCTTTCTATGGGGTTTAATAATTATCCTTTTTTTGATTTCATATATTCTGCCAATAGTTATTGGAGAGAATATTATGTGAATGGAATATTAAATAAATATTTATTATTTATTTACTGAATAAAATATTTATTTATTTATTATAAAATAATTAAGTGATATTTATTTGTTAAATACAAATTCATTATCCATGGCTTGATAAATATTGTGAAGGAATCGTGGACCAAGTTTATAGTTCAGTGAGAAATAATTTATATTGAATAATATTTTAATAAATAATATTTAATTTTAATTCACGACTTTAGCACATGATGAGAAATATTATTATTATTTATATTATATACATGGGATTACAAATGGATTAAATAAATATTAAAGATCACTTGTGTAAATATTTATTTTTAATCCCTAGCGATATATAAATCCAATTATATTATTTTTTAGGAAAGCCAATTCATTAATTTTGTTGTGCACAATGAATCTGAAGAATCCTCTCGAATCCCTAGAGAGATCCCTTCTCCAAGAATTCTCCCAATAATAGAGAGTGATCTTCCTCTACCCTCCATTCTCGAGTCTAGAGAGATCAAGGACAATCCTTTGAAAGTGATTCTTGTCGCGATCAAAGGCGAATGATGAAAGTGAAAGGATAGGTCCTTCTAGCACCCATAGATTCGTACTACAATGTTTGGATATTTTTGGAACACGTGTGGATCACCACTAGAGGTAATATACTCTTTATTCATACAATGCGATGATGGTAAAACATATATCTATTGATATATCCATCAATGAAGAAATAATTTCATGCAAGGTAATTATTTAATTGCTTAAATTAATTATAAATAATATGTGATGATCCTATACTTGGTTCCACCATTTTATCCATTATCTATATTCTTCTATTTAATTCCATTGATAACGATATTTAACATTGTGTAAAATATTAGATTAATCATCGATCAGGATAAAACTAAAATTTGGGAATGACCCATCACATGCTTCTATTATAAATGGAACCTTAACCGATCACCAACATGAAACTCCAATGTTCCATTATGGTGGTCATAATATGAATTCTGGAGGATTTGAGCTGTCACTAACCATTTCTGAATCAGAAAAACTATCTTAGTCATCTCTTAAACAAGGCTCGGTCCAACCAAATAATTCTCTCCTACCTCATCCCAACATAATGGGGATTGGAACGACCACCCATATAACACCTCAAATGGTTCCATCCTAAACAAGGATTTATAAATATTATTATATGTAAAATTGGCCAATGGAGGTGAATTTCCCATGAACTATCAAAATCAAGCACACATTCATGAAACAAACTCATGATAGTATGGATGGTCTACTCAAACTGGATATCCATTTTTGAGTCATATGAAGTGCCAAAACCTCAATTGGGTTCCCAAATCCTTCTTGATTCCCTTACAAAAGATATATATAAAAAGAGAATCATGGGATGAAACTATCACCAAGGTAACTCCATGAAGTTGAACAACCTCTCAGACATACAAATGTATGAGTTACTCTACCTTTTTTGACTCATTTATGGGAATAAAATGTGTTTATTTCATCAGACGATCGACAAAAACCCATATGAAATTATTCCCACTTGGATTGTGAGGTAGCCCAATCAAAAAATCCAAAGAGATCCTGTCCCACTTTCTCACAAGCATGGAAAGTGGCTGCAACAACCTAGTTTTTATCTGATTCTCATTCGAATATATGATGACAGTGTTTTATAAACTAACACAAAATGTAGCTACGGGGACTTTTTTGCGTCATTTTTTACATAAACGAATGCAAAAAACTCTATACATAATGGTTTTTTGCATCAGTTTTTCAAAAAATGATGCCAAAAACGTAATTTATGGCATCATTTTTTTAAAAAATAAGTTCCAAAAAGTTTTTATCAGGACTTTATGGCATTGGTTTTGGTAAAAATCTACACCAAAAACCTTTTAAAATAAGACGGGTTCTCAAAACTCTCATTTTTTTGGATCTATGAAACTATTCTATCGACTCGTGATGACTCTGAAGGTGACTCACTGATCCTGTACAACCATTGGTGTTTATTTTTTTTGATTTTCATGATTTTTGGTCTCAATTCTTCTTCATCTTTCATTGTTTCATCATTTAGGCAACTATTTTCTATGCAGAAACCATTTTCCGACTGAGAATCGACCATAGTTTTATTTTCTTTCTTTGTTCTTGTTTATTGTTTGTTTTTACAAAAAACAAATTGTTATATATTGTAATTTTTATTCTTCAAACTCATTATAGGGGATGAAGTCCAGATTAAGGATCCATTTTCATTGTTGAAATCTGGATTTTATAATTTTTTCCCATTTTGATGATAAATTATTTACCTTTTTTATTCATTTGAGTTGTTGTTTTAATTATTTGTATGTAGTTATTATTTATCCAAGATTAAATATATCTTCTTTTATAAACATATAGGACCACAATTTAGTAAAACCAAAGGAAATTCATGGCCATTAATAGATAAGTGACATGCAATGTGCTTATCTACCTATACGATTGATATGTGATATATTCATCTAGATTTGAAAATCTAATGAGAGATTCAAGAATGTATGAGTTTTCAATACTATATTGAAATATTTCATTTCTAGACTTTTGTCTCGATGTATTAGATATATATATTATGTGAGTATTCATATAATATATGGAGATACATCTGGTTGACATGTTCATATGGAGATATGAGTGTCCTTAATAAAGATTATGCAAAATCATTTGTCATCTTGAATAATAAAATGTTTTGATAGATTTATTTCTCATGTTATGGTTATGAATTAGTGAATTCATAATCATTTTTATTGATACAAATTCCAATAAGGTCACACAATTATGCTTTGGAATAAAGATTGATTTTAGTACAATTTTTTTCCAATATAAGAGAGTTTATTATTATTTGTTTCTAAAGTAGTTTGGATAGAATAACAAGAGTTGTGATGTTTATCATAAAGTCGATAATGATTTAGCACATGTGGATAATTTTTTTTTATATAGACTAAAGATTCATTCCATAATTACCAATAATTTTTATTAAATGTGTTTATGTTTACAATTTATTTGTTTATATGTTTTAATATATTCACCTATTATATCGTGATATCAGGTATTGAATGGATCATAATTAGATAAATTTATGAAGAATCACTAGTGAATATGAAAAGGGAGTTGAATATTTCTTGGAATTTTCTAAACAAAATATTCAAAACATAGATTAGATTTTCTGTCCATGTGTGAAGTGTTTGAATATGAGAAAGTTAAACTCCACAGAAATCAAGGATCATCCCATTTTCAATGGTTTTAGCCTTAATTATACACATTGGATATTTCATGGTGAAATAAATACAAATTCCACATCTAATATTGATGACACTATTCATAATGAGGCAGATGATCATATTGAAGAATTAATTCATGATTTAGGCATTGAAACCATCAGGAAAACAATAACTATAGAACTATTGTATGGAGATTCTAAGAAACCTTTATTTCTTGGTTGCAGTAAATATATAGTGTTATCAACATTTTTGAGATTATTTAACTTGAAATAAAGAAGTGGGTGGAGTGATAAAAGTTTTTGTAATCTACTAGATATTTTAATTGATCTACTTCCAGAAGGAAATGGGATTCGAGATTCCAATTATGAGGCGAAGAAAGTATTATTCCCTATGGTATTGGGGTATAAAAAGATACATTCCTTCCCCAATGATTATGTTTTGTATAGAAAATAATATGAATTTATCAAGTTGTTCTACATGTGGGACATCACGCTATAAGATGGATGAAAAAGTCAAATCATATGAATTATTAAGTAATAGCATCTAACCTCATGAAAAATCAATTTTTTAATTTCTAATTATATCATACAATAATTATTTCATTAAATTATGATAATTCAGCTTTTATTTATTATTAGGTACCATAATCAAAGATATTACTAAAGTAATTCGGTACCTTCCAATAATTCCTCGTTTGAAGCATCTATTTTCAAATTCAATTGACGGAAAAAGGTCAAGATGAAATTCAAATGAGTGCATCTATGATGGTAACTTACGTCACCCTACTAATTCACTAAAGTGGAAGAGATTTGATAAACAATTTTTTGATTTTGGAAGTGAAGTTAGAAATCTCATAATGGGATTGTGTACTGATGAAATGAATCCATATAGGAGCCTAAGTAGCCAACATAGTTCATGTCCTATTTTGTTGGTAGTTTAAAACTTTTCCCCACATATATGTATGAAGAAAAAATATGTTATGGTGAGCTTGAGGATTTCTGGACCAAAACATATGGGAAATGATATTTATGTGTATCTTTCATCATTGATTGATGATTTGAAACTAAAATTGGAGACATGTGTTAAATTTTTTGATACATACAAGAAAGACTGTTTTATTTTGAGTTCTATGATACTGTTCACTATAAAAAACTTTCCTACATATGGAAACTTATCTGGATACGATGTTAAGGGACATAAATCATTTCCATTTTGTGAAGAAGCAACTTTATATTATCAATTACAGAATGGAAGAAAGATAGTGTAAATGGTACATTGATGTTTTTTATGAATTGATCATCCTTATCACAGATTGAAAAAAGAATTTAATGTTTTATAGGAATACAATTTTCACCCATGACCATTTTCAGTTGAGTAATATTACAACATGGTGAAAAATATTGATTCAAAAATTGGAAAGAAAATAAGTTCTGGTCTTCAAAAAAATATCTAGAAGAAAAATTCTATCATTTTCGAACTACCTTATTAGAGATATTTAGAGATAAAACATAACATTGATGTTATGCATGTTGAGAAAAACATATGTGATAGTTTGATTAGAATTATTTTAGACATAAAAGGAAATAAAAAAGATAGATTGCATGCTATATTGGATTTGATATCAATGGGAATACGTTTAGGGTTATCTCCCACTATGAATGGAAACAAAACATATTTACCTCCAACTTGTCACACATTAAGAAAGATTGGGGAGATGAATTTCTTTTAGTGTCTTCTTGTTATTAAAGTACCCGGTGGTTATTCTTAAAATGTGAAGAATTTAGTTTCATTAAAGGATAGTAAATTAATAGGTATGAAATCTCATGATTGACATGTATTGATGCAACAACTTCTACATGTCGCACTATGTGGTATATTTCCGATAGTTATTAGAAAGACAATCATTAGGTTATGTAATTTTTTCAAATCTATTTTTACAAAAGTCATTGATCAAAATTTTTTATATGTGTTGGAGAATGAAACTTATCTTATTCTTTGTTAACTATAAATGTATTTCCCACCCATGTTTTTTGATATAATTGTTCATCTACTGATTCATTTGGTGCATGAGATAAGAATATGTGGGCCTGTTTATTTAAGATGGATGTATCCTTTTGAAATATATATGAAAATTTTGAAGGGATTTGTTAAAATACTTATCGACTAGAGGCCTTTATTATTAAAAAATATGTATTGAAAATTTTGAATGAGTTCTGTTCTAATTATTTGTTTGAAGTGAAGCATATCGGTCTCCCTATATCTCGACATATGATAGTTGATAGTGAAGGTAGAGGAATTCAAGGCTTAAAGGTAAATTTCATTTCACATGATGAAGTGATGTAGGCAAATTTATATATTTTGAACAACACATATGAGGTTCAATCATATATATCATCACATATTGAAGAATTAAAGTTACGATATCCAAAAATAAATGAAAAGTGTCTTATGATTGAGCATAAAAATACATTTGTTTCATGGTTTAAAGATAAAATCAACACAGATATATCTCCATCAAAAACATTGAAATGGTTGGTAGGGGACTATCTCTTAATGTGATAACATGGTTTGGTTTTTATATTAATGGGTACACATTTTACACAAATAAGCTGGATGACAATAGTACCATTCAAAATAGTGGTGTAATGGTTGTCGCAGAAACACTTAATTTTTAGAATGAAAAAGATAAAAGCCCAATTTCTGTATCAATTCGATATTTTTAAGTTCTTAAAGACATATGGGAAATTGATTATATTAAAATTTGAGTCACCGTGTTTAAGTGTAATTGGGTTGCAAGTAATAGTGGTTTGAAATATGATGAATATGGGTTTAAACTGGTGGATTTGAAAATATTTAATTACAATGAGTAATCGTTAATCACGGACACACATGAAAAGAAAGTATTTTATGTCATTGATCTATCAAATGGTCAGTGGTCCATCATTTTGAAAGGGAAAAGAATCCATTTGGCTGATGAAGAGGAAGATGATTTTATTGATTTATATGAGACTTCTTTGTCTATTACACGATTTCTGGATAACAATGAATATAACACATACATAGTGCATGTAGTATGAAATGATCATGCAGAAGGGATTTGAGAAAAAACTAAATTACTATCCTAATTAATCTAGTAATTATTTACATTTTATTTTTTTTTTAAATTACATGTGTAAAAAAATTATTATTTAAAAAACTATTGGATATTTAATTATATATATTATTTCTTGTGTTAAATTTTGATATTCTATGGTTATGGTTAAATATTTTTTTCTTTGAAATACCCAACGTACATTATTATATTTTGGTTTACTTTACACATATGAGAACACCTTTTCAAACTTTGATATTTAAATTTGTAAATGTTTATATCTTTATAGAAGTAATTTTTAAATTTAATTGTTCACATTGCATATTTTTTTGGTTAAGATTCAAAACATAATTTTTTTTAAACTTACACATGTGTGCCACTTTTTTTACTTACATATTTATGTTTTCCTGTTTTCTTATTACTGACTTGTCTAATTATATTCAGGTACACAAGAATTTCATTAAATTTTCCTATTATAATGACATATGTAGATACAGAGATAAAATAACATCTACCATGGTATTTTTCATTCTTCGTATTATTAAATATCCAATAATATAATTATTTATTGAAATAAAACTTTTAATTTACAATAAATAATTATAGGACTACTAATGAGACTTCAGCGGGGGAGTCTTCTTCTTTTAGTATTTTGAAATCAAATTCTCGAGTTGGTAAATGCAATATTACACATTTACAAAAACTATCACTTTATCCTGGAGACGAACAATTACATATTAGTTTTTATGATAATAATAATGAAAGTGTCCCAAATTAAATTCAGTTTATCAACTATATCAACATGCATAACTATTTTAGGATTTTCATTTTATATCCTAATTGGAAGTATGTCTATAATGTGGTGATATATTAGCTTTGGGAGGCCATAAAGTTAAAATATCTCAATTGATTTATTTTATCTCGTTTTTTGAATATGATATATTTTAAATGACTAATATTTATGTTATGAATTTACATATCATATTCAATTTTGAAGAAACAAAATAAGTTAAGAAAAGATGTCTTACTTTAGCAGCGGTTTGATGGATCGTTTTTAAAAAACATGACAAAAAAATTTGTGTTTGGAAGGAGACAAAATGAAAACTCATGCCTCAAGTATCCATTTTTAGATGAAGATACATGGAAGAAATAATGTTCCCCTTAGCATGATGAAAAAATTTAGGTATGATAGTTATGTTATATTATATTGTAAAATTTCTTATATATATACCTAATTACTTATTAGATTACTTATTATATAACAGGAATCGAGGAAATCCCATCTAGACATATAATTACAAAATGTATACACTCATACTTTATCACATGGAGGGTATCATTTATTGGAGAAAAAAATGATTGATTAAAAGTTTGAAGCATTAATATATCATTCCACTAGTGGTTCTGATGAGGTCCAATTTGGTCCTCCACCTCCACCCAACCACCGTGAGAAATAAAAAAGAGTGAGAAGAAGAAAACATGAAAAGTATCTTATAGATAAATCTAAGGAAGTAGTTATGAGAATTGTAAGTAAATAATTTTTATTTTTCATGAATTTTTTTAATTTATAAATTATCAACACTAATATACCATTTTCATTTTTCATTTTAGGATAAACTTTAGGAGAAATGGACATAGGGCACTTTTATTCCTGAGCGTAGGATGGAAATCCAAGACATTGATTTAGGAAATCCAGAACACCCCAACAACATAATAGGATATGAGGTGGGTGTTAGTATTTGGAATGTTTTTGGTCATAAAAGTAAACAATCAAGAAACCTAGAAATCGAATCCTTAAAAGCTCAGCTGAAATTTATGAAACAATCTATGGGTGATCAAATTCAAGCAGATGTGCAACAGGATATGTTAGAACAATTGATGAGACAGTCACAGTCCGCGCAGTCTACCCAGCCTACCCAGCCTGCCTACTCATATCCTTCACCTCCTTGGTTGGACTCAACCTTATATTGTGAGTTGTATGTAGAAGATCCTGATATACATATTGTAGAATTTAGATTCGTGCATTTTTGGGGGATTTTTTACATCACCAACCTATTCATATGGGTCAGGTTAGAGTAACGATACATGATATTATTGATCATACTACTCTACTACCATTCCTTACCGTGGAGGTTACCAAAGTTGGGGACTGTATGGGTCATTTTTTACTTTTTCCGTCTTACCTTATTTTTCATATTTCATATGAGGTATGCATTTTTTTAAATATTAATTACATATTATTTAAAAGTACTTATAAAGTTTTCTAAAATTTAACTTATATAGTAGTATCTAAAATCCAAATAAAGGGCACAAATGAAAAAAAAAGTTTCAGCAAAAAATGACTATAGCTACTTATGATATTTCTGATGTGATAGAAATATTATCTCAGGTTTCTTCTTCCATAGAAACTATTTATGAGTTTCAAATGTCATCCAACATATGTGGAAGAGACTATCCATTGAGAATATTCAAATAAGATATCATGGATCTAAATTTTTTTGAAGATCTTAGTGTGCCTATGTTACAGGTGTTTTCCATGTAAGTAAATTAATGTTTCAGATTTTATATTTTTTAAAATAAAGATGGTTTAACTTGACAAACTATATTAATTTTTGAATTGGGTATCTACACACACTGCTTATTCAAAATAAAATATTAATAATTGATGATTTTATAGATCCATAATTCATTTCAACAATTTTTTCTATATGTGTTAACTAAAAATATATAGGCTTATATATGTGAGATATTATTAATGATGAATATTGGATATTAGTTTAGGCCATTTCTTGATAGATAAGAACATAAAAATAATTATACAATAATTTTTATTATAATTTCATTAAATGTGAACTTTTTGTATTATAGGGGAATTGGATGTTAGGCGTATTCTTCCCAAGTGAAAACACATTATATTGGTTTTTCTCTTTATTAGTTGGTGTTCGTAAAAAAATTTCTACCATATTAGAAAAGTAAGATTGTTTGTTTTTTATAAGCTTGTTATGTTTAATAATCATTTTTTATACATGTATTATTAGTTGATATATATGAAAATGAAGGTTATATAAAAAAATTAACAAAGATCACTTATCAATAGCGAAGCCAAATGCAATCAACTATGTGAAAGTAAAGGTAATTGTTTTTTATATTATATATTATTTTGATTTTTTGATATATATATATATATATATTGGTTTTCATTATCAAGTTAATTTTTTATTAACTACAGTATCATCATCAACAAGTACATGTTTAATGTGGTTATTATGTTCTAAAATTCATGTATGAGATAATCACAACTGAGGTAATGACTTATTTTGATCAGGTTATTCATATTAATTATTTTATATTTTCTATCATATTATTCTGTTTTTTAATCTTATATCATTCATCATTATTGTAAATGTTCAATGATGTTGATTCGTACATGAAAGGTGAACTTGACCATTTTCGATCTTTGTTTGCAACCTATTTTTTAAGTGTTATTACAATTTAAGATATTTTTATTCTAATGTTTCTGATAAGAATTAAATTTTACTGATAACAAGTGTTCACAAAATAATTCATTTTTTACAATAGGTGTTTGAACATAATGATATCAAATGAAAGCTTCAACAATAACCAACAATGGTCATGTTGTAAATTTCAGGTATGTGATCTTTAATTCTACTTTATAATACAAAGGAATAGATAATTTTTTTATTAACATGTTAAAATTATGGATGTTTTTATATATATTTAGTCACTGATAAATGTTATTTGATGGTTGTATACTTTATTTCTATTATAGGGATTCTGTTTTTTTATGGGGTGTAATATTTAAAATTTTCTATTTTTTTAAATTTCGGCATTGGTTTTCATAAAATCCAACACCAAATAATTTAGAAAAATCGAATGGTTTTAAACATCAATTTTTATAAAAACCAATGCCAAAAACCATTTTCAGTATCATTTTATATAAGAAAATGGCATTGAAAAGTGTGCAGTTCACATTTTCGGTGTTGGTTTCCTATATAAAACGACATTGAAAAGATGAACCAGAGTGGTTTTCAGCATCAGTTTCTTAGATAAACCAACATTGAACATGAATCCCATTCAATTTTTGGAATCTTTTTTAAAAAAAATAATTCCAAAAACATTATTTTTTATGTCACCTCTATAAAAATCAGTTAAAAACCAACGTTAAAATTGAAAAAACAACAACATTAAATTGTGTTTTTTCACTAGTGGATCCTCTTGAAGGTCAAATATCTGGAAACAAAGTCCACCATGACATGTCTTGGGCCACTAATACCAGCCTATAAAGGTATAAAATATCTTGGTCACCCTAGGGGTGAATTAACCAACTAGAATGATGATCCTCATGCATTACCTTCTACCTCAAAATAAAAGGAACAATTGGTTGCTTCTATAAATAAAGATAACCATCGGGAGACTGAGACCAATCACCTGAGGTTTCCCCACCCTTTAAAACAATAAAAATCATCCGAAACTCGGGGTATGACATCTACTTAATCCCAACCTACTCAATGAGAGGGTGTTATATGCATTCTGTCCAAGAACACCTTCCCTCCATCCTCATGCACATCCAATCTTGGATAAAAAAAGAAGCTCACCATACCCCAGTAATCTTCTAATTCTTAAGTATCCTATAGTGGAAGCTTCCTACTCAAAGCATCGGTGAACATATTCCCCTTCCCAGAAATATATTTAATTTCCAAAGTTTGATGTTACTCCACCTGTCAAGTCTTCCTGATATTTAGGCCCCCCTGAGTAAAAATGTACTTCAGGCGCTTATGATCTAAATACATTTTCAAATTCTCCTCGAAGAGGTAATGTCACAATGTCTTTAACCCATTCATAATTTCCACTAATTATAATTCATGGTTGGTATAATTCTGATCATGTGGGTGTAACTTCCATAATACATAGGCCACCACATGGTCATCCTGCATTAGTACAAACCCCAAACCCACACCACAAGAATCACAAAACAATACATAATCTCTCCCAGGTTTAGGTAGAATCAAAATAGGAGCGAATGAAAAATGGTTCTATAACTACTCAAAAGAACTTTGGAACTTCTCATACCACTAAAACTTCACCCCCTTCCTTGTCAAAGACATCATATGAGAAACTATCTTGGATAAGCCTTGTAAAAAATGCTTATAATACCTAGATAAGCCTTGAAAGCTATGGACCTCAAACACATTCTTGGGATACTCCCAATAAATTATCTTCCAAACCTTATCTGGATCAACTGAAACTCCTGCCTCATAAATCATATTACCCAAAAACTTCACTTTTTCAATTTTTATTAAAGGTGATTATCTCTCAAAACACCCAAAATAACCTCCAGATGGTCCACTGCTCCTCCTCCATCTTGGAATACACCAAGATTTCATTTATAGACAAGACCACAAAGAAGTCTAGAAAGTGATGAAAAATCTGGTTCAATAGCACCATGAAAACAAAAAGATCATTGGTGATCCCAAATGAAATAAACGAAGACTCAAAATGTCCATACCGATTTTGAAAGGTGGTCAGGTCAGCGGGAATTTATTTTTTATCATGTCATGGTTAAGATTATGGTAGTCTATGCAAAGTTAGAGGCTATTATCCTCCTTCTTTACAAATAACACTGGATAATAACATGGTGGAATGCTGGGTAAAATAAAACCCTTTCAATGAATATCCTCTAAATGATATTTCAAACCATTAAACTCATCTAGATCCATCTGATAAGATGACAGGGAAATCAGCCTCATCCCGAGTAGTAGATTGATACTAAATTCAACCTCTAGATGGGGTGGAAATGCTAATAAATCCTCTAGAAACATGTCTGGGTAACTTTATACAAGAAAAATAATTTCACTTGAGAAATTTTGGTCAAAAAAATTATGTAATAACATAGAAAACTGGCACAAGATCAACCCCAACTTAGTAGCAACCGGTCCTGCCCGCCCTGATCATGAATCCCACTCACCCCAGAAGACATGGGTGCTCCCTTAAAGAGTAAGTAACTGGACACTATGAAAATAAAATTTTCTAGCACCTTAAATTTTATCATCCAATCCATACTGATAATGATGTTTAACATGTCTAGGTCCACAATATGGAATTCCCAAATGACCTCCACGACAACTCTAAAAACAGCACTCGGGAAACATAAAACCATTCCCCTCCTTCCTACCCAAAGAGGTTGAAAAATAAATGACATAAGGCATAAAATCATCTTGTATACCCAAGGCATCAATCAACTTAAGTGAAATGAAATAATTCGATTCACCAATGTCAAATAAAACTTATACCATAGAAGAAGAAATAAACAATGTACCTCAAATATTGGTTAGCCTAGAATGTGTGTCATCTAGAAGGACCTTTGTTGCATGGATTCTCCCTAGATCGGACTCAATAAAATTCTTATTACCCTAGTGATAATCCCCCTTTACATAAGTATGAGGCCCCCAATCTTGGAAGCCTCTGAATTCACTTGATATCCCTTCGATAAAACGGATCCTACACCACTCCCATGTGAAGAAAACTGACAAAAGAATTGGATATTCCTTGACTGCCCCCACTGGTGGAACATCCTCAGATTCTCTAGTAAACTGAACCTAGTTTATCCATACTTCCCACACTGATAACATACAAATGGTCTATGCCTCGTAGAAATCACAAGACCTGATCCCCAAGACTGTTGGACACCATTTCCACTGCCTATGTGAGACTCATCTCGCTTCTGCTTCTGTTCTGAAGAAGAACTCTAGATACCACCCACTATAGGAACACCATTGAGACCTATCTTTCTATTAAAATATACCTCATCCATATTTTCCTTGTCAACCACCTCTGAATAGGTTGGTAGACATAGAAGAATGAGCATGGATCTAATCTCTGACCTCAATCCCATCTCAAAACACTAATCCTTGAGATAATCATTCGTGATGAGATCCAGAGAAAAGTGAACTAACTCACTAAATATAGTAGATTAATACATCACTGAATGATCACCCTTCTCTATATTTGGAAACACATTGGTCTTTACCACTCTCAAGTTCTCTGAGTAAAACTGCTGATTAAATTCCACTTTGAAAGTGTTCCACATGAGATCCTTGTGATTTCTCGAAAACACCGTCAACTCCCACAACCTCCTACCTAGTCCCTCTAATACATACAAAACAAATCCCACTTTTTAGGTCTTAGGGGTCTTCAATAGATCAAATATCTTCTCGATATGTTCTAATCACTCCTCAAGATCATTGGAACCACTTGTCTCTATGAAAATATAATGGATTCTGCCTCAAAAACTCTTGATCAAGGTCTACAGTCATTGTAGGCTCATGACTACCCATCTGACCCAATGTTTAGATCATAAAAATCATTGATTCCAATAAATATAGATCAATAAGAGGGTTCACTTATGGGGCACTCTCTGCCACACCCTCTCTACACCAAGAAGAGTTCCTTCTGAGATGCATTGTCTATAAGACGCAAAGCAAAAACTTTATCAAGTGTAATCCAACATAAAATCATGATTCTCCATAGGTAAACAGACATGACCCATCCATAAAATGGGATGGACACCCAATATCATTAGATTCAACCATATTAGATATAATTAGAAACCATAAACAAAAACATACATCAACTACACACCTGACACAACAAGATATATATACATAGTACCTCAAAATAAACAACCCAAACTCAACAGAAAGGGGGAAATTCCAAGCAAGTCCCAAGTAAAACCAAATAACTAAGAAATAAAAAAACTACTCCACATGATTCCATCCCTATGAGACAAAGTATCCTCCATAAAACACTAGACAATGATAATCAAGAAGATCCACCCTGGTACATGGTTCCCTTTCCTTTACCTATGTCTTTCAAAAAAATATATAAACATCCTAAAGGGCCCAAGAAGGGTGTGAGGTACAAATCCCAGTGGGTTTCCACCATTAACATGTTTAAGAATTTTATCCATGAAACCCATAAACTAGTTTCAAAAAAAATAAAAACTAAAAAAACACTTTCAAAATATACAATTTCCATACAAACCTTAAAATCCCATTTGGTTTCTCTTTTAAAAACAAAACATGGTTTTCCAAAACAATTTCCAAAAAGGGATCAAGTAAATAAACAAATACATAAGAAAAACCATGATAAAACATAACCATAATGTCATAGCAAAGGAAATCATAACATCAATGTCATATAACCATATAAATGGAAGTGAACAAATGGGCATAATACATCTCATAAAAACAAAGTGGTACAAATTAATTCATAAAGCAAGTAAACCAATCCAGAATGAGTAATGTTCACCTAGGGGATCTAACCATGAGGCCTAATGTGAGTGAGTAAAAAAGTATTCTAGCTAAGAAATGGAATCTCATATGGTCTTCTTACTTAAAGGATCAATTAGTCCCTTGGAAACAAATGGAGGATAACACAGTCCTCCCTTCGAGGCTCACAAGATCAGTTGGAAAAACCAAAATGGAAGATCATACAGTCTTACCTCTAAGGATCACATGGTTTCTCAAGAAAACCCCTCACTCACACATTAGTTAACCCACATGATACTCCATTCTAACACATCTACAAACAAGTTATCATATCAATCAATCTATAACACAATCCATTTTACCAAAAAACATACCAAATTTTATCAAAACACATTTCCAAGGTAAAAACAATTTCTAAAACCATTTTAAAAAATCAATAAAACCCATAATACCTCTTCCAGCCATTTTATCAAACACTTGGGGTGCACACATGCCACCCGCACTTGAAACCCTATTTAAATACCTAAATTTCCAAAAAACAATCTATGAAACACATCATACATGGAATACTCACCAATAATAAACAATTTAAATGGAAATTTAAACAAAATAGAACAAATTTGATAAGAAATTTATTGGTATGCCATGGAAAATTCTATTAAATAGAGAAACCTACATCAGATTCAGTCTAAAGCTCATCACCTTCGTTGAAGACCACCCAAAAGAGGTAGAACCGAACCTCACACACTTGATACATAATAAATCAATCAAAAAACCCTATATTTGGCCAACACCACCCCTAGGGTTCTATAACCCCATAAAAATGGAAGAAAAAGGCTTGAGGAGGGGAAATGAAGAAAAAATCAGAGAGAAATTGACTTAACTCAAGCTAAATCACCTAGAAACAAAAGAGAGATCCACCAAGGAATAAGGGGGAGAGCTCCACCCAAAAGTGAGGGGTTTTGTATTCTAGAGGAGTAAAAATATCCCCAAAACCATAAAAACTAAATAAGGGAAAATGGTAAATTTACACTTTTTATTGAGCTGGACATGGTCGCATGATTTGGTCACATGGTTAGGAAAATCATGCTCCAACTGTGAGGGTGCCACTGTCTACCCAAAAAAATTTGCATGGTTTTTCTTTGGGGTGTCACATATTTTGAAAAAACAATATCAAACTGTGTGAAACTACAACACCTCTCGTATAGTTGCCGCATGGTTTAGAAAAACTGTTTGCCCTGGTCTATCATCCAAAAAAATCCCATTTTTAACCCCAGAGACATGGGAACTCCAAAAATTCACTCAAGGATAAATAAAACATAAAATAACATGTACCATTGAACTGATGGGTGTCAAAAACTCCCCACCATTCCACTTTCCACTCCTATAAAGTTCTCATGATTTGCTAGAAGAAAACTGGTGAGTCCACTACTCCCTCACCCAAAATTCTCACTCCCATGTATCATGGATATTACCACCATGATTCTAGAGATCATAGACAAATTATATAACCTTGACATGGAAAACTGTGTTCTGAACATCCACAATATGAACAGGTTTCTCCACCATAGTGGAATCAGACTCAAACTCCAATTCTTCCCACTCTAGCATGTGAGATGGGTTAGTATATATCTCCTTACTTGGGAGATGTGGAAGGTTTTATGAATCAAGGTAAGCCTTGGTGGAAGCTGCAACTAGTATTATACCTTCCCAAGATTCTCAACAACATGAAACAAGCAGACATAAAGTGGCACCAATTTTCCCTACTTTCCCATGCAATGGGGACCAAACTGAACTGATTTCTGTAGAAACACCTAATCACCAACCTAAAACTCCAATGGTTGACAATGAAGGTAAAAATATGAATTATGGTGACTCTGAGCCATCTCTAGACATTTCTAAATCATCCTAACTATCCACATCTTCTCCAAGATGAGGCCCAGTCTAACCAAAGAACGCTCACTTACATCGGCCCAACATAGTAGGGATTAGCACAACCGCCTGTAAAATGATTCAAATGGTTCCATAATGATCAATAATTGATAGTTATTACTATGTAAAAACTCAAAAAATGATAGGCTTACTTCCCATGAACCACCAAAATCAAGAACACACACCTGTAAAAAATCCTTGAGTCTGGATGGTCCACTCATACTATCCATCCGTTTGTGGGTGATATGTGGTGCTCAACCTCAACTGGGTTCACAAATCCTCCTAGAGTACCTTATAAAATAGAGATGTAAAATGAGAATCACGGTCTGACAATATCACTAAGGGCACTCCATGAAGTTGAACAACCTATTGAACATAAAGACGTCCAAGTTCCTCTACCTTCATTGACTCCCTGATGGGTATAAAATAAGATGATTTCTTCATAAAATCAGAAACCAACCATGTGTAATCATTCCCACTCAAAGTAAGATGTATCCCAATAATACAATCCATAGATATATCATTCAACTTTAACATTGGCATGGAAAGTGGATGCAACAAACTAGCTGGTCTTTGATGCTTGGCTTTGATCCTCTTGTAGGTCAAACATCTAGAAACAAAGTCCTCTATGATATGTCTCATCCTGAGCCACCAATACCAGCCTCTCAAGGTATAAAAAATCATGGTCATCTTGGGGTGAATAAATTAACTTCAATGATATGCCTCATACATCACCTCTATCCATAAACTCAAAGGGAAAAATAGCCACTTATAGAAATGAATAGAACCATTGGGAGACCATGACCAATCACCTGAGGTCTCCGTATCATTTAAAGCACTGCTAATATAATGGAACTCAGGGTATTAAACCTACTAAACCCCAACCTGCTAAATGAGAGGGTGTAATCTCCACAATATACAAGAACACTTTCCCTCCATCCTCTTACACATCCAGTATCATATCAGAAAATATGATCATTAGACCCTACTCATCCATTGATTCTCAAACAGCCTTCACTAGAAGCTTCCTTCTCAAATCCCCAGTGACCACATTACACTTATTGGGTGTATACACAATCTCAAAATCAAAATTATGAAATTACTCCACCTAGTTCCTATTCCAAAGAATCAGGTCCCTCTAAGTGAAAATGTACTTCATGATCTTATGATAAGAATACACTGTTAAATGATCCTCAAATAGGTAATGTTTTATGTCTTCAACACATAAATAACTTTTACCAATTCTAATTCATGGATGGGATAATTCCAATCATGTGGGAATAGATTCTGCTAGTTTTAGGCCACCACATGGCCATCCTAAATTAGCACACACCGGAAACCCATACTGGAAGCATCACAAAAAAACTGCACAAGCTCTCCTAGACTCACGTAAAATCAAAATAGGAGCGAATGTAAAATGTTTCTAAAACTACTCAAAATAACTCTAGAACTTCTCATCCCACTAAAAATTCACCCACTTCCTGGTCAAATCCATCAAAGGAGAAGTTATCCTAGAGAAGTCATAGAAAAAATTCATATAATACTTGGTCATGCCTAGAAAGCTACAGATATCAAACATAATATTTGGTTTATCCCAATAAATGACTAGTCAAACCATCTCCGGATCCACTAAAACTCATGCCTTAGAAATCACGTGACCTAAAAAATTCACTTTCTGAATCCAAAACTTGAACTTGGGAAATTTGAAATATAGAAAATTATCTCTCAAAACACCCAAAACAACCTCTATATGGTCTGCATGCTCCTCCTGCATCTTGGAATACACCAAGATTTAATCTAAAATTTTTTCCAAGAAGGATTCTAGAAAGAAATGAAAATTTTGATTCATTAGTGCCATGAAGATAGGTGGCACATTGGTAAGCCAAAATGACATAACCAAATACTTGAAATTTCTATATCGACTTAGAAAGGTGGTATTTGGAACATCTTAATCATGGACCCTGAACTGGTGGTACCCCAATATCATGACGATTTTCGAAAACCAAGGGCCCCCTATGAGCTAGTTAAATAGATCATCAACTACAGGCAGCGGGTATTTATTCTTTATTTTCACCTATTTAAGTTTACAGTTGTCCATAAAAATTTAGAGGCTACCGTATGCCTTATATGAATATAGAACTTCTGAATTCCATGATGACACATTGGGAAAATAAAACCCCTACCCTCAAGATACTCTAGTTTAACTTTCAACTCCTTAGTTTTGGATGGATCCATCCAATAAGACAATAGGGAAATTGGGATCGTCCCAGGGATCAGATTAATTGTAAGCTCGACCTCTTGTTGGGGAATAAATCATGATAAATCCTATTGAAACACGTATGGGTACTTGTCCACGACTACTAGAAGTTCCCCTAAAGAATATTTCTCAACAGCCTCAAGGAACAAACTAGAAAATTAGCATGAGACCAAACCGAAATTAAATGCAATCAGTCCCACCCTCCCTGATTTTGGATCCCACTCACCTTAAAAGATATGGGTTATCTCATTAGGATTAAGGAACTGAATCATATGGAAATAATAGTTAACTAGATCTATAATTATGATAAACCAATCCATACGATAATGAGGTCAAACACATCTAGGTCCAGAATAAGTAAGTCCCAAATGACCTCCACACCAGCTACCAAAACATTGAACTCGATGTACATAAAACCTTGATATTTCTTCCTACCCAATGGAATTAGAAAATTCATCAAATAAGAAATAAAATCAGATTTCATACCCAAGAGATTAATCAAATTAAGTGAAATGAAATAATGGGATGCACCTGTGTCAAATAAAATTGATTCCATAGAATAAAAAATAAACATCGTACCTCAAATGGTGGATGTCCCGCAATTTGAGTCCTCTAGAATGAACTCCATTGCATGGAGTCACCCTGGCTCAGAACTTCTATGAGTCTTCTTACCCTGATGAGAATCCCACTTTCCATGAGGACAACATCCTCCGCCCTTGTAATCCTCTTACTGCACCTTAGAAACATTTTAGAAGATGAAGCATACATCGGTCCCATGTAAATCCAACTAACAAAAGCATTGGATATTCTATGAATGCCCATGCTAGTGGAACATCCTTGGAGTCTCTAGGAAAATTGAGCCTAGTGTGTCCATCCTTTCCACACTGATAAAAGAAAACTAGTCTATTCCCCATAGAAAGCATAGGAGTTGATCCTGAAGACTAATGGACACTCCTTCCACTACCTCTCTGACACTCATCCAACTTCCGCTTCTATCCAGAATAATAAATATGGATACCACCCCCTGGAGGAACACCACAAATACATATCTTTACATTAAAATCTATCTCAACCATCATTGTCCTTTCATCCACCTCTAAATAGGTTGGTATACATAGAATAATGATAATAGATCTAATCTCTAGCTTCAATCCAATCTCGAAATGTTGATCCTTGATATAATAATTCGTGAGGATATCAAGAGAAACATGAACCAACAAAGTAAATTTGGAGGCATAATCCATCACTAAATGATCACTCTACTACATATTCAGAAATTTTTGGGCCCTCGATGATCTCAAGGTCTTTGGGTAAAACTACCGATTAAACACCACTTTGAATGTGGCTCACGTGATATCATCATTCTTTCCTGAAAGTACCATAGACTCCCAAATATTTATACCTAGTCCATCTAGAACATATGTAGAAAAGAAAACTTTAAAGGTATCAATGGACTTTAATAACTTGAAGATATTCTCAATACAGTCTAACCACTCATCAGGCTCATTAAGTCCCTTGTTTCCATGAAAAAATAGTGGATTCACTACTGCAAATATGGCCTTTATCAGTGCTAGAAAAGGGCATTAACAGTGATAGAAAAGAACTATTAATCGATGAAAAGATAAAGGGGGTACCATTTATCAGTTCTTCTAAAATCACTGATAAAAGTCAAAAAAAAATTATAAAAAAAAGTTAAAAAGAATATATTACTATGGGGAGCTTTTAACAACGCTTAACCCCCCCTTATCAGCACTAGGAAGAGCCCCCTCCCACTTGCACATGAACCCCTACTTCGACTAGAACTTGAACCTGAGACCTCCCCCCTTGCGCGCCTACACCTTTACCACTAATCCATTTAGTTTTTTTATCCATTTAATTATATATCTATTTATTTATATATATAGTTATATTTATTTATATATTAATATAGATTCATATTAATATAAATATATTTAGTTATATTAATACATATATATTTATTCATATATTAATATATATATTTATTTATTTATTAGTATATTTATATCTATTTATATCTATTTATATATATTTTTTTAGTTAGAATTTTTTATCCGTATATTAATTTCTATATTAATATATTTTTATAATATTAGCTTTAAATACATTTATAAAATATGTTTTTTTATGTGTGTTTATAAATAAATAAATACATACATACATACATATATACATATATACAACACACACACACATATATATATATATATATATATATTTAAGAATATATACATATATGTGTGTATATGAAAATCCATAGAATGTTAAAATGACCATAACTTCTAATCCAGAAGTCTGTTTCAACTCTAAAACTAGTCAAATATAAGAAAATGAAACAAAATTTGATATGATATGTGGTGTAAGCCTAATATAAATCCATAACACAAGTTATAGCTGTTTTAATGTTAAAATATCAGGGTATCCTGACTAAAAACTCAGTTTTGGAGGCGTTCTGGACCTTTTTTGGCCTCTAAAAATGTGAGAGAATGTTCCCTTCAATCACTAGTGTGTAAATCTTATCTCAGATTCTTATTTGATATGTTGTAGAGCTCAAACAGACACCCGGATCAAAATTTATGGTCATTTGAAGTTTGAGATACATTTTCAACTTATTTTAGATATTTTATTAATTTTTTTCATATTTTGTGTCTTCAAATTGTTATAAAATGATTATTAGTCGATGATAATTAGAAAATTATTTTTTAATAATATTTCTTAAAATATTTTAAATCCATTTTCATTAAATTTCTTATATATTAAATGTAATAGTCTATTTATACTTATCTAAAACATATTTAAAAAAATATATATTATATTAATATCAATCTAAATATACATACATATAAATATATTATTTTTCATGAAAAAATATTATTTTTTGAAATATAAACTTTACCATCACTAGGAAAAAGTGCTGATGAAGGGGTCCCCTTTAACAGCACTAAAAAAACTCTAATAAAGGGGGTGCTTTTATCAACGCTAAAAAAAAGCGCTGATAAAGGGTCACTTTTAACAGTTCTTTTTTAGCACTATTAAAAGTTCCTTTTATTAGATCTTTTTTTAGCATTAATAAAGGCACCCCCTTTATCAGTGCTTTTTTTAGCACTGTTAAATTCTTGGGCTGCGGAAACCTAGTTTTGTGGCAGTGATTCAAAATTGAAAACTCTTGAGCATAGTCCATGATTTGTGTCTTCTCACAACTACCCATCTAACACAATGTTTTTATTGTAAAAAACATAAATTCCACCAAATATGGATCAACATGATGGTTCCTCTATGGGGTACTCTTTGCAGAACTATCTCTATGCCTAGAAGAGGTCCTTCTGGGAGGCATTGTCTACAAGACACAAAGTACAAACTTCTTCAAGAAAAATCCAACATCAAATCACAACATAATATAAAAATAAACCCCCTACATGGGAATCAAAAGAAAATTAAACAAGGAAAAATCATAAAAATAACCCATAACTGGGTTCAAAAATACCCGCAATCTGGATCTACCCATGGAAACCTGAAGTTCAACATGGAAGATAGCTAGCCAAGAACTATGTCATACCTACCTCTTGAGTACCAATAGTTCTAGCTCTAAAATACCAATAACTCAAAAATAACGAACCCTATATTACCATTTTGTAACAAATCAACTCGGGATGACCTAACCCATTACCCGAGTTATCCCACCACACATCCCAAAGCGCATTCCATATTTCCCAGGCTAGAAAAAAGCACTGGGCATAATCAACTATCAATTGGGAATGATTTCACCATAGGTAAACCAATATGAAATATCCATAAAATGATATGTCCAACCAATATAATCATATTCAACACTATAATATATTATCATAATCCATAAAAATGGCATACATCAAGTAAAAACATGCCACAACAAGACATATACATGGTATCTCAAAATAAACAACCCAAACTCAATCGAAAGGGTTCAATTATGAATAGGGTCCAAGTACAACCTAATGGGTATGAAATACTAACAATTACTACACATGAGTCCATCCCTATGATACCACATCTCCACAAAACACTAGACAATGGTAATCAAGAAGATCCACCCTGGTATATGGTTCTCTCTCCTCAACTTGTGTCATTCGAAATGAAATATAGAAACTCCCTAAAGGTCCCAAGAAGGGTGTGAGACACAATGATTGGTGGGATACCGACATGAATCTATTTAAGGATTTTACCCATGCAACCCATAAACTAATTTGAAAAAAATAAAAACTAAGAAACACTTTGAAAATATATTATTTCCAAACAAACCTTAAAATCCCTTTGGTTTCTCTTTTAAACAAATCATGATTTTCCAAAACAATTTCCGAAACAATTTCTAAACACGGATAAAGTAAATAAAAAATCCACAAGGAAAAACATGCTCAATCATATCCATAAAGTCATAATAAGGGATAGCATATAATCAACATCATATAACCAGATATACGGAAGTCAACAAATGGCCATAATACATATCATCACATCAAAGTGGCACTAATAAATGTATAAATCATGTAAAGAAATCTGGCATGAGTAATGTACACCTAGGGTCTCTAACCATGAGACCTAACGTGAGTGAGTAAACAGGTATGCTATCTAAGAAATGTAAGAACACATGGTCTTCCTACCCAAAGGCTCACTCGGTCCCTTAGGAAAAATGGAGGCTTGCACGGTCCTCCCTACGAGCCTCACACGGTCACTTGGACAAACCAAAATGGAATATCGCATGGTATTTACTCTGAGGCTCACACGTTCACTCATAAAAACCACTCACTCACACTCAAGTTAACCCATGTGATACTCTTTCTAACACATATACAAAAAAGTACCCATATCAATCAAGCTATAACTCGAGCCATTTCACATAAAAAACATGCCCAATTTTTAAAAACACATTTTCGAAGGTAAAAACCATTTCTAAAACCATTTTAGAAATCCATTTAAACCCATAAAACCACTTTTATCCATTTTATCAAACATTTCGGGTGCACACATGCCACACCACTTGGAAAACCCCCTTTAAATACCCAAATTAACAAAACAACCCATGAAAAACATCATACATGGAATACAAACCAATCATGAATCATTTAAATAGAAATTAAAAAAACAAATCGAAGGTGATAAGAAATTTAAAGGTATTCCATGAAAACACACTTAAATAGAACCTACCTTAAATTCAATCCAAAGCTCATTTCCTTTGACGAATTCAACTTGGAAAAGGTAGAACAAAGCTTCACTCACCTAATCCATAATAAATCAAACCAAAAACCCCCATCAAAAATCTTATATTTGATCAAAAACACCACTAGGGTTCCATAACTCCATAAAAATGGAATAATAAATCTTGATTAGGGGAAACTAAGAATAAATATAAGAGAAATTGACTTACCTAAATCCAAATCACCAATAAATCAAGAAGAAATCCACCAAGGAGAGGGAAATCTCCACCACTATAGGAGAGGGGTTCTGCATGATAGGGGGAAAAGAGCCCCAAAACCATAAAAACCATACAAAGTCAAAATGGTAAATTCACACTTTTTAATGAGTTGGATAAGGTCTCATATTTAAGAAAAATGTGTCGAAAACATGCGGGTTCCACTGTCCACCCAAAACAAGCTGCACAATTTTCCATGGGGTGTTTCATGGTTTAAAAAACTATGATAAAACAATAAAAAATTGTACTATCAAAACATCATCACCCCTCCCATTCTACCACATGGTTTAGAAAAATTGTGCACTAAACATGAGTCCTGGTCTGTCTTCCCAAAAACTCACGGTTTTGACCCCCAGCACCCGGGAACTCGAATAACACAATCAAGGATAAATAACACTCAAACTAACATGTACTAGTGACCTAGAGGGTTTTTCGTATTTTATCGCTCTCTATATTTTTATTTTGATACATTTTTATAAATTTTATTTATCATTTATTCTATTTTTTCTTTAATTATTTTATTTTTTCTATAAAATAGATTTTAAGTTTTTATATTTATTTTATGTATTTTAATTACCCTTATACAAGTTTTATATTCTACACCTTACCTTTATTCATGTTTTTGAAAAACAATTCTAGCTTTATGTGAAGCTCCTATCTACTCTTATGCACTTTTATAAACCCTTATACAAGTATTATAATTTGTTCCTTACCTTTATGTATGTATCTTCTGACCCTTACGCAACATATATAATTTTTTTTAACCTTATGATAGGTATGAAAATTTTGTGTTGACCTTATGAAATGTGTAGAATTTATCTATTACCTTTAATCTGCATGGTTTTTAACCCTTATGCAGCTAGTATTTTCTAGATTACTCTACTTTCACATTTTTCATGGTATTTTAGATTGATTCAGGTACATAATAAGTGTTTTATTATTTTAAACATTCTAAAAGTTCATAATAATTATATACAATCTATGATAATTATTTTTAAAATTTTTTAACATATTTATATGAAGATCAATGGTTTTTATTCGTTTACGAATGAACTTATAATATGGAACTGAAAATTTTGATTTTTTTTATTTTGAGTTGTTTTAATGTTTCTAAATTCATATTAAATGATAAAAAACTTCTTCAAAATTTATTTATATTCTTTAATACAGTTTTATTAATTTTTTAAATTTCTTCATATATACAAATTTTAAAAATTTGAATTTTAAGTGGAAACTGTTGTGTGATTTTCATGGGTTTTCTCTTTGACCTATTAAAATTGAGTTCTAATGATGATTTGAAATCAATTTGAATTATTATTGGTTTTTGATTTTGTATGGAATTTGGGTGATAATATCTCTCTCCCTCCCCTCCATAATCTTGTATCTATTATTTTGAATTTTGAATTGTCTAACCTTTCTCGAATGTGTTGAGTTTGTATTTATAAAGAAGTGAGAGAACTGGTTGACAAACATATATATATATATATATGTAAATACTGATATCATTATGCTTATAGAAATCTCATTTGATTCAAATTTAACTATTTTTTTAATCTTGTTCAATTTTTTGACCCTGTGCAAACAATTTTCTCATCCATGGGAAGATCTATCAAGTTTTATACCAAAATCGCTTCAACTTCTACTTCCTTGATGAGATGAGTTGATCCAATACTGAAGAACCAGTTATTGTACCTCTCTTGTTTATCTATTTATTTTTTCCTATTTTCTTGTATCGATAACACTACTTATCTCTCACATGTGATCTCATTTTCTATTTATGATTTTACATACAAAATCAATTTCTTTATTCAGGTTGTGACTTTTGGATTATAAATTTAAGACCGTTCAGGTTGTGACTCCTGTATTCTAAAGTCAATGTTGTAATTGGTTTTTGACTCCCCATATAAAATATGGTGTCTTAGTCATAATTCCATTATAAAAAGTAGGTTTTAATTGGGTTATGATTCCCCTTAAAAAACAATATAATGAACAATGTATCTCTCATAGAGTAGAGAGGTATAAGATTAGAGTAGGTCCACTTTTCACCGAACAACTATAAAAATTTCACATGTTATTTATTTTATTTTTTCCACTGCTATCCAACCTAGAAAAAGTGTGACAGTTTCACATTATAGGTATTTTAAGGTGGACATCCACCCTATGTGATGTATGATGTAGGAGGTTATGAGGAGAGGATATGCACCAAGGTGTGTAATATGTTAGATTCTAGGGAGGGGAATCTTTCCCCCTAATGTGATTGTGATTTTTAGGTGGGGTGCTAGTCCCCCATGATGTGATATGAAATGTTTCTAGTATGGCCACTTTACCCCCAATCGTATATATATGATTTGTTTCCATAGAGGACCATTTTTCCCAAGTAATATATGTGACGTTTTTGGGTGGACTGCTTCCCCTTGATGATATATGAGATGTTGTCAGGTGGGCTATTTTTTTCCAATGTTTATATATTATATATTTTCTAGGAGGGCCATTTTTTCCTCTGGTTTGTATATATGAGATGTTTTTGGGGTGGGTCGATTTTCCCCCCAATGATATATGAGATGTTTTGAGGTAGGCCCCCGATGCGATTTGAGATTCTAGGATGGGCCACCCCCCAACCCCGAGTGTTCAATATACGAGATCTCAAGGTGGTATGATTTCCCCCTAATGTTGTATGAGATGTTACAAGGTGGGAAACATTCCGCAGATAATGTATGATTATGTGACTATCTCAAATACATCTGACACTAATTGAAGTAGGTATGGTCAACCTTGGGTATCACCTTATAACCCAAGGATCAACGATAGTTATTTTATTTCACTTCCGCACTTTGTTTATTATTTGAAGTATATCAAATGTTCATACACTATATTTATTTCTCTTGTTTTGGAAACCATTGGGGGTGTTCTACTAGGTTTTACCCACACCTTTCTTGGGTGGCCCTAGAAATTAGTATCTAATAAAACCTCATTATCATAGGTTTAGAGGCCCAGTATTGTATGGTTGAGTTGCATAGCTTGGATGTTGTGAGTTGATAGGGATCGAGGATGGTAGAAGAGCCTCATTGTATATTTTTTTGGCTATTTGTATATGTGATAGGCCCGATGGGCGATCAGTTGGGATGTATGATGGTATGCTTTCATATTCATTTTTTATAGCATGAATATGTTTTATCTCTTTGATTTTTAGGTAAATATTGAGAAATAAATAGAGAGAGGAAGTATAAAAGTAAAAGTATATATATTTTATCATTGTATAAAACCAACAAAAAACAATAATTACAGTAGCGAGGAGAGATGAAGAAAATGAAGAAGAAGAAGAGAGAGGAACCTGAGGAGAAGACCACTTATCTGAGAGCCAATCGGGACATCTAAACATCCAAGACACCTACAACCTTACTGAAATCCAAAAAATAAATTTGTAACCATCCCTAACATGTTGGACACTTAATTATTTTCCAAAATTCCAGTCAACATCCCCAACCACTAACTATAATAAATTAAAAAAAGTTCCTCACTAAACAGCTGGCCAAAACTATCTAAACCAAAATAAAAATTTATCCTTGGTACTACCTAAACTCTTCTACGGATATCTCCAACTAGCCCCTTTATTCATAACATTTACCTCTCCTTAAAAATAACCTTTTACCTAAGGTGGAGTTCCCAAAAAAACAACACATATTTTGGATAATTTGAATGGTATCGCTTCTCTGAAAATGGATGCACACTTGCATCAACTTCAGAAGTAACCTGAAAAACTCCATCTGCATTGAAGATATAGTTTTTGTTGTCATTATTATTCTTGAATCCATACCTAACTAAATTTTTCATAAATACATCAATATTCTTATCCTTATGGGTAGAAATTACAAACTGGATCTGCACCATTCCCCCGACTCCCATCAGTATCCCCTGACTATCCTCTGAGTGTTGGAGATGAACATTCATTTGTACCAAATAAAGAGTCTTGTGTTTTTTCTCTAGGTTCACTTTGATCCTTTCCCAGATTCAGTTCAAATTTTTTTCCTCTGTTTACAAAAAGGCATTGACTGAAAATTTTCCTTGGGTGAGAAAATATGGAAATAGAATCAAGACCAAAAGTGTTTGTATATTTTAAACTAGAGGGATCTATAAATGCCTCAGCATATATGATTGTATTTATTGTATTGTAGTGTTTGTGAATAATTTCATGGAACACATTAGAAATATCTTCCTAAGATTCAAATTTTTAAGAAAAATTGACCAAATATGGAAATAGAACTTTAGCATTACTAATGAATTCACCATCCCTATCACTGTGAGCTCAAGAAGGGTGATTTTTGGATATAATTTCTGATGTTACTCAAAAAAAATTTTGGGGGAACATTGAAACATATACATATTGATTTTTTGAATAACTGGAATCTGAGTCAGAGGGATGGACAAGTTGGTAAGTAAACCCATCAAACTGGACTACATTGTTCCTCACACTAAAAATTGACAACACCTTAAATGAAAAGTGTTTCACCTTGGGCAATGATGAGGTCCTCATCTTTGAGCTAGTTTAGGAAAAAATCTTCCCTAAATATTAAGTCATAAGAGTTTTTTTATGTATTAAACATATACCCTACTGGTAAACCACTCATTATTGGTAACTCAATTGCTAGTCAACTCTTCTATCATTTTCATAGTCTATTGTCATTGCTCTTTCATGGCCTGAGTAAACATTTGCCTCACTATCTTCTTTCTAGGATCTAATGAAAATATAGTATCACCATGAATTTTATCTTTCGAACTTCCATTACTTACTCTATGAGTTTTTATCCCAATACTCATCATTATTTGTTCTTCTATACTTGAACTAGGATAGGTGAAGGGGTTTCCCTAAGTATTCCTATCAACACTACCCAGTTCCCCCACACCTTATTACTATTTTGACTCTATAAATTCTCCCAAAAAACATTATTAGATGTATTCTCTGGGTTTTTGACATTGAATTCCCCCTTTGTGGGAACATTTTTTACTTTTTTCTCCTCATACTGCTCTCTAGATTTTTCCTTAGCAACACCAACCTGGTCCAATAATTTCCCAGTATGATATGTTAAATACCTTAGTATATGACTTAGTTTTTCTTATGTGAACCAACCCATCATGTGCTGAAAAGAAACTGTGGAAATTATAGTGGTGAATCCTATCCTTCTTCCCAAAATAACAACAATGTAGATTTCCCATAGCCATCAGTGCACCATAACATGGTTACAAATTTCTTATTTTATCTGATTTGGTAAACAAAAATCATGCCAGCACAATGTTTAGGGCCTAAAAACTTGTATTCCAAAGGAAAATAGCAAGAAACGTCCAAGAAGGTATCTCTTCTAACTTCCACTATCATTTGCCTTATGTACAATTCATCATCAATATTTAAATGAAGATGATTTCCTATTTTCAAACTACCCATGAAACAATTATCTTCATTATCATTTTCCCTTTTAAAAACATTCTCTAACTTATTCAATATTATTATTAGTGTTGTAGGATTCAGATAAGTTTCCAATATATTTCCCTTTTTAGATCTTTAACACCAAAAATGAAAGATTCATGGACATAGAATTAAGGGTAAAAGAGTATTTTCTAGAATTATGGTTGCACCCCAATAATTCAAAAAACTTTATCTTCAATATCTTGTGTTGTACACAACACCGAATTGGCTTGCGTTACATGCAAGATTGAGTTTCTATGAAACAAAACTTTAGTATTATAATTATTTGAATGTTATATTTATAACTTATCTATTAAATATAATAACATGAATAGTAATATATATATTTTTAAATTTTATTTATAATTTTCTCACAAAAATAAAACATATTTATAATGAAATGTATAAGTTTTAATAAAATAGTAATATGTTTGGAAATACTATTTTCTTAAAGGAACTACTTTTTATAGCATTTTGTGAAAAATAATAAAATCAATTTTAGACACTCATAAAAATTTAATTTGGTAAAATAAACATAATTTCTGATTTCAGAATATCAAAATTACTTTATGGTGATTTTTTGGTATTTTCCTGAAAACATTAAATTTTTGATGAATAGTGAAAAACACTTCATTATTGTTAAAAAACCGAATTTACATTCAAATAATTATTTTACTTTAAATTTATTTTAAAGTAACAATAGATAAAAATTAAATATATTAAAAAAATATAAGTCATTATAATCATTATTATAATAGAATTAGATATAAAAATACATTGAACTTTTTTAAAGTTTTTCTACCCATCTTCTAGCCACATTCACATATTATCATTAAACGTAATTTTAGCTCTTATGTGAATTGAATTTTGAAAATATACATACATGGTTGTAATAAGTATGAAAATATTGGTTCAATAGTATAAAAATAATTTTTTTGAGTAGTAGTTGTTGAATTTTATTTACCACAGTTAAAGGTAAATAGGGTAATTAAAGGTAAAAATAATACTATAATAATATTAAATTACCCTATAACTTATCCTAATTTCATTGGATAATTATTTTTCGACCCAAATAAACCTTATGTCATAAATATGTTCATTTTTATGCCACTTGTGTAAGATTATGACATTTATTATAATTTATTTAAAGAAAAGTTAAAAATGTCATATTCAAATTTTAATAAATATTTTATTTTTAATATTAGGTTATATAAGTGATAAGGTCAACTATAGATAGTATTTAGAAATATAATAAATTCATCTACATCATTATAATTTATTTATAATTTTTAGACATTAAATAATTAGATTAAATGATGACACAATGATGATACAATAATTGTTTAATTAATTGAGATTTCAAATAAATGATAATAAAAATATTAAAATAAATATAATTATACTTAATTAATGTCATAAACTAATTTTATAGATATCTTATACATGTTAGTGACATATTTTAAGTATTGTTTTGAAGTTATCATGTTGGTTTGATATTTTTAAAAATGAAAATATTGAATAGTATTAAAATTTGCATAAATGATGTTTTAAAATAAATACGATTTTATTATATGATATAAAAGTCATAAAAATATAAGGTTCATCTAAATAAATTTAATAATGTAAAATATTTCAAAAATTATTAAATTGGGGTTATTTTTACATTTTATAGAAACTATATTAATCCTATAGTGTAAAAATACCAGAAGACATGGTAAGAGTTAAACTGTTTAACTAAGGGTTAAATCCAAAAGATAAGGTTACTTTTATGACCTAAACATGTGTAAAATTAATTGTTTGTGGTGATTTTGACCCATAATCGTCTTATACTCTAAATAAATTTCTTTTATCTATTGGAAACTAAAAATCAATTTATAATAAATTTATATTTTAAGCTCTTCCTAAAGTGACCCTCACCTCTCTTATAAAATGACACTTCTCCTTCTCTTTAATTCACACCTCTAAATCACTTTGGATCAGAAAAAGCCTAACTATTTACTCTCCCAACATCCCTCAATAAATTTTATATGACATAATTTGGTAATAAATCCATCCTAAGAATTCGGTTTGTCCAAATCAAAATGAGACACCCGAAAAAGAGGTAATTGTCTTATCATCTCTTTCAAATTTATTTTCTTCTTATACTTCCTCTTTCTATGATGTTTCCGTAACAAAGTAATAAATAAAATATCATGCATATATTTATATTATATTATTATCATGGGGCAACCATATTTATCATTTTATTTATCCTACAAAAACTAATATCACCATGTGTGCGTACGTACGGCTTACCATATCCACGTCATGGTGTAAACTATTTTTCATATACACTTTATTTCTATGTGTATAATGATGAATATAATGGATGTAAATAATAAATATAACATGATATTATTTTTTAAAAATTCATATTCCATCCAATTCCATACCATTTAACCATTAAATTAATAATATTGTTGCTCATGCGTAAATACTACTTACCATCTCCATGACGCGATTGGATTGATCTTCCATGTTTACTATTCAAGAATGATTATAAAAATATATATAATGAATAAGTATGAAATATATGAAATAATAATGCTATTGGAATATATATATATATATATATATATATATTTGTGTGTGTGTGTGTCTGTATATGTATGTACATATACGTCATTCACTTACTTCCATTCAATACGATAAGATAACGGAAAAGGTGTTCATGCGTACGTACAACCTACCATCTCCATGAATGGTGTATTCCATTTCAAATATATATCTATTATATATATATTTATTCTGAATATATATGATATAAAAATCATGTTATACATTATATAAGTAACTAAATAATGATCCATGTAATAAGATCAATAATAACAAGTCAAAACACATATGATAAAAAAAGCGATTATTACCCGAAATGTTGCTTTAAATTGGAAATTATTAATAAACACTTGTTATAAAGTCATAAATGAATCATATATTATATCATAAATATTATTATGGTTCTTTAAGAAGTTAATAATATGTTTAAAAATAGTATACATGAGTTTTGGACACATACGGAGAGTATCGGACCTAAGGTAAGGGAATTTCATCTCACTTTTAATTCACATGAGATATAAGCCATTTTCACCACCTTTGTCTTCTCTGTGGTGTAAGTACTACCCCTATTATTTTTTATATCATGAATAATTTTATCTTAATTTATTTAAATATTAATTTGAATATATTGAGCTTATTATTTAAATTTTCAAAGTGGTATGGGACACTTTGAATGTTTAAAGAATTAATCCTTTCTCTATTTTAATATTCTTGATATTATCATACAAATTTATTTATATTTATGTAAAGGATTATAAAGAACATTTTATGCCTATTTTTAAGTTCACTAAAAAGTTTTCAAGAGGAATATTTTAAGGTTGTATGTAAGGGACTCTTTATATAAAACATTGTTTTAAATGTTTTAAAGATTTATGCTTCTAAATATTTCTCATTAATGACCATGTTTTCAAAACAAATTAAGGATTTATATATGTGGACATGAATGTTTTAAAATGATAATTCCTTTCAAAAGTTTTAAAGTGGTATGGGACACTTTGATTCAAAAATATCTTTTTAAATAGATTCTTTTATAAGTGTATGACTTTTGAATAAATGATTTTCAAAGAAAAGGGGATATTTGTCTCAAGATAATTTTTAATTAATTTATTAGATTATTTTAATCTATTTCAATATCCTTTGTTGGATTGTATTCTTAATTTAGTTTGGTTTATTATGATACAATCTTCTATATTGTATTGAAGGATTTATGATACGTTTGACTATGGATGTTCTATTTTGATGTCATTCATGGTTTGTGGTTAAAGTATTAACTTTTCATATGCTAGTTTAAATATGAATATTTATGTTATGTTTTACCCTTTTCATATGATTAATTCAATTGAATTAGAATGAAACGTGCTGGGGACCAGTTAATGAAATCCCTATGGATTGGGGATCGGTTAATGAAATCCCTACAGGTTGGGGATAGGTTGATGAAATCCCCTTGATGCATCGATATTTATCATGTGAAAAACTAGTTTAGGTTTTTCCCATAAGTATAGTCTTGGAATTAGGCCTTGATGGTATATCCTACATTATGAATTCCCTCATTATGAGATTAGTTATTGATATCACAGGTAATTATTTGACTAGAAGAATATCCATGCGAATGTTTAAATAGAATTATTTGATCTATTATTTCCATATTATGTTAAATATTATGTTTAAAAGGCTTGTGTTTCGTTTTTATACTTGACGTAAAATTTTATGTTTATTTATGAAATATTATGTTGTATTGATTAACCTTAATGAGCATCTGATCTCACCCCTTTCTTATGATTTATTTTCCCAAGATCCCAAGAAGTGTTTTATGATTGATATGTATAGTTAAGCTAAGAGAATAACATCATTATAAAAGGATTATCTATGTTTTATTTTATGTTTGAAATTGTAATATAAATTTCATGTTTGTAATATATTTTACAATACTAAAAAACTAATCGGTCCTTCAGGATTTGATTTCTTGTAATCATGGTAATGTATTGAAATAATGCCCTGGCTCTGGGTATCTAGGGCCAGGGCACTATAGTTCATATAATAGTAATTTTATCAACAACCTTGGAAATAGATTTAGAAAACCTAGATTAGGGATCATGACCCTAAGATATAATTTGAGGATAATTATAGAGGAACATTCTAAAATTTTGGTAATGTAGTGATTATATGGGTATTTCTAGAAAATACATCCATATTTAGACACTACAGGTGGAAGTGGTTTTGACACAAATGTACCTAAGTGTAAAAACTCCGAAAAGGAGTTCCGAGCTTGACTGTGGGTAACTTGGTACACGACAACGGGACTTACTACACACTTGGGTTTAAACTCTTGGGGGATATTCTTCGAATAATTCACATTTTATTTACCTACCATTATGAATGACTTAAAAGTAAAGATACCCCAAAGTAACCAAAGTTTATAATTCTATGATTTACGATGCATAAATTTATGTTATGTGTTATACCATATTTAGTGTTATACAATTTTCATAACTTTATAATCTAATCTAGTATATTCCATCTTATATAAATGGTTCCTAGTAAAATAAATGAGAACTCCACCAATTCACATGATCCAAAGAGTAAAAAGGATTATATATTTCATGTTCTTAAGACAAAATTTCAAAGGGAAATAGTCTCTCATGTATTCTCATCATAAGAAGAAATAGTATCATGTATTAATAAGATAAGTAAATAATTCATCGAGTCCTATGGTTTTGAAGGGAAGCAAGAGAAGAATAGTATGATAGAGAAACAGATGGATAAATGGAAGAAATGAAAGAAGGATTTTCCCACATGTGATAATTATGGAAGGAATCACCCTGGTAAATGCTTGAAGGGAATGAGAGTTTGTTATAAGTATGGAGAAAAGGGACATAAAGTTTGTGATTTCAAGGGTAAGAAAAATTTTTCTAATTTATAATGTTTCAGCTATAATGAGATGGGACACTATATGAATCAATGTCCCAATATCCAAAGAAATATATCCCATATGATACTATTGTATAATGATAAAGTTATGATAATTCCAAAGATTAAGAGGAATAATTAATATTCCTATTCAAGAATTATTTCATTTTGAATATTTTATTAGAAATGCACTAGTTATAATAATTATGGAGTATATAAGGATTGTACTGTAGTACTATTTCATTAAGAATTTGAGACGTTACAGTACCAAGTAAAGTGACATAGTTGCAAGTTAAACATTTTGGAAAATATATGGTTGAGGGAAAGATGACCCTTAATATTTTTTTAATACTGAGATAATAATTTTGGAACAAAGAGATGATTGACTTGGATAAAATATATTGTATATTATTGACTACCTTGGAACTGTTAAATTTTTTATTCATTCCATCATTGTTGTAGTTTACAACATTTTTTTGGATTTAAGAAGTATATCAAATATTCTATGTTTTTCATAAAGAATAAGGAAGAATTAATGTATTCAATAAGGTTTTATGGTAATTTAGGGTATTACCATGTTTTAAGAGAATTCATAATGAAGGTGTTCACATGTTTTCTGTGTGAAAAAAAAATATCTGCATTATGTTATATTGATTTTAGAAATTTAGTGACATTCCTTATAAAGTTTTGGATTGTGAGTTTGGACAGAAGTATTTTGAATAATTATAATGGTTTTAATGGATTAATTTGAACATTGGATAGTATTTTCTAAGGTTAAAACATTTATTAAGATTATTTTTTGAATGTTATAATAATATATTTTTATGAAAAAGACAACTCATTAGTCAGGCGACAACCCATCACGTCAGACAAGGTTGTGGGAATCAAACTCACAACTGAAGTACAATAAGTCTTTATCACCTATCAATGGCCTACGGGAAGTCCCTAGTTAGTATAACATAGTTTTATTTATTTAAATGGTATAAGTTCATTTTTGGAACATTATATGATTAAGATAAATAGAATATTTTTTAATTTTATTATATATTGGAGAGAAGGATGAGTTTTTGGTAAAAATTAGTTAAAGGATATAACTCTACCTGTCAAGTAAGTATGTTTCTTTTTGTTCTTATTCTATGATGTAGATTAATTATTAAACTCTATAATGCATGAAAATTAATTTTTATTATGGATAATGGAATGAAACAAAAAACAAAAGAACCAACCCCACATGAATCATGGCGGTCTAAAATGGTGTAGGCCAAGAGCATCCCGGATAATGGTTTGGCTACAGCTTTTTGAGATAGAGCCAACATTATGGTAGATAATGAGCTCCTCGTCTACCCTCCCTTCATGAGATATATTTTCCTCCACAAAGTTACCTTCACGCCAAGTATTTTTTATTGAATATCCATGGATGATTTTACTTCTGCATTGCCTAACAAGGTAGTATAAGTCCCAAGGAGGGTTATCCTTCCATTGTATAAAGTGAATGGTGATCATCACAGATTTATAGCTTTGTGGTTGTTCACTTTTTCCTAATCATGTTCTTTATAACTCTCTATCATAACTTGATGGTTACATTT
Source organism: Viscum album (assembly GCA_963277665.1). Taxonomy (NCBI): domain Eukaryota; kingdom Viridiplantae; phylum Streptophyta; class Magnoliopsida; order Santalales; family Viscaceae; genus Viscum; species Viscum album. The sequence continues at coordinate 1,380,550,901 of OY728143.1, read as the reverse complement.
TCATTCATGTTCATGTTTTTATAAATGTAACCCTATTATGTGTTATCTATGGTGAGATTTGTACTTCCCTTTATTTTAAAATTTAGGTCCCCATAATCCATTTTTTGATGTGCGATTTCAATAAAGATATTTTGAAAAGTCCAACCCATAGTTTTTGATTCTGAGTTAAAATTGTGAGGATGAAATTTATTGAAGTAAGAGAGAATGTAACACCCCAATATTTCACGGCACGTTATCTTCAATATCTTGTGTTGCATGAAACACCGACTTGGCTTGCGTTACATTCATGATTATGTTTCTGCGAAACAACACTTTAATATTATAATTATTTTAATGCTATATATATAACTTATCTATTAAATATAATAATATTAATAGTAATATATAATTTTTAAATGTTATTTATAATTTTCTAACATAAATAAAACATATTTATAATTAAATATATAAGTTTTGGTAAAATAGTAATATGTTTAGAAATACTATTTTCTTAAAGGAACTACTTTTTATAGCCTTTTGTGAACAATAATAAAATAATGTTTAGAAACTCATAGAAATTTAATTTAGTAAAATTGACTTCATTTTTGAATTTTGAATATCAAAATTAGTTTATGGTGAATTTTAGGTATGTTTCTGAAAACTTTTAATTTTTGATGAATAGTGAAAAACACTACATTATTGTTAAAAAACCGGCTATTCATTTAAATAATTGTTTTACTTTAAATTTATTTTAAAGTAAAAAATATTCAAATAATAAATATATTAAACCAATTTAGGTTATTGGAATCATTATTATAATATAATTATATATAAAAATGCATTGAACTTTTTTAACGTCTTTTTACCCACCTTCTAGCCACATTCACATATTAGCATTAAATGTAATTTTACCTCTACTGTGAATTGAATTTAGAAAAATGGAAATAAATTCTTGTAATTATTATGAAAAATTTGGTTCAATGTGATTAAAATAATTTTGGTGAATAGTAAATTTTGAATTTTATTTACCACAGTTAAAGGTAAATATGGTAATTAAAGGTAAAAATAATATTATAATAATATAAAATTACCAAAAAACTTGTCCTAATTTCATTGGATAATTATTTTTTGACCCAAATAAACCATATTTTATAAATATTTTCTTTTTAATCCACCTTTGTTAGATTAGTACATTTATTATATTTTATTTAAAGAAGAGTTAAAAATGTCATATTCAAAATTTAATAACTATTTTATTTTTAATATGAGGTTATATAAGTGATATGGTCGAATATAAATTTTATTTATAAATATAATAAATTTATCTACTTTATTATAATTTATTTCAAATTTTTAGACATTAAATAATTAAATTAAATGGTGACATAATGATGATGCAGCAATTGTTTAATTAATTGAGATATCAAATAAATGATATGAAAAATATTAAAATATATATAATTATAATTAATTAATGACATAAACTAATTTTATATACAACTTAGACCTATTAGTGACATATTGGAAGTATTGGTTTGACGTTATCATGTTGGTTTGATATTTTTAAAAATGAAAATATTGAATAGTATTAAAATTGACATAAATGATATTTTAAAATAAATACAATTTTATTAAATGATATAAAAGTCATAAAAATATAATTTTTATCCAAATAACTTTTATAATTTTAAATATGTCATAAATTATCCAATTGGGGTTCTTTTTTAATTTTATAATAACTATATTAACCCTATAGTATAAAAATACAAGAATACACGGTAAGAGTTAAACTATTTAACTAACGATTAAATCTAAAAGATAAGGTTAATTTTATGACCTAAACATGTATAAAATTCATTTGTTTTGGGATATCTACCTGTAATCATATTATCCTCGAAATAAAACACTTTTTGAGCTATATAAAATCGAATATTAATTTATAACAAATTTATATTTTAATATCTTCCTAAACTGCCCCTCACCTCTCTTATAAAAGGACACTTCTCCTTATCTTTAATTCACAAATCTAAAGACCTTTGTCTTAGCCAAACCCTGACCATTTACTCTAAAAAAATCCCTCAATACATGTTAGAGTCCATACATTGTGAATAAATACATCCAAAGGATTCCTTTTGTGCAAATCAAAAGGAGACACTCAAAAAAGAGGTAATTGTCTTATAATCTCTTTTAAGGTTCTTTTATTCTTTTACTTCCAATTAATATATTGTTTTCATAAAAAAAGTAATAAATACATTATAATATATATAATGATATTCTATTATAATCATGGGACAACCATATTTCTCATTTTATCCATCCTATGAATAACAATATCACCAGGCATGCATACATACGGCTTACCGTCTCCACATCGTGGTGTAAACTATTTTTCATGTACACTTTATTTATATGTGTATAAATATGAATATAATGGATGTAAATAATAATATAAAATTCTATTTTTCTATAAAATTCATATTCTATCTAATTCCATTACATTTAACCATTAAGTAAAAGATATCATCGCTCATGCGTACGTACGACTTACCGTCTCCATGACACGATGAGATTCATCTTCCACGTTCACTATTAAAGAATGATTATAAAAATATATATTATGAACAAGTATTAAATATATTAAATAATAATTCTACTATAATAATGCATATTTTTATGTTCATATGTGTTATTCACTTACTTCCATTTAATACGATAAGATAACGGAAACAAAGTTCACACGTACGTACGGCCTACTGTCTCTATAAACTGTTTATTTCATTTCATATATATATATATATATATTATATTTATATTATGAATATATATGATATAAAAATAATTTTACATATTCTTTAAGTAAGTAAATCATGATTTATGTAATAAGATCAAGAATAACAAGTCAAAACACATATGATAAACAAAGTGATTATTACCCAAAATGTTGCTTTAACTTGAAATTAATAATAAAAGGGTAATATAAAATCATAAATGAATCATATATGATATCATAAATATTATTATGTTTCTGGAATAATTTAATAATATGTTTAAAAACATTATACAGGAGTTTCATACATGTAAAGAGAGTATCAGACCTAAGGTAAGGGAATTTCGTCTCACTTTTAATTTTCATGAGATATAAGCCATTTTCACCACATTTGTCTTGTGTGTGGTGTAAGTATTGACCCTATATTTTATATTATTAATAATATTATATTCATGGTGTTTAAAGAATAATTTGAAGATATTGAACTTATTATTTAAATGTTCAAAGTGGTAAGGTATGCTTTGAATGTTTAAATAAATAATTATTTCTCCATTTAAATATTCTTGATAATATCATACAAATTTATTTTTATGTATATAAAGGATTACAAAGAAAATTTTATGTCAATTTTTATGTTCATAAATTTTTTTTCAAAGGTAATATTTTTAAGGTTTTATGTGAGGGACTCTTTAACTAAAACATCATTTTAAATGTTTTAATGATTTATGCTTCTAAATATTTCTAATTAATGGCCACATTTTCAAAAATGTTTTTAAGGATTTATATATGTGGACATGAATTTTTTAAAATGACAATTCATTTAAAAAGTTCCAAAGTGGTATGGGACACTTTGATTCAAAAATATCTTTTTAAATGGATTCTTTTATAAGTTTGCGGCTTTTGGATAAATGATTTTCAAAGAAAAAGGGGTATTTGTCTCAAGATGATTTTTAATTACTTTATTAGATTATTTTAATCTATATCAAAATACTTTGTTGGATTTTATGATTAAGTGAGTTTCATTTAATATGATACAATCTTCTATATTATATTGAAGGATTTATGATACGTTTGACTATGGATGTGCTATTTTGATACAATATATGGTTTGTAGTTAAAGTATTAACATTTCATATGCTAGTTTTAATACAAATGTTTATTTTATGTTTCACCCTTTTCATGTGAGGAATGAATTGGACTTAGAAGGAAAGGGGTTGGGGACCAGTTACTGAAATCCATGTAGGTTGGGGACTGATTAATGAAATCCCTACAGGTTGGGGATCAGTTAATTAAAAACCCTCGATGCATCAATAGTTCTCATGAGACAAATTGGTCTGGGTTTTTACCTGTAAGTATGGTCTTAGCATGAGGCCTTGACGGTATTTCTAAAATTATGTGTTACCTCATTATGAGATTAGTTATTGATATTACCTGTGATTATTCGACCAGTATAATATCCATGTGAATGTTTAAATGGAATTATTTGATCTATTCTTGACATATTATGTTCAAGTTTATGTTTAAAATGTGTGTGTTTTATTTTTATACTTGTTTTAAAATTTTATGATTATTTATAAAAGTTTTTTTTTGTATTTATTAACCTTACTGATCATCTGATCTCACCCCTTTCTTATGTTTTATTTTCCCATGATTCTAAGAAGTGTTTTATGATTGATATGCAGGGTTAAGATAGGAGAATAATGACATTATCAATGGATTTTCTATGTTTCATTTTATGTTTCACATTGTAATATAAAGTTCATGTTGTAAATATATTTCTCAATACTACTAAACTGATTAATAATTTGGGATTTGATTTCTTTTTATCATGAAAATGTATTAAAATAATGCATTGGTTCTAAACATTTGGGGTTGGGGCGTTACAATTATTCTCTAGTATCTAATAGTTGCATGTGAGTTCAATCAAAATATAGAAGAAGAAGAATAAATTCTACCTTAGATCACTCCAAGGTACAAAAATTTCACCTACCTTAGCCGATATGAAAAAATAATTGTACCTTTTTTCCATAACAACTCACTACAAATGGTAAAAGGGAAAAAACAGAGTGAAAAAACTACCCCTAAGAAAAACAAGACCAACCCTTCCACCTAGAGTAAGTATTCAAATCTCATCTGAAGTAAATGAATCCTGCCTATTAAAACTCTATCCATCTTGAGAAAAAACATTATCCTCAAGGTGAAAATAAGGGAAATAGGCCTGAATAAGAGTTTCACTCTCCCAAGTAACATCTTCTAAAGAGTTCCCACACCAACAGATTAACCACTAGAGGTCCAAACTAGAACCATGAATAGTGAGAACAACTTCTGGGGAGACTTGGTCCTATATATCTTCAAGAAATAGATTTGGAAAATCATTAGAAAAATATTCTCCAACTTCCCTCTTAATTTTACAGACATAAAATATTACATGGAATTGACTATGGGTAGGAAAATCCAATCAGTAAGAAACACTGCCAACACACTCAACCACTATAAAAGTGCCATAACATCTAGTAGCTAACTTTGGAAAAGCTTTAAAACCTAAAAAATAGGGCTTCTGAGTGAAAATTTTACCAACACCTTATCTCCAACAAGAAAATACAAAGGTCGATGCTTCTAATTTGCATAATAACACATCTTTTGTTGGGTAGTAAGGAGGTTTGTATGTAGATACTATAAGAAATAATTCTAGTTGATCAAAGTTGTAGAAACAACATCAATGGAAGTCTCTCATTTTTGTGAAATGGATCAAGTATGGAGGTCTCCATCCACAAAAAATATCAAAAGGATTGCAGCCATCAGAAACATGGAATGAGGGGTTGTATCTATATTCAACCAAAGGTAACCACCATTATCAATGAGTTGTCTGAGAAGAAGAAAATTGTGTAAATATTTTTTCACATTATTATTTAAAACTTCCATCCACCTTCCCAATTGAGGATGATATGATAATATCATTTTTATTTTGGTTCCATGAAAATTAAATGATTATTTTCAAGAAACACTGGTAATAAGTGGGTCACGATCACTAACAATCGTACTTGTAACTCCATAGATATAGAAAACATTCTTCATTAACAAATAATCCACATCATGATCTTTAAGGGAGTGATTTAAGGGTATGAAATGAGCATACTTAGACATGCGATCGACCACAACAAGAATAACCTCATGACCCTATTACTTTGGGAACTTAGAAATAAAATCCATAGATACCTCTTCCCAAATAATTTCTAGTTTTTGTAGGGGATAGATAATCCCCCGAAGTGAAAGTGTAAGGGGTTTATTTTATTAGATAATTAGACAATCATGGACAAATTTCATAATGTGCTGAGTTATACCCCTCTAAAAAAACTAATCACCAAGCATGTAGATGTTTTTAAATACCATTTATGACCTCCTTCAAGGGAAGAATAATAATAATGAAGTATTGGTGTTATAAAAGAAGATGGTTTTCTAAGAAATATCTAGTTTTGAAAAAATAACAAATAATTCCAAAGGGAATAGCCTGGTTTCACACTAGGATCCTACTTTAAAAGGAAAATAATGGTCTGCTGATTATTGTTTGTTTAAAGGTCATAATGGACCTACTGAAAATAAACCCAAAAAAGTTCATAAACCAAAAATCCAAAATCTATCTCATACAGAGAACGTGAAAAAGCATCGGCAACACAATTTTGTTTCCCAAGTTTTTAAAAAAACTGAAACTCAAAGCCTAATAATTTTTCCTACCAATATTATTGGTCCATTGAAGGGATCCTCTTATTCAACAAATGTATGTCCACACAACAAAAGGATGGACCAAAAAAAATTTCTTTCAATGTTGCATGAAATGGACCAAATCCACCAAATCCTTTTCATAAGTTGATTTGTGAAAACTAGAATTAGAAAGTTCCTTACTAAAATAAGAAAGGGGAAGTTATCCTATAATAGGATAACACCCATCCCACTCTGAGAAGCATCACATTCCATTATAAAATTCTTAGATAAGTTAGGTAACCATAAAACTGGTTTAGAAACCAAAGTTCTCTCTAATGCCTCAAAGACCGCTTGGACCTATGCAGTCCACTAGAAAGCATATTTTTTAGTAAGTTGCATAAGTGGTTTGGCGATTTTTCCATAGTCTTTAACAAACATCTGATAATAATTGGTGAGTCCCAAAAACTCATGAACACCCCAAAAATATTTAGGCATCGGCCAAGATATAACAGCGGAAACCTTTGTTGGATTGACCAAAACCCCTAGCTGGGAAATCATATTCCCCAAGTATTCTATATGTTTGTGCCAAAATTTCATTTCTTATGATTGAAAAAAATTAATTTTCCTACACTAATCTCTGAACCAAACAAAAATGAGAGAAGTGAGATGTCCAATAATCACTGTAAATCAAGATATCATAAAAATCAATAACTCCATTTCAAATATATGGCCAAAATACCACACTTTTAGTTGATTGAAAAGTATATATGAAATTCATTAAGTCTATTAAAAGTATTAGAATATTAGATATTTTTAATATCCATATCCCACATCAGTGTGGGTTATCTATTGCATTACTTTTCTCATCTATAAATTAATCACCCTTCTGAGTTGTGAGGTAGAGGTTTCCATTTCAACGTGGTATAATAGGGGGATTAGTTTTCCCTTCACTTCTTGATGCCCCCCCCACACATATGCACCCCTTACATGATAACATAGTTCTGCCCTCATCCTCTGTAGGACAGACCCCCTTTCACGTAGAGCTCCTACGCGATAAAACCCTTACACCTAGATCTCCTACACAAAAACCCCATTCCATTGAGAGATACTATGTGATGTCCCCCTTCCACCTAAATCTCCTATGCAACAACCCCTTCCACCCAGAGATATTTCATGATAGCCTCCTTCACATCCTATCTTCCCCACATGATGAACCTTTGTGTGCCACCCCTCAAGTTATCCCCCCCATGTGTGCTTATCCCTCTACACCTCCTATGCAATACCCCCTTTTCACACTACCCCTCCACGTGGGATGAAATCTAGTGCGAAGGCTCTCCAACATGACTTGCCCTTATGTATTGCCTCTCTCGGTGATATCTCTCTAGCCAACCCCTTCCTCCATGAAAACCCCCAACCTATCGCTTCTCTATATGCGACACCCCAAAATTCAGAGTCGTGCCCCACCTCCATCCATGTTGATATCTATTCTATGATCTAATTGATACCTAGAAGTTCTATGTGTGCAATTTTAGCACTAATTATATACCAACTACACACCTTCATCACCTTTTCAACATTAATTTTTAGCACACCATCTATGGAATTATCAAATGCCACTATTTCCCATGGAAATAATACAGTGGTTTGTCTGTCCCAATAGTACACCTCGTGGGTTATTGACTCTAGTTCCTCAGAACACATAACTAGGGATGAAGGTATTCCAAGTTACTATAGATCAACCTCAACATAAGGTAATATTACTAGGGTTGAAGGTCATAAAGTGCATATTGGTGGTTATGGGAGTTATATGATTACGTATGGTTTGACACTATTTGTTTTTACCTTTTTTCCTAGTTATATCTTTAATTTACTATATATTAGTAAAATTACATCTCACTTATAGTGTCAGGCTATCTTCTCATGTGCTTCAATTATATTTTAGGATTATTTAATGACTCGGGAGCTTAGTAGTGGACGTCTTCAAGGTGGTGCGTTGTGTTTGACTCGACCCAAACTTTTGTCTATCCTTCCACCTATGATCATGCCCTCCAGCTTCATTATCACCTTGGCCATCCAACTACCCCCATTCTTCAATAACATTTTTTGAACTTGGGTCCTATTCTTCCTTTTGAATGTGAATATTATCACTACACAAATCATTATTACATCACCTTTGTTCCCAGATAAATTCTGTGTACATCCACTCCTTTTTAATTTGTTTTATTCTAATATCTAGGGTTCCAGTACTAGTCCATCTAAACTAGGTTATCAGTATTTTTTATTTTTATTGAAATTTTTTTACAGATTAATTGGTTCTATTTTTTTAAAATAATTTGGAGATCTTTACCTTGTTTTTCTCCTATTATTAAGAAGTCACCACCCAGTTTTCCTCTAAACATCACTATTCTCATTCTAACAATGGTCATGAATATTTATCTGGAACATTCCAGTATTTTCTAGATGAACATGGAATTATTTATTAGACTTATTCTCTTAACAAAACTCAAAAAATAGTGTTTATATATGAATGAACCACCATCTATTAGAATTTTTTCCTGTAATTTTATTCCATAAGAAAGTTCCAACCATTTTTTGGGGTGATTTCATTCTCACGGACACCTATCTTATCAACATACTTCCCTTATATGTTCTTCAGGGGGAGAAACCCTTCCATTATTTATTTCCAAAATCCCCTCATTCTCTTCCCCTACACATTTTTATCTATGTGTGTTATGTTTGATATATTCTCCACTTGATTACCAAGTTTGATGTGCATTATCTAAAATGAATATTTCTTGGATATTCTCACACCTAGTAGGGATATCATTGTTTTTCTCCATATTTTCATAATTATGTTGTCTCAGGTGATGTTCAATTTGTCAAATCTGCCATTATTTTTTTTCATGAGTTCCCACTACTATCTACTATTCATGATTCCGAAGTTATTTTACCATATTCTCTTGATACACCACCACCCCTATCTCTTCCTAATGATGTTGTTGAAGAATTATTTGGCTAGGTATATACTCAGTGGACTAGCACACCTATTACCCCAACACCTAATTTTTCTACCATACCTAACGACTCGCCTTCTCCTGATCCTTCATCACCAGAGCTTCCTATTACACTTTGCAAAGGATCACACTCTTTTTAATATTATCATGGATTATTTTCATCTACCTTAAGAGATATAGAGACACTGGTTATTCAACACTGTACACTATTTCTGATTTTGTGTCTCATCTTAGATAGTTATAGGCTATGCAGGATGAACTTAATGTTATGGATACCAACCATACTTGGGATCTTGTCTCTCTTCCTTTAGGTAAATAACTCATCGGTTGAAAATGGATTTATACAATACATGAAAATGTCGATGAATCTCTAAATTATCTCAAGGATTTCTTTATTTACAAAGGCTATACACATAAATATAGATTTAATAATTTTTACACCTTATCTCCAGTGGAAAAGATGGCATCATTTTTCCTAATTATCTCTCTTACTGCCTCCTCTCACTGGACTCTCTATCAGTTGGATGTTAAAAATTATTTTCTACATGGTTTTCTAAATGATGAAGTTTATATGGAGAAAAAACTGAGTTTTTTGCTAAGGGGGATCCATATAGGGTTTTTTACATTAGTAGAACATTTTGTGGACTCATTTAATCACTATGTGCTTGGTTTAACCATTTTTCACCATTATTATTAGATTTGGAATATTCCAAATCATAAATAATTCCTCTATTTTCTATCATCAATCTATAGTATGATGCATTATTTTGGTGGTTGAATGTGTTGTTGGGACATTTCAAATTGATTGTGTTTTCATTTTGATTTATACAACAGGGAAGACCATAGGTCTTCTCTCAAGGAGCATTTATAGGTTTATAGTGTGTATTTTTAATAAAAAATCCTAAAATTTGGGGTGGTTTGGAAAACAGTTTTCAAAAGAAAATGACTTAATTTAAAGAGTTTAAGAGTTGAAAAACAAGTGGATTTTGAGAAATATATGATAATTATATGATCATTTCTAAGTTACTACACCACTTTAAAATTTCCTTGTTCTTAATTTATTATTAATTTTTGGTGTAATCCTTTGGTTGAGGGTTAACCAAGATCTTGGGTACCCACAAGCCTCTTAAAGTTATGTAAAAAACACTAAACCTTGAAATAACAATCTTTTAGTAAAGTTAAAGTCCCTTATCATGTTTTAAGGTGTGTCAAGGATCACTGGAATCTCAAATGTTTGGAAAAAAAGAGGATTCTTATATTGTCCAATCAGAGCAACACAAGACACACACTTAAAATTACACACCGATCAGTTATGAAATAAAACGTGTCTCAATTAAATGAATCAGAAAAAAGTTAAGATACATGTAAAAGAACAATTCAATCCAAAATATACACAAAATTATTAGAGAATTATGTTCCAGAACTCCCTCTTCAAGTGTGTAGCTCCCTCACAATATCACCCACTTCTTATCTCAATATTGGGAGGGGGAAGCTCAGGTGGAACTCATTCTTCATTCTTGATCCACCTATGAGGATAGGGTAATCTAGAACTTCTATGATGATGAAGATACTTCTATAGGGCTCAAAAATTGCAGATATTTACTTTTGGTTCGAACTTGCAAATTAGGTTCCATTGGTTCCCTTTTATATCCAAAATGGGAAGTGGTTTTGGGAACCCATTTTTCTTGATACCACTTGTTTATCGATTTTGGGTTGGTATATGGAATTATATCCACTTGGGAAAAAGAGAAGAGTTATTGTGGGTATCTTTAATATCACTATGAAAAGTTTAGCGGCCATTGAACATCTATAATTGCAGATATAGTTAGAATACTGAACCACACTTTTGAATTCGGTCAGATTCTGTTCTCGGGATAGATCGGTTCGTATGGGCCCCTTAATGGACGAATTAGGATTGGGTTTTTTCAGATGAGGTGTAGCCCATGAAGTTTTGGATCTTCCCAAAAACATTAATCCCATTGGGCCCATTTTACTTCTGGATCATCTTCAGGGCCTCCAAATCACCTCCACCTTCAACGAAAATAAAAAAACAAGTGAAATAGACATTAATAAAATTGATAAAAATTAAATTATTTAATAAAAAATTAATTTAAATTTGTTATAATATTTTAAATTTGAAATAAAAATATTCTAATATAGTTGTATAAGTGTAACCCCCCAAGATTTCATAGTACGTTATTTCTTCAAAGTAATTCAATAACTTGCATTACACGCAACACCGAGTTCAAGCGCACCATGACTTACCAAACAAGCCGTTCAAAAGTGTTTTTGAATAGTATTAACTTAATTTTGAACTTTATATAATCCTTATAATTTTAGAATCCATATTATGAGTTTATTAGACATAATGTAAGAACTAATTCATTTTTTTCAAATAAAGATGTATTTTTTAAAAAAAATGCACTTTTACCGCCTTTTAATGGTGAACCCTTGTTAAATCCAATATTTGAAACTTTAATATATTCAATTTTTTAAAATAAAATTCTTCTTTAGAATAGGGACATAATCATTTAGTTTCAATAAATTTTTGGTGTTTTTCTGATAACTTTCAAATTTGGGTGAATAGTGAAAAATACTATATTTTAACTGAAAATATTTTTTAATCAAAATAATTTATAGTGTTAAAGTATAAATTTTAATGGTTTGGAAGTATAAATAGATTATATTTTTACCATTTAATCCAATTATGTTCATTTTAAGTAATTTCACTTTGAAATTGGACATAAACAAGTGTCAATCTTTTGATAGTTATTATTTCTTAAAAATACGCCTTTTGGTTTTGGCAACGGGAATTAATTTTAAATTAATAAATTAAACTTCTATGTTTTGAATTTGGTAAAATAGACTTCATTTTTGAATTAGTAATATCAAAATTAGCTTAGGGTTAATTTTTGGTATTTTTCTGAAAACTTTCAATTTTTGATGAATAGTGAAAACACTGAGTTATTGTTTAAAATTGACTTTTTATTTAAATAATTATTTATTTTATTTAAATTTATTTTAGGTCAAAATAGATTCATAATACCTATATATTTTCAATTTAATTCATTGGAGTCATTTTATAATAAGTTTAGATATATAAAAATTTTATTGAACTTTTTACTGTCTTTTAACCACCTCCTAGGAGAATTTTCAAATTTGTATAAAACTTAATTTTACCGCATCTGTGAATTGAATTTCAAAAATCCAATAGAAATGGTTGATATCTTTAAGTAAAATTTGGTTCAATAAGATAAAAATAATTTTTGGTGAATAGTAACTTTTTCCTTTTATTTACCACGGTTAAAATTAAATAGGGTAATTAAAGGTAAAAATGATATTATTATTACCCTAACACATGTCCTAATTATATTGGATAAGTGTAATTCAACAAAAAACAACCTTAGGAATAAAATATGAACCTTTAGGTCTACTTGAATTGGATTAGTACATTTATTATTATTTAATTTAAAGAAGAGTTAAGTGTTAAATTCAAATTTTCATAACTAAAACTTTTTTAATATAGAGTTATACATAAGATAAATTTGACTATAAATATTCATTAGAAATGTAAAAATATTTCCTACATAATTTTATTTTATTTATAATTTTTTGACATTAAATAATTAAATTTATTTATGACACAGTGATGATGCAGTAATTAACTTATTAATAAATGATTAAAATAATTGATATTATAAATACCCTAATAAATGTAATTTGAGAATTATGATGAATTAAACTAATTTTATAGGTTAATATTACATGTTAGTGTTGATTCAATCAATTTTTTTATAAGTAATCATGATTTTATGATTTTAACAAAAAACAAATACCAAATAGTGTCAAAATTGACATAAAATAGTTTTTAAAACAAATATTATATTATTAATTGATATAACAGTCCTAAAAATATAAGGTTCAGCTAAAAGAATTATATAATAATATATATGACATTAATGAACCAATTGGGGTTCCATTTCCATTTTATAGTAAGTTTATTAACCATATAATATAAAACTACAAAGATACATGGTAAATGTCAAACTATTTAACTAAGAGTTAAATCTAAAAGTTAATGTTAATATGGTGACCTAAACCTATCTAAAACCAATTGGTTGAGAGTTTTTAGACCCATAAACACCTTATACTCTAAATAAATAATTTTTTATCCTTAGAAACCAGAAATAATTTTATTATAAAATAATATTTCAAGCTTTTCCTAAAGTGGCCCTTACCTCTCTTATAAAAGGGAACTTCCCCTTATCTTAATTTCACATCTCCAAAGCCTTTTGGCTTGGCCAACCCCTTCCCATATATCCTCCCAACTTTCCTCCCTTCATCCTAGAGGCCTTCCTTTGGTCATAAAGCCAACCTAATGAGCCCTTTTGATCAAATCAAAAGAAAGAACCCGAAGAAGAGGTAAATATTTCATCACCTCTTTCAAGTTCTTTCCTTCTTCCACTTCCTCTTTCCATGTTGTTTCCATTATAAAATAATAAATCTAGTATCTTCTATATAATTTGATGTTATTATAAATATGGCACAACCATATTCATTATTCTACATATCCTATGAATGATAATGTCACCATGCGTGCGTACGTACGGCTTACCGTTTACACGCCATGGTGTAATTTGTTATTCAGCACTATGTTATTTCAATGGATATAATGATGATTAATATGTATATAAATAATGAAAATAACATTATAATGTCTCTGTAAAATAAATATACCATCCAATTCCACACCTTTAAGGAAATGATATTGTCGCTCGTGCGTACGTACGAATTATCGTCTCCACGACGTGATGAGATTCATTTACACGTTCACCATTCATCAACGATTATAAAAACTATTACTAATAAGTATGTAATATATGACATAATAATTCTAATGGATATATATATATATATATATATATATCTTTGTGTGTGTATTTATGTACTTGCATATATCTTATTTACTTACTTTCGTTCAATACGATATGAAAACAGAAACAACGTTTATGCGTACGTACAACCTACCATCTCCAAAAATGTTTTTTTCCATTTCATATATCTATCTAATATAAATAATTATATTCTAAATATATATGATGTATAAATCAAGTTTTATATTCTTTAAGTATTTAAATCATTATCTAAATGATACGATCAAGAATAACAAGTTAAAATACGTACGATAAAGAAAGCTATTATTACCCGAAATGTTAATTTAACATGGAAATTATTATTAAATGGGTAGTATAAAGTCATAAATAAATCATTTATGATATCATAAATATTAATATGGTTATGGTATAATTTAATAACATACTACGGTATTTATACAAGAGGTTAAACCTACCCTCGACTAAAATAAGGTACAAGGTAAGGGTTAATTTTACAATCTCTTTTTATCCGAGGTTATTTTTACGTAAGTATCTACTGGGTCATATTAATTATCCATGTCCATGTTTCATAAAAGAGTTTTCAAAGGGATTTTTTAAGGTATTTTTTTACTAAAACATCATTTTAAATGTTTTAAATATTTATTCTTCTAAATCATTCTCATTAATGTCCATGTTTGCAAAATGGGTTTTTAATGATTTATTTACATGGACATGAATGTTTTTAAAATGTTAATTCCTTTAAAAAGTTTCAAAGTTGTATGGGACACTTTGATTCAAAAATGCATTTAAATGTATTCCTTTCTAAATTCTGTGACTTTTAAATGTTTTTATGGAAAATGGATATTTCTCACAAAGAGTTTTACAAATCATTTTCATCTATATCAACATCCTTTGATGGATTTTAAACTTGTTTGAAGTTGATTTATTATGATACAAATCTTCCATATTGTATTGAATGTTTTTTGATATGTTTGACTATGGATGTGTTATTTTTATACCATTCATGGTTTATAGACAAAGTATTGACATTTCGTATGCTAGTTTTAATATGAATGTTCATGTTATGTTTAAACCTTTTCATATGAGGAATGTATTGGACTTAATAAGTGACGGGTGGAGCCTGATATAGCTCCCCGATGCATCGGTAGGTCTCATGAGACAAACTAGAGTCTTCGCACAAGGCCTTGACAAAATCTTATTTGTAGTCTTGGAACAAGGCCTTGACTATGTGGTTATGAAGTCTGTAATTATGCATTCCATCATTTTGAAAGTGGCTATTGATATTGCATGTGATTATTTGACTAGTATAATATCCATGCAAATAATTAAATGGAATTATTTTATTTTATATTTTCCATATTATGCTGAAGTTTAATTTTAAAAGGCTTTTGTTTTAGTATTATGCATTGCCTTAATTTTTTTTTAAAGGTAGTGTTTTGCTATATTGTTATCCTTACTGGGCATCTGAGCACACCCATTTCTATGTTTTATTTTTCTCAGGATTCCAAGAAGTGTATTGTGATTGAGATGGAGGGTTAATATAAGGGAATAATAGAATTCATAAATCATTATTTATGTTGTGTTGTATATTATAAAGTGTAATGTAACACTCATGTATGTAATCTATTTTCCAAGACTGCTAAACTGATCGGTCCTTCGGGACTTGATTACTTGTAATCATGCCAATGTATTAAAATAATGCACTACCTCTGGGTAACTGGGGTCGGGGAATTACAATAAGGATAAAATAAAACGGTGAGTCGTGGTGCGATCACACCCCCACACCTAAACATTTGCACTCCTGTGAAAAGACTCATTTATGAAAAGTATACATGGATATATTCCCAACTTCATGAAAATTTAACATTGAATGAAAATTAAATCAATAATAGAAATGTGATCAAAGAAAAAATAACACTGAGGATTTATTCTCTATGATCATAGAAAAAGGTGTCTCATAAATTGTATCATAATTAAATTCTAATAGATTCATGATACCAATCTGAGAAATTAATTCATAAGTTAACCATGTCGATAATTCTCTATATGTTTGTGTGAAAACCATTCCATGAAATTCTTTCCACTTTCTATCCATTAAATATAGTTTATTTGAAAATTTATCTCCTTAAATGATTTTTTCCACTTAACCTGCCCTACATTCTTTGTAATAAAATTTCAAGACCCACTCACTTAAGAATTCTTGGAAGTCAATCCTTAAGCACCTAACCTAGTTATCCCCATATGTTTTATATTTCATCACTCCCCTTATTTATTATTTTTTTTTTAATTTCACTTGGAACAAAATCACAGTCTTATCTCAACCCTTATTTGATCTCCTCACGACACTAATTTTAACAGTTATAACAAGATCAAAGGTCGAAGAAGGGTGATTTTTTACTTTCCCAAGATGCAGCCCATATTTTTGTGTTTTTTGTGTTTCTTTTTGTTTTTTTAGGGCGTACAATAGTCAGATAATATATGTACATGCATATGTAAATCTGGTATAGTAATGAAAAATATCAGATACAGAATGAATGTATGGAAAATAATTTTGGAAAGTAAAGAAATATTAACATAACTTATATTTACATTATATTAAGTAAGAAATATTCAACTTCATGGTTTGGTGCAAAGATGGGTAGAGATATTTAGTGACATAAGTTTCTCATAAATTACTCACACAAAAGGGTACCATTCTTCTCAAAGGTTTCAAAATGATACAACCATTTATATCATCGACAAACAACCAATTTTCTTTGAAAAATTCACACCTAGATATCAAATTCATACTAAAACAAACATTTCATATTTGAATTTTTGTGTGTGTCAAAACAACATAAAATAGGTAAATTCCACATGCATTTTAAATATCATCCATGATTAAGAGGGCATCATTTTCCATGATTATGTAGGAATTTTGGCACAAAATGAGGGAGTAAAATAGGGGGCAGGTGACAATACTATCCAGTAAGACCAAAAGAGAAAAAGAAGAAAGTCAATGAAAATTCCTAACTAACCCAAAAATGTACCCATCCCCCCATACCTAAAGTGTATAGTGTCCTCACTATAATAAAAGATAATGTGGGGACGAAGGATAAAACCTAATGGGTGTCATTCATAGGTTGCTTCATGAACATGGAGTTCCTCTATCGGGGACTCTAGAATGGATTCAAAAAAGTTCTTAAGACACCGACCTTTGACAGTGAATGTTTTTTTGGTTTTTTCATTTTGAACCTGTATAACACCAAATGGATAGACATTAGTAATAGTATATGGTCCAAACTAGTGGGAACAAAACTTACCTGGATATAACTTCAGCATTTCATTGTATATGAGGACCTTCTTCCCAATATGGAACTAAGAATGATGGATGAGGTGTTCGTGGGTAGCCTTGGTTCTCTTCTTATATATCCAGGAGTTCTCATATGAGTCTCTACGCATTTCCTACAACTCCTGAATATGTGACTTCCTATGATCACTTACATCTGAGAAATTCATATTACATTGTTTGAATGACCAATATGCATGGTGCTCTACCTCCACCAGGAGTTAATATGCCTTTCCAAACAAAATCCTATATGGTGACATTATGATTGGGGTTTTATAAGTTGTATGATACTCCCAAAGGGAATCATCCAAGTGTAAACACCAATCTTTCTTATTAGGTTGTACCATTTTTCCAACATTTTTTTAACTTCCTGATTTGAGATTTCTGCTTGTCCATTAGTTTAGGGGTGTTATGAAGTGGAGACTTTGTGAATAACCCCATGCATATGGAGTAGGTATTTCATGTTATGATTGCAAAAATGTGAACCCTGATCACTAATGATGAATCTAGGAAAACCAAACCTACTGAAAATTTAGAACCTCATAAATCAAAAAACACTCGAGGGTCATCAGTCCTTGTGGATTTTTCTTCCACCTATTTTTAAAGATAGTCAATATCCAATAATATGTAAAAATACAAATGAATTTGGAAAATTCACCATGAATTCAATTCCACATGCATCAAATATCTCAAGAAATAACATGTGTTGTTGGGGAATTTCATTCCTCTTTGAGATATTCTCTATGAATTGACATCTTGTGCATGACTTAAAAAATCGATGAGAATATATAAACAATGTTGGCTAATAAATTCCAGATTCAAGGACCTTTCAAGCTATACGTTGAGAGCTATAGTATCCCCCATAGACCAAAGTGTGGAAAAACCTAAGGACATATTGAAAACCATGTTCAGGGACACACCTTCAAATAACCTAATCACTACAAATTCTCCATAGGAATGGATCATCCCAAATGTACCATAATGACTCATGCCTAAGTCTTTGGAATTGTGAAGTGATAAAATTTTTGGGGAACCTAGATGCTACCAAAAAGTTCACAATGTCTGCATACTAACGGGTAAGTTTGACGACATCACATAGGTTCTCATGAGGAAAAAATTCTTCAATGGGGAGGGATGAGTCAATATGGTGGTCCAATGGTGGGGAAATCCTACTAATGTGGTCTTCTACAACATTTTCCACTCCTCTCTTATCACGAATCTCAAGGATAAACTGTTATAGGATGTCTTGAAACTCCTTTTCGTCACAGAGTCTAAATGACTGAAAAAGGGGAGTACCTTGGTCCAAAGTGATTCATCCTTTGAATAAACATCAAAAATTGACAAAGGCAAGAAAAAGGATTTCTTCCCACTTAGTTCGTGCAAGTTTCATCATAGTCGTGCAAGTATACTTGCGCGCCACCTAGTGGTCGCATAAGTGACTTGCACGCCCTCTTTGATTCTCGCTTGGGGTATTCACCAGCCTATAAATATCCCTTATGGGCCCCCCATTTCAGGGACAAAAAATTCTATAAACTCAGATTTGAGCTCCTGGCGCCCTAGTATCTTCTCGAAGCTTCCGAACACTTCTAAGGTAATTTCTTACTTAGAATGGAAGATCTAAAGAGGGGGAGTATGGCCTAAGTGTTGAAACTCATCAACACTTGCACGCCTAAGTGGCCAGACCTTAAGGGAAATGGCCACACTTCCATGCCACCTTACCCCTTCAACAGAACTTGCGCGCCACTCTTCTGGAAGCCCCTAGGGATAGTACTAAGGGCTTGAGCCAAGTCTCGCCCAAGTATTACCCTAAGGGTTGACCGTCGCGCAAGTACCCATGTGTCGCGCAAGTATACTTGAACCACCAGAACTTGTGTGCCCATGCGGGACCTGCACACCCACTTCTTTTTGGGTGCCCCTCCTATCTATTTCACCTCTCTTATTCCTATCCACCTCTCCTATTCAAGATTCAGCCTTCAAAACCCTCTTCAAAACCATTTCTGGCATGGTTCTTTTGTTGGATTCCTTATCTGAAAGGAATTCTGTGGAACATCTCTTAAAACATAGTGATTTACATATCTTTATGTCACTAAGGTTAGATATTTCATTCATTCAACCTCATCCTTTAATATGAGAGAATCCTTAACCTGGGCCTCCTTTTCAGAAGTAAGCCCCAGTCCAAATTCGCTTAACTTGGGCCTCCTTTTCAGGATTGAGGCCCAAGTTCCCGAACCTGGGCATCCTCCTTAGGAGTAAGGCACAATCATAATTCTCTTAAATTTGGGCATCCTCCTTATGAGTAAGCCCCAAGTTCCCAAATTCTAAATTCCTTAAACCTGGGCCTCTTTCACAAGAATAATCCCCAGTCATAATTTCTCTTAACTAGTATTAATTTACTTTTGATTTGGGATTCCTTTCTAGGATTAAAACCTAATCATAAGTCCCCTCCTAATTTGGGCATCTTCCTCGGGAGTAATCCCCAAGTTAGAGTATCCAAATATCCATAAAGTACATATACCTTTATGGACCTTGTTCCTGGGTTTCTTTCCTGAAGTAAAACCTAATCTTCATCTATTTTGGGCATTCATACATACATAAGCCCCACATCATTTCTTATGATTGCATCTTCCGTGGAACAATTGTCTGGTTTTACCAATACCTCTTGTTTCTCACACCGAGCATGAATCACGTGAGCTTAGAGTGTAAAAGTAATTATGAAACCTTCCTTTGAGACATCAATCATGCATAAACATCATACTCCCTTACTTGAAATACGTGGGTTCTGATTCCTTTTCTAAACAAGGATACGTAGGTATCCCATCAGTGGGTACGATCCTAACTCTGAAATAATCCATGTCCTTCTGAATGACAATAAACTTCAAGTGCCCCACTGAGCGGCTTTAAAACCAGTATGGTAATCATAATGACCAAGAGACTTTTATATAATGTATTGAAGGGTACCATTGACTAAGAATATCTAACAAATATAGATGATTCTCTATCGATGAAGAACCTCAAATACATATAAATGATTCTCCAAATTTCCTACATATCAATCATTGATTGTCAAATCTAAAGGAAATCTCATTTAATACTTGGTAATTTAATAAGGATTGACGAACATAACATAAATATATAACGAGAGTCCTAGAGTAGACAATAATTCCCCTAAAAAAGGTGTGATGAGTCCAACCTCCCATCCTCTCGACCAATGCAAATTCTTAATTCTCATCGGTCCATAACTAATGAGCACCTAACTTTGGAAAGTAGTTCCAAATGGATATAGAATCATTGGATGTTTCCAGTTATACAAACAAACCCGTTAGAAACCGCTTGGAATGTTTAAACATTAAATCAATGAGGTCATCACCAATTCCAGAGGAAACAAAAAATGGTGAACCCGACGTGAATCCTTAACCAAGATAAAGTGATGTTTTACTTATTTGTTAGGCCCCTATTTAAACTCAATGAGAGGGCCAACAAAAAAATCAATAACATATGTGCTCATACAAAAGATGTAGTGGCCAAACTTATCTTGATTATGTCTGTTATATCAAACAGGCACTCTTTTCTAAGATCTTCTACGTTACAGAAATGGCTTCTCTTAAGTTCACACCTGTGAATACTTCTGCCGTGAATGCCTCTGCTGGTACTCCTGCTAGATGGTCATCCACTCTGAGGACGATATCACCTACTCAGAATCTCCAAAGCTGGGTATCAAATTCGTTGGTTAAGGAATACCATCAACATGGTACCATCCCTACTCTGGAGGCCGCTCGAAAATCCCTCCAAGTCAATAATTCACCCTGGTCATCCGGACAGCGATGACCAGCGGTCAAGAAGCAGGTGGTGCCAACCACCATCTCCAATCGTTTCGGGTCATTATCCTTGGAACGCAATCACCAGTCCCTCCTATATTATGGGGAGGTGAATGAGAAGGTCCCTCAGGGCCGTAATTCAAGGGGAAAAGAGTCCTTCCTGAGGGATCCCATCAACAATCTCCGCCAGACTCGTGTGGCAGTGCGCCCTCAACATGATGAGGGTATCGTCTCCAGGCGTTCGACTCAGGTTCCTCGAACCCGAGCAGGAAAGACGAACTGCCAAAGTAGAAATCCATTCAACAGTGAGCAGGTTCTTATCTCTGCCATCTCCAGAGAAGTCCACCAACCTAACTTGGTGGAAAGCAACGACCGGGCACATACACCCGTCCGTTTTAATTCTGCTGTCCAGCAGACTCGTTTGGCAGCAGCATGCCAATCCCACCAGGAAATTCCGGTGGAGTATTATAGACAAGAACATACACCTGTTTATATATCACTTGCTAGTTAGCAGGCTCATCTAACTACATACGATGAATCCCGCCAACCTAATGTGTTGACAACTGGTAAACAGGAACATACACTTGCTTACACTCATCAATCCTGACCGCAGCCTCTTCTGTCAGTATTGAAGGAATCTTGTCAACCATGTTCAGTGAAGTGCAATCAGCAGGCACATACACCTACTAGTATTGATCAAGCCGACCAACAGTCTCGTTTTTTAGCACTCTGAGAAGTCAGTCGGAAAGCTACGGTGACAAATAAGAGGCAGATTCAACTCTCTGCCCCCACACTTGAGTACTGTCAGGATTCACTGACAGGAAAAGGAGGACAGGAGCAGGAATACACACCTACTCCAAGCATAGAATGGACGTATATCCCCATTTCGGCAGATGAAGTCATCAAGCACATTTTGTCAATGGTAAAAGAGCATAAGAAAATCCCTGCTCATATCCTGGATGTCTGTCAGGATATTATAACAGCTTTAGCAACATATTAGGGAAAGACACATAAATCTGCCCCTACCAGTGGAGTGATACATCAACATATCACTCTGGAACAGACACATACCTATGTTCCAGTCCAAGAGGGTTGTGGGGTATACTCCCCCATATCATACAGAAAACCAAGTTAGGCACATACACCTGATTTGAGTAGAGATAATCATCCTAACCTGATCATTTCTCCTAATCAGGCACATACACCTGCCCATAATAACCACTTTCATCAACAAGTGGTTCCCAAAGTGAGTAAGAAGGTGTCTAAGAAGAAAACCCACCCAGCAAAGTCAAGAACTCAAGGGCCAATCTGTAATCAGGCCTTTCTTGATGCTAGATTTCTTGATGCAGTCAGACAATTATCTGTTGGAATTCAAGATTCTGCTCCCTCATTTCCCAATAGTGGGAATGTTAACTCTGAAGGTCTTCATCATACACTTCCTCATGAAGGCTTGCTTCATGACATTTCGATCGATATCGAAGTTTCAACTTCAGATGAGAGCCACAAGAACCCTCTATGTGGCTAGAAGATCAAGGAGTAAGAGGTTTCATCTTTTGTTTTAACCCACCATGGTGGTCCTCCCCATGAAGATGAATTTAGGTGTGAAAGTCCTCTCCGCAGTAGTAATACACATTGTCTAGAAAATTCTTCAAAAGACAATGCAGTGACAAGAAAGCCCTCTTATCTTGAGGCACTTGCAAATGTGAAGTCATCCATGTCTGATGCTTTACCATTATCAAATGAAATATTATCTCAATCAGAAGATAGCTTGGGGTGTAGGTCATTCTTCGAACCACCCCTGGGGCATTCATCTTTTAGTTTGATCAGTGAATTCTCTACCAATATTGCTGAATCCGATGAAGCAACAATGAAGCACCAACTTAGGTCTAATCAGGTAGTAGAATATTCATTGAATTATAAAGAGGAAATTCTGAATATGAGAAAACAACTGGAAAAATGTGAAGTGCCAGTCATGTTTTGGCCTTTGGCCGACTCTCAATATGATATTCTAGAGATGTTGACAGAAGATGGAATTCATGATATTCGTCTCAACATATGTAAAACTCTTTGTCAGTTGAAAAATAAAATATTATCTTATGATGAATATTAAAATCATGTCAAGATAATAGAAGGGTTACAACGCCAAATTGATTTGGCATCTCTCTCAGTTTCTCAATATCTGAAGGCTGAAAAGCAGCAGAGAGCCTTTCAGCATTCATGCCTTGGCGCACTAAGAAGATTGCACAAGTTAATTTCCAATGCCCCATCTGGTATTCATATAAGGGGATGGGGTGTTCATGTAGCGCTACATTTCACTATACTCTCCAGTCAGCAAATCCTGCCGAAAATGATCGCATGAAATGTTATTGTCCATGGACGGCCACAGTCAATTGGCTTTGTTTGTAATGAAAGGCTTGCCGAAGAACAGGCCTCAACTAGTTATTCTCAAAATCAAGCATAAAAAGAACAAGTTATTGAATTACTCATGCATCAAGCAAACGAGAATATTGAACAGGCCTCTCATTTGGAGCAAGCACATCATCAAGTGACAGAAGTGTCAGAAATCATCCAACGGTCTTTTGATCTGGGTGATAAAAGTGGATGCAAGTTGATGCATCCAGCCAATTTCCAGACTAAGGTCTGCAAGATCAAGAGAGATTTTAAGAAATTCTCAGATATAGAATATCAAGAACCACCCCATCTTTCCAAACTGTGGACTCTTTTAACCCAACCCTCAAAATCAACAAATAGGATTTGAGGAGTTGAGCAGGAATAGTAAGAATAGCCCCAGTCCACTGGACTGGGGACTTTTTCAAATCCTCAATCTCTTCCTCAGAGAAATTCAGCCTTCTCTCGATTAGGGAAGAAGCCCCAAGAGGAATGAAGAGGAAAATTATCAGGAGATTCCCTAAAAATTATGGTTCGTCAAGAAGTTCCTGAGGGATCAAAACAACAAAAGGAAATGTCTCATCAGAGACATGGAAGAAGACAATATCGCAGAAACACTAATAGAATGGATGCAATGCATTATGCATCAATTAATATCATCAATTCCATTGTTGTTGATCCACCAGATGAGGCTCACTCAGAGGGATCAGATGAAGAGGTTCCTTCTCAAGAAGTTTCACGCACAGACACGAATGAAGAAGGTGTGCGTACACGAAATCAAAGGCTTTCCTAGAATCTGGGTGTTCCTTAAAGTAACCCACTTCCCCCTCTCCTAAAGGGATCCAACAAGGTGAAATAAAAGAATCAATTTACATGTCATTCCTCTAGAGAAGGCCAATTGCTCTCACTAGAGAAAAGATTTTCACAACAGGATGAAGAAATGAAGGAATTGAGGAGGTTTAATGCAGAACTACTTCAGGGTAGTCTTCCTCCTAAGCGTGCCAAATTCAGTCAGTCAATGGAATTTTTTGCAGATACTGAGATGGATCAAGAATATCCTCTTTTATCAGTACACCCTCATAGTTCTAATCCTACAGGTCAGATGCAACAACAATCAGCGGTGCTACCATCAGTTGCAGTACCAGCTGCCACATCTGTCCAAGATCCATTCATTGCACCAGTTCACGTCCAAGCTCAACCGGATATTTCTCAAAAGTTAATAACTACTATTGAGTCATTAACAGCTCAGTTGGAAGCTATGGAGGGAAAGTGTGCTCAAATTCAACCAAAAAAGAGATCTTACCCTGAATGGGTTGATGTGATTCTTCCCCCCATCAAATTTTGAAAGTACCACATTACCAATATTTAATGGTTTAGGAGACCCAAAGCAACACTTAACACATTTTGTTTCTCATTGTGATCCCATGATGAGAACCCCTCATCAACAAGAAGTAGTTAAGCTCAGGTGTTTTGTACAGTCATTACAAGGACCTGCCTTTGTCTGGTATACAAGCATGCAATCTCGGTCAATTACCAGATGGGAAGATCTCCGTCAACGATTTCTTCTTCAATTCAGCTCAACTTTTCCAAAGACCATAGTTTTTGATCTTATAAATTGTAAGAAAATGGAGAATGAAAGGGTTTTAGATTTCATTGCTCGCTGGAAGGGATTAACATATTCCATGAGCTTAGCACTCCCTCAAGAGGAACTATTGCCAATCTGTGTAGAAAATTTGCATGATGAGTTGTGCACGTCATTGATCCCTGTGAAATACATAGGAGGGTTTCGAGACCTTACCTCAATCACTCCACATATTGAAGATTATCTTATGAAGACTAAGGATAAAACTTGTGTAATTCCATCAGCTCTAGGAAGGAGAATGGGTAAAGCAGAGACTGCTACAGTTATGCTTAAACAAGCACCTGTACCTGCTTCTACTTCAAAACCTTCATCTTCTCGAAGGTATCCACCTTCTGAGCATCAAAAATAGATGTCATTTCGTCAAGATGATCAAATAGATCAAAGACAAAAACAATTTGAGGATTTGAAGAGAAAATTTTACTCTTTCCAAAATGAAAAAGTTCTTGGCTACTTCATTTCGGCTCTGGAAAATAATTTGGTTCAATTGCCAAGGCCCAAAAGGCCGAACAAGGAAGGTGATGAAGACCATCCCAACTATTTCCCATTTCATCAGATGATGGGGCATCCCATTCAGGAGTGTTTTTTCTTCAAGAACCTCCTGCAAAAAATGTTCGACTCGGGGCAAGTCAAATTGAAAGGTTCTTCAGCTCAAGTAGTATGTGTTACTACTACAAATCTAGAGGAATAATGCGAGTGGCAAGAAGTCAAAAGAAAAAATGCACAAAAATATGATGATTGTACGGTTAGAAAAATGATCAACCGAACTCATGCCATTTTGCGAATTCAATTGAATAAACCAATTGTGTCTTCTGCTATGAATGCCACAGAAAAACCCTCTTCATCAGAGGGAAAATCCTCAAAGAAATGGCATAATTCAAAGAAAGAGGAACAATCATAAGAAGATGAGGTCGTGTCAAAGCCCAATTTGTATTTGACTCTGGAAGATTTTATGCCATCTACTTCTAAGATATAGGCACCGTCCCACCAAACGACACAACATAAACTGGCTAATCAGGTAGAGTCTTCATCAGATGAAGAGTTAATATTCGGTTCTGTTAATCTGATTCACTTAACAGATACTTATTCCAGTCACAGTTTCGATCTCAATAAACCTAAGATCCCTGTATCAAACAGAGGAATCAGAAAAAGTTCCAGGGGCTCAGGGTATAGGGGAAGACGTGGATCTTTTAGAGGCCACTATTCTAATTCTACCCCTACTAGAACTTTGTATGCGGAAGAAACTCGTGGAAAATCCCTTCAACGAGATCAACAAGAAAAAGCAAGTTCTTCCACACAAGGAAGATTCAGTCCTGGAACAATTACTCTGGAGGATCGGTTAGAAGTTACACCTTCTTCCTCTCAGCAAGTAAATAGACCTAATCGGTCTAATATTCCAAATCCAGGAGTATTACCAACTCCTACCCCGATACAAGATGCATCAACTTCTAAAGCATCAACTTCCAAGGCACATGCTAAACCATGTGTTCCTTTTGGGAAACGTAGACCTTTGGATCAAAAGTATGATGTATTGAAACACTTGGCCCAAGTACCGAACAATTTATCAATTCTGGATGCCTTGAATCTATCAAAGGATCTTCGGGAGGTACTCATCGAGGCTTTGTCAAGTCCTCATGAATTCGAAACTGAAATTGTTGCGGCTAAAGCCTACCATGTAGAGAATAATCCTGCAGAATGTCATGCAGTGATATCTTTCACAGATGGAGATGAAGATGATGTCGTTCATGGAAATATTAGACCTTTGTAATTATCTAGAAAGGTCAATGTTGTAGACGTCCGAAGATCTTTCATTGATAATGGTTCAGGAGTCAACCTCATCCCCATTCGTACACTTCATTGATTGGGCCTCACGAAATCTGATTTATCTCCTTCTACTATGATGTTACAAGGATATGATAAAAATGAACAAGAACCACTTGGTGAGATTACACTCAGAACTCAGTTTGGAGATCTTGTATCCAATTCAGATTTCATGGTTGTTGATCAATACTCTGCCTTCAACATCTTGCTTGGAAGACCCTGGCTACATCAACATGTGGTTATCCCTTCATCATACCATCAATGTCTCAAATATTGTTTCGATGGTCAAGTTGGGACATTTTATGGTGATAAGGCCCCATTAAAGACATGGGAATCTCAATAAATTGAGGCGGAATTATATCAGGTGAAGGGAAAGGAGAAATCCACAACAATGGAGATTACCAAAGTTAATGCTCCATATGGTTTGGAAAATATTCTAGTAAATCCATTTACACATGTGAGTACAGATTATGTGTTTCCTATCAGTCAAATTGATAGGATAGACCCAAATCAAAATACTCTTATGGAAACTTCCATAATGTCAATTACGAAAATAAAGCCAGACAGCATGGGAGAAATTGGTGATTCACCAAGCAATGATGAAAGCTCAAATGGGGATGTCTTCATTTCATCTGCTGAAATCCAGCAAGTCTATACTTCACCAACCAGGCCAGAAGAAGTTATATCAATGTCATAGGTGAATGATGATGTCTATTATCAATCCATCATCTCTTCTATATTACCCAAGGAAGACCCTTCATCATCAATCGGGTCGGAAATGGAAGCTTCTTCTTCAAGATGTTCAAATTTTAACATCTCTTCTGATCATGGAAATTCTGCTTCATCATCTACTATGCAAGTAAAAACAGAAGAAATAACACATGTTGAAGAAGAATAGGAAGATCTCAGGGATTCTCCTCCAGAATTTGAAGAGGGTATCTCTACCACTGTGGATGAACTCGGAGAAATAAATATGGGTAAAAAAGAAGATCCATTCACCACTTTAATTAGTGCGGCCATGACTCTTGAAGAGCAAGAGATGTATATTTCATTTTTAAAGAAAAATCGAGATATATTTTCTTGGAACTATACAGAGATAACAGATCTGGATCCTGATGTTGCTACTCATCGTTTGGGTTTGCCAGAAGAACATCGAGGATTCAAACAAGCTGCTAGAAGAACACACCCAACCTATGCTTCCAAAATTGAAGCTGAAGTGGATAATCTTATCAAAGATAACTTCATCAGAGAAGTTCAATATCCCAAGTTCTTGGATCATATTTTCCCAGTGAAAAAGAAGAATGGAAAAAATTAGAGTTTGCATTGATTTCATAGATCTTAATCGGCATTGTCCTAAGTATGATTTTCCAGTTCCGATCACAAAACTCTTAATTGATGCAACAGCTGGCTATGAAGCACCTTCCTTCATGGATGGATATTCCGGGTATAATCAAATCAGAGTGGCTCTAGAATATGAATAATCTACAGCCTTCGGATCCCCTCAGGGTGTGTTTTTCTATCGAGTAATGCCCTTTGGCCTAAAGAATTCAGGTGCAACATATCAGCATGCCATGCATCGTATCTTCAAAACCTTTTTAGGAAAATTTGTTGAATGTTATGTGGATGATTTGGTGGTTAAATAAAAACAAAGTTCTAATCACTTGGATTATTTGGAAGTCATATTCCACAAACTTTGGCAACATAATTTGAAGATAAACCCCTTAAAATGTGATTTTGGGGTAACCTCAGGAAACTTTCTTGGCTTTTTTGTATTCCATCATCGTATTGAAGTCGATCCTGAGAATACAAAGTCAATCCTTGGTATTTCACCTCCTCAAAATTTGAAATAATTGAGAGGGATTCAAGGAAACTTGGCCTATATTCGGCGTTTCATCGCCAATTTGGCAGGCAAAAGTTTACCCTTCACCAAATTGATGAAGAAGGGAGTCACTTACCAGTGGACTAAAGAATGTCAAGAAGCATTCAATATTCTCAAGAAGTATCTCTTGATTCCACCGGTATTAATTCCACCTGTTGAAGGAAGACCACTTATCCTTTATGTGATAGATTTAGAGCGATCATTGGGTGCCTTTCTTGCTCAGAAGAATGATGTTGGGAATGAAAACAGCCTCGACTATCTCAGTCGGACTATGCTTAAAGCAGAAACCTGATATTCAAGTATTGAGAAGTGCTGCCTAGCATTAATCTTTATAGTTCAGAAGTTGAGACACTACCTGCAACATCACGAGTTCTAATTGGTATCTCGCAATAACCCACTCAAATTCATCCTTAGTCTTCCAATGCTTACATGACATCTGGTATGGTGGGCAGTTATTTTGCAGCAATTTGATATTTAGTATGTGTCTCAAAAGGCAATAAAGGGCCAAGCTCTAGCTGATTTCATTGATGAACACCCTTCAGTAGAAGATACATCTTCAAATATTGAACTTCCTAATGAGGAAGTCTTCTTTATTCAAGATAGTCTTCAAACATGGGAAATGCACTTTGATGGTGCTTCCAGAAATCCAATAGGGAGGAAAATGGAAAATCCTAAATTCAACAAAGTTTGGTTAGTAATTGTGCTCATTTCTCCAGAAAAGGTAGTGTTACCCTATTCCTTCTCATTATTTGAAGGAGGTACAAATAATGAAGCATAATACCAAACTCTCGTCGCAGGCTTGGAGTTGGTGCTTCAAGCACAAGTGAATCACTTAAAGGTGAAAGGTGATTCAGACCTGGTACACAAACATTTCAATGGGGATTATGAAATCAAAAAAGAAGAGTTAATCCCTTTTTATAATTACTTCAGAGAGTTAATGGAGGAATTTCCTACGGAACCGACATTTTCTTTTGTCTTGTGGTCACAAAATTTTCAAGCTGATGCACTGGCTAATATAGCCACAGCTCTGGAAGATCCAAATTGGGAAGGGACAAGCATCAGTATTGCCCACCGTTATACAATTTCACCTTATGTTCAACCATAACAGAGGAAATCAATGAAATTTGTCCCATTCCTGAACCATATGGTCATACTACAGGATGGACGACACCTATCATAGAATACCTTCAAAATGGAACACTTCCACCTAATAGAGCTGGGAAAGAACAAATCCAATGACGTGTGGTCAATTTTACTCCTTATGATAGCCCAGATTACTTAGAGAAAATTCTCAACAAGAATGGTTTTGATAGAGTTCTCTTCAGATGCATTGATGGTGAAGAGACAATGGTTGTCATGAAAGAAGTGCATGCAGAAGTCTGTGGTGCCCACCAGTCTGGACATAGACTGTCTGATAAAATTCGAAGTCTTGGATACTTTTTTCCTTCAATGATACAAGATTGTGTTGATTTCATGAAGAAGTGTCATTTATGAAAAGTACATGCCAACTTCATTCATCATCCACCAGATTTGCTTCATATAGCTAAATACTGGTGGACATTTGCCACATGGGGAATGGATGTGGTGGGACCTTACCCTTCAACTACATCCAAGAAGTTTAAGTATATTCTTACTGATACTGACTTCTTTTCCAAATGGGCAGAGGCAATACCTCTCAAGGAATTTATTTCTAAAATCATTGTTAGCTTCATCAATTCTAACATCATTACCATATTTGGTGTCCCTCGTACCATATTAACAGACAATGGCACCAACTTCTGTTCATCTGAGTTAAAGAAGTTGTATCAAGAATACAACATCAAATCCAACCATTCATCTCGGTATCATGAAGCGGCCAATGGCCAGATAGAATCCTTCAACAAGACTCTTTCAAACATACTGCAAAATATGGTGGATAAAGATAAGAAGTCATGGCCTGATAAAATCTTTCATGCTTTATGGGCTTATCGGACCACCACCCACACTGCAACGCGGTCAACTCCATATTCACTAGTATATGGAACAGAAGAAGTCTTTCCCATTGAGGTTCAATTACCTTCACTTAGGGTAGCCATTTTTGATCAGTCATCTACATATGAACAATATCAAAAGTGATTGGATGAATTGGAACGATTAGACGAGAAAAGATTGTGCACCCTTCACCACTTGAAAGTCTATCAGAATCGAATAGCATGAGCTTTCAACAAAAAATATCATCTTAGTTTATTCATTCATGGAGAATTGGTATTGGTTCTCAGAACTCCAATGATACCAGGAAATAAACCTTCCAAGCTTGAGCCAAAATGGAAAGGACCTTACTCAATACATAAGGTCTACTCCAATGGAGCTTATTCTTTAATCTCAATGGATGGAGAACTCGTCACTACTCCAACCTATGCCATATTTCTGAATAAGTATTTTGTATAAACACAAAATACATCATCTTAGGTCCATGAATATGACCTTAAACTATTTTCATTTCTATCATCCAATATGACGTTGAACTGTGTTTTCCTAGCTGCAAGACTTTAAACTGCATAGTCCCTTATGTCCAACAAGACGTTAAACTGCACCATCTCTGGTCCATGCATATGACCTTAAAATATTCTCACCATCATCCAACATGAATTTAAACTGTGAAAAAGTCCCTAATACGTCCAACATGATGTTAAACTGTGTCCTCTTTTTTCCTTACTACATGACATTAAACTGCACAGTCCCCCTTTCGTCCAACATGACATTAAACTGTATTGTCCTCGTCGTCTTAGCTACAGAACGCTAAACTGTACAACACCCTTATTTTCCAACATGACACAAAACTGTGTTCATGTCTAACATGAAGTTAAACTTTGTCCCTTTAATACGTCCTACATGATGTTAAACTATATTTTGTCTCTCCTACATGACACTAAACTGTGCTGCACCAATAGTCCTCACTGCAAGACTTTAAATTGCATAGTCCCTTAATATGTCCTATATGACATTAAACTGTACATCATTAGGGTTGTTTCTACCTCTTGTTTCTCACACCAAGTATGACTCACGTGATCTTAGATTAAACTTCAACCATAACACCCTCTCTAGGCCTCTAACCATGCGTAAGTCCCAACACCATTTTTTTAGGTCGTTGTCCCCAAGAACAACTTGATCACTAATTCGTTCTTTAATTGAACTACGTAGACTTTGATCCTTGCCTTGTAGGATGGGTACGTAGGTAACCTCCTAAGGTTCAATCCCAAAACCAATATCTTCAAAATGGTTTACCTCCATCTCATACGATGTTGATTCATGAAGCCACTCCCAAAATCAATATCTTCATGTTGGTTCACCTTTGTCCTTGCTATATGACGTTAAACCTTACAACACTTTTGTCATGTATGACAATAAACTACAACATTTTTTGATACCCTCACCCAAGAGGGAATCATTATTTACATTGATTTTCAATCATGTTGTATTACAAAGACTACGTGCATACATGGAAATGCCCGAACCTTTTATCTTGGGTTAAAACATCATTGCACTAAAGTCCCCTTTCGCCCTTCACATGTACAAACCAAATCTGTACAGAGGGTATTTCTAGAACTATGTGGGCTTGATTCCCATCCTTATGGGATATGTAGGAATGTTCGAGTGTCCCTAAAATCTAGCCCCAAGCCTTTGGGCCTAACCCTAAATTCCAGTTTCAGTCCCCTGACTGAAAAGTCCCTATGAAAAAACACACTTTGTATTCATTATCATGGTCTGAGTTCTATGAACATAAACTAAGATCTCATAAACTCTCATCCCACATGACATTAAACTGTATTTCAAGAACTATGTATGGATTGATTCCCATCCTTATGGGATACGTAGTGATGTCCAGCATTTCAATTCAGGACCCATCCACAATGTGATTATGATTAGCATTGATCTATGTATCTTTACATACATTGGACAATACCCATTTTTATGTGTCATAATTATAACCTTAAATAATTTCAGATCTTCATAACCCTTTTCTCGACCTCTGGTCACAAAATGTCCAATTTCTGAGAGTTCTTTTTCCTGACTATGCAGCACGTGCCCTTAGGTGGCCTTGCATAAACAGTCTACATAACGGACCTGTCAGCCAAAAGATGTTATTATTTGACTATGCAGCCAATGCCCTTAGGTGGCCCTGCATAATTCAACCCCCTAACAGGTTTGTTAAATAATGGTAACTTCATTCTTAGGAAGAAAACCTCTTTTATCCTTAGTTTTCTTAATGAAAATATGTAGGGATTCGCAAAAATAGTTATCCTTAATATATTTGTCTCATACTCTTTTTCATGATCTGAAAGTGTTCAAGTCTATGGTTTATATTTCCCTTCCCTACGTCTGGGCCAGACCTTCATAAGAGTGACATTCATACAGTTCTTAGACAATCTTGTTTGGAAATATCTTCTCCATATTCAAGTACCTCTTTCCATACAGAAAACTCTATGCTTTGGAAAAGTTGAATCTCCATAAACTTTCACTGGATTTTTAGTAGTAGAAAAGTAAATTTATAAGAGTTCTTTTGCCTGAATATGCAGCACATTCCCTTAGGCGTCCTGGCATAAGTAGTCTACATAACGGACCTGTCAGCCAAAAGATGCTATTATTTGACTATGCAGCCAATGCCATTAGGTGGCCCTGCATAATTCAACCCCATAATGGGTTTGTTAAATACTGGTAATTTCATTCTTGGGAACTATTTCTTCTAATGCCTTTTGTCCCTTTTTCATATCATTACTCAGATTCAAAATTTCTTAAGTCATAGTTTACATATTTTCCCCCATAATTGAGTGTGGTAATATGTTTTCGGATAAATTTTCAAGGAATTGAGTCAATTTTAATTCATTTGGTCAAAGCTATTTCGACCTTAAAACATTAGCCTTTTTATATCTGACGTGCATGAATTTAAACTACCCACAAAAGACAAGGGAAATATGAATAAAAGTCAAGTACCAGCTCACTAAACATACATTTCATGTGATTTAGGTAATATTGAGCAATTAAAATATTCAAAGTTTGTAGGGTTATTTATAATAATCCTAGAAAAAATCAAACTAGGCTTACTAGGCCCATTGGCTTAGGTAAAATCTAAAGCAGGTAGAAAAAGAAGTCATGCACAAATGATTGAAGATGAAAGTGTTTTTCATTTTATTCACAAAAGTTAGATGGACATCCACATAGTGGAGTCTCTTCTATTTTCCAAGAATTACTAAAGGCTGTCAACATAAATATTTATTTGATTTACAGCATCCCGAGCTTCATCAGCAGCCACTTGAAGCTCATGCACTCTACAAACTTCACTCTTTTCAGCTTGATGGAGTGCCTTGTTGGCTTCAGCAAATGGATTTCATACCATTTTTTTGAACTCCTTCCAATGAATTTTTCATTTGGTCAAGTTCCCCAGTAACAGCATCTAACTGTTTCTAAAGGTTCATCTATTGGACAACTTTCTCCTTTTTTTCCTTAGAGTCACATCCTCATTTCTTTCAGATCCAACTCTGAGGGGGGACTTTTGTTGACGCACATTTTTTTCACAGAGTCTAAATGACTGAAATAGGGGAGTACCTTGGTCCAAAGTGATTCATTCTTTGAAGAAAAATAAAAAATTGACAAAATCATGAAAAAGGATTTCTTCCCACTTGGGTCGTGCAAGTTTCATCATAGTCGCACAAGTATACTTGTGCACCGCCCAGTGGTCGCACAGGTGACTTGCATGCCCTCTTTGATTCTCGCTCAAGGTCTTCACGAACCTATAAATACCCCTTGTGGGCCCCCCATTTCAGGGACGAAAAATTCCAGAAACTCAAATTTGAGCTCCTGGCTCCCTAGTCTCTTCTCGAAGCTTCCAAACAATTATAAGGTAATTTCTTATCTAGAACGGAAGGTCTAAAGATGGAGAGTAAGTCCTAAGTGTTGAAACTCATCAACACTTGCGCACCTAAGTGGCCAGCCCTTAAGGGAAATGGCCACATTTGCGCGCCACCTTACCCCTTCAGCAGAACTTGCGCACCACTATTCTTGAAGCCTCTAGGGATAGTAATAAGGGCTTGAGCCAAGTCTCGCCCAAGTATTACCCTAAGGGTTGAACGTCTATCAAGTACCCATCTGTCATGCAAGTGTACTTGCACGACCAGAACTTGCGTGCCCACACAGGACCTGCGCGCCCACTTCTTTTTGGGTGCCCCTCCTCCCTATTTCACATCTCTTATGCCTATCCACCTCTCCTATTCAAGATTCAGCCTTCAAAACCCTCTTCAAATCCATTTATGTCCTGGTTCCTTTGTTGGATTCCTTATCTGAAAGGAATTCTATGGAACATTTCATAAAATCAAGTGATTTACATATCTTTATGTCACTAAGGTTAGAGATTTAATTCGTTCAACCTCATCCTTTAAGATGAGAGAATCCTTAACCTAGGCCTCTTTTTCAGGAGTAAGCCCCAGTTTAAGTTATCTTAATTTGGGCGTCCTCCTTAGGAATAAGCCCCAAGTCCCGTTATCTGGGAATCCTCCTCAGGAATAAGCCACAGTCTTCAAAGTTCCCAAAATATGGGCATCCTCCTCAAGATTAATCCCCAACCATAATTCCCTTAACCTAGGATTCCTTTTCAAAAGTAAGCCCCAGTCTCAAAATCTACAAATATGGGCATCCTTCTTAGGAGTAAGCCCCAAGTCCCTTAACCTGGGACTCCTCCTTAGGATTTATCCCCAGTTTTCAAATTACCTTAAACTTGGGCATCATCTTTAGGAGTAATCCCCAGTTATCAAGTCTTTTAACAGGGGCCTCCTTCTCAGGAATAAGCCCCAGTCATAATTTCTCTTAACCAGTCTTAATTTCTTTTGATTTGGACTTCCTTATTAGGAATAAAACCCAAGTCATAAGACCCCTCTAATTTAGGCATCCTTCTCAGGATTAATTCCTAAGTTAAGTATCCAAATCTCCATGAATCACATATACCTTTATGGACCTTGTTCTCGGGTTTCTTCCCTGAAGTAAATCCGAATCTTCATCTATTTGGACAGTCATACATACATAAGCCCCATATCATTTCTTATGATTTCATCTTTCATGGAACAATTTTCTGGTTTTACCAATACCTCTTGTTTCTCACACCGAGCATGACTCACGTGAGCTTAGAGTGTAAAAGTAATTATGACATCTTTCTTTGAGACATCAATCATGCATAAACCTCATACATCTTTACTCGAACTATGTGGGTTATGATTCCTTTTCTAAACAAGGATATGTAGATAGCCCATCTATGGGTACGATCCCAACTCTGAAATAATCCATGTCTTTCTAAATGACAATAAACTTCAAGTGCCCCCACTGAGTGGCTTTAAAACCAGTATGGTCATCACAATGAACAAGAGACTTTTATATAATGTATTGAAGGGTACCATTGACTAATAATCTCTAACAAATACAGATGATTCTCTATCAATGAAGAACCTTGAATACATATAAAGGATTCTTTAAATTTCCTACATATCAATCATTGATTGTAAGATCTAAAGAAAAGCTCATTTTATACTTGGTAATTTAATAAGGATTCACGAACATAACTTAAATCTATAAAGAGAGTACCAGAGTAGACAATAATTCCCCTAAAAAGTTGTGATGATTCCGACCTCCCATACTCTCGACCAAGGAAAATTCTTAAGTCTCATCTGTCCATAACTAATGAGCACCTACATTTGGAATGTAGGTCCAAATGGGTATAGAATTTTTAGATGTTTCTGGTTCTATGAACAAACCCGTTAGAAACCACTTGGAATGTTTGAACCTTAAATAAACAAGGTCATCTCCAATTCCAGAGGAAACAGGATGATAACCCACTAAATGAAATGGTTCTTAGCTTTAGTTCCTTTTTAGGAGAAAACAAAGGGCATCATGATCATAAAACACAATTATTTTTTACCCAATAAGATATGACTAGAATTTTCCCGAGGTAAACATAATAGAAAAGAGTTCTTTTTCAATGGTAGTGTAGTTTTCTTAGGAAGGGTCAAGGGTACATGAGGCATACATAATGACATGAAAATACTTCTCAACCCTTTGTGATAAAACTACCCCAACTGCAAATTTAGAGTCATCACACATCAGTTCAAAGGGGAGATACAACCATTGTGTTTAGATGATGGGAGGTTAATTGAGTCTCCTTTTTAGTGAATTGAAATCATCTTCAAAATTTTTATTAAAAACAAATTCATAATACTTTTGAAACAATCGATACATGGGAAGTGCGATCTTACTAAAGTATTTAATGAATCGATGGTAAAAACTAGCATGACCCAGGAAAGATCTCACCTCAAAAACACATTTTGGATATGGAAGGGTGGAAATTAATTCAATTTTTGATTTATTAACTTGAATTCATTCATTTGAAATAACATTCCCAAGAACCATCCCCCGCTCAACCATGAAATGGCATTTCTCATAATTTAATATAATATATTTTTCAATGCAAAGATGGAGGAAAGAACCTAGGTGTGCCAAACTATCATCAAAGGAATTTCCATAAACTCTGAAATCATCCGTAAAAAATTTCATACAATTCTCAAGGTACTTAGAAAAAATACTCAACATACATCATTGAAAATTACCAGGAGCATTACATAGACCAAAAGGCATCCTTCTGTAAGAAAATGTGCCAAATAGATAGGTAAATGTTGTATTTTCTTGATCCTCAGGGGCTATATGGATGTGGAAATAACCTGAATAACCATCAAGGAAACAATAATGGGAATTAACAACCAATATTTATAAAATTTGGTCAATGAAATGTAGAGGAAAGTGTTCCTTTCATGTGGATTGATTCATTTGATGGTAGTCAATACAGACTCACCAACTATTTTTCACACATGTTGGAACCAATTCATTCCTTTCATTTGACACAACCATTATTCTAGTTTTTTAGGCACAATTTGAACTGGGCTAACCTATTTACTATCATATATAGGATAAATGGTCCTAACAACAAGTAATTTACTAACTTCCAATTTTTCCTCTTCAAGGATCGTGGGATTTAACCAGTGTTGATCTTGCCTTATAGGCTTAGCCTCATCATCTATATGTATATGGGGCATAAAAATAGATGGGATAATCTTATTAATATCAACCAATGTCCATCCTATCACCTTTTTACACTCTCTCAAAAGGTCGAGCAGTTTTGATTCCTACTATGGAGAGAGTTTATTGGAAATAATGATGGGAAATTGGTTATTACCCTCAAGATGGGAATATTTTAAATTAGATTGAATTGGTTTTAATTCCAACACTAGTGGTTTTTTGGATTGAGGGAGGGAATTTAGGGGGAGTGAGATCCATGAAACTATCTATTTGATCATGTTTATTCTCTAAGGAAATATAATCTATGGAAATGAGATTTGTAGAATAAATGACGATCATGGGTTCATAATAATAAACAAACTCATCAATTAAAACACAAAATTTACACTTTTTTGAACCCACACAACACTCAAAACATGAATCCAAACTCAATTCATCCATAGGTGAAGAAGAGGAAAATGAATCAGAGCATGGGTTAAGGAGAGAATTGTGTGTGTGTGTGTGTGTCCTTAGAGTGCACTTCCAATGAATAGATAGGAAGATTTTAGTGCTCTTAAATGGGATGTTTCATAGTATCAAGGATTTTAAAACTCACCTTTTCTCCACCAAACTCCATGAAAAATCATAGCATTGTGAACATTGATGATCGTATTTTTTGTTTTAAGGAATGGTCTCCCAAGTATGAGAGGGGAATGTCCTTGGGTTAGGGTATCTTCCATATCAAGAATGTAGAAGTTTACAGGGAAGATTAAATTATTCACTTTTACAAGGACGTCCTTGACCACTCTAGATGGGTTTGTTGTTCTCTGGTTGGCAAGTTGTGCAGTGATATATGCCAGTTGAAGCACTCCAACCTGCAGAGAAGTGTACACAGAGTAAGAAATTACATTAATAGAAACACCCAAATATAGAATTTCACATGAAAATAATGTATCCCCTATGGTGAAAGGTATTGTAAAAGTTATTTTATCCTTTAATTTTGTTGGAATTACTGGTTGAATCAAGGTAGAGACATTCCTTCCTAGGTTGACTCTCTCATTCCCCTTTAGCCTTTGTTTATGGGTGAAAAGTTATTTAAGAAATTAGGTGTAAGGAAGAATCTGTTTAACTGCATCTAATAAAGTAATTTTAACTTGAAACTTTTTAAATGTATTCATTATTTCTTTATCAAACTCATTATCAATATTTTTCTTAGATTTGGGGAGTCTTTGAGGAAAATGAAGAGTAAAGGATTATTCATGGGAATCCTAAATGATAATTTGATTACTCTTTTGGTCTTGTTTTTCTTCAATTGAAACATTTGAGGGTTGGGAAAGAGAGTTTTCAATAGGTTGACATACCTTGTGGATATAATCATCAGATGAAGAAAATTATTTAGCACTATGAAGTGTGATTGAAAAAATATTACCTTTTTCTTTTGTATTAGCAATAGGATGGGATGGTAGTTGTCCAGAACCTTTCATATTTATCTCATCGATGGTGTTTTCCAATTGTCCCACCTAAGTTCTCAAGTCATGAATAGCCTATTGTGTGGTCTATTGGAACTGAATATTTTTAGTATCCATTTGTTTCATCATGTCTTTTAGGTTAGGCTCAACTTTTGGAGTAGGTTGTTGAAAAGTCCTTTGGGTTGGTTAAGAATTTTTGGATGGTGGTGGTGGATGACTAATATACCCTGGTTGGTTCCATGGTTTATGAGGTTGGTTTGAATACCCCCTTTCCTATAGGCCTAGTTTTCCTTCCACCCATGGTTGGATGGATAGTATTGTTCTTACCTAATGAGTTGATTATTGGGGCGTCCTAGAAATATGGACTCACAAATCTCAGAAGTTTCTCTCAATTGAGGGAATTGGTCAGATTAATGGTTGTTAGTAGAATATATACCACAATTTATGGTAGGAGGATATTGTGATTTCCTTTGGGAAAGGGAAAGTTTTCAAATAAGGGTACTTACCTCTTCAAAATTTGTGTCCACCTTCTTCTCGAATTCAATAATTTGTACCTCAAGGACACCTTGAATGGGTACACTGGGCCTTGAACCAAATTGTTGTGTATTTTCTTCCATGTTCTAAATTAGGGTTATTGAATCAATTTTGGCCTTATCAACTAGTTCACCACCTATAGTAGCATCAATCATATTTTGATCAATAAGAATTAAACCTTTATAAAAATACTGAATTAAAGGTTTATCACTTATTTGGTGGTGTGGGAAATTTAAACAATGTCTTTTAAATATTTCTCAGTATTCATGAAATTTTTTCCATTTTTATTGTCTTATACCACATATTTATTTCCTTATAGTTTTAGTTATAGATTCTCGAAATTATTTTTCAAGAAAAAGGCATTTCATGTCTGGTAATCCTCTAATTGGTGAATTAATATAGTAAATACATTCTTTTGCAGTATCTTATCATGAAAATAGGGAATGACCTAAGTTTTACTTGTTCTTCATCCAAATTTTTAGGATTTAATTTATAACACATACTGTGAAATTATTTTAAATTATTATGTGGATCTTATCTAGTGAGTCCATGAAATCTTGGCAATAAGTTAATTAGACCAGATTTTAGTTCAAAGTTAGGTGCCCCATCTAGAATTTTAATATAAGTGGGTTGGATATCAACATCAATCGAGGTTAGTTATTTTAGTATTATATTATTTTCATCCATGTTATACAAGTTATGTTCTATTTTAATGTGGTTTCCAAAACAATAATAAGGATCAAGAAGAGTTTTGGTGTTTTGTGTGTCCTCCTTCAAAGGGTCCTCTTTTGTATCTCGGTGTTTCTAAAAAATGATTCTCTCCGGTACGGATTCGAAAGGTGGTAGTTACTTTGGTGAAGATCATGTCAAGCACAAGTCCTAAAAATTTATATTTTATAAATCAACTAAAAAAATTAAGGAAGAAAATAAGTGAAAAAATAATTAAAAAATACACAATATTTTTATAAAAAACACCCACTAAAAACAAAAGATCTACCTGGAAATGACATCAAAATTTCAAAAAAAATTCATGATACGTCAAATTGATAATGTTTTTATGGTTGATTTATAGTATATGTAAGACCCTGGGTCATCTCTCAAGGAGTAGTGTTAGGTTTAGAGTGTGTATTTTTAATAAAAAGTACAAAAATTGGGGGTGGTTTGGAAAACAGTTTTCAAAAAAAATGAATTAATTTAAATAGTTTAAGAGTTGAAAAAAAGTGAATTTTGAAAAATATATGATAAGTATGTGATAATTGATAATTTACTACACCACTTTAAAAGTTTATTTTTCTTAATTGACTATTAGGTTTTGGTGTAATCCTTTGGTTGACGGTTAACCAAGATCTTGGGTACCCATAAGCCTCTTAAAATGATGCAAAGAGCACTAAAACTTGATATAAAAATCATGTAGTCAAGTTACATCCCCTTAAGATGTTTTAAGTTTTTCAAGGATCACTGAAATCTCAAATTTTTTGTAAATAAGAGGATTATTATGTTTTCCAATTGGAGCAACACAAGATGCACACTTAAAATTATACACCGATCAGTTATGAAATAAAAATTGTTTCAATTAAATGAATTATAAAAAAGTTAAGATACATCATAAAGAAAAATTAAAACCAAAATATACACCAAAAAAATAGATAATTATTTTCTGTAACTCCCTCTTCAAGTGTGTATCTCCCTCATAATGATCACCCACCACTTAGCTCGACATCGGGAGGAGGAGAAAGCTCGGGTGGAGCTCTTTCTTCATTATTTATCCCCCTATGAGGATAGGGGACTTCAGAACATCTATTATGAATAATATAATACTCTAGGACTCAAAATAACAAAGCTTTACTTCTGTTTTGAACTTTAAAATGAGGTTCTTTTGGTTCCCTTTATAGTAAAAATGGGAAGTAGTTTTGGGAACCCAATTTTCTAGATACCACTTGTGTCTCAATTTTGGGTTCTTATATTGAACTATATCAAATTGGAAAAAAGGTAATATTTGTTTTATGTTATCTTGAATATCACCAAGTCAAGTTTGGTGGCTATTTAACATATATAATTAGATATATAGTCATAATACTGAACCAAACTTTTGAATTCGGGTAGATTATGTCCTCTAGATAGATTGGTTCGTATGGTCTCCTTAATAAAAGAAATGGGCTTGGGTTTCTTAATATGAGTTGTATACCATGAATTTTTAGATCATACCACAAAATTTAATCCCATTTAGAGGCACTTATTTCACACAATGTGAAAAACAATGGACATGTATCCTTTGGATTCCATGCAGTTTGGCTCGTTTTACTTCTAGATCATCTTTGGGGCCTCCAAATCACCTCCAACTTCAATGAAAATACAAAAAAAAGTGAAATAGACCTGAATAAAAGTGATAAACATTAAATTATTGAATAAAACATGATGTTAAATTTGTTATAATATTTTAAATTTACAAAAAAATAGTTTAATACAGTGGTGTAAGGGAAAAATAAAATAGTGAATCATGGTGTGATCCGGGGTCTATGTGGAGGACATTGTTATTACTGGAAGTGATGATGCTAGCATTGGCCAACTCAAGTATTTTCTTCATAAAAATTTTCAAACAAAATAGTTGGGTCCACTATGATATTTATTGGTAATTGAGGTCTCCAAATGTAACGAATGAATTTTTCCATCTCATAGAAAGTATGTTCTTGATCTATTGTAGGAGACTGGCATGAATTGAGTTGACTTGGTTAAATTACCCCTTGAAACTTGAGAAAGGTCAATTTATACTTATAGTGAGATGTTTTCATCAACCAAAATATATAGATGGATTATTGGGAAGATTAACTAATTGTCGATGAATTGACCTGATATTTATTGTAAGGTTGGAAAAGTGAGTTGGTTTATGGAATCTCCAACAGAAACAAAGTGGGAGGATGTTCCTCACATTGTTAGATATGTTAAAAAAGAACCAGTCCTATGTCTTAAATATTTTGATCGTGGGAATATATATATTGAAGCATTTTTTGTAACGCCCCGACCCTAATTACCTAGAGTCGGTGCATTACTTCATAACATTGGCATGATCACAAGAAAGATCAAATCTCGAAAGACCGATTGGTTTAGTAGCCTTGGAAACACTAGATATATTCATAAGTTTTACATTACATCATAAAATCAAAAACTACTACAACAACATAATGTTTCCACAGTCCGCACTACAATCCCCTCATAATATCCCTGCAGGTCATTCATAACTTACATCTTCACTTCCTGGGAAAAATAAAACATAGAAAAGGGGTGAGCTCAAATGCCCAGTAAGGATAACAATAAAGAGGAACATTCAAAATAATCATAAACATTTAAGGCAATGAATTACTAAAACAAAAGCCTTTTAAAAATTGAACTTCAACATAGTATGGCAAAAGTAAAATGAAATAATGCCATTTACTTGTTCACATGGATATTCTACTAATCGAATAATCACATGCAATATCAATAACCACTTTCATAATGTTGGAATGCATAATACCAAATGTTAATTTCATTGTCTAGGCCTCATCCCAAGACCTAGGGGTTACTTCTAACCGGAACCCAACCTGGAGTGCCTCTAATAACCGGACACCAACCCGGAGTGCCTCTAATAACCGGACACCAACCCGGAGTGCCTCTAATAACCGGACACCAACCCGGAGGGCATACTTTTACCAGTCCCTAACCTGGAGGGCTTACTTTAACCAGTCCCCAACCTGGAGGGCTTACTTTTACCAGTCCCCAACCTGGAGGGCTTACTTTTACCGGTCCCCA
Organism: Viscum album; assembly: GCA_963277665.1. Lineage (NCBI taxonomy): Eukaryota > Viridiplantae > Streptophyta > Magnoliopsida > Santalales > Viscaceae > Viscum > Viscum album. The sequence goes on along the minus strand of OY728143.1, from coordinate 1,380,506,819 downwards.
ACCCGGAACATACTTGTTTAGCACATTCATTTGAAAAAAAGTTTGAAATATAACATAAACATTCAGATTAAAACTAGCATACGAAATGTCAATAGTTTCACCATAAACTATGAATGGTATAAAATAGCACATCCACAGTCAAACATATCAAAAAAACCTTCAATACAATATAGAAGTTTTGTATTATAATAAATCAACTTCAAATAAGCGTAAAATCCATTAAAGGATGTTGACATAGATGAAATCAAAACACTTTTTAGAGAAATATCTCTTTCTATTTTTGAAATCATTTAAGAGCCATATAAAATAAAACATTTTCTAGAAAATATTCTTGTAAGCTTGTAAGGAAAGCTTTGATGATTTTATAATGGCGGAAAATAACCGCACCCGCCGTATAAGTAAAAAAAAAACATTCTTACCTCAATTCTGTCGAAAAGGTTAAAAAGGACCTTGTTTTGAAAACGACGGAAAGATTCCTTTATAAACCTCTAATAAAAAGTCAAACAAGGGTATAAATGACTTTAACCCATATTCTTGTAAATAGTAAAAATGTTTTGAAATATATTTTTAAGAAACATGGATGTGGATGATAAAGAGATCCCAGTAGATTATTACGTATAAACAACCTCGAATAATGAAGAGATTGTGAAATAACCCTTACCTTGTACTTTTCCTTGGTTGGGGTAGGTTAACCTCCTGTATAATGGTTAAATAATTGTTATTAAATTATACAAGAATCATATATATTAATATGATATCATATATGATCTTTTAACATTGATTTGTTAATAATATCTTAGAATTATCGTCGTTTCGGGTGTTAACTTACTCATTTTCTTTTATATGTTTTGTTACATAAGTCATGTTTGTTGTATCTTATTCATATCCATAATGATATAAAGTCCTTAAACATCATTTTTAAATCATTAAATGATAATTATACTTGAATGGATACGATGGAGAATGAATCTCATCGCGTTCGTGGAGACGGTAGTCCGTACGTACGCACGAGCGACAATATCATTCTTTTGATATTAAAATAATATATAAATGGATGGTATATCATATATACAGAATCATTAATATGTTATATTTATTATTTACATGAGTTACACATCATTATTATACCCATCCAAATAATAATATATTGAATAACAATTACACCACGACGTGGAGACGGTAAGCCGTACGTACGCACGTATGGTGACATGTTATTCAAAGGGTGGATAGAATACTGAATATGGTTGTACCATATTTATAATAACATCACAGTATATAAATGATACTGGAGTCATTATTTTAGAATGGTAACAACAAAGGAAGAAGAAGTGGAAGAAGAAATGAACTTGGAAAAGGGGTGGTGAAAACATTACCTCTTCTTCGGGTTCTTCCTTTTGATTTGATCAAAAGGGCTCCTTAGGTTGGCTTTCTGATCAAACTAAGGCCCCTAGGTTGTAGTGAGGGATGTTGGGAGAGTATTTGGGCAGAGTTTGGACGAACCAAAAGGCTTTAGAGGTGTGAAGAAATGAGAAGGAGGAGTTCCCTTTTATAAGAGGGGTGAGGGGCACCTTTGGAAAAGCTAGAAATATTAATTTATAATAAATTCATATTCGGTTTCTAATGGCTCCAAAGTTGACTATTCAAAGGATGAGGTAGGGATAGGTCGCAAACAACTCATCCAATAGAGTTTAGACAGGTTTGGGTACTTATATTAACCTTATCTTTAAGTATTAACTCTAAGTTAATTAGTTTCACTTTTACAATGTCTCTTTGTATTTTTATATTATATGGTTAATAAACTTACCATATACATCCAAGCGACCCCCAAGTGGTCCATTAATGACTAACCTATCATGATATAAGTCTCTTGGCCGAACCTTAGATTTTTAGGAATTTAATATCAATTAATAATATAATATTTTTTTTAAGAACTCTTTTATGTCAATTTTGACACTATTCATTAGTTGATTTTTGTGAAACTCATAACAGATTGATTTCTTCAAAAAAAAGTCAATTAAATCAATCCTAATATATCATATTATCCTATAAAATTAGTTTAATTCATTAAAAGTTTCATATTATATTTATTTGGGTATTTATAATATCAATTATTTTAACTTTTCATTATTATAGTAATTACTGCATCATCATTGTGTCATAAATAAAATAAATTATTTAATGTCTAAAAATTATAAATAAACTATCATTATGTAGGATATCCTTTTAGCTTCCTAATGAATATTTATAATCTAAAATCCAACTTATATAACCCTATGTAACAATTGTTTTGCTAAAAGATATATGCTTGTGTCATTTTTGTATTAATTTTGACTTAATTAAAATAAAGTGTCATTATCACTTACAAGTGGATCCATGGGGTCCCAAAATAGACCCAAAGATGCCCATGGTCGACCATGTATCAACCAATAGGGTTAAGACACGTTTTAGGGTAATTTAGTATTATTATAATATTATTGTTTAACCCTTATTTACCGGATTTACCCTTAACCATGGTAAATAAAATATTTACCGCAGTAATTATTCAAAATGTCTAAAAATAAAAGTTACCTATTTACACAATTTGAACATCCTGATTCCAAATATGGAATCCATTTTCCTAAATTCAAAACACAGAAGTGGCAGAAATTAATTTAAAATTAATTCCCGCTGTCAAAACAAAAAGCGTGTTTTTAAGAGATAATAACTATCAAAAGATTGACACTTGTTTATGTTCGGTTTAATTGTAAAATTATGTCCAATGACCAACATTATATTAAATAGTAAAAATATATTCTAAATATACTTTAAAACCACTCAAATTCATAATTTATCACTATTAATTATTTTGATTAAAAAAGTTGTTTTTAATTAAAATTTAGTAATTTTCACTATTCATCAAAATATGAAAGTTATCCGAAAAGTACCAAAATTTCACCTTAGGCTAAATTTGATATTCCGAATCCAAAAATGAAGTCCATTTTAAAATATAAAATATATATAACTTCAAAAAGTAGGTATTACTATTCATAACAACTAGTTTGATTGGTTACGGTGTGTTAGAACTCGAAGTTGCGTACAACACACGCTACTGTTTTATCCAAAGGAAAGCGTACCGTGGACGCTTGGGATATTTCATTTTAAATTTTTTGATGTCTCCATTTATTCAAAAAGTTTAAAATATTGTATTTAAAAAGGTTTCACTATTACAAGTTGATAAAAGTGAAATACTGAAAATGAATTTGTTCTTGCATTATGACTAAGAAACTCATAATGTGGATTCTAAAATTATAAGGATTATATAAAGTTTAAAATTTAGTTAATACTATTCATCACCTCTTTTAATGGCCTTTTTTTGTAAGTCAAGGTGTGATTGAACTCGGTGTTGCGTGTAGTACAAGTTATTGAATTATTTTGAAGAAATAACACATTATGAATTCTTGGGGTGTTACATTCTCCCCTCCTTCAATAAATTGCATCCTCGCAATTTGAAATTGTTCTTAGAAAATAAAAGGTTGAAAATAGAAAATATATTTGTGGGAAAACCCACATCGGAAATTGGGTTACTAAAATTTAGTCTTAATATGAGGAAAAGAGAAATGAAAGGGTCACCACCAAATTATGCTCTCGATTAGGAGAACATTGGTGGAAATTAGAGACATATAATTGGAGGAAAAACGTAAATATTTATAGGTAGTGATTGAGGTCATCAATCACAAACAAGTATAACATTGAGGTCCTTAAACTCATCAATTTATGATGATTTGAAATACCATTGGTTCAACAAAACAAAGAATATTGGGATGACACATTTTTGACGTTTCAAAATATCTTAGTTGAAATCCCACATCGAAAACTGAATTAATGAGGCCTCTGTTTAAAATAAAGAGTGGAAAGTATGAAGATTACCGAAAATAACACATACTAGGGTTCCATGTAGGTAAATATGGATATGGAGGAGAAATCTAACCATCAATTATCTGATGGAGAGTGGTAGAGAACATGGCTATGAAAGGGCCAACAATCCCAAAGCCATAAATTAGTGATGATTTAAGGTACCATCTAGGACAACATTTTTGTTCTAAGTTCCTTTTCTTAACGTTGTGGAATTTATTTATTAGATTGGCTAAGATCATAAGGAGGTATACATACTTTATAATTAGAGTTTTATCCATTAATAAATTTCTACCACAAACTCATCTTTCACTCTAAAAGATAATAGAATGTAAAAAAAATCTATTAACACTATTCGTATAGGGTTCCAAAATAAATGAATTTATAATTCATCTACAAGATCTTTTAATAAAAACTGCATTATTTAATCTAGGACATCTCGTGGGCTAGTGGTAGGTGATACACCCTTGTCGCCCTTCGGTTGCGGGTTCAAGTCTCGCGGCCTTGCCGGACGCGACGGGTTGCCGCCCGACCTCCGGGTTGTCCTTTTATGGCCATCCAAAATTAATCTCAAACTAGAATTTATCCAAAATATTTCTGACCAAACTCACAGTCCAACATTTATAAGGAAGTTAAAAATAATGTAGATCCTTTTTACCACGTAATAGCATATGAATACCTTCATCATGTATTCTTTTAATACACTGAAACATCCTGAATTACCATATTCCTTATTGATTACATTCATGCTCCCTTATTCCATATAGAATGCTGGATATACCTCATCAATCCAAAAATGTTTTAAACCCCAACAATAATGGAATATACATATCATTAATCAGTTCCAAGGTAGTCAAGAATATCCAATATAATTTATCCAAAACAATCATGTATTATTCCAAAATCACTAACTCGGTATCAGAACTATATTATGGTTTATCATTCTCTCAACCATATATTTTCCAAAAATTTATCCTGCTATTGAGTCACTTTTCTTTGTTCCACACAATCTCAAGTCCTTAATGAAATAGTACTACAGTACAATCCTTATATACCCATAATTATTATAACAAGTACATTGTTGATACAACACTGAATTGACATAATCAACATAAGAACTCTAATCATTCCTCTTCATCTGTGGTAGTATCATAACTTGATTATTATCCAATAACATCATTTTCGGCATAGTCTGATGACTGGGACATAGGTTCGCGTAGTGTCCAAACTCCTTGCAAATGAAGCATTGTACATTTAAAACCATTTTCTTACCCTTGCAGTCGCGTACCTTGTGCCCTTTTCCTCCACACTTATAACAAACTCCCATTCCTTTCAGGCAAGTTCCAGGGTGTTTCTTTCCACAGTTACCACATATGGGAAAATTCTTCTTTTCCCTTTTCCCTTTATCCATCTTTCTCTCTTCCATCCTTTTCTTCTCTTGATTCCCTTCAAAGCCATAGGACTCAGTAAACTCTTTACTTATCTTATCAACACATGATATTATTTCTTCATATGATGATAATACATGGGAGACTATTTCTCTTATAAATTCTAGCTTAAGACCATGAAAGATATGATCCTTCCTTCTCTTTGAATCATGTGTATTTCTGGAGTTCTCATTCCTTCTACTGGGCGCCATTTCTATACCATGGCATAAACTAGATCAGTTTATGAATCAAAATACATAATACCATACTTATAAAACACCTAACATAAATTAAACTATTTATGGATATAATCCATAATCATAAGAATGTTTTCTTTGAGGAAGTATATACTCATAATCCCTTCAAAATGATTTGTAAAGAAAATGAGAGTTATCCTAAGAATATCCCCCGGGAGTGTCGTAACCAAGAGTGCAGCAAGGCCCGTTGTCGTGCACCAGTTCCCGTTCGAGTCTAGCTCAAAGCGGTGTTTTCGGGTTTTACCCCTAGGTACATCTGTGCCAGAGCCGCCTCTACCTGCTCGTATCCAGACAGGGATGTATTGCTTGGAAAACTCACAAAGTCTCTACAATACCAAAATTCTAGGAAGTTCTTCTATACTAATCCTCAAAGTTCATCTTAGGTCTATGTGCTCTAATCAGAGTTTATCTAAATCTAGCTTCCAAGGTTTGTACTAAACTTCCTCTGATACCAACTGTAACGCCCCGACCCTAATTACCTAGAGTCGGTGCATTACTTCATAACATTGGCATGATCACAAGAAAGATCAAATCTCGAAAGACCGATTGGTTTAGTAGCCTTGGAAACACTAGATATATTCATAAGTTTTACATTACATCATAAAATCAAAAACTACTACAACAACATAATGTTTCCACAGTCCGCACTACAATCCCCTCATAATATCCCTGCAGGTCATTCATAACTTACATCTTCACTTCCTGGGAAAAATAAAACATAGAAAAGGGGTGAGCTCAAATGCCCAGTAAGGATAACAATAAAGAGGAACATTCAAAATAAGCATAAACATTTAAGGCAATGAATTACTAAAACAAAAGCCTTTTAAAAATTGAACTTCAACATAGTATGGCAAAAGTAAAATGAAATAATGCCATTTACTTGTTCACATGGATATTCTACTAATCGAATAATCACATGCAATATCAATAACCACTTTCATAATGTTGGAATGCATAATGCCAAATGTTAATTTCATTGTCTAGGCCTCATCCCAAGACCTAGGGGTTACTTATAACCGGAACCCAACCCGGAGTGCCTCTAATAACCGGACACCAACCCGGAGTGCCTCTAATAACCGGACACCAACCCGGAGTGCCTCTAATAACCGGACACCAACCCGGAGGGCATACTTTTACCAGTCCCTAACCTGGAGGGCTTACTTTAACCAGTCCCCAACCTGGAGGGCTTACTTTTACCAGTCCCCAACCTGGAGGGCTTACTTTTACCGGTCCCCAACCCGGAACATACTTGTTTAGCACATTCATTTGAAGAAAAGTTTGAAATATAACATAAACATTCAGATTAAAACTAGCATACGAAATGTCAATAGTTTCACCATAAACTATGAATGGTATAAAATAGCACATCCACAGTCAAACATATCAAAAAAACCTTCAATACAATATAGAAGTTTTGTATTATAATAAATCAACTTCAAATAAGCGTAAAATCCATTAAAGGATGTTGACATAGATGAAATCAAAACACTTTTTAGAGAAATATCTCTTTCTATTTTTGAAATCATTTAAGAGCCATATAAAATAAAACATTTTCTAGAAAATATTCTTGTAAGCTTGTAAGGAAAGCTTTGATGATTTTATAATGGCGGAAAATAACCGCACCCGCCGTATAAGTAAAAAAAACATTCTTACCTCAATTCTGTCGAAAAGGTTAAAAAGGACCTTGTTTTGAAAACGACGGAAAGATTCCTTTATAAACCTCTAATAAAAAGTCAAACAAGGGTATAAATGACTTTAACCCATATTCTTGTAAATAGTAAAAATGTTTTGAAATACATTTTTAAGAAACATGGATGTGGATGATAAAGAGATCCCAGTAGATTATTACGTATAAACAACCTCGAATAATGAAGAGATTGTGAAATAACCCTTACCTTGTACTTTTCCTTGGTTGGGGTAGGTTAACCTCCTGTATAATGGTTAAATAATTGTTATTAAATTATACAAGAATCATATATATTAATATGATATCATATATGATCTTTTAACATTGATTTGTTAATAATATCTTAGAATTATCGTCGTTTCGGGTGTTAACTTACTCATTTTCTTTTATATGTTTTGTTACATAAGTCATGTTTGTTGTATCTTATTCATATCCAGAATGATATAAAGTCCTTAAACATCATTTTTAAATCATTAAATGATAATTATACTTGAATGGATACGATGGAGAATGAATCTCATCGCGTTCGTGGAGACGGTAGTCCGTACGTACGCACGAGCGACAATATCATTCTTTTGATATTAAAATAATATATAAATGGATGGTATATCATATATACAGAATCATTAATATGTTATATTTATTATTTACATGAGTTACACATCATTATTATACCCATCCAAATAATAATATATTGAATAACAATTACACCACGACGTGGAGACGGTAAGCCGTACGTACGCACGTATGGTGACATGTTATTCAAAGGGTGGATAGAATACTGAATATGGTTGTACCATATTTATAATAACATCACAGTATATAAATGATACTGGAGTCATTATTTTAGAATGGTAACAACAAAGGAAGAAGAAGTGGAAGAAGAAATGAACTTGGAAAAGGGGTGGTGAAAACATTACCTCTTCTTCGGGTTCTTCCTTTTGATTTGATCAAAAGGGCTCCTTAGGTTGGCTTTCTGATCAAACTAAGGCCCCTAGGTTGTAGTGAGGGATGTTGGGAGAGTATTTGGGCAGAGTTTGGACGAACCAAAAGGCTTTAGAGGTGTGAAGAAATGAGAAGGAGGAGTGCCCTTTTATAAGAGGGGTGAGGGGCACCTTTGGAAAAGCTAGAAATATTAATTTATAATAAATTCATATTCGGTTTCTAATGGCTCCAAAGTTGACTATTCAAAGGATGAGGTGGGGATAGGTCGCAAACAACTCATCCAATAGAATTTAGACAGGTTTGGGTACTTATATTAACCTTATCTTTAAGTATTAACTCTAAGTTAATTAGTTTCACTTTTACAATGTCTCTTTGTATTTTTATATTATATGGTTAATAAACTTACCATATACATCCAAGCGACCCCCAAGTGGTCCATTAATGACTAACCTATCATTATATAAGTCTCTTGTCCGAACCTTAGATTTTTAGGAATTTAATATCAATTAATAATATAATATTTTTTTTAAGAACTCTTTTATGTCAATTTTGACACTATTCATTAGTTGATTTTTGTGAAACTCATAACAGATTTATTTCTTCAAAAAAAGTCAATTAAATCAATCCTAATATATCATATTATCCTATAAAATTAGTTTAATTCATTAAAAGTTTCATATTATATTTATTTGGGTATTTATAATATCAATTATTTTAACTTTTCATTATTATAGTAATTACTGCATCATCATTGTGTCATAAATAAAATAAATTATTTAATGTCTAAAAATTATAAATAAAATATCATTATGTGGGATATCCTTTTAGCTTCCTAATGAATATTTATAATCTAAAATCCAACTTATATAACCCTATGTAACAATTGTTTTGCTAAAAGATATATGCTTGTGTCATTTTTGTATTAATTTTGACTTAATTAAAATAAAGTGTCATTATCACTTACAAGTGGATCCATGGGGTCCCAAAATAGACCCAAAGATGCCCATGGTCGACCATGTATCAACCAATAGGGTTAAGACACGTTTTAGGGTAATTTAGTATTATTATAATATTATTTTTTAACCCTTATTTACCGGATTTACCCTTAACCATGGTAAATAAAATATTTACCGCAGTAATTATTCAAAATGTCTAAAAATAAAAGTTACCTATTTACACAATTTGAACATCCTGATTCCAAATATGGAATCCATTTTCCTAAATTCAAAACACAGAAGTGGCAGAAATTAATTTAAAATTAATTCCCGCTGTCAAAACAAAAAGCGTGTTTTTAAGAGATAATAACTATCAAAAGATTGACACTTGTTTATGTTCGGTTTAATTGTAAAATTATGTCCAATGACCAACATTATATTAAATAGTAAAAATATATTCTAAATATACTTTAAAACCACTCAAATTCATAATTTATCACTATTAATTATTTTGATTAAAAAAGTTGTTTTTAATTAAAATTTAGTAATTTTCACTATTCATCAAAATATGAAAGTTATCCGAAAAGTACCAAAATTTCACCTTAGGCTAAATTTGATATTCCGAATCCAAAAATGAAGTCCATTTTAAAATATAAAATATATATAACTTCAAAAAGTAGGTATTACTATTCATAACAACTAGTTTGATTGGTTACGGTGTGTTAGAACTCGAAGTTGCGTACAACACACGCTACTGTTTTATCCAAAGGAAAGCGTACCGTGGACGCTTGGGATATTTCATTTTAAATTTTTTGATGTCTCCATTTAGTCAAAAAGTTTAAAATATTGTATTTAAAAAGGTTTCACTATTACAAGTTGATAAAAGTGAAATACTGAAAATGAATTTGTTCTTGCATTATGACTAAGAAACTCATAATGTGGATTCTAAAATTATAAGGATTATATAAAGTTTAAAATTTAGTTAATACTATTCATCACCTCTTTTAATGGCCTTTTTTTGTAAGTCAAGGTGTGATTGAACTCGGTGTTGCGTGTAGTACAAGTTATTGAATTATTTTGAAGAAATAACACATTATGAATTCTTGGGGTGTTACATTTTTTTATGTAGATTATGTTGTATGTCTCTCTTATGAGAGATCTACATGTAGTTTTTCAGTCTTTGTTGGAGGAAATTTGATCTCATGAAAATGTAAGGTGGAGATAGTTATATCCCAATCAAGTGCATAGTTGGAGTATCATTCCATGACATATATGACTACAAAGATTATTTGGGCACACAAAATTCTTAAAGTGATTTGGTATACAGCCATGAAATCGGCACATATCTAGTGTGAAAAATAAGATTCTATCAAGATTTCCACAAATCAAGTCTTTTAAGAGAAGAAAAATCATATTGAAGTTGATTTTAATTTCATTCAAGAAAACTTTAAGAAGGATAATATCACCTTTAGGCATGTTCAGACCTCTGATCAACTTGCATATCCCAAAAAATGGGTTTCTAGACCATGTTTTCAATTTTTATGTAACTAGATGGGCATAATAAATATATATTCTCTATCTTGAGAGGGAGTGTTAAGAGTATTATAATATTATATATTTTTAATATTTTTATCCCACTTAAGTGTGGGTTATATGTTTTATTCCTTTTATCATCTATAAATTACGCACTCTACCTAGTTTTCAGGTACGAGTTTCCATTTCAAAAAAGCTGAATGGAATAACTAGATACTCATAATGGCTCTTCTGAATACAGAAAGAAGTTCTACCAACAACACACTCACACATACTAACCTGATGGAACCAAATTTCAAATCAATATTAATAAAATATATACCCTAATATAATACATCTAATAGGTATTAAATCCAAGGAATAGGAAAATTATTTGGAATGGAAAGTTTATTTAATGCTCATAAATCAACACACATATGATAACCACCATTTTTCCCTTTCACTAAAAGTATTGAGCTAGAATATTGACTATTACTATGTAGGATAACGCCCTAATACAATAATTCCAAAACTTTATGCTCAAATTAATCTTTCATAGAATGGTCCAGCCTATATAGACATATATTAATAGGTACTACTACTGGAACAAGGTTGACTGCATGATCTATAATTCATCAGGGTGGTAAGACCATAGGCTCTTAGAAAACATGTTTGAAGTCAAAGAAAAGTGACTGAATATCCTGCTAAAAATTAAGTTCCAAGATAGAAATATAATTTTTAGGTATAAACTATTTTTTCAATAAATAATAAAAATTATAATTATAACTATTAAAAACAAATCCATTTAGAGAAGCCCGATGAACATTTGGGGAAGAACTCTAGCCCCAAAAAAGAACATGGGAACCACCATAGTCAAAACTCATTGTGAGATTCTTCCAATGAGTATTGACATATCCAAGAGTCTTGATCCAAGCCATTCCAAGAACTAAGTAAGGTCCAGAAGTATCAAAAAGTTCGGCATCAACCTGCATAGTCAACTCGCCATACTTAAAAGGTAAAGAGGTGCATTTTCCACTTAATAAAGCATAGTTTCCATCGACCAAAGGAATGCCAAAAGGGGATTTTGGGACCATTGTAATATCCAATTTCCATATAAGGATAGAGGAAATAAAATTATGACTAACCCCACTATCAACTAAAACTAGTACCAAAACACCAGTAATAGTCCTCTCCAGTAGTAGGGACTTGGGACCATGAACATGTGCTGCCTCTTGTGAAGAAATAGACATCTCTTGACAATAAATATCTACCAACTCATATCAAAACTCCATGGTAGTAATTTCATCCTCTAAAAGAGTTTTTATAGGATCACCCTCCTCATGTTTTAGTTCAAGACATTACCAAACCTTGTTATGAATACCCTTCTTAGGACATTTATGGGAAGGTCTAAATTTCAGACCACAATAGAAACACAATCCCTTAGCTCACTATTCCTTGTACTCTGCTTTAGAATGGTTTTTCACTCCTTTCCTAGGGAATAAATAGCCATCACATCCATCGTGGCATTCTTTGTGAGACTAATTATTGCTCTCAGGAATTGTAATAGCTTTAGAAAATGGAGTCTTAACCACACCGAAGTTCCATATGAAACGTCTAGAATCCCAGTAGAAAATGATTCTTATAATTGGCTTCTCTCATTCGATATTCCATGAAAAAAAAGGAGTTATGCCTTATACTTAGGTTTATGATTCATGATTGTACACTCAATTTCTAGATGTAAACCACCCATGAAAAAACTAATATACCAAAATTATTTGAGACTATAAATTTGAAAAGAAACCTATTCAAGTTCCATTATATACTCATAAATTGTAATAGTTTTTCAAACACTCGTAAATTGTTTCATAGGATCATAATTCTCTGAAAAAACAAATTGGTTGAGGAGTTAAAATTTAAACTTGTCTTAAGAAAACCATGTATGAATAGTCAACAAAGAAAGTAACCAATGTTTCACAAGATCGTCTATACAAAGCTACGCAATCAGAATTCGAAGATCAAGGCATGTATGATGGATTATGAAATATTTATTATCTTTCTCTATCCAAGAGATCATATCATCATCAAAAAAAGATGGTAGTTAAACATATTTGGAATAGTTTTTTATTTCATTCCAAAATGATTCCATGTAATCACCAATCATGGGATGCCCAGTATAACTATGTTCAGGTTCAAAATCCACACGACTTTTGGAGCTAGTATTAGTGCATAACTCAACTATATGATCAGTGCGAATATCAGCATGTTCCTTTCTAGGATAGTGTGATGTAAAAGTAAACAGAGACATGACTACCTCCTAGGAAGGGGACATAACACTAAAAGTAGACTGATGAATCGAGAGAGCATGAAACACCTTCGTTTTCTATTGCACATCTAACTGAAGATAAAGCTTTTGGTGAAGAAATTCTGACTGACCAAAAACCAAAAGATTAATGGTTGACTGGACATCACCAATCTACGTGTCATGCACTAAAGTAATTTATACTATTGTTGAGCTGTGGTTAACTAATATTGTAGTCTCTATTCTAAATTGGATCTAACGTACTCGAATGAAGCAACCCAATACTCCATCTGAGTTGGAATGCAACACAGACTCAATGGAAGCATCAAAGTGATAGATTCATGGATATATAATTAAGGATAAATTATTATTATCTATAATTATTCACTGGTATACATCAGTTACATGTGAATTCGATTAAAATATCGAAGAAGAAGAATGAGAAGAAATTATCCCCTCATATCACTCCAGGGGACAAGGGTCTCACCTCCCTCAGTCGAGCTGAAAACATAACTAATCCAATTTCCTAGAACAACTAGCTACAAATAGTAAAATGAAAATAAAAAAACTATGAAAAAATAACCCCAAGTAAAACAAGCATAGGCATTCCTTCAAGAGAAAGTCCTCAAAGGATCGGCTATGGTAAATGACATGCACCTCTTTACAAAAAAATTCTGACTCAACTACTTATATTTGTACACCCTCACCCAAGAAATTTTCTTTGTTTCTCCATAACTATATATTAATTGAACTTTTACAACTCTTATATTCTATATCCCAAAAAAATAGTAACAGTACAACCCTCCCTTCCAGCATATTGTATTCTGATTACATCATCACCCTTGATGTAGCCACCCTCTGATCCTTAAACCAAGTTTTACTCGTTTAATGTCCATATGGACCATAAAATAAGAAGTTGTTGTACTTGTAAAATATTATATTTCAATATAACTTCACCAAGATCTAATATATGTTTATAATATTTTCGACAATCGTCATCTAATCCACCTATACTAGCACTGCGGGTGTCACTCCCAGCACTCTCCTCACTATCAACTCCAGTAAGCCAAACATCCTAAGGATCAAAATATGGACTAATAATATCTTGTTACTACTTAAACTACCATTATTTATAAACATAGTTGTATTCATCCATGATTCTGGTCAACATAGGAAGCTCCACTCTTTGTGATACACACTACATTCCATCGATGAGAGAAGCTCTGTATGAAATTAATTTTTACCTTATCCCTGACCATCCTTGAAACTATAGAGATTATTGACTCTAGACACAACTGAAACAACCTTACTATGTTTCTTTTATTCTGTATATAGAGGCTTTGATAAACTAGTTACAAGTTTTTTTCCCTCAAAACATTTTTGAACTATTATCTTTATAAGTTCTTGGAACTGTGCTTGTAAGATTTTCATAGATGAATGAAGCTTTTACAACTTTTTCCCCTATGCCTAGTGACTCTTAACTAGTCCCAATGTCATTATGGTAGAAAAATAATCATTTTGTTTCAACCTCCATTATTTAAATGACTTTATCATGATGTTGATCCTAATTCATCAAACCAGATGACTTCACTCTGCGATAATCTCTCAGCTGCATTCATGGATTGAGTTTGAATCTCAAAAAATTTCCTATTTTCTATTAAAACATCTAGAAATGATCATTACCTTGGTGTATGAGTCTCTATAATTCAACGAAATCTCTCAATGTATTCCCCAATGGAGTCACCAAATGTTAGGTAAATATTGAGAGAGAAAGGAAGTAGAAAAACAATAGTATATAAATTTGATCATTTCATAAATCCAACAAAAATAGTAATTATAGTAGGGAGGAGATAAGGAGAATTGGAAGAGGAATAAGAGAGTCTAAACCTGGGATAATACTACTTATCTGAGGTCCATTCAGAATTTCTCAACATTCAATCCCCCAATAGCCTTGTTGAAATACCAAAATGAATGCATACCCCTCCCAAAATTGTTGTCCCATTATTTATTTTCCCATCTTACAACCAATAACCTCCAATCATTGAATATAATAAATTAAAAAGTTATCCCCACAAAATAACTGGAAAAATCTATCTAAACCAAAATAAAAATCTATCCCTAGTAGTACCCACACTCTCCTACAAATAGCCCCAACTAGCCCATGCATTCCTAATATCTGTGTGCTCTAATTTATATCGTGGATGATATTTTTCTGTTGTATGAACTTTTATGCTATGGTATTTATCTTTTTTAAGGGTATAGTCACTACATGGTATCACCTTATACCCTCCCTATTATTTGGTAGCCTCTGATGTATAGGGAGTCATGACTAAGGTAATGTAATGCTCCGACCAAGACACTAGTCAGTGGTATTAGGTCGATGGTGTTACGGTTTTCACCTAACTTTTTTTATTTTGTATTTTTAACCACATTATAATTATTTATTCAAAAAAAAATTATTCTTTTCATAAGTGTATAGATATTCCTAATTTAGAATATCCTAGTGTTTGAATAAAAATGAACAACAAACAACACA
Organism: Viscum album; assembly: GCA_963277665.1. Lineage (NCBI taxonomy): Eukaryota > Viridiplantae > Streptophyta > Magnoliopsida > Santalales > Viscaceae > Viscum > Viscum album. The sequence goes on along the minus strand of OY728143.1, from coordinate 1,380,491,330 downwards.
ATCAAAGATCAATGTAGATGTTCACACCTCTTCAACTAAATATGTTACAACCAACTCAATAAGAGTGAACATAATACGATATGTTTTCCCCAAAAAAACACATTTATATTATAGTCAATAAACATAATTTAAACAATCAAATTCTTTTATTTATGGTAATCCTAAACAACTAGTTCTGAAACTAGTTTCAATATTAAAGCTAACATGGATGTGAATGACGTTCCTGTATTAATTAGTGAAAGGAAGAATAGTGAATTAGTTGAATATGCAATGTTAATATTCAATTTTATTCTTGAATTATTTATTTTAATTAAGGAATTTTTAATTTTATTTCATTATTTTATTAGATTTGGAGGGGTGTGACAAATTTTAAAAAGTTGTGTGTGGAGAAATTTTTTTCATTAATAAATGAAAAGTTTTTAGTAAACCTAGATGGAAAATACCGTAAAATTTGTGGGGAAAGGGTTTTTGTTTATGTATAATGGGAAATATAGATAAGACTACATTTCCTATTGATTGTGAATCCCATGAAATCATATTGAATTTTCCAAAAGATGATGTCATATGTGGATTGATTATGTTGTTCCTTTTTTATTGATTTGATGAAACTTTTTTATGTTTTATTTTAGAATTAAACAACTAATATATCTATTTTTCTATTGAATCCATAATTTCACTTTTCACATGATATGTTGGAAAAATAAAAATGTTGAGTAGAATTTTTTAAATGGTATAACAAAGTAATGGAAAATTTATATTCTCATCCATGACAAGTAAAAACATAAGGCACATTAATATGTTTTTTACTATCATCATATTTAAACATTCAATTTTTAATATTCATTAAATTTTATAATAAAACATCTCTATTTAAACCGGACATGTGTAGATAAAATAAACTAAATCATAGCATGAAAACCATTCCATATACATTTGGAACTGCAACATTTGTTCATAAGAAGGATGAGATGGTAGTGTATAATTTAAATTTTTATAAATTCATTATATATTATTTATTTTTAAAATTTTATATTTATGTTATAGGTTGTTTCTAACCTCTTCAATATTCTTTTTAAAATTATATATTTATTTTTTCACTGGTTTAAACACATTCATTTAAAAAAACAATATATTAATGTTTGATCTCTATCAAAACTACTTACATACTGCTAAAGATTACCTAATCCATCCCACTTTATAAGACTCTATGGTTTTAGTTATAAAAACATATTACCTCATTTAGTGGAATAAAAACATCTCTTCAACGGTCAAAATATCTCACTCTAGCGGGTTATGGATAGCATCTTTTCATTGGTAAAAATGGCTGACTCCCCTCAATATGGTATAGCTAAGATATCCATTCAAGACCTGTCTATTTTTTATAGATCAGTCACATAAAGAAACTATTAAAGATATATTTTTTACATTCCTATTATTTAGGAAAATATTTGTGAAGGTTGGATAAAAATAAACACTACTAGTGTGGCCATAGGCTTCCTAGGCCCAATTGGATGCTATGGGATTTTTAGGGATTCCAAAGGAGAGAACCAATTTACTTTTAAAAAAAACTATAGATAGACAGTGGCTTATGAAATCTGAAATACAGGGTTTTATTATTTCAATGAAAATTGAAGGATTCAACTATTAGAGCAAGCTTTGTCTTGAAGTGGACTCTACTCTCATTGGGTGTGCTATCATGCTCAATATGATCTCCCCTTTTTAGAGACTAGCAGCTGCTTTGGAGGATTGCATGATTTAATTTAAGCACAGTGACTATTTTTTTCCACACATTTAAAGAAGGAAACAAGGTTGTTAATATTCTTACCAACTTATGTATGGGTTTATGTAATATGATCTAGAATGACACATTTCCTGATACAATTGAGTAAGATATCTATATATTTGTATAAATATCATTCATATCATTTTTTATGAATATTTTGGGGCCTAGTTATTTTCTCCAAGGGAATATTTTCTTGATATTTCCAGTGGTTTTAAACCAATTTTATTTTTTTTATTTTTCTAGATGAATAGTGCTTTTTAGCCCATAAAAATATTTTTTTTAAAAGTAACTTATATTATTTGTGATTTTAACCACTTTAATGAAATATTCCTAAATTAAGATAAGGTTTGAATCACCTCTAATGTAATGTCCCGAAATTTCCGTATAATTTTGTTAGTTATATGGAATTATTTCGAGACCGTGAAATCTGATGGCATGTGATTTCGAGGCCTGGAGTTCTCGGAATGATCCATCGAAAAATGTTATGTTTAAAATAGCGCACATTAGTGGTTTTCATGAAAAAGTGGAATAACTCTTAAATGGGTCACCGGATCAGAAATCTGAGGGCACCGTTGTGTTCAGGATATCAGGTTTACCCTAGGCGTGACTTAAATTTAGTCCTTTCAGGCCTCTGATGAGAAAACATGAAAATGGAATAACCGTAAATAAAATAATTAAATAAAGATATTTTATTTTTCAAATACTTATAACTCACGAACAGTAACTCGAATTAAAAATCTGAAACCACCACTGAGCTCATGAGGGTATGATTTTTTTAGTCAAATACTAACATTGGCCGGTGCGAGACAACTATGGAAGTTAGATTTTAGCCGTAAATAAAATAATTAAGTAACAATTATTTTATTGTTAAAATCCGTAACTTCTAAAAATTAACTTGGATCGAAAATCCGAGAGTACTGTTGAGTTTTTTGGAATGTGTTTTTATTAGGAAGATCCTAAACTCGACCGGAATGGGTTGAGGGTGAATCTTGATAATTTATTTAAATTTTTTAAAGTTATGTTCAGTAAACATGTAAACAGCATTTTCTAACTTTTGAATCGGTGCTCAGATTAAAAATTCTAGGGAACCATTGAATCCGCAGCACTGGTATTCTCTTAAGGGAGGCTTCACTTCGACCGTAGAAGGTTGGGTGAAAAAGTTAGTTTTTACGGATTTTAAAGAAATAATAAAATAACATATAAATTTTTATTTTATTTTCTTTTCTCTTTCTCCAATGGATGATCAGTGGTAGAGGGACCGATGATATGTCAAGCCATTAAATATCTTTACTCTTCTTTACTTGTAACTACACCATTGGGAATTTGGGAGGTTCATTAATTAAATGAACCTCATTAATTCTTTTTGGGGACACACTCTTTCTCCTCTCCTGTTTATATGGAGCTCAGGGAGGGGTGTTGGAACAGCTTCACCAAGCGATGTAGCTCTAGAAAAGTACCACGATGCTAACCACCTGGAGGATGAGGCCAGATACAGCAAGCGGTGATGATCATCACTGAATCGCAAACCGACGACAATGATGAGGGAGGTTCTGTTGATCATCGTCAGTAGACGTCTTATCCAGGTAGGGGGTTTGTTTTTATGTTCATCTTTGATGATTTCTTTGCTCTCGCCTGCTATCATTTTAACGCGGAGGGAACGATCCAAACACACAAGGCCCGGACCCTCTACCTCTTCTCTCATGTTGCATTCTTTGGGGATAGTTTATTCAATTTGATGGCAACGTGAATTAGCGGGTCATGTTTTTACGACGGCACCCTTGGAGAGCCATAGGCGTAGATGGCACCAAGAACAGACCACCAGAGCATATTCGGTGGCCCACAGAAGAAAAACGTTGGCGTGCCATGTTGGCAGCAGTCGACGGTGGCCAAAGGAGACCCATGAAAATTGGCCGCGAGCGGTGGAAAGTGACGTGCAACGGCACGCCGTGGTGGCCGAAGGAGGCCGACCCGAGCCGGTCGCACAGGACAAAAGGGTGGCATTCGTAGGCACTACTAGTGGTAGTAGTTGCGGCCAACAGGTCACGGAAGAAGGATGGCGGCATAGATCAGCCACCGCCAGCGGGCCACGACAGGAAGGGGAGGTGCGGACCCGCGTTGTGATGCCTTGGTGGGAGCCGGTCGGCCGAATGGCCGATAGTTGAATCACGGTGGGGCAGCACCCCACCACCTAGACAAAACGGCCCTGAAACTGCAGGGCTAGAAGGATTCAATGGTCCGCCTTTAGGCAAACCGAGCCGGCCGGCAGCAGGCCGGACCCGCAGACTAATGGGCCAGCACAAGTGGGTCGAGCCCCACCCGACGGGTCAGGCCAACCGCGGCTCGGGCCCGCGAACAAGTCGGGCCGACCCTGATGGGATGGACCCAATGAACCAGTCTGACCCCCTGTGGGCTGGACCTAATCATGGTAAGGTAGACCCTGGGACTCATTGCGTCAGCCCGGTCTGATCGAGTCGAAAAGGTCCCAGACCCAACCGGTATCTGAATAAAGAAACTCCTGTAACTGACGAACCGGGTGTCTGTTTGACACGTCATCAGTGGCATTGGGACCCATTTTGGGAAGCGGTCCCTTTTACATATTTCAACAGGCCTGACCGAGCTAGGCCAGACCGAGGTGCAATCACCCACGTTTCACTGAAAGGGGCGTAACTAATAGATCAAGCGTCCGATCGACGCGTCGTCTATGGCATAAGTACCCTTGTGCAAAGTAGTTCCTTTGGAGATACTATAATTGTGTTTTGAAGGAGTTTTATGTGTGAACTGGGTTGGATTAGACTTGAATCCAACTGAACACTTTTTACAAAAGTGCCCATATCTCACAGACTGGGCGTCCGATCGATGCGCCATCTATCACGTTGGGACCCCTGTGATGGGGTGGTCCCTTGGGTATGATTTTTGAGGGACTTTGTACTGGTTGAAATACATACGATGGCTTGAGGAGTAGTTCCCCTAGAATCAAGCAGGCTATGATCATGAATCCAGCAGCTAACTGTGATATAAAGAAGAAGAGAGACCAATACGGGTCTGCACCAGCGACCAATACGGGTCCGCACCAGCAACTAATACGGGTCTACACTAGTGACCAATACGGGTATGCACCAGCGACCAATAAAAGTCTGCACCGGTGACCAATATAGGTCTTCACCAGCGGCCAATATGGGTCCGCACCAAAGTTATTATGGATACGATGATCTGACTTTACGACTAGTCATTCCTATCCTAATAACCTTAAAGTTTCCATTAGAGTGAGCTGTCTCTTTTTCTTTGTGATTCATCATTTATATCATGCTTTTGATTTTACCTTTGATATATATCTTGGGATGTTTTACTTTATGGATTACTGAGAGACCTTTGGGGGTCTTGGGGTCCCATACTGGGTATTGTTATACTCACCCCGGCACAGGCTTCACCCGCACCTTGTTGTGTCTTGTGCAGACGACGATCGACTGAGATGAGACTTGAGGGAACCAGGACCAGGTGGTACATGGAGGAGACGGGATGGCGTTAAGTGTTTTGGAGATCAGTTGTACATACCCTTCAGGTAGTATCCTCTATGGACGATCCAGGAGCTATTTTCTCTTTTCAGTTGTACTTGTACTTTTCAGTTGGGCTTGTATTACATCCCCCTTTTACTTTCAGTATATAGTTGTACTTATGGTTTTACTTTACTCTTGTGTTTGTACCTTACTTTTTTGGTTGTTTACTTCGGTTTCCCCTTTTGAGTGTGTTCAGATCTCCAAGGCAATGCCTTCCCTATTCAGAAAAATTCTCCAAGTGGTAGTCACCAACCCCTGGCCTATGGAAGGCGGGCTTGGGGTAGTCATGTCCATGCCCCATGGGATGCGTCGTGACATCTAATTTAATCACCATTAATTTAATTTTACTATCACTTAAAATAAACTACTTCTAATGACAAGTAGTTGTCCATATTAGTAGCGGTTTCCTTTAGAAGTGGTTATAACTACCTCCAATGTTAAAAATAACCCCTTCTAATTTAAGATTTTTTTATTCCATATCCATGGATTAGTTAATTTTACTAAGTTCCAAACCTATTTTTTCATTTCCCTCTCATAATGATCTATTTAATCATGTTTTAATTATTTTTTCTTGATGGTGTTTCAAACTATCATGACCCCATAAAAATTTCCATAACTCTTTTTCAAACATGTCTTCTAGAAAACTCATTCTTTTATAGCACTAAGATGTAAAATGAGTTATAGCACTGTAAATTGCTTCCTTTTTATCACTTTTCACACTTTTACTCGTATTAAGTCTCCTTGAGGAATAATTGAATAAAAAAACAAAAAAAACAAAAAATAATTCTAAAAATAATGTAAAATATACTATAAAATTATATAAAAATAGTGCCAAATTCATTTGTATCATTGATCTAAATTTAGCTAATGTTTAGATTATCCTAGACTTTATCTATATTAATTAACTAAGGGAGTTAATGAATATTAATAAAATATTGAGGTTGAGGTTGTATATAAAGTATAAGATTAAGATAAGGAATCTAAAGATCTTGTTGAAGATGAAGTAGAGGAACTTTCATTATAAACACTTCTAGTTGATATATGCTATTATGTTAGAATTTATGATTTTTCTAGTACCTAATTTAATTCAGGTGGAGAGAACCTTTAGGAGTATATATATAGATTTAAGGGGATCATAGTGATGGATATTCATCAAGACCATTGATCCCTAATGTATCATCTTCACATGATGGTCCATTATAGTATATTAGTGTATTATCTATTCCATCACCCAGAGTTATCAAAGATATTATAGATTCTATTGATATAGTTAAAGAGATATTTAATAGTATATATATAGTTGAAGTTATTCTTTAGAAGTTTTTTGCCTCACCCTAATTGAATTTAACTGGAGATTCATCTGTTTTCCTTCTCATATAGAGGTATATTTAGCTAAATTTAATGTGGTGAAACATTTTTAATTACCTTCTATAATGTTTGAGAAGGTATCTACACATATTTATGATATTACTTCACTAACTATTGAATAAGTATAAAATAATCCTATTTTGAATGTGATTCATGACCAAGTTATTATTTCAGAATCTTTAATGAATGTCGAGATAGAGTCAGTATTGTTAGAAGAAGGTATAAGATAGATTGAAGGTGAATAATTTTCTTATCTTAATAAAATGACTCACATAGAAGATGAAGATATAAAATCATCACATATTTATCTATATAGGAATAAGAAAAACATTATGATATTTACCCTTCAGATGAGGATATATTTGTTGATCCCCCCACCAGGAATTCATCCCCGGGATTGACACCAACTAAAATTATGGACATGAATATTTATTATTTTAAAGATTATAAAACCGATAAGAATAATACTTGATTGACTTATAGATATATAGATAAATTTGGGGATTATTTAATCTATATCATCAGTGATAAATCTTTAAAATTAACTAACATATTTATTTATGTAAGAGATCATGGAGTTTTCATGCCTGAAAAATATATTGTTTGAACTGTTCAACCATATTTTCTAAAGAAGATCAAAATTTTAATTTATAGGATAGATGAAATCCATAAATTTATTTTGAATATCATGACACTACTGAACATTTTTCAGGATAATTTTTTATAATTTAAGTGATAAATTGGTGAAATCTATCACACTTCTCCTGAACCACCATCTACATCTACTTTTGATGTGATTTCTTTTAGTGGAGAGATAATTGAGGAAGTGAAATACAGTTTCTCGTCAAACCTTCCTTTATAGAATCACCTATATTACCTACTTTTTTACTTATTTAGTTGATAATTAAAGATTTCGGAGGTAGTTAACATATATTTCAAGTAAGAAAGTTCCTCTTAATCCATTAAATCATTTTTTGGAGATGATATGGGGATAGTTGTGTTGGGGTTTCTTTGTGAAAAAGTATATAATTTTCTCCATCCATCACACTAGAGTTAAGGATATTATGGCGAATTATTTTTATATAAATTTTGGTATATTCTCATAGATATTATATTTCTCACAATTATAGTTTGGTTATTTAAATAAGATGATGATTATATACAAATGTATTCTTCTTCTAACTATGGTTCATAGGTCAAGGAAGACTAGATGTTTTCCTTCTTACTTGTTTTTTTACTCTTCTTATTTTTATTTTGTTACTTATTAGTATATTTATACCAATTTTTATAATTTATTATAAATGAGTTTTCTTATTAGGTCTTTTTGTTGTTAAATTATTCTTTTCAGCCACAAAAAATGGAAGTACAACTTTTCTACATATTTCAATATAATGTAAGATTACTACCTTTATTTTTTATCACATATTATTGTTTCCTTAATAACTTATGACCTTATTTTTAATATTCAAAAAGGGATTAATGGTTGGTTCTGATTACAAGGTAACATATTTTATTTATTATAGAAATTTCATATGCTTAAACTACTATGATGTTTTATCATAAAAAAAGAGATATCATTAGGTTAAGCATAAAAATCCATTTATTTTAAAAAAAATCACATGTTCTTTTATTTTAATTTTTCTAGTTTATGAGAAAGGATAAAATTTGTGTTTCATAGATTAAAATTTTTTTACACATGTTTGAATACTATATTATGATTTCATTTTGTTTTATGATATTATTATTATAAATTCATTCCACCGAATATGGTTATAATGAATTCTCTTAGGGTAGAAACAAATTATTTTCTATAATTTATACCTCTAGTTGATACAATATTGGTTGTATCACATGTCTATAGTATCCAGGTTATGGAAAGTGGTGTATATTTGAGTCCACCTAAATCTAGGAACTGGACTCAAGAATCCTACGGCCATAGTTCACCAATATTTTGTGAGGAACATCTTTCTTTATAAGCAGAAGAGTAGTTGAGTAATATTAAAAGAACCTCTTATCGTATAGAGATTCTTAGAATTTCCAGTGTTTGATTCACCAATTTCACACTCTAAGGTTGAAATTTGAAATGTTGGAAGCTATTCATTTGGTAAAATATATAGAAGGAATAGTCCTGGGATGGTTCGAAAGCATTATTTATTCACTAATTTTACCCCAAGGCCACTAAAATGGAAACAACAATAATGTTTTTCTACTTTAAAAGGGGTGATTAAGTAGTGATTAAGTACATGATATTTTGGCATAGTTAGTCATATCATGTGGATTTAGTATCTTAGGATCTAAGTAAATAATCAATTATATCTGATCCTTTTAGAAATTAATCTCCCTCATTTCCAAATAATAGTAATAATGATTCTAGTGGTTAAAAGAGGATGAAATTTGAATCTAGTCATATAAGTGGTGGTAGTATAAAATGTCCATATAAAATTGTTTCTTCCCAAAAATTATATATGTCAAGAATCTCCTGATACTCTTTTCATTTGTGTCCATTTGGGTCATCTCCAATGATTCTATAAAGTTTTTTAATGAAACATCAAGCTATGTTAGTTTTAGATATTCTCTTGAATTCTTTGTTAATCTTATTACCTTATTTAGAAAGATATGTTCCTTTAACTATGTTCTCATCCATATCATGTATAAATATTTTTATTTTTCAGATTTTTAGTTTATTTTTTTATGGTAAAATTTTAATTCTCAGGTTTTCTTTTGATCCATCAATTCATATGGACTTTTTGGTGGAAGAAAATAGTATAGTGGGGAGCATTTTGATGTCAATAATGTTAATTTTGGTAAATAATTTGATATCTATTTATTTTATAAATTTTTTATGGGTTTTGAGTTTAAAGTTAAATTTTTAGGAAGAAAATTATGGGATGCATGATTTATGTATGGTTTACTAAACCATGCAAGAGAAATTGTGCATATTGAAAATAAACCTCCAATAGATCCTTCATGTTTGGTGTATGGTTTGGAGAACTATTTAATCTAATTTTACAAGTAAATTTTTGATCCATAGTTTTCAAATGGTTATTTCATGGTTAAATGATCCATGCATCTAAAATATATGGTCTAAATTTTCTATTCCACTAACTAGTACAAGGTTGGTTTATGGTTAGCCTAATCATGCACCCAAATGGTCAGTTGTTTAAAATTTTAATTTTTATATTTTTTATTATTTCTACCAAAATGAGAAACTATACCTTATCCCTATTTTAATTCCACCCATATATGTTGAGATCCACCCACTTCACCTAATCTTTTAACTTTTCCATGGATATTCTTCATCATTTGAGTCTGATTATTAAATATTAGATCCTCACGGTCATTTATCTTATCTTATTCTCCCTTATCTGCTCATTTTATTTCTCTATAATGGTCTTGGTAACCTAGGGTTTTATGTTTATTAATTTATACTTGGGTATTCTAAATGGTAGTTCTTATCATGGGTGTTTACCTATTTCAATATTATTTTATATAATATAAAATCTAATGGTTAAAATTTCCATGTGTTGATTTATTTTTAATTTTCCCAAAATCTAACATGACATCAAGGGTGTTTTACATATTCATATTGTGGATTTATTCTCAAGTATAACTATCATTCTCTAGGTGTTTGTAAGATCCTTATATAGGATTTCAAAAAAAACTAACTAACTAACTAAATATTTTAATTTCATGAAAAATGTCTTTGGGAATCTTTTCTAGTTTTCAAAAGGTTGTATTTAATTCAATATGATTTGTTATTACTTATGTTGAGTTGATAATTTTTTTCCATTGATTTTTTTAAAATCCAAAAAAAAGGTATATGGGACTCATTTCTCCTATCAAGAATATAAAACCCCAATTGAACCAACTTGAAAATTTATTGATGAATAAATTTCCCAGGATACTATCATGAAACACAAAAAATAGTCTTCTTTAGGTGTCCATTGTAATTACATTAATAATTTGAAGAAGTTTTTATGAGACTTGTAATCAAGTAGAATAACTGTGGAATAAATTATTGAAGAACCTCCACTCTCATTATTATAAAATATTGTAGTTTTTATAAGTTAAATATAGAAAAAAACACACAAAAATTATTCTAGAACAAGTGAAAAGGACATATGTGATTTCATAAAAACCACCTATTCCATTCCTAGAGAGGATGAGCATAGAAAATTATAGGATATATATAAAAAATTATTTTAAATTTTTCAAGAACTACATATTAGAATCCTTTTTTTAATATAATATCACAAATGAGATCATATGAAAAATTCATAAATAAATTTTTATCAAAAAAAATTACATGGGAATAATACCACTAATATATGAGTGATAATTTATATAAAAATGATATATATCTCAAATCCCTAACATCCGGTTATATTTTATAGTATTCATACAATCGTATCATACACTTTTTAGAGGATATAATTAGTAATATGTGGTTTTTAACATTACCCACTGAATTTATCATATTGTAAATGAAATAATAGACTAATATTCTAATAATTCTTGGGAGACCTTTTTAACCACAAGTAAATCATTTATTGGTGTCAACCATGAATTTTTTTTTGAGTTCTATGACTTATAGGAAGAATATTAGAAATGGTATTTCATTATAAAATTATAGTTCCATCATTAACACCAATGATTTCTTAGAGTTAATTGATATAAAACTAGAAAAATAAAATAATATTAAAAGGTAATTGATTACATGATCGACCAAAACATTCAGGATTGTAGATTTAGGTAGGAAGAAGAACCCAATGAAAAATTTCTAGAGTTCTTATTACGATAGTCCTATCTATATTTGTTCCCATCCATTATCAAGGCACTAAAAATAAATATAAAAATATTTTAACAATTCTTGTATATTTTTTTCAATGATTTTGTTTTATTTTCAATGATCATGATTTCTAATTTGACTAAATATCATAAAGAAAAAAAATAGTTCTCAGATTAATATTTTTTTCATGGATCATTAATAATATTATGGTAATCAAAATTTCCTCATTCACCAAAAATAAATTATTTATAAAAGTAATAAATCTAAGTTTCTAACCATAGAGACACGTAAATCCTCCCATAAAGCATGTTTTCAAGAATAAGGAAATTAAACTTCTTTATTTTAGGATTATACAACATATCTATGTTATGTGTGATTATTAAACTTAAAATGTGTACCTAAGATAGTATGCATGACATTGGTAAAATATGATACTAACTAGTTAATCCATATTTCACTATCACAATTTGTATATTTGTGTTGAGTACGCAAATCTAAATTATGTAATGATGAAATATCCCTTTCAGTTGTAATTTTTTATCAGATACTAGAATGTATTATATACCATGACTATTATTGTTTATTTAATTAATATTATCACAATAATAAGATTTTGTAATATCCAAAATATCAATGTAAAATAAATTCTATATCCATATACAAAACCTTTGTCTACTGCCATGTGTCATTTTGTACATGCAATACACTTGCTACATTTTAAAGGTTTATGACACTTATATTCAACACAAGATTTTTCTAAAATATTCATGGAATATTTTTTAAATATATATAATATTAATTAATGTATTCATAAAGGTCCTCAATATGGTCTTTTAATGATTGGGAGACAAATTTCTAGTCCTTAATTGGGAGAAGTGACATTTTATGTTAATTGGTGGTATTATTCTTGGCCAAAGATTTTATTAAGAGGGCATTGAGGTAGATCCATGAAAGATAAATATTATTAAATATCTTCTGAATCCCACATCATTATAGATTATTGGGAGTATTTTGATTTATGTGAATCATTATACAATATTTTTAAGGACTATATACTTACTTCTCAACCACTTTCTCACTAATTAGCATAGGAAGTGTATGTTTCATTTGTGATGTTAGTTATTTCACAGTGGAAACAACCCTTGGACAATTAGTTTCAAAATTTTCAGGATTATCTAATATGATATTTTAACTGTGAGTGATTTATAACTCAATTACACTACCATGAAGAAACAATTACTTGCACTTTTATTTTCTTGTAACAAGTTTATACTTTATATTGTATTCTCTATTGTCGAGGTCTAAAAATATCATTTAACATTAATGTATTTGGTGAATAATAAGGGTGATAAACCATTATTTATTTAGAGTATCCTATTATTATGATAGTTTGGCATAGATATTAATGATAAAAATGGATCAAAGAATATCACTATTAAGCATACATTATTTAGATAAATATTTAAAGATGATTATTAATAATGAGTTTCATGAGGATAAACTAGTTCATTCTAATTTATTCTCTTTTCTGTGTTATGATACTTTTTTAAATAACATTGATACATGATATCTCTATCCATTTTTACTATCTTTGCAGTGGAAAACATTTTTTTTGAAAGCTTTATGTAATTTATATGATAATAAATTTTTGTTCAAACAACTATTGAGATGGAGTGATTCACTGGTACATGTTGTAGGAAGAGGTAAGATCATTTTATATATTTCCATTCATAACCTATTAAAGGATATCATGGTCTAGGATACAAAATTTCAAATATTATATTGAGTGGATTATTTTATCCCACTCTCCAAAAATATCCATGTGATTATATAAAAACTTATGACTACTGACAATGAATTTGAAATATTAAAAAATTGAATGAAACTACAAAAAACCCATTTATAGAAGTGGAGGTGTTTGAAATAATAGGTATAGACTTCATGAGCCCATTTCTATATTCCATTAGAAATACATAAATCATTATGTGTGCTGATTAGGTAGAAAATGGGTATAATATCTAGTAAAAAAGAATACAACTCTGTTAATTATTAAATTCATGAAGAATAAGGTTCTCATATGTTATTGTAATACACAATTAAATAATAAAAATTATGAGGAATGATTGACAAACATGGAGTTCAATAAAACACATGCACCATATAATGGTTTAAAAAAATTGGAAAATTCATTCTCTTTAATCAAGAGTTATAATATTTTAGAGATAATAGTGAATTACTAAAGAAAATATTGGTTAAATAATTATGGTGGTGATCTTTGTGCATATAAGACATAATTTAAAACATTATTTGTTATATCACCTTTGTGATAGGTGTATATGAAACTTTGAAACCTACTTTTAGATATGTAACATAGATACTATTAGGTCATTTAATTATTGAACTTTGATTATTTTAATTTTATAATGAAGAGTTTTCTAAAGTTAAATGATCTTAAATAGATTAACAGTTATGCATACGATAATGAAATGAGTTAAAAATAAATAAATAGGTAATGAAATGATTAACACATCCAAAATATAGAGTTTTATATTATATTAAATCTACAATTTTTTATCTCATAATTGTGTATGTTTATAAGAAAATTCAATGTGCGGTGGTCGTTACCATTTATAGTCATGAGGGTACTTCTACATGGAGTGAAAAATATCCAAGGAGAGCAATGATAAAATTTCAAAGTGAATGGAAAAATATTAAAGATATAAATTATTCCATTTCAGGTCAGATGTATCCAATACCTCTATTTTGAATAAATAATAGTAGGTATGTCTAGCTATAGACAATAAAATAAGTGAAAATTATAATGAAACACACGCATGTTATTAAAACTAAAAAAATAAAATTTTCCTTTTAGGATATATGTGATATATATTTATTTTTTATTCACAGATAAGGAACAGGTTTTAAAAATGGATCAGTATGGATAACCATTCAACCCTTCCCTGTGAATTTTAACCTTTATGAATTGCATATGAACTATGAAATATTTTTGAGAAATATGGATTTTAAAAATGATTAAAGATGGAATTTTTGGAGTTGATATAAAAAAACTATGGTTTGGAAGAATTAATAATGTCATATACCACTAGAACTAAACTAAAACTCCCAAAACCATGACCTCATTACCCTTATACAACCCTTTTTATAATATTAATTTTATCTATTACTTCACCAAACCAAAAACATGATCATTTTTCACTACAACATATTGTTTTTCCAAATCAGAAAAATATTTTTTTTTAGAGTTATTTAATTTAAATAAATTTATAACTCCCCTAAATTATTTTATACTAAAATATTAAAAAACCATATGTTTTTTATATTTAAAATGTTATTTTTATTGAACTTTTCGAAATTGAGTAATTATAAACCCAACTATGCTCAACCAACATGACCTGGAAATTTTCATTTGATTCATTTTAACCCTAACTATTAACTAATCATGGTAATACTTCATGTCATGAATATATTCCCTTTTTAATTAAGAAGAAAACTTATCACTACTCACCAGTAATCCCATTTCACTAAACAATTTAAAACATCTCTTAACTACCCTAAACCAAAAAATATTAACCTCATTGTTTTTTATGTGGAATGACTTAACAAAACCATTATAACACACCATTCAAGAATGTTTTAATACCCACCATTATCTGATTTCATACTAAAAAATTATTTATGCATATTCTAACAAATACATGTGTAAAGATATATCGAGAAACCATAACTATACCAACAAAATGATATATAAAAATATCAAATAGCAATTCCTTTATCTATTTCAATTTACCATTTACCCCTACTTACAACACATAATTATAATAAAGAATGTCTTTTTTCTATAAACCCAACATACATACCTAGTTATTTTACCATGATAATAGTTTTATCATTTATTCCACCATAAATCATGTAAATCAACATAAAAAATTAAATAAACATTACATTTCCTAATTATATAACCCCATGATATATTGATCATTGATAGGTGGGGTGAATCGGTGGTTTAATTTTTCCAATTATTTTACTTTGAATTCAACCTCTTGAATTTATTAAGTTTCTTGATATACTCAGTGATATATCAAAATCTCAACTCGTATGTATAAATGATAATATAGAGAAAGAAACATAGTATTTACATGGTTTGGTACAAAGACACACTTCTTTCCATGTTGGTTAGACACCTAAACATGGATTATCCACTATAACAGAAGGTGATTACAAATAGTAACTAGTTATGAACCCTAACTAAAAACTGTTTATACCCCCCCCCCCCAGTTCCAATCCACCTTATTCCTCAGTTAGTTAGACCCCCCAACCATATTCTTCTTCTTGAATGGTTATACCCCCAACCTCAAGCTTCTTCAGAAACTCGTTATACCCCCAGTCACAATCTTCTTATTATCTTCACATCGATCATGTAGTATAAAGTCTTTTTCTTTATCTAGAGTGGTCTTCCTCCACAAGCATATTGGATCTTCTCTACTTGTGTATAACTTTAAATACCTTTTAAGTTACCTAGTTTTACGCATTTAATTATGATAACCTATATATGATCGGTTTCCTCAGTGAAACAAATGCTCGGGATTGAATTATTCATTATTCGGATTAAGTCTCAACCTCACTTGAATGTGTACAATTGATACAAAATAATATATTCAATATTATTTTATACAATATGGGACTTTCACTACTTTAACTGATTCATCTTGAAGTTCACAAATTAATTCAAAAAAAACCCCAAGATATCTTAGTGCATGTAAGTAGAGAATATCCACATGCATGTGCACAATATCTTCTCTTTTCTGTTCACTATTTGTTCACTTCTTGTAAAACTCATAGTATCACAATAATTTCATGTATTGTTTGAGGTTACATGATCACATGATCACATGATCAACATTAGGTCATAAAAAACAATGTTGTATAGTCTTTATCACACAAACCAAAATAGGTTTTCAGTAACTAGTACTCCTTCATGTGACTAGTTAAGGTTCGCGTGAGTCTCATCCTAACTTTTCATAACCTTGGAGGTTTATGGATTCTCATAAAATACTTACTACCTTTGCCTAAGTAATAATCACTTCACGATATCTCCATCACATAAACAAATAATATGAGCTTCCTATCTCCTTTTTGAGACTAGGTTAGCTTATAGATATCTTTTTCATGATAAGATAACACAAATTCTCTATTTCTTTTGAAATGAGAGCTCTCTAAACAATCTGAACAACCTTAGCCCTTGACCCATGCCTCTATATTTATAGGTAGTTTATCACCACCTCTCCTCGGATATTCAAGGTGATTCAAGGATTCTTGAATATCTTAGGATCTCATTTAATTCCAAAACTCTTGGTATCTTCATGTGTTGGAGTGGATACATAATTCTCATGATCATGTGACACTTGATGGATAGATGATCAACAGTGTCCAAAATATTCATGTTATGGAACTTATCCATGAATAAATCTTTATGAGATGAAAATATAAGTTCCTATTCATGATATTCCATGACTTAATTAATTGTTGCTAGTTATTAAACTCAATGATTCTTCATATTCCTTCATTTAATTATTATTTTCTCATACAATATCTTGGATATTATCTTCATATTATCACATAATACATTGTACTTGACACAATGGATTAATGTGATGCTTTGGGAAAACATGGTTGACTCCTCATGCGATGAATCAGTTCTTCATGCGACAAATTACTATTCTCACCATTAAAAAATATTTTTTATATCATTTCATGCATGCAAGAGATAGATTGCATGCATGTACTTCAGTTGATTAAGCTTGTCTCGGTATCTCAACTTGATCTCATGTGATGGTTGATACTCGATTGTCTCATGCATAAAAGTCCATTTTCATAAGGTAGGAGATGATGAATAGGGTTTTTTGGATAGCCTCAATTTACTTAATCAGATTTCTACGCTTATATCCATATGTTTTTAAGGATGAATTTACAATGTCCACAAAAGTTGATTCCCACATTAGTCTTGAAAACTATCTAACATCGCTTAATAAATCAAAGTTCTCAATTGATAGTTTGAGATGGCACTGGGGTTTATCACCCGAACACACATGAACACACCACATAGGGTGGGTTGCACCGCTTTCCCCCTTACGCACCACTGTGTGCACCATGTGGCCACTATGATCTTGTGAACTCCCTGTGGGCGTTATGCACTCTCACTGCTACCAAGGATCACTGAGTAGACCTACTTTCCATGTGGTAGATCCTTAGGGTCATACATGTATGGTTTGAGTTGGGTCCTTGGTTTTCTATGGATGGCCATTATTTTAAGAGTTAAAAAAATTATCATAACTCTCAATAAACATCAAATGATAAATCCAAAATACCCAACTCCTCATCAATCTATTCTTTCTTTTATTTTGGAGTTAAATTTATAAATTCCAAAGTTCTTCATACTCAAATCAACTTCACCTATCAAATGTTGTAAACAATGAATACATATCCTAATATAATTAGTACATGTATTTGGCATTAAGAAGTATACAACAATCATCACAATTATAATAATAATTGATCAATCATGGCATCCAATGACATTAAATGAATCCATAACAAATCTCTAAGCATCACCACTTCATATCAACTCACCAACCACATATTAACACATTAGCACATGTCTTTGACATTAAGAACCATTAAAAAATCATCACAATTAAAAGAATAATTTCTCAAACATGAGATTCAATACCATTAAATGAATATATAACAATTTTCCACGAATAACCACATATCTCAACTCAACAACCACATATTGAAACATCATTGACTAAAAATGAAAAAATTTGGTTCAATTGTCCCTTTATATTTTTTTTCAATATTTCTTCACATTTTATATCCAATATGTGTGCTAAAAATTTATATATATTATTAACAATCAAATGAAAATGATAAGTGGGGTCTTATCATCTCATCTTTCTTCTCAAAATATATTATCCTCTCTTATATGGTTGTTTCTTGAACACTTCTCAGAGAGGGATGATATCACATGGTTCTCTTGGCAAAGAGGCTTTAGTTAATCAACTCTAAGTCTATAGGGGATAACCAAGTGTAGAAAACAATATATATATAACCAAGGTTTTATATTTTATCTATAAACTATAATGCATGTGAAATCATGCTCAGAAATTCTCAATTATTATTTTAGGGGTTGCAAGTAATCATATTTATCAATAAAATGTTAAATTATGTACACACTTCAACAAACTCATTAGAAATTTAATCTAAAAAAATATCCCCCATATTAACTAAATATCAACTCCACCTTGATAATTATTGTAAATTCAATCAGAGTAGTGATAAGGGAGTGATGGTTATAATTCATCTTATATTTTCATAAATCTATTCAAAAGTTCAGCACATAGTGCGCAGTGAATATTGAACAACTTTAACTCAATAATATTCCCTCAAAGGACACATCCACCTCCTTTAATTACCCACTTTTATGTAAAAAACACACACACATACACACATAAAATAATAAGGAGGTAACTTCTTGTTATTTAGGAGTAATATTCAGGTTGATAGCTGCTTCTCAACCAGGGTCATTCCTTTCTTCCAAACTTAGCATGGGAAGATTTCTTTAGAACCTACTTTTTGTTTTGAGTCTTATCTATTTTATTGTCATGTTTCTTCCCTTTAAATTTTTATTTGTGTGTAATACCTTTTACACCTCATTTTCTATTTCCTCTTTCTTTCTTTTAGATTTATTAATTTTTTCAAATGCCTCGAATTTCTTAGCCAATTTCAATTGATTTGGACAAGAAACTAGGCATTCTTTCTTGAAATTCTTTATATTCTTGAAATATTCATAAGAATTATCACTATGTTTTTACAAACCCTACCTTTCACAAAATATGGAATATATCATGGCATTCCTTACATACATTTCTCAGCTTTGTGATACTTCTACTTACATCTACCAGAAAATTCTTCTAAGCATTCATATCTATTTTGAATTAGAAGCTTGGATGGTTTTTTTGCCACAACATCCTTTATTTGAGAACTTTTTCTCATATATTCACCATGAATTCCCATTGATTCATTCATGTTTCCTGGTAATAAAATTTTATACTAGAAATATTAGGTTTTTTTCCCATACCTGTCACAACACTAGTAAAAACCACTAAAATTAGAACTTTCACCATGATATGTATTCTATCTAAACACATTTTTTGTTGTACTTATTCAAATTGAGCCTTATTTTTCCTAGGGGTTAGTGATTTTCTTAACTCGTTTCTATCTACCTTTGTTGTAGGAAATGATTTTTCTTCTTGGTGATAGTTTCTTTAATGGTCTTCTTCTTTTGATCATATATCAAGACTGAATTGACACCATATTTTCTTATATTCTTCTGTTTTTGTTGTTTCTTTCACTTCACATTATTAGATTATTTGTGAATGATTGATACATTCCAAAACTCATTATAACAATGACCAATTCTGTTATATCACTCACAGAAATCTTCAAAGCATTCAAATTTTTTATTTGTAGAGATATTCATTTTCTATGGATATTTCTTCTCTAGTGTAGGATTTCTCTTATATTCAGATTTTCTCCCCCTAAATATAGGCCTTAAATTATTTTCCTTAATTTTAATGTTATGTAAATATTCTAATGATTTGTGCCCAAACTTCCAACAACACCAACAATAGCCTATGAATCTACTTATCTTATTTTCTAGAGTAGTCTTTCTAGATTTCATAGATTGTGAAACTTTCTATATTGGAGTGAAACCACTACCCTTTTGGATACTTAATTGTAAATAGATATTCATATATATTTTCTAATACACCCTTGATGTCATGGGTTTATTAATATTTTTATCCATCTCTAATTTCACAGATTTTGGTTCAAAACCTATACTAGCAATTGAAATAACATTAGAGCATAAGATATTTTATGGGTTATGGGATACCTTATTCTTAGAGGATGTTTTCATTTTATTAGAGGATTATATCATACTCTTCATGGAGTTATGAATATCAATGAAGAATTGTGTGGTAGCATCTCTTTTTTAGCAGTATGGGAAGTTTCATCTTTTGGTGATTTCTAATTCTTGAATCTCACCTTTAGATCTAAACACTTAATATTGATGGAGTTATTCTCATACTCAACTATTCTGAAATTATCCTCCCAATCCTACTTCAACTTCTTCATTTTTTATTCATTCGTTTTTCTTTATTATTATAAAGAATATTCAAGATCCTTTACCCTATTTTCTTTATCCTCTAATTGATCAGTTTCGAAAACCATAATAACTTTGTGTTATTTTTAAAGAGAATGGAAATATTATACAAAAAAAGATATCAAGGAAATATTTATCATGAAAAAATATTTAAAAATTTTCAATGGATTCATAATATATTTCATTTAAAATATAAATTTTTTCCTCCTTTACTTTCACAAGTTTTTTGAGATTGTTGGACATGCCAAGATTTTTAGATAATTCCCCTTCCATATCAATAGAATTTTCTTCCAGCTGTAATTTTCATTCTGAAAAGCCTTGAAATATCTAATAATACAATTTACAACTTCTTTCATAACTTTATTCAGTTTCACTTTGAATTCAAAATGAATATTATTAAGTGATACATCATCATCACAGATTGAGCATAATTAATTAAAAGGATCATAATGAAGAGAATTATTGAAACATATACCATATTTATTACCATTATTTGGTAGTGTCTCTACCATTTCTATAAGATTATTCTGAAGCTTCCTTGCCTATATTTTTTTCTTGTTCTTCTGAGTCTTGGTAGAAATCTCTAGATCCTTTTCCTCATAGATAACTTCCTTTTTCATCATCTAAGATAGCTCACTCATTTCTTGAAATATGTACTTCATAATAACTCATTTATATCTTTATATGGAACCTTTATTTTATACCAATTGTAGATCCCCAGGCCAGATTTACCACTTAAGGGGAGGGGGTGAATCAGTAGTTTACTTTTTCAAATTCTTTTACTTTGAATTCAACCTCTTAAACTTGATAAGGTTCTCGATACACTTAGTGATATCTCACAATATCACCTCATATGTAGAAATGATAAGAGAGAGAACAATGCATGGTGTTTACAAGGTTCGGTATAAAGATCTACTTCTTTCCATGTTTTTTAGACCCCCAACATTGATTCTCTACTATAAAAAAAGTTGATTGCAAATAGTAATTGGTTATGCCTCCCAATTACAAACTGGTTATACCCCCCCCCCCTAATTTCAATCCACTTTTTACCTCAATTAGTTAGAACCTACCAACCATATTATTCTCCTTTACTGGTTATTCCCCTAGCCTCAAGCCTCTTCAATAACCAGTTATACCCTCAGCAACAATCTCCTTCTTCTATTCATGTTGGTCCTATAATAGAAATTTCTATTCATTATTCAGAGTGATCTTCTTCCACAAGCGTACTATATCTACTCCACTTGTGTATAACTTCAAGTACCTTTGTAGCTTTTTAGTCTTTCTCAAGTAATTTTGATCTCCTGTATATGATCAGTTTCCACGGTGTAACAAATTCCCGGACATGAATTCTTCATTATTCAGATGAAGTCCCAACCTCACTTGAATATGTTAAATTTATGCACACAGTATCTTAAATATTATTTTATGCAAGAATGCAATTTCACTACTTGAAATGATTTATCTTAGATCTCACAACATAATTCATGAAAAAAAAACTCAAGATATATCAATGCATGTAAATAGAGAATGTCCACATGCATGTTCACAAGATATTATATTTTCTTTTCAGTATGGTTTCACTTATTAAAAAACTCACTATCTCACGTGAAGTGCATGGATTGTTCGAGATTACACAATCATGTGATCAACATTAGGTCATGAAAAAAAAATGTTGTATATTCTTCCTCACACAAACCAAAATAGGTGTACAGTAACCAGTACTCCTTCATGTGTGTAATATCCCGGTTCTGAAATCCACCGAGAGGCACCCCATACCCGGTTGGTCACATGGACTCAAGCGCATTTCCTCAAACACCATAGGTTGCCGACTAGAAGTGAGGGCCTTGGGTGTGATAGTGGGGAAACTATGACCTCATTGGCAGAGTAACACAGCGGAAGTAAAACAAATATACAATAGAGGAAGCAGTAAAACATGCAATAAGTGAACAGTGGAAGTAATAAACAATTGGATCCCACATATATAAATTATGCAGGATACATATGTCTAGAAAAATAGCCAAACAGATCACAATGCTGGAATACAGTACTAAACCAAAGTATAAGGAAAACAAGTAAACAACTTCACAACATCGCAAGCCTCAGTATGGTCTCATGCTCTCCAACTCCCAAGCATCCAAGTACCTAATGTAGAAGGGAGCTTTCCCTTATCTATACATACAGAAATATAATCTATTTGGGCCCAAAAACATGACCCAAATAGGCTGTGAGACTAAGTCTAGTAGAAAACCACCCAAAGATCTATGCCTAACAGTCTGTGAATATATATGGTAGGTAATATGCAAAAGGAATCAGTAAACAAGGAAGTACTCAAAAGTAAGTGGTCCAAAAGTTTCATTTTCAAGCATTCACTTTTAATTATTTAATCAACCAAACACAAATTCAAGCAACCCTCTAGGTAGTTATCATAGCCTAACCCCTCTGGTTCACAATACAAGGAAATATATACCAACCACTCTCTGAGGAAGCACTCACCGTCAATTACCCCTATATTCATGTGTGATTAAATACTCTCTGTGGAAGTACTCACCATCAATTCCTCCTATATTCTTTTAACGGTAACCTAAAGGCGCTCAGAGGAATCACTCAATGTCAATTCCTCTTGTGGCCTCGTAACATAACTATAGACACTCTAAGGGATCAATCAACATCAATCCCCCCTATGGTCTCACAGCGTGATAATTATAATAGACACTCTGGGAAATCCCTCAATGTCAATTTCCCCTATGGTCTCACTACACCAGGTTCCCGCAGCCCTGTGTAAATCAATCTTCCACAAACGATAATCAGCAGCCAAAGTAAACCTCTAGAACTACTTGGCTAAACAATCTACAACATATCATAGCATGTTAGATAATAATCACTCAATCCTATAATACTAGGCATGGTAAAAACAAAGTAGCCTAACAGGAACACTAGACCAAATGGTCAAAACAAGAAAACATGGGAAAATCATCCATGGAATATCAAAGTTAACCCTATTCATAACAAATAACATCTATCCATACAAACAAGGAATAACAGGAAAATAATAGGGCTAAAATTGTAAATACGCAATACCCCGAATGAGGGTATTGGGCACTTTTGCACATATAACTCAAAGACTAACTACAGAAAGGCACAAACCACCTACCTCGGTGTTGTAGGATCATTATATGTTAACCTCAAGCCTTGAATTTCCCAAGAACACCATTGATCTACAAAAACTATAAAAACGCTCAACCGAGGATATCTTTTGAAAGAGGCAGAATCAGGAAAAAAAGATTTAGAAGAAGGAAGAGATTACTATGGTGATCCGAATGCAACCAACGGCGGTCGAATCGGAGAATAGATGGTCGATCGGGGGCTCGGTGAATATCTACGTCGTACGGATGATCTCAGTCGAAGAAGGCGAAGAAGAAGAAGACACTTTTTCCAATTAGACATGATCCTGGTCTGTTTAATGAAAAAAATAAAGTACATGGTGTGTACTTTAGAAGTACATGGTGTGTACTTTAGAAGTACATGGTGTGTACTTTCCCTTACCGGCCCCCGCATTAGGTGGTCTCCAGGTCACCACATACGGTCATCACATGGCCAGCACACAGCTACCCACAGTAACCGAGTACACAATGTGTACTTATAAAGTACATGATATGTACTTAAGAAATTTCTAGAAATTACTCTTTTTCTTAAAAACACTAGAAAAGGGAGATTATACCTGAAAATAAGATCCGGGTTCTTACAAACTTCCCCCCTTAAATAAATTTGTCCCTGGATTTCCCTAGCAAGGCGGCATAGAAGAAGAAACCTCAAACCGCTCCGGCTACTACGATTGTACATCAGCCTCCCTCTCCCAAGTCTCCTCCTATACTCACACGTGCTGCCATATCACTCGTACCAAAGGAACAGACTGGCCATGGAGAACCTTCACACTGCGATCAACAATCTAGATAGGAAGCTCCTTGAATGAGGAATCAACCTCTAACTCAACCTCCTCAAGTTGGAAAACATGAGATGGGTCTGAGAAGTAACATCGAAGCTAATAAATGTGGAAAATTTCATGCATATTCTCGTACCTCTGAGGTAACTGCAATCAATAGGAAACTGGCTCAATTCTCTCCAACACCTCAAACGGCCCGACGTATCATGGAAAAAGCTTACCCTGTCTCTTAATCCTCTTGTGTCTTAACCTCGGTGTGACACGCAAGAAAACATGATCTCTGACCTCGAACTCCAGATATCATCTCTGTCGATTAGCATAAGACTTCTGTTGAGACTGTGTAGTATCTGTCCTCTTCCGATTCAACTCTATCTGCTCCAAAATCTCCTGAACAAGAAGGGGTCGCAGCATAGCTGCCTCTCCTGCCTCTAGCCATCATAATGGTGAACGACATGGCCTACCGTACAAAGCCTCATAAAGTGTCATATGAATAGTAATTTAAAACTATTATTGTGGGAAAACTCCATGAGAGGTATGTGATTCTCCCAAGAACCTCCAAGATCTAGGATGCATGCTCGAAGCATGTCTTCAAGCACCTGAATCGTACGCTCGGACTAGCCATCTGTCTGGGGATGGTAAGATGTACTCAAAGTACCTGTGTACCCAAGGCCTTTTAAAGCCCCTTCCAGACCCGAGAAGTAAAAAAATGCATCCCTTCCTAAAAAAATGGAGTGTGGTACTCCATGTAAACGTACAATATCTCGGATGTAAAGTCTTCCCAACTCATCAACACTGAAGGTCTCCTTGATCGTCAAGAAGTGAGAAACCTATGTGAGTCTGTCTATGACAACCCATACTGCATCATTCCCTCGAGGCGACCTCGGAAAACTTGTCACGAAATCCATCGCAACATCATTCCACTTCCACTCAGGAATGGGAAACTACTGAAAAATCCCTACTGGTCGCGGATACTCCGCCTTCACCTGCTGATAGGTGGAACACCTCATGATGAAACCAGCAACATCTCTCTTCATACATAGCCACCAATACTAATTTCGTAGATCATGATACATCTTGGTGACAACAGGATGAACTACCCAAACTGAGGAATGAAAGTCCCACGTCATCTCCTCGTGTATGTCTGCTAACACCCATACGTTCCCATGAAAACATAATATCTCATCCTCACCTATAGTTCATCTAGGAATAGGGTCCTCTCCTGACACACTCTCCTATAGGACTAAGCCTTTAGAATCTGATAGTTTCCTCATTCACACTAGATCAAGAAGAGTAGACGCAATAGCCATATAGAAGAAATAAAAGTTTGTCCCTGTCTATCGTAAACCTCCAAATGCATCTCAAAGAATAGATCCATAAGATTCCACTCACTACTGGCCTCCTTAACTACTTGTACCTGAGTCCTCCTGCCTAGAACATCATCTATTGCACTGCCTTTCCCAGGCCTGTAGGCAAGCTCAAAGTCAAAGGACTGAAGGTACTCAACCCACCTTCATGGTCTCAAATTCAGATCACGCTGAGTGAAGATATACTTGAGACTCTTGTGGTCGGTGAAAACCACAAAATTATCTCCCAGAAGATAATGTCTCCAACTGCATAAAGGATTAACAACCACAACCAACTTGAGATCGTGCTTCGGGTAGTTCCTCTCATGTGGCCTCAACTGCGGAGACTCGTACACAACAACTCCTTCCCACTACATAAGCACAGCTCCCATCCCGATACCTGATGCATCACAGTACACAGTATAGGTCTTTCCCGGCTCTGGAAATAATAGTATCGGTGCTAAAGTCATCCTCCCTTTCAGCTTCTAAAAGTTCGACTCACAAGAATCTGACCTTAAGAACTTCACACCCTTTTTAGTCAGGCCTGTCAGTGGCGCTTCAAAGAGTGAAAATTCATGTATGAAATGTCTGTAGTATTCATCCAGCCCTAGAAAACTTTGTATCTCAAAGGCTTTCTTTAGCTGCTCCTAGGAAACTATTTCTCTAACTTTCTTTGGGTCTACTGATACTCTTGTCTCTAAGATAACATGACCCAAAAAGTGAATCTGATCCATCAAAAAGTGACATTTTGAGATCTTATCATATAACTGATTCTCTCTTAGTGTACTCAGAATGATCTCAAGATTTGTATCATGGTTGTGTTGATTGTGAGAGTACACCAAGATATCATCCATGAAGACTACCACAAAATAATCCAAGTACAGATGGAACACTCGGTTCATTAGTGCCATGAAGACTTCAGGTGCATTTGTGAGACCGAACGATATAACCACATACTCGTATAGACCATACCTACTCCGAAAGGATGTAAGAGTTATATCAGATGGTCTAACATGCAACTCATGATAACTAGATCTCAATTAAATCTTCAAGAACACCCAGTATCCTCGAAGCTGATCAAATAGATCATCAATCCTCGATAAGGGATATCGGTTCTTGACCGTCAACTGGTTCAACTTCTGATAATCCACAAAAATTCTGAGGGTATCGTCTGCCTTTTTCACAAACAGGATAGGCAAAACCCAAGGAGAAGTACTGGGTCGGATGAAACCCTTTTCCTACAACTCCTCCAACTGCTTCTTCATCTCCTATAACTCTGTTGTAGCCATCCTATAAGGAGGAATGGACACTAGTTCCACTCCCGGAACAAGATCAATAGAAAAGTCCATCTCTCGCTCCGGAGGAAAACCTAAAAATTCCTCAGGAAAGACATCCCTGAAATGATCCAGCACTGTAGGAAAGTCCAACTATGAAGTCCCCTGGTCGTCCAGATATAGAATAGAAAACTGGGTAGTAAATCCTCCCAACCCATGATGCTCGGGCCTCGCATTGCTCTCCTAGACATCACATTTTCCCTTGTGAAGAAAAGATCTACCCTCTGGTGATGTGAAACTCACCCTACGACGATAGCATTCGACAACATCCTAGAAGGGAACTAACCATTTAATTACGAGAATGACATCGTAGCCTGTCATCTCTAAGACATAGAGGTCCCATAAGAAGTGACACCCACCAACCTCAAGAGGGAAATCCTTGCACTAACGTACACTGTTCGTTCTAATCCTCAACATAGTGTCTAACGTCAAGATATCAGCAGAAGAAAAGATACAGAACCCAAGGCTCTCCACAACATAAACATATATAAAGCTATGGGAATCCCCTATATTCAAAAGAGTAGAAGATAAAATTGAGACAACTAGAATTGTACCTCAAACTATAGAGGGTCTAGGATCCTACTCCTGCTGGGTCTGATCCACTACAAAAGTCTAACCTACACTGCAGCCCTGTGACCCTACCTGACCACTCTGAGCTAATCCACATTGTTGTCGCTGAAAGCCTGGAAACTGGCTACCATGGCCATGACCTCCACCTCAGCCTGAACATCCAGAAGAACTCTAGTTTTCTGACTGATGAGAAATTGGTGGTGATTCTCCTGTACAAGGAGTCATAGAATAACCCCTGTCACCAGCTGCTGGCGATAAGAACTGACAGAAACATTGAAGGTGGACCATCATGACACAATATCAGCACTCCACTGGGTCTCTCGGGAAATGTGACCTTGTATGACCAACCTTTCCACACTAGTAGCATACCACCTGGCTACCTGAAGGTGCATCTTGCCTACTTGGATCTCTATGTGAAGTCTCCCTGTGGTGCTTCCTGCTATCTGCTGGAGAAGCACTAACTCTAGATCTTGAACCACCCTAGCCCACATCTCCAGAATCACTCAGGTTTTGCTCTGTGATCAGCACCTCGTTGACTATATAAGGGATGGAAGTCAATCTGAAGATGTTCACCTGAGATCAGATGTCCTGTCTAAGACCATCCTCAAACTTCCTCGCTAGGAACAACTCATCCCCCACTAGAAATGGTTTTAATCACTGTAGATCTATGAAGTGAGAAGAATACTCCATAACAGAAAGAGTACCTTACTCCAAACTCATGAAATATCTAGCTCGATCGGCCCTCAAGGTCTCCGGGTAGAAGTAATCATAGAAGGTACGTTGAAACTCCTCCCAAGCAATATTCTATTAGTGTCCCGCCTATGAGATCACATCCCACCATCTCTTAGCAGAATCACAAAGCATATACGTCGCAATCTTCACCCTCCTCTCTGGAGGCATCTCCAGATGCTCAAAGATCGTTAGTATAGATTCTATTTATGACTCTACATCCCAAGGTCATCCATCCCCTGAGAAGGTGGGAGGATGCTGCTGCTGAAAGAACAACGTCAATTCTGCCATCGACGGGGTATAAGGTGGTGCTCCCTGGAAGGTCTGCATCATTCTCATAAATCCCTATCAGAACTATGCATCAGTACATGTGTTTGAAAAGATAGGTGGTGCCAAGACTGGAACAACTGGAGGATCTGCTGGTAGCCCTTGATCATCCATATCTGGTGTCTGATCACTACCCTAAAACTGGTGTACAATGAGGACGTCTCAGTGGCATGACTCTACGAGGTCAAGCACACACCTTAGATCAAGATTATCAAGGACTGAAAGCTAGGAGTTCAAGAAGGGAACATGAGAAATAAAGCATTCAAGTTTTTCAAAACATGGATACACAACATATATAACACCCACATGGCATGTTCCCTTAAGCCTTCACATGGGTGTCTACTCCTTCGACAACTAGTTGTGTAACAACCCATACACGGTGTGTTTCCCTAACACATGACGTGTTCTTGAATCCTCTTCCCCTACCCAAGTTTTCTTACCTGGCTACCACACAGTTCTCTTAGAACAAGACCTCATGTTGTGTTAGTGCCAGACATGACATGTACTAGACGAACTTCACCAACCTATGTTGTTGGTCACACGACCGGTTACATGGCTCACTCTACACTGCGTGTTCCAGATGGACATGAAATGTACATCTTAGGTTTCAACTACCCGTGTTGTAAGTCACACGGGTGAACACACAACTGACTATACACGGCATGTTTATGCCGGACACGGCATGTACAAGAAGGATTTCACCAACCCATGTTGCTCGTTACACGGTCGGATTCTGGGGTTACACTACACGGCGTGTTCTATATGGACATGACGTGTATTATAAAAGACTCAACCGACCTGTGCTATTAGTCACACGACCGGTTATACGGTTCTACAACACGGTGTGTACATCTGGTACACAACGTGTCCTACCAAATATTTCCAAACCCCGTGTCCCTGCCCACACAGTCTGAGACACGGTTAGAGACTACACAGCGTGTACATACCGTACATGGCGTGTACTTAAGAAAAACAATTCCTTCACGAACAGAAGGACACACAGCGTGTGTTCAACATTACACATGGTGTATTCTGGGTTTTTTCGGACAGTAAGCCTTAGAAACTACTCCAGAACCCATAAAAACACTGAAACAAACATTAAAGTTCCAAATTCCAATCCGTGAGGGCCCATGCTCCCCGAAAATTAAATCTTGGCATCTCATACATGTCATAAACAAGGATAAAAGTTCAATGATCCACCAAATTCCAATCCATGAGGGACCATAACACCTCAAGAACCAAAGTTTGGTGTTCATTCAAACAAAAACTTACACAAACCAATAACCTATCAAAAAGAAGATATTATATCAAATAATTTATCACAAAAACATGCATATCTAACACAACCTATATCACAACAACATGAAATCACTAATGCACCCTAAATGGCATGGAAAGAATGCATGGCATGTGATTTCTATCAAGTGCCTATATGATGCATGAGATGAAATACCCTAATCTCATCAGGTTGCAACAGAAATAGAACCTTAATAACATCAATTATAATAGCACAAAACATGTGAATCACCCCATGGTGAAATCAAATCAACCGTAAAATTGAAAAACCATAAAAATTGCATTAAACGAGGTAGATTTTCTTTTCCTTGTACACGGGTTAGCTACTCCTAGGTATAGCTTATTACTAAGTACATATTATATCATATCCATGGCTATAGGCTCTAAAGAGTAACTCAAGAATAAAAAAATCTGTCTAATACCACTTTGTAATGTCCTGATTCTGGAAGCCACCAAGAGGCACCCCATACCCAGTTGGTCACATGGCCTCAAGCACATTTACCAGAACACCAGTGGCTACTAACTAGAAGTGAGGTTCTTGGGTGTGATAGTGGGGAAACTATTCCCTCATTGGCAGAGTAACACAGTGGAATTAAAACAAATATACAATAGAAGAATTAATAAAGCATGCAATAAGTGAATAGCATATGTAATAAACAGCTGGAGCCGACATATATAAATGATGCATGATACATATGTCCAAGAAAATAACCAAACATATCACACTACTGGAATACAGTACTAAACCAAAGTACAAAGAAAAAAATTAAACAACTCCACAGCATCGCAAGCCTCAACTTGGTCTCATGCTCTCCAGCTCCCAAGCAGTCAAGTACCTGATGTAGAGGGGTGCTTTCCCTTATCTATACCCGTAGTAATATAATCTGTTTGGCCCCAAAAGCATGACCCAAACAAGGTGTGAGACTAATCCCAGTAGGAAACTACCCAAATATCTGTGCCTATTAGTCAGTGAATATATATGGTAGGTAATATGCAAAAGGAAGTAGTAAAAAATAAAGTACTCAAAAGTAAACAGTCCTACAGTTTCATTTACAAGCATTCACTTATAAGTATTTAATCAACCAAACAAAAATTCAAGCAACCCTCTGGGTAGATATCATAGCCTAACCCCTCTAGTTCATAATACAAGGAAAGATATACCAAAGACTCTCAGAGGAAGCACTCACTGTCAATTCCCCTTAAAGTCATGTGTGGTTAAAGACTCTCTGAGGAATAACTCACCGTCAATTCCCTCTATAGTCTTTTAAAAGTAACCTACAGGTTATCTGAGGATGCATTCAATGTCAATTACTCTTGTGACCTCGTAACGTAAGTATAGACACTCTAAGGTATCACTCAACGTCAATCCCCCCTATGGTCTTACAGCGCGATAATTATAATAGACACTCTGGGAAAGACCTCAATGTCAATTTCCCCTATGGTCTCACTACACCAGGTTCCCACAGCCCTGTGTAAATAAATCATGAAAAAAATATAATCAGAATCCGAAGTAAACCTATAGAACTACTTGGTTAAACAATCTATAAATTATCAAAGCATTTCAGATAATAATCACTCCATCCTATAATACTAGGCATGGGAAAAACAAAGAGGCCTAATAGGAACACTAGACCAAATGGTCAAAACAATAAAACATGGGAAAAACATACATGGTATATCAAAGTTAACCCTATTCACAACAAATAACCTTTGTCCATAAAAACAAAGCATAGCAGGAAAATAACAGGGTTAAAACCATAAACATGCAATACCACGAAAGAGGGTATTGGGAACTTTTGAACATATAACTCAAAGACTAACTATGGAAAGACACAAACCACCTACCTAAGTGTTGTAGGATCGTTATATGTGAACCTCAATCCTTAAATCTCCCAATAACACTGTAGATCTACAAAAATTCTAAAAACTCTCAACCAAGGAAATCTCTTGAAAGAGGATGAATCAGGAAATGAAGCTCTATAAGAAGGAAGAGCTTACCGTGGTGATCCCAATGCAACTAATGATGATCGAATCAGAGAACAGACGCTCGATCGGGGGCTCGGTGAAGATCTTCACTATATGGATGCTCTCGGTTGAAGAAGGTGAAGAAGAAGACGCTTCTTCCAATTAGACGTGATCCTCGTCCATTTAATGAAAAAAATAAAGAACACAGTGGCTACTTTAGAAGTACACGACGTGTACTTTCCCTTACTAGCCCCCACATTAGGTGGTCACCAGGTCACCACACATGACTGTGTGCATGGTCGTTACATGGCTAGCACATGGCTACCCACAGTAACCGAGTACATGGCGCGTACTTAAGAAATTTATAGAAATTTCTCTTTTTCTTAAAAACACCAGAAAAAGGAAAATATACCTGAAAAGAAGATCCAGGTTCTTATAATGTGACCAGGTAGGGTTCACGTGAGTCTCCCCATTCCTTCGTGTAACCTTGGAGGTTTTTGTATTCTCCTAAAATCCTTACTACCTTAATGTAATCAAGAATCTATTTACAAGATCTCCTTTTCATGAATAATTCATGCGAGCTTTTTCTCTCCTCTGTGAGACTAGGTTAGCTCATGGATCTCCTTCACGTGATTAGATCACACAGATTATCTATTTATTTTTTAAATGATATCTCTCTAAATATTTTAAACAACCTTAGACATTGACCTTTTCCTCTATATTTATAGGCAGTTTATCATGGACTCTCCTCTAATATTAATGGTGATTCAAGGCTTCCCAAAGATCTTGGGATCTCATTAAATGTTAAAACCCTAATTATATTCATGATATATAGTGGATACAATATTTTTCATGATCATATTCACTTGATCATGAAACACTCAATAGATAGAAGATCAAAAATGACCAAAAGTCTTCATGTGATGAAAGACTTCCATGGTGGAAGTTTCATGCGATGGAATGTTATATTACTCTTCACATGACGTCGTGGATTCATGTGATGCCACTGGTTCTTAAACATAATGATTGTATGTATGCCTTCATTTGACCATCATTCACTCATGTGATATCTCATATATTGCTTCCATATGATATCATATTCAATTATACTTCACGTGATGGATTCATATGATGCTTTGGGGATACAAAGTCACCTCTTCATGCGATGAATCAGTTCTTCACATGACATATTTTTATTCTCATTGTTTGAACATATTTTATGTATCATCACATGCATACAATATAATTATTTCATGCATGTACTTGGGTTGATCTAACTTGTCTCGATATCTTGGCTTAATCTTAGGTGATGGTTGATATGCAATTATCCCATGAAAACAGATCCATCATCAGAAGTTGGAGATGATGAACAGGTTTTTTTGGATGGACTCAATTGACTTGATTGGGTGAATTAAATTTGATCCATATGTTTTTAATGAGGGATCTATATTTTCCATGTCATCTGAGTCCCACATCAGTCTTCTGAATTATCTAACGCCACTTAATAAACCAAAGTGCACTATTTATAGTTCAATCCAACATCAGGGTTCGACACCCGGACACACATGCACACACTACATGGGGAGGGATACACCAATTTCCCCCTTACTCACCATTGTACGCACCCTTTGGCCACTATGTTCTCACTATACTCTCACATACTCCCCTTCGGCATTATTCACTCTCACTTCCTCCATGGATGGCTGAGTAGACATACTTCCCATGTGGTAGGCCCTTAGGGTCCCATATGTGTGGTTTGAGGTGGGTCCTTGGATGGATATGACTATCCATTTTTTAATTAAACTCCCATGAAAAGAGTTATCAAAATTATCAAAACTCCAAATCAACTTAAAATACTAAATCCAAAATACCCAACTCCTCGTTAATCTCTTATTTATTTTATTTTGGAATTAAACTATAAATCTAAAATCTTTTCATCCTCAAATAATCTTCACCTTTAAGATCTTGTAAACAATATGCACATATCATAGTGAAATTGACTCATGTATTTGAAATTAATAACCATTAAAAAATCATCATAATTACAAGGAGAATTTCTCAGGCATGATATTAAATCCCATTAAATGAATCCATACCAATTCTTCAATAATCACCACTTCATGTCAACTCACGAACCACATATTGAAAAATTGACACATGTCTTTGAAATTAATAACCATTCAACAATATTCACAATTATAAGGATAATTTCTCAACCATGATATCCAATTCTACTAATAGAATCCATAATAATTATTCAATCATCACCACTTCATCTCAAATCACCAACCACATATTGACACATCATTAAAAACAAATGAAATACTTGGGCTCAACACAAATTAAAAAGTACTTTTACACTAACCATTTCATATAGTTATAATGGCCATATCCTCTTTGGAATTGTGATAAAAAAAATATTATTCTAGTTAGATATGGTCTAATACTAATCTAAACCATAATATTTTTCCCACTATAAATCCATTTCAAAGAAAAAAGTGTAAACAAAATATTAATCAACCCCATATAATCATGAAATCTTCACTTTAAAAATTTCATAAAATTTGTGTTAGATGAAATTAGAAAGAACCTAATAACCTCCACAACCTCCCAAATTCCATTTTTATATATTATGGTGAATCAAATCACTAAAATTTCCAAACCAAAATGTTTTGTTCATGATTTTTCTCACATCATTTTCTTATCAAAACATTCTAAAAAACATAGAACCATAAATATTTTGATAAATCAACACCATTTTACATGAAAAAATCAATAAAAATTATTATTCAGATCCTAAAATCAAATTCTTATTTCAAGTTTATTTTTCCTCTGTAAATTCAACTCTCATTATGTAATCTACTATCCAGTGACTCTGACTAGATTTTGGTAACTCTTCACCTTTTCCATTTTTTCCTAAAATCCAAAATTGAAACCCTTTTACCTTACTAAAATCTCTAAAAACTCATTAAAATATTTACCCTTTTCAATCCCCATATCCATTATCCTATTTCCATCCCTATATTTTCCAAAACTACACCCTATAAAACCAACCACCATTGTTTCATAGATATTTAAAAAATAGGAAATTATATAATGAATGTATGGTTGGAGATAAAAATAAGTAAATATTTGGATCAATAAAATTTTAAAATATTTTTTATATAACCATAATGGGAATCCATTAAATATATATATTTAAATCATTTTTAGAGTTGATTGAATTTTTTTAGATAAAAAAATATGATATTTTTTCACTATATTGGGTTATATCCCAAGGAATTTTTTTCTTAATTTTGGGGGAAGTCCTTAGAAAACATCACTGCAAGAATATATAGCTTGTGTTAGGGTATACTCAAAAAAAATTCACTATGATACTTATAATTATCTCACTAACAATATAAAAATGGAGAATTCATATCATAAATGGTGAAAAATGATGATGCGTTGAATAGATTAGCCTGATATTGAAAATTCTAAGAGAACAGTTCTTAAGGATACTATAGTACTTATTTTCCATAAATTTATCAATTAATATCAAATATATAAAATTTAGAGTCATGTTTTAGTAAATAAACTCAATATAGTGATTCTTTATTCTATTCTCTAGGGGATCCTCTAAAATTTTCTAAACTACTTAATAATTATTATTATTTTGTGAATAACATATAAAAAGTGGATATTTAAATATGTAAATTTCCAAGAATATTAAGTTGTTTGAGAATCACATCCTTCTATATAATTGAGAATCCATTATTCCCGTTATTTGAGTAATTTATTAAAAATTGTAATGATTCAGAAAGATAATAAAAATTTTGTATTATAGAATGAGTAGGCCCATGAAGAGATTTAGGGAAAGAATAATTTCTAATGAATATAGGATAATACCTATATAGAAAAAGTTACACTTTCCTATACTCTTACCATTTCTCATGTCGTATTATCCACTCTATTAGAAAATTTCAATGTGACCCACAATATAATAAGTTTATACTATATCACCAAAATGATAGGTATTATTTTTTATTAGCTAAAAATACCATGATGTTAGAGGCTTGATCCACTTTATTAATCACCATATACACCATTATATGAACCAATTATAATGGTGTTACAAGAATAATTATTTAGAAAAAAACTATTCAAACAGATAATATAGTGGATCTTTGTACTCATACCACCGCTAAGGCCATAGAACATGACCAAAATCAAGAGTAACTATAAGAGATCCACTATGATAAGAAAGTGATACTCGATATGGTAAATAAGAATCTATTATATATAAAATATAAGATACCATAATTAAATAATTTTATGTGGATAAAAATCAATTATAGAAATCCAATAGGTATGTTAATGCAGAGAAAAATAAAGGGAATGATATTTTGGTATTTTGACCTAAGGAGACCCCATACACTAATCCCACAACTATCAATCTAAAAGTATTAAACTTTAGGGATCTTACATTTACATTAATTCCTTTACCTAGTTCTCATTATCTATTTATAAACAGCACACTTCCACCAATGGATATATAAACCTATATTATTTAGAATATATCCTAAAAATGTGGAGAATGGTTATGGAGGTATTCTATAATCACATAAATACTTTTTACTGAAGGATAGAGATGTCAAAAAGGAACCAATATATCCTATGCTATGATATCAATAAAAAATATATAAATAGTTTATTATAAATTTAGTTTTATAAAAATCTATATTTCATATTTTATTATTCAATATGTACTTGTATGGATTAATATTGTTTGATGAAAATTATTGAGGTTTTTATAAAAAATATATTGAAGAAGTTATATAGTATTATTGTGATATTTAAAGACTATTATAGAAGTATATACATTGATTTAGAAACCCATTTTGGCACCCACATGTCAACATTGTAAGATTTATTATTTAATTTTGGAAAATATTGATGTTCCTAGGTGTTTCTATGGTTTTTTTGGGTGGTTTATGGGGGGCAAGAGGAGCTGCTACCAGGATGATAGTAGGTCACGCCATAGCCTAAGAAGACCATGATTTAATATAATCCTTGATGAGTGGATATTGCCTGAAGGGTGGGTTACTCTTTAGGCTTTTCATATTTTCTAGTGAGGGGTTTTCCTCATTTTTCAAATTGGTTGACCATGCCGCAGTGGGTGAGTCTACATCATGGAGCTTGATCAATTGGGTTCCTTATGTCATGGAGGGGAGCAATTTCAATATATAGGCCTAGGTATTGGGTCCTAGGGTCCTGTACAATAAAGGTTCTCCACACCATAGTTAGGGTGGTTGTTCTATGGTGGGAACCAGGGTGGAGGGATTGTGCCATAATTGGTAGGGTCGTGCCATTGGGAAGCCTATCCAATTTTTAAATTTTATGAGTTTTTCTTTTTTACTTCCTTTAATTTTTATTAGTTTTACCAAATCATTCCTCCTTTATCTCATGATTTTTACTAGGGTGTGTCAAGGGATCTCCCCTACCCTGTCCTTTGATTTGGACTCCTATTTTTGGATTTCAAGTGGTTTTAAGTTAAATCCCTCCTTTCATCTCTTCTCTTCTCCCTTTCCCCCTTCACCTTTCTTTTCTATTATCTCAAAAACCCTAATTATGGTGTGGGATGTATTAAGGTTTCAGTATGGGTATAATTATATGGAATTTTTTTAATAATGTTTTGAGGGATAATCTTCTTTCTTAGATTGTATTTCACCATTAAAGGTGAGTGGTTTCCACTTGGTTTGTGGTAGGTAATTTTGTGATATACCTTTAAATAGAACTTTGTAGAATGATATATGGTTTTAATGATTTACCTTTTTAAATTAAACCAATATGTGATTGTTTCTATGTATTTTATAAATTTTTAAGGATTTGATCGCTTTGTATAAAGGGTATTTCAAGTTTTTTCTAATCTTGGAAATATGTTTGGAATAAAAGTGTTTTAAAAAAAGTTTAGCTGACTTGTTTCAAAGTAATTTTGATTATTAAAGGTATTTAACCTCGTTTGGGTCATGGAAAGTGGAAATTATGGTTTTACATATAATTTTTTAATAATAAATAATTAATTTAATTTATTTCATCATTTTCAATAAAAAATGGTTTCAGATTTAAATGATTTTTATGCGTGCCTTTCCACAGTTTTATTTCAAGGAATATTTAAATTGGGATTTCAAATAGTGAAAAGTGGCTCAACATTCCAAGCCAGATTTTAAAGAAAGTTCCATTTGGATCCTTTAAGAAGGTTTTCTAAAATTATGTGAGACCCCCAGTTGATCCCCTTATCTATTTTTTATTGATATAGATTGTGATCCTCAAGGGGGAAATTTTAAATCTTAGCTATATGTATTGATTAAAAAAGGGGTTGTTTATTATGAGGGTGTAAGAGGTGAGATGAGGTTTATTTCAAATGATTTTAAATTTTTTATGTAATGATATTGTGTTATTTTTTATTCCCACCTCAAATAATTAATTTCATGAGAATCCTAGGGAGTTTATAGATGACCTAGATGAGTGCCCCCCCCATAGTTTATATTACGCTGTAGATAGGGGATTGTGGCTTATGGATGTTGATAAATCCTAGGAAGGATTGTGTTCTATGGATTACAAGAAATCCATGGATGGATTATATAGACCGGTTAGTTATTTAAGACTACCAGGATCATAGAGAGGTTCTTTAGTGCTGACCTAGTGTACCATTGGCCAGTTCTGGTATGTATTACTTGAGGCCTAGGATGTTTCCCATGATTCATAGTTCCTATTGGGAAACTCATTAGGGGATACCATTATATACCTTGTTTTTATCACCTATATTTTTATTAGTTTTCATGGAACCGTTACTTTGGTTTTTTACCTTGTCACGTTTTATCGATATCTTGGTTCTTGTGTGAATTTACATTCCATTTCAGTAGTGATTTTGGTTTACTTTAAAATCAATTTATAAAAGGTTTTTGAAATTGATTTAAAAAGGAAAGTGGTGTGTATTTCATAAAAAATTATGTTTGGGTAATGTTATGGTAAGAGATAATATATTTGGATTATTCTCAAAAATGTAATAAAGGATCTTCTTCTATGGTTTAAAAATGTTTTTATAAAAATGTTTTGGATCCATCCCCATGTATTCTACAGAAGATGTTTGTAAAAAGTGGCGATGGAATGTTATTTATTTTATTTATATCATGAGAAAAATATATTTTTCTAAATATATTTAAAACTATCATTTAAGAAATTAATTTTTAAAGGAATTTCACAGATAGTTTGGTGAAATCCTACTAGCTATGTTTAGCTCACACCCTACATACACCATTGGGTGTATGAAACTCCCATGTCTTATTTTATGTTCCTAGTCTCTAGTCTCTTTTAGGGTCAGTGTTCAGGTTTTCTGTGGTTTTTTAGATTTGTGATGTGGTGAGTGACCATGGGTCACATGAAGATACTTAGTTTTCATTTGATTTTGGTTTTTATCATCTTTTTGGGATGCGCATATATAAGACTTATCATCATAGACATTTATTTTGGATTAATATTATGTGATGCTTAGATTAAATTTATTTTATGAATTAATTCAATTTATGAGTGATATTTATTATCATTATTGTAGATTACTTTATTTGGTTATTTCATTATTATTGGAAATGTTTATTTATTGCATGGGTGTCTGATACTTTGATAGGTCATACCAGATTTCTGGGAGTGATCCTTGATGTGGTTACTTGGATTAAAAGGTTAAAATCATTCCCAAACTATATGTTCTTGATACTCAGTCACAATATTATTGACCATATGGATCGGAAACACCCTATGGGCCTAGTGACGGACCAGGTTAGGTGACTTGTCAGGTCATCCCATGTCGATTTGTTAAAAATAGTATCAAAGCTAGGTTCTCAATAGAGGACTAGATTTTGGAATCACTCTCTTATTGTTTGGGGAGTCTGGTATATTGGATATAGGGACACCATGAATTGAGAGGTAGGTGTGAGGAGAGACTAGTTAACTCTTTCTCTCCTAGAGCCTTTAATTTCCATAGGTAGTTGGGTTTTGGTTTCTATTTTGATTATTCTTATTGAATTGAAATTTGTGGTTATAGTTGTATTTTGATCCTCATTAGAATTGTATGAATTGACTTGGGGTTTGTTCTTGGTATTTTGGGGTGAGATAGAAGATGTAATCAATGATATAATGTTGACATACATAGCCTAATAAACCATGCAATTAATAAGTTCTTGATATTGGAAACGTTTCATGAATTATTTCATTATTTTCCATGGTTCATCAAACCATGTGACCACGTCAAGTATAGTTCCACATCCCATTTAGTTTTTTTATTTAGTGTAGTGACCCCGAACTCAGTAGCTCGGAGTCAGTGATTGCTTTATAACATTGGTATAATATACATGGAATCGCATCCCAATGGACTGAGTATTTTAGTAATATTGGAGAACTAGATACATACTTGATATCCATTTTACATTGGAAATAGAAAACAAAACATAATACATAACAAAATATAATAAATTTTATCCTTGAAAACTCATTCAAATATCTCTTTCTATAACTTGGGGAAAGGAAAAAAATAAGGGTGAGTTCAAATGATTAGTAAGGGTTAAGTACAACAGAATATAATCATGAATCAATAAGCATAATTAAAATAACATGGCAAATAACTAATTACACATTGAATTTAAATAACTGGATAAGGCATAATCGATATGGAAAGGTACATAATTGAAAACACATGACATTTAATTAATAAAATGAAAATTAAATGCATATAGAGATAATATCATAGTGAAAGTATCCTGGATAATAATAAGTGAACTCTTAATGAAGGAAATGGTTAATTATTGGACAAAATGTCTTAGGCACATGATACCTCTACCGTCAAGACATTTGACAAGATAGTTTAAACTATAGGTAAAAACATATTTAATTTACCCAACTGATTTTTATCATGAGACCCACCGATGTATTGAGGGGCTATATAATTTTGGGCCCCACCAATCACTATAGGTATAAATCATTTCTCATATATATAATAATATATTTAATTCATGAATTGATATTCCTTATCATCTAATATCTGTATTGATTAAAAGATATAGATTTATCA
Organism: Viscum album; assembly: GCA_963277665.1. Classification (NCBI taxonomy): domain Eukaryota; kingdom Viridiplantae; phylum Streptophyta; class Magnoliopsida; order Santalales; family Viscaceae; genus Viscum; species Viscum album. Next base: position 1,380,449,985 of record OY728143.1, on the reverse strand, counting down.
ATATTTCCCATGTTTATTAGATAACTTTAAAAGTTAATACCATATGTAATAATGGTATACAGTTTAGAAAATAATCATATCCATCATGAAATAATATATAAATTTAAGATAAATTTAATGTCTACAGAAAAATGATCACAAGAAAGTGATTGTTTCAAGAGAATGTTAACAATCACATAAGAAAATGAAATTGTACAATAACTTTTACCATTTGGTAATTTTCAGGTTAAATACACTTGGATGAAATGATTCAAAGTGAAACTTAAAATACCATGAATTATGAATTAATCATGATATTACATGTCCAAGTGGTAGTATATACACCACATAAGAGTGAATTGGTGCATAATAAAAAATATATCTCAATGGAATGTAAATTGAGATGAAATCCATTACCTCGGGATTTATTTTGGTTTTACATGCTTTAAAATCCTGTATAGTTATTTTAAACATGTTATTAACTTATACCAGAACCATATTAATAATTATGATATCATATATAGTATCCTTTTATAACATCTTGTGACCTGTTCATTAATAATCATTCACTATTTTCATTGTTTCGGGTGTTAATTGTCTTGTTTTATCATTCTTGTTTCATCATGAAAGATCTATTTATTTTTAATATTATATATTTTTATCATATTTATAATAATAAACTTGAAATAATTTTCATATTTATACATCAATTATACTTTTAAACCCAATCATGAATTATGGTTATGAAAAATTAAGTATGTTACAATCATGGAGATGGTAGGTCATACATACGCATGAGTTACATTTTTATTTTTCAAATATCATTATGGAAAAGAGGTAATGTAACACCCCAAGATTTCATGGTACGTTATCTCTTAAAAGTAATTCGATAACTTGTGATATACACAACACTGAGTTCGAGTGCACCACGACTTACCAAACTAGCCTTTCAAAAAGCGGTTATGAATAGTATTAACTTAATTTTAAATTTTATATACTTAATATAATTTTAGAATCCATATTATGTATTTCATATACATAATATAAGAACAAATTTATTTTTTTAAGATAAAAGAAGCATTTTCCCAAAAATGAAATTTTACCGCATTTTAATGGCGAACCCTTTTTAAACCCAATATTTGACACTTTTATATATTAAATTTAATGAAATTAAATTCTTTTTTAGAATTGGAACCTAATAATTTATTTTGGATAAATTTTTCGGACTTTTCTTAAAACTTTCAATTTTTGATGAATAGTGAAAAATACAAAATTTTAATTAAAAACGACTTTTTTAATCGAAATAATTTATAGTGTTAAATTATACATTTGAATGGTTTTTAAGTATAATTAGATTATATTTTTATCATTTAATATAATTTATGTCATTGGATGTAAATTCACATTTAAACTAGGTAAAAACAAGTGTCAATCTTTTGATAGTTATTATTTCTTAAAAACACGCTTTTTGTTTTGACAATGGGAATTAATTTTAAATTAATTTCTTTAACTCATGTGTTTTGAATTTGGAAAAATGGATCCCATATTTAGAATCAGGAGGTACAAATTGTGTAAATAGGTAACTTTTATTTTTAGAAATTATGAATAATTACTTCGGTAGATATTTTATTTACCATGGTTAAAGGGGTAAATCTGGTAAATAAGGGTAAAAAAATAAAATTATAATAATATTAAATTTCCCTAAAACATGTCTTAAGAATATTGGTTGATACATGTCTGACCATGGGCATCCTTGAGTCGATTTTGGGATCACATGGAGCCACTTTAGAGTGATAATGACACTTTATATTAATTAATCTAAAGTAAAGGAAAAAATGACGTAAACGTATATCTTTTAGTAAAACAATTTTACATGGATTTATATAAGTTATACTTTAGACTATAAATATTCATCTGAAATCTAAAACTATTTCCTAAATCATGGTGTTTTTTTTTAATTTTTAGACATCAAATAAATAAAATTATTTATGACACAATAATGATGCAGTGTTTACCTCATTAATGAATGATTTAAATAAATGAGATTATAAAAATTAAAACAATATCCAAAACCTGTACAATTATTAATGGATGATTTTATTTGAAAAATTAGTCATCTTATCTTTAACTTTAATCAGTTTTGGAACTTTATAAACCGAAAATCATTATATAATAAAATAATATTTTCAAACTTTCCTAAAGAGTCCCTCCTCCCCCTTATTAAAAGTCCTCACCTCTAACCCATTTATCACACCTCTAAAGCCCCTTTTATCATCCAAAATAGGCCCAATTAATCTCCCTACATCTCTATGTTCCTATTATAATCCTTAACTTGGGAATAAGTCACTTAAAGGAAACCTTTTGGTTCAAACCAAAAAGAGTTACCCGATTTTAAGGTAACATCTCCTATTAAGTTCTTTTCTTTTACTTCTACAACCCCCTAAACTCTCTTTATTAATTTATTTTATAACAACACCATTATCCTCAATATACTAGGTTTTTTTTATGAGAATTATTTTAACTACACTTACACACACCTCCATATAATGGGTATAGAACATAATGTTTCTGTGGACGGTGAACTATTGCCTCACGAAACAATGATTGTTCAATCTTCTACTACCACCTCTTATGGTGACCATTATGATGGAACTATAATTATATATGATAATTATTTTTTCTATAAGATTCTTTAATTCTCTATTATATCATACCTTCATTCTTTTCATGTTGTATATATATGATAATTTCATTTGAGGAAGTGCGGACTACCGCCCCCTCAATGTGATATGACTCGTTCATATCATACATGGAACATATAAATTATGGTGTTAATGAACATACATAATGTATATAAAATTTTATATTATACTTTAATTATAATATATCTATGTATTATTATGTTTTCATTCCATTAAATATAAAATAGAAATGAAAGTAGTGTTCATGTGTACGTATGGCTTACCGTCTCCATGAATGGTGCGTTTCATTTAATAACTTCAAATGATATGGAATATTATAAATACATATACACTATATATATATGATATATATGATATCTAAATCCTGAATATAACTATTTAGATAATGTAATTTTGACCACATGGACAATTTGTAATTATAACAAGTTTGTTTTTGACTAAAGTTCTGAACATCGACAAAATGTCTGATATGAACTCAAACAATTAACTAATTGTTATAGAATGGTAATAAGTGATATAAAAGTAATAATTAAATTTAAAAAATTATTAATTAAGTATAAATTAACTTAAATTTATTATTCATGAATAACACAAAACATACGAGTCAATTCGGACACGAGGTAAGGGGTTTCTTATCTCACTTTTAATTCAGTGAGATTTCCATTGTTCGACACTTATTTATTACATATTGTGTATTGTGTACTGAAATTTGATATATATTATCATGATCCTATTTATATTCATGTTATTCTAGGATTCATTTGGTGCTTATTAACTTTTTCCATTCGAATCGATTGATTACAACGTGGTGAGTGGTTTTCATCTCACCTCTTATTCTCGTGAGCTTCATCCTATATTGCCACTATTTCCTTTTGTGTGGTGTATGTACTACCCCATGATTTTATTATTGGTGTAATATACTTTAATTTATTTTTATTTAAATCTTCATTGTATGATCCTTCTTTCATGGGGTGTATGTTTCGTAAGTTACCAAATCAGTAAGGGAATTTCAATTTTCAATTTCCACTCATTGGGATTTACGCATACTTCATTGATTATTTTAATCCAAGATTATGTGTGGAATAACTATTTCTTATTTATGTAGTAATTTCAACTCCCCTTTGTGTGGATATACTTTTGATACACATAATCACTCCATTTATAATTTCTCAAGTCTTTGATATGAACTTGATAAGAGTAATCTTAACTCAATTTCCATTCATTGAGTTCAACATCCAAGTCATTGGTGTTATTTTTAAAAGAATATATGTGAATGTCCTATGATTTATTTACACTGAATATAAAATCATATTGAGTGTATTTATATTTTTCACACATAATTATGTCATTTATTTATCCTTAACCTAAAGATACAGTCTTTTTAAGGGACTTTATCTCAATTTACATTCCATTGAGACTTCTTTGTTGTTATGCGCCAATTCACTTTTATATGGTGTATATACTATACTTTGACATATTATATCATGAATACCTTTATTCTCATGATATTATAAATTTTTGATTACCTCAATTATTTGTATTCAATAATCTCTCATTTGGTAAGGAACTCTAACTAAAATATCATTTTGAATGTTATAAAGATTTATTCTTCTAAATCTTTCTCATTAATGTCCATGTTTTAAAAATGGTTTTGAGGATTTATTTATATGAACATTAATGTTTTAAAATTAAAATTCCTTTTAAAAATTTTAAAGTGGTATGGGACACTTTGATTCAAAATTCTATTTTAAACAGCTTCTTAATAAATATTGATACTTTTAAATGTTTTCAAGAAAAAGGGGGATATTTCTCTCAAATAGTTTTGATGATTATTTTCATCTATGTCAATATCCTTCTTTATTCTCTATTGAGGTTAATTTGTTATTATACAATATTCTATATTTAATTTAATGAGTTATTTTTGATTGTGGATGTGCTATTTTTATACTATTCGTGGTTTATAGATAAAGTATTGACATTTCGTATGCTAGTTTTAGTATGAATGTTTATGTTATGTTTCAACCTTTTCATATGAGGAATGCATTGGACTTAATAAGTGACGAGTGGAGACCGCTATAGCTCCTCAATGCATCTATAGGTTTCATGAGACAAACTAGTGTCTTGGCACAAGGCCTTGACAAAATATTATTTGTAGTCTTGGCATGAGGCCTTGACTACGTGGTTATGATGTCCGACATTTTTCATTCCATCATTATGAAATTATCTATTGATGTTATATGTGATTATTTGACTAGTAGAATATCTATATGAATAAGTAAATGGAATTATTTGATTTATATTTTCCATATTATTCTGAAGATTAATTTTATAAGGCTTTTGTTTTAGTTTTATACATTTCCTTAAATGTTTATGCTTATTTATGATAGTTTCCACTATATTGTTATCCTTACTGAGCATCTGATCTCACCCATTTCTTATGTTTTATTTTTCCCAGTATGTAAAGAAGTAAATTATGATTAATCTACAGGGATAGTCCAAGGATTTGAGTGTGTTCAAAGGGGACACAATGTTGTTTTTCTTTATTTCATGATGTAATGTAAAACTTATGTATGTATCTAGTACTTCCAAGGCTACTAAACTGATCGGTATTTCAGGAAATTATTCCTTGTATCATTCCAATGTTATGTAATAAAAAACTAACTCTGGGTAACTAGGGTCGGGGCATTACAGTCGGCATTAGAGGAAGTTTAGTATAGACCTTGGAAACTAGATTTAGATAAACTCTGATTAGAGCACATTAACCTAAGATAGACTTTGAGGATTAGTATAGAATAACTTACTAGAATTTGGGTAATGTAGAAATTTTGTGTATTTTCTAAGCAATACATCCCTTTCTGGATATGATCAGGTAGAGGCAGCTCTAGCACAGATGTACCTAGGAGTGAAAACTCTGAAAAGGAGCTTTGGGCTTAACCTGGGGTATCTTGGTACACGAAAATGGGCCTTGCTGCACTCTTGGTTACAACACTCCTGGGGAATATGCTTAGGATAATTCATGTTTTAATTACAAATTTATTTGTTGGATTTTAATATAAGAAGAGAATAAATAACTTTGGTTAATACTAAGGTGTTTTATATTGAAAATAAGTTATCATGATATTATCTAAATGATTTTATGGCTATTGTTACTTACACAATGCTTTCTGGTTTTAGTCAATGACTGGATTCCAAGGAAGTCATAGTAACATTGAACATGATGTACAAGGTGGGAACGGTGGTGGAAATGAGAAATGAAATGGGATTTTGATAGGTGTAAAAGATATCATGTTAATGTCATATCAGTTTTCTAAAAATATGGTCAACACCATATATATTAACCTACTCCCTGAATCAAAAAAGAAGAGAAAGGTGGTGAATGATAAGAGCTCCAGTAGTTGAGACCATAGAGAAACGAAAGATCATTTTCCATCTTACAGAAAATGTGTAAGGAGACACCCAGGAAAGTGTCTCAACGAAACAAATAAATGCTTTATGTGTGGGAAAGAAGGTCATAAAGTAAAAAATTATCAAGGAAAAATAAAGTGTACTATGGAAGAAAATAAAAATTATCCCAAGAATCCATTTACGGTCATTTTCCGTAAATGTAGGGGACCTGGGCATTACCTGAGTCAATGCCTTATTTTATAGGATATACTCTTGGTTAAGGAAGAGACTATGTGGAAATAAATGGATGGTGAAATGTTTAAAAGTATTAGTGCTCTTCGTTGATGGGATTACTTTGGATGACTTTTCTCTTGTATGTGTAACCCTACAGTTTGTTATGTGAAAATAAAATTCGAGGAAGAATTATCTTTTTTTTGGATATAGTTATAAATAACCATTTGGGTTTATCTGATCCTTGAATTTGAGGTAATTACAGGTTTTTAATTTTTATGATGAAAATGCGAGGTATGAGATAACATTTATAGTTAAATTATGTTATGGTTATTTTGATGAATTTATCTCATTTTGGGAATGTTATAAAATATAGTTTTTGAAAAAGGACAACACACAGACTGTGTGAAAACCCATCATGTCGGACAAAGCTGTAGGAATCGAACCCACAACCAAAGTGCAACTGGGATTTATCGCTTACCACTGGACTACGTGAAGTCCACGGTTAGTGTGACTAATTATTTTTAGTTAAATGAATTTATTGATCAATAATAAGTTGATTTTGGATCTTATGTTTTATAAAATAGATATCCTTAGTGTAGGAAAATGATTTGGTGATTAAGTGATAAATGTTATTTTGGAAGAGGTTCGCTCTGTTGGGAACACTATATGCCTTAAGGAAAATAGAATACTATGGGATTTTATTTGAGGAGTAATGGTGGATTTTTATCTTTGTTTTTATTGTAGATTTATAGAGATTTGGGTTATTTATAGAAATTATTAACCTATCATAGAGAATATGTGATTATGTTAATTACTTTTACGTATGTGACTTTAAGAGTAGTCGATGTTATTTGGAGATACAATTTAACATGGAATACTGCGTAATAAAATTCTTCTGAGTTTTGGGTTTAAATATTAGTTTGGATTATATTGAAATTTTTTATGGAAATTTTTTTATTGAATGGTATTTATTGAACTTTGGGTATTTTTGGTTTAATTTTAGAAATTAATATTAGTACTTCTTTCACTAGAGGATTATCCATTTTGGGGATCATCTAATCTTTTAATAACCATTTTGGTTTTGGTTAATCTCTAAAGAAAAGGGAAATATATAGTTTATCCTTTCTGGATTATGTGATTCTCTATAAGTTGATTCTAGCGCTTCAGGTGTGACCAAGTCATCTTGAATACTCATCATTTAGAGTGAAAGATGAGTTTGTGGTAGGAATTAGTTGAAGGATGAAACTCTACTTGTCAAGTATATTTTTTCTCTTATTATATGAATAAATTAATTTTTAAACTTTAGGTAAGGGATCTTATAACCAAAAATGTGTTATCCTAATTCTTTATGTTTTTTTGAACCGGTGATATTTTAAATCACCATAGATTGATGGCTTTGAGGCCCTCAATTTTACACTTGTTTGTGATTGATGACCTCAAACACTCCCCATAAATATTTATGTTTTTCCTCAAATTATGTGTCTATAATTTCCACTAATGTTCTCATAATCGAGAACATAATTTTTTGGTGACTTTTTCATTTCCATTTCCCTCTTATTAAGACTAAATTTTATTAACCCAATTTTCAATGTGGGTTTTTTACAATGGTGTTTTTCTATTTTTAAACTTTTACTTTCAAAGAACAATTTCAAATTGTGATGACGCAATTTACTGAAGGATGGGAGAATGTAACACCCCAATATTTCATGGTACGTTATCTCTTCAAAGTAATTCAATAACTTGCACTATACGCAACACTGAGTTCTAGCGTACCAGGACTTACCAAACTAGCCTTTCAAAAAGCGGTTATGAATAGTATTAACTAAATTTTTAATTTTATATACTCCATATAATTTTAGAATCCATATTATTTATTTCTTATACATAATATAAGAACAAATTCATTTTTTCATATAAAAGAAGTATTTTTCAAAAAAAGAAATTTTACCGCATTTTAATGGAGAACCCTTTTTAAAACCAATATTTGAAACTTTAATATATTCAATTTAATGAAATTAAATTCATCTTTATAATTGGGACAAAAAAATAGTTTGGATAAATTTTTGGTACTTTTCTGAAAACATTCAATTTTTTATCAATAATGAAAAAGACTAAATTTTAATTAAAAATAACTTTTTTAATCAAAATAATTTATAGTGTTAAATTATACATTTGAATGGTTTTTAAGTATAATTAGATTAAATTTTTATCATTTAATATAATTTAGGTCATTGGATGTAAATTCACATTTAAACTGGACATAAACAAGTGTCAATCTTATGATAGTTATTATTTCTTAAAATTACGCTTTTTGTTTTGACAACGAGAATTAATTTTAAATTAATTTCTTCCACTTATGTGTTTTGAATTTGAAAAAATTTATTCCATATTTTTAATCAAGAGTTTCAAATTCTATAAATAGGTAACTTTTATTTATAGACATTATGAATAATTACTTCGGTAAATATTTTATTTACCATGGTTAAAAGGGTAAATCCGGTAAATAAGGGTAAAAAAATAATATTATAATAATATTAAATTTCCCTAACACATGTACTAACCCTATTTTTTGATACATTTCCGACCATGGGCATTATTGGGTCGATTTTGGGACCCCATGGATCCACTTGAGAGTGATAATGAAACTTTATATTAATTAATTTAAAGTAGAGGCAAAAATGACATAAACATATATCTTTTAGTAAAAAACTTTTTACATAGGGTTATATAAGTCATCTTTTCGACTATAAATATTCATTTTAAAGATAAAAATATTTACTAAATCATGGTATTTTTTTATAATTTTTAGACATCAAATAAATGAAATTATTTATGACACAATAATGATGCAATGTTTACCTCATTAATGAATGATTTAAATAAATGAGATTATAAAAATTAAAACAACATCCAAAACCTATCCAATTATTATTGGATGATTTTATTTCGAACTTGAGTCATCTTATCTTCGATTTTAATAAGTTTTGGAACTTTAAAAACCGACAATCATTATATAATAAAATAATATTTTCAAACTTTCCTAAAGAGCCCCTCCTCCCCTTATTAAAAGTCCTCGCCTCTAACCCATTTCTCACACCTATAAAGCCCCTTTTCTTGTACAAAATCTAACCAATTAATCTCCCTACATCCCTATATTCCTCTTATAATCCTTACCTTAGGAAGAAGTCACTTAAAGGAAGCATTTTGGTTCAAACCAAAGGGAGTTACCTAATTTAAAAGTAACATCTCCTCTTAAGTTCTTTTCTATTATTTTACTTATACAACCCCCTAAACTCTCTTTATCACTTTCCATTATAACAAAAATAGTATACTAAATATACTAGGTTTTTGTTATGAGAATTATTTTAACTACACTTACACACACCTCCATCTAATGGGTATAGAACATAATGTTTCTGTGGACGGTGAACTACTGCCTCACGAAATGATAATTGTTCAATCTTCTACTACCACCTCTTATGGTGGAAATTATGATAGAACTATAATTATATATGATATTTATGATATTTATTTTGTCTATAAGATTATTTAATTCTATTTTATATCATACCTTTATTCTTTCCATGTTGTATATATATGATAATTTCATTTGAGGAAGTGCGGACTACCGCCCCCTCAATGTGATATGACTCGTTCATACCATACATGGAACGTATAAAGGATGGTGTTAATGAACATATGTAATTTATATAAAATATTATATTATACTTTAATTATAATATACCTATTTTTGATGCTCCTTTCATCACAAAATATAAAGATTGGAAAAGGGGATTATCTTAAACTCAGTGTGATTCAACCGTTGGACAAATATAAAAAATTGGCAAAGGAAGGAATAAAGAGAATGTTGCGTAGGGGTCGCGCAAGTGCTAAGATGGTCGTGCAAGTACACTTGCGTGCTGCAATGGTCACGCAATTACACTTGCGTGTCTCAATGGTCGCACAAGTACACTTGAGCGCCCTAAAGGATAACCGCCCAGGGTCTTCTCTAGCCTATAAATAGACCCTGTGGGCCCCCCATTTAAAGAGGAATTTTTTTTTCAGAAACTCATATTTGAGCTCCCGGTGCCCTAGTCTCTTCTCAAAGCTTATGAAACACTTCTAAGGTAATTTCATACCTAGAACGGAAGATCTAAAGAGGGGTAGGAAGGCCTAAGTTTTGAAACTCATCAACACTTGCGCGCCTGAGTGGCTAGCCCTTAAGGGAAATGGAAACACTAGCGCGCCGCCTAACTCCTTCAATAGAACTTGCGCACCACTCTTCTAGAAGAACCTCAAGATGATTCTAAAGGATTTAACCAAGATTCACTCAAGTATTACCCTACTGGTTAACCATCGTGCAAGTACCCATGTGTGGCGCAGGTATACCTACGCGACCAGGACTTGCGCGCCCACGCAGTACCAGCGTGCCTACCAGAACTTTCATGCCCCTGCCTTTTTGGGTTCCCTTCTTGCCCATTTCACCCCTCCTAAGACATTCCACCTCTCCTATTCAAGATTTAGTCTTCAAGATACTCTTCAAATCCATTGATGGCATGATTTCTTGATTTGACTTCCTTATCTGAAAGTAATTCTGTGGAATATCTCTCAAAACCTAGTTATTTACACATATTTATGTCACTAAAGATTGATATTTCGTTCATTCAACCTCATCCTTTAAGATGAGAGAACTCATTAACTTGGGCCTCATTTTCAGGAATAAGCCCCAGTCATAATCATTAACCTAGGCCTCCTTTTCAGGAATAATCCCCAGTCATAATTCTTAATATGGGCCTTCTCTTCAGGAGTAATCCCCAGTCATAATTTCCAAATATGGGTATCCTCCTCAGGAGTAAGCCCCAATCTCAAATTTGGGAATCCTCCTCAGGAGTAATCCCCAACCATAATTCTCTTCACCTGGGCCTCCTTTTCAGGAGTAATCCCCAGTCCCCTAATTTGGGAATCCTTCTCAGGAGTAAGCCCCAACCATAATTCTCTTAACCTAGGCCTCCTTTTTATGAGTAAGCCTCAGTCCCCTAATTTGGGCATCCTCCTCAGGAGTAAGCCCCAACCATAATTCTATTAACCTGGGCCTCCTTTTCAGGTATAAGCCCCAGTCATAATCATTAACCTGGGCCTCCTTTTCAGGAGTAAGCCCCAGTCATAATTTTTAATTATGGGCATCCTCCTTAGAAGTAAGCCCCAATTCCTCATTAATTTGGGCATCCTCCTCAGGAGTAAGGCCCAACCATAATTCTCTTAACAGGGGCCTCCTTTTCAGGAGTAAGCCCGAGTCCCCTAATTTGGGCATCCTCCTCAGGAGTAAGCCCCAACCATAATTCTATTTACCTGGGCCTCCTTTTTAGAAATAATCCCTAGTCATAATCATTAACTTGGGCCTCCTTTTCAGGAATAATCCCCAGTCATAATCATTAACCTGGGCCTCCTTTTCAGGAATAAGCCCCAGTCATAAATATGGGCATCCTCTTCCGGAGTAAGCCCCAAGTCCCTTAATTTTTCAAGTCTCTTAACCTGGGCCTCTTTTTCAGGAGTAAGACCCAGTCTTAATTCCTCTTAACCAGTCCTAATTTACCTTTAATCTGGGATTCATTCTCAGGAGTAAAAACCAAATCATAAGTCCTCTCCTAATTTGGACCTCCTTTTCAAAAGTAAGCCATAAGTTAGAGTATTCAAATCTCCATGGAGCACATATACCTTTATGGACCTTGTTCCTGGATTTCTTCCCTGAAGTAAATCCTAATCTTCATTTATCTGGGTAGTCATACATACATAAGTCCCACATTATTTCTTATGATTTCATCTTTCATGGAAAAATTGTTTGATTTTTACCAATACCTCTTGTTTCTCACACCGAGCATGACTCACATGATCTTAGAGTGTAAAAGTAATTATGGAATCCTTCTTTGAGCCATCAATCATAAACATCATACTCCCTTACTCGAACTACATGGGTTCTGATTCCTTTTCTAAACAAAGGATATGTAGGTAGCCCATCTGCAGGTTCGATCCCAACTCTGAAATAATCCATGTCCTTCTGAATAACAATAAACTTCAAGTGCCCTACTAAGTGGCTTTAAAACCAGTATGGTCATCATAATGACCAAGAGACTTTTATGTATCAAAGGATACCATTGACTAAGAATCTCTAACAAATACAGATGATTCTCTATCGATGAAGAACCTAGAGTACATATAAAAGATTCTCTAAATTTCCTACATATTTAATCATTGATTGTCAGATCTGAAAGAAAGATCATTTTATTCTTGGTAATGTAATAAGGATTCACGAACATAACTTAAATCTATAAAGAGGGTCCCGGAGTAGACAATAATTCCCCTCAAAAAGGTGTGATGAGTCCGACCTCCCATCCTCTCAACCAATGCAAATTCCTAAGCCTCATCAGTCCACAAACTAATGAGCACCTAACTTAGGAAAGTAGGTCCAAATGGATGTGGAATCATTATATGTTTCCGGTTCTACGAATAAACCCGTTAGAAACCGATTGGAATGTTTGAACCTTCAATCAAGGAGGTCATCCCCAAATTCTGAGGGAAACAAAAAATGGTGAACCCGATGTGAAACCTTAACCAAGTTAAAATGATGTTTTACCTATTTGTTAGGCCCCTATTTAAAACTCAATGAGAGGGCCAACAAAAACAATCATTGACATATGTGCTCATCCAAAAGATGTAGTGGATGAATTTATATTGATTACGTCTGTTATATCAAAACAGGCACTCTTTTTTCAAGATTTTCTGCATTCTAAGAAATGGATGCTCTCAAGTTCACACCTGTGAATACCGCTGCTGCAAATTCCACTGCTGCTACTCCTGCTGGATCGTCGTCCGCTCTGAGGACGATATCACCTACTCAGCATCTTCAACAATGGGTATCAAATGAGCTGGTTAAGGAGTACCATCAACATGGTACCATCCCAACTCTGGAGGCTGCCCGATAAGGCCTCCAAGTGAACAACTCACACTGGTCGTCAGGACAATGATTATAACGACCCATACTTTACATACATTGTTAATACTTCAAAATTTAAGCACACTTATTACAACATATGACAAAACCACAAAGGACCGTATAGGTATAGTGTCTTTAGAAACTGGGAAACATAAACAACTGGTTCATAAATCTTCTACAGTGTCTCCCATTTATTTCATCATATCTAGGGTCCCTTTTAGCATATTCTACTTAATATCCATCTTCCTGACCTGGGGAGAAGAAAACATGAAAGGGTGAGCTCAAATGCTCAGCAAGGGCAAATAAAGGAAATAAAAATCATATCATATCTTTTTTGAAAATCATAACCTGCAGAAGAGATCATAAAATCTTAACATGGAACAAATCATAGAAGTGAAAATGAGATCCCCATAATCATAACATGAAACTTGAAACTTTGTGGCATGCACACATAATCATGGAAAATCATTTCTTGTTAGTCATGACTCATTGCCAAGACAATCTTAGTGGACAAAGTCCCTTTCTGAACCGAGTCACCCTCGTTCCAGTCCTGTTTCACTGAACCGGTATAACCTACCGTTCCAGCCATGTCTATCTCATGAGATATAAAATCTTTACCCAGTGCATTGGAGGGAGATATAGGTCCCACCCATCTCATAATGATACCATTCTTATGTGTTCCACAAAATCATAAACCATACATCATTGCATAACCCATGTAATAAAAATGGGAATCTTAAACATCATGACATCATAAAACAATTCATATACGATAAATGAATTCATAAAATTAATTCCATCACAACATAATAAAATCAATGTAATAATAGGTATATAAATAGAACCCTTTATTAAGTTATATGGAAAATAATTTTGATAAAACACTTGAACTCTATTCTTGAGGAAAATATCATTTCTACTTCAAAAATACTTTTCCTTTCTTAACATGTCATAAAATTCTAAACTAAAAGAAGATGATTAAAAATAAACTTGAAAACTTGTAAAGGAAGCTTCTTGGAAATAATTTTTTAAAAATCCATTCATGCCGTATAAGTAAAAAAACATTCTTCGTACTTTTGTCGGAAAAGTCAAAAAGTACCTCGTACGAAAAAACGACAAAAGATTCCTTTCATATCCTTTACTAAAAACTAACTGAAGGGTAAAATTGAATTTAAACAATTGTAGGTGGATGGAAATAATATTACATATTTAGGAAACATGGATTTGGATGATAAAATACACCCCAGTAAATTTCAAAGTATAGACAGTCTCGGATAAAAATGAGATTGTGATATTTCCCTTACCTTAGGTCCGATTTGCTTTGTATGTGTCCGAAGCTCCTGTATAATGGTTTAAATAATGTTATTGACTTATTCCAGAATCATACATATTGATATGATATCATATATGGTCATATTATTAGCTTTTTGTTAGTAATATTTCATTGTTACTTGTTACTCGGGTCTTTATTGCCTTTTGTTCTTATGCGTGTTTTGCCGAAAAAATTCTTATTCTTCTTTTAAGGTTATAGATACCTTATATCCATAATGGTATTAGTGTAACATATATCATATTTATTCCTTCAATTCATTTATATAATTACTATGTAATGATGATCATGTAGAACGAGTCGCATCACATCGTGGAGACGGTATTCCGTACGTACGCACGAGTGATGATATCGTTCCTATGATCATGGAATTGTATTGGAGTATATGTATATTATTTCAGTATAAATATTACTTTATAATAATCATAAATAGTTACTCATTACACCATTATACCCATCCTTGTAAGGTGATGGTGGAAAATAGATTACACCACGGCGTGGAGACGGTATTCCGTACGTACGCACGCGCGGTGATTTCATTTTTCCGTAGGATGGATAGAAGGTAAATTAGGGTTGTTTCATATTTATAATAACATATCAGTATGTAATTAATACTTATGTTATTACTTTATCATGAAACAACTAAAGAAGAAGAAGTTGAAGAAGAAAGAAATTGAAAAGATCGGTAATGGATATTACCTCTTCTTTGGAACGCTTCTTTGAATCCTCCACTTAGGGAACTAAGATTGGTCTTTTAAGAAGACCAGGACCTCTAGGATTATTCTAGGGAAGTGTATAGGAGAAAATGTCAGGGGTTGGCCGAGCTTGAGTGCTCAAATTGGTGTGAGGAGGAGGGGGAGGAGGTTCCCTTTTATAAGGGAGGAGAGGGGCACCTTAGGAATATCTCAAAATATTATTTTATATTAAAGTCAAAATCGGTTTATAATGGTTCCAAAGGGTCTTATTTCGAAGATAAAGTGGGGATGGGTCTAAATCCTATCAACAAATATGATTTAGACAAGTTTAGGGTATTATTTTAACCTTATCAATTAGATTTAACTCTAAGTTAAATAATTTAACTTTTACCGTGTCTTTTTGTTTTTTTTCACTATATGGTTAATACACTTACTATAACATGCCAAACGAACCCCAAATTGTTTATTATTAATATATATATCCTTATATAAGTCATTTGGCCGAACCTTAGATTTTTAGGAATAAAATAACAATTAGTAATATAATATTTGATTTAAAAACTATTTTGTGTCAATTTTGACACTATTTGATATATGATTTTTGTGAAAGTCATAACAGAATTAAATGTTCGAACCAAGTTGATGAAATCAACACTAATATATCATAGTAACCTAGAAAATTAGTGTAATTCATAAAAAGTCTCAAATTACATTTATTTTGGTGTTTATAACATCAATTATGTCAATATTTCATTAATAAGATAATTACTGCATCATCATTGTGTCATAAATAAATTAAATAATTTAATGTCTAAAAATTATAAATAAAATACCATCATGTAGGAAACCTTTTTAGATTTCTAATTAATATTTATAGTCGAATTTATATTATGTATAACCCCATATTAAAAATGTTTTAGTTATTAAACTTTGATTTTAACTATTTTAACTATTCATTAAATAAAATAATATTAAATGTCATAATCTAATCCAAGTGGACCTAAATGGTCATATTATATTCATAAGGTTTTTTTTGGTCGAACTACACTTATCCAATAGAATTAGGACATGTGTTAGGGTAATAGTAATATCATATTTACCCTTAGTTACCCTATTTACTATTAACCGTGGTAAAAAAAAAGTAAAAAGTTACTATTCACCAAAAATTATTTTCATCTCATTGAACCACATTTTAGTCCTTGATATTAACCGTGTCAGTCGAATTTTCAAAATTCCATTCACAGAAGCGGTAAAATTAAGTTTTATGCAAAATTCAGTTTTTAACCTACCACTTAGTGGTTTCACTATTCATCAAAAATTGAAAGTTTTCAGAAAAATACCAAAATTTTACCTTAGGCTAATTTCGGTATTCCGAATCCAAAAATGAAGTCCATTTTGAAAAATAAAATTTATAAAATTTAAAAAAGTGGTTATTACTATTCATAACGGCTAGTTTTAATAATATTTTAATAGCATATCTTTGTTTAGTGAAACTCGGTATTGCGTACGACGCAAGCTATCGAGGAAGGTTGCAATTGCGTGTAAAGTAAGCCAAGCAAGTGTGTAGTGAAAGATTCTTTTGATGATATATAAAAAACAAAATATTACTCATAAAAATCCCGGGTGTTACATTCTACCCCCCTTAAAAAGAATTTCGCCCTCGAAATTCGTCACTTTGTAACAAACAGATGAGGATACTTCTCCCTCATCATATTCTCAAGCTCCCATGTAGCTTCTTCAAGTTGGTGGTTCCTCCATAAAACTTTCACCAAGCGAGTGGTCTTGTTTCGTAGGACTTTTTCACTACGATCCAGAATCTCTATCGGTTGTTCTTCATAAGAAAGATCTTGCTCTAGCGGTACAACTTCTGAGCTGAGTACATGTGAAGGATCAGGTATGTACTTTCTCAGGAGAGATACATGGAACACATCGTGAACTTGAGAGAGATTCGGTGGAAGCGCCAATCGGTAAGCTACCTTTCCAACACGATCCAGTATTTCGAAAGGACCGATATATCTAGGGTTCAACTTCCCCTTCTTTCCAAATCTCATAACCCTCTTCCAGGGAGATATTCATAAGAACACTTTATCACCCACTTCAAACTCTAGGTCTTTTCTTCGGTTGTCGGCATAAATTTTCTGTCGACTCTGAGCTGCTCTTATGTGTTGTTGAATAGATCTGACCTTTTCTGCCATTTCATCTATGAGATCAGGTCCTAATAGCTTTCTTTCCCCAACATCATCCCAGCAAGTTGGAGTCCTGCATTTCTTTCCATAGAGAGCTTCATAAGGAGCCATATGAATACTGGAGTGAAAGCTATTATTATAAGAAAATTCCACCAAAGTTAGGTGTTGATCCCAACCTCCTTTGAAATCCATAGAGCAAGCTCTCAACATATCTTCTAGGGTTTGAATTGTTCTCTCAGACTGACCGTCTGTCTGAGGATGATAAGCAGTGCTGAAACTCAACTCTGTATCCAGAGTATGCTGAAGACTTCGCCAGAACTTCGAGGTAAATCTCGGATCCCGATCAGATATAATAGAAAGTGGTACTCTATGTAATCTTACCACTTCCTTTACATATATCCTGGAAAGCTGATCTAGAGAGAAATCCTCTCTCATAGCAATGAAGTGTGCAGACTTTGTAAGACGATCAACTATGACCCAAATAGCATTATTGCCTTTGGATGTTCTAGGAAGTCCTGTAACAAAGTCCATAGTGATGTTTTCCCATTTCCATTCGGGTATGGGTAATGGTTGTAACATCCCCTTAGGCTTCTGTCTCTCAGCTTTAACTTATTGACAAACCAAACATCGAGAGACATATTCAGCAACATCTCTTTTCATGCCATCCCACCAGAAGTACTCTTTCAGGTCCCTATACATCTTCGTGCTTCCAGGATGAATAGAGAATGATGAACTATGAGCCTCATCCAGCAGCTCCTTCTTTAATTCGGGGATGGGAGGAACACAAACCTGATTCCTGAACTTTATTATCCCATCACAATCAAGGTTGAATTCAGGAACATTTCTCACCTTCTTTTGTAACTCGACATCTTCTTTCTGTGCCTCTTTAATCTTCACATGTATAGATGGTTGAACATTCATTTGAGAAAGATAAGATTTTTCCCTTTCCATTATAATTCCAAGATCCATCCTTTGTAAATCCATAAATATTGGATCTTTTGTGGTCCTCATCATGGATAAACTAGCATGGTCTTGTCGACTTAATGCATCTGCCACCTTGTTTGCTTTCCCAGGGTGGTAATGGATTGAGCAGTCATAATCCTTAATCAGCTCTAACCATCTTCTTTGACACATATTCAGCTCCTTTTGTGTGAAAATATACTTTAAACTTTTATGATCAGTATAAATATCACACCTTTCACCATAAAGGTAATGCCTCCAAATCTTTAATGCAAATATTACCGCAGCCAACTCCAAATCATGAGTTGGGTAATTTTTCTCATGGATTTTCAACTGTCGTGAGGCATAAGCTATCACCATATCATTTTTCATAAGAACACACCCCAATCCCTTCTTTGATGCATCACTGTAGATCACAAACCTTTCTCCACTACAAGGCAGTGTGAGCACAGGTGCACTAGATAACCTTCTTTTCAACTCCTTGAAATTCTCTTCACATTCCTCTGTCCAAACAAACTTAACTCCTTTCCGAGTCAACTTGGTGAGTGGGTTAGATAATCATGAAAAATCTTTTACAAAACGTCGATAATATCCAGCCAAACCAAGAAAACTTCGGATCTCAGTTACTTTTGTTGGTCTTGACCATCTTTCGATAACCTCTATTTTTGCTGGATCCACAGATATCCCCTCTTTTGAGATTATGTGACCCAAAAATGCAACTTTTTTAAGCCAAAATTCACACTTGGTAAATTTGGCATAAAGCTTCTCCTTTCTCAGGGTCTTCAATATAATTATCAAGTGGTCTTCATGCTCTTCCTTGCTCTTTGAATAGACAAGAATATTGTCTATAAAGACTACCACAAATTGATCAAGATAGTCTCTAAAGACTCTATTCATTAGATCCATGAAGATAGCAGGGGCATTAGTAAGACCAAATGGCATCACTATAAATTCATAGTGTCCATACCTTGTATGGAAAGCCGTCTTTGGTATATCCTCCCTTTTGACCCTTAATTGATGATACCCTGAACGAAGATCAATCTTGGAAAAGTATTGAGCTCCGCGTAGTTGGTCAAATAAGTCATCAATGCGTGGGAGAGGATATTTGTTCTTGATAGTGATCTTGTTAAGTTCTCGATAATCAATACAGAGTCTCATTGATCCATCTTTCTTCTTAACAAATAGAACAGGTGCTCCCCAAGGTGACGCACTAGGGCGTATGAATCCCTTATCAAGATTCTCTTGGAGTTGCTTCTTCAATTCCTGCAACTCAACTGGGGCCATTCTATAAGGTGTCTTTGAAATTGGCAAAGCACCGGGTACGAGTTCTATTGAAAACTCAACTTCACGATTTGGTGGAAGACCCGGTAATTCCTCCGGAAAGACATCATCAAACTCCCGTACTATGGGCATATTCTTAATTGTGAGTTTCTCACCAACCATTTGAGATAAATAACCTTCATTTAGTGGAATCAAGACCCATAAGATGGAAGAAATTTCCACTGGAAGGTTATATTCATCCTTGCATCGATAGACGATCGTAGATTGATCTGGAATATGAAATGTGACTTCCCTTCTTTGGCAATTGATATGAGTTCCGTATAAAGAAAGCCAATACATGCCAAGAATCACATCAAATTCCACTATAGGAAGGATCACAAGATTTGCAGGAAGCACTTTCCCACAAACTTCGATCGGAGAAGAATTATAAACTTTTGATGCGATTTATGTGCCATTAGGTGTTGTCACAGCTAACTCAACATCTAATTGTTGAGGTAATACGGTGATACCCTTAGAAAAGTCTTCAGAAACAAAAGAGTGGGTGGATCCAGAATCAAATAAAACATTTGCTACTTTAGAGTGGATGGTAAGTGTACCTTTCACCACTTCGTTATCGTACTCCACATCGCTGATAGAAATTTCATGTGACTTTCCTTTGTCTTTAGCCTTAAGATTTTGTTGACGTCGACCATCATCATCAACCCTTGGATTTGGGCATTGATTGGCATAATGCCCCATCTCCTTGCACTTGAAACATTGAAGTATAGTAGGATCATTCTGTGTATCCCTTCCTTTGTTTGCATCATTAGACATCTTCTTCCCACTATCGCGACATTCAAATGCCCGATGACCTTCCTTTCCACACTTAAAACATTTACTTGTCCCTTTAAGACAACTCCCTCCATGTTTCTTTCCACACTTTGAGCATAAGGGAAAGCTCATCTTCTTTTCAGTGTGCTCTTTAGATTTTCCTTTGAATTCCATCTTCCTCTTCTTATCAAACCCATGTGACTGATGGGTTACTCCAATCTCCATCTCGACTTTGAGAGCACATCGAACGATTTCCTCGTAGCTATTGAAGTCCCTTATGGCTAACGCCCTTCGAAGACTTGGTTTTAAGCCACTAAAGAATCGATCGATCTTACTCTCAGGTTGGATAATAATACCAGAAGCGTACCTTGCAAGTCTTGTAAAATTTGCTTCATAGGTACCAACAGATTCATCATCCCTTTGCTTCAGTTCAAGAAACTCTTTCTCCATCTTTGTTCGGATAATACGAGGGAAGTACTTATTGAAAAATAAGTTCTTGAACTCGTCTCATTCCATAGACTCAACTTCATCCCTTTGCCTCGTATTCTTAATAAGATTCCACCATTGATCAGCATCTCCTTCCAAACGATACACTGCTAGGATGACTTTATCATGTTCAGAACATTGAAGAACTGAAAATATCTTTTCAGTAGTACTAATCCATTATTCAGCAACTAATGGATCAGTAGACCCGCTGAAAGAAGGTGGACGCTGCCTCATGAAGGATTCAACAGAATGTTGCTCCTTCCTTTGCTCGTTTGGAAGTCCTGCATGATTCATAGCTTGAGAAAGTTGTGTGAGCATGGCTACAAGATTTTGCATTCCAGCTCCCATATCGTTTGGTTGCTCAGGGGGACAATCATTGCATTGCCCATCGCATTCCGCATTAACACGGTTCCTTCGGGTTCCAGCCATTGACTAAAACCAAAAAGAATAGTGTGAGCAACAATAATTATAATAGGAAAACCACATAATTCAAGAATAAAATTTTCACGCTTAAGGTCTTATCCTAGGTTATTCATGGACATTTCTAAAACACTAAGATTGTGTTCTATGCTTAGACTTATCCTTATGGTTCTTACTAAGGCTTTCACATCCTAGTTTCCAAAGGTTGACTATACCTTTCCTCTGATACCAACTATAACGACCCATACTTTACATACATAGTTAATACTTCAAAATTTAAGCACACTTATTACAACATATGACAAAACCACAAAGGACCGTATAGGTATAGTGTCTTTAGAAACTGGGAAACATAAACAACTGGTTCATAAATCTTCTACAGTGTCTCCCATTTATTTCATCATATCTAGGGTCCATTTTAGCATATTCTACTTAATATCCATCTTCCTGACCTGGGGAGAAGAAAACATGAAAGGGTGAGCTCAAATGCTCAGCAAGGGCAAATAAAGGAAATAAAAATCATATCATATCTTTTTTTAAAATCATAACCTGCAGAAGACATCATAAAATCTTAACATGGAACAAATAATAGAAGTGAAAATGAGATCCCCATAATCATAACATGAAACTTGAAACTTTGTGGCATGCACACATAATCATGGAAAATCATTTCTTGTTAGTCATGACTCATTGCCAAGACTATCTTAGTGGACAAAGTCCCTTTCTGAACCGAGTCACCCTCGTTCCAGTCCTATTTCACTGAACCGGTATAACCTACCGTTCCAGCCATGTCTATCTCATGAGATATAAAATCTTTACCCAATGCATTGGAGGGAGATATAGGTCCCACCCATCTCATAATGATACCATTCTTATGTGTGCCACAAAATCATAAACCATACATCATTGCATAACCCATGTAATAAAAATGGGAATCTTAAACATCATGACATCATAAAACAATTCATATACGATAAAGGAATTCATAAAATTAATTCCATCACAACATAATAAAATCAATGTAATAATAGGGATAGAAACAGAACCCTTTATTAAGTTAGATGGAAAATAATTTTGATAAAACACTTGAACTCTATTCTTGAGGAAAATATCATTTCTACTTCAAAAATACTTTTCCTTTCTTAACATGTCATAAAATTCTAAACTAAAAGAATTTTATTAAAAATAAACTTGAAAACTTGTAAAGGAAGCTTCTTGGAAATAATGTTTTAAAAATCCATTCATGCCGTATAAGTAAAAAAACATTCTTCGTACTTTTGTCGGAAAAGTCAAAAAGTACCTCATATGAAAAAACGACAAAAGATTCCTTTCATATCCTTTACTAAAAACTAACTGAAGGGTAAAATTGAATTTAAACAATTGTAGGTGGATGGAAATAATATTAAATATTGAGGAAACATGTATTTGGATGATAAAATACACCCCAGTAAATTTCAAAGTATAGACAATCTTGGAAAAAAATGAGATTGTGATATTTCCCTTACCTTAGGTTTGATTTGCTTTGTATGTGTCCGAAGCTCCTGTATAATGGTTTAAATAATGTTATTGACTTATTCCAGAATCATACATATTGATATGATATCATATATGGTCATATTCTTAGCTTCTTGTTAGTAATATTTCATTGTTACTTGTTACTCGGGTCTTTATTGCCTTTTGTTCTTATGCGTGTTTTGCCGAAAAAATTCTTATTCTTCTTTTAAGGTTATAGATACCTTATATCCAGAATGGTATTAGTGTAACATATATCATATTTATTCATTCAATTCATTTATATAATTACTATGTAATGATGATCATGTAGAACGAGTCACATCACATCGTGGAGACGGTATTCCGTACGTACGCACGAGTGATGATATCGTTCCTATGATCATGGAATTGTATTGGAGTATATGTATATTATTTCAGTATCAATATTAATTTATAATAATCATAAATAGTTACTCATTACACCATTATACCCATCCTTGTAAGGTGATGGTGGAAAATAGATTACACCACGGCGTGGAGACGGTATTCCGTACGTACGCACGCGCGGTGATTTCATTTTTCCGTAGGATGGATTGAAGGTGAATTAGGGTTGTTTAATATTTATAATAACATATCAGTATGTAATTAATACTGATTTTATTACTTTATCATGAAACAACTAAAGAAGAAGAAGTTGAAGAAGAAAGAAATTGAAAAGATCGGTAATGGATATTACCTCTTCTTTGGAACGCTTCTTTGAATCCTCCACTTAGGGAACTAAGATTGGTCTTTTAAGAAGACCAGGACCTCTAGGATTATTCTAGGGAAGTGGAGAGGATAAAATGTCAGGGGTTGGCCGAGCTTGAGTGCTCAAATTGGTGTGAGGAGGAGGGGGAGGAGGTGCCCTTTTATAAGGGAGGAGAGGGGCACCTTAGGAATATCTCAAAATATTATTTTATATTAAAGTCAAAATCGGTTTATAATGGTTCCAAAGGGTCTTATTTCGAAGATAAAGTGGGTATGGGTCTAAATCCTATCAACCAATAGGATTTAGACAAGTTTAGGGTATTATTTTAACCTTATCAATTAGATTTAACTCTAAGTTAAATAATTTAACTTTTACCGTGTCTTTTTGTTTTCTTTCACTATATGGTTAATACACTTACTATAACATGCCAAAAGAACCCCAAATTGTTTATTATTAATATATATATCCTTATCTAAGTCATTTGACCGAACCTTAGATTTTTAGGAATAAAATAACAATTAGTAATATAATATTTGATTTAAAAACTATTTTGTGTCAATTTTGACACTATTTGATATATGATTTTTTTGAAAGTCATAACAGAATTAAATGTTCAAACCAAGTTGATGAAATCAACACTAATATATCATAGTAACCTATAAAATTAGTTTAATTCATAAAAAGTCTCAAATTACATTTATTTTGGTGTTTATAACATCAATTATGTCAATATTGCATTAATAAGATAATTACTGCATCATCATTGTGTCATAAATAAATTAAATAATTTAATGTCTAAAAATTATAAATAAAATACCATCATGTAGGAAATCCTTTTATATTTCTAATTAATATTTATAGTCGAATTTATCTTATGTATAACCCCATATTAAAAATGTTTTAGTTATTAAACTTTGATTTTAACTATTTTAACTATTCATTAAATAAAATAATATTAAATGTCATAATCTAATCCAAGTGGACCTAAATGGTCATATTATATTCATAAGGTTGTTTTTGTTCGAACTACACTTATCCAATAGAATTAGGACATGTGTTAGGGTAATAGTAATATCATATTTACCCTTAGTTACCCTATTTACTATTAACCGTGGTAAAAAAAAGTAAAAAGTTACTATTCACCAAAAATTATTTTCATCTCATTGAACCACATTTTAGTCCTTGATATTAACCGTGTCTGTCGGATTTTAGAAATTCCATTCACAGAAGTGGTAAAATTAAGTTTTATGCAAAATTCAGTTTTTAACCTACCACTTAGTGGTTTCACTATTCATCAAAAATTGAAAGTTTTCAGAAAAATACCAAAATTTTACCTTAGGCTAATTTCGGTATTCCGAATCCAAAAATGAAGTCCATTTTGAAAAATAAAATTTATAAATTTTCAAAAAGTGGTTATTACTATTCATAACGGCTAGTTTTAATAATATTTTAATAGCATATCGTTGTTTAGTGAAACTCGGTATTGCGTACGACGCAAGCTATCGAGGAAGGTCGCAATTGCGTGTAAAGTAAGCCAAGCAAGTGTGTAGTGAAAGATTCTTTTGATGATATATAAAAAACAAAATATTACTCATAAAAATCTCGGGTGTTACAATGATGACCAGTAATCAAGAAGCAGGCGGTGCTAACTACCATCTCCAACCATTTCTGGTCGTTATCCCCAGAACGCAATCACCATTCACTCCCATATTCTGGGGAGGTGAATGAGCAGGTCCATTAGGGCCTTAATTCAAGGAAGCAGTAGTCCTTCCCGAGGGCTCCCATCAACAATCACCGCTAGACTCGTGCGGAAGTGTGCCCTCAACATGATGAGGGTGTCGACTCCAGGCGTTCGGCTTAGTTTCCTCAAACCCGAGCAGGCAAGATGAATCGCTAGAGGCGAAATCTGGTTAACAGTGAGCAGGTTCTCATCTCTGCCATATTCGGAGAAGTCCACCAACCTAACTTGGTGGCAAGAAACGAGCAGGCACACACACCTACCCGTTTTAATTCCACTATCCACCAGACTCGTCTAGCAGCAGCACGCCAATCCTGTCAGGAAATTCCGGCAGAGTATTATAGATAGGAACATATACCTGTTTATACGTCATCAGTTAGTCAGCAGGCTCGTCTGACTACATATGATGGATCTCGTCAACCACGTTCGGAGAAGTGCAATCAGCATGCACATACACCTGCTAGTATTGATCAAGCCTACCAACAATCTCGCTTGGTAGCATTCGGAGAAGTCAGTTGGAAAGCACCAGCGACAAACAGGAGGCAGACTCAACTCTCTACCCCCACACTTAAGTACTTTTAGGATTCACTGATAGGAAAAGGAGGACAAGAGTAGGCACATACACCTACTCCAATCACGGAATGGATGTATATCCTCGTTCCGGCAGCTGAAGTCACCAAGAATATTCTATCAATGGTGAAAGAGCAGAAGAAAATTCCTGCTCATATCATGGATGCATGTCAGGATATTATAACAGATTCAGCGGCATCTCAGGGAAAGACACATAAATATATCCCTACTAGTAGAGTGATACATCAACAGTTCACTCAAGAACAGACACACACATATGTTCCAGTCCAAGAGGGTTGTGGGGCATACTCCCCCATATCATACGGACAACCAAGTCAGGCAGATACACCTGATTTGAGTGGAGATCGTCAGCCTAACCTGGCCATCTTTCCTGATCAGGCACATACACCTGCTCAAAGAAGCCACTTTCGTCAACAAGTGGTTTCCAAAGCGAGTAAGAAGGCATCTAAGAAAAAGACCCGCCCATCATAGTCAGGAGATCAAGAGTCAATCTGTAACAAAGCCTTGCTCGATGTTGGAGTTCTTGAATCCCTCAGACAGTTATCTGTTGGAATTCAAGATTCTACTCCCTCATTTATCAATAGTGGGAACATTAATTCTGAAGGTCTTCAATAGACACTTCCTCATGAAGTCTTGCTTCATGACAATTCGGTCGATCTCGAAGTTTCATCTTCAGATGAGAGATACAATAACCCTCTGTGTGGCTAGAAGACCAAGGAGCAAGAGATCTCATCTTTTGATGTAACCCATTATGGTGGTCCTCCCCATGATGATGAATTTTGCTGCAAAAGTCCTCTCCACAGTAGTGATGCACATTTCTTGTAAAATTCTCCAGTGGACAATGTAGTGCCGAGAAAGCCCTATTATCTTGAGGCACTTGCAAATGCGAAACCAGTAATGTCTGATGTTTCATCGCTGGCAGGTGAAATACTTTCTCAATCGGAAGATAGCCCAGGGTGTAGGTCATTCTCTTAACCACCCCTAAGTCATGAATCTTCTCATTTAATCAGTGATTTCTCTACCAATCTTGTTAAATCCAATGAAGCAACAAGGAAGCACCAGCTCTGGTCAAAACAGGTAGAATAATCTTCATCAAATGATAAAGAGGAAATGCTGAACATGAGAAAACAACTGGAAAAAGGTGAAGTGCCAATCATGTTTTGGCATCTGGCTGACTCTCAGTATGACATTCCAGAAATGTTGATGGAAGATGGAATTCATGATATTCATCTCAACATATGGAAAACTCTTTGTCAGTTGAAAGAGAAAGTATTATCTTATGATGAATATGAAAATAATCTTAAGATAATAGAAGGGTTACAATGTCAGATTGATTTGGCATCTCTATTAGTCTCTCGATATCTGAAGGATGAAAAGAAGTAGAGATCCCTTCAGCGTTCATGCCTTGGCGCACTAAGAAATTTGCTCCAGTTAATTTCCAATGCCCCATCTGGTATTCATGTCAAAGGATGGGGTGTTCATGGACCACTGCATTTCACGGTACTCTCTAGTCAGCAAAGCCCGCCGAAAATGGTTTCATGCAATGTTATTGCCCATGGTCAGCCACAAATACAAGGCTTTGTTTGTAATCAAAAGCTTTCCCAAGAACAAGCTTCAACTAGTTCCTCTCAAAATAAAGAATATAGAGAACAAGTTGTTGAATTAATCCTGCATCAAGAAAACGAGAATATTGAATAGGCCTCTCGTTTGGAGCAAGCACATCACCAAGTGACAGAAGTGTCAGAAATCATCCAATGGTCTTTTGAACCGAATGATAAAAGTGGATGTCGATTGATGAATCCATCTAATTTTCGGACCAAGGTCCGCAAGATCAGGAGATCGTTTAAGAAAGTCTCAAACATAGCATGTCAAGAGCCACCCCAGCTTGCCAGACTGGGGACTCTTTTAAACCAACCCTCGAAATCAACAAATAAGATTCAAGGAGTTGAGTTGGAACATCAGGAACAGCCCCAGTCCACCGGACTGGGGACTTTTTCAAATCATCAACCCCCTCCTCAGAGAAAGTCGGTCTTTTCTCGATTGGGGAAGAATACTCAAGAGGAACGAAGATCCAAATTATCAAGAGATTCCCTCCAAATTATGATTCGTCATGAAGTTCCTGAGGGATCGAATCAACAAAAGGCAATGTCTCATCAAAGACATGGAAGAAGACAATATCATAGAAATGCTGATAGAAGGGATGAAATGCATTATGCCTCAATAAATGTCATGAATTTCGTTGTTGTTGATCCACCAGATGAGCCTCACTCAGAGGACTCAGATGAAGAGGTTCATGCTCAAGAATATGTATGCACCGACACAAATGAAGAAGGTGTGTGTACATGAAATCAAAGTTTTACCCAAAATTTGGTTGTTCCTTCAAATAACCCACTTCCCCCTCTCCGAAAGGGATAAAACAGGGGAAATGGGAAGAATCAGGTTACATATCCTTCCTCTGGAAAAGGCCAATCGCTCTCACTAGAGCAAAGTTTTGCACAACAGGAGGATGAAATGAAGGAATTAAGGAGGTTGAATGCAGAACTACTTCAGGGTAGTCTTATTCTTAAGCGTGCTGGAGTCAGTCATCCAAGGTAATTTTTTGCAGCTACTGAGATGGTTCAAGAATATCCTCCTCTATTAGTACACCCTCACAAGTCTAATCCTATGGGTCAAGTGCAACAACAGGTGGCAGTGCTACCATCAGTTGCAGCACTAACCACCACATTTGTCCAAGCTCCAATCATTGCACCTACCCATGTCCAAGTTCAACCGGATGTTTCTCAAAAGTTAATAACTACCATTGAGTCATTAACAGCTCGGTTAGAAACTATGGAAGGTAAACGTGCACATGTTCAACCAAAAAAGAAAGCTTATACTAAATGGGTAGATTCAATCTCTCCCCCATCAAATTTTGGGAACCCTGTATTTCCTATTTTCAATGGATCAGGCGATCCTGAATAGCATTTGACGCATTACGTGTCTTGTTGCGATCCTATGATGGGAACTCCGGAGCAGCAAGAAGCAGTGAAACTCAAATGCTTCATGCAAACCTTGCAAGGACCAGCTTTTGTTTGGTATACAAGTTTGAAATCCCGGTCAATTACCAGATGGGAAGATCTCTGTCAACGATTTCTTCTTCAATTCAGCTCAAATTTTCCAAAAACAACAGTTTCTGATCTTACAAAATGTAAGCAAAGGGAGAATTAAAGAGACTCTAATTTCATTGCTCGCTGGAAGGGGTTAACATATTCTCTGAGCCTAACACTTCCTCAAGAGGAACTGTTGCCAATCTATGTGGAAAATCTGCATGACAAATTATGCATGTCGTTGATCCCTGTGAAATACACAGGAGGGTTTCGAGACCTTACTTCAATCGCTCAGCAGATTGAAGATTCCCTTATACAGGCTAAGTCTAAATCTCATGTAATTCCATCAGCTCCAGGAAGGAGAATGGGTAAAGCAGAAACTGCTACAGTTATGCTTAAACAAGCACCTGTACCTGTTTCTACTTCAAAACCTTCATCTTCTCGAAGGGATTCACATCCTGAGCACCAACAACAAAGGTTGTTTCTTCCAGATGATCAAAGAGATCAAAGACGAAAACAATTTGAGGATCTGAAGAGCAAAACATACTCTTTCCGAAATGAAAAAGTTTCTGGTTACTTCATTTCAGCTCTGGAAAATAATCTGGTTCAATTTCCAAGGCCTAAGAGGCCAAACAAGAAAGGAGATGAAGACAGTTCCAATTATTGCCCTTTTCATCAAATATTGGGGCATCCCATCCAGGAGTGTTTTTTCTTCAAAGACCTCCTGTAAAAGATGTTCGACTCGGGAGAAGTCAAACTGAAAGGTTCTTCAGCTCAGGTATCATGTGTTACTGCTACAGTTCCAGAGGAGGAAGGCGGATAGCAAGAAGTCAAAAGCAAAAATGCGCAAAAGTATGTTGATTGGATGGTCAGAAAGACAATCAACCGAACTCATGCTATTTTTCAAACACAATTAAAGAAACTGATTGTGTCTTCTGCCATGAATATTACGGCAAAATCCTCTTCGTCAGAGGGAAAGTCCTCAAAGAAACGACATGATTCAAAGAAAGAAAAAGAATCAGAAGAAGATGAGTATGTGTCAAAACCTAAGTTGTCTTTGACTCTAGAAGACTTCATGCCATCTACTTCAAAGCCACAGGCACCGCCCCACCAAACGGCACAGCCTAAATAGGCTAATCAGGTAGAGTCTTCATTAGACGAAGAGTTAATCTTCGGTTCTGTTAATATGATTCAATTAACAGATCCATATGCCAGTCGCAGTTTCGATTTCAATGAGCCTGAATTCCCTATATCAAACAGGGGAATCATAGGATGTTCAAGAGGCTCAGGATACAGGGGAAGACGTGGATATTTTAGAAGCCATTATTCCAATTCTACCCCTGCTAGAACTATGTATTCTATAGAAACTCATGGAAGAGCCCTTCAGCGAGCTCAGCAAGAACAAGCAAGTTCTTCTACCAATAGAAAATTCAGTCCTGGCACAGTTATTTTGGAAGACCGGTTGAAGGTTCCATCTTCTTTATCTTAGAAAGTAAATGGATCTAATCGGTCTAATCTTCCAAAACTAGGAATATTGCCAACTCCTATCCCAATACAAGATGCATCAACTTCCAAAGCATCTACTTCCAAGGTACCTGCTAATCCACATATTCCTGTTGGGAAATGCAGACCTCTGGATCAAAATTATGATGTATTGAAACACTTGGCCCAAGTACTAGCCAAGTTATCAATTCTGGATGCTCTGAATCTGCCAAAAGATCTTCGGGAAGCACTCATCAAGGCTTTGTCGAGTCCTCAGGAGATTGAAACTGAAATTGTTGCAGCTGAAGTCTATCACATAGAGAATAATCCTGCAGAA
Organism: Viscum album; assembly: GCA_963277665.1. Taxonomy (NCBI): domain Eukaryota; kingdom Viridiplantae; phylum Streptophyta; class Magnoliopsida; order Santalales; family Viscaceae; genus Viscum; species Viscum album. The sequence continues at coordinate 1,380,419,051 of OY728143.1, read as the reverse complement.
TGCCATGAAATAATATCTTTTACTGATGAAGATGAAGATGATTTTTTGCATGGTCATATTAGACCTTTTTACTTATCTGGAAAGGTCAATGGCGTAGACGTCCGAAGAGCTTTCATTGATAATGGTTCAGGAGTCAACCTCATGCCCATTCATACACTTCGTCGATTGGGCCTCACAGAATCTGATTTATCTCCTTTTACCATGATGTTACAGGGATATGATAAAAATGAACAAGAACCACTGGGCGAAGTTACACTCAGAACTCAGTTTGGAGATCTTGTATCCAATTCGGATTTCAGGGTTGTTGATCAAGACTCATCTTTCAACATCTTGCTTGGAAGACCCTGGCTACATCAACATGCGGCTATCCCTTCATCATACCATCAATATGTCAAATATTGTTTTTATGGTCAATTTGGGACATTGTATGGTGATAAGGCCCCATTCAAGACATGTGAGTCTCAATACATTGAGGTGTAATTCTATCACATGAAGGGAAGGGAGAAATCCACAACAAAGGAGATTACCAAAGTTAATGCTCTATATGGTTTGGATAAAATTCCATTAAATCCATTTACACATGTGAGTACAGATTATGTGTTGCCTATCAGTCAAATTGACAAGATAGACCCAAATCAAAATACTCTTATGGAAAGATCCATAATGCCAATTACGGTAATCGATCCAGACAACATGGGAGAAATTGGTAACCCACAAAGCAGTGATGAAAGCACAAATGGTGACGTCTTCATTTCATCTGTTGAAATCCAACAATTCTATACTTCTCCAATTAGGCCAGAATAATTTATAGCAACATCAGAGGTGAACAATGATGTCGATTCTCAATCCATCATCTCCTCTTTATTACCCAAAGAAGACCCTTCATCATCAATCAGGTCGGAAATGGAAGCTTCTTCTTCAAGATATGAAAATTTTGACATCTCTTCTGATCATGAAAATTCTGCTTTATCATCTACTATGCAAGTAGAAATGGAAGAAATAACACATGATGATGAAGAAGAGGAAGATCTTAGAGATGCTCCTCCGTCATTTGAAGAGGGTATCGCTACCACTGTGGATGAACTTAGAGAAATAAATCTGGGTACAAAAGAAGATCCACGCCCCACTTTAATTAGTGCGGCCATGACTCTTGAAGAGAAAGAGATGTATATTTCTTTTTTAATGAAAAATAGAGATATATTTTCTTGGAAATATACAAAAATTCCCGGGCTTGATCTTGATGTTTCTACTCACTATTTGGGTTTACCAGAAGAACATTGAAGATTTAAGCAAGCCGCGAGAAGAACACACCCAACTTATGCTTCCAAAATTGAGGATGAAGTGGATAAGCTTATCAAAGATAACTTCGTTAGAGAAGTTCAGTATCCCAAGTGGTTGGATAATATTGTCTCTGTAAAGAAGAATAACGGACAAATTAGAGTTTACATCGATTTCAGATATCTTAATCGGCATTCTCCTAAGGATGATTTCCCAATTCTGATTACAGAATTTTTAATTGATGCAACAGCTGGCTATGAAGCACTTTCCTTCAAGGATGGATATTCCTAATATAATCAGATCTGAATGGGCCCATAACATGAGTAATCTACAGCCTTCAGAGCCCCTCAGGGTGTGTTTTGCTACCGGGTAATGCCCTTTGGCTTAAAGAATGCAGGTGCAACATATCAGCGTGTCATGCATCGTATCTTCAAACCCTTCTTAGGGAAGTTTTTTGAATTCTATGTAGACGATTTGGTGGTTAAATCCAAACAACATTCTAATCACTTGGCTGATTTGGAAGTCATATTCCGCAAGCTTCGACAACATAATTTGAAGATGAACCCCTTAAAATGTGCTTTTGGGGTAACCTCAGGAAAATTTATCAGCTTTGTTGTACACCATGGTGGTATTGAAGTTGATCCTGAGAAGACCAAGTCAATCCTTGGTATGTCGCCTCCTCAAAATTTTAAATAATTAAGAGGACTTCAAGGACACTTAGCCTATATTCGGCGTTTCATTGCCAATTTGGCAGGCAAAAGTTTACCCTTCACCAAATTGATGAAGAAGGTAGTCACTTACCAGTGGACTGAAGAATGTCAAGAAGCATTCGATATTCTCAAGAAATACCCCTTGATTCCACTGGTACTCATGCCACCTGTTGAAGGAAGACCACTTATCCTCTACGTGATAGCTCTAGACCGATCATTGGGTGCCTTTCTTGCTCAAAATAATGATGCTGGGAATGAAAATAGCCTCTACTATCTCAGTCGAACTATTCTTGAAGTAGAAACCCGGTATGCAAGTATTAAGAAGTGTTGTCTGGCATTAATCTTTGCAGTTTAGAAGTTGAGACACTACCTGCAACATCACGAGGTCCAATTGGTATCTCGCAATAACTCGCTCAAATTCATCCTTAGTCGTCCAATGCTTACAGGACGTCTGGCAAGGTGGGAAGTTATTTTGCAGCAATTCGACATTCAGTATGTGTCTCAAAAGGTGATAAAGGGCCAAGCTCTGGCTGATTTCCTGGTTGAACACCCTTCAGTGGAAGACACATCTTCATATATTGAATTCCCTAATGAGGAAGTCTTCTCTATTAAAGAAAGCCCTCAAGCATGGGAAATGTATTTTGATGGTGCTTCCAGAAGTCCAATAGGGAGGAAAATGGAAAATCCTAAATTCAACAAAGTTGGCTTAGGAATTGTGCTCATTTCTCCAAAAAAGGCAGTGTTACCTTATTCCTTCTTATTGTGGGAAGGTGGTACCAATAATGAAGCAGAATACCAAGATCTCATCGCAGGCTTGGAATTAGCGCTTCAAGCACAAGTGAATCAGTAAAAGGTGAAAGGTGATTCAGACCTGTTAATCAAACAAGTAAATGGGGATTATGCCATCAGAAAAGAAGAACTAATCCCTTTGTATGATTACGTCAGAGAGTTAATGGTGGAATTCCCTTTGGAACCAACATTTTCTTATGTCCCAAGATCACAAAATGCTCAAGCTGATGCACTGGCTAATATAGCCACAGCTCTGGCAGATCCAAATCAGGACGAGACAACCATCAGTATTGCCCACTGTCGTGCAATTTCACATTATATTCGAATTATAATAGAGGAAATTAATGATATTAGTCCCATTCCTGAGCCGTATGTTCATACTACAGGATGGATGTCACCTATCAGGGAATACCTTCAAAATGGAACATTTCCACCTGATAGAGCTGAGAAAGAACATATTCGGTGACGTGTGGTCAATTTTACTCTTTATGATATCCCAAATCACCTAGAGAAAATTCTCTACAAACGTGGTTTTGATGGAGTTCTCTTTAGATGCATTGATGGTGAAGAGACAATGGCTATCATGAAAGAAGTGCATGCAGGAGTCTGTGGTGCCCACCAGTCTGGACATAGACTGTCTGATCAGATTCGAAGGCTTGGATACTTTTGGCCTTCAATGATACAAGATTGTGTTGATTTCACAAAGAAGTGTCATTCATTCCAAGTACATGCCAAATTCATTCATCAACCTCCAGAGTTGCTTCATACAGCTAAATACTCATGTCCATTTTCCACATGGGGAATGGATGTGGTGGGACCTTACACTTCAGCTACAGCCAAGTAGTTTAAGTACATTCTTACTGCTACTTAATTCTTTTCCAAATGGGCAGAGGCAATACCTCTCAAGGAAGTCAGTTCTAAATGTGTTGTTAGCTTCATCAAGTCTAACATCATTACCAGATTTGGTGTCCCTCATGCCATATTGACAGACAATGGCACCAACTTCTGTTCATCCGAGGTGAAGAAATTGTATCAAGAATACAACATCAAATCCAGCCATTCATCTTGGTATCATGCAGTGGCCAATGTCCAGATAGAAGCCTTCAACAAGATTCTTTCAAATATACTGTAAAAGATTGTGGATAAAGATAATAAGTCATGTCCTGATAAACTCTTTCATGATTTATGGGCTTATCGGACTACCACCCGCACTGCAACTCAGTCAACACCATATTCACTGGTATATGGAACGGAAGCCGTCTTTCCCATTAAAGTTCAATTTCCTTCACTCATAGTAGCCATTTATGAACAGTAATCTATAGATGAACAATCTCAAAAGAGATTGAATGAATTGGAATGGTTAGATGAGAAAAGATTGTGTACTTTGCACCACTTGGAATTCTATCAGAATCAAATAGCATGAGCTTTTAACAAAAATGTTCATCTTCATTCATTCACTCAGGGAGAATTGGTATTAGTTCTCAGAACTCCAATGATACCAGGAAAGAAACCTCCCAAGCTTGATCCAAAATGGGAAGGAACTTACTCAATACATAGGGTCTACTCCAATGGAGCTTATTCATTAATCTCGATGGATGGAGAACTCATCACTACTCCAACCAATGCCAGATTTTTGAAGAAGTATTTTGTATAAACACAAAATATATCATTCGTGGTCCGGTATGACCTTAAACTGCACCACTGTCCAGCAAGACGTTAAACTACATCATCAATGGTCCATGCATATGACCTTAAACTATTCGCACTTTCGTCCAACATGACGCTAAACTGTATCGTCCCTTTTTCGTCCAACATGACGTTAAATTGTGAAAAAAGTCCCCAATATGTCCAACATGACATTAAATGGTGTACTCTTTTGTCCTTACTGCATGACATTAAACCGCACAGTCGTTTTTTTCGTCCAACATGACGTTAAATTGTGTTGTCTCCATCGTCCTAACTACATGACACTAAACTATACAGAAAGTCCTTTGATATGTCCTACATGACATTAAACTGTACTTTGTCCCTGCTACATGACACTAAAATGTGCAGCACCAATAGTCCTAACTACAAGACTTTAAACTGCATAGTCCCTTTATATGTCCTACATGACATTAAACTGTGCATTATTAAGATTGTTGTTACCTATTGTTTCTCACACCGAGTATGACTCACATGAGCTTAGAGAAAACCTCAACCATAACACTCTCTCTGGACTACTAACCATGTGTAAGTCCCAACACCATCATTTTTTTAGGTCATTGTCCCAAAGAACAACTTTATCATTAATTCATTCTTTAATTGAACTACGCGGACTTTGATCCTTTCCTTCTAGGATGGGTACGTAGGAAAACTCCCAAGGTTCAACCCCAAAACCAATCTTTTCACATCATTTCACCTCCATCTTATATGATGTTGATTCGTGAAACCGTCCTCTAGAATCAATATCTTTACATTGGTTCACTTTCGTCCTTGCTATACGACGTTAAACTATACAACACTTTTGTACAGTATGACAATGAACTACAATATTCTTTGATACCCTCACTTGAGAGGGAATCATTATTTACATTAATTTTCAATCATGTTTTATTCCAAAGACTACGTGCATACATGGCCATACCTAAACCTTTTATCTTGGGTTAAACCATCATTGCACTAAAGTCCCCTTTTACCCTTCACATGTACGAACCAAATCTATACAGAGGGTATTTCTAGAACTATGTGGGCTTGATTCCCATCCTTATGGGATATGTAGGAATGTTCGAGTGTCCCTCGAATATAGCCCCAAGTCTTTGGGCCTAACCCCAAATTTCACTTTCAGTCCCTTGGCTAAAAATTCCCCATGAAAACACACACTATGTATTTCTTACAATGTTCCAAGCTCTATGACCCTAAACTAAGATCTCTAATCCTTTTGTCCCACACGATGTTAAACTGTAATTTAAGAACTACGTATGGCTTGATTCCCATCCTTATGGGATATGTAGTGAAGTCCAACATTTTAATTCAGGACCCAGCCACAACATGATTATGGTTAGCATTGATCTGTGTATCTTTGTATACATTGGACAATACCCATCTTTATGTGTCATAATCCTAACCTTAAATATTTTCAGATATTCATAGCCCTTTTCTTGACTTTTAGTCCCAAAAATGTCAAATTTCTGAGAGCTCTTTTACCTGACTATGCAACACGTGCCCTTAGGCGGCCTTACATAAACAGTCCACATAACAGACTAGTCAGCCAAAAGATACTATTATTTGACTATGCAGCCAATTCCCTTAGGTGGCCCTGCATAATTCAACCCCCTAACGGGTTTTTTAAATAATGGTAACTTCATTCTTGGGATGAAATCCTCTTTTGTCCTTATTGGTCTTAAATGACAGTATGTAGGGATCCGCAAAAATAGCCATCCTTAACATATTTGTCCCATATCCTTTTTTATGATCTGAAAGCATTCAAGTCTATGGTTTATATTATCCTTCCCTATGTTTGGGTTAGACCTTCGTAGGAGTGATATTCATCCAGTTCTTCGATAATATTTTTTGGAAATATCTTCTCCATATTCAAGTACCTCTTTCCATACAGCAAACTCTATACTTTGGAAATTTTGAATCTCCATAAACTTTCACTGTCTTTTAACACTAGGAAAGTAAATTTTTGAGAGTTCTTTTGCCTGACTATGCAGCACGTGCCCTTAGGCGACCTTGCATAAACAGTCCACATAACAAACTTGTTACCCAAAAGATACTATTTATTTGACTATGCAGCCAATTCCCTTAGGTGGCCCTGCATAATTCAACCCCCTAACAGGTTTGCTAAATAATGGTAACTTCATTCTTGGGAACTACTTCTTCTAATGCCTTTTATCTCTTTTTCATATCATTCCTCGGATCCAAATATTCTTAAGTCATAGTTTACATATTTTCCCTCATACTTGAGTATGGTAATATGTTTTCATATAAATTGTCAAGGAATTGAGTCAATTTTAATCCATTTTGGTTAAAGCTATTTCGACCTTAAACATTAGTCTTTTTAGTCTGAAATGCATGACTTTAAACTGCCAGATTTCTTATTTCTTCTCACCTTAGAGTAAAATCCTCTTTTCTCTTCGGATCCAACTCTGAGGGGGGACTTTTGTTGATGATCTTTTCGTCACAAATCTAAAGATTGTAAAAGGGGATTATCTTAAACTAAATGTGATTAAACCTTTGGACAAATATCAAAAATTGGCAAAGGAATAAGAAGAATGTTTCCCATGGGTCGCGCAAGTGATAATATGGTCGCACAAGTACACTTGTGCGCCGCAATGGTCGCGCAAGTACACTTGCGCACCCTAAAGGATAACCGCCCAGGGTATTCTCTAGCCTATAAATAGACCATGTGGGCCCCCCATTTAAAGAGGAATTTTTTTTCAGAAACTCAGATTTGAGCTCCCGGCACCCTAGTCTCTTCTCAAAGCTTCCAAAACACTTCTAAGGTAATTTCTTACCTAGAATGGAAGATCTAAAGAGGGGGAGGAAGGCCTAAGTGTTGAAACTCATCAACACTTGCGCACCTGAGTGGCTAGCCCCTAAGGGAAATGGCCACACTTGCACGCCACCTAACTCCTTCAATAGAACTTGCATGCCACTCTTCTGGAAGAACCTCAAGATGATTCTAAAGGATTTAACCAAGAGTCGCTCAAGTATTACCCTGTTGGTTAACCGTCGCGCAAGTACCCATGTGTCGCTCAGGTATACCTGCAAAACCAGGACTTGTGCGCCCACGCAGTACCTGCGCGCCTGCCAGTACTTGCACGCCCCTGCCTTTTTGGGTTCCCTTCTTGCCCATTTCACCCCTCTTAAGCCATTCCGCCTCTCCTATTCAAGATTCAGTCTTCAAGACACTCTTCAAAGCCATTTATGGATTGATTTGACTTCCTTATCTGAAAGGAATTATGTGGAATATCTCTCAAAACCTAGTGATTTACACATCTTTATGTCACTAAAGATTGAGATTTCATTCATTCAACCTCATCCTTTAAGATGAGAGAACTCATTAACCTGGTCCTCCTTTTCAGGAATAAGCCCCAGTCATAATCATCAACCTGGGCCTCCTTTTCAGGAATAAGCCCCAGTCATAATCATTAACATGGGCCTCCTTTTCAGGAATAAGCCCCCGTCATAATTCTTAATATGGGCCTCCTCTTCAGGAGTAAGCCCCAGTCATAATTTCCAATTATGGGTATCCTCCTCAAGAGTAAGCCCCAATCTCAAATTTGGGCATCCTCCTTAGGAGTAAGCCCCAACCATAATTCTCTTAACCTGGGCCTCTTCAGGATTAAGCCCCAGTCCCCTAATTTGGGAATCCTCATCAAGAGTAAGCCCCAACCATAATTCTCTTAACCTGGGCCTCCTTTTCAGGAGTAAGCCCCAGTCCCCTAATTTGGGAATCCTCCTTTGGAGTAAGCCCCAACCAAATTATATTAACCTGGGCCTCCTTTTCAGGAATAAGCCCCAGTCATAATCATTAACCTGGGCCTCCTTTTCAGTAGTAAGCCCCAATCATAATTTCCAATTATGGGCATCCTCCTTAGGAGTAAGCCCCAAGTCCTCATTAATTTGGGAATCCTCCTCAGGAGTAAGCCCCAACCATATATCTCTTAACCTGGGCCTCCTTTTAAAGAGTAAGCCCAAATCCCCTAATTTGGGAATCCTCCTTAGGAGTAAGCCCCAACCATAATTCTATTAACTTGGGCCTCCTTTTTAGGAATAATACTCAGTCATAATCATTAACCTGGTCCTCCTTTTCAAGAATAATCCCCAGTCATAATCATTAACCTGGGCCTCCTTTTTAGAAATAAGCCGCAGTCATAAATATGGGCATCCTCTTTAGGAGTAATCCCCAAGTCCCTTAATTTTTCAAGTCTCTTAACCTGGGCCTCCTTTTCAGGAGTAATCCCCAGTCTTAATTCCTCTTAACCTGCCCTAATTTACCTTTGATCTGGGATTCCTTCTCAGGAGTAAAAACCCAATCATAAGTCCTCTCCTAATTTGGACCTCCTTTTCAGGAGTAATCCCCAAGTTAGAGTATTCAAATCTCCATGGAGTACATATACCTTTATGAACCTTGTTCCTGGATTTCTTCCCTAAATTAAATCCTAATCTTCATTTATCTGGGCATTCATACATACATAAGTCCCATGTTATTTCTTATGATTGTATCTTTCATGGCACAATTGTCTGATTTTTACCAATACCTCTTGTTTCTCACACCGACCATGACTCACGTGAGCTTAGAGTGTAAAAGTAATTATGACATCCTTCTTTGAGCCATCAATCATAAACATCATACTCCCTTACTCAAACTACGTGGGTTCTGATTCCTTTTCTAAACAAGGATACATAGGTAGCCCATCTGCGGGTTCGATCCCAACTTTGAAATAATCCATGTCCTTCTGAATAACAATAAACTTCAAATTCCCTACTGAGTGGCTTTAAAACTAGTATGGTCATCATAATGACCAAGAGACTTTTATCTATCAAAGTATACCATTGACTAAGAATCTCTAACAAATACAGATGATTCTCTATCGATGAAGAACCTCGAATACATATAAAATATTCTCCAAATTTCCTACATATTTAATCATTGATTATCAGATCTGAAGGAAATCTCATTTTATACTTGGTAATGTAATAAGGATTCACGAACATAACTTAAATATATAAAGAGAGTCCCGGAGTAGAAAATAATTCCCCTAAAAAAGGTGTGATGAGTTCGACCTCCCATCCTCTCGACCAATGAAAATTCCTAAGCCTCATCAATCCACAAACTAATGAGATCCTACCTTTTGAAAGTAGGTTCAAATGGATGTGGAATCATTGGATGTTTCCGGTTCTATGAATAAACCCATTAGAAACCGATTGGAATGTTTGAACCTTCATTAAAGGAGGTCATCCCCAAATTCTGAGGAAAACACCTATGTATTATTATGTTTTCATTCCATTAAATATAAAATAGAAATGAAAGTAGTGTTAATGCGTACGTATGGATTACCGTCTCCATGAACGGTGTGTTTCATTTGATAACTTCAAATGATATGGAATATTATAAATACATATACACTAGATATATATGATATATATGATATCTAAATCATGAATATCATTCTGTAGATAATGGAATTTTGACTACATGGACAATTTGTAATTATAATAAGTTTATTTTTGACTAAAGTTCCGAACATCGACAAAATGTCTTATATGAACCCAAACAATTAACTAATTGTTATAGCAAGGTAATAAGTGATATAAAATGAATAATTAAATTGAAAAATGTTCTTAATGAATTATAAATTAACTTAAGTTTATTATTCAGGAATAACACGGAACATACGAGTCAATTCGGACACGAGGTAAGGGGTTTCTTATCTCACTTTTAATTCAGTGAGATTTCCATTGTTCGCCACTTATATATTGTATATAGTGTATTGTGTACTGCCATTTGATATATATTATCATGATCCTCTTTATATTCACGGTATTTTGTGATTAATTTTGTGTTTATTAACTTTTGGTCATTTGAATCGATTGATTACAATGTGGTAAGTGGTTTTCATCTCACTTATTATTCCCATGAGTTTCATCCTATATTGCCACTATTTCCTTTTGTGTTTTGTATGTAATTCTCCATTATTGTATTCTTGGTGTAATATAATTTAATTTATGGTTATTTAAATCTTCATTGTATGATTGTTCTTTCATGGGGTGTATGTTTCGTAAGTTACCAAATCGGTAAGGGAATTTTAAATTTCAATTTCAACTCATTGGGCTTTACGCATAGTTCATTGATTATTTTACTCCAAGATTATAGGTGGAATTGCTATTTATTATTTATGTATTAATTTTCACTCCCATTTGTGTGGATATAATTTTTATACACATAATAAATCCATTTATAATTTCTCAATTCATTGATATAAACTTGATAAGAGTAATCTTAACTCAATTTCCTTTTATTGAGTTAAACATCCAAGTCATCGGTGTTGTTTTTACAAGAATATGTGTGAATGTCCTCTGATTGATTTACACTTAATTTACAATCATATTGAGTTTATTTATATTTTTCACACATAATTATGTCAGTGATTTATCCTTAACCTAAAGATACAGTCTTTATAAGGTACTTTATCTCAATTTACATTCCATTGAGGCTTCTTTGTTGTTATACACCAATTCACTTTTATATGGTGTATATACTATACTTTGACATAATATATCATGAATTCCTTTATTATCATGATATTATAATTTTTTTATTACCTCAATTATTTTTATTCAAGCGTCTCTCATTTGGTTAGGAACTCTAACTAAAATATCATTTTGAATTTTTTAAAGATTTATTCTTCAAAATATTTCTCATTAATGTCCATGTTTTAAAAATGGTTTTAAGGATTTATTTATATGAAAATTAATGTTTAAAAATTAAAATTACTTTTAAAAGTTTCAAAGTGGTATGGGACACTTTGATTCCAAAATCTATTTTAAACGACTTCTTAATAAATAGTGAGACTTTTAAATGTTTTCAAGAAAAAGGGGATATTTCTCTCAAATAGTTTTGATGATTATTTTCATCTATGTCAATATCCTTCATTATTCTCGATTGAGGTTAATTTATTATAATACAATCTTCCATATTTATTTTAATGAGTTATGTTTCACTGTGGACGTATTATTTTTATACCATTCATAGTTTATGGATAAATTATTGGCATTTCATATGCTAGTTTTAATATGAATGTTTATGTTATGTTTCAACCTTTTCATGTGAGGAATGCATTGAACTTAGTAAGTGACGGGTGGAGCCTGCTATAGCTCCTTGATGCATCGGTAGGTCTCATGAGACAAACCACTTTCTTAGAATAAGGCCTTGACAAAATCTTATTTATAGCCCTGGCATGAGGCCTTGAATACATGGTTATGATGTCCGGAATTATGTATTCCATCATTATAAAATTATCTATTGATATTATATGTGATTATTCGACTAGTAGAATATCCATGTGAATAATTAAATGGAATTATTTGATTTATCTTTTCCATATTATACTGGAGATTAAGTTTAAAAGGCTTTTGTTTTAGTTTTATACATTTCCTTAAATGTTTATGCTTATTTATGATAGTTTCCGCTATATTGTTATCCTTACTGAGCATCTGAGCTCACCTATTTCTTATATTTTCTTTTTCCCATGATGTGAAGAAGTAAATTATGATTAACCTGTAGAGATAGTCTAAGGATATTAGTGTGTTCCAAGGGTACACAATGTTGTTTTTTCTTTATTTCATGATGTAATGTAAAACTTATGTATGTATCTAGTACTTCTAAGGATACTAAACTGATCGGTCTTTCGGGATATGATTCCTTGTATCATTCCAATTTTATGTAATAAAGCACCTACTTTGGGTAACTGGGGTCAGGGAATTATATGTAAGTAATATTTTATAATTATATAATTATCATAATATAATATATACCATATTATTTCATTAAATATACATATATATAGCATCTGTGTGGTGTAGTGATGAAAAGAGAGTTACATCGCTTTTTGATGGTGGTAGTCCACACATACACGAATGGCGTTTTCATCTTAAAGTGTAAAAAAAATAAAATGATATATTATATTTAAATAATGATGAATATTTTATTAATATCATAATTATTTCATGTATATCACATATAATCATTAACTTTATCCTTTTCACCTTCCATATAAATTGTTATTGAAATATGAATCACATCAATTCGTGAGGTGGTAGTCCGCTATACACACGAGCAACGTTATCGTATCTCCTAAGAAATGGAAAGAAATAAGTTATAAATTATATAATTACTCCAAAGATAAAATTAAGTTTTAAATATCAAATATATACTTTATATCCATCATAATACCCTACCTTGAGAGGTGTTAATGGAAAAATAAATGACAACAGTTTGCGATGTGGTAGTCTGTCATATACATGAATGATGATTTCATAACCAAATTTATGGAAGCGGGGGTAGTTTTATGTCATTACATTATTATAAAAAAATATATAAAATGTAATATATTTTTGGTTTTTATATAATCGTGTTTTAATAATAATTTAAGGAGGTCGATAAAGAAATAAAATAAAACGCTTGTTGAAGAACGTTACCTCTTCTTCGGGTTTTATCCTTTGGTTTGCACTAAATCCTTTACATGTTAGATTTATGTACAAAATAAGGAGTATAGTATGATATGATGGATTTTTTAAGAAATTTTGTTAGGTCTTGTATGGAAAAAAGATATTTGAAGGTGTGAAGAAGCGGGGAGAGTGGGTGCCCTTTTATAGTTGAGGAGGAGTGGAATATTTTGTAAATAACAAATAGTATTAACTATTGGGAGGTCTGTCTTACCTCATGTGACTAAAAAATAGATGAATAATTTATTTTAGGTATTATTTGGTCGATCCAAACTTCCATATTATAATAAATCACATGTTTTAAACATTTTTTTCCTTAACTTCTATGTTTACTTATTTTTACCCATTTGGGTTTTCACTATGGTAACTAGTTTTCTAGCCAAGGAAATTTATCCTTTAAGAATAAATTAAAGTGAGACATATTATATAATTTGGAAACACTTACTATAAATATTAATCCATTTTTATTGAATAAAAATTCTATGTGTGATGAAAATTAATTTTAACATAAGCGCATGTAATGTGCAAAAACACTGTTTTAACTTTAACTACACAAACAGAGTTTTTACCATTTAAGGTTCAATATATTCATTATAAAAGAAAGATTGGTACATTAATATAACATAGTTTATATTTAATTACATTTATAAATCACTTTGAAAAATATATATGTTTTTTAGTAATTTTAAATCATTTAAAAAATAATAATTTATTATAAAAAAACATTAATGCCAATTTTGACATTATTCATTTAATTTGAATTTAAAACTATCAATACAATGATGGAATTAAAATATATTATATTAAAACTAGTGTAACATGATATAATCATCTAAAAAATTAATGTAACTCAATAATTCATTCGATTTTCATCACTTTTAATATTTTTAGTATTATTTATTCTCTTTAATTATTAACTAAATAATTAATGAATTGGATTTTCTTAAGCATTTAAAGTAATTATTTCATCTCTAAAAATTTAAAAATAAATTTTCATGATAAAACCAACTCATTTACCTTTAAAAATAATATTTATAATCGAACTTATAATGTTTTTCTCTATCCCAAATATTTATATATATTAAAGGTAAGAAATGTTCCTTTTTGTCTTTTTATTTACTTAACTTATTATATAGGTCACTATCATGGAAAAGTGTCCCAAAAACATATCAAAATATAGAATAAGTTCATAAGGGTATAAATATGTCCAGTAAATGTATAACACCCGGACCCCAGAATCCCGGAGCCGGTGCATTATTTTAATACATTGGAATGATTACAAGGAATCAAGTCTCGAAGTACCGATCAGTTTAGTTGTCTTGGAAAATAGATTACATACATGAATGTTACATTACACATTCAAAAATAAAACAAAACATAAATAATCCTTTGAGAATGCCATTATTCCCCTATTTTAACCCTGTATATCAAAAATAATACACATCTTTGAATCCTGGGAAAACAAAACATAAGAAAGGGGTGAGATTAGATGCTCAGTAAGGGTAAATAATTTAGCGGAAGCTATAAACTTTTAAGGAAAGATGTTTAATAAAAACAACAGCCTTTTAAACATAAACTTGAACATGATAAGGATAAAATAAATCAAACATTACCATATAAACATGATCATGGATATTCTACTAGTCGAATAATCACATGTAATAATTAATTTCATAATGAGGGAATGCCTAATGTCGAGCATCATTACCACATAGTTAAGGACTCATGACAAGAATACAAATAATTTTTTTTCAAGGACTTGTTCCAAGACACTAGTTTATCTCATGAGACCTACTGATGCACCAATGGTATATAGCGGGCCCCACCTATCACTTACTAAGTCCACAGCATTCCTCATATGAAAATGTTGAAACATAACATAAACATTCTTATTAAAACTAGCATATGAAATGTTAATACTTAAACCATAAACCATAAAGGGTATAAAAATAGCACATCCACAGTCAAAAATATCATAACTCATTCGATACAATATGGAAGATTGTATTATAATAAATCAACCTTAATCAAGAATAATATCCAGTAAATAATGTTGACATAGTTGAAAATGATTAGTAAAACTTTTTGAGAGAAATATCCCTTCTGTGAAATCATTTAAAAGTCACACATTTATAAAGTAAGTCATTTAAAAGAGATTTTTGAATCAAAGTGACCCATACCACTTTGAAACTTTTTAAAGGAATTAACATTTTAAAATAATCATGTCCATATAAACAAATCCTTAAAACCATTTTGAAAACATGGACATTAATGTGAAGTATTTAGAAGAATAAATATTTAAAACATTTAAAATGATATTTTAGTTAAAGAGTACCTTAAAATAATCATTTTTAAATTTCTTTTATGAAACATGGACGTGGATAATAAATATGTCCCAGAAAATACTTACATATAAACAATCTCGGATAATAATGAGATTGAGGAATTAACCCTTACCTTGTACTTTCCTTTAGTCGAGGGTACGTTTAACCTTATGTATAATGACCATATTATGTTATTAAATTATAAAAGAACTATATAAATATTTATGATATCATACATGATTCATTTATGACTTTATACTTCCCATTTAATAATGATTTCCATGTTAAATTAACATTTCGGGTAATAATTGCTTTCTTTATCGTACGTGTTTTAACTTGTTATTCTTGATCGTATCATTTATATAATTATTTAAATAATTCCTGAATATAAAACATGATTTATATATAATATATATTTATAATATAAATACGTATAATAGATAGATATATGAAATGGAAAATACTGTTTATGGAGATGGTAGGTCGTACGTACACATAAACATTGTTTCCGTTTTCATGTCGTATTGAATGGAAGTAAGTGAATAAGATATATGTAATTACATACATACATACATATATATATGTATGTATATCCAGTATAATTATTATATCATATATTACATACTTATTAATAATATATATTTTTATAATCATCGTTGAATGGTGAACTTGGAATTGAATCTCATCACGTCGTGGAGACGGTAAGTCGTACGTACACACGAGCGACGATATCATTTCCTTGATGATTAAAAGATGTGGAATTGGATGGTATATTAATTTTACAGAGAAATTATCATGTTATTTTCATTATTTATATACATATTACTCATCATTATATCCATCCAAATAACATAGTGTTGAATAACAAATTACACCACAACGTGGAGACGGTAAGTCGTACATACGCACGCATGGTGACATTATCCTTCATAGGATGGATAGAATAATGAGTATGGTTATACTGTATTTATAATAACATCACAGTATGTATAAGGTATTGAAGTTATTATTTTTTTATGGAAATAACAAATAAATAGAAAGTGGAAGAAAAAAAAGAACTTTGAAAGAGGTGATAAAATAATTACCTATTATTTGGGTGTTTCCTTTTGATTTAAACAAAAGGGCTCCTTAGGTTGGTTTTATTCTCAAGTTAAGGACTCTAGGTTGAATTTAGGTATGTTGTAAGGATGTTGGGTAGGTTTTGGACAAGCCAAATGTCTTTGGAGGTGTGATTTTTAGAGAAGAGGAAGTACCCTTTTATAAGAGAGGTGAGGGTCAGTTTAGGAAAAGTTTGAAATATTATTTTATTATAAAATCATTTTCAGTTTATAATGGCTAAAAAATGATTTATTTAAAAGATAAAGTGGGTATGGGTCGAAATACTCTCAACCAATATGTTTTATAAAAGTTTAGGTCACCATATTAACCCTATCTTTTAGATTTATCTCTTAGTTAAATAGTTTAACTTTTACCATGTCCTCTTGTATTATTATAATAAATGGTTAATAAACTTACTATAAAAATCCAAGAGAACCCCAAGTGGTTAATTATTGACATATCTAATATTATATAAGTCATTTTGCAGAAAATTATATTTTTAGGAGAATTTTATCATTTAATAAAATATTATTTGTTTTAAAAACTCATTTATGTAAATTTTGACACTATTTAGTATTTGGTTTTTGTGAAAGTCATAACAACTTTATCACTTAAAAAAATTATTTAATCGACCCAAAATGTCATATTAACCTAGAAAATTCGTGGATGGAATCAAAATCTTCAATTTACATTTATTTTTATATTCATAATATCAATTATTTTAATCTTTCATTGATAAAGTAATTACAACATCATCAATGCGTCATAAATAAATTTAATTATTTAATATCTAAAAATTATAAATAAAATACCATTATGTAGGAAATATTTTTAGATTTATAATAAATATTTATAGTCTAATTTATCTTATGTATAACCTTATATTAAAAATGGTTTTGTTATTAAACTTTGAATTAAACACTTTTAACTCTTTTTTAAATAAAACAGTAATAAATGTCCTAATCTAATCCAAGTGAACCAAAAGGATCATTTTTTATTCCTAAGGTTGATTTTGGTATAAATAAACTTATCCAATAGAATTAGGACATGTGTTAGGGTAATTATAATATCATTTTTTACCTTTAATTACCCTATTTACTTTTAACCGTGGTAAATAAAAGTCAAAAGTTATTATTCGCCAAAAATTATTTTCATCTTATTGAACCACATTAAACTTAATGATGTAAACCATGTCTCTCAGATTTTTGAAATTCAATTCACATAAGCGGTAAAATTACATTTTATGCAAATTTACAAATTTTCCTAGAAGGTGGGTAAAAGTCGTTAAAAAGTTTAATAAAATTTTATACATCTAATTTTATTATAAAATGAATCCAATGAATTAAATTTAAGTTATATAGATATTATGTATCTATTTTGACTTAAAATAAATTTAAATAGAATAAATAATTATTTAAATAAAAATTTGATTTTAAACAATAGCGCAGTGTTTTTCACTATTTATCAAAAATTGAAAGTTTTCGGAAAAATACCAAAAATTAACCCTAAGCTAATTTTGATATTCTGAATTCAAAAATGAATTCTATTTTACCAAATTCAAAACATATAAGTTTCATTAATTAATTTAAAATTAATTCCTGTTGTCAAAACCAAAAAACGGGTTTTTAAAAAGTAAAAACTATCAAAAGATTGACATGTGTTTATGTCAAATTTAAATGTGAAATTACTTATAATGACCTAAATTGTTTTAAATTATAAAAATATAATATAATTATACTTACAAACCTTTCAAATTCATAATTTTACACTATAAATTATTTCGATTAAAAAATTTGTTTTCAATTAAAATTTAGTATTTTTCACTATTCATTAAAATATGAAAGTTATCAGAAAAGTACCAAAAATTTATCCATACTAAATTTTTATGTCCCAATTCTAAATAATAATTTAATTTAATTTAATTGGATATGTAAAAGTTTCAAATATTGGTTTTAAAAATGGTTCGCCATTAAAAGGCGGTAAATTTTCACTTTTTTGAAAAATACTTCTTTTATCTGAAAAAAATTAATTTGTTCTTATATTATATCTAAGAAACACATAATATGGATTATAAAATTATATGGAGTATTTAAAATTCAAAATTCAGTTAATCCTATTCATAACTGCTTTTTGAATGGCTAGTTTGGTAAGTCGGTGTGCGCTCGAACTCTGTGTTGCGTGTAGCGAAAGTTATTGAATTAATTTGAAGAGATAACGTACTATGAAAACTTGGTGTGTTAAAAAATGGGTTTTGGAAAAGTTTTTAGGTTATATTTAACATTTATCTTCTTAGTTTAACCCCCTAGTAAACCCATTTTTACCTTAATCGTAGAAATTAATTTTAACTCTTTTTTACTAATCATTATGGTAAAAAGTAAAGTTGAGCTAATTATATAATATAAATTATCCTGATTAAAAATATTTAATCCATTTTTTCAAATTCCATTCATATAAGTGTTGGAATTTAATTTAAATTTAATCATGCAGACGAGATGAGAAAATGGGCTTTTAAAGATAAATTGTTTAAAAGTTCACAAAGTTTTTATATCAAAATTCAATATGAAAATGATTCAAATGACCTAAATTGGATTAATTGATATAAAATAAAACTAATTTTAATTTAAAAACAATACAAAATATAATTTAACATTATAAATTATTTAAATAGAAAGACAGTTATCATTTAAAATTCAGTATTGTTAACTATTCATCAAAAAATGAAACATTTGAGAAAATTCCAAAAAAAATAACCCTAATATAATTTTGATATGATGGTTTCAAAAATAAATTTTATTTTTTAAAATTAATTTTATAATATTGTTAAAAATTAATTTTAAATTTTGTGCACAAATCGTGACTAAATAGTGTTTTATTTAAACCCAGTGTGGCCTACATCGCAAGCTATCGAAAAAATAAAATTTTTCTAAAAGAAATATATTGTAAATTCTTGGGTTGTTACATTTAGATCACCTGATTATTAGATCATATCTATAATAATGATACATGGTAACTTATACCAAAACTAGAAAATAATAATGTGATTGGAACAAAATAGATTTTTTGAAACAAGTTGAATAAAAAAAGGTGAAGTGATAAGAAACAAGGAACAACTAGTTTGTAAAGGTTATTCATAAATTAACTGTATTTATTTTTATGATACATTTTACATAGTAAAAATACTTGAAACAATTAGTATCTTTCTTTATATCTTTTCATAATGAAGATATAATATTTTCCAGATGGATTTCAAGTCATAATTTTTTTAATAGAGAGATCGATGAAGAATTTTATATTAAAAAATCACGTAGCTTCATGATTGGAAAAGATGAAATCTATGTGTGAAAGTTTAATAAGTCTTTTCATGGGTTTATGAAATCTATGAGATATTATTATTCTAAGTTTGATACTTTCTTAAGTAATTTGAACTTCAATAAATGAATAGTTGATAGTAACCTCTTCATAAAAGAAAATCAAGAAGTTTCCCCCATTGTGATTGTTTATGTTGATGTTATCATATCAATAGGTAATGATGAAGAAACATGTGAAAAATTTTCTAATGAGATGAAGAAATTATTTGAAATTCTTATTATCAAATAAATAAAATACTTTCTTGTCTTATAAATCTCTCAAAAGAAGAAATATATTTTTCTATCTTTATAAAATCAGGTTAAGGAACTTTTTAAGAATTTTGGTATTGAATATTAAAATCTTATTTCCACACCTATTTTATTGGGAACAAAGTTGTATAAAGGTGGATAATGTAAAGATATTGATTTTAATGGTTTTATAAAGTTGGTTGGAATCTTTTTATATCTAATAGATTCAATACCATATATAGTGTATGTTGTTACAATGTTGTCTATGTATCAAAGTGCTCCAAAAGTATCTCATCTTATAGTAGGAAACATAATTCTCAGATATATCAATGGAATAATTTATTTCATAATAAAATACGATATCTTAGGAAAGGTTTATTTGTTTGGTTATAAAGATGTGGATTGATCAAGTTATGTTGATGATAGAAATCCACATATAGTGGAGTTTTCTTCTTGGGGGAAAGATGTGTGAGTTTGAATACGAATAATCAAAATTTTGTAACTCTCAATACTTCTAAAGTTGAGTATATATCTATCACTCAAGCTACTATATAGTTAATGTGGATGAAGAGTTATTTGGAATACTTGTTAAGTGATGTGAATTTTCCCTTTATCTTGGGTTTTGATAATAAAAATGTTATAAATATCACTAATAATCTTGTGAAAATTTCTTAGTCCAAGAATATTGATATAAAATATCACTTCATCAAATAATATGTGTAATAAAATGAACTAAATTAGGAGTTTTTTCCTAAAACATAATAAATTTCTTATATCTTTATTAAAACATTTTTGAAAGAAATATTTTTGAAATTGAGGTTGATCATGGGTATAAAACTTCACTCTCTTCAAGGATAAGGTATATGAATATCTTTACTCTCTCTTATCATTTCTTTGGATAGTTTTGTTAATGGGGGAAAAAAGTTGTAACATAAATCTATCTATTGGTATGTGTTTAACCTTTTTAAGTAAGATCATATACTTAGAGAGAGTTTTAAAAAGGGGTGATAAGTTATTTGTGTGTGTGTGTGAAATTTTTTTATAGTTTGTTGAAGTGATGCAGGTTCTTGCAAGTGGAAGTTGTTTTTATGGTGAAATCTTAAAGTAGAAGGAAATGTTTGAAATTTTTTTAAGAATTTTTTTAAAAGGGTGTAAGGAAAGTTTCTTAAATCACTACTTATAGATAAAATATTATTTTTGTTCAATGATTCTTATTTTCTACATTGAGTTCACTCATGTGGTCTTAGAATTGTTGGATAATTAATCCATTGATTGAGTTTCAAAGTTTCAATTATTTATATTCCTTGGTTGAAAACAAAATCGCAAGGGGGGATTGTTGAGACCAAAAAGTTCGGAGATGTTCTAAGAAGAAGCTAAAGAAATAAGGGTTTCTCAAAGTTTTTTATTTTGATGTCTAACATAAATCACCTTAATTTTTTGTGTTTTCCTCAATGGTGATCAGATGGAGTATATCAGCTCCAGGTTATTGGACTGACTCTGGTGGATGAAGTTTATTAGTCTACGGTGATTGTACATAGTTTTATCACTGATTATTTATCCAAGTTTTCTATCATGTTCTGTCAGATATAATTTTTTGTGATGTTAAATCTTGTGATTCTTTTCTATTCTTATAGTTCCATATATCATGAATACTATAATTATTCATGATTCAAGCATAAGTAAAAAGGGGAGTTTGTGGTGTGATTGTAAAAAGATCATGCTATGAAGTTTTATGAAGTATAGAAAACTGTTTTCATCAGTAAAAGGTGTGGTTGTGTAGAGTAAAAATCTTATTTCATAAATTTTTATGTTTCCATGTTTGAAGGTTATGAATAGATGATGTTGTGAAAGTTTGAAGTTTCATTGTACATACATTTTTAAAGTATTTTGATTTGAGAAAGTTTAAAGGAGTGAGGAATATTTGTATTCATGAAATTTCATAAGGAAGAGAACATTAGATGGATTTTTATAAAGTAATCCAAAAAAAATCAATGTTTTGAACATGGTTGTAAGTTATTTTGATAGAAATTTGTGTGAAGTATCTTCTGATTAGAAAACTCAAAGTCATCGGATCGAGTAAACTAGATGCACCTTTTGCAATGTCACCAGGTAAAAGATTGGTTTCTTATGTACAAATTCTATTATATGACTATGTAAAAAGTATAATATGGGAAAAGAATAAGTTCTTGAGTCATCAGATAGAAGTATCAATTTGATTTGATCATACATAGGTAACTTTATGGGTTCATCGTTTAGATATTTCCATGAAAATTAAACGGTCAAAGGTTTATGATACAAGTCATCAGATGGATGAAGTGTCTAGAAAAAGACATTTAAGAGGTTCTTATAAAGTTGTTTAGGAACACCATTCAAAGTTTCGTCAATTGGAATAATTTTGAAGAGATGTACCAGATGGAATGATAGAAGAGATTGACAAAATCTTTGTAAAGATATTAAATGTGAAAATGAAAATATGATCATTCAATTTTCAAAAAATTACAACTAAAGATAATGATTATTACCAATACATAAGGAAATTTTATGAAGAATGTTTATGATAAGTCTTAAGGAAAGATCATACTTCTTAGGAGGCTTGAATGCAGTAAATTAAAGTAAGTTTCTAAGAGGGGTGCATAAAGGTTTGATCAGGATAATTGAATTTAATTTATGTGCCTCATACTTAATTCTAGAAGGAATTCCACCTATATAAAAGAGAAAAGTTATAGTGGGTTTATGTAAAGAATGTTGGTATTTGGGTGAATTATTTCAAAAGTGGAGATTCGATCAGATGAAAAAATTGAAGTGAAATCATTTTAACAAATACCATATAGAGTCTTCTCATTAGTTGGCATCAGATAGACAGTGTGAAAAAGCGATCAAACGAACCGGTTGAAGAGGCAACAGACAAACAACAAGAATGTTCAATCAATCTAACAAGAGAGGTTGGTCAAATAAGGTACCAGACTGAGTTTCATAGAATCATGTATACCGAATAGATTCTTCCCATCAGTTGGTATCAGAGGTTCTTCCTCTCTATTTTGATATAAATTAAATAAATTGAAAGAAGAGAAATTGTGGATAAAGTTAAATAAAAATAGTAATAACATACAAAAGCCTGTTAGTGACGGCTCTTACAGTTGTTAAAAACCAAATTATATCATTTATATGTGCAAGGATCACCTACAACTTTGATTAAATATAGTTATATGCAAGTGAAAGGATATTTCCTGCTTTTTGTAACCACCCAAAGTATTATTTTCTAGTGGTTTTTGTTGCCTTGGATTATTTCCAAACCATGTCAAAGACTAGATACCATCATTAGGTAGTGAACCTTTTAAATTCTAATGTTCCTGCCATGACCCGTCCCCCAGGGCCTATGTCGTGACTACCCCAAGCCTGCCTTCTATAGGCTAGGGGTTAGTGACTAGAACCTGAAAGGCATATCCCTAAAATGGGAAGGAATTTCCTCAAAACCTGTACACACATAGACCAAGAACACAACAAGAAAAAACCATGTAGTATAACCGCTGAAAGTAAAAGTGTGAACTAAAGAAGAATGGGCCAGAATAAAAACCCAACTAAAAAGAAAAATACCCCAGAAAGAAAAATAACCCAGAAAGAAAAAATATCTCATGAGGTTATCCTCGAAGGATACTACCTAAAGGGTAGGTACATCTCATCACTTCAGCTCTCTGCGTCAACCGGTCACCTCCGTGCATCGTCTAGTCCTAGCTCCCAAATCTTGGTCAAAGCTGTCTGTCTTCTACACAAGACACAACAAGGTGTGGGTGAAGCCCGTGCAGGGGTGAGTATAACAATACCCAGTAGGGAAACCGAGACTCCACCAAGGTCTCCCAGAATTACACAAAATAAAAACCACAAAGCATGATCCCAATCAAAAAGAACAAGTAAAGACTCAACTCAAACCAGGTATACAACTTAAAGAACAGGAATAAAGATGATTAGTCATAAAGATAGATCATATTATTCTGTCGAGAGGATTTTGTTTCTAAACCGCACAAGGTCTCTATGTGATGACCCATAGAGGATCGCTAGGTGTGGACCCACATTGGATCGCTAGGTGATGACCCATAGAGAATCGCTACGTGCTAACCCACAGAGGATTGCTAAGTGCTGACCCACAGAGGATCGCTAGGTGTTGACCCATAGAGGATCGCTACGTGCTGACCCACAAAGGATCGCTAAGTGCTTACCCATGGAGGATCGCTAAGTGCTGACCCATGGAGGATTGCTAAGTGCTGACCCATAGAGGATCATTAAGTGCTGACCCATGGAGGATTGTTAAGTGTTGACCCACAGAGGATCTCTAAGTGCTGACCCACAAAGTATAGTTATTCCTTCATCACGTCACAGCCAGCCACTAGATTCCCACAATAAGAACACTTGATTCTAGGAGGATCTGATCCTAAATAATTTGGTCATACCTCAACCACCAAGAAGCCACATGAAGAAGTAACCCGATGAACCGCCATGTCATAAGGGTTCCAACGCAATAGATGGTGCATCAATCAGATGTTTGGTCTATAAGTTATAAGAATTTTAGTGTTGGGGGCCGGTTGGATTCGATTCCAATCCAACCTGATTGTACTCCAACCTTCTACAAAACATAAGTGGAGCATCTCAAAATGACCTCCTCATCCTAAGGGTTCTGGCACCGTAGAAGGTTCATCAAACGGACGTCTGGTTTAGAAGATATTACCCTTTAAGTGAACTGGTCCATAAGTGGGTCCAGGTTCGGTCCCACCCGGTCGGACCGACCCAACCCAGCCCGAAGGGGATGGGCTCAGCCCGGTTTAGCTTGTCTTGGCCCGAAGGGGATGGGCTCATCCCGGTTAAGCTAGGCCCGACCTAAAGGGGATAGGTCGCAGTCTAAGTCGGCTGGGTCGTAGGCGCGGCCCCTTCCACTCTGCTGGGCGCGGCCTGCCGGACCGTTGGACCAACCCGGCCCGCTAGGTGGGTGTGGGCTTCCAGCTGGGCGCGAGGGTCGGCTCTCCTCTTGAACGGACTTAGTCCATTCAAGGTCTTCAAAACTGCGGCGTCGGTTGGTGCCGCTCCAGCTAGCCGGTTCGCATGGATCGGTCGACAGCGGACCCGCGGGTGCGAGTCTTCCCTCTATCGCGGCTCGGAGCCGTGACCCTCCTCCATGGTGCACCACCACCATCAACGCGGTTGGTGTAGGCCGGCCACCCTTGTGTGTCAAAATGCCTTCTAGCACAACCGTCCCTTCACGGCCGGCAAGAGCCGGGCCCCGCCTCCTCCGGTCACCGGCGTCGTCGCGCCGATGGAGCTTCTGCGGGACTCCGGTGAAGATCTCGAAGTCTGTTCCTCTTCCCATATACACCTACGGGCCTCCTAGGACATCTCCAACACTGTTCAGCCCTCGTTTTCTCCTTACCACCTCATTTCTCGGTTGCCCACGTAGAACGCAACCAAATCAAGTTCGGTGGAGGTTCCGGGCCTTGTTCGTTCGGCATGCGCCCTCCGTATTACCATTATTACAAGGAAAGAATTTAACATCGTCACCAGTGGATGAATTTATAAAACTCTTAGAAATAATTGAAGACAAACCCTTGACTTGAATTCATTGGAAGGCACTGCAGATGAGGAAGAAGGGTCTGCGTCCGAAGGTGTTCGTCGGTGTTTGCTGTCACCCATCGATTCCTCCAATGATTATCGCTCGATCATCATTTTTCATTAGAGTGGAAATTATCCAGAGTTTCATCAGAGCCTCCTCTCGTAGCTCTCCCAAAACCCATGCCCAAGCTTTGATTAAATAGGAGAATAATCTCCCACATTGTGTTTAATATTATGTCTCACTAATTAACCGTAATTAACGATTCAATTAAACACACAAACATTGTTATTACAAAACCAAAGAAACGAGAGGTTTAAGACATTTAAAAGTCTCTTAATTAATGTATGATATTCCCCTATAGTCCCACTACCATTGGTCAATGGTTACAAAAACAAAAAAAATAAAGTTTAGTTATTTTATTATTTTTTTATAAAGTCCAAAATTTTAACTTTTTCATCTAACTTTTTCTAAAAAAAGTCAGTATTCCCTTAAGAAAATCCTGACGCATTGAATTCAATGGTTCCATTGGATTTTTAATCTGATCACCAGTTCAAAAGATAGAAATCGTTGTTTGCCCTTTTACTGAACATCCCTTAAAAAAGTTAAAAATTTGGTTCTGGGCTCTCCGAGCCTTGGAATCATGTGCCGTCAATTTTCAAAGACTCATAATAATCCCAAATAATTTTAAAAAAATTATATGGAAATTCTAGGTCTTTACATTCTACCTACCTTAGGGATTTTCTTCCCCGAAATTCACAACATAACTAGGGAAAGAAATGGGGGTAATGAGCACAAATCTGATCCTCCCACTCCCATGTACTCTCCTGGAGGTTCCTGTGCTGCCACCAAACTCGCACCAGAGGGATTGACCACCCATGAAGGACCCACTCCTTTCGATCCTCTATCTCTACCGGGAACTCCAATAACATCGCCATATCATCAATGTCCAGCTCTCCCCAGTCGATAATGTGCAATGGATCGTGCACGTACCTCCTCAGCTGTGACACATGGAAAACATTGTACATCTAGTGCATCTGTGGGGGAATTTTTAGACAGTATTCTACCTCGCCTACCCTGCTGAGGATTTGTAAAGGTCCGATGAACCTCATAGATAGCTTGCTGCCCTGGCCAAATCTTCGCAATCCTCATCGGGGTGAGACCCATTAGAAGACAAGATCTCCCTCCTCGAACCCCATGGGTCTCCATCTCCCATCAACATAAGACTTCTTCTAGCTCTGTGCAATATTTATTCTCTCCTAGATGATCTGCACCTTCTCAGTGGTAGCCCGTACCAACTTTAAACCCAAAAGTGCTGACTCCCCTGGGTCTGTCTTGCATAGAGGTGATCTGCATGGTCGCCCGTACAAGGCCTCAAACGACGACATACCGATGTTGGAGTGATAATTGTTGTTGTATGAGAACTCTACCAAGGGAAATTGATCCTCCAAATGATGGACAAAATCAAGGACACAAGCACGAAGCATTTCCTCAAATGTTTTTATGGTCCGCTCTGTCTAACCATCCATCTGATGATGAAAGGGGGTACACAGACATTGCTGAGTCCTGAATGCCTCTTACAATCCCTTCCACAACCGGGATGTAAAATGAGTGTCATGATCTGAGATAATCATTGATGTAACCCTGTGAATCCATACTATCTCCTGTACATAGAGGTGTCCCAAGACCTCTACTGATCCCTACTATCGGATGGGTAGGAAGTTGGCCGACTTAGTGATCTGGTCAACAATCACCCAGATGGAATCGTGGCCCCTTGAGGTATGTTGTATCCCTATCATGAATTCTATAGATATTTCATCCCAATTCCACTCTGGCACCTCAAGTGGATGAGTCAAGCCTACTGAAACCTGGTGCTCAGCCTTCACTTGCTGACAAGTGAGGCATCGTGAAACGAACTCTGCCATTGCTTTCTTCATCCCTGGCCACCAGTACTAATGCCAGAAGTCCTGGTAAATCTTCACCACACTAGGATGTACCACCAAAGGGGATGTGTGTAACTCCTTAAATACCTTATCTTGTAGCGTCATTGGTACCATGGTGCATCCCCTGAAAAGGATGGCATGCTCCCCACCTTCAAAAAATCCTTCAGGAGCCCATCCTAAGGATATCTAAGCATGTCGGGACTCGTAGTAAATGTCCACAAGTTTTACCTCCCCTACTCACTAAAGGAGTGGGGGAGTAACTGTCATATACTATAGGTAAGCTACTCCATCACTATCCATGAAGGATAATTGCAAATCATCTAGCTGCTCTTTCACCTCACTCAGCAACTGTAAATCAGACCTCCCGCTGAGTGCATCTGCCACCACATTACCCTTCCTAGGAGTATAGACTATCTCAAAGTCATAATACTAGAGAAACTCTAGCCATCGTCATTGTATCAGGTTCATATCCTTCTATGAGAAGATATACCTGGGAATCTTGTGATCGGAGTAGACGGTAAACCGTTCACCCATCAATTAGTGCCACCACATATTCAAGGCAAAGACCACTACTACTAACTCCAGGTCATGGGTAGTGTAGTTCTGCTCATGTTGCCTTAGCTATCATGAGTCATAGGTGATCACTAATTTCTCCTTCATCAAGACACATCCAAGTCTGGTCCCTGATGTGTCACAGTAGACTACATACCCAACACCCTCTTCTGGTAGCCTCAAGATGGGGGCACTCATCAATCTCTGCCTCAACTCCTAGAAAATATGATGGCATATCTATGTCCACAAGAAAGGTTGTCCCTTCATTGTCAAAGCTGAAAAGGGTGATACTACTCTGGAAAAGTCAGGTATGAATCTCAGATAGTACCCAGCCAATCCCAGAAAACTCCACACCTTGGTCACACTCCTGGGTGTCTTCCAAGCAAGCACTGCCTCAATCTTCACTGGATCCACTGAAACTCCAACCTATGAGATAACATGTCCTATAAATTGGACTTCTCGTATCTAGAATTGGAACTTCGAGATCTTTCCATAAAATTGGTGCTATCAGAGTGTATCTAGAACTATCTGCAGATGCGTAGCGTGATCCTCCTCCGACGCCGAGTATATCAAGATGTCATCAATGAAAACCACCACAAAATGATCTAGTTAAGGCTAGAAGATCATGTTCATGAGTCCCATGAACATTGCCAGAGTGTTGGTCACGCATAAAGGCATCACCAAGAAATCGTAGTGGCCATACCAGTATCTGAAGGTTGTCTTCGGTACGTCCTCATCTTTTACCCTGAGCTGATGATAGCTAGATCTGAGGTCTATCTTCAAAAATCACCAAGCTCCCTTCAGCTGGTCGAATAGATAATCAATCCTCAGGAGTGGATACTTTTTCTTCACAATCACCTAGTTCAGGTGTTGATAGTCCATGCAAAGCCTCAAAATCCCATCTGCCTTCTTGGTAAACAAAATCGGGGATGCCCCTAGAGAAGCACTGGGCCTTATAAACCCCGTACCCTACAAGTCCTCCAGCTATACCCTCAACTCACAAAGCTCTATGGAGGCCATATTATATGAGGTGTAGATATCAGTGTCGTCCTGGGGTACAGGTCGATATAGAATTCTACCTCTCTATGAGGAGGTAATCCCAGAACATCATTAGGAAAGACATTAGCATACTGGTCCACAACTACAGGATAACTCAGACTCCTCTCGTTAACCAATCTGAGGGTAAGTCTATCCAACTGATGAGTGATCTGCTTCACCCTCCTCCAAGAAAATCCATCCTGAGCTACAAAGGTTCCCTTCTCACCGGTGAAGAAAAACTTGGTCCCATCCTCACGGTCACACCGCACTTTGTGCCTAAAATAGTCAATCTTAGCATGGACCATAAATAACCAGTCCATAACCAAGATGACATCATAAGGCCTCAACGCTGCTACTAGAAGATCCCAACCGAAGCTCTTGCCTCCTATAGTAAGATCACACTATCAGCATCAGTGCTTAATCGTCTAATCCTCTCTCGTAGGAGTCTCAAATTGGAAGGATCAAGCCTATGGATCTACTAAAATCTCTAAGCTCCGAACGAGAGTCGTGGAAATAAAAGAGTAACTGGAACATATGTCTATAAGTACTATAGCTAGGGTAGAATAGACACAGATCATACCTAAAATCATCTCTGGATCATTGTGTTCGAAGGCCTCAACTACCTAAAGTTGATCTCTTCCCTATCCACCTTCTCCCTAAGGTCGGGGTGGACCTCCTAGAGGTGGTGGCGGTAGAACCTCAAATTGCTACACATCGCCTGTTGTTCGACCGGCTTCTCTACCACGTCCGCCACCCTGTGGACCTCCTCACTCATACCTATATCAATGTCTCGGCGGTCCCTTGACCATATTATGATCATTCACATGGGGATTTGGACAGTCT
Organism: Viscum album; assembly: GCA_963277665.1. NCBI lineage: Eukaryota > Viridiplantae > Streptophyta > Magnoliopsida > Santalales > Viscaceae > Viscum > Viscum album. The sequence continues at coordinate 1,380,389,072 of OY728143.1, read as the reverse complement.
CGATCCATGTTCCCATGTCCACTGCCAGAGAAACAGACTCTAGTCCTCAGATGACCTCCTCTGCCTTGCTAGCTCCGCACCTCTGACCCAACGTCCTGGGGTCATCCTCCGGAAGGTCAGTCCTTCTTGGACATCTGTTTCATCTGCCTACTTCTTATTATAGATGACTCGGATACCTATTATCTGGTGGTGTATCTCTCCATTGGTGCCTACTCATATAGGAAGCTCTCCACCAATAGCACTCTCTCAAGAACTCCAGCCTGCATCGGGATATTGAGTGATATCATCGACGCTTTGATCTCCCATAGGAGACCCTGCTCAAAGGTCCAGGCCCTGAAGAAAGGGTCTCGTACCATATCAGTGGAGTAGCAAGAGAGGTCAGTGAATTTCACCGAGTACTGGGCTACTGTCAGGCCGCCCTACTGTAAGTGTAGTAGCTCCTAAATACACACGGAGCATAGTGTTGTTGGTACGAACTCTGTCCTGAAAAGGCCCTTGAAGTCCAACCAGGAGAGTGTCACCTCCTCATGTGTCTGTAGCATCAAGATCCACCATCTCCCTATTGTTCCCTAAAAGAGGCTAGCATCTAGGATCACCATCTAGTTTGCTGGTGTCTCGACCAAAAAAACTCATGTCACAACGTCCAGTCAGTCCTCAGCTACCTGCGGGTTTGTATCACCTCGAAACCTCAGAGGCCTCTATATCTGGAACTTTTTCAACCCGATCAGTTGGTGTGCACAGTCTACTTGTGGGGATAGTGGCATCTGCTACCCTATGAGTAGTGGTGTTGTTGGTACACCACCCGAATGTGATATCGCTATAAGAGGGCCCTGCACCGACACCTCATCGCTTGGTGGGCCGTTATCGTGATCTCTCACTGAAATCTTGGTTGGCTGTCTATGCGGATTCATCCTATAAAGAAATAGGTGAGCCACGGTCAATGAGTTATATCTAGTGATCTGAATCAAAAGAGATCAAAAGAAAAACATTTCAAAAACACATGCAATCAGTTTTTTCGTGTATCAAGTCGGAAATCAGAACTCAGGGTCTAGGTGTATGGATACATTGGCTGCCACACCAACACTAGAATCCCTGAACTGAAACCCAAACTCAAGACACTTAACACTATTGCACCATTGAAAACATACACTCTTAGTTCTTCTAGTAGAACCAACCACCTTTGATACCACTTTGTCATGACCCATCTCCCAGGGCCCATGTCGTGACTACCCCAAGCCCGACTTCCATAGGATAGGGGTTAGTGACTAGCACCTGAAAGGCATATCCCTAAAATGGGAAGGCATTGCCTCAAAACTTGTACACACATAGACCAGAAACACAACAAGAACAAACCAAATAGTATAATTGCTAAAAGTAAATGTGTGAACTAAAGCAGAATGGGTCAGAATACAAACCCAACTAAAAAGAAAAATACAGGGGAAAGGAAAAACAGCTCCTGAGGTTGTCCGCCAAGGATCCTACCTGAAGGTTAGGTACAGATCTTCACTGCAGATCTCTACGTCAATCGGTCACCTCTATGCACTGTCTAGTCCTAGTTCCCAAACCTTGGTCAAAGCTGCATGTCGTCTGCACAAGACGCAACAAGGTGTAGACAAAGCCCATGTAGGGGTGAGTATAACAATATCCATTAGGGACCCCGAGACCCCCGGAAGGTCTCCTAGAATTCCACAAAGGAAAAACAACAAAGCATGATCCCAATCAAAAAACACAAGTAAAGACATAGTTCAAACCAAGTATACAACTTAAAGAACAAGAATAAAGATGATTAGTCCTAAAGTTAGATAATCTTTTTCTATTAAGAGTCTTTTGTTGCAAAACACACAAGGTCGCTAGGTGCTGGCCCATAGAGGAACGGTAGGTGCTGAACCATAGAGGATCACTAGGTGCTGACCCACTGAGGATCACTACATGATAACCCACAGAGGATTGGTATGTGCTAACCCATAGAGGATCTCTAGGTGCTGACCCACAGAGGATCACTACGTGTTGACACATGGAGGATCACTAAGTGCTGACCCACGGAGGATTGCTATGTGCTGACCCACAGAGGATCCCTAAGTGCTAACCCACGGAGTATCTCTAAGAATTTACCCACATAGGATCGCTAAGTTCTGACCTACAAAGGATCATTATACCTTCATCACATCACATCCAGCTACTGGATTCCCGCACTAAGCACGCTAGATTTTGGGAGGATCCATTCCTCAAGCCTTTGGTCATACCTAAACCACTAAAAAGTCCCATATATAAGTAACCTGATGAACTTTCATGTCATAAGGGTTCCAACACAATAGATGGCACGTCAATCGGATGCTCGGTCTGTAAGTTATAGGCATTTTAGTGCGGGGGGTGGTTGGATTCATGTCTGATCCAACCCATCCATAATCCAACCTTATGAAAAACCCAAGTGGAGCATCTCAAAAGGACCACCTAATCCTAAGTGTTCCGGCTCCGTAGACAGTTCATCAAATAGACATCTGTTTTAGGAGATATTTCCCTTTAAGTGAACTGGGCCGTAAGTGGGTCTAAGTCCCATCCAACTCGGTCGGACCAAACCAGCCCACTAGGTCCAGTCCAAAGGGGATGGTCTCATCCTAGTTTAGCTGTTCTTGGCCTAAAAGGGCTAGGCATAGCCCGGTTCGGCTGGGCCCAGCCCACCGGGCTGCTCGACCAACCCAGCCCACTGGTTGGGCACAGCCCACCAGCTGGGCACGGGGGTCATCTCCCCCTCTCAAATAGACTTAGTCCATTCAAGGTCTTCAAAGCAGTAGCACCAGTTGGCACTATTTTAGCTATCTGATCTGCATGGATCGGTCAACAGTGGACTCGTGGGCGCGGGTCCGCCCTCTTCCACGGCTCAGAGTCGCAGCCCTCCACCGAGGCATGACGTCGGGGTGCACCGCTGCCCTCAATGCGGTTGACGTCATTCGGACGCCCCTATTGGCCACAGCGCCTTCAGTTACCACTATCCCTTCACAGCCAGCAATATTCGGTTGTCGCCTCCTTCGGTTGTTGGCGTCGTCGTGCCGGTGCAGCTTCTATGGGCCTCCGGTGAAGTTCTAGATGTCCATTCCTCATCTTGCCTATGCCTACGAGCCTCTCAGGACGTTGCCTACACTACATCACCCTCGGTTTTTCCTTTCTACCGCATTTATCAGTTTCCCGTGAAGAACGCAACCAAAGAAAGTTTGGCAGAGGGTTTAGGCCTTGTTCATTCAGCCCACGCCCTCTCCGATAGTATTATTACAAGGAAATAATTTAACATCATCATGGCTGGATAAATTTATAAAATTATTAGAAATAATTCAAGAAAAAACCCTACCTTGAATTCATTGGAAGTCATGTAGATGAGGAAGAAGGTTCTTCTTCTGAAGGTGTTCGTTGACGTTCGTCGTCGCCCCTCGATTCCTCCAATGACCGTCGCTCGATTACTGTTCTTCATTAGAGTGAAAAGTTGTTGGCTTTTCGTCAGAGCCTCCTCTTGTAGCTATCCCAAAACCCATGCCCAAGATTTGATTAAATAGGAGAATAATCTCCTACATTGTGTTTAATATTATGGCTCATTAATTAACCGTAATTAATGAGTCAATTAAACACACAAACGTTGTTGTCACAAAACCAAAGAAATGAGAGGTTTAAGACATTTAAAAGTCTCTTAATTAATGTATGATGTTGCAATGTAGTCCCACCACCATTTCTCAATGGTTGTAAAAATAAAAATAAAATAGCCTTTAGTTATTTTATTATTATTTTTTATAAATCCCAAAAAATTAACTTTTTTGTCTGACTTTTTCTGAACAAAGTTAAGCTTCCCTTAAGAAAATTCTTGCACTGTGAATTCAACGGTGCCCTCGAATTTTTAATCCAAGAACCAGGTCAAAAGATAAAAATCGTTGAGCGCACATTTACTGAACGTACCTTAAAAAAGATCAAAATTCCATTCTAATCTCTCCGGGCCTCAGAATCGCATGCTGTCAATTTTCGCAGACTCGTAATAATCTTAAATAATTTAAAATATATATATCGAAATTTTGGTTCTTTATAGTTCATTTGGTTGTGTTTGTTTTCTTGTTTTCTAGTAGAGTCATATCTCACTAACATGAGAATAATTTTTTTTCTTAAGTAATAAAACATAAAAAAGAGAAGATCATTGATTCACCCCTCCCCTTCTCAGTGATCACATAGATCCTAATTTCTCCTTTTAACAATTGATATTTTAAAAACTACAATAATTCTTATCATATTTGGAATTCCCACTTTGGGGAATGAAAACATTGAAAATGATGAAAGATAATTTATATTTTATAATAATAAATTATTGTGAAGTGAATTGTAAAAATCAAATTCATGAAATGATTTTGCAATAATAAATTTTCCCAGGAAATGGTCTTTGATGTGTTGAGACACTGAGATTCCTTTTTTTTAAATCTATTTTGTATTGTAAAGAGGAAAAAATTGTGAAGATCCTTGATGAGTAATATAGAAAAGGTATGAAGAAACACTTCTAAGTTTAATAATTTACCTTATACAAGTTCATTGTCAAATTTTTTAAAGAAAAAGTATTGGTTTTCTAAGGAGTGGTTGGAACATAAAATTCTAAGGGAAGTTATATTAATCAAAATATTTGTAACCAAATAGAATTAATTAGAATCATTAGAGATAAAGTTTGGAAAATGGACTAGAGAAACTATATGACCTATTTTTTTCTTTGAGTGATTGGTACTTGGTGTCATGAATGCACAACAAAGTATAAATTTGTAATGTCCCATCACATCAACACTAGGTAGAATTGTGATAGTTTAGGGTTGAACCACAAGGAATGGTGTTAATAGAGTAAAAGTTTATATAAAATTAACTTCCAAGTGATGAAATTTTTAATAGTTGATTTTGAAATTAATAAATTTATAAATTGGGAGAGTTTAAGAAAATAAAATAATAGGAGATATATAAATGCTTTGGAATCCACCTACTTTCAAAATTATATAAGTCTTAAAAAAATTATTTTATCAGTAAATTATTAATTTTCAATGTCTAAAGAAAATATAGGTGTAGACCCCAACTTTATTAAATATTTCATACCACCTAAACTCAATTTTATAGTATTAATTAGGAACTAATTTTTATAATTACTGAATATGGAACTTAGTTAGGGAAAACCCTTTTAATCCTCTAATTGAAATCAGTTTTTCACTATAACTCAACTAAGAACTCATTCAATAATTCTTAGTAGGGAATTGATATGGATAAGATCATAGAAATACAAGATGAAAATATAAAATTTCCTAAATCTTCCTATTTTGATCCTTCATTGTCAAAATACCCCTTCATAGCATTCCTTCATGGCCATAGTTGAATTTTCATTCCCTAAGTTATACACCAACTCTTTTATTTTCCTCTTATAATAATTAATTTCATTTCATTTTAATTTTTTTTACAAATTAGTGTGTATAACGGTCTAGAATTACTTCCAGTGGACTACAATTGATACCTATCAGGGCACTCCATGGGCAGCTACACCCCCTGGGCGGGACACACCACCATCCCCAGTGGCAGCCATTTCCTCATGAAGCCCTTGGGCGGAGAGCCATGCTTCGTCCAACGCTCACATGTGAGAGTTCCCAAGGATCGGATACATTCCTACCTCCTTTGCCTCTGATACCAACTATAATGACCTGAAGCTTATCGTACATGGACATTACATTACTTTTGCGGAATACTTAGTACATAACAAAAACACACACACAAGGATCGTAATAGTTTAGTGTCTTTGGAAACTCGGAACGTAATCTTCTAAACGTGGTGAAAGATCTTCAATATCTCCCATAATGATCTTCCCCTTTTTTTTACCTAAAACCTTTCTTTATATCCTGGGGAAAGAAAAACAAAAAAGGGTGAGCTCAAATGCTCAGTAAGGGTAAACAAAAGAAATATCAATCACATCATATACATAAGAACGTAGCTTTTGGAAATCTTGACCTGCAAAAGAGCTCATAATATCATAACATGGGATAAATCATAGAATTGAAAATGAGATCCCCATAATCATAACATAAAACTTGAAACTTTGTGGCATGCACACATAATCATGGAAAATCATTTCTTGTTAGTCATGACTCATTGCCAAGACTATCTTAGTGGATAAAGTCCCTTTCTGAACCGAGTTCACTCCTCGTTTCAGTCCTGTATCACTGAACCGAAATAACCTTCCGTTCCAGCCATGTCTATCTCATGAGATATAAAATCATTACCCAATGCATTGGAGGGAGATATAGGTCCCACCCATCTTATAATGAATCCTTTCTTATGTGTGCCACATAATCATAAAACATACATCATCGCATAACACATGTAACAAAAATGGGATTCTTGAAACATCATGACATCATAAATCAATTAATATAAGATAAAGGAATTCATAAACATAATTCCATCACAACATAGTCAAATCAATGTAAAAATATGGATAGAAACAGAACTCTTTATTATCTTAGATGGAAAATAATTTTGATAAAACACTTGAATTGAATTCTTGAGGAAAATATCCTTTCTTCTTCAAAATCAATTTCTTTTCACAAAACATCATGCAATTTTAAAAGAAAGAGATTTTATTGAAAATAGTCATGAAATCTTTTAGAGGAAGCTTCATGAAAATAAGGCTTTATAAAACAGTAGAAATCCGTTCGTGCCGTATAAGTTAAAAAAAACATTCTTCGTACTTTTGTCGGAAAAGTCAAAAAGTACCTCGTACGAAAAACGACAAAAGATTCCTTTCATACGTATTACTAAAAACTCACCGAAGGGTAAAAATGGATTTAAACAATTTTAGGTGGATTGAAATAATATTACATATTGATAAAACATGGATGTGGATGATAAAATGCACCCCAGTAAATACTTACGAATAAACAATCTCGGATAAAAATGAGATTGTGATATTTCCCTTACCTTAGGTCCGACTTGCTTTGTAACTGTCCGAACCTCCTGTATAATGATTTAAATTATGTTATTGACTTATTACAGAATCATATTCATTGTTATGATATCATATATGGTTCACTTATGACATTATATTACCCGTTCTTTTGTAAATTCCATGTTAAAGAAGCGTTTTGGGTAAAATCGTTTCATTTATCGTAGGTGTTTTGACTTGTTGTTCTTGACATCATTATTACTTATATCATGATTTACTTACTTCCAGAATATAAAATATGATTTATATATCATATATATTCAGTATATATATATATATAGATAAATAAAATGAAAAAACACCGTTCATGGAGACGGTAGTCCGTACGTACGCATGAACGCTGTTTTTCTTTCCTTATTGTCTTGAAATGGAAGTAAGTAGATGACATACATATGTATATATATACATAAATCCAGTAGCTTTATAATGTCATATATTTCATTATTATTTCTTATATATATACATTATAATCATTCTTAAATGGTTAACATGGAGAATGAATCTCATCGCGTCGTGAAGACGGTAGTCCGTACGTACGCACGAGCGATGATATCATTTCTATAAATATTGAATTGAATTGGAGTGGATTATAAAATATATCAGAATCAATATGATGTTGTAATAACTATGTATAGTTATTCTTTACACCATTATACCCATCCATGTAAGGTGGTGGTGGAAAATAGATTACACCACGGCGTGGAGACGGTATTCCGTACGTACGCACGCGCGGTGATTTCTTTTTCCGTAGGATGGATAGATGGTGAAATAGGGTTGTTTCATACTTATAATAACATATCAGTATATGAGTGATACTTATGTTATTACTTCATAATGAAACAACCTAAGAAGAAGAAGTGTAAGAAGAAATAAAGATGAAAGAATTGGTAACGGTAATTACCTCTTCTTTGAAGTGCCTCTTTGAGACCTCCTCTTAGGGCACTAGAATTGGTCTTTGAGGAAGACAGGAACCTCTAGGATGTTTCTAGGGAAATGGAGAAGGGATTTTGGCAGGGGTTGGCCGAGCTTGAGTGCTCAAATTGGTGTGAGGAGGAGGGGGAGGAGGTGTCCTTTTATAGGGGAGGAGAGGGGCACCTTAGGAATATCTCAAAATATTATTTTATATTAAAGTCAAAATCGGTTTATAATGGTTCCAAAGGGTCTTATTTCGAATCTAAAGTGGGTATGGGTCGAAATCCTATCAACCAATAGGATTTAGACAAGTTTAGGGTATTATGTTTAACCTTATCAATTAGATTTAACTCTAAGTTAAATAATTTAACTTTTACCGTGTCTTTTTGTTTTCTTTCACTATATGGTTAATAAACTTACTATAACATGCCAAACGAACCCCAAATTGTATATTATTAATACATATATCCTTATCTAAGTCATTTGGCCGAACCTTAGATTTTTAGGAATAAAATAACAATTAATAATATAATATTTGATTTAAAAACTATTTTGTGTCAATTTTGTCACTATTTGATATATGATTTTTGTGAAAGTCATAACAGAATTATATGTTCAAAACAAGTTGATTAAATCAACACTAATATATCATAGTAACCTAGAAAATTAGTGGAATTCATAAAAAGTCTTAAATTACATTTATTTTGGTATTTATATTATCAATTATGTCAATATTTCATTAATAAGATAATTACTGCATCATCTTTGTGTCATAAATAAATTATATTATTTGATGTCTAAAAATTACAAATAAAATACCATCATGTATAAAATCTTTTTAGCTTTCTAATGAATATTTATAGTATAATTTATCTTATTTATAACCCCATATTAAAAATGATTTACTTATTAAACTTTGATTTTAACTATTTTAACCCTTCTTTAAATAAATTAATAATAAATGTCCAAATCTAATCCAAGTGGGCCTAAATGGTCATATTTTATTCCTAAGTTTGTTTTTGGTCGAATTACACTTGTCCAATAGAATTAGGACATGTGTTAGGGTAATATTGATATCATATTTACCCTTAGTTACCCTATTTACTATTAACCGCGGTAAAAATAGTAAAAAGTTACTATTCACCAAAAAAATTATTTTCATCTCATTGAACCACATTTTAGTCCTTGATATTAACCGTGTCTCTCGGATTTTTGAAATTCCATTCACAGAAGCGGTAAAATTAAGTTTTATGCAAAATTCAGTTTTTAACCTACCACTTAGTGGTTTCACTATTCATCAAAAATTGAAAGTTTTCAGAAAAATACCAAAATTTCACCCTAGGCTAATTTCGATATTCTGAGTCCAAAAATGAAGTCCATTTTGAAAAATAAAATTTATAAAAATTTAAAAAGTGGTTATTACTATTCATAACGGCTAGTTTTAATAGCATATTGTTGTTTAGTGAAACTCGGTATTACATACTACACACGCTATCGAGGAAGGTCGTGATTGCGTGTAATGCAAGGCAAGTCAAGGATGCGTGTTGTGAAAGCTCCTTTTGGTGTAGCGTATAACACAAGACATTAGTAAAATAAAAAAGAATATTTTTCATAAAATCTCGGGCTGTTACATTCTACCCCCCTTAAAATGAATTTCGCCCTCGAAATTCGTCGGGGTTATAAATGGTTTACTATTTGAAAGTTTCTTTAATAGAAACCCACATCGTAAAAGGGAATACCAAAACTTGGCTTTTAAAAACTAAAGTATGAAATGTAACGATTACCCAAATAAACTAATCACTGGGTTTCCACATAGGTGAAAATATGGATATGGAAGAGAAATCTAACCATCATGTTCTGATGGAGAGTGGTAGTGAACATGGCTATGGAAAAGCCAGTAATCACAAATCCATAGATTTGTGATGATATAAGGTACCATCTGATTCATCAGGTATAAGATCACTAGGACAACATTTTTGGTTTTCAAGATCATTTCCCTAAAGTTGAAAATTTTCTTAAAATAAATATTTACTTTATTTTGGTACAATCTCACTTTTGTTCGTGCCTTGAACAATTTCTACTTCATCTCTTAAATAAATGAAGTTGAATTTGTTATTTGTGAAGTGTTAGCAGATTATGTGATAGAATGATGGGTCATTCCATCTGTCTCAAACAAAAGGTTAGAAAAAGTTATTAAATATACATAAGTCATTCTATAGTGAGATTAATCACATATGGTTCCTAAAATGGACTTATACTTCATATATCATACTGCTTAATATAATAACACTAGTTTCTACTAAACAGGGACTTCCTGTAGGTCAGTGGTAGGCGATAAAGGCCAGTCGCACTTCGGTTGTGGGTTCGATTCCTACAGCCTTGTCCGAAGCGATGGGTTGTCGCCCGTCCTGCAGGTTGTCCTTTTTCTAAAACTACGTTACTATAACATCCCATCAATAATATCGAAAAAACTTCTATCCTTAAACAATACTAACTTATGTCCAACATAATCCAGTCTAATCTTTAGGCTTATACATAATACTGCAGTCCACTCTCATAATATAGTGACAACGATTACCAGAGATTTAATACTGTCGTTGATCCCCACATATCATAAGATATGTCTTGTTGGTCACATTCCAAACATTCAAAGTCCTTAATCGTGTATTCTCATGAATACCTTAGTGAAAAAATGAGTGCAGTTAAAAGTTAACACTTTCCACATACCAAAATCCTCAAAATTCTATATACTCAAACCATGATATCACTTAGTCCTTATATCAATCATGAGCTCATGAATACTATTAAACATTTCATTTTCTCATCTTCATTATGCGCATATCATCTTATTTCCAAAAAAAAATATCTCAATCACTTTGAATAATAAATATTGCAATACTTAATGATACAACATTATTTTGGAATCCCATTACACAAACACTTAATCATTCCACCACATCGTTGTCATATTCAACATTGCCAATAGTGATCGCATGTGATTTCCCTTTGTCCTTTGCCTTCAGTGGTTGCTCATGTTGATCATCACTAACCCTTGGATTAGGGCAATTATTAGCATAATGCCCCATTTCCTTGCACTTGAAGCATTGAAGTGTTGGCGGTGCATTCTCTGTAGTGTTTGCTTTATTCACATCATTAGAAACCCTTTTTCCATCACTTCGACACTCAGCTGCTCGATGACCTTCTTTTCCACACTTAAAACATTTTCTAGTCCCTTTAAGACAATCTCCACCATGCTTCTTTCCACACTTTGTGCATAAGGAAACATTCATCTTCTTTTCATCATTATTCTGAGATTTCTCCTTGAACTCCATCTTTCGTTTCTTGTCAAAACCATGAGATGGATATGTAACACCAACTTCCATTTCTACCTTGATAGCACAACGCACAATTTCTTCATAGCTACTGAAGTCTCTTATAGCTAATTCCCTTCGAAGACTTGGTTTTAAGCCACTGAAAAATCGATCAACTTTACTTTCAGGTTGGATGATAATTCCAAAAGCATACCTCGCAAGTCTTGTAAAATTTGCTTCATAGGTACCAACAGATTCATCGTCCCTTTGCTTCAGTTCAAGAAACTCTTTCTCCATCTTTGTTCGAAGAATACGAGGGAAGTACTTACTGAAAAACAAGTTCTTGAACTCGTCCCATTCCATGGACTCAATTTCATCTCTTGGCCTCGTATTCTTGATAAGATTCCACCATTGATCAGCTTCACCTTCCAAACGATATACTGCTAAGATGACTTTATCATGTTCAGAACATTGAAGAACTGAAAATATCTTTTCAGTAGTACTAATCCATTGTTCAGCAACTAATGGATCAGTAGACCCACTGAAAGAAGGTGGACGTTGCCTCATGAAGGACTCAATAGAATATTGTTCCCTTCTCTGCTCATTTGGAAGTCCAGAATGATTCATAGCTTGTGTAAGTATAGCAATAAGATTTTGCACTCCATCTCCCATAACATTTGTTTGTTCAGGAGGGAAATCATTGCATTGTCCATTGCATTGATCAACACGGTTCCTTCGGGTTCCAGCCATCGTCTAAAACCCAAAAAGAATAGTGTGAGAGGCAAAAATCATGCTAGGGAAAACAACATAATAAAGGGGGAGTACCTTCAATATCCAACATCTTAGGTTTAATTCTATGATCGTTAGCGTAATTCTATTACTATAACCTATACGTATACTTATCCCTAGGGACATCCCTAGACATACCTTAGAAATATCTCTAGGGATCTCACTAAAGTTCTCGCATCCTACTTTCCAAAGGTTGACTAAACCTTTCCTCTGATACCAACTATAACGGTCTCGAATTACTTCCAGTGGACTATAATTGATACCTATCAGGGCACTCCATGGGCGGCTACACCCCCTGGGCAGGACACACCACCATCCCCAGTGGCAGCCATTTCCTCATGAAGCCCTTGGGCGGAGAGCCATGCTTCGTCCAACGCTCACATGTGAGAGTTCCCAAGGATCGGATACATTCCTACCTCCTTTGCCTCTGATACCAACTATAATGACCCGAAGCTTATCGTACATGGACATTACATTACTTTTGCGGAATACTTAGTACATAACAAAAACACACACACAAGGATCGTAATAGTTTAGTGTCTTTGGAAACTCGGAACGTAATCTTCTAAACGTGGTGAAAGATCTTCAATATCTCCCATAATGATCTTCCCCTTTTTTTTACCTAAAACCTTTCTTTATATCCTGGGGAAAGAAAAACAAAAAAGGGTGAGCTCAAATGCTCAGTAAGGGTAAACAAAAGAAATATCAATCACATCATATACATAAGAACGTAGCTTTTGGAAATCTTGACCTGCAAAAGAGCTCATAATATCATAACATGGGATAAATCATAGAATTGAAAATGAGATCCCCATAATCATAACATAAAACTTGAAACTTTGTGGCATGCACACATAATCATGGAAAATCATTTCTTGTTAGTCATGACTCATTGCCAAGACTATCTTAGTGGACAAAGTCCCTTTCTGAACCGAGTTCACTCCTCGTTTCAGTCCTGTATCACTGAACCGAAATAACCTTCCGTTCCAGCCATGTCTATCTCATGAGATATAAAATAATTACCCAATGCATTGGAGGGATATATAGGTCCCACCCATCTTATAATTAATCCTTTCTTATGTGTGCCACATAATCATAAAACATACATCATCGCATAACACATGTAACAAAAATGGGATTCTTGAAACATCATGGCATCATAAATCAATTCATATAAGATAAAGGAATTCATAAACATAATTCCATCACAACATAGTCAAATCAATGTAAAAATATGGATATAAACAGAACTCTTTATTATCTTAGATGGAAAATAATTTTGATAAAACACTTGAATTGAATTCTTGAGGAAAATATCCTTTCTTCTTCAAAATCAATTTCTTTTCACAAAACATCATGCAATTTTAAAAGAAAGAGATTTTATTGAAAATAGTCATGAAATCTTTTAGAGGAAGCTTCATGAAAATAAGGCTTTATAAAATAGTAGAAATCCGTTCGTGCCGTATAAGTTAAAAAAAACATTCTTCGTACTTTTGTCGGAAAAGTCAAAAAGTACCTCGTACGAAAAACGACAAAAGATTCCTTTCATACGTATTACTAAAAACTCACCGAAGGGTAAAAATGGATTTAAACAATTTTAGGTGGATGGAAATAATATTACATATTGATAAAACATGGATGTGGATGATAAAATGCACCCCAGTAAATACTTACGAATAAACAATCTCGGATAAAAATGAGATTGTGATATTTCCCTTACCTTAGGTCCGACTTGCTTTGTAACTGTCTGAACCTCCTGTATAATGATTTAAATTATGTTATTGACTTATTAAAGAATCATATTCATTGTTATGATATCATATATGGTTCACTTATGACATTATATTACCCGTTCTTTTGTAAATTCCATGTTAAAGAAGTGTTTTGGGTAAAATCGTTTCATTTATCGTAGGTGTTTTGACTTGTTGTTCTTGACATCATTATTACTTATATCATGATTTACTTACTTCAAGAATATAAAATATGATTTATATATCATATATATTCAGTATATATATATATATAATAGATAGATAAATAAAATGAAAAAACACCGTTCATGGAGACGGTAGTCCGTACGTACGCATGAACGCTGGTTTTCTTTCCTTATTGTCTTGAAATGGAAGTAAGTAGATGACATACATATGTATATATATACATAACTCCAGTAGCTTTATAATGTCATATATTTCATTATTATTTCTTATATATATACATTATAATCATTCTTAAATGGTTAACATGGAGAATGAATCTCATCGCGTTGTGAAGACGGTAGTCCGTACGTACGCACGAGCGATGATATCATTTCTATAAATATTGAATTGGAGTGGAGTGGATTATACAATATATCAGAATCAATATGATGTTTTAATAACTATGTATAGTTATTCTTTACACCATTATACCCATCCATTTAAGGTGGTGGTGGAAAATAGATTACACCAAGGCGTGGAGACGGTATTCTGTACGTACGCACGCGCGGTGATTTCTTTTTCCGTAGGATGGATAGATGGTGAAATAGGGTTGTTTCATACTTATAATAACATATCAGTATATGAGTGATACTGATGTTATTACTTCATAATGAAACAACCTAAGAAGAAGAAGTGGAAGAAAAAATAAAGATGAAAGAATTGGTAACGGTAATTACCTCTTCTTTGAAGTGCCTCTTTGAGACCTCCTCTTAGGGCACTAGAATTGGTCTTTGAGGAAGACCAGAACCTCTAGGATGTTGCTAGGGAAGTGGAGAAGGGATTTTGGCAGGGGTTGGCCGAGCTTGAGTGCTCAAATTGGTGTGAGGAGGAGGGGGAGGAGGTGTCCTTTTATAGGGGAGGAGAGGGGCACCTTAGGAATATCTCAAAATATTATTTTATATTAAAGTCAAAATCGGTTTATAATGGTTCCAAAGGGTCTTATTTCGAAGCTAAAGTGGGTATGGGTCGAAATCCTATCAACCAATAGGATTTAGACAAGTTTAGGGTATTATGTTTAACCTTATCAATTAGATTTAACTCTAAGTTAAATAATTTAACTTTTACCGTGTCTTTTTGTTTTCTTTGACTATATGGTTAATAAACTTACTATAACATGCCAAACGAACCCCAAATTGTATATTATTAATACATATATCCTTATCTAAGTCATTTGGCAGAACCTTAGATTTTTAGGAATAAAATAACAATTAATAATATAATATTTGATTTAAAAACTATTTTGTGTCAATTTTGACACTATTTGATATATGATTTTTGTGAAAGTCATTACAGAATTATATGTTCGAACCAAGTTGATTAAATCAACACTAATATATCATAGTAACCTAGAAAATTAGTGGAATTCATAAAAAGTCTTAAATTACATTTATTTTGGTATTTATAATATGAATTATGTCAATATTTCATTAATAAGATAATTACTGCATCATCTTTGTGTCATAAATAAATTATATTATTTGATGTCTAAAAATTACAAATAAAATACCATCATGTAGGAAATATTTTTATCTTTCTAATGAATATTTATAGTCTAATTTATCTTATGTATAACCCCATATTAAAAATGATTTACTTATTAAACTTTGATTTTAACTATTTTAACCCTTCTTTAAATAAATTAATAATAAATGTCCAAATCTAATCCAAGTGGGCCTAAATGGTCATATTTTATTCCTAAGTTTGTTTTTGGTCGAATTACACTTGTCCAATAGAATTAGGACATGTGTTAGGGTAATATTGATATCATATTTACCCTTAGTTACCCTATTTACTATTAACCGCGGTAAAAATAGTAAAAAGTTACTATTCACCAAAAAATTATTTTCATCTCATTGAACCACATTTTAGTCCTTGATATTAACCGTGTCTCTCGGATTTTTGAAATTCCATTCACAGAAGCGGTAAAATTAAGTTTTATGCAAAATTCAGTTTTTAACCTACCACTTAGTGGTTTCACTATTCATCAAAAATTGAAAGTTTTCAGAAAAATACCAAAATTTCACCCTAGGCTAATTTCGATATTCTGAGTCCAAAAATGAAGTCCATTTTGAAAAATAAAATTTATAAAATTTTAAAAAGTGGTTATTACTATTCATAACGGCTAGTTTTAATAGCATATTGTTGTTTAGTGAAACTCGGTATTACATACTACACACGCTATCGAGGAAGGTCGTGATTGCGTGTAATGCAAGGCAAGTCAAGGATGCGTGTTGTGCAAGCTCCTTTTGGTGTAGCGTATAACACAAGACATTAGTAAAATAAAAAAGAATATTTTTCATAAAATCTCGGGCTGTTACAGTGTGCCACACTGTAAAATAGGAATTCCAAAGTGGAATGACCTCATGAAAACTTCCATATCTCTTATTCATATATTTCCTCTCATTAATTCTTAATCATTGGAAAACTAGTAAATTGGAATGACCTCATGTGTAATGGAACTACCCCAATAAAATTTCATCCCTTTTTTTGGTAAATTAATTTTATAGGGATAGGTTGTCATTGTTTTTATTTTTCTCCTCTAAAAGTTTCTTGGGGAGAATCCTAATAGAAAAATCAAAAAAACTTAATTCTAAAAGAAGTAAAATAACTTACAAAATTATTAAAAAAAATATGTCAAAATAGACACCCTTTTGGTAATATTATCAATTTTCAATTAATCCATGAACCCTATTTTATTTGTAATTTATAATATTTTTATGTGAAAATCTATTTTTTTCATTTAAAATCAGCCTTATACATGATTTTAATGTGTTATGTATGGGTAAAGTGGGTTTTAAAGCCCCTGTGTAAGGGTAAAACCTTTTTATATGTGTTACATAAGGGTAGAGTTGCCGGTCCTAATGCCATGTAAGTGTAAATAGGACTTGCATAGGGGTAAATAGATCTTGAGTAAGGGTAACATCCTAGTTCATGCACTGTGTAAGGATAAAATACCACTACATAAGGGTAGGGGTGTATTACATAATAGTTTTACCAAGTTCCTCTACTTGGATAAGGGTCACCTGGTAGTTTTGTAAGGGTACCAAAAGGTTGCTTAAGGGTAAGTTAAGTGTTGAGTGAGAGATTCTTGGTTTCTATAAGGTTAATTTAAGCATTGCATAAAGGAATGTTTCAAATTCTATGGCTTACGTAAGGGTAGTGTGAGTTTTCCAAAGCCCTTGTAAGGGTGGCTAGCCGCATAAGGGTAAAAATATGTTACCCTTACATGATGTGTATCTCCAATGTATGAGTAATTAATTTTACCCAGTTTATCATATTTTCTTCCCCGGACCACCCCTTCAATTCTTTTTAATGGTTTTAAATGAAAAAAATCTTAGTGTAATTAATTTTTTTCCATTGATTCAAATGTTTTTTAATATTTAAATTCTTCATAATTAAGAAATAGTTAGAAGAAAAATTAAATTTTTAATTTAATTTTTGGATTTAATACTATGGATTTGTACCTGGTATTGCTATTTCTAAAATTTTTGAACCCTTGCAGTCTTTATTTTTGGGTATCATTTGGCATCTGAGAAATTCAAAATTTCTTTTAAGTGAGATCTATGAAGTCATACTTGATCAAATAAAGTTCTTTCTCCTAGTTTCCAGGCATGATAGAACCCTTCTTCTCTCCTCTTTCTTGAGTTTAAAACCAATAAGAGGTAAATTCCAAGTAAGAATTTATAATTCCTCTTCTCATTTTTCTATAAAATCTATAAATTGTGTTCTTCGGATGCCTTCTAGAAATTAAGGTTAATGAATTCTTAAGTGATAATAATATGTAAACTATCAAAGAGTGAGAGAGAATTATTAAGACAATAATAACCTGATTTTATCAAAGAATAATAATAATTAATTATTATAATCATATTATTTTAGATAGATATAATATTATCACATGTGAAATTATACTTATTATTTGAGGTATAAATTGCTAGTACATGCTTTGGAATAATTGATAATTTAAAAATTATTCTGGAGATAGAGATTACTATCACAAGTGGAGTTTTATTTATTTTGGAAAAAAATAGTTCTTTTATTCTAGTAACCCTTAATGAACCATAAACATTGACATTTCAAAAACAATGATAATAAGGACTAGGAGAATGTGTTCTTGGTTGTAGATATTTTCACTTCAGTTTTCAAACCACACAGGGTGGTTTATCCTTGACCTTGTTGTCGACAACTTTTTGGTAGGAAGTTTCTAACTATTTGGGGATCTTTATTATACATGTTTCCTTGATATGATTCTTGTTTTTTCATAATTCAATTCTATATTCTTGATCGTGATCACATGTGGGTGTGTGTAGCCTGTGAGACCTGTTATGGTATTTTATTCCATGAGGATTTCTAGAGTATCCTGTTTTCATATTTGATTATGATCACATGTTATTATGTATTACTAATATATTTTCTAGATGATATGATATTCTTTCCTCATATATTATACCATGTTATGTGTGTTACCATACCATGGAGGTTATTGGTGGTACTAGAAACAGGTGGACCATCGTGTGTTTTTTATTCTTTAGAGGGGGAGTGTGTATGGTTTGTGATGATGATGATGATGGACCTGAGAAAGGGTGGGAGAATAGAAGTTGGGATCTTGACCTGAGGTAATGTGTTAGGGGAAGGATAGTATGGTCCCCTATCCTGAGGCATAGATGGGGTACAATGGTTTGGAGGCCTGGCCCATGATGAATCGGGGATATACTGGTATGGGGGACTAATCTGGCTCGATGCCTTTTGACTATTGGGATATGTGTTACAATATTAGTGGATTTGTATTTCTCATTTTGACATTACATGATTATCCTTCCATATTTAAGACAAATAAGGTACAACTAGGGTTTTTTTACATCTTGTTTTACGCACAATCATTCAGTTTTGGATTGTATGTGGTTATACTTGCTACAATTTTATTATTATCATGGCATACACCTATCATAATTGATAAAAACATGTTAAGGATGAATTGGTGATGTCCTAATGAGTCTTTTACTCATAACCTACTTAGGAATTTCAGTGCACTTGTAGATTTCATGCATAGGGATCTGAGAAAGGGAAAGGGGCCCTTGGAAGATAGTTGAACTATAAAACATGGAGTTAGAGGTGAGACCAAGACAAACTCTTAGGATCACCACAATTTTATTTATTTATTTACCTATCACACTTTATAAACTGGTTTGGCTTGCCAATTTGAGAGACCATTGATTATATTTATGATATTTATGCCCTTTTTAGTTTTCGCATGATATTTTGATCATTATATTATTGATTATTATGTTTATTTATTTTCTCCATGATATGATACTGAGGGTATAGTCTTCTTACTAACAGAATTAGACTCTCATTTCTAGTCGGTAGCCTCTTTCATATGGGGAGGAACACTTGAGGTTATGTGAATCTTCAGTTTGGACTCAGTGGTATGGGTTGAGTCATTACAAAATGATATTAAAGCAACAATTTTCTTCTTTTCTTTTTGGGATAATCTGGGACATGGTGGAAAGGAGATAGTTTTGTGAGACTTAGGTGGGGGGAGCTTCGATGCGTTTTTCTAGCTCACGTGTAACAAACATCTAAATTACCATGGATGGGATTTTTGTTACTATCTTTATGAGATTTTGTGTGTGTTCATGCATCATGACTTGGAACGTAGGTTCAGATGCCATATATATATACATGTTGTTCTGATATATAATAGTTATTTAATTAAATGTCTTGATTTGTGTTATCTGTTCAGGATAGATTATATGTTATATGATATATCTGTGTTGTTATGATATTGTTATATATCTCTATTAGCATTAATTAGTTGAACTGATCATGTTTTTGTGTTATTATATATATAATGAATGCAAATAACATACAGGAATGGAGACTAGGATTAGTGCTAGGTGGGGAATATATTAGGTTATGGGTAGACTCCTCAGAGAACCATTTGTGATCCCATATACTAGATATGATCTATTCATGTTCCTAATGTTCCTTCATGTTACATATAATTCCACCTCATAAAAATTTAGTAGGACTACCAGCTGAGTAGGAGGGTGCTCTAGAGTATGTTTTTTGTACCTTCTTGAGTGGTGCAAGCGACATACCCACTATGGCCTAGAGTCCTCCCCCATAGATTCATAGTCAACTATACCAAGGATTTCTAACTCCGTCATCCTCTATCCTCTCAAGGAACTAGTGGACCATAGGATATTGAGGATTGGGTGGACATCATCTGTAATGACATAGAATTTTATCAATGGGATTTTCCTTCTTATTCCATAAAACACAAACATCACATAGAGAACCCAATAAAAACATAATTCTCATAAATAAATAATGACACATTATTCAGAAAATAAACCAATAATGATGCCAAATATTACAATGGGATAATAAATATAAAATAAGATAATAAGAATGGGAAAATTTAGATATGCTCGATCCACTAGAATAACTGCACTCACGAACAATGTTGTAGGAATAAAACATAATGTTAACACTAAAATATTCATTTTGAAGATGAAAGTATATATAACCTCAATAGAAAATAAAATTGAATAAATAATGAATGAAATAAGAGTTATTTAAATAAATCAACCAATTTATACTATTGGAATAGTAACCTGACCATTTGAATAGTTACATGACCATTGGAATAATAATCTGGCCGTTATGAATAGTAATATGGTCATTAGAATAGTAACCTAACCTATGAAAGTATAAATTAAATTTATGTATCTTATAAATGAAAATATGATATATTTATATCATGACATAAGTAAATAAATGTTTTAAAAATGATAAATTAAGTGTTGTAATTTTTTGTAAAACATAAATGATTATTTACAGTTTTATAATTAATATAATTATTTAAAATATATATATTTTCATAAAATATATTAATAAATTAATATTATTTTTTATTATAATTATAATATAGTTTTATGATACCTTAATTAATTTTTCAAAGGGTTATAAAATTGATTATAATATTAAAATCGGTATTTTCGAATAAATGATGATTTTATTTAAAAATTAAATTTCTCATATTCATAAAATTATTTTCATAAAATGGATTTCATTTTTGAAATATAAACATCGAAAAATGGTTAGGGTAAAAATTTTTTATCTTTCTAAGGTAGTTGAATTTTTTGTGAATCGTGAAATATGATAATTTACGGTATTTAACATTATATGCTAAATACATTAATTTTTTAGTTATAAATGATGTAGTAATGATGTAATAACCCATTAGTTAAAACTCTCCTGAAATATTTACTATGTTTATTCATAGTAATAAACATTTTTGATGGTATTGAGCCAAATATAATAAACAAATGAATATAGTAATAAAAAACACCCCTCTCCTCCCCCTATAAATACTGCTCATTCTCCTCACACCTTCTAAGCCTTATAGCTTATCAATATTCTACCCAATTACATTCCAAAGACTCTTACCCATGTAGAATATATTTTTCTCTCAAAAAAATACCAATTCCAAATTCCTTAATGAGGTTCTCAAGGAGATGATATTCAAGATGAAAAATCCTTCTTTCTATTTTAAATTCTCTATTTCTTCTACCTTATCCTTACATCCCCTATCCAAAGTAGCATGATAACTCCATTATCATGTATATACTATAATTTTATTATTTTAATGGAATATTCACAATTAAATCGCTTCTATTTTCCTTTTATTCTACAAATAAAAACACCATCTGTGATATATTGGTTCACCGCCTTCGTGGATGATGAGTTTTTGTTTTCCATTACTACCTTCAAGTCTGATCAAAAATCCATTATTATGGTTAAAACAGATTTTAATTTGTATATTATACATTTTTCATCTTATGGAACTAATATATAGACAGAATATTAAGTAAATGAAACTATTTCATGATGATCAAAAAACCACCAAAATAAACTAAACAATTATCATTAGTGTTTTATCAAATGTATCATCTTTATACCAGAAAACCAAATAATATATGATTCATTTTAAACTTATAGAAGTTTATTAATACCATATAATTTCACTTATATATAATTATTCCCATTTTATAATAACTTCCATAATTATACACAAGTAAACCGACCATGAAACCATGAAAACGAATGTGCCTAGAATGACAAAATTGAACTTTATAAATCATAGAAATTTCCATAAATGAACTTAATAAAATTATAATAAATAAAATACATGTATAATAGGTTATAAATTAATTAATTAATTAATATAATTTTATTATCTAGGATACTGAGTGAAAGTGAATAACACATTCGGACATAAGGTAATGGATCTCTTCAAACCTCAAATATTTCCTTTGGGTTACGCTCTCTCTCTCTCTCTCTCTTTACCCCAATTTATTTCTTCATTATTTTTATATAATTCTCCTGAATTATATTTATATGTTCCACACATGTTTATATATCTCAATTCATATTTCTTTTATGGGGAAATACAGGTTTTAAAATGTTTCCTTCTCAATCCATCTCAATAAGCAAACCTAATTAAAGGGAACTTCTCTGTTTCATACCCATTTTCAAGTACACTACATAAATTTTTTTAAGCCAACAATATTTTTATAAAATCAATAATTTTATAATGAAAAACTATTTTAGCTCATTTAAATTTTTATACAAACAATTATTCCTTTTTAATCTTTAAATACTCTTTAATATTTTCCCTTAAACTGTTCTAAAGTGGTTCATTTGTAAAGTTTCATAAACACTCTTTTTCATGTAATCAATTTGGTTCAACATAATTATTCATTATGTATTATTATTTATACTTTATTATTTTCCATAAATTATTTAGTACCTTATTTCATGGATACCATTATGATACACCCTTGTTTATGCCTTATGACACGATTACGATACCCATTTATTTCCATGGGTAACCCTTGTGTTTATTTATTATTTTGTATTCTTCATATGGAATGCATATGCATGAATATGTTATGATGGGTGCACCCAAATAGTAATCCAATAAATTAGTTAATGTTAAGTATCATGATTCATCATATATGGGATTAGGGAGTAAACCTAATCCATTATGGGACTTTGTCCACCATGTGACATGGTCTTGGTAGTTAGCCTTGACTCCTGTTTATGTCATTCTATATATTGTTGACACATTCCAGTATTTACATGATCATATGATTCCATGTTCTATATGTTATGATTCCACATGTTTATTCATGATCCATTTAATTTTTTTTATCATGTTATTCCTTCCAACTCATGTGCTATGATTTATTCCCGTGTTTATTCCCCTACTGGGGTTTTTAGCTATCACAAACCAGCCCTATACCCCAGTACCCTGGAACCCAAGATGATCCTAACATGGACCAAAGGGTGTTACCAATCCACATGGGTTGTAGAATAGTACCTATAATCATAAAAGATAAAATAGGGAATGGTTTTTTCACAAAATAATGGAATATAACAAAAATAAGTCAATATGCTCAACACAACAAAATGGAGAAAGTACCAAAAAGTCAAACAAGTATATTAAAAACCAAAATAGTACATCATCAAAGTAATCAAAAACATAAAATATAAACCCACCAATTCCCAATAGGACACATCACTCTAATCCCAAAGAATCAACAACAACCACCACCTCCAAGTGGCCCATCCACTTGCCCGAACTTGGCAGAAGGAAATCTAAAAACGCCCGAAGGAAAAGAAGGGTGTGAGCTCAAAATCTTAGAAGAGTCTCACTAGGTGTTCCATAATAAGATTACATAATAAATAATACAAATCATTATTTCAATTTAAAATAAAATAGCCATGATAGTATAATTGCATATTTAAATCAAAACATTCTTTTAATTTAAAATTATGGAAACTTTTTAAACAATAGATTATTAAACATTTTATATAAAATAGTTTATATTAATCACTAGGAATGAGTAAAGAAGTTTGACAATAATTGGAATATACATCAAAGTAATCACAACAAGAAACATATTCATCTACCCTAGTGCATGATAGTTCTAGGTTATGAGATCCTCGCACATTCATATCAGTGATCATGGGAATATGCAATGCATATCCCTCCAAAACTGGCCAAAGAGGACTCATCAACATCCCCTTGGGGATAAGATCCACCGAACCAAGTTTCTATCAGAGTTGTACAGTTTCAATATCTTATTAGTACACTACCATCCTAGAATTTTTTCAAAATAACCCACAAACTACCCATCCTCACATGTGCTGAATCAATCAATCAATAATGGTCAAATTATTTCAAAACAGTTTAAAATGAAATCACCACATTTCCAGTCTCAAAATTCCAATTCCACTTCAAAAACCAAAAAAAGTTTTTTAATCAATTCAATACTTTTCCAAATAAAACAAATCATAGGTTCTTATTAAATCAATTTAATACATTTTTCTCAAAATTCAACTCACAAATAATTTTCACAATTACATCAATTTCAAATCACACCCCACTTTCCAATTCCATTGTAATTGGTTGTTTTTCCAAAAATTCATTCCAATACAATTTCAAATTCCAATTCACACCGAATTGGGTTTTCATAATTTAATTAAAATAAAATATAAATTGATCAATCAAATTAAGGGTTTATTAAATAGAAAATTTCAATGGAACCATCTACCTTTTATCATGAAGATCATGTAACTCAACACCTACAATGGTAATTTCCAATGAAGAATGATGGAAATGAAGATCAAGGAATAAAACTAAGATTCAAGATCCAAAAAAAAGGAGTTTATATCCATCAATAATAATATTATCTAACAAATACTATGGATTAAATAATAATAGAGAAGGAGAGAAATAATGGGAGAAGATCTCTTACCAAATAGTGATTGAATGATGTTTTCCAACCTTAGATCCACTTTGGAATAGGTTTGGAGGATCCAAAAAGGGTTCTTGAGAGCCCCAAGGACCTAGTATTTTGAGTAATCTAGAGTTAGGGTTGATCAGGTGAATAAATATGGGTTCATGAATTTTTAAATTTATTTTCATAAATAAAAATTCTTGCATGCACAGTTTGCTGGGCAGGGCTACACGGTTTGTCAAACTGTGTGCCCCTATGATGGGATACATAGTTTCTACTAGGTGGGTCCATGGTTTTTCAAACCATATTCCAAATGTGAAAACCAAAATTTCCTGGGTTTTCATATTTTTCCCTGGGTGGGTCCACGGTTTGGGAAAACCATGCACCAACCATGTACAACCCAATATCCATCAAAAAATTTCAAAATTTCACCTGAAGCAACCCTAAACAAGACCCAACCAAAGAATGAGAAAAAATAGGATCAATGAGTACCTAAAAATAGTAATAGTATGTTACAAACTCCCCACTGTAGAAACATTTTATCCCTATAAATCATGTCAATAAGCTTTCATATCAAAAAGATAAGGTCACTACTCTCTCATTGGTGCCTCTCTCTACCACATCTCATACATATCAGAACTATGATTCCATATCACTCAAACCAATGGTATTGTACTCCCATGAAGAACCTATGTTTTAGAATCAACTATTATAACTGGAATCTCAGTCATGGATAAATTAGGATCAGCATCAAGATCACTCCATCTTGGAACATGAAATGGATCCGAAAGATACTTTTGTAGCTGCAATACATGGAACATGTTATGTATCGACGCCAACTATGGAGGAAGTGATAAATAGTAATAAACTTTCCCCACCTGCTCAAAAACCTCAAAAGGTACAACAAAATGAGTAGTAAGCTTTCTTTTCTTCCCAAGATGTTGATGACCCAAACAAGGTGAAAATTTCAAGAACACTTGATCACTAACTGAGAATTCCAACGGTCTATGGCGATGATCATCATAATAATTAGACAGGATCTATTCCATCAAAATTATTTGATGAATCAACTAAATATTTCTTGTCGCCTATTTAACCAAGATCAGTGCAACCAAAGAACTTTCACTAAACTATAACCAAAAGAAAAGATATTTACAAGGTCGACCATACAAAGACTCAAAAGGATCCCTTCCGATTCTAGACTGGTAACTATTTCTATAAGAAAACTCAAATAGTCCCAAATGGTCATCCCAATATCCACCAAAGTCATGAACATAAGGGGAAAATATATCCTCAAGAATTTGTATAGCTTTCTCTATCTGTCCATCCAAATTTGGATGGTAAGCCACACTCAAACAAACCTAATATCCTAGTGCCTCCTGAAGGACTCTCCGAAAGCGAGAAGTAAAAATGATATCTCTATCAAAGACTATAGTATATGGAACTCTTTGAAAATTAAAAATATCTCTCAAATAGATATTTCCCAACTCCTCAACTTTGGTTTTGTCACAAATGGGTATGAAGTGAGATGATTTGGTCAGCTTATCGATCACAACCCATATCAAATTATTCTTTCTATGGGTATGTGGAAACCCAACCATGAAATCCATAAAAAACTCATCCCACATACAAGATAGCACTCAAAGTGGATGAAGAAAACACAAATACCTCTAATGCTCGGCCTTGACATGTTGGAAATTATAATAAAAAGAGATAAAATCAGTGATGTCTCGTCTCATACCTGGCCACTAGAATCATCGATGCATATCATAGAACATATTTTTGGTTCCTAGAATCATTGAATACTGAGAATTATAGAAATACCCTATAATATCTTTCCTTATAGGAAAAGGTACAATATACCAGTTTCAGAAACATAGGATAACCTCTATAGAGAATAACCACTTGGAAATGGTCTCCCCACCATAAAGAGAGTTCCTAATGCCACAGAATTCATCATCAAGCTATTGTTCCTAAAGAATCATTTTCATAATAAAGGAGGACAACTGAACACTATCCAAAAAAACCTTGTCCCCTGTTTCCCAGACTCCTATATTCAATTATGCAAAAATATCCATCAATTTCCACTATTTCTATGATTCTTTCATGGCCTGGGTTAGAAGTTTTCTTCTCAACACATCAAAAATAACATTCACTTTCCTCAGGGTATATAAAATATTGAAATAAAAATATTTTAGGTATTCCACCCAATACCTCTGGTGAAGATTCAAATATTTTTTATAGAAGATATAACTCAAGATCTTATGTTTGAAATATATGGTTAACCTTCCTCTGAAAAGGTAATACTGCTAACTCTTAAGTGTATAAATTATAGCTTCAAGATCAAGTTCATGGGTTGGATGATTATTATCATATGGCCTAAGCTACTGAGAACCATAGGCAATGACATGATCGCCCTACCTAAGAACACAACCCAAAACTGAACTTGATGCATCACAGAAGACCACATAGCCTTACCTGGCCTCTGGAAGATTCAATAACGACATAGTATTCAAAATATGTTTCAGCTAAAAAAAGAACCCTAAAACTTCTCATCCCAAGAAAACTTCACCCCCTTTCGAGTGATATCGGTCATCGGAGAAGACAACTTTGAGAAATAATTTAAGAACCAATGGTAATATCAAGCAAAACCCAAGAATCTATAAATCTTGAAAACATTCTAGGGTTGGTCTTATTTCATAATATCTTTCACCTTCTCAAGATAAATTGATATACCATGTTTCAACACCACATTTTCCAATAACATCACTTCCTAAATCCAGAAATCACATTTCGGTAGCTTGGCATAAAGTTGGTGATTTCTCAACAATTCCAAAAAGACTCTCAGATGATGTACATGATCCTCCTTAGACTTATATTAAACAATGATTTCATCCACAAATATCACCACATAATTATACAGATACTCATGGAATATCATTTTCATCAAATCCATAAATACTTCATGATAATTGGTTAGACCAAATGGAATTACAAGATACTCATAATAGATATACCTACTTCAGAAGAAAATATTATGGAAATTAGATTATTTTATTCACAACTGGTGATAACCAAATCAAAGATCAATCATTGAGAACCACTTATACCATTTAAACTTGTCAAATATATCATCAATTTGTGGAAATAGATACTTATTCTTTTCCGTAACTTGATTGAGTTTTTGGAAATCAACACAAAGGCAAAGTGACCCATCATCTTTCTTAAAAAAAAGAGTTAGCGCTGACCAAGGTGACACGCTTGAGCATATAAAGACATTATCTAAAATATCATCCAACTAAATATTCAAATATTTCATTTTATCTAGTATCATGTGGTGAGAAGTAATAAATAAGGGTTAAGTATTCATCAATAAATCAAAAGAAAATTCTACCTCTCACACAGGTGGCAAACTAGAAAAGTCAAAAGGAAAAATGTTGGGAAAATTCAGCAACCATTAGAGGGAGATCATTACTCAAATATTCTCACTCCATATCAAAATTAAACATTGATATTAATTTTCCAAAATCTAGATAAGAAGGTCTATCTCTACTTGACCTCGGGTCCCATTCTTCGTAAAAAATACAACACACATAATCGGGTGCAGTAAAGGAGACCCATCAAAGATAGAAATTAATTCAAGACTTATTAGAGATGATCCATCCCATCCTAAAAATTACATCAAGAGTTTTAATGTTGATTACCAAAAAATTACAAGTAAGCTCAATATAATATAAAGAGAAAATGTAAGTAGGAAAATGAAGACCCTACTCTCTCTTTATTCTGAGGGGTGTAGTAATATCCATCACATAAGATAAAATATTCTTAGTAAGACTTTTCAGGTTCACAATATGAGTCAAAATGAACAAATGAGATACACCAATATCAAATAAAGAATTTACTAAAGATGAGGTTATAGTGATGGTACCTATCACAATCGCTAGTCCCATATCTGCTTCCTCGAGAGACTCTTCCACTATGTGAAGAAGCTTTATTCCAGATGTTTGTGGCTAGAAACCCTTATATCTTAAAGTATCTGATTGTACTATAGTAATTTTTTCTGCTGATGATTTCATTCCACTACGTGGAATAGAATAGATATGACATAACTTCTATAAGTGACCTGATTTTCCGTAAGAACCATATATCTTGGGTGCCTCAGTGAAAACCCGTTTTGAGTGCCCAGTATTTCCACAATAGAATGAAATCATAGGGTCTCTTCCAGGAATTACATGAGGTATAGACAAAACCTACTATTGATATCCATAAAAATATTCATCATGTTTTTCTTTCCTTTAAAGGAACTCATAGAACATCCACTAGAAGAAAAAGGAACTCTCGTTAACCCTGAGTTACCATCCAGATCAATCTTGACCATCAACATTCTATCTAGCATGTTATCATATGAAGACAAATTTATGAAGAAAACCTAATAAAGAACATAATATCAAAGTCTCATCTTGAACCATTGAGTCTTAATCTTCTTATTTTATACAATCTCAAGTTAAAACTGCACAATATCATAAAATCAATTATATACTCAGTCATGGTCCTATCATCCTACTCGAGTTTGAAAAACTCTACAACCTTAGCCAGCACCATAAACTCTGGATAGAACTAGTTGGTGAAAATAACTATAAATTTCTTCCACTATAATCCCTCATGCTTCTTCTCCATCACCATCATTCCCCACCATCTTCTTCTAGGTCCTTTTATCTTGAAGGGGGCACATTTCACCTTGATTTCATCAGGAATTTCAAATAACTCAAATAAAGGATCAATTATCTTAAACCAATCCTCATCATTTTGAGGATAATTTGATCTTTGGAATACTAGAGACTTATGGTGAAGGAACTCTTGAGAACTATTCCAGAATTCATCCCTCTGAGGTTCCACAACTGGATCTTGTACAGGAATAGGTGCAGGTGCATGTCCCAAAGCTTGGATAGCCCACATAATGACCTCAACCAAATTCTAGTCCATGAGAGGATTTTCTCATTGTGGCTCATTAGTAGCTTCCTCCTAGATCATATTCACATGTCTTCTCAAAGGCATGATGTTATACAGCATTAGTAGACAACATTGAAGGCATTAAATGATTACTTAGTTCAACAACTCAAACAAGAGAAATAGGGAAATTAATCCCATCAGATAAGAAAACCCATATTTGTATTTTAATTATTTAGATCAAAACTATGGAAAATAATAGAATTAATCCCCAAGAAATCTTTCCCAAACCACCCTTAGTGACTTAAGGCTCATTACAGTGAGAGATGGCTTAACAATCACTCACAACTACCTCCTAAGCCTGAACAATATTGCTTAACTACATACTGACTTCCAGGAAAGATGATTAACCTACACCTTTGATATCACTTTGTCACTAACTAGCCTGGATACCTTGGTACCCTGACACCTGATTCGATCCTGACATGGCTCGAAGGGAATTCTTGATCCCCATAGTTTGAAAACTAGCACATGTCATCATACAAGATAAAAGAAGAAATGTTTTTTCCACAAAATAGTGAAAGATAACAGAAACAAGTCATTATTCTCGACACTCCAAAATGGAGAAATTACCATAAATTAAAATAATTATATCAAAAAACCAAAACAATACATCATCAAATTACTCAAAAACAAAAAAGATAACACCCCCCCCCCCCCCCGGCCCCCACCCAAGTTCCAACAAGACACAATACTCCAAGCCCAAATAATCAACAACTTCCACCACCTCTAAGTGGTGCTTCCAACTTTCTCTAACCTAGAAGAAGAAAATCTAAAAACACCCGAAGTAAGGTATGGTGTAAGATCAAAATATTAGTAGGGTCACACCAAGTGTTCTATAACAACATTCTATAATAAATAAACCAAATCATGATTTCAATTTCAAATAAAACAAGCATGATAGTACAATTGTATATTTAAATCAAAAAATTCTTTTCATGATGAAAACATTTCAAAAAATTATTTAATAAACAATTTATATAAAAAATGTATATAAATCACACGTCATGAGTAAAGAAGTTTCACAATCATTGGAATATACATAAAAGTAATCACAATATGCAACATGGTCAACTAACCTAAGGTATGATAGTTCCAAGTTATGATATCCTCACACACTCATATTAGTGATCACAGCGACATGTGTACACACATCTCTCCGACACTTTTCAAAGAGAGATCATCAAAATACCATAGGGGATAATATCCTTTAAACTAGGTTTTTATTAGAGTTTTAAAGCATTAATCCATTACTTGGGAATTACCATTTTAGCATATTTGTCCCAAATAACCCACTAACTACCCAGGCTTTCATGTGCTCAATAAATCAATCAATAATGGGAAAATTATTTCAAAATAGTTTAAAATACATTCTCCACATTTCTAGTTACAAAATTCCAATTCTACTTCAAAAACCAAAACAAAATTCTTAGTCAATTCATGACTTTTTCGATATAAATCCAATCATGGATTCTTATTAAATCAATTTAATCCATTTTTCTCAAAATTCAACTCAAAAATAAATTTCACAATTCCATCAATTTCAAATCACACCCCAATTTCCAATTCCATTGGAATTGGGGGGTTTTCCAAAAAATTCATGCCAATCCAATTTCAAATTCCAATTCACATTGAATTGGGTTTTCACAATTTAATTGAAATAAAATCTAAATCAATCAATAAAATAAAGGGTTTATTAAATGTAAAATCTCAATGGAACCACGTACTTTTTATCACAGAGATCACGTAACACAACACCCGCAATGAGAATTTACAATGAAGAACGATGGAAACACAAATCAAGGAATAAAACCTAGATTCAAGATCCAAAACAATAAAGTTTAGATCCATAAAAAATAATATGATCTAACAAATACTATGGAGGAAATAATAATATATTAGAAGAGAAATGATGGGATAATATATCTTACTAGAGTGGGATTAAATAATGTTCACCAAGCTTAGATCTGCTTCGGAATAGGTTTATAGAAGCAAAGAAGGATTATTGAGAGCCCCAAGGACCTAAGACTTTGAGTAATCCTGATTTAGGGTTGAGAGGGTGAATAAATAGGGTTTAGGAAATTTTTAAATTATTTTTTGAAAATAAAAAGTCTTGCATGCACGGTTAGCTGGGCAGGGCCGAACGGTTTTTCAAATCATGCACCCTAACTATGAACCCCTTTGATGG
Source organism: Viscum album (assembly GCA_963277665.1). NCBI lineage: Eukaryota > Viridiplantae > Streptophyta > Magnoliopsida > Santalales > Viscaceae > Viscum > Viscum album. The sequence goes on along the minus strand of OY728143.1, from coordinate 1,380,357,084 downwards.
GGTGAATTGTTTCTACTTGTTGGGATCATAGTTTTTCAAACTATGGGCCAACCGTGAAAACCCCCACTTCCTGGGTTTGCGTAGTTTTCCCTGGGCAGGCACGTGGTTTGGGAAAACCATGATCCAACCATGTAAAACCTAAGAGACCTCAAAAAAATTAAAAATTTCACCTAAAGCACACCTAAATGAGACCCAACCAAATAATGATCAAAATTAGGGTTGATGAGTACCTGAAAATAGTAACAAGATGTTAAATTAGATTATCCCTTTGTTTATGTATTTCCCAAGTTATCATTTACAGTTATAGGAGATAAAAGGGAGTTGGGATCTCATAATGGATATTATATAAAAGATTTTTTTTAATTACGGTTTCATGTTTTCTAATTATGATATTAGTATTCCAAAGATACTGGAATTTTTTATACTTGGTTTTTATTTTCATGGTTATATATGATTAAAATTATATAATAATATGTGTAAAAGGATTAGGTCTTTATAATTGGTATCATAGCATGGTCTAGTTATTTTTGTGGATTAGGACTAGAAAAAATTAGTAAGAACCATAGGAATAATTCTATCTCCATGGATAACATAGTTTGAAACTTATTGAATCACAAGTTAGGATATAATTTTTATTTATACGTTATTCAATCTATGTTCATGGTTGTATTTTTATTTTCTCATTAGATAATTTTTTAAGCCCCCTAATTTTATTTTGTTTGTTTTTATTAGTTAATAGCAGGAAATTGGATAAACCATACCAACAATAAATGTGATAGGCAATATGACAATTTCCCTAATAAAATTCCAAACCTAATGAGAATAGGAGCTCATAACTTCATGAAAGTAATAGCTCAACTTGCTCAAGTTATTAATAATAACTTGAATCATATGGAACAATCTCCTTATCCTTGGAAAGATAGAGTTGTGGTCGAATCCTTTATATGAAAAAGGCCTCCTATATTTAGTGGATATTTTGATCCCCTCATCATAGAATAATGTATTAACTCCATTGGAAAGATTTTATCTATCCTTCAATGATCATAAGAAGAGAAACTCATACTACAGGTCTATCATTTTGATGGGGAAGTTGATCAATGGTGGAAACTGATCAAAAATACAAATTATAAGAAGGAAATTAATTCCAATAATTGGTATGAATTAAAGAAAATATTTTTCAATAAATATTTTCCCTGAAATCTCCATCTTAATATAGAGAGGGATTTCCTCAGAATGAAGAAAAAGGAAGATAGATCTATTAAGTCATACGAGGAAATTTTTACAAGGCTTATGTGATATGCCTCTAGCTTTTTCATGAACATTAAAAGCAAGGTGAATCACTTCTTTGGTGGATTAAATCCAAGTTTATGAAAATACTTGGTGATTTGAGACTTTGAAAACTATAAGAAGATTGTTTAATGTTCCCTAAAGGTTGATATAGAGATTGGTGAATCTTAGTAGTCTCATGGGCTTAGAGATAAAAAGAGGAAAATTGAGTTTAATATGGGGGGATCAATAGATAAATCTCATGAAGGAAAGAAGACTCAATATCCCACCTGTTAAAAGTGTGGGAAGAAGTATCCCGAGAATTTTATAAAGGGAACTAGGAGATGATTCAAATGTAGGAGAGAGGGGAATCAAGATAATTATTTTCTAAGGGATTTGAAGAATACCACTAATGTAGAAGAAAAAATGAATGTTCAGATCAACACTCAACCTATAGTGCAGTGTTTTAACTACAAGTAAAATGGTAATTAGGTGAGTTAATTCGCTAAGCTAAGGGTTGTTAGAGGCAATAAACAACAATAACCTCTAAGGTATCAAGGAAGGGAATATTATATCATTAATACTGATTTGGAGCCTAAAAATAATGTGGTTACAGGTACACTGGTTATTTATTTAATAATATAAAACATGCTATTTGATTTTGGTTCTACACATTCTTTCTTATCTTGCAATTTTAGTATAACTATTCAACCACCACCTCAAAATATGGTGGTTTAGTTATCCATGAGAATAGAGAATGGGGAAATAATTGCATCTAAAATATATAACTCCTCCCCGATCAATGTTTTTGGACTAAACCTCTCAGAAAATCATTTATTAATTCCTTTAGTAGGGTTTGATGCTATATTAGGCATGGATTGGCTATATTTATACAAATCTAACATCAAATGTTGAGAAAGGGGGATCACTCTTAACATCTCGAGGAATCCCCCAATTCTTTACAAGTGTAAGGAGGAGGATGAATCTTCTTAAGAATCATCATCTCAATTGTGGATATTACTTCCTTATGAGAAATCATATCTAGATAAAATTATTGAGACAAAGGAGAAGATTATGCTCGAAGACATGTCCATTATGAGGTACTACACTGATTTGTTCCTAGAATAATTTCTCGATATTCCTCATAACTGAGAGGTTGAGTTCTCAATTGAACTTATACCTTGATCTCTACCTATATCAAAGAATTATTATAGGATTTCCACCAATGTGTTATAGAGACTAAATAATTAGTTACAAGATAATATTTACAAGGTTTTTATATGCCAGAGTGCTCACCATGGGGTACACCATTCTTCTTCATCAAGTAGAAGGATGTATCGATGTGCCTCTAAATTGATTATCATAATCTCAAAAAAATCAAGATAGAGAACAAGTATCCCCTACCATAGATTAATGACTTGTTTGATCAACTATGTGGGGCCAAGTACTTCTTTAAAGTGGACCTTCAGTTGGGATATCACCAATTAAAGGTGGGGAAGGAAGATATTCCCAATACTTCCTTTAAAATGAGGTATGGACACTATGATTTCATAGTGATTCCCTTCAGACTCACTAATTCTCCAGAAATTTTTATGGAATTAATGAATATATTATTTATATAATACCTTGACAAATTTGTGGTAGTATTTTTTTATGATATTCTGATATACTCCAAGAGAAATGAGGGAAAAATAAGCATTTGAATACTATTATGAATACTTTGTGAAGGGAGAAAATGTATGAAAAGTATAGTAAATGTGAGTTTTGGATGGATAAAGTATCATTCATGGGGAATGTTATCACTAGAAAAGTAATATTTGTAGACCATTCTAAAACAAAGGTAATTGAAGAGTGGATCGGGCCAACATCTGTAATAGAGATCCATAGTTTCCTTGTTATAGTTGTGTATTACTGATGATTAGTGAGTAACTTCTCACAATTGTCAAACCCATTAACCAAAATGACTCATAATTGAGTAAATTTTGTCTGGACTAGTGAATATGAAGACTTATTCAAAGAGTTAAAAAAGAGACTTATCACTACACCAGTACTTACAATACTGACAAGTGGGGAACTCTTTGTTGTATACATAAATGCTTAAAAGAAGGTCTTGGGCTGTGTATTGATGAAAAATGATAAAGTGATATCCTAAGCCTCAAGTTAATTAAAATTTAATGAAAATAAATATCCCACATACGATATGAAGTTGGCAGGTGTGATCTTTGTGTTGAAAATCTGGAGGCATTATCTCTTATGAGAGAAGTGTGAGATATATATTGATCACAAGAGCCTAAAATATATATTCACATAGAAGGATCTTAATATGTGCCAGTAAATATGGTTAAATATCATCAAATATTATGACTTCTCAATCCACTACCATCCTGGTAAAAAAAATAAAGTGGAAAATTCTTTTAAGTAGAAAGCATCTTGAAACTTTATCAATGATGAGAATTGAGAAGGATTTAATATTCTTAGACTTTAAAAGGATGGTCATGGGAATAATAAAGTAAGGTACATAATAATTCCTTTCAAAAATGATGTATCAACCATCCCTTATGGAGAAAATAAGGGATTCTCAAAGAGATGATGTGGAAATTAAGAAAAATTTAGAAACTATAAGAAATAGGAAATCCTCAGAGTTCAAGATTGATAAGGAAGGAGTCATAATATTTGGGTCACAAATTTGTATACCATACAATATAGAGATAAATAAATATATTTTTAATGATGCGCATAGCTCAACATTCTCTATTCATATAAGAAGCACAAAGATTTACCAAGATCTCCGAGATCACTGTTGGTGGGACAATATAAATTAGGATATCCCTGAATAAACATCAAAGTGCATGGTATGTCAGCAAGTGAAGGTTGAAAGAGAAAAGTATAAGGAAACTATTCAACCATTACCCATAACTATATGGAAATGTAAAAACATCACCATGGACTTTATCCCTGGATTTAGGAAGGAATTCAGAGAAAATAATTCTATATGGGTCATTGTGGATCATATTATAAACATTGATCACTTTATTACGATTCATGATGACTTCTCACTTGACCAAATTACATGTGTATACATTAGATAAGTGGTGAGGCTGCATGGGGTACCATTATCGAATATATTTTATCGTGATCCTATATTTAGCTCCATGTTCTAGAAAAGTCTCTAACATGATCTAAATACTGAGTTAAAATTTAGTATGTCTTGTCACCCTCAAAATGATGGCCAATCTAAGATGGATATTCAAACACCATAATACATTTTGATAGCATGCTCAATGGACTTCAAAGGAGGATGGGATCAACATCTTTTACTAGTTTAGTTATCTTATAACAATAGTTTCCAATCAATAATATAAATGGATCCATATAAATACCATTATAGTAAAATATGTTGAACACATTCATACTAGGATGAAGTTGGTGAACATAATTTTCTGGGACCTTAAATGGTCGATGAAATGGAAGAAAAGGTGAATACCATCCAACGACATATTCGGGCCTCCCAAAGTTAGCAGAAGATCTATGAAGATAATCATCAATGGGACTTAGAGTTTGAGGTTGGTGACAAGGTATTCCTCTGTATATCTCTATAGAATATGGTCATGATATTTGAGAATAAAGTAAAGATAAATCCCTGATACATCGACCCCTTTGAGATTCTTGATCATATCATAGATGTGGTCTATCGACTAGCACTTCCACCAACCATGTCTTAAGTATATGATGTATTCCATGTATCACTCTTAAGGAAGTAAATACTACATCCCTCAAATGTACTGAACTCATAGGTGGTATAGCTGGAAAATGATATATTTTATGAGAAGCTTCCAGTGAATATTTTAGACCATAGAGACAAGGTCCTACATAACATGACAACTCACATGGTCAAAGTACTATAGAGAAACCATAAGTATGAAGGGGAAACTTGGGAACCAAATGAAGAAATGAGGGATAAATAACCTCATTTTTTCATGAAATTTCAAGGGTGTAATTTCATAAGGGGGGGATAATGTAATGACACATAAATTTATCAATAGAATTTCCCTTCTTATGTCATAAAACATATACATCACATAGAGAACCTAATAAAAACATTATTCTCATAAATGAATAAGGACACATTAGTCAGAAAATAAACCAATAAGAATGCTAAATATTATAGTGGTAAAATAAATATAAAATAAGATAATAATAATGGGAAAATTTGGATCTTCCTGATCTACTAGAATAACCACACTGACGAAAAAGTTGTGGAAATAAAAAATAATGTTAATAATAAAATATTCATTTTAAAGATGAAAGTATATATAAACTTAACAAAAAATATAAGTGAATGAGGAATGAATGAAATAATAGTTATTTATATAAATTAATCAACCTATACCATTGGAATAGTAACCTAACTATTGTAATAGTAACCTAACCATTGGAATAATAATTGGACCATTAGGAATAAAAATATGGTCGTTAAAATAGTAACTTCACCTATTAAAGTATAAATAAAATTTAGGTATCTTATAAATGAAAATATAAAATATTTATATCATGGTATATGTAAATAAATTCTTTGAAAATGATATATTAAATGTTGGTATTTTTGTAAAACTTAAATGTTTATTTTTAGTTTTATAATTAATATAATGATTTAAATAAAATTTATCTTCATAAAATAGATTCATAAATTAATATTATGATTTATTATAATTGTAATATAATTTTATGAGACCTTAATTAATTTTTCAAAGGGGCATAAAATCGATTATAATATTAAAATCGATTATAATATTAATATCAATATTTTTTGAATAAATGATGATTTTATTTAAAACTTGAATTTTTCATATTTAAAAAATTAATTTCATAAAATAGATTCCATTTTTAAAATATACATGTTTAAAAATGGTTATGGTGAATTTTTAGGATTTTTCTAAAATAGTTGAATTTTTGTGAATAGTGAAATATGATACTTTACGGTTATAAGCTAAATACATGAATTTTTGAGTCATAGATGATGTAGGCATGATATAAGAATCCATTGTTTCAAAATATAATGAACTATTTTCTAAATTTATTTATATGAATCTACACTATTGATAGTCTTGAGCCAAAATAATAAAATAATAAATATAATAATAATAAATTAATAAATATAATAATAAAAAACACTCATCTCCACCCCCTATAAATATCACCCCTCACCATACCTTCTCCTCACACCTTATAAGAATTGTATATTATCAATATTCTGCCCAATTACCTTCCCAATCCTCTTCTTCACATCCAATAGCTATTTTTATCAACAAAAGACCAATTGCAAGTGCCTTAAGGAGGTTCTCAAGGAGACGATATTCAAGAGGTAAAATTATCCTTCTTTCTATTTTAAATTCTTTCTTTATTCTACCTTATCATCACCTACCTTATCCTAAGTGACATGATATATCTATTATCATATATATACTATAATTTTATTATGTTAATTGAATATACATCATCAAATCTCTTCTCTTATTCTTTTATTCTAAAAATGAAAACATCGTCTGTGATATATCGATTCACCACCTTCATGGATGACGAGTTTTTGTTTTCTACTATCACCTTTAATGATAGTCATAAAACCATTATTATGGTTAAACTATATTTTAATATGTATATTATAACTTGTTTCATGTTCTGTAACTAATATATATATAATATTAAATAAAACAAAACTATTTTATGACAATAGAAAAACCGCCAAAATAAAAAAACAATTATCATTAATGTTTTATCAAATGAATCATCTTAATACCCAAAAAAATGATATATGGGACCATTTAAAATTTTTTAAGTTCATTAATACCAAATAATTTTTTTTCAGGAAAATTATATTCATTTTATAAAAACTTCCAAAACTATACACAAGTAAACCGACCATTAAACCATGAAAATGAACGCTCTTGGAACGACAAAATTGAACTTTATAACTCATCAAAATGGCCATAAATAAACTTAATAAAATTAAAATAAATAAAATAAATGTATGATAGGTTATGAATTAAATAATTAATTAATCTTATTTTATTTTATTATTCAGTACATTAAGTGAAAGTGCAGAACACACTAGGGCATAAGGTAAGGGATCTCTTCGAACCTCCAGTTTTTCCTTTGGCTTACATTCTATCTCTATCTTTAACTCAATTTATATCTTCATTATTCTTATATAATTCTCCTAAATTTTTTTATATGTTACACACATGTGTATATAGATCAATTCATATTTCTTTTATGGATAAATACATGTTTCAAAAGGTTTCCTTCTCAATTACTCTCAATAAGAAAGCCTAATTGAAGGTAAATTCTCTGTTTCTTACCCATTTTCAAGTACACTACATAAACTATTTTAATCCACTAATATTTTTCTAAAATATATAATTTTATCATGAAAAACTATTTTAGTTAATTTATGGTTTTATACAAACAATTATTCCTTTGTACTCTTTAAAGACTCTTTAATCTTTTCCCTTAAACAGCACTAAAGTGGCTCATTTATAAAGTTTCCTAAAAACATTTTTTAATGTAATAAATTTGGTTGGACATTATTATTCATGATCTATTCTTATTTTCACTTTATGATTCTCCAAAAATTATTTAATCTCTTCTTCTATAGATACCATTATGAAACACCCTTGGTTATGCCTTGTGACATGATTGTGATACCCATTTCATTCCATGGGTAACCATTATGTTTATTTATTTTGTTTTATTCTTCATGTGGAACACATATGCTTGAACATGTTATTATGGGTGCACTCATATAGATCTCCAATTCATTGGTTAATGTTTATTCTCATGATAAATCCATCCATCCTAGTAAAATTTTTATTCAAATAAAGAGGACAACAAAGCAACCCCAGGATTAAGGAGGTCTAAAATAGTGCAGACCAAAGGCTTTCCCTCTGATAAAATTGACACCTTTTAGTTTAAAAAAGCTAATAGAGATAACGCTAATGTTGATGGATCTTTGGTCAGCAAAAGAAGCCATGTAATCTGTGACCTTATTCCCCTTGCGCCATGTGTGAGCCACTTGGATGTTGTGTCAAAGGAAAGCTTGGCATTTCCTAACCGCATAGGATATAGACTAAGGAATATAGCTTTTAACGTGCAGGGAATCATGAAGGATCAAGGAGTCAGTCTCCACTTGGGATATAGCCAGATTCTCCTGGATGCAGAGAGAGATCCTAGAGAGTAAAGCCTTTTCCTCATCCAAGAGGGGAGTACTAGAACCATATAATGAAGTGAAGGACAACACCACATTGCCTCTGATGCCTCAAACCACACCTCCTCCCTTCATCACACCCAATGAGCAAGACCCATTCATATTCTCATGAGACATCGTGTATGGGATTAGGGAGTACACCAAATCCATTATGGGACTTTGTCCACCATGTGATATAGTCTTTCTAGTTAGCCTTGAATCATGTTTATGTAATGTTATATGTTGCTTAAAAAATCTAATATTTAAATGATCATTGATTATATGTTCTATATTTTATGATTCCACATGTTTATTCATGATCCATGCCTTTTTTGTTATCATGTTATGCCTTCTAACTCATGTTTTGTGCTTTATTCCCATGTTTATTCCCTTACTCGGCTTTTTAGATCATACCTTTGTTTATGTATTTCCCAGGTTATCCTATGCAGTTATAGGATTTCAAAGGGAGTCAGGATCTCATAAAGGAGAATATAAAAAATATGTTTTTTTAATTCTAGTTTAATGTTTTTTAATTATGTGCCGAGACTTCCAAGGACACTAAACTTTTAGATCCTTGGTTTTTATTTTCATGGATAATTATGATTAAAATCATGTAAAATATGTGTAAAAGGCTAGGGTAACTATACAATCAAGGGTATATTCAGCCTCATTGAGACACCCATCGATAGGAAGGTGAAGATGGCCACTTTCATGCTATTGGGACCTGCTGGACGTTGGTGGGGAGTCATGAGATAGGTTTGTCAATGTGAGGGACTCACTTGAGAGGCCTTCAAAGACCTGTTCTTTAGGAGGTTATTTCCAAATATGATAAATGTTGACCAAGTTTAGGTGTTCAAGGAGCTGCATCAGGTCTCCATAATAGTTTCCTCTTACTCTGCCCATTTTACTGAGATGCTTCACTTTTCACCACTTTTGGCCTATAATGAGGCTTAGAAGGCTAGGAAATTTGAGATCAAACTTCATCTTGATATTAGAAATTAAGTCTAGAGATTCGACCTAGCTTCATACTTAGAGGTTATAATAAAGTCATTGACCATTGATAAGATTATGGAGAAGGGTCAAGGAGTTGGATTTCTTCTACCCTTTAGTGATCAAGTGAGTAGAACTCCTACTACAGTAGTGAGTACCTTTTTTGGTACCAAGAAGAGAAAGGTCAAGGACATATATTAGATTAGTGGCATGCAGGTGGATCATGAAGCTGGAGACAGCACCATGATAGACTAGGGGATCACTACAGTTTTATTTATTTATTTATCTACCACACTTTATACTCTGATTTGGCTTGCTACTTTGGGAGACCTTTGATTATTTTTAGGACATGTATGACCTTTTAATTCCTGTATGATAATTTTATCATTATATCATTTATTGTTTTATTTATTCATTTGTTATATTACATGATACTGAGGGTATAGTATCCTCATTGATGGACTTACACCCTCGCTACTAGTCAGAAGCCTCTTGCGTATAGGGAGGCGTGCATGAGGTCATGTGACATTTTGGTTTAGAGCTAGTGGTTCAATTCAGAGCGTTATAAAATGGTATTGGAGCTCATTTTTTTTGGTTCCCTTAGAAGGTGACACATAGTGATCCAACTGTGGGTGGATAAGACATTATCGCAAGGCCTACTCAACACCTTAGAGAAAGTGTGGACAATGTGGTAAGATGGTCCATCTCCAGTAGTTTTTCCATAGATCCTTGACATTGGTCTTCTATAAGGGGGCATAGGGAACATGGATATAATCAAGGTTCTCAAAATTAGGACCATACTATGACTCATAAAAGTCATGCTTATCAGGGGAAAGGTCGTGGAGGTGAGGTAAGTCATGTCTATTCGGTAGATCGGACTCCAACATATGGTGGTGATGGTGTCTACTATACGTGGTATGGTCTTGATCATGTTTACTTTATCTACTACCTTATTTGATACTCGTTCTTATCATTCTTTTAATATTTGAAAAATAAGTCTCTAGAATTGACATATCGGTCAAGTTATCCTCTAAGTTAGTCTCTTTTCATACATCATTGGGCATGAAAGTATATATTCTCCAGTGACTCCAAGAGTAACTTATAGTCATCACTGGTTATGGAAATTTATAGGAATTCATGATTATAGAGATGAAGACCTTCAATGTGATTCTCGGCATGGTATGGATGACCAACTTCCAATCACACATTGATTTTTATCGAATACATGTATTGTTTACTTCACTGAATGGAAAGAGGTTTTTAATGATCATGATGTAGATGGAGGACTTGGATCTTTTGGTAGGATCATTGAAAACCCCCTTGACTCTTCCTCTAGTCATGGATATCTATTAGGACCTATTTCTAGATGACTTTGTAGGACTCCATCCTAATAGATTATTTGTATTTCAGATAGATCTTTTAATGGGTGTGCTACCCATTTTGATACCCGCGTATCATATGGTACTAGCTGAGCTAAAATAGATCAAGGTGTAGCTTGAAAACATAGAGCGGAAGGGATTTATTAGTCTAATTACATCATTGTGGGGTGCACCTGTTTTGTTTTATAAGAAGCAAAATGGAAATCTTTGACTCTGTATCGATTTCATGAAGCTAAATCGGGTGACGGTGAAGATATGATATATTTTTCCCAGGATTGATGACCTTTTCAATCATTTATGGGGAGATCAATGGTTCTCCAAGATTGATCTTTGATCGAGCTATAACCAGTTGTGATTTAGAGATGAGGAAATCTCAAAAACAGTATTTTAGATAAGGTATGGGTTGTATGAGTACTTTGTGATGCTTTTCAAACTAACAAACATGCCAACGGTGTTCATGGATCTTGTGAACAATATCATTAACATGTACTTAGTCTCATTCATCATGGTGTTCATTGAAAACATCCTCATCTACTCACCAACACCAGAGAAACATGTTGGACATCTTGAGATAGTCTTGAGTACATTTCTAGCACATTGGTTTTACACAAAGCTATCTAATTGTGACTTTAAGATTTAAGAGTTAAAATGATTAGGGCTTGTGGTGTTTAAGATGGGTATATTTGTGGACCCAGAGAAAGGGGAGTTAGTTATGTCCTATACATGTCCCCAAAATGTGCTTAATACTAAGACCTTTCTATGATTAATAGGGTATTACTGACATTTTATCTAGGTTTTCTCCTGAATATTGGTACCTATGACTACATTGATTAAGAATGGAGTGAATTTATAGTGTTTAGACTAGTGTGAAGAGTTATTTCTTGAGCTGAAGAGGAGGTTGACTATATCTCTAGTACTGATACTCCCTGAGACTAGGATCAGGTGTGTGGTGTTCTATTATGCATCATACATTGTTTTGGGAGCAGTGCTGATGCAGAGAGAGCATTTAGTGGCTTATGGGTCATGACAACTACGACCCCATGAGCAAAACTACCCTAATCATGAATTATAATTGACAGCTATGGTCCATGATCTATGGTGTTGGAAACACTATCTCTTTGATGAGAGTATTTTTGTTTACATGGACCATAAGATCCTTCACTACATCTTCACATAGAAGGACCTGAATTTGAGGAAGAGGAATTGGGTAGAGTATCTTCAGATGTTTCACTTCATGATGGATTATAAACCATGGAAATGCTATGTCATTATGAATAGTATTATCCATAATATGTGGGTTAAGAGGGGGTTTGGTGAGCAACCTTCGGAGGAGCAATGATTCTTGATGAGTTTGTTGGATGAGTGGAGGATTGATGCTTCTAAGGATTAGGGATCGATTAATTATGATCCTTTAGTAGTCACATATTCACTAGTATACTGGGTAAAGACTAGATATGATTTAAAACCAAATTGTGTTGTGATGTAGGAATAGCTAGCTGGTGGTGAATTAATACTCGAGTGGTCTTTAGACGATAATTATATGATCCTTATGAATGGTAGAGTATAAGTTACTTCCATAAAATTGTATATGATGAGGGATTTATATAACTATAGAAGGGAAATGTATCCTAGTTTTATAAAGATATATCATGACTTAATAAAAAAGTTTTCATGACCAGGGATGAAGAGGGACATCGTAGGGTTTATTTCCTAAAGCCTTACCTTCCAGAGGGTGATGGTCGTGAACTAGTATCCTAGTGGTTTTCTATAGAAACATATAGCTCCTATGTAAAAGTGGTAGGATGTCACATGGACCTTTTTATGGGGTTACCCAAGATCTTAAGGATTCATGAATCCATCTGGGTGATTGTCAATCAGTTGATAAGGTTTCTCACTTCTTACTGATTTGATATACTTAATCAATAGATGAGGTGGAAATATTTATGTGTGTGAGATTTTATGCTTACATGTAGTTACCTTGAGGATTGTATCAAATAGAGACTCACATTTCATGTTGTTCTTTTAGAAGGGCTTGCAGAAATCCCTCAGGACTTAGCTGAGATTGATCATAATGTACCATCCTTAGAATGATGGATAGTTGGAGTAGACGATTCACATACTGGAGGATATTATATGATATTATGTTATAGAATTTAGTGGAGCTTGGGATGATCACATATATTTGGTTGATTTTTCATACAAAAATAGTTACCAGGATTCGATTAATATGGAACCTTATGAGGATATTTATGAGAGGTAATTTTGTTCACCACTTTATAGGCATGAGGCTAGTGAGGTAGCAGATGTGGGGCCTAGTTTGGTTCAGAATACCTCTAAGATGGTGAAACTAATTTACAAGAGGTTTATCATCGCTTAGAGTAGTTAGATATAGTATGGAGGCCATAAGAGGAGACCTTTGGAGTTTTCTATGGGCGACCAAGTTTTTTTGAGATTGAATCCTCAATTAGGACACCGATATTGAAGTAAACAAAGAAAGCTTGCCCCATGTTTTGTTGGACCCATTGAGATCACCGAGTGGGTTGGGATAGTGGCATACTTTTTGGATCTTCCTTACATCTAATGAGGTGTGCATGAAATGTTTCTTATGTCATAGTTATGGATATATATGGATGATCTTATGCATGTCATTGATTGTGATGACATTGAGTTGGATCTAGATGAATCTTATGAGGAGCGTTCAGTGCGGATTCTATACCAAAGAGAGAAAATACTATAAGGGAAGATGGTACCAGTTGTCCGAATTCAGTGGAAACATGGACGAATCTATGAGGTGATGTGGGAGTGGGATTTTGATGTTCGATATTAGTAGCCTTAGTTGTTCGAGCAAGACCGATAGTGATACTACTCAGGGATGAGAATTTGTTAGAGGGTTAGAATTACAATATTCTCAATTTTTAATTAAACCTTGAATTCTCTTTTGTTTGTAATTTATAATATTTTTAATTTGAACATATAATTTTTCAATAAAATCACCCTTATACATGGTTTTATGGTTTTACATAAGGGTAAAGTGTGTTTTTAAGCCCCTTCATAGGGGTAACACCTTTTTATGAGGGATGCATAAGGTTAAATCCATTGTTCCCAGTGCTGTGTAAGGGTAAACGGGCCTTTCATAAGTGTAACTACCTAGTTCATGCACTGAATAAGGGTAATCTACTACTACGTAAAGATAGGGTTGCACTACATAAGGTTCCTCCCAAGTTCCTCTTCTCATGTAAGGGTCATATGGTAGTTTTTTAAGGGTACCAATATCTAACTTAAGGGTAAGGTAAGTGTTGTGTGAGGGTGGCCTAGCCTTCATAACATTAAGGTAAGAACTGCATAAAGGTATGTTGTGAATCATATGGATCATGTAAGGGTACTGTGAGTTTTCCAAATCCCACTTAAGGGTGGCTAACCATGTAAGGGTAAAACACGGTTACCCTTATGCAGTATGTATCTTCTACGTATGGGTACTGAATTTTACCTAGTTTATCAAATTTTCTTCCCCAGGTCTCACATGTAATTCTTTTCAAAAAATTTAAATTCAGATGATTCATTTCCCTTAATTCAAATGTTTATGAAGAATTAAATTCTCCTCTATTAAGAAATAGTTTGAAGAAAAATTAAATTGTATATTAAATTTTTGGATTTAATGTTATAACACTACATGTGGTATTGTTATTTCTAAAATAGTTGAACCCTTGTGACCTTAAGTTTTTTATATCATTTGGTTTTCGGGCGATTCATAAATTCCTTTATGCGGGATCTATAAATTCCTCTTTGACTGAACCGATTTCTTTCTTTCATTTTATAGGTAGTACAGAACCCTTCTTATCTCTTATTTCCTAAGTGCGGTGCTTGGAAAAGGTAAATTACAAGTATGAATTTATAATTCCTCTTATAATTTTTCTTTGAAATTTTTAAATTTAGTTCTTCATATTCCTTCAATAAATTAAGGTTAAATAATTCTTAATTGGTAATAATCTGGAAACTATCAAAGAGTGAGAGATAATTCTTGAGATGATAATAAACCAGTTTTATCAAAGAATAATAATAAGAAATTATTACATGAATATTATTCTATAGATATATAATATTATTTCTTTTGAAATTATAATTATTCTTTGAGAAATAAATTGATATAATATTAATTTGAATAATTGATAATTCGGATATTATCTAGGAGAGAGAAACTATTATTTCACATGGAATTTTATTTATTTTGGAAATAAAATAGTAGGTTTCGATTCTAAAAACCTTTTACAAACCTTGAATGTTGATGTTTCAAAGACTATGATAATAAGTATTGGGTGGAGGTATTCTTGGATGTATAGGTATCCACTTCATCATTTAAACCACACATGGTAGTTTATCTTTGATGTTGTCATCAATTACTTAGAGGTAGGAAGTTCCTTAACATTTGGGGATATTGTTTACACATGTTTCCATGATATGACTCTTTTGTTGGCATACTTTAATTCACCATGTATGATCGTGATTACATGTGGGTTTTTTTATCTTGTGAGACTCGTTATGATATTTTATTCCATGATTATTGTAAGAGTATCCTGTTTCCATTTTTTATTGTGATCACATGCTATTATATATTTCTACTATATGCTCATGAATATATGTTACGATTTTATTGTATGTTCTTCCTCATTATGTGCTACCATGACTTGGAGGTTGTTATTGGTACTGGAGATAGGTTTATTTTCGTGTGTTATTTATCCCTTTGAGGGGGTGTGTGCACAGCTTGTGATGATAATGAAGATGGAATTGATCACAAGTTAGGTCCATGAAAATATAAGGTTCTGTCCTAAGGTAGTATGTGTAAAGACCCAATATTTACATACATGGACATTACATTACTTATGTGGAATACTTAATACATTACACAAACAAACTCTTAAATACCATATTAGTTTATTACTTTTGAAAACTTGGAACACATTCTTATAATTTGGTTAAAGATTTTAAACATATCCCATAAAAATATTCCCCTTTAGTTTTCCTACCTAAAACATTTATTTATATCCTGGGGAAAAGAAAACATATGAAAAAGGTGAGATCAGATTCTCAGTAAGGGTAAACAAGGAAAATATCAAACAAAACATGAACATAAGAATGTAATAACATGAACATAACTTTTGAAAATCATACCATGTTCAACATATATTAGAATCTTGAGACATGAAATAAATATTGGTATTTCATAAGTCATAAAACATAAAGTAACATGATCCATGAGAAAATAGCATTGGCATAAAACATGGATTGTGGAAAACACATAAGAATATAAAATCATTTCATATTAATCAAGGCTCATTTCCAAGACCATCATAGTATACAAATTCCATTACTGAACTGATTTTATTCCTCATTCCAGCCCTGTATTACTGAACCAGGTTTACTTACCATTCCAACCATGTATTACTGAACCGAGATCATTTCCCATTCTAGACCTATCTATATCATGAGATATAAATCTTTATGCAATTAATTGGAGGTAGATATAGGTCTCACCCATCTAATAATGGAATCATTCTTACGTGTTCCACAAAAAACATAAATCATTCATCATAGAATAACCTAATAAATAAAATGGGTTTCTTAAACATAATTCATAAAATAATCCATGTAAAACAAATTGATTTCATAAATAGCATTCTATAATAAAGACCATAAAACCATAGGAATATTAGGTATAGTTTACTTGAAACATAACCCTATTAAATAATTCCATCTTATATGGAAAATAATTTTTATATAATAATTGAAATTAATTCATGAGGAAAATATCATTTATTCTTCGAAAACATTTTCTTTTCTTAAAATACTGTGAAATTTAAAAAGAAAATAATTTCCAGTAAAATAAACTTGAAATATTATAAGGTAATATTTATGGAAATAAGGTGTTATGAAAGCGTAATAATCCATTCATTCCATATAAGTTAAAAAAACATTCTTCTCATACTTTTTCCAAAAAAGTCAAAAAGTAACTCATATGGAAAATGAAAGAAAGATTCTTTTCAAAAAATGAAGTAAAAATTAAAAAATGGGTAAAAATGAATTTAAACATCCATAGGAGAATATTAAAATATTTTATGAAAGCATTTTTTTTTTTTTTGAAAATATGTACATGGATGATAAATAATCCCTAGTAAATACTTACGTATAAATAATCTCAGATAACAATGAGATTTCAAAATTATCCCTTACCTTGGGTATGAGTTCCTTTATATGTGTTTGAACATCCTGTATAAGGGTTTAAATAATTTCATTAACTTATTCCAGAATAATATTAATTTTTATTATATCATAAGTGATCATATTATTACCCATTTGTTAATAACATTATTACTCATCCATTGAGTATTAACTGCTTCTTTTACGCATGTTTTTCATATATGTTCTTGTTTAGATTATAGTTATATCATTTCTAGAATGATATTATTATAATATATATCATATTTATTCATTCTATTCATTTATATAATCATGCTTTAATGAAGATCATATAAAATTAATCATATCGCATTATGGAGATGGTAGGTCGTACGTACGCACGAGCAATGATATCATTCTCATAATTGTGGAATGGTATTGAAGTGGATGGTGTATATAATATTTAAAAATAAGTATCATGTTATAATAATCATATATAGTTATTATTTCCATCATTAGACCCATATAAGTAAATCAGTGATGAATAACAGATTACACCACGGCGTGGAGACAGTAAGTCGTGTGTATGCACACGTGGTGATTTCGTTTTTCATAGGATTGATAGAAGGTGAAATATGGTTATTCCATAACCATAATAACATAGAAAAAATATAATTGACACTGTATTTATTACTTTAGGATAGAAAAAACTCATGAAAATTATGTAGAAGAAGAAATAAGTTAGAAAAAATCGGTAGAGAAGATTACCTCTTCTTTGACGAGCTCCCTCTAGATCTCCTTTTAAAGGAACTAGAGTTGGTCTTTCGAGAATACCAACACCTCTAGAATGTGACTAATGAGTTTTATAAGTAAAATGGGTAGGGGATATCGGATCTAGAAGGCTCAAAGTGAAGTGAAGTTTTGAGGGAGGATGTGCCCTTTTATAATTGAGGTTGGGGCACCTTTGGAATTTCTAAAAATATTAATTTATAATAAATTCAAAACACATCCAAAAACCTAAAAATATATTATATTCTAAGATGAGATTATATAAGGTTATAATATCATCAAAAAATAATTTTTATAAAAAAAATTATGTCCATTTAAACCTTGTCATTTTAATTTAACACTTAGTTATTCTATTTAATTTAAACTAAAGTAACAAATATTTAAATAGTAAAATAGTGTAATTTTTACTTTTTTGATATAAAATAGACCATAAATGAATACTTTAGAAAATTTTAGACCATATAATAATTATTATATATTTTAAAAAAATATTATTTTTAAATAATTTAATAATACATAATTTTGATAAACAATCAATAAAGTCAATTTTGAAACTATTCAATTTATTGATTTTTAAAAAAATCAAGATAAGATTTTATCCTCAAAAAAATATTTTATTATATCCCTAAGATTTCAAGGTCATCTATAAAATTCACTAAATATATTAATTATCCCAAATTATATGTATTTTAATATTTTTAATAACATTAATTTGGTATTTCCATTAATAAAATAATTACTACATCTGTATTGTATAATTATTTAATATACTTATTTATTAAATAAAAATTAAAAATAAAATACCATAATGAAGATAATTATTCTATATTTTAGATGAATATTTTTAGTCGAATATATATTTTGTATAATCCTATATTAAAAATGTTATATTTATTAAAACATGAATGTGACAACTTTAACACCACTTTAAATAAAATATTATAATTGTCATAATGTTTCTCATATGGATCTAAATGGTCAATAAATCAACCCTTGTATGATTATTGTCGATATATACTCTAAAAATAAAAAAAAATCAAAATTTTTTGGTCTTTTAATGGTTATTATCATTTTAATAAAAATTATTTCCTTGATTTTCCGTCAATTAAATAATTTATACATCATCAATGTATAATATTTTAAGGTAATTATTTGTTTCATAAAAATTAAAAATAAATTATAATAATAAATAAAAAAAATTAAATTTAATATGCTTATTTATAGTCTAATTTATCTTTTGTATAAACTTATATTAAAAATGATATATTATTTAAAACATGAATGTGACATCTTTAAATTTTCATTAAATAAAATATTATAAATACCATGATATCTCCCAAGTGACCCCACAAAATCAAAATTGAATTTATATTATAAAATATGTTCAATAAGTTGAAATTTAAAATTTATATTCATAGATACCACTCGTTTGTCCTTATATGGACACATAATAGATTTTAAAGACAAAGAAAATGACACTTTGTGTCTTTCTTTGATTTAAATATTATTTAAGTCATTTTCATAGAACGGTGTCCTTTAAATGACATAATTTAGATCCTTCAGTGTTAAGGGTAAAATTAAATTCATAAAATAATTTTTTTTTATTTTTTGGTTCATTTTATTGCCTTTATAATTTTATTTTTAAAATATATTACCTAATTTACCATTTACCGTGGTAAAACAATTTACCATTGTTGTTATTCATATTGGTAAAAAAGGGGACCTAATTACCAAATTTGGACCTCTTAAATCCAAATTTGACATCTATTTTCCAAAATTCAAAACAGATAAGTTTCATAATTAAATTTAAAATAAAATCGGTAAAATATCACGAAAAAATAGTTTTTCAAAACAAATGGCCTTTTAAAAGTGAAAATGTTTTTATAATAATTTTTTTTATAAAATCCATTTTAAAAACCATAATTGTGATATTTTAGATTAAAATTAACTAATTAAAATTTAAAACTAATCCAAAACATAATTTTACCTTGTAAATACCTTAAAAGAAAATACATTTTTTAATAAAAAAAGTATGCATTTCACTATTCATTAAAAAATGAAACTTATCAAAAAAATACCAAAAATTCAACCAACAATATTTTAATTTCTCTCTTAAAAATAATAAATTTATTTATATAAAATTTTCAAAAACTATATTTAAAATGGGTGCTCCATAAAAATGCGATAAAACTTCTTTTTTTAATACTTCTTTTATCTGAAAAATTGAATTTATTTTTATATCATGTCTAAAAAACATATAAGCTTAATTTTAAACATTATATTGAATATATTACATATATAATTTATTAATAGAATCCATAAATAGTGATTTTGTTATTTTATAAAATCAATTATATGCATTTAAATAGTTTTCTATAAAAACATTTCCTTTTATTTAAAAAGGGTTTTTTTATTTATAATTAATTTCTCAGAATAGAATTAATATATATACATGTGTAAATCATATTTTCATAATTCATTTAATAATTTTAATACTCTCAATTATAATTCCTAGGTTATAAGGTAACATAATAATATTTAGTTGTCCGCTTAAACTTGGTTTTTTGTGAAATGAATTCTATCAAAAGGACTTGAAATTGTGTGTAACACAAGCCAAGAATAGTGTTTCATATACCGCAAGCTAAGATGGTTTTTCATGTAGCTAAAACTTAACTTGTTGTATCATACAACACAAGTCATTAAAAAAATTCTATCTCATAAAAATCTTGGGGTGTTACAATACGTTAGGGGTAGGATAGTTTGGGGGTAAAACCCGAGGCATAGATGGAGTACGACTATCTAGAGGTCTAACCCATGACAGATCCAGAATATGAAGGTATGGAGGCTTGATCCAACTTGATGCATTGATACTATTGGGATATGTGTTATTATCCTAGTGTCTTGTTCTTTACCATTTTTACATTCCATTATTATCCTGTCGTCTTGGAGTCTAAGCGGGTACAGCTGAGGGTTTGTGGTGGCTTGGTTAGCGCACAACCCCTGAATTTTGTATTGTATATTTTTATACTTGTTACACATTTATTATTACCATGGAACACATGTATTATACTTGAGCACACTTTTTAAGGATGCATTGGTGGTGTCCTACTTATTCTTGTACTCAAATCCTACTCGATCATTTTGGTGCGCATGTAGATTTCATACATAGGGATCTGAGCGTGGGAAAGGGGCCTGTGGAAAATGGTTGAGTTGTGGAGCATGGAGTTAGAGGAAGCACCAAGATAGACCCCATGTATCACTATAGTTTTATTTATTTATTTACCTGCTACACTTTATACTCTGGTTTAGTTTTCCACTTAGGAGTCTATTGATTATCTATATGACATGTATGCCTTTTTAGTTTCTATATGATACTCTGGTCATTATTTTATCTATTTTTTTATTTTTTTTATTTGCTTCATTACATGGTATTGATGGTATAGTCTCCCCATTTGTTGAATTAGACCCTCACTACTAGTTAGAAACCTCTTATGTATGGGGAGGCACACATGATATCATGTGACACTTTTGTTCAGACTTAGTGGTTCAGGTCGAGGTGTTACACTTTGTTAAATAAAACAACAAAAGCTAAAAGTTAAAAAAATAACTAATCCTTTTTACCCAATTAATAATATGACCCATATAAAATCCAATCTTTAAAAATATAATCTCTTACATTTTCATTAATTCAAAAGAAATAATATTCATTCATGCATCATTATGACCTACCTCGCCATCATCCTTCTCTCTCAAGAAAATGGTAAGGTTATTCTCAATTCTAAATTTCATTGATTCTAAACATATTCATGTAATTAATTTTATGTATCAAGTTTTAGAAATTAAAAGATTTAATTAATCATGATTTCTATTCAAGTGAATTAAAATTATTTTGGATAGATGGGTATTTTTAAAATTTTCTGTCCAAAATGAGTGATAAAACTCTAAACAAATTAATGAAAAATTGATCATTATCTCAAGCATCACTCCCAAATTTATAAAAATTTACATGTCTATAAGAATGAAATATAAATCATCCTCATAATAACACCATTCTAAGAAAAGAAACAAATATATCAAATATATTTATGGAGTCATATAAAACTCATTTTCCCTTAAATAAGATTTTTCATGAAACTATCACCCCCACACATAAAATAGATGATATGGGTGGAAGTATAAATATGATACTATAAATTTAGCATTTAAAAATGAGGGCTCAATGGTTCACAAGTTATTTAAATAAATTACTTGTTAATTTTATTTTAGTTCTTAAAATTATAATTATTTCGATAAAAAAACAAATAATATTCTAAAATACATACCTTGTCATGGAATTCACTCAAGGGGATTAAAAGGGAGTGAAAAAAAAGGGACCATGTTCCTCTCAAGTGGGTAATTATATGTTAAAAAAACATTAAAGATAATTTATGTTATCCAAATATTCAAAAATAAACAAGTTTCCTAGTAAAACTTCAAAAGATATGGTTAATTATTAGTAATCATCCAAACAAGGGTATTTCAAATAAAATAATTCTAAATAACTTGGTAAATTCCAAATTAGACCAAGGATAAGAGTTCATGTCCTAATAACTTTATGATAAAATTATTTCCAACTTTAATTTAGGTTTCAATGATGATTGGATGTGTTAGCACTTTTTAAGAACCAAAATAAAACGAAAAAATGAAAATAAATTAATAGAAATAAATAAATAAAATAAAATGATAGAAAAAAAATAAATGGAAAATAAAAAAATAAAAAACCTCTCACCTTGGTTCAATATTTTTATAAAACCTTAATAATAAATGAGAAAAATGAAATTAAGGTGTGATAGTGTATGAAATCTATGGCACGAACCAACCTTGTGCATCATGTTGCATCCTTCTTTTAAGTTATTTGCATGGATTTCTTACCCTATAGATCATGATATAATATTTGATGTAATTTTCATGACACATACAATTATAAATTATTTCATCATCTACCTATAATGGCCCAGACAATGACTCATTAAGGAGTTTTCCAAAAACAACTTGGTTCCATCAAACGGTTCCACTGAAACTGTGGCACCGGTCACAGTCTCACACTGAAATGGTGGCACCGCTTACGGTGGAACTATGATGGTGGCACCATGATGGTGGAATCATGAGGGTGTCACCATAATGGTCACACCGTCACAGTTTCACACCAAAACGGGGGCACCTCTAACAGTGGCACCGTGAGGGTGGCATTGTGACTGTGGCACCGTAACGGTCACACTGTCATGGTCGCACACTGAAACGGTGGAACTTCTTACAGTGGCACCATGAGGGTGGCACCCTGAGGGTGGAACTGTGATGGTGGAACCGTGAGGGTGGCACTATGATGGTGGCACCATGACCATGGCACCGCTTACGGTGTCTCACCAAACGGTGTCCCACCCTTGTTTTGTTTTCCAGTTCCGCTCTCTAAATGTATCTTTTGATGTAAAAGTGATTTAATACCCTTTTAAAATCCATTCAAAGCCCATAAATTATATAAAAAATCCCCCAAGATCTTGGAGACCTTTGACTAACCAAAACGTGTGGCTTTTTCCTCAATTCCACACCCTTTTTCCGGAACATCCAGTTCTACCCCTGTTATGCGTGTTTTCCTCTGATTAAAAAAACTGTTTAATGCACAGCAGTTATGGCCACCTCTCTAATGAGAATTATTAAATGAAAATTAATTCCATCGTGTGTAACCTCCCAACCGCGTGGTGAAACTATGATCCCCCATTAAATCTGTTCAAGATTTTGATATCCTGTAACTTCAGTATCTCACCTTTTTATCGCACAAGAATTATTTCTTCTTCTTGGTCGGTCTCTTTTTCCTTCCTTGGTGTGTTTTGAGTTTCCCCTTCTCAAGGAAAGTGGTGTGCCTATGTTGGATCCTTCCTTCCCACTCTTGGATCCCCCATAGTTAATCCTTTACAAATCACACATCCCCAGTTCTTGGCGTGTCAATAGAAACTTCGATTGTTGATCATCTAGGTAGGGTTTTTCCATCATCTCTCCTAACTGTGTATCATGTGGGGTGGGTAAGATAATTTTTCCTATGGTAATGGATGAATCCAAACCTTAACAAAGATAATGAACAGACTTTTGAAGGATGAAGGGGTGTGTTTGATGTTTCTATTGTACTCTTTTATCCTTGATTATATGTTGTGGATTTTATGGGCTTATGTCCACTGAAAATCATGGTCGTTGGTGGTCCTTACTTGTGCACTAATGATCCTATGTTTTTCAAGTTAATTTTATGATTGAAATGTTGTAACATGGAAATTGGTTAATCATGTAAACTCGGTTGATTAAATGGATTCCCAATGAATAATAATCCTTGTGTGGTCACCCTAGTTAACCAAACAGAAGAAGGAAAATTAATGAAAGATGTTTTGATTCTCAAAACTCCCTTGCTCTGTCTTGGAAATATGTGTGGTTGTTCTGCTTGATGCTTGTGGTGTAACATGGGTGGGGATAGGATCCCCTATTGTGTTACAGTTTTTGGGTTGTGAATCTGAGGCTATGTGGGGTCATATGTTGGGGCTTGGTTTGGTTCCAGTACTTTGAGGGATCTCATGGATACCTTTTGTTGTTGTGACATTACAAAAGAACCGGGTGTGAATGCTTAAATTGCTGGTTGGCTGTTTTTCCTTTTCTTATGGCTATGCCTGTTATTTTTCCAATATTGAAGAATTACTTAAATAGAATCACTTGAATATGAAAAAAATAATTGGTTCAATGGAAATTTTTTCCCGGGAATGAGTTGTGACTTGGCTGTGGGCGGTGTGCCTTTTATGAATGAATAGTAACAAGGGTGTTTGTGTATAGGATGGTTTTGGAACCCCTAGGTTGGGATAAGTGATCATTACCTATATTTATAATTTAGTTTTTATATTTCTTATTCGTGCCCCACCCAAGTTGAGCACTTTATGCCGAACACCCCTATTTCATGGGGGAGGGTGTTTTTTCCAACACTCCTATGAGTGACTGGTTATTAGCTCTTTTCTGCTCCCTTTTCCAAGTATTCCAAGACTCTTTGGGTGGGATGTGATGGCCTGAGGTCCATTATATCCCAATATTATTTGGGCAGGGTATGTTGTGGTGGTTGGCCTAGGTGTGTGCGGGCATGTTGTTCCCAAGTGTCTTCGGGATGAGGCCCAGGTGTCTTCAGGCGTGGCGGTAGTTATTCTGTCCCAGGTGTCTTTAGGCGTGGCAGTAGTTGTTCTAGCCCAAGTGTCTGTGGGTGTGGTTATGGGTGGTTGTGGCCCAGGTGTTTGTAGGTGATATTTGAGGTTGTGGCAGCCTAGGTGTGTGCGGGCGGGGTATGGTAGTGGTACTGCGATGAGAATGGCAGGGGAGGTCTGATGCGTAGGATATACTCAATACACTACTGGAAATTCCTCCTATACCAATGCCTCTATCCCAACAGTTTCTATGAACCATTGGGATAAGATTCATATACCAATGGTTTGCTAAAAACCGTTGGAATATGAAGTTTTAGAGTGTATTTCCTCAACGGTTTGAAGAACCGTTGGGATAGTCCTAGGTAGATGATAGTTTTACAAATGGTTGTTTGAAACTATTGGGATAGTTTATAGTCCCCCCCCCCCCCCTTATTCCAATGGTTTATTAAAACCATTGGTATGTTTTTGATAATATTTCCCAATATTTTTTTAAAACCGTTGGGATAAAATTCCACAAATGCAGCTCCCAGTTCCGATCGTGATTCGCCCACATTGCACCCTAAACGAGATCTCCATTGTTCCAACGTGCAAACCCTTCTTCCTAGCAACTAATTATTTGTTCTTCCACATCAAATCTGTAATTTATAACTGATTTTTATGTTCTAACTCCATTTATTCCATTTTTAATTCATATTTCTTTGAAGATAAGGTTGATTTTGGTTTTTTGTTTTGATTATCCCTAAACGACAGATCCCCTATTCTTTATGAACCCTTCTTCCCAACCTACGATCCATCCTTGATTCAAGTAAGTTTTTGTTATTCCACCTGAAATAGATGATAAAACTATGTAGAATATTTCCCCTAACATAACACATGATTCCTCTAGCAGAATATCTATTCAAATGATGATTCCTCCATTTCTTAAATTTGTATCTATGGAATGTTATGGTCTTACATAGAGTTCCTTTGAGCATCATTCCACTGTATAGAGTTACTTTTAGGTGTTCTATTGAGACCCTTTTTATTAGGAGAATAGTTCATGTATTATAGTGATATTTTAGTGATGTCCTATTATATTGATCCAACATGGTAGTGAGTTCTTAAATGGTAGGGAGACCTACTATGGGTCTCCATTTCATAATTTATTTTTCAAGCCAATGGGTTGGGGGTTGTGCAGTGGTAGGGTGGGGGGTGTGTAGTGGGGGATGTAGGGGGGATGTAGAGGGTAGGGGTTGTATGGGGCTATAGGGTGGGAGGGGGGTTGTGCGGTGGGAGGGGGTGGTTGGGCTACAGGGGGGGCTGTGCAGTCGGAGGGTGGGGGTTGTGTAGTGGGAGGGGTGTAGGGGGGTTGTGAAGTGGGAGGGGTTGTAGGGGGTGTGTAGTGGGAGGGGGGGTTGTGTAGTGGGAGGGGGTTGGCTGTAGATGGGATGTTCAGTGGGGGTGGCTGTAGGGGGGTGGTTGTGCAGGGCAGGGGCTACAAGGGGTGAGGGGGGTGTGCAATGTGGGGGGTGGGGGCTGTAGGGGGAGGTGCCGGAGGAGGATTGCAGGGGGGGCTATGGGGGGGCTATAGGGGGGATGTGTAGTGGGAGGGGGTTGGATATGGGGGGTGTAGGGGTGTAGTGGGAGTGGGGGGGATATATAGTGGGAGGGGGTTGGCTGTGGAGGGGGGTGTGCAGTGGGGGGCTGTAGAGGGGGCTATGCAGGGTGGGGGCTGGAGGGGGTGAGGGGCTGTGGGGGTTAGGGGTGGGGACTGCAGGGGGAGGTGATGGGGAGAGGGGTTGGCTATAGGGGTGTTGTGTCATGGGGGGTTTTGGGGGTGGGGGCTGTAGAGTGGGAGGGGTGGCTATGGGGGGTGGGGGTTGTGAAGTGAGAGGTGGGGGTGTAGGGGGTGTGCAGTGGGAGGTGGGGGCTGTAGGGGGTGTGCAAAGGGATTGGGGATGTATACTCCCAACCCTCAAATATTTTAAATCCATGAAAAATACATGTGCCTTTCCATATCCCAAACATTTAATATCTCATCCTTATGCTATTTTGGCTATACACAGACCAAAACTCTCCTCCGTCTCAAGTGCCCGATCTTCATTGTCCCAAAATTTGATATGACATTGAATGTAGATGTATCATTCCCACATGCCTAGAATACCCCAAATACTCAATATAATTAATCGATCCCTTCTGTGGGAACTCCCCCCATAGGAATTACCTACCTCATCACTTCCCAACCCAAGGTATCAATATCTTGGTGGTTCCACAGCAACCATCATCCCATAACACCCATATTAGAAGCATCATACACCATCATTTCCCACATTCCATCATATTCTCATTTCATAATCACACAATACATGATGCCCATAAAATACCACAACAAAATCAATGCTCATATAAGTCCTGCATCACTCTTGATGCCCATATATTGACCAAACTTTGTTAATTCACTTATCACAAATACACCTCATGCACCAATTTACATAATAAAAAACTAAAAACCATAGTCACATTCTCAAAATGTAACTCTAACTATCATAGTCTCTCTGAAATGTGAGTGACCACTCACTCTTGATGCCCATATATACCTTATTGAATTTTATATAGGCATAATTCAGGATGCTCTCTCTCTTGGTTGTTGAGTGAAATAAAGTCGTAGAACCAATGTTTCGTGATTTTAATAGACTGATGACACTTAGTAAATAACCATCCTACTAAAAATTAAATTTCTTTATTACATCTTGTATGATTTATTGAATTAATTATATATCTATTCAAGTTCACCTAAAACAATAGATAGTTAAATTATCCATGGACAGCTCACCCACCCCCATAGACAACTCATACCCCCTGGACAGCTCCGTCACCCACTTGGAAAGCCCGCCCACCCCCCTGGACAGCCTTCCACCCCCGTGGACACCCCCTACCCCTTGGACATCCCCCCCACCCCTGTGGAAAGCCTGCCTGCCCACCCTAGACACACCTACCCCCATGGACACCCCCCCCCCTCGGACACCCTGTACCCCCCTGGACAGCCCCCCACCCACCCCCCCCCCCCCCACCCCTGTGGACAGCCCACCGACCCCCCTTGAACACCCCCGACCCCCTGGATAGCCCCATGACCCCCGTGGACAGCCCGTCCACCCCCCTCAACACCCCGCCCCCACCCCCTTAGACATCCAACTCAGCCCCCTTGACACCCCCTACCCCCATAGACAGCCCATCCACCCCCCGTGGACAACTCACCCACCCCCCTGGACACCTCGTACCTCCCCTGGACAGCCCTCCCACACTCGTGGACAGCCCGCCCACCCCCCGTGGACACACCCCAACCCCCATGGACAACCCGGCCACCCCCTTGGACACCTCGTACCCTGGATAGCCCCCTCCACCCCCCCGTGGATAGCCCCACCCACCCCCTGGGACACCCCGTACCCCCTGGATATCCCCCCACCCCCGTGGACATCCTGCCCACCCCCTACCCACTGGACAGCCCCTCCACCCCTGTGGATAGCCCCCCCCCCCCCCCGGACACCTTCCCACCACCCCCCCCCGGACACCCCCATCCCCCCGGACGCCCCACCCCAAGGAAATCCCCCCCCACCCCCCTGGACACCCCCAACCCCCCTGTACATCCCCACCACCCCCATGGATAGCCCGCCCACCCCCCTGGACAGCCCCGCCCACCCCCTGGATAGCCTTGCTCACCCCCTGGACACCTCGTACCCCCTAGACAGCCCTGCCACACCCGTGTACAGCCCGCTCTCCCCCCGTGGACACCCCCCCAACCCCCATAGACAACCCACCCCCCCCCCAAAACCCTATACACCCCTAGAGAGCCCCTCCACCCTTGTGGATAGCCCTCCCACCCCCTGGACAGCCACCCACCCCCATGTATAGCCCGCCTACCCCCCTGGACACCCCGTACCCCCTAGAAAGCCCACCCCCCCCCCCCCCCACAACCCCATAGACATCCCACCCACCCCCCTAGACACCCCCTACCCCCTGGATAGCCCCGCCACCCCCGTGGACAACCTCCCCCCCCCCCCCCCCGCCCTAGACACCCTCCCACCACCCCCTTCGGACACCCCCCATCCCCCCGGACACCCACAGCCCCTAAACCCCCCCCCCCCCCCCACCCTGGACACCGCCGCCCCCCTGGATAGCCCTGCCACCCCGTGGACAGCCCGTCCACCCCCTGGACAGCCCCTCCCACCCCCTGGACACCCCGCCCACCCCCCTAGACAAGCCCCACCCACCATTATGTGAATTTTAAATGCTTATTGGTTGCAATTATATTTTAATTGCATTTTCCAGTTTAGAATTGAACTGTATTCAAACCTACGAAACCAACATTTCTAACTTGGTGAACATTTTAATTCTTCAACTATGATTTGTATAAATTTAGTATAACTCTAAGACCTCTCTTTAACATTTTACCAGTTAATGAACATGATGGTTTGTATTCTTCTACAAAACATGTATTGAAACCTGCATCATATACCTGGTCTAAAGAAATTAAAATTTTCCTTAATTTTGAAAACTTCTTTACCCCTTATGAATATGGTAGAATCAATGTTCCATGATTTTAATAGACTGATGACACTTAGTAAATAACCATCCTACTAAAAATTAAATTTCTTTATTACATCTTGTATGATTTATTGATTTTATTATATATCTGTTCAAGCTCACCTAAAACAATGGATAGTTAAACTATACATGAATCCCCCTATTCCCTCTCATTTATTTTGTTTTTTGCATTACACATTAGTTATCCTTTTCTATTTACTTCCATATTTATTTTCAAAAGTGGTAAAGTAAACCAATTGAAGAGAGGCGATGAAAAGAGATTATGGAAAATAATTGTTGCATAACTGAGCTGGGCATTCCACCATTAGTGCCTATAGTGAGTATTTTATTTCAAATATATATTTAAATAATATATAATGTCATGTGATTAATTTTTTTAAAAAAAAAATTGTAGGATCCATCTATTAGGCGAAAGTTTTTTGATGAGCAGCCTAGTAGTGGTCCCAGTACTCAGGGTCTTCGTATGAGGGGGGTGGTACAAAAGCTAGAGGATCTGGTCGGGGTACCAGATTAGACTCTTCCCCTCCCACTAACACACCATCCATCCCACATTATGATCCTGGTGTCTTGTTAGGGACACACGGGATATTTAGGCCTTCCATTTTTTCACCACCCTTTACATCTGGGCCTACTCACACATTTGTACCATATCTGATGATGATTCCCACTCCCCATCCAGCATTCAGCCAGTCATCCCTGTCATCTTCTTTTACTTCTATTTCCTTCTCTCCGGGCTTTTATATTTCATCTTCTTCGACTCCTACACCACTAGATTCTGTCCATGTGGAGCATACATTAGGACCCACTCCACCTATACAGGGTGTTCCTTTAGTTTCTGCGGATCCAACGGTGCCCATTGATCAGACTATCGCAGGTATACTTATACAACTCTAACAATTTTTTACACCATTACTTATTTTCATTATAACAAGTATTGATAAAATATTTTTTTTTCTTTCATAATAGATACATCTAATGATAGGAGTCGGGGGAGGGGGCATACACACATGTGTTTGGTGTAGAACCACCCCACGTAGTTGATGGTGGACTACAATGAAGATAGTCAAATGATTGAAAAATCAGGGCAGCAATGTCAGAGTATTTTGGCGATGCTTGCTAAATACTCCGACATCATTCCTGTCAGCCCGCTCTCATGGAGACAGTTGCCAAATGAAGTCAAGGATAAAGCTTGGGAAGAGATATGGGTAAAAAAATATGTTCTATTTAATGAAATATATTATTTTTTGTATTTATATAAATTAATATTTTTGTGTCAGCTTCGGTTTAATTTCCCTGATGGTGAGGGTGCAGGGCCATTACGTCTAAAGGATTTAGGTGAGCTTTGGAGAGCTTATAAGAATGATTTTTATATTGGATGGCATTCTAGAGTTGGAACAGAGTTAGAGGTAGTCCTTTTCATGGATGATTGTTTGTTAGAATAGTATAAACAGATGATTACTCATTGGAAGACTATCCAGTTTAAGGTATTAATTACATTAGAGGTATTTAAATAAAAAAATTCATGGTTTTATTTAATACTAATTATTGAATTTTATTTAGGAATCATCCGAAAGAAATAAAAAACATTGATTCTAAAAAATACCTCCACACATTGGGACGTACTATGATGCCAGATCATGAGAGGCAGCAGGTATGATAGTTTATAATCTTTCTTTACGACTTTCACTTTCTATTACTTCCTCCATAATTTATTCAATTGCTAAATTTGTTATATAATTTTTGTTATGAAATTAATTATTGGTATCCTATTTTTAATTATGTTTTCCTACATTGAATGTCATTGTAGAGGCATAAATTGAATATAGAAGGATGTGTACCTCGAGAAAAACTGTTTTTCTCGAGTAGAAGAAAGAAATATAGAAGTGTGGTTAATGAACCAACTCAATAGTAGATTGTAAGTTTTACTTTGTAGATTTTAAATTTTAATATCTATTTTGTAACTTAATAATCTATTTATATTTGTAACAGGCTGCATTAGAGGCCCTTGATGCCTGGGAACCTGAAAATTTTGGGCCAAATGATCACTTACATTAGGTGTTGGGAGATGAGCACCCTGGTAGAGTACGGTGCCAACTTGGGAAGAGTATAGTTCTGATGAGATATTGGCCCTCCTCATGTACGATTTTTAGTGCCACCGAGTTGCATCAGGTTAAGTCACAGGAAGAAAAGGCTGAAAAAATGGCCACAGAGATGGCAGAACAGTCTGCTAGGGCAAACATTGCATTTATGAAACTGATAGAAGTTTTACGTTTAACACTTCCACCAGAGGATAGCACTGCTTGTGATGAATATATGTCGTCGATTCATTCTATATATGGTGCACCAGGTTTTAGTTCTAGTAGAGGTCGAGATGATGGTGAGGAGGAGTATGATGCCGAGGAGGAGGACGCTAAGGAGGAGGGCGAGGAGGAGGTGGAGGAGGAGGGTGATGAGGAGGTCGAGGCTGAGTATGAGGGTGAGGAGGAGGGAATTGAGGAGGTCGGGGTGATTATGGGGATGACGATGAGGAAGAGGGTGGGGGTGATGATAACGGTGATGATAGTGATGGTGATGAGGGACAAATTGATCTATTACATTTTTGACTGATATTACTAACCTTTGATGTTTATTGATTTGTTGAGCCTGAATATATGTGTGATTAGATAGGTCACATTATCTTTATTTTTTTATCTATAAATAATAAAACTTGACTTGATGATTGATTGTGACTAATTCAACCCTCCCCTGGACAGCCCTACCACCCCTGTGGACAGCCCGCCCACCCCCTGGACACCCCTTACCCCACTGGATAGCCCCGCCACCCCCGTGGACATCCCACCCACCCCCTGAACAGCCCCTCCCCCCCATGGACAGTCCCCCACCCCTTTGGATAGCCCGCCCACCCCCTAGACACCCCCTACCCCCTTGGAAAGCCCCCCACCCCCATGGACAGCCCGCCCACCCCCCTTGGACACCCCCAACCCCCTGGACAGCCCCGCTACCCCTGTGGACAGCCTGCCCACCCCCTGGAGACCTCGTACCCCCCTGGATAGCCCCCTCACCCCTGGAAAGCCCCCCCCCCCCCCCCACCCACCCACCCCCTGGACAGCCCATCCACCCCCATGGTCAGCCCGCCCACCCCTTAGACACCCCGCACCCCCCTAGATAGACCCTCCCACCCCTTCTGGACACCTCGTACCCCCCTAAACAGCCACTCCACCCCCCTAGAAATCCCCCTACCACCCTAGACACCCCCAACCCCCTGGACAGCCCCATTGCCCCTATAAACAGCCCTCCCACCCCCCTGGACACCTCGTACCCCCTAGACAGCCTGCCCAGCCCCTGGAAAGCCCCCCCCCCCCCCCCCATCCCCACCCCCTGGACACCCCTGACCCCTGGATAACCCTGCCACCACCGTGGACAGCCCGCCCACCCCCCTGGACACCTCGTACCCCCCTGGACAGCCCCACCCCCCTGGACACCCTGTACCCCCTGGATATCCCCCACCCACATGGACAACCCACCCACCCCCTAGACAACCCCTTCCACCCCTACACAGCCCCTCCACCCCCATGGACAACCTGCCCACCCCCTGGACACCTCACACCCCCTTGGAAAGCCCCCCACCCCCTACAAAGCCCCTCCCCCCACCACCACCACCACCCCCTGGACAACTCCGACCCATCGGGACAGCCCCTCCACCCTCGTGGACATCCCACCTACCCCCTAGACACCCCATACCCCCCTGGACAGCCCTTCCCACTCCCTGGACAGCCCACCCCCTGGACACCTGATACCCCCTTGGACAGCCCCCCCCCCCCCCCCACCCCCTAGAAATCCCCCCCACCCCCATGGATACCTACAACCCCCTGGATAGCCCTGCCACCCCCGTGGATAGCCTTCCCACCCCGCTGAACACCTTGTACCCCCTGGAAAGCCCCCCTAGAAATCCCCCCACCCACCCCCCTAGATAGCCCTACCACCCTCGTGGATAGCCTGCCCGCCACCCTGGACACCCCGTACCCCCTGGACAGCCTCACCCACCCCCTAGACACCCCGTACCACCTGGACAGCCCCCCACCCGCATGGACAGCCCGCCCACCCCCATGGATAGCACGCCCACCCTCTTGGACACTTCTACCCCCTGGAGAGCCCTGCCACCCTCTTGGACAGCCCACCCACCCCCTGGATAGCCCCCACCCCCCCCCCCCCACCCATGGACAGCCCACCCACCCCTATGGATAGCCCGCCCACCCCACCCCACCCCCCCCCCCCCTCCTGGACACCCCCTACCCCACTCGATAGCCCTGTCACCCCCATGGACATCCCACCCACCACCCTGGACAGTCCCTCCCCCCGTGGACAATACCCCCCACCCCCAACCCCCTTGGAGAGCTCTTCCACCACCATGGACACCCTCTACCCCCTGGATAGCCCCACCACCCCCGTGGGTAGCCCACCCACCCCCTTAGACACCTCGTACCCCCTGGACAGCCCAGTCCACCCCCCTGGACACCCTGTACCCCCCTGGACAGCCCTTCCCACCCCCTGGACAGTCCCCCATCCATGTGGACAACCCAACCACCCCCATAAACATCCCACCCATCCCCTTGGACACCTCATACCCCCTGGACAGCCCTGCCACCCTTGTAGATAGCCCACCCACCCCATGGACAACTCGTACCCCCGTGGACATCCCCCCCCCCCCCACCCCACCCCCATGGACATCCCACCCACCCCCCTGGACACCCCCTACCCCCTCAACAGCCCTTCCACCCTTGTAGACAGCCCGCCTACCCCCTGGGCAGCCCCTCCCCCAGTGGACAGCCCCCCCTCCCCCACCTCACCCTCGTGGAGAGCCCACCCACCCCCTCTAGACACCCCTACCCCCCTTCGACAGCCCCGCCACCCCCATAGACAGCCTGCCCACCCCCTGGGCACCTCGTACCCCCTGGACAGCCCTGCCCACTCCCTGGATAGCCCCTCACCCATGTGGACAGCCCGCCCACTCCCGTGGATAGTCCGCCCACCCCCTTGGACACCTGAATAGCCATGCCACCCTTGTGGATAGCCCACCCACCACCCTAGACACCCTGTACCCCCCTGGACACCCCCCCCCCCTCCCCACCCCCATGGACAGCCCGCCCACCCCCGTGGACAGCCCACCCACCCCCCCTGGACACCCCCTACCCCCTTGACAGCCCTGCCACCCCCATAGACAGCCCAACCACCCCCTGAAGATCCCCTCCCCCCATGGACATCCCCCCCAGACACCCCCACCCCCTGGACAGCCCCACCACCCCTATGGACAGCCCGCCCACCCCCCTGGACACCTCGTACCCCCCTAGATAGCCCTGCCCACCCCCTGAATAGCCTCCACCCCCGTGGATAGCCCCACCCACTCCCATGGACACCCCCTACCCCCTGGACAACCCTGCCACCCTAGTGGATACCCCCCCCCCCCCCCCACCCCCTGGATAGCCCTCCCACCCCTATGGATTATAGGGTTTCTAACAACTCGAAGATCCCATTAATCATAGCTACCCACTTCGTTGCCTATTGGGATCCTTGATCACCAATAAAAATAGTGGATGCTATTTTAGAAACTCCCATGCATAATAAATGATCCGAGAAGAACATAGTTATTCCACTTCCACAAGATTTTAAGTAGAGACCAAGACTAGGAAGACAATAGCTGAATCACAAGAATGACTACATGTGATATCTGATTATTGACTTTTTGATTCATTTATAGTGGTAACATTCTAAAGAATTATCAAAAACAAAACCTTTAGTAAAATAATCTGATGTTCTAAAACAAGGGACACAAAATCACAAATCCCATAAAGATACATCATAAATAATTCTTCATAAAACCATTTCAAAATCATATAATAGAGACTTATTTCTATTTAAAACTCCCCAATGGTTTATAAAAATCCCTTTTAAGGTTCCATTTCAAAAATCATATAGTATTTTTGTCCCAAAATAAAAATTTAATCTATTTCCTAAAAACCAAATCCCCCTTCCTACCATACACACCAAAAACATTCATTTTTTTCTAAAGAAACGCATACTATTCAAATAAACACTATTCCAAAACCATTTTAAAAATACCAATGATATTAAAATCCATGAAATTCATTCCATTAAAACCATTATAGCCCCCCCTGGACACCCCCTACCCCCCTGGATAGCCCCGCCACCCCCATGGACAGTCCCCACCCCTGGACAGCCCCCCACCCTCATGGACACCCCCCCCCACCCCCTGGACACCACCCCACCCCCCTTGGACAGCCCCCCAACCCCCTGGACTGCCCCCCACCCCCCTAGACACCCCCAGCCCCCCGGACCCCCCCACCCCACCCCACACCCATGTACACCCTTACCCCCTTGGACATCCCCTCATCCCCCTAGACACCCCCCCCCCCCACCCCCCTGGACTCCCCTTACCCCCTTAAACATCCCCCCAACCCCCTAGACAGGCCCCCACCCCCTGGAAACCCCCTGGACAGCCCCCCGGACAGCCTGTACCCCCCCCCCTCCCTAATAGAATATTACTATCATCTAAACCGAATATTTCCCAGTTTTTTTATTTTTTTCTTTTATATCATGAATTATTTCGTTCATGTTCATTTTCATCAAATGGAAGAACTTTTGGAAGAAAAATGAGGTAACCAAACTGGAAGAAGGGGTGGATTAGAGTGATGGATGTAGTGCCTCGACTACCCAGTCTCAAATGTTGAATGATGTTATTTTTATCAATTGTAATATATAACTTCCATAAATTGATATTATCCACCTGCACCCAAAAAGTGGTATCAATTCTTGGTTATAGTTTATTGGCGGACCAATCTACCAAGACTCGGAATTTGAGATTGGTTGGAAGACTAATGAGAAAACATTCAGCTATTACCCAGTTTCAGTATTTAGTATTGTGGAAGGTAGGGGTTTGGAAAGTAACTACTAGGACTAGTAGGACTATTCTAAAAGGTTTATCTTCTAGTTAATATGGAATTTAATTTTCACAATGTATGCAATGTTGGAGTCTGGTGTATGCAATATTGGATTCTGTGTGCAGGTGTATTGGCTTATGTCTCCAGGTGTATTTGATTTGGTTCAGGTGTATTGGAGTTTGGTGTATTCAATATTGGAGTCTTTTGCATATTGGATTCTATGTGAAATTGATATTGGATTTTTTGTGGTGTATTGGCCTAGGTGCATTGGATTCATTGTAGGTTTATTGGGTTCTGCATACTTTCTAGGTGTTGGGTCCGGCATGCTGCTATGAAATCTGGGTGAAGGATATACCAACGGTTTATAACCATTGGTATACTGCTGAAAGAAATTTTAATATTATACCAAAGGTTATAAACCATTGGTATAGGGGTGAAAGAAATGTGAAAGGTATACCAATGGTTACAAAACCGTTGGTATATCAAAGGAATTCTACATTTTACCAATAGTTACTTGCAACCTTTGGGAAAAAAACTATACCAACGGTTTTTGAACTGTTGGTAAAACATTGAATTCTTTGTAAACCAACAGTTTTAAACCATTAGTATAGATTTTTTCTAATGGTTCTAGGTAACTGTTGGGAAGATGTGATTTTTTACAGCATATACCAATGGTTATTTAGAAACTGTTGGTATATATCTATCCCTACGCCTGACTTACCAACGGTTTGGAAAATCGTTGGTGTATTGTATACCAAGGGTTTTCCCTTCAATACCAAGGGTTTTTAACTATTGGTATAGTTTAAATTTCTAGTCGTGATAACCAGTGGGAAAGTGGTATGGGGTACCCAAAAATCAATGTGTTATTACTATTACTTTACTTTACTTGCGTTACTTGGGAAGTGTGCCTTGGTGAGGTTTGGGTGGATAGTTTCCTTATTTAGGTGCTTGTTTATCTCCTTTTCTCATGGGGAATTATTATTTCTCCCCACTTGTTCATGAGAGATTTTGGTTTTCCCTACCAAGTACACCTGTATACTCACGCTACGTATATAAAACTGCTTTTAGGTTTCCATGAGGACTTTGAGGATCATGCAGGACCATACTAGTTCAGACTTTGGGACAGTTTCTGTTGTTGTTTTTCTTTTCTTTGGTACTTTCCTTTGGAGTTTTTTTGTACCTTGTAGCACTTAATTTTGGAACATGCATATAGGAATGGTTTGTTTTGGCTTTACTTTTACCTCTAGTTTTGGTGTTGTTTGGGATTTAATATCTTATCTCCAGATCCTACTAAATAAAAAGGGAAATGTCTTCCATTTCATGTGTGATTATATACCCTTGGTGCTAGTCACCACTCTGGGACCTATTGAAGGAAGGTCCCTAGGTTCATTATCTCTTCTTCAACTTGAGGAAGGAAGGGACTGGCAATCCATTGTCCCTTACCTCGTCTTTTTGAAGGCGGGTCGTGATAGAATGGTATCAAAGTCAATAGGTTGAGAGATAGGATGGAGCTCGGGGTTAGGAAAATTGAGGATTGAATGGGATGGTAGGGAAATAGTGTTAGGAAATCTTGGTGCATGAAATAGGTCAGGGAAGACCGGCTAGGACACGGGATTTTAGGGCCCCCCGTGATCCGATGCAAGGATGATGGGCCTACCGAACGACCAAGTGAGACTACACTGATTGTAGGTTAGAGACCCTAGTAAAGGTACATGCATCATAACAACTTTTTTTCTTGTGTTTCCTGGGTATTTTGGGGATTTAGAATGAATAAGAAGTCTAAGAAAACTTAAATAGAGATCTTCTACACTACTCAGACTTAGGGATTCCTTGTTTACCTTGTAGCTATGGCACCTGGACAAAGACCATGAGTAGTGCAGGTGATCGAGGACTAGGAGGTTGATTCGACTGATCGGTATAGGGATGACCGATAGGAGGAGGACGATCAGTGGAAGATGATGCTTCATGCCTTTCAGTGGCAGACCCTCAGGAAGTACGAGGGCAGCGTCTCGGATATAGAGACAGAGAGATGGCTCGAGGAACTGGTGATAGATTCCAGCTTGATTTAGGCTTCGATAGAGTAATGGGTTCCTCTGGTTGTAAGCCAGATGCGGGGAGTAGCGCGTCAGTGGTGGACGCTCTACCTTGGGGAGAAGAGGTAGGCTGAGGTCTCGTGGACTAACTTCGAGAGGGAGTTCCGGGTGGAATTATTCTCTTCCATGATGAAGGCTGAGAAGAGGCAGGATCTAGTCTCCCTTTAGTAGGGGAGTATGTCAGTGAGAGAGTTGGGGATCAAGTTCAAGGATCTCTTTCTCTTTTCCCCGAACCTCTTCCCAGATGAGGATTCTCGGGCGAGATGTTTAGAAGAGGTTCTCTGACCTTCTCTTTAGTATATTGTTACTCCCTTCACTCTACTGACGTACCTGGAGGTCTAGAAGAAGGCTAAAGTGGTAGAGAGGATGCACATTCTAGGAGGTGTTCCGCGAGAGGGGAGCCAATTAGACTTGTCAAAGGGAAAGGCCGTCAGCAGTAGGCCTCCAGCGTTAGGGACTTCTAGGTTTCGGCCAGTGGGGAGCAAGCCCCAGCAGTTCCAGTTTCGATATCCTGGTCTTCGCCCTTTCCTTTCAGGCCCAGGACTGAGATGCATCATCTATGGTAGTCGTGGGAACTTTTGGAATCAGTACCTAGACCGAGTGTAGTACAGTGGGGGTGGGCCAGTTCAGCACCCACCTCAGCAGTAATAGTTTCCAGCCAGGCCGTTTCAGCAGCAGCAGTAGAGACAGTGAGCTCCCGCTCCTTCGAGAGCAGACTTTGTGGGAGGAGGCCTACCTCAGGGCACTCCTTATGGACCTCTACTAGGGCGTTGTCGAGGAGGCATCCATCATCCGAGGGGTAGAGGATCTGGGTGTGGACAGTTACACACTGCATAGGAAATAGTTCTAGCAGGGTCGGAAGTCATTCAAGGTACGATCATCTTGTTCGGTACTTTTTCCTATTCCTTGTTTGATTCAGGAGATTTTCACTCCTTTGTTGCACCCATTCTAGCCCATTATTTGGGTTTAGACGTAGAGAGACTTATCGTACCCCTGTTTTTGATTATGCCAGTCAGAGGTCAGACTAGCTTGTCTCGTGTTTACCGGGGATGTAGACTGATGTTGATACCACATCAGTCCAGTGGGGACCTTCTGTTGTTGCAGATGCAGCCTTATGATGTCATTTTAGGCATCGACTATCTATTCTCTATGTGTGTCGTTATCGACTGTTTCTGAAGAAGGATTGTGTTTTCAGATATGGGTGGCCGACGTGTGACCTTTGTCAGTGAGCGGGGTCATCAGGAGGGCATCCGGAAGGTGAATCCCCTCCTTTCCTTGTTAGCTGAGCTGTTAGTGGAGTCAGAAAATACAGAGATGGTGGAAATCCCGAGGGTCGTCAGTGAGTTCATGGATGTATTAACTGAAGAGGTGGAAACTCTACTCCCTCGACTTGATGTTGAGTTAGGGATAGACTTTCAACCTGGTCCTCATCTGATTTCGATGGTTCCCTATCGGATGGAACCTTCTGAGTTGTGAGAGTTATGGATTCAAATTGTCGATCTGATGAAGAAGGGTTTTTTTTCAACCAAGCGCGTCACCTTGGGGTGCTCTGGTCTTGTTCACAAAGAAGGCAGATGGTGGTCTTAGGCTGTGCATAGACTAATAGAGGCTTAATTAGGTAACAGTCAAGAACCATTACCCTCTCCCGAGGATAGAAAACCTTTTTGACCAATTGAAGGGGGCAGGATGGTTCTCTAAGATTGACTTGCAGTCAGGATATCACCAGTTGAGGTTGAAAGAGGGTGACATCTTGAAGACTACCTTCATGTGAAGATATGGACACTTTGAGTTCGTAGTCATGTCGTTTGGCGTTACGAATGTTCCATCCATGTTCATGGGGCTCATGAAATCCGTCTTTTGGGAATATTTGGACCGGTTCATAGTCATTTTTATTAATGACATTCTGATCTACTCAAGATCATAGGAGGATTACGTTGAGCATCTAAGAATGGTTTTAAAGATCCTCTGACAGCACCAACTCTACAAGAAATTGTCCAAGTGCAAGTTCTGGACATGATAAGTACACTTCATTGGACACGTGGTGTCCAAGCAGGGGATAGAATTAGACTCATTAAAGGTTGAAGTAGTTGTTTCTTGGGAAGAACCCAAGAACTTGGTATAGCTTCATAGTTTTCTTGGACTAGAAGGTTACTACTGGAGATTTTTTCCCAACTTCTCCCGATTTGCAGCACCTTTGACAGCCTTGACTAAGAAAGGACAGGTTTTTGTTTGGAGTGGGAAGTGTGAGGCAGCCTTCAGTTGTCTGAAGGGGAAGTTGGTTAGTGCTCCATTACTGAGGTTTCCAGAATAAGGAGTGACGTTTGAGGTGTTCTGTGATGCTTCTGTCCAAATCTTGGGGTGTGTGCTGATGAAATAGTATGGGGTGATCTCTTATGGGTCTAGGAAGTTACATCCCCATGAGTGTACTATGCCACCCACAACTTGGAGATTGCAGCGGTTGTGTTCGCACTAAAGTTTTGGTGGCACTACCTCATCAGGGAGCGCATGGTGGCATTCACGGATCTCAAGATCTTGAGATATATCTTCTCCCAGCGGGACCTTAACTTGTGGCAGTAGAGGTGGATGGATTTTCTTCAAGACTACAACTTTGAAATCTATTAAACCGAATGTAAGGGGAATGTGGTGGCTGATGCCTTGAGCAGTAAGTCATAGAAAGATGTGGTTTGGGAGTCAGTGGATGCTTGGAAGGCGATGGAAGATTTGGCTTCCCTACACCTAGATGAAAGGGTAGAGGATGGTAGAGGTTGTTTGTTTCAAATGACAGTGCAACCCTCTCTATTGCAGTAGGTGGAGAAGACTCAGTAGGGAGACTCAGAGAGTGAAGTGATGTGCGATCGGGCTAACCCAGGCAATGCTCCGGAAGGGTGGTCCGAGGATGGTCAGAATCAGATTCTTTTCCAAGAAAAGTTTTTCTTCCTAGTGGAAATGTGCAAGAGAGTTATTGGTGAGTTCCACAACTCACCCTTGGTGGTGCACCTAGTTTTTTCCAAGATATATCGGGGCCTGAGGGAATGATTTTGGTGGCCCAGGGTAAAACGGGCAGTGGCAGAGTTTGTGGCAAGGTTCCTAGTGTGTCAGCATATGAAGGTCGAACACCACATCCCAGGAGGTTTGTTATAGACTTTAGATTCCCCCAAGTGGAAGTAATAGGACATCTCGATGGATTTCATCACAGGACTACCCAGGGTTTAAGGAGGATATGATGCTATCTAGGTATTGGTAGACCGACTGATGAAATCAGCTCACTTCCTAGCGATCAAGGAGTCGAGTGTGTTGGATTCCTTATCACGGGGATATGTGGATGAGGTGGTGTAGTTTCATGGAGTTATAAGGTCCATAGTCTCGGATAGGGATGCACAATTTACCTCATAAGTCTGTAGGGGATTGCAGCATGATTTTGTCACCCAGCTATGCCTTAGCACTACTTTCCACCCCCAGACAGATGGGCAGACAGAGCGGACCATCCAAACATTGGAGGATATTCTACGGGCATGTGTTTTGGAATTTGGGGGATCGTGGGTGCGACACTTGCCTCTGCTAGATTTTTCCTACAATAATATCTATCACTATACCATTAGCATGGATCCATTTGAAGCTTTTTATGGGAGGTTGTTTCGCTCACCCGTGTGTGGGACAGAGGTCGGGGAAGCAAGTGTTCTTGTCCCAGAGGTAGTACAGAGCACAACGAAGAAGGTTCATCTTGTGCGTGAGAGGCTGAAGGCAGACCAGGACCAGAAGATGTCGTATGTTGATAGTAGGAGGAGACCCTTTGAGTTCTAGGTTAGGAACCACATGTTCTTAAAGGTCTCCCCTCGGCATGGGCAATGGAGGTTCAGTAGGGGGAGTAATATTTCTCCCAGGTTTGTCAAACCCTTCGAGGTGTTGCAGCAGGTCAGCGAAGTGGCTTATCTGCTAGCGCTACCACCGCCACTACTGAGAATGCATGACGTCTTCCATGTGTCCCAGCTTCTTCAGTATCTATACGATGATTCTCACATCCTTTACTGGGGAAGTCTAGATATCAAGAATGATGCGATGTTCATAGAGCGACCAGTGATGATCAGAGGTCATGAGGAGAAAGTGCTTCATGGATGAACCATTCCCTTGGTTCGTGTGTTATGGAGGCATGGTGTCCTCAAGGAGAGTACCTAGGAATGGGAGGCATAGATGTGCGCCCAGTACCCAGAGCTATTTTGAGTTTTATTCTATTTTCTTTCGTACTTGTTTGAAATGTAGTGTTTAACCTTGTTAACTATGAAATGTCTCGTTTTCCTTGTTCTATGAATGTGTGTGAAGGGTCCTAACTGTAGGGAAGGGAGGACTTGATCTCTAATCAAGATGCATTAGAGTGGATGTGATTAAACCCATGCGGGCGAGTCAGTGTCTCCCAAAGTAGATAGTATCTTGACATGTGGGAAAAGGACTCCCTAATCCATATGTTTGGAAAGTAACACCTTTATATGTTGTGTGGTTACTTGAGGGAGAGGTGTTCCTAGATGTCGAGGAGGTTTGATCCTTATAGGTATCTTTCGAGGTGGTTGTTCAGACCCCTCTCTTTTCTTCGGTCTAGTTTTAATTCTCGAGGGTGAGAATATTTTAATAGGTATCTGATGTAATGGCCCAGATAATGACTCATTAAGGAGTTTTCCAAAAAAAAATCGGTTCCATCAAACAGTTCCACCGACACAGTGGCACCCATCACAGTCTCATGCCGAAATGGTGGCACTGCTAACAGTGGCACTGTGACGGTGGCACTGTAATGATCACACTGTCATGGTCGCACACCAAAATGGTGGCACTACTGATGGTGGAACTATAACGGTGGCACCGTGATAGTGGCACCGTAATGGTGGCACCATGATAGTGGCACCGTAATGGTGGCACTGTCACGGTCACACACCAAAATGGTGGCACTTCTAACGGTGGCACCGTGACGGTAGCACCATGATGGTGGCACCGTGAGGGTGGCACTATAACAGTGGCACCGTGAGGGTGGCACAGTGATGGTGGCACCATGACTATGGAACCGCTTATAGTGTCTCACCAAACAGTGTCCCACCCTTGTTTCTTTTTTCAGTTATGCTCCCGCAACGTATCTTTTGATGTAAAAGTATTTTAATACTCCTTTCAAATCCATTTAAATCCCATAAATGATACCAAAAATCCCCCAAGATTCAGGCTACAAAGCGCAGCGGGAGAGGGACTTGGTACCGAAGAAAGTAGAAGCATCGTTTCCTACCACACCCTTCGCTAGCCCTGGGGACCGAAGATGAAAGGAGGAGAAGAGATGCTGCCTCCGGCAAGAAAATCTAGGGGCTTACACTAAGGTGGTTTTCCTTTCCCCGTGGACAAACGTCAGTCTGATAAGAAGGATATCATCCCCTGTGAGGGGTGATCCCATCCTCGTGGAGATGAGTGGGCATGGAGAATGTCCAAGGTGTGGTACCCTGTGTGCGAGGCATGGGGTGAGGTCACAGTTTAACGTCATGTGCTAAGGATGAAGGTTCTTGGAAGTTTAACGTCATGTAGCTCATATGAGGTGGGTTTACTCCGCACCCCTAGGACTTACATAACCGGTACCCTCTGCTCCTTGGTGTAGATAGGGGACAGGAAAAGCTGTGTCTAGGGGGTGTTATGGAGAGAACTATTGAGGGGTCCCCATTAGCATGGCTATGTGAAGAAACAATAGTCGTTAGCGTGCCTATGCTAAGAAGCAAAAGGTGAAGCAAGGCAACGGGAAGAACCGTCCAAGGGACTTTGAAGTTACTTTTTACGAACCTAGAAGGTCGTACGGGAAAGTGGTGTACAATGCGGATGCCCAAGGCATGAGAGACACCTGCGAGTGGCATCCATAAGAAGAGCATCAGGAACACACGCAAAGGTATGCCCAAGGAGTATGGGAAAAGGGGTCACGTAGAGTTGCGCACAACCTTTGAGGCTTACACACGAAATAAGCAGCCCTGCACGAAAG
Source organism: Viscum album (assembly GCA_963277665.1). Lineage (NCBI taxonomy): Eukaryota > Viridiplantae > Streptophyta > Magnoliopsida > Santalales > Viscaceae > Viscum > Viscum album. The sequence continues at coordinate 1,380,312,425 of OY728143.1, read as the reverse complement.
ACACCAGGTTGGAATGAAATCAGTGAGGATTAGCGCGCAAATGGAGTCGAGGTTTTGTGAGCAACTATAATGGATTGCACGCATGGAAGACTAATTGTGTGAAATTGGTAGAGGTTGCGCACAATGACTCAGGTGTGCGCAATTGAAGGGGATTGCATGCAATTGGTCAGCTTGTGCGCAAGTGGAAGGGATTGCGTGCAAGGGGTGGAGCCCGAAGGGATTAGAATTCAATATAAATCAAGGGGATCTCGCGCGAAGGCGGACCCTGAGGTGAATTGGAACGAAAAGAACCATACCTGAAAGCCATATTTGCACGCATGAAAGGAGAATTTCATGCACGAGATCTGGTTCAAATTCTTCAGCCTAGAAGTTGAAGGGGGTCTCCTTCTATTTATAGGCGTTCGGGGGCGTGGAAAATAGGTCAGCGCGAAATAATTATGCGCTGAGGTCAGTGGAATGAAATTTCAACTGCGCAGGGTGGGGGCGCGAATTATTTCGCACCCACGCCAAAGAACTCTCATGAATCCCAGAACTTTTCCCGCGGGGCATATTTTTTCACGCACTGAAGAATTTTTTTCACACGACTCCTCCGGTCCCACCGGGATGGGTCCCTGGATCCGAATATGACTTCACTTTTTCATTTTGAAACTTTCTTCATCCCTTGATTGCTTTTTGGCATCTACAAATTCCCCCCCTCAAAATTGGATTGGCGAAGGGTCGCACCCGTTGGATTCTAAGGGAAATGCCGAAAGACAGAACTTTGCGGGGTCCGCGTGTGCTAAAAACTTGGAGTGGCACGCAAAAACCAAGGGGGTGCGGAATCCGATTTTCACACGTGCATGAAAACCAGGATTTGCCTATAAAAGCCACCGTGGGTCCCATGGTCTGTATGAATTTCCTCGTGTGACAATCTCCAAGATCTCGTGCGTGAAAATTTCTCCGGTCCCGCGTGAAAAACCACTCCAGTTGTGGGAAATTCCACCAATATCAGGCATCGTTTTACGTGCAAACCCGGGATTTTTCATTCCTTATCCTGATATTTCACAACGGTCACTGATTTTTCATGCCATCCTCCGATATTCCATGCTAGCTACTCAAACACTTGTCGGAAGAAGATGGTCGCAAACCAGACTGATGAGGGAGAAGTCACTGCTCGGAGGGCTGAAATGGTCGCCAACCCTGAGGTTTATGGTGCCAAAATGATTGTATCCAATAACCATACCCTTTTCAATATGCTAAACCCATCTCAAAAAGAGTACACCCTATCCAACAATCTGCCACTATGGGACTTCAGTATCTTGGAGGAGGTCCCTTTGCCGGGTTTTGAAGTTGATACACCGCGGTCATGAGTGACTTGTGAGGATGACCTCCCTCGATACAACATCACCAAAAATGGACATCCTACTAGAAAAACTAGGCATATGGAAGTTTACATCCCGAATCCTAGAACTATGACCATTTTTGGGAGTGACCCTATCTTAGAGAGTTCCCCGACCCTCTACGCGAGCACCTTCTGTCAGAGCATCACTTACGAGGCTAAAGGTTGGCTGGAGGACTGGGACCTGTGGTTCGGAGGCAACTTCACCAGTGAATGGGCATGGTCGTACTGGTTTTTCCATACATGTGACCAATTTGGGGCCGAGCTATGGCATATCAGCTTATTCGAGGCGGTGTGGACATCGCAATTTCACTTCTACCACCAGCACGAGCTCGGGTCAGAGTTGTTCACTCGGTGGTCCTCTGATACCAATACATTTCATCTTCATCATGGGGAAGTTGGTATCAGTCTTTGGGATATTCACTGCATTGGGGGTATCCCTTTCGAGGGCCACCAATATGATGAATTCCTTCCGCCAATGAGCATCTGGGGAGAGGGATCAAGAACCCCCATGATGATGTGGCACTTATTGGAGCTATCTAAGGAGAGGTTGTGGGTCATGGATTTCCTGAAGTACATCACTTACAAGGACTGGTTCAGCTTGTTCCTAGAAAGGGATCCGGCAGTCAAGATGCCAGGATGAGGGAGATGGTGTCCAACTGTGGCACAGAGGAGCAAGAGCGGATCGTACTGAAGGATCCTGGAGGCGGGAAACTATCAGTCATGGGGCTATAGAAAAAATGAGAGTCGGGACCCGAATGTTTGGTATGCCAGATTCCTCACCACATTCCTGTGCAGGTGGCTCTTACCGGTGAGGGACGCAAGGATGGGAGTCCATCCAGCGACCCTAGTGATGGCTGGCATCATGGATACCAACAAAAGATTCAATCTAGGGTTCCCCGTTCTGGCTCATCTATATGCCATTTTGGGATGCATTTCAAGAGGGGGGTCACATAGGATAATCTTTGGGCCCTTCCAGATCTTTTATAGCTAGTTTGCGGCTCATTGTGGCGGATATACCTTCCTGAATGTCATCCATACTCCAGGTAATGGCCTGCGACCTTCCCTGTTGAACATTGTCGGGGTCATGCCGCTGATGCTCAATGAGGAGGGATTCAGGTTCAGAATTGGTAACCATTCCAACTTTGCCTTCATCCCATTCCCCACCCCAACTAGCCAGATGATAGACAATGGGAAAGGCTCACTGGAGAAGAGGGAGTACTTCCAGAGCATTAGAGGTGGGGTGCTTGTGGCTTGGATTAATGGGAAGATCTTCTGTGATCCTTATGTGTCATCCAGGTTCACCAAGAAGTTTGGGTGCCTCCAGCAGATGCCGAAAAAAGTATACACAGATTTCCGGGAAGAAATTAATCCTTGTGTTCTTCATCAACTGTGGCTGATGTTACGAACTATGGCTCAGGCGACGTCATCACCTTTCCTCCCACCAGAGTTGATGATGGCCTCTCAACTGAGTATGCTGAACATTGGACCATATCATACCCTGAGGGGATTTTGCAGAAGCGATTTTGGAAACTCAAGGTCGCCAGTGTGGAACCAGGGTGGTGAGAGAGAAGGCAGAGTGCCATTAGAGGGGGAAAATCAGAAGCACATCGTACAATAGGGCCCGCATAGGCTGGGACCTCAATAGTAGGGACGTCTCATGGCGTGGCCACGCCCTCGTCGCCTAGAGGGTGAGGGTCCCATGGAGCGGCCAGAGAACTTCCCAGGAAGAAAATAAGATATTTTCTTCAAAATTCTCACGATGCAATATTTCTGGTTCTATGGTCAGCTTGGCTAATCCTTCAGTAGTCGGTGAGTACCGAATCCCTCTTACAGAAGATAGTGTGAGACGGAATCCAGCTACCAAAAATCAGGCTTGTTCAGGTTGGCGACAAATTGAACTTTCATCGTCGTCATGTGTATCTGATGGCCATGGACATGTACGCATGCCAACAGGGTCAACGTGTGGATCCATCTTTCTTGGTGAAAGTGATGCTCGGCCAAGAGCATGATCCGAAAAAGATGTCGTCGGGGGATGATGACAACAATGATTAGTCGGAGGGCGGTGAGACAGAAAAGGAGGAGGTAGAAGAAGAAGGTGAAGGAGAAGAGGAGCCCGAAGGTGAAGGGTCTCAGGGGGAGTCCCACCAAGGGAGTCTCCGGGAGAGTGGCGAGATCGTCGGCTCTGATATAGATGTGACTGAGCTACTCGAGGTATACTTAAACCCTTATCTATCCTTTTCCTTTTATCCTCTTTCCTTTGCAATCCTTAATCTACCCTACTTATCTTAATCAGGAGCATATTGGTGCCGATCAAGAGTCACCAGTCAAAGGAGGGGGAGAAGCACCAATGGAACAAGGTGGGGCACTGACGCCCATTATTGAATTGACAAGCGCTGAGGGATCACCTGCTATGACAGCTCCTATAGCGGCTAGAACACGAGAGGCTAATGCCTTAGGTTCTTGTAAGTTATTTTCTTCGATACCGGTACTTACCATCGGAGGACTCAATTGATTAGGGTTCTCCTTGTATATACAGTGATCACGGAATTGGAGGCTCATCAGGTTGCTAGGCCCGGACCATCCGTGAGCGAGTCAATGGAAAACGTACCACCCTATCCAAGACATTCCCCCCAAACCGATTCGAACTCGGAAATTGGTGAGCAGGGAGCGGTGGACACCAGTGGTGCTGCCGTCGGGGCAGGTCCAGAAGTTGATGAAGGTGCCACTAGGGTCGAGTTAAGAGAGGAAGGTCGCTCAGACACTGAAGAGTCTAACCCCCTAGGAGGAATATTCGAGGAAAACCCTACTGCTATCATGTTGGTTGTCTTTCATGTCTATCGGCCCACTGATCCCGGGTAAATTGATGATTTGGACTCAGAAGTGGCTAAAGAGAGCCAGATGATGCAATGCAAAGGGTGGAAGTGCATCAAGCGTTTTTTCAGTCAGACTTAGACAAAATGGCTGAAGCAGATGGGATCACTCCACAAATGGCTGCATTTCCTGTGTGCTAGAGGGATAGATGCTCAATGCATTCACTCGATGGTTCATGACTACATGGCCGAGAAGATGCGCGAGAGAAGTCAACGTTCCGACGTCACACAGTGTCGGGAGGATTCGGGGAGTACCTGATCATTTCTGAAGGTGGATTAGGAGGTCCGACGCCTCAAAGAACAGGCAAAATAAAAGGAGATATTCATCACAAATAGTTTTGAGCTCATGGAGTAGTTGAGGGCCTATCTGGAGGATTCCCAAGAGTAATTAGTTGAAGTGAGTCACCAGATGACTGAACTTCAAACTAAACAGGCACGGGTATGGACTAGGGTTAGTGAACTGCGCTTCGCGGTTTCTGATGAAGAGAGGGTCCTCAGGGGGTAGGAAGAAGTCCTGGAGGCCACCAGCCAAAGGGTAGTGGCATTAGAATGATCCATCCAGGAAGCCGACCCTTAAGGGCCCTGTTTTGGCCGAACCCATAAACTTATTTCACTTTACTGCTTCTCATTTTGAACTATATGTATGGAAAAATTCATTTACCCATCCCCTTGGTTTAACGCACTCAACCACAATCCCGAAATAAATAGAAACTCATTACTAAGCTCACGTGGGTCGTACCCGATGTGAGAAACAAGGGATGTTCGTACTATCACTTTGTTTGATCGTGGGAGCATCAACCAAGCTTCGGGCATTCAAGATTTGAATCCGGATTTCCAAGGATAAGTGGGGGCCCAATAAAAGGAATAGGACCTTAGAACGATCGATGTATCATCTTCTCAACGTGATCTAGCACACGAGCGGGGAAATTCCAGGGGTATTAGAATCAGTCTGAACATAGGGGAATGAAAAATGTGAATCATGTTACCCCAAATTCAGAACACTATAAGCGGGGCGTGGCAATAAAGGACAATTGTTGACCGTGTTCTAAACACAGCATCCCTATTGTTTTAGACTGAAGTGGGTACAAAAAATGATGGTCGACCACTGACCATGTTCGAAACACGGGACCTAACTCAAAATATCATCCATCAGTCTTCTGGAACGTTGGCCCAGGACAGTAGGCGGACTATAAGTCGAGCATCTATACTATTAGGGGGTCCCTTCATATGTGAAAGAGGATGAGGGTCTGAATAAAGGGTACGCAAATCATGGAAGGTGAAGTGGTGGTTAGTTCAAACAGAATCCAACACTCTTTAAATTACGCCACCGTGATGGAAAAATATTAGGCGGGTGCATTAATCTGATCATGGATCACTCCTACTTCTAGATAGGACCTCTCTGGTGAGGGAGCTGTCACTTTCCAATGTCACTATGGGGAATCCTAAACTTGTTCAGGGAAAATGTTGTAGTGACACAACTCCCCAAGGGGTCATTCCAAGGGGCCGACAGTGAGAAAGGGTGGGATTTGTGATTCCCAGGGTTGGACCCGAGACAAAATGTTTGGGTGTTCCTACGTATCTCATAAGGATGGGAATCAATCCATACGTAGTTCTAGAAAGGGTCTTAGTTTAAGTTCTTAGAGCTTGGACCAGGGATCGGTAAGGAATGCAGGGGACACATGGTAAGGTGATTATGAAACCCAGCGTGAATGAGGACATAAGTCCATATTACTATGTGTTCCTTGGGGAAGTGTTTAGGTCAAGGGACCAAACACGAAAGGTAGGATGGTCTCATGGGATAGTTCCTAGGCCTTCCTACGTATCTTATGAGAATTATAATCAATCCATACATTGTTTTGAGAGGTGGAACGGTACGATACCAGTGCCAGAGATGAAAGGGGTGTGTGGGTGTGGCCCTCACACCAAAAGAAGCGGTATTTGATGTATCTTCTTTGTCCTTTAAGGTGAATGGTTGTTTTTTTGTGAAGCGATAGGCCTAGGGTAGAAATTCCCGGCATTGCCACAAGAATAAAACCATATACAGGAATTGACAAATGGTATGGTGGATGACCGATACCCAACGTGATGTCCCCTATGATGAGGTCATCACAATGGAGTGCTGTTTTTCGTCGTGCGGTCGGGATGATATTATCACAATCTGGGGTCATGTGACAGGACTAGATAGCACATTTTAAAGTCATATGGCTTGTACATGAAGGAATTCACATGATTCTATAAAGCATACCTGACGTGAATGAGGACGAGGTCCACATCATCACCGTGTGAAATTCTGGGAAGGAGCCTTGAGCCAATAGGCCAACAAGGGTCAGAGGATAAGGGGCAGGAGAAGATAGCTCCTAGTTGAGATAGACCTAGAAATGTGATGCCCAGGTGATCCTACATATCCCATGGGGATGATAATTGATCCGCACATAGTTTCTAATGTAGATCTTAGTTTATGGTCTTTAGACCTCGGACAGCGGGAGCCCTGAAGAACTCCGTATTGCAGCTTCGTCCCCCTGACGTGCGGAGGTGAACTGAGGGATAGTGTCAGGAGTATCAAAATTCCACCTTGACATCATGGGGTGGAACATAAGGTGAATCATGTAACCAACATTCAAGGCTTGAAGGGGCTGGCATGGCGATGGAGGATTACTGCGGACCATGTTCGCAACACAGCATCCATGTCGCATTATCCTGAAATGGGGATTAAAAATGGGCATAGACCGCTGACCATATTCACAACGTGGGAATTGTATTGATTTTTTGTCTGAAAACCCTCAGGGAAGTTGGCCCATAATGGTAGGAGAGCCCTTAGGCCTAACATCCATGTCATTTTGGGGGTCCCTTCGGGTGTGAAAGATAATGGAAGCCCAAATGAAAGGAACACAAAGCCTGATAGGTGAATGGAAACTTTCCCAAGTTTAATCTGACACTCCAGGTCCCAGACCAGAGTACTCTTAGACACATCGGTGAACCACTGCAAAGGGTTGAGGGGCTTCACTTGAGATCGGCCAATTCACATAGATGAGTATAGAACAAAGAGATGGAAAACTCTCCTGAGAAAAGGGGGAATAGCATGGTTTCCACAAACCCAGCATGAAGGAGGGCATAACCCTACACCACACCTATATATCCCTCTCATGGAAGGGAACATGCCAAGGGGCCTAGGTGACTGGGAGATCTCTAAGAGATGGGGCTGGACCCAAAATCTAAATGTTCGGGCGGTCCTACGTATCCCATGAGGATAGGAATCAATCCATACATAGTTCTTGAAGGTGAAGTTTAATGTCATTCAGGATTGTGTGTAGTTTAGGGTCATGCGGGACCAGTGTGTAGTTTAGGGTCATGTGGGACTGGCGTGCAGTTTAGGGTCATGTGGGACCAACAATTTAAGGTCGTACAGGACCAGCAGTTTAAGTTCATGTAGGACCAACAGTTTAAGGTCGTGCAGGACCAGCAGCTGCTCAGGAAAAGTATTGATTGAGGAACTTTGCATTGGTGGGAGGATTTATACGCTCACCATCCATGGTCACCAGGGAGTATGCTCCATTGGGGTAAGCCTTATGAACAATGAAAGGTCTTTCCCATTTGGGCTTCAGCTTGGGTGGTTTCCTTCTAGGTATCATTAGTGTTCTTAGAGCCAACACCAAGTCACCTTGTAGGAATGAGCGGAGGCAAACCTTCTTTTTGAAGGCTCGAGCCATCCTGCTCTGATGCCTTTCAAGATTGTGCAGTGCATGAATCATATTCTCATCAAGTGCTTCCAATTCAGCTAGATGGATTTCAAATACTCTATCTGGGACTTTCTAGTCATAGACCATAGTGCTCAATGAAGGAAACGGAATCTCGATGGGTAGGATGGCCTCAGTTCCATACACCATGGAATATGGGGTCACCTGGGTGGAATTACGAGTCGTCATCCGATAAGCCTAGAGGGCGTTGGGGAGCTTATTCAGCCAACTCTTCTTTTTCTGACCAACCATTTTCTACAGGATGTTAGAGAGGGTTTTATTAAATGTCTCAATCTTCCCATTATCTTGCGCGTGATAGCGGGAGGTATGGTTAGAGTGAATGGTGTACTTGGCGTAAACTTCTTTAACTCAACTGATCAGAAGTTGGTGTCGTTATAGGTGAGGAAAGTGTGAGGAACTCCAAACCAATGGATGATATTGGAACTTACGAATTCAAAGATAGAATGGGCCTTAACTTCCTTGAGCAGAACAGCCTCTTCCCACTTGGAAAAGAAATCCATAGTGGTCAGAATGAACTGGAATTGGTGAGCCATTGCCTGCGGATATGGTCTTACGACATCTAATCCCCAGACTGCAAAGGGCCAAGAGTACTTGGTAGTGTGGAGAGGCTCTGATGGTTGATGAACAAAGTTAGCATAAACTTGGGATTCATGGTACCTCTTAGTGAACTTGATGCAGTCGTGGATCATGGAGGGCCAAAAATACCCTAATATACGGATCTGGTGAGACAGTTTTGGTCCAGCCTGATGGTCACCATAGGAACCGGCGTGAACCTCTTGCATGACCTGTGGAATCTCAACCCCCTGAATGCAATGGAGGAGAACACCATCAAACCCACACTTATAGAGGATTGGATCAAGTCTCGGACCACTCTAGAGGGTAAACTATAGCGCGTGGCATCGAATTTGCTCATGCTCATCCCAGTCTGATGGAAGATTACCATGTTGGAGGTATTCAACCAAGGGTGTACTCCAATCGGCAACCATTTCGATCACTACATTCGGACGACCCGGGGGTCCTGACACAGAGGCTTCGATGGTAAGATGTCTTACCTGTGGGCCTTCATCACCATCCAGGATAATAGGATCTATGACTATCCTATGTGCTATGTGGATAATCAGATCATTATGTTCGAGCTCTGCAAGTGATGCAGCTAAGATGGCCAAAGCATCTGCTCGATCGTTCTGTGACCGAGGGACATGGGTAACCTCTGGCCGGGAAGGGAACTGGGCCATTGGCTGGAGAGTGCATTCCAATAATGGTATGAGCTTTGGATTCCTGACAACATAGTCATTGTTGATCTATTTAACGACTAGCTCGGAGTCCCCTTTCACACGTAAATGGGGCACATTGATCTCGAGGGCTAGCTTGAGGCCAGTAATGAGGGCCTGATACTCCACCTCATTGTTGGTGCAGCCTTCCGACAATAGGAACGAATATGGTAGAATGGCTTTCACTGGGGTAATAAAAATGATACCCAGGCCTACTCTATTGAGTCAAGGATCATTGATCCTCCTATCAGTGGGGCTCCGGGAGGTGCCATAAAAGTGTATTTTCCAACACGGGACGGCTTGATCGACTGAGAGGATTTCCTCATCGAGAAAATCCAGGTCTAGGGATTGGTCCATGGGGGTTGGATGGGTGGCAAGAAAGTCTTCCAGTGCTTGTCCCTTGATAGCTTTCTGAGGCACAAACCTGATGTCAAACTATTGTAGGATTACCTCTCACCACTCTAGTTAGCCAGTCAATATGGGACGGCTTAGGATGTACTTCAACGGGTCTACTCGAGACACCAGATGTACCTCATAGTGCTGCAGGTAATGTCGCAATTTCTGTATGGCGAATACGAGAGCAAGGAAGCTCTTCTCAATGGGGTAGTATCTGGTCTCCGTATCGATGAGCATGCGACTGAGGTAGTAGAGGTTGTTCTATGTCCCCTCATTGTTCTTCTGGGTGAGAAGGGCAATGAGGGACCATTCCAGGGTAGTGACATAGAGGACCAGCTGCTTTCTGTAGATGGGTGGCATCAAGAATGAAGGCTGGAGCAGATACTGCTTGATTCCCTCAAAGGTGCTCTATCACTCCTCATACCACTCATAAGTGTTTCCCTTCTTCATGATCCAAGAGAAGGGCTTGCACTTGCCATCCAAATTCACAATGAATCAGCGTATGTAGGCTAAGTGTCCTTGGAAACCTCAAAGCTCCCGAATATTACTCAGGGGAGGCATCTGGCTGATGGCCTTGATCTTCTTCAGTTCAATCTCGATGCACCGGTACCTGACAACAAATCCAAGGAACTTTCCAGAGGTGACCCCAAAAGCAAACTTCAATGGGTTTATCTTCAGGTGGTAGGAACGGAGGAAGCCGAACACTTTCTCAAGATCCTTGAGATGGTCCTAGCGCTGGCGATATTTGACCACCAAATCATCCACATGGCACTCCACCAATGTCTCGAGGATCGGCTTGAATATGTTGTGCATGGCCTGCTGATAGGTGTTACCTTCATTCCTCAGGCCGAAGGGCATAACCTGGTAACAGAAAGTACCTTGGGGTGCTCTGAAAGCTATGGACTCCTCGTCCTCAGGGGACATCCGGATCTGATTATACTCGGATTAACCATCCATGAAGGAGAGGGCTTGGAACCCATTTGTAGCTTCAATCAAGAGCTTCGTCACAGGAAGGGGAAAATCATCCTTTGGACAATGGCAGTTAAGATCGCAGAAGTCGATATAGACTCTGATCTGTCTATTCTTCTTCCTGACTTGTACAATGTTGGCCATCCATTTGGGGTACTAGATCTCCTTAACGAAGTTGGACCTAATGAGTTTGTCAACTTCAGCCTTGACCATGGCACCGGGAGAAGGGTGCATCTTTCTGGGAGGTTTTTTGAACCCGCGATGATTTGCAGGAAGACCGAGGTGGTGGATGGCTACCAGAGCATCTAGTCCTATAATCTCATCGTAACTCCAGGAAAACACGTCACAGTGCTGTTTAAAGAAGTCTATGTACCGCTGCTTCTCCTTGGGGGGCATGGCGGCGCTGATCAATGTGGGTCCTGGGTCTTCCTCGCTTCTGAGGTTCACCTATACCAACTCGTCAACCATAGTGGATACACCTTCTTTAAAGGTAGGGGCGTCCTCTATATCCTCTTCTCCACTTATAGAGGGATCTTCTATGGGGAAATTTCTTTTGAGTTACCAGACCCCGATGGGAGGCTGGTACCAGCTTGAGTGGTAGTGGTTACTGCATCGGGGAACTCTGGCATTACCGAGACCATAGCAACGAAGGTTGTTGACCCAATCCCATCTGGTCTCCAGACCAAGGGGGCACACTTGATAATATCAAAGCAGTAGTGGTGTGTCAGTCGGAGCCAGCTTATTCCAGCCAGGCGAAATAGATAAGTATGACGTACCGCCGTTACCATGAGCTGGACGCCCTGATACCTGATGGGAGTGGGAGGCTCCGGGATCACTGAGGCCTAATTCATATAAGAATACGAAGTGATATTCCGACACCACCTGGATTTGGAAGCATGTTTCCCCCTTGTACTAGAAATGACAAAACATTGACCCATATCGAGGGTCGTATCTTCCAATTGATGGATCGGGAAGACGTAGGAGTCATTCAGGCCCGCCCAAGGGTTGGTCATAGTGGTGAAAGGCTCAACTTCACTTGTCTGGACTTGTTTATCCTTGATCTTTTAATAGTAAGCATCCAAATAGCAGGCTTCACAAGAGGCGAAAGGAGATGCGTCACCCTGTAGTATGCCCACTCGACCATTAAGGGAGTACTTGAGGCATTGGTGATATGATGAGGGGACCACCACATGCAGGTAGAGACATGGTCTGCCCATCAATGCATTATACACGGTTTCCTGGGAGACAACCATAAAATCGGTGCTGGAAACTAGGCCGTTGAACTGGGTCTTCAGACGGATCTTACCGACTGAGGTATGATCTGTCCTGTCGTATCCCTGGATTCTCAAATCGGAGGGAGTCAGGTCATCTTCGGATAACCCTAGCTTCTGCAGTGTCCACATTGGGATAAGGTTGATCCCAAAGCCGGTGTCAACAAGACAACGGAAAATCTCCACACCGTTAAATTGGCATGTGATGTACAGCGGCTGAATGTGCCCCTGTATGGAGGAGCCTTAATCTTCTCTTGATAATGAAATTATGTCTTGACATTCAACATTCTCAAACACTTCAGTGTAGAAAGCCTCTACAGCTGCTACCTCTGTCTGAAACTGTAGGGGGCTTCTTAAAGCCCCGGCTAGTGATTTGCGCATATCTGGAGACAGGTGAAGGGCTTCAAGGATGGAAAGTATCACTGGGATGTCGGCAAGGTTCTTGAGAACATCATACTTCCATTACAGGCATGAACTTCTGCTTGCAGGAAGCCGCTCTTTGATATGAGGCATAGCGGGCCCTGCCGGCCAAACCGGCGGCCAACTGGTACTGGGTATATCCGATTGTTCACTAGTCAAAGCCCGAAGAGTAGCTTTCGGATGAGGACCGGATGACTGAGATTGGCCTGTAGCGGGGAGAATATGGTTGTGGCACAGCCAAAGTGTTTCTGCCTGATCCAGTAGCAAAAATGGTGGTGGAGGTGGGCCTGTAGACACCGGGTGAAAAGGTTGTGCATGTTGAGTTCTGTGTCGGGCTTGCTTTCTGGTCTCAGCGGCATGCATGTATTGGCTAGAGGTTCCAACTAACGTGCCCTGATGACCCATATGGTCACGGCTCCGCCGATGTTGGCGTTGGATGGGGACGTTGGGGAGGTTTTCCTGACGCTCCCCCTTGTCAGGAGTCATATAGTGGTTTACCAACTCAACGGTGTTAACTGAAGCGTACCCTTGACTGTCACATGAAGAGTCACCCATCACTGGGCGGATTTTGGGGGGGAATTCCCATCTCCAGGGGTCTAAAGTTGTCGAGAGTGCGGGACGATGATGGCATTGGCGGGGCGCGTTGGTTTTTCTTGCGTCACCGATGCTTGCTCTTCTGGGAAGAGGTCGGCTGAGATGATGATGTAGAATAGGTGGACGCAGCTTATGAAATCTCCGTCTAATTCAGGCGTGCACGGATAATTCCATGGGTGTGGGCGACCTCTTTGCGGGCCATCCATTTTTTATACTTCTGAGACCTTCGTTCAGAAACCTGCTTTCACTCCCCTTTATTGTCGCTACCGCTATCTGACCTCAAAAAGTCACCCGCCACTTGTGTCGGAGTCGGGACCAACCTGACTATGTTGTTGTCAATCTGGTCTTGGAGGCAGTCCTTGAATAGATAACATTGCTTGAGGGTGTGCCCTAGGATCCAGTGATAAGGGCAGTAGTTGGTGCGATCAGTGAGATTCGCCTCTTCTGGCTTTCTGCACTCAAGTAGTCGTACAATTCCCTGCTCTAAGGCACTGCGGAGGCGGAGGTGGCGCGTTACGCGGAGGCGCCTGCCGATTTTGAGGTGGTCGCTGCTAGGCTAGAAGTTGTGCCCATGGTGGCGGACCTCTGTGGGGCTACAGAGCTGGATCCACTATTAGTAACTCCAGTTTTCTAGGGTCCTCTATCTGGGCCACCATGATGGGCTCGGCTCTAAAGTCCCTCCTTGTGGGAATTACGAGGGGCAACAGGCGTGCCCAGATGGCTTGATGCAAGGATTCTTCGAGGAATTGGGCCTTATTTGAGAAGTCTCAGAACACTCTGAGATAGTTCTGAGTGATCAAGGAGGGAACTAGCTTCTTCTTAACATTACTCACACTAATCGTCAATAATTGTTCCTGAGTCAGTGACATGTCAAGGGCGTATGTGATCTCCTTCCACTAGGTGATAAAGTCCGTGACTTGCTCATCATGCCTTTTTTCACTTGAAGAGGTCTGCGATGTTCGTTTTCTGAGTGGAAGAGCTGAAATTGTAGAGGAATTGTCTACGAAGGTCCTCCCAGCTGATCACGGACCTGACCAGGAGCTGGTTGTACCAAACGAATGTCGGCCCCTCCAGTGTCTGAACAAAACAGCGGAGCTTGGCGGCCTCCTGCTGCGCTGGAGTCCCTAATATAGTCTCACACCTTCAGTTGAAGTGGGACAGGTGCTGCGGTGGGTCCCCAGTCTCATTAAAGGGGGATAAGGTGGGCTTTCCGAATCCCCGGGGTACTGGCATATCATCCACCCAAGCCGGGTATGGCTTGCCATCCGGTGGTATGGCCACCTATCGTGTCTCCAAAGCCTCTAGGCGGGCGATTAGTGCTGCCATTGGATCATCTGGACGTGGGTCCCTATCTTGATGGGGGTCCCTAATCACGAGCGCATTGTCAGGTTCTTCAATGCGGTAGACAAGCTCAGCGGCTTGTGGAGCAGCTGGTGGAGCGACCCTTGGGGCGGCCGAAGGAGCCCGATCAGGGTTCCTTGGATTGTCGCACCGTTCAGGGGGGTTTGGCGAGACATACCGCACCCTCTTTCCATGAGCTCTGGCTTTCTCCCTGTCCGCAGGAGTGGAAAGATCAGGGTTTCCTAGGGGAAGCTTTCCAAGGAGTAGTTGTCCCTGCCCCTACTGCCCCGGCCTAGGATCACCGTAGTCGGGTCTTCGCTCTGCAACACATTTTGCCAGAAGTTCATCGACCAACTTCTTCTTCTCAGCAAGCTGCTAGCGCAATGTGGCCTTCTTGGGGTCCTCCTCCGTCTTCTACACTGAAGCTGACGGGTCGAAGTGCTTGACAGCTCCAATGTGTTCTTTTCCCTTACCGGAATTTTGGTTGAGTACCAATGCCTCAGTGGGCGCAGGGAGACCTATGAGGTTCCTCTAATGATGAGTAATCCTCTCTGATGGGTCCATTAATGTGGGCACTTCCTTAGGGAGTAAGTTCCCATCAAGAATTTCCAGGTTATTTTCCCCTCCTGATAGATCGGTCATGTTGACCGCAACTCTTCTCAGGGGCATGTCCTCAATGTTTCCTAACGAGTCGGGATGCTGGCGAATAGCATTGAAGAGGAGGGCAGCGTATTTCCCCCAGCCACAAACTTGCACGTGGGGGGTAACCTCCTTAATAACCTTGTGGATTACTTTGAAACTCTGAACTTATTGTCGTTGGAGGGCCCTGTGGTGACCAGGTGACTCAGGGTGCTGGACCATAGGGAGTGCAGCCAGATCAACCAGACGGAATTATTCATCAATGTCTTCAAGGTTCACTTGGATCTTGGGATAAGACACTCGCTGGCAGCGAATACGGAAGTGAGTCGCCCAGAGGTTCTGGCAGAAACATTCAAACTCTTCCGGGGTGAGAGATTCTGGTGCACAAAAATTTGGTCCTGCGACCGGCCAAAACTTCTCAGGGAAGTGGACTGCTGCAAGGATAGTCCAAAAGCTCCTCGGCTCAGATTCAGGGTCTGGCCCTTGATTTCCCCACTCGTCCACTGGGGGTGGCTGAGGAACTGGTAGCGGCACTGAGGCAGACCGCTGGGATGGCGGGTTGGCCGGCAGAGAATACGGTGAGTGGGCTGACTGGCCGCCAAATCTTGGGTTGTCCTCTGATGATTGTAGCGACCTGGCTGCTATATCATGATAGGATGGACCGGTGACCAAATCTCCTGACACATCATCGGCGTCTACCGAGGGTAGGCTATGTTGCGGATCTCCTGCCATTGACCCCCAAAATATCTCTCCGTAGTCTCTAGCCAAGGCAGAGGGCACTTCCGGAGATGATGGTGGCGACTGCGTGGTCGGTCCCTGGGGACATGCCAGGTTCTTGTCCTCCTGGATATACCTTCGGAGGGATATAGGGATCCTATGGACCTCTAATTATAGGATTAAAAGGATGATGTGCCTCATTCCTACTCCATCCCTTGACTCGGAGGACTGAGGGAAGGGTTCTAGCGCCAAACCGTACTCAGCCTCAGAGTCTGAGGAGCGAACTGGTTTGATTCCTGTCAGGCCCTCCCCAGAATTCCTCTTGCAGCGGCGACCACCTGGTCTCCTGCCCCTAGGTGGCTCTTTGGGTAAAGGCCCACTTTTGGCACAAGGATTTCCTTCGGCCATACTAGTTCTTGGGTGGAGAGAGCTCCCACCAGGGTGGGCCGCGGTGCGAGGGGCACCGGGGAAAATGTCGAAAGGGACATGGGGAGGACCTCTGTGGGAAGCGCTGGAGTGGGAAGGACCTCCACTAGAGATGAAAGAAGCATAGGTAGGAGCGGTAGGAGAATGGGTAGGACCTCTATGCTCACTTCCCCTGACTACATCAGTGCGTGGAAGGTCCTTATAATGGTAAAGACGAGCATGGGTAGGACCTCCATGATGGGCGTTGGTGAAGTGAAGTTGGCCCCCACCCCTCCGATTACTGGGGCGAGGAGGACCTTCTCTAGCTGGTACAAGGACATAAGGGGGCCTTCATATTGGTGAGTGATTGGATGTGCAATATCTCCATACCTGTAGTCTTCAGCAAGGGGAGTGACCTCATACCCAGTGTAGTGAGCACGGGAGAGACCCACATATGGAGTGTCGCTATCATGGGGGAGACCCTCTCTTGGGTTGAAGGTGGCATGGGGCAGACCTCCAAGCCGAGGTTGGAAGCAGGGAGGACCCGCACCTTCCGTAGTGGCGGTACGGAGTGGGCCTCCGCACTGGGTGGCATTGCTGTGGATTGGTCCACAGTGGCCATCGCCTGTGCCAGCGACCGAGAGAGTCGACCCAGCCTACCCGTGGGGTGGTTGGGGCCTCAATCCAGGTCGGGCATATAACTTCCCCTGTTCAACGTATGTCGGGAGTTGGGGATATGATTCAGAGGTGGCTCGGGCCATAGTAGTCGCTGATGTTGACACCCCACGGCGGGCACCCTCTTCCATTTTCACCCGACGCTGGTGCCGGGTCAGATGAACCAGAGCCAGTGGTGCAGGCGCGTGGCTTACCTATGCCTCAGATCAGGGAACTGGGCGGTGGTGCTGATGCAGCCTGGTGGGATCCCTTGTCGTGAGCCCTTAGAGCGGGACTCCGATCGGGCTGACCCGTACATCCCCTACCTCATCGGCGTAGGGCAGGGAGTTGTCAAGGCATTCCGGTGACAAGCTCCTGAAACGATTGAATGTTGGGGTGGGGAGCAGCAGCTCCCTTCACGGCCCTCGAGGGTGGCGTTAACGGTGAGGCACGGCCACCTAGAGATCTAGTTGATCCATATCCCTGGTGGGGATGATCCCCTCCTCCTCGTACCTGCATACAAGGTCATTAATTACCCTTCGCTGGATAAGTTCCAATGGGGAGAGGGGGTGTGGGCGCCCAGCAGTCGTGGTAATTTAGGCCATCATGGAAGAGTCGAAACCGCATGGGGTGGCCGTGTTGATATTTCCAATGTCCCTATGCTGGTGGGAAAGTGGTGATCGAGTTCCAGAAGAAACAACTGGGTTCCTGAAAGCAGAAAGATGAACTCATTATTAATGATAGGAAAAGAAATCAACAAATAGTGCCCCAGCGTCATTCTGTCTTCCGTGGTCAGTAAGAGGGATCCACACTGACAATGTCACAGATCGAAATGCTCAACATCCTAACTGCCCCTACTTCTGGCAAGTTTCACGTCAGGCCTTCTATTTTCTTGGGGGGACCTGGTGCTGGATGATGGGGTCTGATGACATGCTAACCCTTGATGCCTCAAACTCTACTAGTATCCATATTGAGGAGAAGCACCTTCACGTAGGGTTCACCATTTCTGTTTCTGATGCTTTATTCAGGGCGTGCGCATCCGTCACACAGAGGACACGCAGTTGTTTCCCCACATTCCCGCTTTCCAAAGGCGGGCGGCATTCGCTCCTTATTCAAGGAAATCTGCTCCTTGATCGAAACGAGATGATGGGATGTCGGTTCTTCCTTCCGTGGATTCCTTTTCAGAGCTCGTCACCTAGTCCATGTCTCCCTCATAGACTTAATAAATTGTTCGTGAAACTCTTCATGGTGCCATATCTTCATGGACACTAGTTAATTACACTGCTTCTGTCAGGACATTCCAAGGGTTCCGGTCAGGGCAGCAACCTTTAGTTAGGGGATTAGTCACGTTGGGCATCACTGGAATGTCTGGACGCTAGGGGATTGGCGTGTCTGTCTTTCGTCCCTTATTATAGGGCTTCTCGAGAGCGCGGAATCCCAAGGAATCCCACATAAAACATGGGGAATTGTATGCCATTGGCATGTATATGAGGTTTTCTTCATCTTTCTATGTTTAACACAAGGTATGCCACAAGTTTAACGTCTAGTGGAGACGGATCGGACTGATTGGAACACTGGTTAGAGTGGATCAGATGAAGGAACCTCCTGGAGGGAACACCGATACTGGGGCCATCATGTGGGCGGCATCCCTAATATTTTCAAATAGAACGGGGAATGGGGGTGGCATGATCCCATCGGGATGTGGAGGCCCGGGTGAGGATCAGGATGGGTGATGAAGTTAAGGGGAATAGAATATGTCCATCACAAGGGTGATGGTGAAGTTGGGATTGAGTCGCGAAGAGGATTCCTACCTATCCATGTGGTAGGGAATCAAAGTCCCCATAGTTTGGTGAGACGATGGGACACCTGGGGAGGCGACCCATGAGAATGGACGCATGGATGGGACCCCGAATAAGTGAAACCTCTGGGTTGGGGAATGAGATTCCCAACACGCATAGGCTTGAGGGAGAGATCAGGATGAGATGGGAGTGATGGGATCGAACCTCATGGAGGCTTCCTACGTATCCCCATGGTAGGGAATCAAAGTCATCATCGTTCGGGATGGAATTTGGGGCTTACGCTCTGAGGTGGCCCATGGGGTCAGTAAATCGACATGAAGGTGGACCTAGGGTCCTGATGGATGGTGGGCTTGAACCTCAGGGAGGATTCCTACATACCATGCCTTTACATGGATCAAATTCCTCATAGTTAGGAATGATGTTTGGGGATTACACTCTGAGGTGACCCAAGGTGTTGGTGAACTGACGTGATGATGGTCGGAACGTCCAGGTTGTGGGCTTGAACCTCGTGGAGGCTTCCTACATACCATGACTTGACATGGATCAAAGTCCTCTTAGTTTAGGATGGTATGGGTATTACACTATGAGGTGGCCCATGGGGTCGGTAAACCGACGTGAAGGTGGACCTAGGGTTCTGATGGATGGTGGTCTTGAACCTCGGAGAGGCTTCCTACGTACCATTCCTTTACATGGATCAAATTCCTCATAGTTAGGAATGATGTTTGGGGCTTACACTCTAAGGTGGCCCAAGGTGTTGGTGAACCGACGTGATGATGGTCGGAATGACTGAGTTGTGGGATTGAACCTCGTGTAGGTTTCCTACGTACCATGCCTTGACAAGGATAAAAGTCCTTGTAGTTCGGAATGATGTGTTGGGCTTACACTCTGAGGCGGCCCAAGGTGTAGGTGAACTGACGTGAAGGTGACCTAGGGTCCTGATGGATGGTGGGCTTGAACCTTGGGGAGGCTTCCTACATACCATGCCTTGACATGGTTCAAAGTCCTCGTAGTTCGGAATGATGTTTGGGGATTACACTCTGAGGCATCCCAAGGTGTTGGTGAACCGACGTGATGATGGTCGGAACGACTGGGTTGTAGGCTTGAACCTCGTGGAGGCTTCCTACGTACCATGCCTTGACATGGATCAAAGTCCTCGTAGTTCAAGATGGTATGGGGCTTACACTCTGAGATGGACCAAGGTGTTGTTGGGATTGAACCTCGTGGAGGCTTCCTACATACCATGCCTTGACATGGATCAAAGTCCTCGTAGTTCAGGATGGTTTGGGGATTAAACTCTCAAGCGGACCATGGGGTGTTGGGATTGAACCTCGTGGAGGATTCCTACGTACCATGCCTTGACATGGATCAAATTCCTTGTAGTTCGGGATATAGTTTGGGGCTTACACTCTAAGGCGGCCCATGGGGTTTTGGGATTGAACCTCTTGGAGGCTTCCTACGTACCATGTCTTGACATGGATCAAAGTCCTAGTAGTTCGGGATGGTTTGGGGGTTACACACTGAGGTGGCCCAAGGTGTTGGTCATGGCCAGTGCTTACTCTAAGATCACGTGAGTCATGCTTGGTGTGAGAAACAAGAGATAGCAGAGACCTGACGATCATGTCGTGAAAGGCGCATCCGTGGGATGCGGTGTGGGGCTTACGCGTTGAGCAGTCCAAAGAGGAAACAGGGGCTTATACGTGGTTAGCAGCCCGAGAAGTCGGGGCTTACTCCAGGATGGAGGCCCGAGGGCGACAAAGCGCAGCAGGATAGGGACTTGGTACCAAATAAAGGAGAAGAACCATTTCCCACCACGCCCTTCGCTGGCCCTGGTGACCGAATATGAAAGGAGGAGCAGGGATGCTGCCTCCAGCAAGAAAAGCTAGGGGATTAAACCAAGGTGGCTTCCCTTTCCCCACGGACAAATGCTAGTCCGATAAGGAGGATATCATCCCCTGTTAGGGGTGATACCATCCCCATGGAGATGAGTGGGCGTAGATAATTTCCAAGGCGGGGGACCCTGCATGCGAGGCACGGGGTGAGGTCACAGTTTAATGTCATGTGCTAAGGACAAAAGTGCTTGGCAGTTTAACGTCCTGCATCTCAGATGAGGTGGGTTTACTCCACACCCCTAGGACTTACATAACTGATACCCTCTACTCCTTGGTGCGGAGAGGAGACAGGAAAATCCATGGCTAGGGGGTGTTATGGAGAGAACCATCAAGGGGTCCACGTTAGTGTGGATATGAGAAGAATCAATAGTCATTAGCGTGCTTATGTGAAGAAGCATAAGGCAAAGCAACGCAACGGGAAGAACCATCCAAGGGACTTTGAAGTTACTTTGTAAGAGCCTATAAGGTTGTACAGGAAAGTGTGTACGATGCAGATGCATGAGGCATGAGAGACACCTGCGAATGGCATCCATAGGAAGAGAATTGGGCACACGCAAAAAGGTATGCCCAAGGAGTATGGGAAACGAGGTCCCGTAGAGTTTCACGCAACCTTTGAGGCTTGCGCGAGAAATAAGTAGCCATGTGCCAAAGACACCGGTCTGGCGCGAAATCAATGAGTATTAGCACGCAAATGGAGTCGAGGTTTTGCATGCAACTAGAATGGATTGCGCGCACAGAGGACTAATTGCGCGCAATTGGGAGAGGTTGCATGCAATGACCGGGGTGCACGCAATTGAAGTGGATTGAACTCAATTGGTCGGCATGCATGCAAGTGTAAGGGATTGCATGCAAGGGGAGGACCCTGAAGGGATTGGAATTCAATCTAAACCAAGGGGATCTCACGTGAAGGCGAACCCCAAGGTGACTTGTCATGAAAAGAACTTTACCTGAAATCCATCTTTGAACGCACGAAAGGCGAATTTCGCGCACGAGAGCCGGTTTAGATTCTTTATCCTGGAAGTCAAAGGGGGTCACCTTCTATTTATAGGCATTAGGGGGCGTAGAAAATAGGTCAGCGCAAAATAATTGTACGCTGAGGTCGGTGGCGCGAAATGTCAACCATGCGGGGCAGGGGTGCCAAATATTTCTCACCCACGCTGAAGAACTCTCACGAATCCCAGAGCTTTCTACGCGGGGCATATTTTTTCACACACTTATGTTTTTTTTTGCGCGACTCCTCTGGGACCCCAGGCTGGGTCCCCGGATCCGAATATGACTTCGCTTTGTCGTTTTGAAACTTTCTTCATCCCTTGAGTGCTTTTCGGCATCTACAGTATTTCCATCATCAAATAAGGGATCCCTATTCTCAAGTCCCTGAATTTCACTATTCCCTGTTAATGGAGCTAAAAACATACTGAACACACTAGATTTTAAAATTTTATAAGGCCTTGACTCTTCAATATTGGGTAGTGTTATGAGAGTTCATAGATAATCCATGTAGAACAATGTTAATTTATAAAAAATTATGCATATAATTATGTTATAAGTGATGGAATTTTTAATCGTTTACTTTGAAAATGACAAATTGGGAGAGTTTAAGAAAATACCAAAACATTATATATATTGAGTCTTCCGAATCCACACAATTTCATAATTCTTTATCTTAGATGATTGGTTTGATTTTACTAGGAAATTATTATTTATCAGTATATATAGTGTATAAGGTGGTTTATTATAACTTTACTAAATATTATCAAACACCTAAAATCATTTTCACACTATTACTAAGATACTAACATATATAATTATTGAAAATGGAACTTAATAAGGGAAAAACATTTTATTTATCCAATTGAACCTAGTTTTTTAGTATTTCTCAACTGGTGGAGAATTAAGAACCCATTCAATAATTATTTTCATGAAATTAAACCTTTTTAATTCATTTATTCAAATTTTATAAAATCAATTTAATAAAAAAATCTACTAATCATCAACTATAAATAATTATTCCATTGAGTTTTATCCTAGTCTCAACATCAAATTTCTTTGTATGTTATTTATACCACAAGGAGAAAATAAATAAAATAAAAATAAAACATTTCCTAATATTATTCTTTTTCTTTAAAATACACCTTTATAGTGTTCCTCCATCACTAAAAAATGGTGTTTAGTAATGGAAATTTAAGGGGTTATTCTAAACCCCCTCTAAATAAAAACCAGATGGGTTTAAAATAACACCCTCTAATTAGAATTAATACCATCACATGTTTGGCTCTCAACCTGACCCTATGGTTGGCCATTGGATGACTTCCATGTAATCTTATCATATCTTGATAATTAACAAATTCGTGAATAAAAATTAATATGGCCATCCAATATAAAATAAATTCAAACAAAAAAACTTCCCACTGAACAAGAAGTGAAATGTTTCTCGGTCGAGAATGAGGCCAGTGATACCAGTGTAGTGAGGTTTACAATTCTTAGAGAACTTGAAATTGGAATTGGATTACCTATTTTCTTCATAATATTTCCTAGTGGGAAAAATGAACGGATAGATAAAATTAGGTTGGATTATTTTTCTATTTTTAGTTATCAAACCTTATAATAAGCCACTTATACATTTCAATGGAAAATTACATGTCGTACAATATTTTCAATGGTAGTTTATAGGGGGTTCTTGCAGGGAAAGTTTTCAAAAATTGATTCATTTATGAATACATTCATAATCTTAAATTAAAGTGAATTTATATTAGAAATTCCACTGTGAATTTCCACTATGAATTTTCACCAAAAATATCCATGGGTAATTTCCCCTAGTAATTTCCACTGTGAATTCCCAAAAGGAATTCCAAGATGACATTTCTACTATAAATTTCCACTATGAATTCATATTTGGAATTCTCAGTTGATATTTTTAATTATTTTAGAATTGGTTTATGATTTCAAATTGATTTAAAGTGGAAATTTCATCTTTTATTTCACTATTAAAATTTAAAACTAAACCGAATTGAGAATATCCACTAGGATTTTCCATTGGGAGTTTCCATTATAAATTATTAATGTTAATTCCCAATGAGAATTTCAATGCACTAAATATTTTCAATTGATTCTAAGAAGGACTTTTAGATATTTCCATTGGTAATTTCTACTAAAAATTTCCAATGTGAATTTCCATAAGGAATTATCAAATGAAATATCTAATAGATATTCACACTATGAATTTTCTGTTGGAATTCCCACTTGATATTTTCAAAAGATTCAGAAGTAGTGATTTTTGATTTTTAATTTATTTAAAGTTGAAATTCTATCTTGTATTTTATTGCTAGAATTTAAAATTTATTCAATGTGTAAATTTACACTTAGAGTTTCCATTGGGACTTTCCACTAGAAATTTCCAATGGTAATTTCCAATTGATTCAAAATAAAATACCCCATACAATATCATTTATGAAAAAAGTTGATCTAATAGTTCTAACATTACAAAATCAAATTGAAATGCATATATTTTCATCAATGGATATTAAGTTCCAAATTCAAAAGAAAGAGCCTCATGTGATAGAATTTATAAACAAAGAACTACATAGAGACCAAGCATTGGGGTGGATTTTAAATGAGAGTATGAATCCTATTCATTTTATATTTCTTATAGAGGAATTTTTTGTTTAAATGTATGGAAGTAGTATGTTAACAGTCATAAAAAGGATAAAATATTATTAACATCAACATTTTATACATGTTTCAAAGAAATATTCCAAAGATCAGACAAACATGATGTCAATGTCAAAAATCCATGTTCCAAAACAAGGACTAATTTTCTAGCATGAATGAGGGTTTCTACATGTTCAATAAGCAGTATGAGTGCAAAAAACTTGTTGAGGAGCATAAACACTCTTTACATTCTCCTGTGACCATGCATTTTATGTGGTCAGAATGATAAATTATTGATGAATGAGGTGTTGAGTTGGATGTAAATGATAAAGTTGGTATTAAACCTGGTGATTTTTTTCCACTTATAACAGTCATTGTAGGTGGGATTGAGAGTCTTGGATATACATGAGTAGACCAACATAATTTTTTATGGTCTAAAATATAGATGGAGTTAAATCTAGGTGATACTGATGGTATATTACAATACCTAGAGAAGTAATCAAGGGATAACACATCACTCTTATACTCAGTGCAACTTGACATGTGTGATCATATTAGAAACATTTTTTGGGTCGATCCCAAAATGAATATAGATTATGAGACTTTTGGAGACATCATTGTGTTTGACATTACCTTCAATACAAAAAAATATGGTAGGCCTTTGGGATTGTTTATAGGCATAAACCATCATAAAGAGATTTTAATTTTCAGTGAAGCATTATTATATGATGATACAATAGACTAATTTAGTTATTTGTTTAGTATATTTCTTGATTTTCATGGTGGGAAGAATCTAGAGACTATTTTCATATATCAAGATGCAACTATGTCTAAATCCATTGCTTTAACCCTACCTAAAACATGACATGACTTATGCACTTGGAACTTAATGCAAAATTTCATTAAACACTTAAGACTGGTAATGAAATATGATTCTATATTGATGGAAAAATTCAAACAATGCATATATATATGGGGTTGATGAGAGTTAAAATTTTGAGGCTTTATGGAAAAAAATCCAAGATGGGTGTGGTAATACAAATTCCACATGGTTAGAAGATATGCAAAAAGTAAAGGGAAAATGTGTTCATTATTTTATGAAGACTATATTGACATTAATCATTCAAAGAACATAGTTGAGTGAGAGTTTCAATGATGTACTAAAGTATTACTTGAATCGTAATCTCGGTGTCTTGGAATTCTTCCAATAGTTTGAGCATGTGTTAGATAAGAATCGGTATCGAGAAATGAAGATTGAATTTTATGGAATGGAAAAGCTCCCACGTAATCATTTTCCTTATCATCTAATCATGGTTCAAGAAATTCATTTGTACACATAAATGATATTTGATCCTTTTTATCATGAACAACAACTATGTGGCACTTGTTTCCTTAAGTATTCTAATAAAATAGTTTCCCCAAAAATGTTTGTTATCGGAATGAAAGGTTCCTAAAATGAGTTTTCAGTTTTAGTGTACCAAGATTCACCAATGAGAATTGGTTTTACCTGTATGAAATTTGATATTTATAGGTATTTTTGTTGTCATGTACTCAAAATATTAGAGAGGTTGGATTTTCATTGCTTTCTAGAGTTATATATCCATAAGATATGCACAAGAAATGCCTGTGAAATCCACATGGAAGACATGATAGTTAATCATGTTGAAGAATATTTAGTAGTAATTAAAGATAAATATTACCAATAGTTGTAACAAATGGAAATAAATATTGTAATATATTCATGTGAGTTTGAAAAAGGATATATGATTGTGGTGTCAAATCTAAATAATTATTCCACAAATTTGCAGAAAGTTATAAATAATTTACCCACAAAACGCATTCAAGAAAAATATAACCTGGAATGTTGAAAACAATGTAAAAAATAATTCAAGAATAAAGATAAAAGGAAATGTGGTTACAGGTTCAAAAGTTGTCTAGAGTAGGAAATCAAATGCATAAAGAGAAGGCACAATATCAAATATCAAGATACCACCAAACCTGTATGCAATTATTATTTTATTCTTATGTTAATGAACTATTTCATTTTGTGATATCATGAATAAATAATATTGTAATATTTTTTTAGAGAAGTTCTAAAGAACTGTCTAATGTTATCAACCATCGTGATCCTATCATAGATCTCAATGTATGTAATTATTGTATCATATGTTGAGAAACTTTAGATTTAAACACACTTCATAGGACTTCATATATTCTGATATTTTAATTCTATATGAACTAATTTTATGAAATGATTATACTATTTCAATTTTTATTTATTAATATAAAATTCTTACTATAAATAGGAGGGATTGAAGAAAAAAATTTCACCCATTCAGAGTGTAAAATTTAGAAACCAATGAATCATTTCTTGTATTCACTAAAACTGACAAAAATGTTCTTCAAAATTAATTGTTTTATTCAAAACCTCAAGGCAATGAAGACAAAATTCTATATAAAAATGTTGGGAA
The DNA here is from genome assembly GCA_963277665.1 of Viscum album. Lineage (NCBI taxonomy): Eukaryota > Viridiplantae > Streptophyta > Magnoliopsida > Santalales > Viscaceae > Viscum > Viscum album. Next base: position 1,380,285,935 of record OY728143.1, on the reverse strand, counting down.
AATTTCTGGAATTGGTTACTCCCACAAATAGATTTTGAAATAATACACTACAAATCATAATGACAACAGATGTTTTAGGACTAACATTTCAATAGAAACATTCTAAAATTAGTTGATTTACGACTTCAACTACAGATGTCATCACAATATCAAACTATTTATGAAAACTAGTTTATATAAATAATTATTGGGTTTCTACAATGGATTATCTCTATAATTGGTTCCTTTATGATTAAGTTTATAATTTTATCCTAAATGAAATTTTTGGAAGGTTCCCATATTTTCCAATAATTGAAAGTATATGAAATTATAGTTTATTTCCTCTAAATTTTAACTGGAAATTTTCACTGTGATCCAACCATTAGGACCTTCTCATGGTCATTTCCATTGGTAAATTCTAATTATTTTGTATTGTAAATTTCCACTTCAATTTTTCAGTTCCAATTTTCAATGGTGGAAATTTCCATTGGTAATTTTTATAGAATCAAAGTGGAAATTTCCACTCAGGTTTTATAGTGGGGGTTTCCACTGGAAATTTCCAATAAGAATTACCATTGTGAATTTCTATGAACTGAAAGCTTCCAATTAATTCCAAGAACTTACAGAGGAGAATAAAAAGTGAAATTACAGTCTAACAGTTATCATATAGTCATAGATTACATCAATATCACCTTTATAAATATGTTCATCTAGATCAAAAAATAACCATTTCCACCCCTATATACCACCCACCCAAATGATCTAAATCAATGTGTAAATTTCCACTCATAGTTTATAGTGTGAGTTTCCACTAGAAATTTCCAATTAGAATTATCAGTGGGAGTTTCTATACACTGTAAGTTTCAAATTTATTCCAAGAACTGATAGTGGTGGCTACAAAGTCAAATTAAATTCTAACAGCTATCATAGAGTCATAAATTACCTAAATATCAACTTTTTGAATATGTTCATCCAGATCACCAAATAAACATTTCCACCCCCTATCTACTCCCCACCCAAATGATCTAAATCAAAGTGGAAATTTCCACTCATAGTTAACAGTGGGAGTTTCCACTTTAAATTTCGAATAAAAAATCCCAGTGGAAATTTCTATACACTAGAAGTTTCCAATTGATTCCAATAACTAAAAATGGAGACTAAAAAGTCAAATTACAGTCTAATAACTATAATACAATCACAGATTACATCAATATGTTCATCCAAATCAAAAAATAACCATTTCCACCCCCACCCCCTAATCTCCTGGCCACACAAATCATCACAAAAATCATATCATTTATGTTTGTTAAATTACATCAAAACATTTGTTTTGGTGAATGACTTATTTAACTATATTCAATGCTTCTTACAGCAACCAACTACTTCCTTCTCTCAACACCCATATCTGACATTATCTATCCAGGATCACTTAGGAAATAATGAGACATATACAATCTATAAAGACCAAGACCATAGTAGCTCAAAGTTAGTTCCTTACTTTATTACATTGGCATAAGATACAAGAAATCACATCCCAAAATACCAAATAGTTTATTATTCTTGATAAACTAGATACATACATAAAACCCACTTTACATTTGGAATGGGAAATAAAACATAATACGTAACAAAATTAAATTCTCAAAATCTTTGAAAAAACATTCAAATATCTCTTCTTCATAAATAGGGGGAAGTAAAAAAAATAAGGTTGAGATCAAATGCTCAGTAAGGGTTTAGTAAAATGGAAGTTATCATGAATAAATGATTATAATCAAAATGGAAAGGTAGATAACTAAACACACATTCCATTTAATCAATAAACTGAGAATTAAATGCATCCATAGATTTTTTCATAGTAAAAATATCATGTATAATAATAAATGAATGTTAAATGAAGGAAATTCTTAATTATTGGACATCATGTATCTATAAAATGAACCACTTCCATCAAGAACTTTCACAATAATTTTTAATATATAGGTAAAAACCCATTTAATGCTAGCTTAACTGACTTATCTCATGAGACTACTGATGCATCGAGGGTCTATCTATAACTAGGCCCCACCTGTGCCTGCTTGTCCAAATAAGTCCTAATATATTGGATAATTTATTTAATTAATAAACAATGTTCCTTATCATAAAATATCCTCAATGAATAAAATATACATATTTATCAAAATTTCTAAAATTAGTCAAATAACTTTCAAATTAAACACCGTATGTAAAAATGGTATACGGTTTAGGAAATAATCAAATGAATTGATTGTGTGTATCAATTATAAATACACATAAAACAAGTGTAAATACAACATAATACAATAAAAATTCATTTAACATATAATCTTATCACTTCATAATCAATTATATATAATTTTAACCCAATGAATGGAAATTGAGTTAAAAAATCCATTACCACTTTGTAATCAGTCGAATCTTATTCCCCATAAAATAATGAAATTTAGAAAAACTTTAAATCCCATGAAAATAAATATATTAATGATATTATATATAATAGGTCAGTACACATACACCACACACAAAAATAAGTGGTGAATAATACATATATCTCATAGAAGTAAAAGAGATATGAGAAAAATCCTTACCTTTCACTTCTTTTTGGTTGAATGTTATTTAACCTCTTGTATAATGGTTTCAATAATTTTATTAATTTATTCTATAATATTTATTATATTATATATGATCCTATTATATCATCTTATAACCCATTTTTTAATAATATTTCATTATTACCCTTGTTTTGGGTGTTAACTACTTCATTTTTCTATGCATTTTTTGTCATATAAGTCTTTGTTCTTATGAATAGGATATAGTTCCATCATATAAAAAATTATATTAAGGTCATATATATCATAATTATTAATTATATACATTTTTATAATCATTATTTAATGTAAAATGAATCACATCACATCGTGGAGACGGTAAGTTGTACATACGCACGAGCGACGGTATCATTCCCTTAATGGTGAAAGGGTAAGAAAGTGGATGGTATATTAATTTTACCATAATCACTAAAATTTTATAATTATAATATATATTATTTATTTTCATCATTATATTCACCCATGTAAAGTGGTGATGAAAAAAAAATTACACCATGGCATGGAGATGGTAAGTCATACGTACGCACGTGTAGTGCTTTCCTTTTTCATAGGATGAATAAAAGGTGGAATATGGTTGTCCCATAATAAAAATAACATCTAATTATATATATAATACTTAATTTATTATTTTAGAATTGAAACAATGCATTAAAATGAATTAGAATAATAAATGAACTTGAATGAGTTGGTAAAAATGACTACCTCTTCTTCGGCATATTTCCTTTAGATATCTTCTTAAAAGATCTAGGGTTAGTATTTTTAAAGGACCATGACCTAAATAACTTACCTAAGGATGTTTATAATATAAATTTTCAGGTTTTGGTTAACCTATATGGCTCAAAGTGGTGTAAATAAGTGAAGGAAGGAGTTCCCTTTTATAATTGAGGTGAGGGACACTTTTGGAATTTCTCAAAATACTAAACTATAATAAATTATTTTATCATTCCAAATGCCTCCAAATGAAAATAAACCTAAAGATAAGATAGTATAGGGTTGTAATATCATCATCCAATAGAATTTATACAAGTTTTGGTGTCATTTTAAACCTTATATTTTTTATTTACCACTTGGTTAGTTATTTTTGACCATAACCACGGTAACCACTATTTTAATCATAAAGGGTTAATAATATCACTATAAATAGAAAAATAACTCATAAATGGAACATTTATTATGTATTTAACTATATTCCATTCACATTTATGAGGATAATATTTTTATGAATTTTAAATAATTAAATAAAATATTAATTTGATAAATTATCATTAATATCAATTTTGACACTATTCATTTAATTTGGCTTCAAATATATTAAGACAAAGGGGAAATTAGAATATAATGCTTTAAAACCTCTCTAAAATTTCATATAAATCTATAAAATTCAGTTCACATGTTAAATAATTAAAATTATATCAAAATTAATATTTTTAAAATCATTTATTTTATTTTTTTATTATTAAATAAATATTATATTGTCATTTTTTAATCCTTTAAGGTAATTATAAAAATTATAAAAATTAAAAATAATTTTATATAATGAAAATAATTTTACTAATATAAAAATAGATATTTATTTTTGCTCATATATTGATTTTTTTTCCTATGTGAACACATAAATGATAATAAATATAAAGAGAGTGACATTTTGTAACTATCTTTGATTTAAATAATATATAAGTCATTTTCATTGAAAAGTGTCCATTAATATAGCATCATGCCTTTTTAATACATAACTTTTCATTACATTTTACATATAGAGGATCTTTAAAGTCTAGTGTCTTGGAAATCCGGAACATAATACATGAAAACAACATAAAACATTCTTCTAAACCACTTGTAAAGCTTCATCATAAGTTCATCCTAAGTAGAATTATTGCATCTCATAACCTGGAGACATACATTCAAAGGAAAGGGTTAGCAGAAAGCCCAGTAAGGGTAGACAAGAGAATCAATGTACTTGTGACATCAATAAGAACTTGAATAAAAACATAAATACATAAACAATGAAAGAATAGGCATATCATAATGAAAAGAACTTGAATCATAACTTGAATATGTGGATACAACATTTCACTTAGACATTCATGAACATATCACCAAGGTCCATCCCCAAGGTGTCATAAAAATTACCAAGGTTATTCACCAAGGTATTGTGAAACTTGTCATCTATAGAGATTAAATCTTTACCCAATGCATTGGAGCGCTATCAGGGATCACCCTTAATATTTCTTTACTTACATGTGATCCACATAGATCATATTCAAACATTTCATAAATAACCCATAGAGAATAAAATAAATGGGTTTCATTTTAAAATCGTGACGTTTTAAAAGCTCTTAAAAATAAGATCATTATATCATTTATAACTCATGGAAAGGGAGTGAGGGTTATATGTATGTCCATTCCATAATAAAATATATCATATTTATATATTTATGAACACCCATAGAAATTAAATAGGTCTAGTTATTCACATAAATAAACAAGGGAATTTCTTGAGAGAAAGAGATAGAAATTTTGAGGCGAAATTTCTGCAGCATAACGGCTATATAACATGGTTTTAGAAAGAATTGGAAAGAGGGGGTACAAGAGTAACCCACTCATAAATAACTTATAATATAGTATAAATATAGAACAACATGGAGGTAAGAACATGGTATGGAAATTTTAATTACATACCACATGAAAAGGAAACATGAAAGAAAAGAGAAGATGTGATTCCTTTTTTGAGAAATTCGGCAGCCTAACGGCATCACTTAAAAATTCAGAAAACAAATTGATGAGAGAAGAAAGGGTCTCTCATCATTTGGACATAAAATAGATAGTAATAAGAACATATAAGAATATACCCTCGACATAAAGATATGGAAAATATAAGACACAACATAAAGGAATTCATGACTTAAAAGGAGGGTGAAAAGATCCCTTACCTTGAAGAGTAACTTCGAAATCTTGAAGTTCGAGAAATTGGGAGGCTTGAGGGGACCTTGGGAGGACTCCTTGGGAGGTAAAGAGACCATAACTTCGTTGAGGAGGATTTGGAAATGAAATTAATGAGGGAATGGCTTGGTATTTATAGGAGAAGTGAGGGGACAAGTCATTAATGGCCAAGGGACACCTCATCGGTGGTATTGGAAAAACCATGGGCTTGCCCATGGTATTGGCCACTTGGGACACGTCATACCTTATCTTACTATTCATAAGTAGACCATAATTATTTCATAATTATTACATCCTTAATGATTTCATTAAACACCCGAAACTCAAAACTGTATTTTCACTATTCAGTGAAAATTCAACTTTCTCAAAAAAAATCCCAAAAAATCACCTTAACCAAATATCAATGCTCTAATGTCAAAAATTAACTCCATTTTATGAAAATAATTTTCTAAATATTTTTAATTTAATTTTTAAATAAAAACACTATTTGCTGAAAATTCAATTGTTTCAGAAAAATCCCAAAAATTCACCTTAACCAAATATCGATGCTCTGATTTCAAAAATGAACTCCATTTTATGAAAATAATTTTCTAAATATTTTTAATTTAATTTTTAAATAAAAACACTATTCACCCGAAAAAAACTAATACTTAACCAATAATTTCTGAAATAGTTATTTACCTATTTTATTGAATCACATTACTTAATTAAGGTGCCTAAATTATATTAATACTTTCTTAAGTGAGTTTACTTAATCTATTTGATCACATTACTAATCATAAGTGTAAAATCACTATTCATAATTTACTATTCATCAAAAATTAAGTTGATCTTATTAGAATTTAAATTTTTTACTGAACATAACTGTAGAAGACCATTTTTTTAAAATCATTACACATTATTAATTATTTAAGGTTTACATAAATATTTTTAAAATCTCTTTTTTCTAAAATTCATCAATAATATGAATATTATATTTATCTGGACATTTGAAAATTCAAAAACTTCACCATAATAAGACATCACGATTTTTATTTAAATCAAAGGATTACACAAGGAAGTTACGGTCTCGCTACATATCCCCTTATAACACCAGCATAGGACCTAAGAGTAAGGTGTGCTAGGGTGATAGAATCTTGTGGCGGCTCAGCCAACATTTCCCGAGTAGTTATTTCTATCAGCTTGAACTTCTCACGAAGGTGATTCCATTTTAGCCTCACACGATGAAGTTTGGCTTGGGTTTGGTCCAGTGCAAAGCCCAAAGGTGCTACCTCCTTCCCGAGTTCCGTCAGATGGGCTTCGATCAGCCCGAGACTACTGGATGGGGCCATCAAATCTTCTTTCTATATTAATTAATCAACATCACTTGTATTTATAGACAATAATCGCAACATTTAGTTTCCAACGGTCATATAACAGTTGAAACCCAACGGTATTATTTTAATTATACTCATTTTATTAAATGAAATAGTTTTGTTGAGTATAAAATAAAAAACACACAAAGTTAGGAAACAAAATTTATTCAACATTTCGGGTCTTTACAATCTTCCCCCCTTAAGAAATTGCGTCCTCGCAATTTTAAAATTGGTCTTGTAAATTTCGTTGAAAGTCTCACATCGGAAAAAGAGTCAGTAAAACTATTACTTTAAAATAAATAAAGGGAAGTACAAAGGTAACCCGAGTTAACCCATACTAGGATTCCATGTATGAAAACATGGATATGGAAGAGAGAACAAAGGGTCAAGTTCTGATGGAGAGTGATATAAAACATGATTAGGAGAAAAATTAACCATAAGAAGATCACAAACTTAAGATGTGTTAAATGGTCTTTGATTACCCAATAGGAAACCTAAACCAACAACATTTTTGTTTTACATTCCTTTTCATAATTTTGAGGAATTCATTTACTACATAGAATAAAAACATAAGGAAATATACCTAACTTCAAGTAGAGTTTCATCCATTAATAAGTTTTTACCAAGACTAATATTTTCTCCAAACAATGAGCATTCAAAAAGACTTGGTCTCATCCAAAGCACAAGAATCATCTTCTAGAGAATCACATAATCCAAAAAATAATAACTATATTTTTCCCTTGTCTTTAGTCATCGACTAAAACTAAAATGGTTAGTATGAGATCATATAATCCCCAAAAATGATAATCCTTTATAAAAATAAATATGACTATTAATCTCCAAAATTCAACAAAAGTACCCAATGTTCTAGAAAGACTATTCAATACACAATAATCCTTAAAATTATTTAGAATAATCCAAACTAATATTGGAACCCAAAACTCATAAGGATTTAATCACATAGTCTTCCCCAATAAATCTTAACATTTGTCTCCAAATAACATCAACTACTATTAAAGTCTCATACTAAAGTGTAATTAACCTATTCACATATTCTCTATGCTAGGTTCATCATTTTCCAGAAATAACCCAAATCACCATATGTCCACAATAAATACATAAATTCTTACAAATAAAAAAATTCAACCATTCTTCCTCAATTTAAATCCTGTAGTATTTCATTTCCCTTAGGCATATAGTACTTCAAAAGAGAAAACATCATCCAAAATAACCTTTATCAATTAATCACCAAATCATTTTCTTATAAAAAGGATATCCATTTGATAAAACATAAGTTTTCAAAATCAACTTATTCTTGATCTATGAAAATAGCAGGTGCATTAGTCAGTCCAAAGGGCATAACAACAAACTCATAATGCCCATATCTTGATTGGAAGGAAGTTTTTGGAATATCATCATTCTTCACCTTCAATTGATGATAACCAGAATGAAGATCAATCTTAGAGAAGAATTCATCCCCACAAAGTTGGTCAAATAAGTCATCAATTCTTGGAAAAGGGTATTTTTTTTCTTCACTATGTTCCCATTCAGTTCTCTATAATCAATTCATAGTTGCATTGATCCATCCTTCTTCTTCACAAAGAGCACTGGTTCTCCCCAAGGAGACACACTTGGTCAGATAAACCCATTATCCAAAAGATCTTGGAGTTATTTCTTTAATTCCTCTAGCTCCACATTTTCCATCCTATAGGGGGTCTTTGACATTGGATGAGATCCAGGTATGAGTTCAATGGAGAACTCTACCTCTCTTTCTTGGGGAGGTCTGGGTAACTCCTCAGGAAATATGTCAAAGTATTCCTAGAGGATGGGGAAATTTTATAAAAGAATAAATCCTTCGTGATAAACTTATTTCATTTACAAATCATTTAATTGAAAAGTATTTTATGTCTTAAAACTCCATGCTTAGATAATTACATTTTTCTATAATTCCTTCATAATGATTCATAAAAAGATTGTGATTAACCAAACATATACCCTGAGAGTGTCGTAACTAAGAGTGAAGCAAGGCCCATTTTCGTGTACCAGTTCCCATTCGAGTCTAGCTCAAAGCGGATTTTTGGGTTTTACCCCTATGTACATCTGTACTAGAGCCACCTCTACCTACTCATATCCAGACAGGGATGTATTTACTTGATAAACCACTTACTCAATACTCACCAAAATACCAGGAAGATTTCCTATATTTAAAATTTTCAATAATGTTCTTCCTAAAGTTTTCATATCCTAATTTCCAAAAATAACTAAACTATCCTTTGATACCAACTATAGTATCCCGCCTTTTTAATACATAACTTTTCATTACATTTTACATACAGAGGATCTTTAAAGTATAGTGTCTTGGAAATCAGGAACATAATACATGAAAACAACATAAAATATTCTTCTAAAACACTTTTAAAGCTTTATAATAAGTTCATCCTAAGTAGAATTACTGCATCTCATAACCTGGAGACATACATTCAAAGGAAAGGGTGAGCAGAAAGCCCAGTAAGGGTAAACAAGTAAATCAATGTACTTGTGATATCAATAAGAACTTCAATAAAAACATAAATACATGAGAAATGAAAGAATAGGAATATCATAATGAAAATAACTTGAATAATAACTTGAATATGTGGCTACAACATTTCATTTAGACATTCATGAACATATCACCAAAGTCCATCCCCAAGGTGTCATAAAAATTACCAAGGTTATTCACCAAGGTATCGTGAAACATGTCATCTCTAGAAATTAAATCTTTACCCAATGCATTGGAGCGCTATCAGGGTGCACCCTTAATATGTATTTACTTACATGTGATCCACATAGATCATATTCAAACATTTTATAAATAACCCATAGAGAATAAAAGAAATGGGTTTCATTTTAAAATCGTGAAGTTCTAAAAGCTCTTAAAAATAAGATCATTATATCATTTATAACCCATGGAAAGGGAGTAAGGGATATATGTATTTCCATTCCAGAATAAAATATATAATATTTATATATTTATGAACACTCTTAGAAACAAAATAGGTCTGGGTATTCACATAAATAAACAAGGGAATTTCTTGAGAGAAAGAGATAGAAATTTTGAGGCGAAATTTCTGCAGCATAATGGCCATATAACATGGTTTTAGAAAACATTGGAAAGAGAGGGTACAAGAGTAACCCACTCATAAATAACTTATAATATAGTATAAATATAGAACAACATGGAGGTAATAACATGGTATGGAAATTTGAATGACATACCACATGAAAAGGAAACATGAAAGAAAATAGAAGATGTGATTCCTTTTACGAGAAATTCGGCAGCCTAACGGCGTCACTTAAAAATTCAGAAAACAAATTGATGAGAGAAGAAAGGGTATCTCATAATTTGGACATAAAATTGAAAGTAATAAGAACATATAAGAATATACCCTCAAAATAAAGAGATGGAAAATATAAGACACAACATAAAGGAAGTCATGACTTAAAAGGAGGGTGAAAGGATCCCTTACCTTGAAGAGTAACTTCGAAAGCTTGAAGGTCGGGACCTTGGGAGGCATGATGGAACCTTGGGAGTACTCCTTGGGAGGTAAAGAGACCAGAACTTCATTGGAGAGGATTTGGAAATGAAATTAATGAGGGAATGGCTTGGTTTTTATAGGAGAAGTGAGGGGACAAGTCATTAATGGCCAAGGGACACCTCATCGGTGGTATTGGAAAAACCATGGGCATGTCCATGGTATTTTCCCATGGTATTGGCCAATTAGGACACCTCATACCTTATCTTACTATTCATAAGTATACCAGAATTATTTCATAATTATCACATCCTTAATGATGTCATTAAACACCCGAAACTCAAAACTGTATTTTCACTATACACCGAAAATTCAACTTTCTCAAAAAAATCCCAAAAATTCACCTTAACCAATTATCGATGCTCTGATTTCAAAAATTAACTCTATTTTATGAAAATAATTTTCTAAATATTTTTAATTTAATTGTTAAATAAAAACACTATTCACTGAAAATTCAATTGTTTCTGAAAAATCTCAAAAATTCACCTTAACCAAATATCGATGCTCTGATTTCAAAAATGAACTCCATTTTATGAAAATAATTTTCTAAATATTTTAAATTTAATTTTTAAATAAAAAAACACTATTCACCCAAAAAAAACTAATACTTAACCAATAATTTCTGAAACAGTTATTTACCTATTTTATTGAATCACATTATTTAATCAAGGTGCCTAAATTATATTAATACTTTCTTAAGTGAGGTTAATTAATCCATTTGATCACATTACTAATCATAACTGTAAAATCACTATTCATAATTAATTATTCATCAAAAATTAAGTTGATCTTATTAGACTCTAAATTTCTTACTAAACATAACCGTAGAAGACCATTTTTTGAAAATCATTACACATTATTAATTATTTAAGGTTTACATAAATATTTTTAAAATCTCTTTTTTCTAAAATTCATCAGTAATATGCATACTATATTTATCCGAACATTTGAAAATTCACAAACTTCACCATAATAAGACATCACAATTTTTATTTAAATCAAATTATTACACAAGGCAGTTATGGTCTCATTACATAGCCCCTTATAACATCAGAATAGGACCTAAGAGTAAGGTGTGCTAGGGTGATAGAATCTTGGGGCGGCTCGGCCAACATTGCCCGAGTAGTGATATCTATCAGCTTGAACTTCTCACGAAGGTGATTCCATTCTAGCTTCACACGATGAAGTTCAGCTTGGGTTTGGTCTAGAGCAAAGCCCAAAGGTGCTACCTCCTTCTCGAGTTCCATCAGATGGGCTTCGATCATCCTGAGACTACTGGATGGGGCCATCGAATCTTCTTTCTATATTAATTAATCAAGATCACTTGTATTTATAGAAAATAATTACAACATTTAGTTTCCAACGTTCATATTGACCAATGGTCATATAACAGTTGAAACCCAATGGTCTTATTTTAGTTATACTCATTTTATTAAATGAAATAGTTTTGTTGAGTATAAAATAAAATAACACACAAAGTTAGGAAACAAAATTTATTCATCATTTCGGGTCGTTACAATTAAATAACACAAATTAGAAACTAAAGTGAAAATGGATGAATATTATTCATACAATAATTTTTTTGGACAATTTTAGGTCATGGATATTAAGTTCCAAATTCAAAAGAAAGAGCCTCATGTGATAGAATTTATAAACAAAGAACTACATAGAGACCAAGCATTGGGGTGGATTTTAAATGAGAGTATGAATCCTATTCATTTTATATTTCTTATGGAGGAATTTTTTGTTTAAATGTATGGAAGTAGTATGTTAACAGTCATAAAAAGGATAAAATATTATTAACATCAACATTTTATACATGTTTCAAAGAAATATTCCAAAGATCATACAAACATGATGTCAATGTCAAAAATCCATGTTCCAAAACAAGGACTAATTTTCTAGCATGAACGAGGGTTTCTACATGTTCAATAAGCAGTATGAGTGCAAAAAACTTGTTGATGAGCATAAACACTCTTTACATTCTCCTGTGACCATGCATTTTATGTGGTCAGAATGATAAATTATTGATGAATGAGGTGTTGAGTTGGATGTAAATGATAAAGTTGGTATTAAACCTGGTGATTTTTTTCCACTTATAACAGTCATTGTAGGTGGGATTGAGAGTCTTGGATATACATGAGTAGACCAACATAATTTTTTATGGTCTAAAATATAGAGGGAGTTAAATCTAGGTGATACTGATGGTATATTACAATACCTAGAGAAGTAATCAAGGGATAACACATCACTCTTATACTCAGTGCAACTTGACATGTGTGATCATATTAGAAACATTTTTTGGGTCGATCCCAAAATGAATATAGATTATGAGACTTTTGGAGACATCATTGTGTTTGACATTACCTTCAATACAAAAAAATATGGTAGGCCTTTGGGATTGTTTATAGGCATAAACCATCATAAAGAGATTTTAATTTTCAGTGAAGCATTATTATATGATGATACAATAGACTAATTTAGTTATTTGTTTAGTATATTTCTTGATTTTCATGGTGGGAAGAATCTAGAGACTATTTTCATATATCAAGATGCAACTATGTCTAAATCCATTGCTTTAACCCTACCTAAAACATGACATGACTTATGCACTTGGAACTTAATGCAAAATTTCATTAAACACTTAAGACTGGTAATGAAATATGATTCTATATTGATGGAAAAATTCAAACAATGCATATATATATGGGGTTGATGAGAGTTAAAATTTTGAGGCTTTATGGAAAAAAAATCCAAGATGGGTGTGGTAATACAAATTCCACATGGTTAGAAGATATGCAAAAAGTAAAGGGAAAATGTGTTCATTATTTTATGAAGACTATATTGACATTAATCATTCAAAGAACATAGTTTAGTGAGAGTTTCAATGATGTACTAAAGTATTACTTGAATCGTAATCTCGGTGTCTTGGAATTCTTCCAATAGTTTGAGCATGTGTTAGATAAGAATCGGTATCGAGAAATGAAGATTGAATTTTATGGAATGGAAAAGCTCCCACGTAATCATTTTCCTTATCATCTGATCATGGTTCAAGAAATTCATTTGTACACATAAATGATATTTGATCCTTTTTATCATGAACAACAACTATGTGGCACTTGTTTCCTTAAGTATTCTAATAAAATAGTTTCCCCAAAAATGTTTGTTATCGGAATGAAAGGTTCCTAAAATGAGTTTTCAGTTTTAGTGTACCAAGATTCACCAATGAGAATTGGTTTTACCTGTATGAAATTTGATATTTATAGGTATTTTTGTTGTCATGTACTCAAAATATTAGAGAGGTTGGATTTTCATTGCTTTCTAGAGTTATATATCCATAAGATATGCACAAGAAATGCCTGTGAAATCCACATGGAAGACATGATAGTTAATCATGTTGAAGAATATTTAGTAGTAATTAAAGATAAATATTACCAATAGTTGTAACAAATGGAAATAAATATTGTAATATATTCATGTGAGTTTGAAAAAGGATATATGATTGAGGTGTCAAATCTAAATAATTATTCCACAAATTTGCAGAAAGTTATAAATAATTTACCCACAAAACGCATTCAAGAAAAATATAACCTGGAATGTTGAAAACAATGTAAAAAATAATTCAAGAATAAAGATAAAAGGAAATGTGGTTACAGGTTCAAAAGTTGTCTAGAGTAGGAAATCAAATGCATAAAGAGAAGGCACAATATCAAATATCAAGATACCACCAAACCTGTATGCAATTATTATTTTATTCTTATGTTAATGAACTATTTCATTTTGTGATATCATGAATAAATAATATTGTAATATTTTTTTAGAGAAGTTATAAAGAACTGTCTAATGTTATCTACCATCGTGATCCTATCATAGATCTCAATGTATGTAATTATTGTATCATATGTTGAGAAACTTTAGATTTAAACACACTTCATAGGACTTCATATATTCTGATATTTTAATTCTATATGAACTAATTTTATGAAATGATTATACTATTTCAATTTTTATTTATTAATATAAAATTCTTACTATAAATAGGAGGGATTGAAGAAAAAAATTTCACCCATTCAGAGTGTAAAATTTAGAAACCAATGAATCATTTCTTGTATTCACTAAAACTGACAAAAATGTTCTTCAAAATTAATTGTTTTATTCAAAACCTCAAAGCAATGAAGACAAAATTCTATATAAAAATGTTGGGAAAATTTCTGGAATTGGTTACTCCCACAAATAGATTTTGAAATAATACACTACAAATCATAATGACAACAGAAGTTTTAGGACTAACATTTCAATAGAAACATTCTAAAATTAGTTGATTTACGACTTCAACTACAGATGTCATCACAATATCAAACTATTTATGAAAACTAGTTTATATAAATAATTATTGGGTTTCTACAATGGATTATCTCTATAATTGGTTCCTTTATGATTAAGTTTATAATTTTATCCTAAATGAAATTTTTGGAAGGTTCCCTTATTTTCCAATAATTGAAAGTATATGAAATTATAGTTTATTTCCTCTAAATTTTAACTGGAAATTTTCACTGTGATCCAACCATTAGGACCTTCTCATGGTCATTTCCATTGGTAAATTCTAATTATTTTGTATTGTAAATTTCCACTTCAATTTTTCAGTTCCAATTTTCAATGGTGGAAATTTCCATTGGTAATTTTTATAGAATCAAAGTGGAAATTTCCACTCAGGTTTTATAGTGGGGGTTTCCACTAGAAATTTCCAATAAGAATTACCATTGTGAATTTCTATGAACTGAAAGCTTCCAATTAATTCCAAGAACTTACAGAGGAGAATAAAAAGTGAAATTACAGTCTAACAGTTATCATATAGTCATAGATTACATCAATATCACCTTTATAAATATGTTCATCTAGATCAAAAAATAACCATTTCCACCCCTATATACCACCCACCCAAATGATCTAAATCAATGTGTAAATTTCCACTCATAGTTTATAGTGTGAGTTTCCACTAGAAATTTCCAATTAGAATTATCAGTGGGAGTTTCTATACACTGTAAGTTTCAAATTTATTCCAAGAAATGATAGTGGTGGCTACAAAGTCAAATTAAATTCTAACAGCTATCATAGAGTCATAAATTACCTAAATATCAACTTTTTGAATATGTTCATCCAGATCACCAAATAAACATTTCCACCCCCTATCTACTCCCCACCCAAATGATCTAAATCAAAGTGGAAATTTCCACTCATAGTTAACAGTGGGAGTTTCCACTTTAAATTTCGAATAAAAAATCCCAGTGGAAATTTATATACACTAGAAGTTTCCAATTGATTCCAATAACTAAAAATGGAGACTAAAAAGTCAAATTACAGTCTACTAACTATAATACAATCACAGATTACATCAATATGTTCATCCAAATCAAAAAATAACCATTTCCACCCCCACCCCCTAATCTCCTGGCCACACAAATCATCACAAAAATCATATCATTTATGTTTGTTAAATTACATCAAAACATTTGTTTTGGTGAATGACTTATTTAACTATATTCAATGCTTCTTACAGCAACCAACTACTTCCTTCTCTCAACACCCATATCTGACATTATCTATCCAGGATCACTTAGGAAATAATGAGACATATACAATCTATAAAGACCAAGACCATAGTAGCTCAAAGTTAGTTCCTTACTTTATTACATTGGCATAAGATACAAGAAATCACATCCCAAAATACCAAATAGTTTATTATTCTTGATAAACTAGATACATACATAAAACCCACTTTACATTTGGAATGGGAAATAAAACATAATACGTAACAAAATTAAATTCTCAAAATCTTTGAAAAAACATTCAAATATCTCTTCTTCATAAATAGGGGGAAGTAAAAAAAATAAGGTTGAGATCAAATGCTCAGTAAGGGTTTAGTAAAATGGAAGTTATCATGAATAAATGATTATAATCAAAATGGAAAGGTAGATAACTAAACACACGTTCCATTTAATCAATAAACTGAGAATTAAATGCATCCATAGATTTTTTCATAGTAAAAATATCATGTATAATAATAAATGAATGTTAAATGAAGGAAAATCTTAATTATTGGACATCATGTATCTATAACATGAACCACTTCCATCAAGAACTTTCACAATAATTTTTAATATATAGGTAAAAACCCATTTAATGCTAGCTTAACTGACTTATCTCATGAGACTACTGATGCATCGAGGGTCTATCTATAACTAGGCCCCACCTGTGCCTGCTTGTCCAAATAAGTCCTAATATATTGGATAATTTATTTAATTAATAAACAATGTTCCTTATCATAAAATATCCTCAATGAATAAAATATACATATTTATCAAAATTTCTAAAATTAGTCAAATAACTTTCAAATTAAACACCGTATGTAAAAATGGTATACGGTTTAGGAAATAATCAAATGAATTGATTGTGTGTATCAATTATAAATACACATAAAACAAGTGTAAATACAACATAATACAATAAAAATTCATTTAACATATAATCTTATCACTTCATAATCAATTATATATAATTTTAACCCAATGAATGGAAATTGAGTTAAAAAGTCCATTACCACTTTGTAATCAGTCGAATCTTATTCCCCATAAAATAATGAAATTTAGAAAAACTTTAAATCCCATGAAAATAAATATATTAATGATATTATATATAACAGGTCAGTACACATACACCACACACAAAAATAAGTGGTGAATAAGACATATATCTCATAGAAGTAAAAGAGATATGAGAAAAATCCTTACCTTTCACTTCTTTTTGGTTGAATGTTATTTAACCTCTTGTATAATGGTTTCAATAATTTTATTAATTTATTCTATAATATTTATTATATTATATATGATCCTATTATATCATCTTATCACCCATTTTTTAATAATATTTCATTATTACCCTTGTTTTGGGTGTTAACTACTTCATTTTTCTATGCATTTTTTGTCATATAAGTCTTTGTTCTTATGAATAGGATATAGTTCCATCATATAAAAAATTATATTAAGGTCATATATATCATAATTATTAATTATATACATTTTTATAATCATTATTTAATGTAAAATGAATCACATCACATCGTGGAGACGGTAAGTTGTACATACGCACGAGCGACGGTATCATTCCCTTAATGGTGAAAGGGTAAGAAAGTGGATGGTATATTAATTTTACCATAATCACTAAAATTTTATAATTATAATATATATTATTTATTTTCATCATTATATTCACCCATGTAAAGTGGTGATGAAAAAACAATTACACCATGGCATGGAGATGGTAAGTCATACGTACGCGCGTGTAGTGCTTTCCTTTTTCATAGGATGAATAAAAGGTGGAATATGGTTGTCCCATAATAAAAATAACATCTAATTATATATATAATACTTAATTTATTATTTTAGAATTGAAACAATGCATTAAAATGAATTAGAATAATAAATGAACTTGAATGAGTTGGTAAAAATGACTACCTCTTCTTCGGCATATTTCCTTTAGATCTCTTCTTAAAAGATCTAGGGTTAGTATTTTTAAAGGACCATGACCTAAATAACTTACCTAAGGATGTTTATAATATAAATTTTCAGGTTTTGGTTAACCTATATGGCTCAAAGTGGTGTAAATAAGTGAAGGAAGGAGTTCCCTTTTATAATTGAGGTGAGGGACACTTTTGGAATTTCTCAAAATACTAAACTATAATAAATTATTTTATCATTCCAAATGCCTCCAAATGAAAATAAACCTAAAGATAAGATAGTATAGGGTTGTAATATCATCATCCAATAGAATTTATACAAGTTTTGGTGTCATTTTAAACCTTATATTTTTTATTTACCACTTGGTTAGTTATTTTTGACCTTAACCACGGTAACCACTATTTTAATCATAAAGGGTTAATAATATCACTATAAATAGAAAAATAACTCATAAATGGAACATTTATTATGTATTTAACTATATTCCATTCACATTTATGAGGATAATATTTTTATGAATTTTAAATAATTAAATAAAATATTAATTTGATAAATTATCATTAATATCAATTTTGACACTATTCATTTAATTTGGCTTCAAATATATTAAGACAAAGGGGAAATTAGAATATAATGCTTTAAAACCTCTCTAAAATTTCATATAAATCTATAAAATTCAGTTCACATGTTAAATAATTAAAATTATATCAAAATTAATATTTTTAAAATCATTTATTTTATTTTTTTATTATTAAATAAATATTATATTGTCATTTTTTAATCCTTTAAGGTAATTATAAAAATTATAAAAATTAAAAATAATTTTATATAATGAAAATAATTTTACTAATATAAAAATAGATATTTATTTTTGCTCATATATTGATTTTTTTTCCTATGTGAACACATAAATGATAATAAATATAAAGAGAGTGACATTTTGTAACTATCTTTGATTTAAATAATATATAAGTCATTTTCATTGAAAAGTGTCCATTAATATAGCATCATGCCTTTTTAATACATAACTTTTCATTACATTTTACATATAGAGGATCTTTAAAGTCTAGTGTCTTGGAAATCCGGAACATAATACATGAAAACAACATAAAACATTCTTCTAAACCACTTGTAAAGCTTCATCATAAGTTCATCCTAAGTAGAATTACTACATCTCATAACCTGGAGACATACATTCAAAGGAAAGGGTTAGCAGAAAGCCCAGTAAGGGTAGACAAGAGAATCAATGTACTTGTGACATCAATAAGAACTTGAATAAAAACATAAATACATAAACAATGAAAGAATAGGCATATCATAATGAAAAGAACTTGAATCATAACTTGAATATGTGGATACAACATTTCACTTAGACATTCATGAACATATCACCAAGGTCCATCCCCAAGGTGTCATAAAAATTACCAAGGTTATTCACCAAGGTATTGTGAAACTTGTCATCTATAGAGATTAAATCTTTACCCAATGCATTGGAGCGCTATCAGGGATCACCCTTAATATTTCTTTACTTACATGTGATCCACATAGATCATATTCAAACATTTCATAAATAACCCATAGAGAATAAAATAAATGGGTTTCATTTTAAAATCGTGACGTTTTAAAAGCTCTTAAAAATAAGATCATTATATCATTTATAACTCATGGAAAGGGAGTGAGGGTTATATGTATGTCCATTCCATAATAAAATATATCATATTTATATATTTATGAACACCCATAGAAATTAAATAGGTCTAGGTATTCACATAAATAAACAAGGGAATTTCTTGAGAGAAAGAGATAGAAATTTTGAGGCGAAATTTCTGCAGCATAACGGCTATATAACATGGTTTTAGAAAGAATTGGAAAGAGAGGGTACAAGAGTAACCCACTCATAAATAACTTATAATATAGTATAAATATAGAACAACATGGAGGTAAGAACATGGTATGGAAATTTTAATTACATACCACATGAAAAGGAAACATGAAAGAAAAGAGAAGATGTGATTCCTTTTTTGAGAAATTCGGCAGCCTAACGGCATCACTTAAAAATTCAGAAAACAAATTGATGAGAGAAGAAAGGGTCTCTCATCATTTGGACATAAAATAGATAGTAATAAGAACATATAAGAATATACCCTCGACATAAAGATATGGAAAATATAAGACACAACATAAAGGAATTCATGACTTAAAAGGAGGGTGAAAAGATCCCTTACCTTGAAGAGTAACTTCGAAATCTTGAAGTTCGAGAAATTGGGAGGCTTGAGGGGACCTTGGGAGGACTCCTTGAGAGGTAAAGAGACCATAACTTCGTTGAGGAGGATTTGGAAATGAAATTAATGAGGGAATGGCTTGGTATTTATAGGAGAAGTGAGGGGACAAGTCATTAATGGCCAAGGGACACCTCATCGGTGGTATTGGAAAAACCATGGGCTTGCCCATGGTATTGGCCACTTGGGACACGTCATACCTTATCTTACTATTCATAAGTAGACCATAATTATTGCATAATTATTACATCCTTAATGATTTCATTAAACACCCGAAACTCAAAACTGTATTTTCACTATTCAGTGAAAATTCAACTTTCTCAAAAAAAATCCCAAAAAATCACCTTAACCAAATATCAATGCTATAATTTCAAAAATTAACTCCATTTTATGAAAATAATTTTCTAAATATTTTTAATTTAATTTTTAAATAAAAACACTATTTGCTGAAAATTCAATTGTTTCAGAAAAATCCCAAAAATTCACCTTAACCAAATATCGATGCTCTGATTTCAAAAATGAACTCCATTTTATGAAAATAATTTTCTAAATATTTTTAATTTAATTTTTAAATAAAAACACTATTCACCCGAAAAAAACTAATACTTAACCAATAATTTCTGAAATAGTTATTTACCTATTTTATTGAATCACATTACTTAATTAAGGTGCCTAAATTATATTAATAATTTCTTAAGTGAGTTTACTTAATCTATTTGATCACATTACTAATAATAAGTGTAAAATCACTATTCATAATTTACTATTCATCAAAAATTAAGTTGATCTTATTAGACTTTAAATTTTTTACTGAACATAACTGTAGAAGACCATTTTTTTAAAATCATTACACATTATTAATTATTTAAGGTTTACATAAATATTTTTAAAATCTCTTTTTTCTAAAATTCATCAATAATATGAATATTATATTTATCTGGACATTTGAAAATTCAAAAACTTCACCATAATAAGACATCACGATTTTTATTTAAATCAAAGGATTACACAAGGAAGTTACGGTCTCGCTACATATCCCCTTATAACACCAGCATAGGACCTAAGAGTAAGGTGTGCTAGGGTGATAGAATCTTGTGGCGGCTCAGCCAACATTTCCCGAGTAGTTATTTCTATCAGCTTGAACTTCTCACGAAGGTGATTCCATTTTAGCCTCACACGATGAAGTTTGGCTTGGGTTTGGTCCAGTGCAAAGCCCAAAGGTGCTACCTCCTTCCCGAGTTCCGTCAGATGGGCTTCGATCAGCCCGAGACTACTGGATGGGGCCATCAAATCTTCTTTCTATATTAATTAATCAACATCACTTGTATTTATAGACAATAATCGCAACATTTAGTTTCCAACGGTCATATAACAGTTGAAACCCAACGGTATTATTTTAATTATACTCATTTTATTAAATGAAATAGTTTTGTTGAGTATAAAATAAAAAACACACAAAGTTAGGAAACAAAATTTATTCAACATTTCGGGTCTTTACAATCTTCCCCCCTTAAGAAATTGCGTCCTCGCAATTTTAAAATTGGTCTTGTAAATTTCGTTGAAAGTCTCACATCGGAAAAAGAGTCAGTAAAACTATTACTTTAAAAGAAATAAAGGGAAGTACAAAGGTAACCCGAGTTAACCCATACTAGGATTCCATGTATGAAAACATGGATATGGAAGAGAAAACAAAGGGTCAAGTTCTGATGGAGAGTGATATAAAACATGATTAGGAGAAAAATTAACCATAAGAAGATCACAAACTTAAGATGTGTTAAATGGTCTTTGATTACCCAATAGGAAACCTAAACCAACAACATTTTTGTTTTACATTCCTTTTCATAATTTTGAGGAATTCATTTACTACATAGAATAAAAACATAAGGAAATATACCTAACTTCAAGTAGAGTTTCATCCATTAATAAGTTTTTACCAAGACTAATATTTTCTCCAAACAATGAGCATTCAAAAAGACTTGGTCTCATCCAAAGCACAAGAATCATCTTCTAGAGAATCACATAATCCAAAAAATAATAACTATATTTTTCCCTTGTCTTTAGTCATCTACTAAAACTAAAATGGTTAGTATGAGATCATATAATCCCCAAAAATGATAATCCTTTATAAAAATAAATATGACTATTAATCTCCAAAATTCAACAAAAGTACCCAACGTTCTAGAAAGACTATTCAATACACAATAATCCTTAAAATTCTTTAGAATAATCCAAACTAATATTGGAACCCAAAACTCATAAGGATTTAATCACATAGTCTTCCCCAATAAATCTTAACATTTGTCTCCAAATAACATCAACTACTATTAAAGTCTCATACTAAAGTGTAATTAACCTATTCACATATTCTCTATGCTAGGTTCATCATTTTCCAGAAATAACCCAAATCACCATATGTCCACAATAAATACATAAATTCTTACAAATAAAAAAATTCAACCATTCTTCCTCAATTTAAATCCTGTAGTATTTCATTTCCCTTAGGCATATAGTACTTCAAAAGAGAAAACATCATCCAAAATAACCTTTATCAATTAATCACCAAATCATTTTCTTATAAAAAGGATATCCATTTGATAAAACATAAGTTTCCAAAATCAACTTATTCTTGATCTATGAAAATAGCAGGTGCATTAGTCAGTCCAAAGGGCATAACAACAAACTCATAATGCCCATATCTTGATTGGAAGGAAGTTTTTGGAATATCATCATTCTTCACCTTCAATTGATGATAACCAGAATGAAGATCAATCTTAGAGAAGAATTGATCCCCACAAAGTTGGTCAAATAAGTCATTAATTCTTGGAAAAGGGTATTTTTTTTCTTCACTATGTTCCCATTCAGTTCTCTATAATCAATGCATAGTTGCATTGATCCATCCTTCTTCTTCACAAAGAGCACAGGTTCTCCCCAAGGAGACACACTTGGTCAGATAAACCCATTATCCAAAAGATCTTGGAGTTATTTCTTTAATTCCTCTAGCTCCACATTTTCCATCCTATAGGGGGTCTTTGACATTGGATGAGATCCAGGTATGAGTTCAATGGAGAACTCTACCTCTCTTTCTTGGGGAGGTCTGGGTAACTCCTCAGGAAATATGTCAAAGTATTCCTAGAGGATGGGGAAATTTTATAAAAGAATAAATCCTTCATGATAAACTTATTTCATTTACAAATCATTTAATTGAAAAGTATTTTATGTCTTAAAACTCCATGCTTAGATAATTACATTTTTCTATAATTCCTTCATAATGATTCATAAAAAGATTGTGATTAACCAAACATATACCCTGAGAGTGTCGTAACTAAGAGTGAAGCAAGGCCCATTTTCGTGTACCAGTTCCCATTCGAGTCTATCTCAAAGCGTATTTTTGGGTTTTACCCCTATGTACATCTGTACTAGAGCCACCTCTACCTACTCATATCCAGACAGGGATGTATTTACTTGATAAACCACTTACTCAATACTCACCAAAATACCAGGAAGATTTCCTATATTTAAAATTTTCAATAATGTTCTTCCTAAAGTTTTCATATCCTAATTTCCAAAAATAACTAAACTATCCTTTGATACCAACTATAGTATCCCGCCTTTTTAATACATAACTTTTCATTACATTTTACATACAGAGGATCTTTAAAGTATAGTGTCTTGGAAATCAGGAACATAATACATGAAAACAACATAAAATATTCTTCTAAAACACTTTTAAAGCTTCATAATAAGTTCATCCTAAGTAGAATTACTGCATCTCATAACCTGGAGACATACATTCAAAGGAAAGGGTGAGCAGAAAGCCCAGTAAGGGTAAACAAGTAAATCAATGTACTTGTGATATCAATAAGAACTTCAATAAAAACATAAATACATGAGAAATGAAAGAATAGGAATATCATAATGAAAATAACTTGAATAATAACTTGAATATGTGGATACAACATTTCATTTAGACATTCATGAACATATCACCAAAGTCCATCCCCAAGGTGTCATAAAAATTACCAAGGTTATTCACCAAGGTATCGTGAAACATGTCATCTCTAGAAATTAAATCTTTACCCAATGCATTGGAGCGCTATCAGGGTGCACCCTTAATATGTATTTACTTACATGTGATCCACATAGATCATATTCAAACATTTTATAAATAACCCATAGAGAATAAAAGAAATGGGTTTCATTTTAAAATCGTGAAGTTCTAAAAGCTCTTAAAAATAAGATCATTATATCATTTATAACCCATGGAAAGGGAGTAAGGGATATATGTATTTCCATTCCAGAATAAAATATATAATATTTATATATTTATGAACACTCTTAGAAACAAAATAGGTCTGGGTATTCACATAAATAAACAAGGGAATTTCTTGAGAGAAAGAGATAGAAATTTTGAGGCGAAATTTCTGCAGCATAATGGCCATATAACATGGTTTTAGAAAACATTGGAAAGAGAGGGTACAAGAGTAACCCACTCATAAATAACTTATAATATAGTATAAATATAGAACAACATGGAGGTAATAACATGGTATGGAAATTTGAATGACATACCACATGAAAAGGAAACATGAAAGAAAATAGAAGATGTGATTCCTTTTACGAGAAATTCGGCAGCCTAACGGCGTCACTTAAAAATTCAGAAAACAAATTGATGAGAGAAGAAAGGGTATCTCATAATTTGGACATAAAATTGAAATTAATAAGAACATATAAGAATATACCCTCAAAATAAAGAGATGGAAAATATAAGACACAACATAAAGGAAGTCATGACTTAAAAGGAGGGTGAAAGGATCCCTTACCTTGAAGAGTAACTTCGAAAGCTTGAAGGTCGGGACCTTGGGAGGCATGATGGAACCTTGGGAGTACTCCTTGGGAGGTAAAGAGACCAGAACTTCATTGGAGAGGATTTGGAAATGAAATTAATGAGGGAATGGCTTGGTTTTTATAGGAGAAGTGAGGGGACAAGTCATTAATGGCCAAGGGACACCTCATCGGTGGTATTGGAAAAACCATGGGCATGTCCATGGTATTTTCCCATGGTATTGGCCAATTAGGACACCTCATACCTTATCTTACTATTCATAAGTATACCAGAATTATTTCATAATTATCACATCCTTAATGATGTCATTAAACACCCGAAACTCAAAACTGTATTTTCACTATACACCGAAAATTCAACTTTCTCAAAAAAATCCCAAAAATTCACCTTAACCAATTATCGATGCTCTGATTTCAAAAATTAACTCTATTTTATGAAAATAATTTTCTAAATATTTTTAATTTAATTGTTAAATAAAAACACTATTCACTGAAAATTCAATTGTTTCTGAAAAATCTCAAAAATTCACCTTAACCAAATATCGATGCTCTGATTTCAAAAATGAACTCCATTTTATGAAAATAATTTTCTAAATATTTTAAATTTAATTTTTAAATAAAAAAACACTATTCACCCAAAAAAAACTAATACTTAACCAATAATTTCTGAAACAGTTATTTACCTATTTTATTGAATCACATTATTTAATCAAGGTGCCTAAATTATATTAATACTTTCTTAAGTGAGGTTAATTAATCCATTTGATCACATTACTAATCATAACTGTAAAATCACTATTCATAATTAATTATTCATCAAAAATTAAGTTGATCTTATTAGACTCTAAATTTCTTACTAAACATAACCGTAGAAGACCATTTTTTGAAAATCATTACACATTATTAATTATTTAAGGTTTACATAAATATTTTTAAAATCTCTTTTTTCTAAAATTCATCAGTAATATGCATACTATATTTATCCGAACATTTGAAAATTCACAAACTTCACCATAATAAGACATCACAATTTTTATTTAAATCAAATTATTACACAAGGCAGTTATGGTCTCATTACATAGCCCCTTATAACATCAGAATAGGACCTAAGAGTAAGGTGTGCTAGGGTGATAGAATCTTGGGGCGGCTCGGCCAACATTGCCCGAGTAGTGATATCTATCAGCTTGAACTTCTCACGAAGGTGATTCCATTCTAGCTTCACACGATGAAGTTCAGCTTGGGTTTGGTCTAGAGCAAAGCCCAAAGGTGCTACCTCCTTCTCGAGTTCCATCAGATGGGCTTCGATCATCCTGAGACTACTGGATGGGGCCATCGAATCTTCTTTCTATATTAATTAATCAAGATCACTTGTATTTATAGAAAATAATCACAACATTTAGTTTCCAATGTTCATATTGACCAATGGTCATATAACAGTTGAAACCCAATGGTCTTATTTTAGTTATACTCATTTTATTAAATGAAATAGTTTTGTTGAGTATAAAATAAAATAACACACAAAGTTAGGAAACAAAATTTATTCATCATTTCGGGTCGTTACAATTAAATAACACAAATTAGAAACTAAAGTGAAAATGGATGAATATTATTCATACAATAATTTTTTTGGACAATTTTAGGTCATGGTTATACCCTTATCTTTTTTTTTAATCCTTATTTAACCACTTTAACTCTTACCATGATAACATGAATTTTTACTCTTTGAGGGTTAATACAGTTACTATAAAATTAAAAAAGAATAATAAATGGATCATGGATGATATTTTAAATATTATCCCAATTATTTGGTTGAATCTAAAATTTTTAGTAATTTTATATCATTTAATAAAATATTATTTATTATAAAATATTTATAATGTCAATTTTAAGAACAATTCATTACTTTGACTTTAATAAAACTAATAAAACAAGATAACTTAAAACCAAATATTTTAATACATATATAATTTTTTAAATTCATCAATGAAATTCATGTGTGACATTAATTATATAAAATTATATTTTGTTTAATATTTTTAATATCATTTATTTGATATTTCTATTAATAAAATAATTACTCCATCATCGTTGTATAATTATTTAAGGTAATTAAGTATTTACTGAAAAAATAAAAATAAAATACCATTATGTATAAAAATATTTTGGATTTCAAAGGAATATTTATAATCAAATAAATCTTATGGATAAAACCATTTTTAAAATGTTATAGTTACTAAAAATATGAATGTGACATCTTTGACTTTTCTTTAAATAAAATATTGTAAATATCATAACCTCATCTAAATGGTTATAAATGGTCATATAACTGAACCTTAATTTATTATAGATGAAATTTATTCATCCAATAAAAAAATTTCATGTGTTAAAATTAAACCGGAAAAACACAATGAAAGACAGTTTTTTAGAAAAAATTCCATATTAAATATCAAAATATTATTATACCAAATTCAACCATAAAATTGGTTCCAATGAAATTAATTATATTATTAATAATATAATATAACTAATTTTACTTTGAAACCAACATAAAATATAACTTTTAGATAATTGAAATAAAAATACAGTTTTCAATAAAAATCGGTATTTTTTCACTATTCACTGGAAAATAAATATTTTATGAAAAATACTAAAAATTTACCCAAATATAATTTTGACATTACGCTTTTAAAAATAAAGTTTATTTTTTAGATAAAAGTTTCAAAATTTTGTTTTAAAACAAGTGCACCATTAAAAAGAGGCAAAGTTGTCTTTAAAAAAATATAGCTTTTTGTGCACAAAATTGGATTTGTTCTTATCTTATGCCTATAAAATCTATTGGATGAATGTAAAAAAAATATTGAATATATAATATATAAATTTCATAATGTAGTAAAAACTATTCATTCCTTCCAATTTAGCGTCTAGGTTATAACGATCACATAATAATATTTCATTATTTGTTTAAGTTGGGTGTTGTGTGAAACGTAAGCTATTGAAGAGATTACATTTAAAATATACATACCAT
This sequence comes from Viscum album, assembly GCA_963277665.1. Lineage (NCBI taxonomy): Eukaryota > Viridiplantae > Streptophyta > Magnoliopsida > Santalales > Viscaceae > Viscum > Viscum album. The sequence goes on along the minus strand of OY728143.1, from coordinate 1,380,257,802 downwards.
AAAATATTGGGGTGTCACATTCTCCCCTCATTCAATAAATTCCATCCTCAAAATTAGAAATCACACTTCAAAAATCAAAGGTTGAAACTTGAAAATTCCTTTGTGGTAAACCTGCATCGTAAATAGGGTTAATAAAACATCCTCTTAATAAGAGGGAAATAGAAATGTGAAGGTAACCACAAAATTAGGCTTTAAAATAGGATAACATTAGTGGGAAGTGAAAACTTGAACATAGAAGAGAAATGTAACTATAAATTTCTGATGGATAGTGATATAGAATGTGGTCATTAGAAATTTAACCATCATAAAACCACAAATTTGTGATCGGTTAAAAGGCCATTGATTTATCAGTAAGAAAAGTAAATGGATAATTTTTTTTGTTCCAAAATCCTTTTACTAGAGTTCAGGATTTATTTTACTATCTAGAGTAATAACATAAAGAAATATACTTACTTGTAAAGTATAGTTTCATCCTTAAATCAATTTCCATGACAAACTAGTTTTTTTTCAAATGATGAGTATGGTTTTTTATTCCTGGCACACTAGAATCAACTTCTACTAATAAAAAAATATACAAAAGAGTAATAATATATTCTTCCTATATTTAGACATTAACCAAAACCAATATGGTTAGATAATTCCAAAAATAATTAAACCTTCATGCGAGTAAAATTACTTTAAACTCCAAAAAATCAACAGTAATACCCAAAATTCAACTTAGATCATTCAATAAATAAGTATCCTTAAATTTCCTCCAAAATATTCTAACATAATATTTAAACCCAAAAAAATAGAAGGGTTTGATCACATTTTCTTTCAAGATAAAATTAATATTTATCTCCAAAGATTATCATGCCCTAAATATATAATATTCAAGATACACTAACTATTTCCATATATAACTTGAATCACCATAAATCCACAATGAAATCATGTATTCCTTCAAAGGATAATTTAACCTTTATTCCTCAAATAAAATTCCATAATACTCTATTTACCTTAATCATATTGTGTTCCAAAAATGAACTTATCCTTCATCTATATTATCATTTAACTAAAAAGAAAATATCATACTTAAAGGGACTTCATGTAGGTTGGTGGTATGCGATACTCCATTTTCTCCCTTTGATTTTGGGTTCAAGCCCTATGGCCTTACCGGACATGACGGGTTATCGCTCGACCTACATGTTGTCCTTTTTTAAAAATTTATTAAAAATGTGATAAACAACCTCAAAAATAACCATAAAATATTTATCATTAAAGAAATATAATAACCCATAATTACCTTGAAATCAAAGATCATATAAACCCTAAAGGTTATCCTTACCTTATGTCCACAAAATGTAAAGGAATTATTATTTAAATAACATTTTCACATAATAAATCAATGGTTTTTCTTGCCACAAATTTCTACCAATATATCCTTAATCTTTATTAACTTCCATAACATAAAACCTCAAAAAAAATTAATAATTTAAACTTATAATCAAAATTAAATGCATAAACCCATGATGATGTCTATAAATCTTAAGTTAATGAAAACATATATGCTTCCAAAATCAACACAATTCCTTAGATGTTTCATGATTCATCTAACCATAATACCATTAGTGAAATAATTCTTCAACACATTATCTATCACATTCAATTTTAAAATAGCTCCTTCTAGTTCTCACCTTTGAATAAAACCAGAAATCAAAATGTAAGAATCAAACTATAATAATCATAGTGAACTATGAAATATTATTCAAAGTATGTCTAAATCATGACACATTATTCTCAATCTATGAATCCTTATATTTATAATAAGTTATCTATTTTCATTACTAAATGTATAGGATGTTACCCTATACTTATACTTATCTATAAACTGAGTCAAAGGCTTATATTCCCTAATTTATGTTTTTTCTATATCTTATTCCTAAGGTTTTTACTAAACTTGCTCTGATACCAGCTGTAAAGACCTAGACCATATTAGCCTAGAGTCAGTTCCTTACTTTATTACATTGGAATAAATACAAGAAATCATATACCAAAGGAACAAATTGTTTAGTAGTCTTGGTAAACTAGATACATACATGAAACCCATTTTACATTGGGAATAGGAAATAAAATATAATACATAACAAAAGTAAATTCTCATAATCCTTGAAAAGTTTTACAAAGATATCTTCTTCATAATATGAGGAAAGGAAAAAAATAAGGGTGATCTAAAATGATTATTAGGGGTTAATTACAGTGGAATCTATCATGAATAAATGAGAATAATCAACATGGAAAGGTAGATAATTGAACGCACATTCCATTTAATCAATAAACTGAGAATGAAGTGCATCTGTATATTTTTTCATAGTGAAAATATCATGAATAATAATAATTTCATGTTTAATAAAGGTAATACTTAATTCTTAGACATCATGTATCTAGCATATGAACCACTACCATCAATACATTTCACAAGATGGTTTAATCTACAGGTAAAACCCTGTTTAATTATAGCTTAACTAATTTGTCCCATGAGAATACTGATGCATCGAGGATCTATCTATAATTCGGCCGCATCCATGTATTTTAGTCCAAATAATTCCTTATATATTGAATAATTTATTTAATTTATAAACAATGTGCCTTATCATCAAATATTCACACTGAATAAAAGATGTAGATTTATCAAAATTTCCAAAATTAATCAAAACTTTCAAAGTAAACAACGTATGTAAAAATGGTATACGGTTTAGGAAATAATAAAATGAATGTATTATGTGTATAAATTATAAATCCATATAAAAAAAGTGGAAATTAAAAAATAATACTATCAAAATTCATTTTACACATAATATTATCATGACATAATCAATGATGTGGAAGTTTAACCCAATGAATGAAAATTGAGTTAAGAAGTTTATAACAACTTTGTAATTAGTAAAATAGTATGCCCCATAAAATATTTAAATTTTAAAAAACTTTAAATACCATGAAAATAAATATATTAATGATATGATATATCAAATGGAAGTATACATACACCATACACAAGAAATAAGTTATGAATAAGGCATATATCTCACAGAAGTAAAAGTGAGACGAGAAAATCCTTAACTTTCACTTATTTTTGGTTGAACATTCTTTAAAATCCTATATAATAGTTTAAAACATGTTATTAATTTATTCCATAATATTTATTATATCATATATTATCCTATTATATCATCTTATCACCCATTTGTTGATAATATTTCATTATTACCCTTGTTTTGAGTGATAACTACTTCATTTTCCTATGCATGTTTTGTCAGATAAGTCTCAATTATTGTGCATGGGATATAGTTTTGTCATATAAAAATGATATTAAGGTCATATATATCATATTTATTCATTATATACATTTTTAGAATAATTATTGAATGGAAAATTAATTGCATCGTGTCGTGGAGATAGTAGGTCGTACGTACGCACGAGCGGCGGTATAATTCCATTAATGGTGAAAGGGTAAGGAATTGGATGTTATATTAATTTTTACATATTATATAACATTTTATAATTATCATATATATTCTTTATTTCCATTATTATACCCATCCATGTAAAGTGGTGATGAAAAAAAAATTACACCATGGTGTGGAGATGGTAAGTTGTACGTACGCACACGCGGTGCTTTCATTTTTCATAGGATGGATAAAATGTGTAATAACATTGTCCCAAAATCATAATAATATCTCAGAATATATATGATACTATATTTATTATTTTATAATGGAAACAATGTATGAAAAGGAAGTATAAGAATAAATGAACTTGAATGAGTTGGTAAAAATGGTTACCAGTTCTTCAACAGACTTCCTTTATATCTCTTATTAAAGGATCTAGGGTTAAAAATTTTGAAGTACTAGAACCTCAATAACTTAAATAAATGTGTTTATCAGAGAAATGGACATGGGATGGTCGAGCTAGATGGATCAAAGTGGTGTAAATAAGTGAAGGAAGGAGTGCCCTTTTATATTTTAGGTGAGGGACACTTTTTGAATTTCTCGAAATATTAAATTATAATAAATTAATTTATCATTAAAAATGCCTCCAAATAGAAATTTATTATAATATAATATAGTATAGTGTTTTAATCCCATCATCAAATAGAATTTATACAAGTTTTTGTGTCATTTTAAACCTTATCCTTTTGATTTACCCCTTGGTTGGTTATTTTTTACCTTAACTATGGTAATAACTATTTTAATCATAAAGGGTTAATAATGCTACTATAAATGGAAAAATTAGTCATAAATAGAAAATTTATGAGATTTCTTAGACCCATATGCCACTTAGAGGTGCCCCGAGCCCAGTTAGCCACATGGCCTCAGGCATATCTCTCCGAATGCTAGAGGTTTCCGACTAGCAACGAGGGATTGGGGTGTGTCTATAAGGACACTATGCCCTCATTACCAGAGTGTAGAATAGTTGATAAATAATAAACATAGGTAAATATCAAAAGCAATATAATTAAATAGATAGATGGTATATCATAAGAATACAGGTGTAATAAACAACTGAATAGTAATAATAAACAAAAGGATGCATCTTATATAAATATACAAAATTTTATGATGATATGTCATGTGTCTAATAATATGGAAAACATGGATACAAAAAATTATACAATTTGTGATATAAAAAAGTATAAAAAAGTAATCCAAAAGTTATCACCAACAACTCGAGCTTCATCTCGGTCATCTGTTACCATCTCCATCCTAAGCAAGAAAACAATCAAGTGTCTGAAGCCAGATGCTTTCCTTTGTCAACACCTCCATACATATAGTCTTCTCGATTACAAATGGAACTCGGATAAGGTGTTATATAAACCTCAATAGTCCACCACTAACAGTGTCTATAACATCTTGTCTGTGAAATATAAATTGAAACAGTGTGTAAGCATGTATATAAAAAATTAAAGTCGTATAGTAATATAAATACCCAAGTGCCTTCTTCAACCCTCAGATGGTGTCTAAACATGTAACTAGTTAATTAATTAATTAGGTTAAAATTTATATAATTAAGTCATGTGAGGCATAGCTGGCACTTACATCACCTCGTGATTGTAATAGTTAAGGTTCTATGATGTAATAAGGCAACATGTATTGATATTAATAATAAAGAGGTTCCAAGGTAATAACTAAGGAAACCAAGACCCCAAGGGTCACCAAATCAGTAGTAACTATAGCTTGGATAAGGGGTAAGAGTGTAATCCAAGGAGAATCATCCAAGTAATTCCATATTAGTGTGATCTAACTGAGTCTAAGGAATACCTCCAAGGTAAAATAGGATAAGTTATGGCTAGGCACAAGGATGTAACCAAGGCACCTCATGTCTGTAGAATCCATACTAGATCCAAGGAGTGTATCCAAGGAATCTTGTAATAGTAAAGGTGGGATCATATAGTGTCATACTATGCATCCACTAATACAAGAGGATCAGGTTCCAATGTGGGTCTCAACCAAGGCAACCGATATCCTTGAATCAGAATGGCATCCACAAGTTCTCAAGGTATTCCCTCAGGAATCCAAAAGCTAGATCAAGTATAACCACTCCTATGATAATGATGTCATGATATAGATTCAATTATGAACCTTACATTTAATTAAGTCAAGTTGTGTTCATACCATTTAATAGGTTCATTTGGTTCAATCCTTGCCTTTAATTAGTGTGACATGTCCAAGGGAATGCCACCATTAAATTAATCCATTCAAGTCATAGTAATTTAATAGGGTTCACTCTGATACCTTCTATTAGACATGGAAAGGGGTATTATGGAGCACATGAGCCCCAGCCACGTTGGTGAGGTATCCTTAAGTGCATCCACGTGACCTAGGTTCAAAACCAGGTAGAGGCATATTTCCAGTACTATAGCAGTACTGTAGTAATATTGTACACTATGTGGGTATTGTACTAGTACTGTAGAAGAATTGTACATTGTGCAGTACTATAGCAGGCAGTGTAGCAGGCAGTGTAGCAGGTACTGTTCGGTACTGTAGCAGATGGAACTATTCCCCTTGGGCCATCGGTTTGGGCTTAGAGTCCTTAAGGCTTTCGGGCCACCCAGGCCTTCGGGTCAGTAGGGATTTCGGGCCACCTTTAAGGCCTTAGGGCCACCTCAAGGCCTTTGGGCCACATGTAGTTGCCGCAGGCACACTACAAAAAAAAGAGCAGCCTCGGAAGAGGATTTAGAGCAGGTGCACTCACCAGAGAAGATTCAAATGGATTTTTTCAGAATGAGAGGGTATGTATATGCCATCAGGACCGACCTGTTCTTGTATGGGGAGCCTAGACAAACGGCCATGCGAAGGTGGAGAGCTACTATCATGATGTAGATACTGGGGAGGGGTAGTTCCTTGTAGATAGTCTGGTTGAATTCCCTAAGACCTTCTGGTCATGTAATATTCTAAGCCTAAGGGTCATGTAATCTCTAAGCCTACGGTACTTGTAAGGGTTCCCCCTCATCCCTTGAAAGGGGGGTTATCAAAAATCAATAAAAATGAAGGCCTTTAGGCCATTCGGGCAATACACTTTCCAATTTACCATTTTACATTGATTAATCAAAGTGAATCACTTACCATAGGTATGTCAAGTGGGAAGAAATCATGTTACTAGACATTAACAATTCAAAATGCAATAGTTATTTAACATTTAAGTATTACCTCCAGCAAGTTCATGCCAAGGCACACCCAAATGGTGGTGCAGACACACAAGTCAAGCACTAAAAATCCAATTATAGATAACACCCTACATGGGATGGCTATCATTGTGGACATAACCTCCAATGATGAATAACATATATATCATGAGTCTTAGAATATAGTTATAATGACTACAATCAAGACACATAAATTAAATACATGATGCCCAATGAAATCGACACACCCATACAACAATTTATAAAATGATGAATCTTGAGAAGTGAGTTATAGACCACCTACCCTGTACTCATATGACTCTCCTCATCTAGTACTAGCCTCTAATTCATCTCGTATTGGACGATATCTAAAGAATAGATCAATGCCCTAAAATTGGGGCATATGAGGCAGCATCTAAATAGCATCATTGATAGGAAGAAGAATGGTGAAATATTAAAAAGTAATTGAGGTATAACTAGTGTGGATTCAATAAGACTAACGGTGATCGAATAGAACTTCAAACATATGCTTGATCTCAAATCCTAGAATAGATTAATTTTGACTTCAAAAAAAGATAAAATCGGGTTTTTGTCTACTGGAAAACCAAAAGGGAGGAAGGTTTTCATTTAATTACAATTTTAAGGGTAAAACCACCATTTCACCCAAATTTGGCCTTCGCATGATTTTTCCACATGGTTTGGCCAAACTATGCGCAAATAATGCATGGTCTGCTATATGAAGGCAAATAGAACACGGTTATACTACAGGTTAGGGGAACCATTATCTAACCTTGCGAAATGCCTCTGAAATTTGTTTGTAGAATTTTTCATGGTCATGTGGCCCAAATCACATGGTTTGGGAAAACTGTGTGCCCCATATCACCCCACTATCCATCCTCTCATGGTTAAATCTAATCATGCAGCCTACCTCGCACAGTTTAATCTAACCATGTGATAGATCATTCTCTCCCACTGTTTGGGGTTCCAAGATCTGAACAAGATCTGGAATCCCATGAAACCTTCACTAACTCTTTAGGAATCCTTTTTAGGTCCATAAAAGAGAATTAGACCAAAATTTAAAGGATCCATACTTGAGTGAGAAACTAGTTTCTTATAGTCTTCCCCCCTTAAATGAACTCTTCCTCGATTTCACCTTCCATGGGTGGTGAAACACCCACTACTATAAATTCGGGCTATAGCCATAGTTCAATGAATTGTGGCTGGTATTGGCGTGGCTATAGGCCTTGACCTATATCCATGGTTTGAAACCGTGGCTAAAACCCTATAGAAACAGTTTCAACTGTGGCTAAAATCCTATAGCCACAGTTTTAATTGTGTCTAAAGGGATTTAGCCATGGTTTCAAACCGTGGCAGAAGCTCAAGCCACACATTGCCTATAGCCACATTTTGAAATCATGGCTAGAGGGATTTAGCCATGGTTCAAACCATGGCTATAGGTATATAGCCACAATTTCAAACCATGGCTAAATCCCTTTTCATTTAATAAAAAAAACTCCACCCTCCCCCCTGAACATCCCCCCCCCACCCCCCTTGTAGTAGCCCACACCCCCTTCCTAGACAGCCCCCTCACACCCCCCTTGCAACAGCCCCCCACCCCACTTGCAGCAGCCCCCACCCCCTTACAGCAGCCCACCACTCCCCTTTCTAGATCCCCCCCCCCACACACACTCCCCTTGTAGTAGCCCCCCACCCCACTTGCAGTAGCCCACCACTCCCCTTCCATACCTCCCCCCCCACACACACACACACACACTTCCCTTGCAGTTGCCCCCCACCCCACTTGCAGTAGCCCACCACTCCCCTTGCAGCACCCCCCCTGCAGCATCCCACCACTCCCCTTCCTATACATCACCCCTGGACATCCCCCCTGGACACCCCATCTAAAAACCCCATGGACACCCCCCCCCCCCCCTCCAGACCCCTTAGACACTCCCTAGACACCCCCCCACCCCCCGGACACCCCCCTAGACCCCCCCAGACACCCCCCCCCCCCCCCCGGACCCCCCCCCTACCTGGACACCCCCCACTGGAACGCCTGGACCCCCCCCCCCCTCTAGACACCCCCCTGGACACCCCCCCCCCACGACACCCCCCTTGGACCCCCCTGGACACCCCCCCCCCCCTTGGACACCCCCCTCCCCCCTCGGACACCCCCACCCCCTAGACACCATCCACTGGACCCCCCACCCCACCCCACCCTCCACCCCTGGACACCCCCCCTATACCCCCCCCCCCCCACCCCACCCCCTGGATACCCCCATGCATGAATATACATGCATATTAAGAAAAGGAAAGAAGAAAAAGGAAAAATGAAAACTATAAACTAAGAGATTGTATAAAATATTTTTTGTAAAGAAATATAAAGGTAAAGGATTCAAAAGTGCATACTTGGGGATCAACTATCCAACCATGATACAGAGTAATGTCCAAAAGATCGAATATTGCACACTCAGGAGTAAACTCAAAATCATCAATTCTACAAGTATGGTGTATGCCAAGTCAATTTTATTAAAAACACAACAAATGGTTACTAATGTCTTGAAAAAAATGGTATAAAATAACAATTACCTTCAGAATTTTATATTCATGTCAATCTGGGTTGCAAGTCATGGAAGAAAATCATTGCATAGACTATGTTTTGTTGCTGGTTCTCTGCATAGCATGCATCCCTATCCTATATACCAATACAAGTCATCTAAATAAACAAATGATCGAAAAGTAAAATCCATCAGGAAGCCAAAAATAAGAATCCAAACTCTCTTTATAAGAGGATTTAAAACAACTTAACCCCGCCTGCACAGCCACCTTTGCACTCCCCCCTGCACAGACCCCCTTGCACCCCCTGTCCCCTTGCACACCCCCCCCCCTGCACACCTGCACATCCCCCTGCACACCCCTACTGGACACCCCTTACACCACCCCCACTAGACCCCCCCCCCCTCGCACCCCTATCCCCTTGCACCCCCCCCCCCCCCACACACATCCCCCTGCACACCCCTACTGGACACCCCTTGCACCACCCCTGCTGGACACCCCCCCCCCCCCCATGCACACTCGTGCCCCCCTGCACAGCCCCCCTTTCACCCCCTTAAACATCCCTTGAACCCCCCCCCCCCCCCACACACACACACACACATCGTTGTCCCCTTTCACATACACCCCTGCACACCCCCCCCCCCCTTACACCACCCATGTTGTATAGCACCCCCACCCCCTTGCACCACCCCTTATGGACAGCACCCCCCACCCCCTGGACAAAATCCCCCCCCCCCACCCACTGGACAAACACCCCTTGGACAGCAGCCCCCCCCCCCCCCCCACTGGACAGACACCACCCCTGGACAGCAGCCCCCCCCCCCCACTGGATAGACACCCCCATGGATAGTATCCCCCCCACCCCACTGGACAGACACCCCCCCCCCCCCCCGCACACCCATTCCCCCTTGCACCCCCACCCCTTGCACTCCCCCTGCATAGCCCCCCTTTTCCCCTTTTCCCCTTGTACCCCCCCCCCCCGCACACCTGCACATCCCCCTGCACATCCCCATGTACACCCCTGTTGGACACCCCTTACACCAACCCTACTGGACACCCCCCCCCCCCCCCACACACACACACCCATGTCCCCTGCACAACCCTCCTTGCACCCCCCCCCCCCATCCCCTTGCACCCCCCCTTGCACACCCCCCTACACACCCATATTGGACACCCTTTTCACCCCCACCCCCACCCCCCCCACACACACCCATTCCCTCATGCACCCCCCCCCCCACCCCTGTCCCCCTGTACCCCCCCCCCCCCAATTATGCATGGAATTCCTTGGGTTTTTTATTTCTTTTTTGAACTAAAAAAGAATGGTCCTACATGGATTCACTTAAAAGTAGTGTAGATTAAGATATTTGGAGGTGTGGTGGTGGAATAATTAGAGTCTATGACTACTCAAACAAAAGAAAAATTTAAAACTACCAAGGAAACTTAAACTGTGGGTGTTGTGGGGAATTTGGAGCCTGTACAGATGCAGTGAAAGGAGTAGAAAGAGGTGTTTGAACTAGCACATGATCCTGCTGAACTGACTTGCCACCAAGATCTATCTTTTTCTTCGACACTGCAGTCTGAGATGAAAAATGGGGAGCAAGAGTAGATGAATATAGCTACATCAATGTAGGTTACTGATATTTTTTCTTGTAATCATGCACATATTGGATTATTTCTATGTGTTGTGTGGTGAAAAGGCTTTCATTTCAAGTATGACATTGCAACAGGCTTTTGTGGAGTTTCCATTCCAATGACCAATATCTAAATTTATGAAACATATTTGGTTGAAGAGAAAACCTATGGAAAATATATATGTATATAAATATCTCAATGTGGTGGAAGGATTTAGGGAGGGATGTGAATCTAAAAAGGATACAGTAAGTTTTTTTAAAAGGTTGTGTGTTGATAACAAAAAGGTTTGGGACCTAAGGGAATTTATAGAGGATCAAGACCAATGCACTGAAAAGAGTTTCATCATATTTATAAATTATTTTATATGGAATAAGGGAATTTTCATTATACTATAGTTTTATAGTAGGTTCCAAAATCATTTAAATATCTATGTAAATATGTATAGAAATTTTATCTATTGGTTCTAGTAGTATTTAGAGACCAATTACAGATTTCTTTGGCTAATGTGACTACTTTGGAGGTTTTGTGGTGCGGTAGTAACTACTTTGAGAATCCAGATATAAAGTTTTTTGATTTTAGTGGTGATTTCAACAAAAAATAAAAGAAAGTGAATATCCTTTATAAACATAAGGTTGTTAAGGGAAGTGATTCAGAACAAGCCAGTCTAGTTTTTTAGCTTTAGGAAACCACTATTCAAAACCACAAAGCCAGCAAGAAAGCTAGGAAATTCCGAATAGAATATGCCTCATTGGGAATTCTATTTTGAAAAATAACATGGTTCATAAATATTATAAATATCTAATATTTTAAGAGATAACTCACTCTGAGAATAAAATAAGAGAAATATTCTAGAAAGATCACTTCATATGCCTATAAGTTGAAAAAATTTTGAATTAATATTCAATTCTTGATGAGGAAAATGTACAATTTAAACACGGTGCATGCATATCATACCTCCTAATGTTTATAATACTTTTATCTATGTAAAATATAAAATATGATTGAATTATTTGTTTTCTTTGGTTTTTCTCATAAAAACGCTACTAGAGGTAAATGTTTGGTTCTGGTACTGGTTCAGATATCTAGGGGAAATTTTAAATGAAATCCAAATTGTGGATTATAGGGGCACTGGTAGATGTTTTAAAATCTAGTTGAAGAAGAGGTCAATTATAATAAGATGAGAGATCCTCTAAAATTAGTGATTAAGAACAACACTTCCAACATTAGGCTTTAATAGGTATAACAAACAGAACATTTCTTAAAATTCAGATTCTCATTTGAGTACTTTTTCTTCTATCTTGGAATGAAATGTGAAGATGAATGCCATAATGTTAAAATATCGTCAAAAAAATCAATGGAGGAGGTCAGGTTTTGTGATGTTCTAAAGTGGAAGATGGAACTGTATCAGGCAATTTATAATCTACGACAAGGTGGTAGTTCTATTTGAATTATTTATTCTTTCCACCTTGAGTAAAAATTGTAATTTCAAGAGAGTGGTGATGATGGGAACATGGGGTTGGGTTGTAGATTTAGATAATAGTGTGGGGTGGTGTTGCACTGGGGGTAGGTGAGTGTCTAATAACTGATAATAAATTATTGTAAATGGTATTTAAATGTTGTTTTCCCACTAGATGAGAGTAGGTTAGGGATGATGATGTGTCTCTATTGGAACTTCTAACTTCCATATTCTTCAGCATCAACTAATTGAATTGGTCCTATCCTACATTTATTTAACACATATTATCTCTCAATGAACACACCAATGTTGATATAATTTTAGGTCAAAAAATAGTTTCCAAGAATATTTTCATTTCAATTATTACAATCATGTATTTGATTTCATGATTTATGTATCTGAAATCTATTCAAAAAAACTAAAAAAAAAGACTTTATCAAGAAAAATATAGGGAGAGTAGATAAGAAGAAGATAACTCTCATGGTTATATCTCAGGAGCCTTATCAACTACAAATAGCATTGGGTGGTGAGTGAGGAACACAACTCTAGTACAAAGTGGTTCTGTGATGGGGAAATAAGAACCTAGTGAGAGGTGGAACCAAGCAGTATTCAAGAACTAGTGGTTTTGGTATAGGTTAGTACCACAGGACTTCAAATGTGGAATATGTATCATATTGAGTAATGAAATAGTGGATGTCTTTACTAAATTCTAATGTGGGACTCAGAAATATAGTGTCAACAAAGAAGTGGGTGTGACCTGGGATTGGAAATGAACCTTTCCAAACCTAATTATAACACATAAAGTGATTAGTTTTATAATATGTTATACCGAAACAATGTCATTTGTATGACTAAAATTTTGGAATTACCTTTTCACACTTTTCATTCACCCCCCCCCCCCCTCCCCTGCACACCCCCTTGCCCCCTGCCACCCCCTGCACACCCCACCTACACACCCCCTCCCCCTGCCCCCAACACACCCCCTGCCCCCTTCCCCCTGCACAATGTCATTTGTATGCCTAAAATTTGGGAATAGCCTTTTCACACTTGTCATCCCCCCCCTGCACACCCCCGACCCCCTGCCACCCCCTTGCACCCCCCCCCCCTGCCCACCCCATGCACCCCCTGTACACCCCCTGCACACCCCCTGCACACACTCCTCCCTCTGCCACTAGAACACCCCCATGCCCCCTACCCCCTGCACACCCCCTACCCCCTTCACACCCCCCTTCCCACCCCCCTGCCCACCCCACACCCCCCTACCCACCGCATGCACATTCCACTTCAACCACTTAATGCAAGGCAAAGCATAGAAAAACACTCAGAGACATGTCACTAAATACAAGCATTTATATATCTAAGACATGTAAGTTAAGTAGTGGTCTTTTATGATAAATTTAATGGGAATTTTAATGATATCATGAATGTATCTAAGGATGATTAATGTATGGTTTTTAGATCTCTTGTTCTAGTATCTAGAAACTACTAGCATTTGTTAACCACTTTGAACAAGGTCTATAAATAAGTTCAAGGGATATATTCATATTATTTCTTGAAAAAGCTAGTGGTTATTAAAAAAACCATTTTTTAAACAATAAAAAAATTATATAAACAAGTTTTTAAAAACATCAGTCAATTATAGAATTTAAATTAAAGTTTTAGGTAGAGGGAACCTACCACAACCTCAAGATGCATTGCTTTTGATGATGACAACTCGAATATTTTTTTTTGCTTGCATGCATATGAAACTTCACATATATATAAGGACACCTAGCCCCTATGTACATATTTTCATGGCCAAATATGCACAAGGGGTTCCTTATATGTATGTTTATACTTGCATATACCCCTTTACACTTACACATGTATGCATTTTTCATATCTATATATAAGCACACCTATCCCCAATATATATAATCATACTTCCATGAGTGAATATATATAAAGGGGGAACTTATATATGTATATTCCTACCTATGCATACACATGTAAGCCTTCTTCAACGGCGACTTGAATCCATCTCAATGAAATCCAAAACACACTACAAAAATATAAGGAACCCAAAAATCAAAAAATCCCTAATTAAAATTGGGCCAAAGAATAAAAATAGAATAAACCTTACCCAAATATGATTTTGAACTCTCTGTCTTTGATGGTGGTGGATAGAACCATCCTCATCATAAGAAACCACCTATAAGAAAATAGTGGGAAAAGAAATGAGATATAATGACTTCTTATATATATGTGATTAGTGTGTCAATTGTACATGATAAATGATACATGAATCCATAACCAACAATGAACAAATAATATTCAAATTGATATGTACATCTCAATACTAAATAAAGTAGATAATTTTCCTTCTTTTATTCTTACTCAATCCACTTTTATTTTTCAAACCAGTTTGCTAATATGATTAGACAATCTTTGATTGTATATTCCTTCTTTGCAGAAACTATTTTCAAACATGCGATAATTGGTTCTTTCCTTTTATCTTTCAACAATTACTATTGTTATGTAATCTATGTCATAAATTCTTAACAATTTGAACTAATTGGTTTCCCTTCCACACACACTTTCAACAGCCTTTAGAGTACCCTTTTTAGGCTCCCTTTCAAACCCCACACTAGAATTTTCAAGCACTAGCCCACTATAATATTAAATATTGATACTTAACCCAATACATTGATCTGAATGACATCTTAGAAATACATAATCTCTAAATATCCTATTTACCAATATAAACTCCTCATAATTAACTGAACACACTGACTATACCAACCACTATAGGTAAATCATTAATTTTGGTGTGGTCTTGGAACCAAATATGGTTCATCCAACATCCATCTCGAGACACTAAATTCATACATTTAATGTCTAAGTTCATACATTTCACAACCTTGATAATGATCACCATCCCTTGATATGTATTTCACTCAAAAAATACTAGTATGAATATCCACACTATAGTATTATTGATAACATCATCAATCCTACATACACATGTCTAGTGCCTCATATCACATTATAATCACTATAAAAGATCCTATCCAAATAATCTCAAAAAAAATTCTTCATTTAAAAACTATTATCTTTCAAATAGACATTATATCCAACAAAAATAATACATTAAAATATATTAGATAGAGAAATCCAAATTATAGAAAAAAAAATAACTTTAGGAATTCCTCTAAAATTATGGTAATAAAAGCCCCTTCACCTAGGATGCATTATCCCAATAGAATAATCTCTATAGAAACCCACATCTTGACACATACATGAAACCTATTTTTCCCATCCCAATACTAAGGTAATGCACATACATTCTGAATACATGAGAAATAAGCCAGGTTTTATTTATTTTTCTAATATTGAGCTGAGATATTACTCATTCAATTTACTATGTCACCCTCATACTGAGGCTCACCAACCAATATTCATTCCTACCTGGTTTCTATCCTTCTCCATGCACCTTCCTATGAAATGGATGTATCTACATAGATAGTTCAGTATTTCTTGAATATCTTCTAGTAGGTGTCTAGATAAAAGGAAGCTACTCATACCCATAATGAGTACATAAGACCATTTAAAAAATAGAATTCCTTTATGAATAAATTTCATTTGAAGGATGGCATGAAATGAATAAACCTTTAAAATTTAGTGTCATACTCCATTACTGATTCCCATAATGATATAGCTCCATGAATTCCAAAAACATGCTCTTATTCTGTAAATCTACCATATCCTCTCATAGAAGAGGTAATGAAACTTGATACATCAAACCTCCTCATTCCTTCTTTTATGATCAAATGTATTTATCCATTCTGATTCATCTCCTTTGAATTTAGAAACTTCTAGTTTCACCCATATATCATCTAGAGTTACAATACTTTCAAATAGGAACTAAACTTTCTTCAACATATTCTAAACATCCTATGATCTCATGTCACTATTGAAAATTAGATACTTCTACTCCTGGAACTCATGGATAGCTTAGAAAACCATTGGTTTTCCTTTTCAAATTCCTTATTCAATGGATCAAAGTAGTTGTAACATAATATGAGGGAAACAACCACTTGATCATATTTCCCATGAGAACACAATTCCATCCTAATTAGATGCTTTGTTGATGAATTTTGACTCAACGTCATCTGGTAATAACAACGTTACTAATTAGAAATTTGAGGGGTTAAAACCCTAAATACCTTCGGCGGGTAATCAGGACGTTTGACCATCCTATGAGGAGGATGATCCCTGGAGGCGGGGCAGCCACGTCGGAGGCGCGCTGGAGGAGGAGGTGGGACAGCTGTCTCGGGGCAGTGTCGGAGGGGTGGCAGCGTTGGGTGGCAGCGTCGGGGGAGGACGTCGCGGTGAGGAGGTCGTCGTGAACAGCGTGAGAGAGGCTGACGGTACGGAGAGGAGGGTCATGGTGAGAGAGTTAGATGGAAGTGTGAGAGGGAGTTGATTGGAATCATCGGGAGGAGGGCACCGCGGTGAGATATGTAGATGGATAGGAGAGGAGGGTCACGGATCGGGGGAGAAGGAGAGGAGATACCAACGCAAATCGCAAAAAAAAAAAGAAACGCTGATGTTTAGCCATGGGTGTTTGATTAAATTTTGGCTATAAACAACCTATATCCATAGACCTATAAAATTGTGGTTATAGGTCCATGTCTATAGCTTAAATTTCTAGTAGTGACTGTCTGAGAACAAATCTAGACACTAGGTATGTACATTATCCTCCCACTCCTAAGTCATGTCATGTACATGGTCATTCTTCCATAGCACCCATACTAGAGGGACAGACTGGCCACAGAGATACTTTGTGCTCTGTTCAATGATACATATAGGATAATCCTCAAAATAATCATTGGCATCTAGCTAAACTTACTCCTCCAATGGCCCGAAGGACTTCATTTTTTTATTGATTTTTGATAATCCACCTTTCAAGGGGTGAGATGGAACCCTTACAAGGCCTGTAGCCATAAGTATTACATGGCCCATAGGCCTTAGAGGAATTCACTTGCCTTTGTGTCTATATATTCCCTAACCTGGGAAATACCCGCAGGAAAACATGATCCCCGACCTCGAACTCCAATGGTTGTCCACAGTGATCAACATACAATTTCTATCTAGAATGAGGAGTAGACATATGCTTTCTGATCAGCTAGGCCTGCTCCAAATTATCCTAAATGATATGAGGACCTTGTAGGGATGCCTCACCTACCTCTATCCATCACAAAGGTGAGAAAAATGGCCTACCATACAATAACTCAAAGGGATCCATCTGAATTATTTCCTAAAATATGTTATTATATAAAAACTTGATGAGAGGTATATGATTCTCCCAAGAACTTCCAAAATCAAGGACGCATGCCCAGAGAAAGTCCTCTAAAACTTGTATTGTATGTTATGACTATCCATTAGTCTGAGAGTGAAAGTTTGTGCTCATAATCACCTGCTTACCCATATATTTCTGCAACTCATACTAGAACTGTGATGTTAAACAAGCATACCTATCTGAAATGATAGTATGAGGGGCCTTTTGTAGTCGAATGATCTCATGGACATACAATATTCTCATATCATTAAATGAGAAATTATATTAGATAGGAATTAAATGGGATACTTTTTTCAGTCTGTCAATGACAACCCATACAGTGTTGCTACCTCTAGGTGACCTAGGTAAACCAAGTATGAATTCCATGGAAACATCTTTCCATTTCCATTCTGGGACTATAAGTGGTTGTAAAAATCCATAAGGTATATAGTGTTTCACCTTCACCTACTGATAGGTGGAACACCTAGAAATAAATCTTTCTATCTGATGTTTCATCTCAGGCCACCAATAATGGCATCGCATGTCTTGATAAATTTTGGATATTCCTGGATGAACTTCCCACTAAGAAGTGTGGGAATCATGCATTAACTCCTATATAATATCTATAGGAAGCCATACATGTCCACATATATGAAGGATGTCGTTCCTATCCATATAAAAATCCATAGGGGGTTCATCTCCTAAAATACTCTCATGGAGAACCAAGCCCTCGGGATCTAAAAATTTCTTACTCTTCACCCTATCAAGGAGGGAAGAGGTAACTGTCCAGGATGAGAGGTAAGACTTCCCGTGAATATCATGAAACTCTAGATATATTTCAGATTAGAGGGAAATCAATTTCCATTCATCATTGTCTTCCCATACAGCTTGTGTCTAAGTTTTTTAACTCATCGCATCAACTACTCCATTGCCCTTTTTAGGTATATAGAAAAGCTCAAAATCGAAGGACTATAGATATTCGACCCATCTTCATTGTCTAAGATTCAAGTAATGTTTTTTAAAGATATATTTGAGGCTCTTTGATCTATATAAACCATAAATCACTCACCTAATAGATAATGTCTCTAGAAACATAAGGCATAAACAACTGCTGCTAGATCAAGATCTTTCATTGGGTAATTTCTCTCATGATCTCTCAACTTCTGAGATTCGTACCCAAAAACTTTGTCCTCTTACATCATCACTTATCCTATTTCAATGCCTAATGAATTACAGAACACTATATAACCTCTTCCTGGATCCGGTAGAATCATAATATGTTCCAAGACAAGCCTCCTTTTCATCTTCGGAAAGAATTTCTCACACTCTTCTGACCACAGGAACTTAACACCCTTCTTTTTAAGATGATTAAAAGGTGAAGAAAGGCATGAGAAGTCCTATATGAAATTCTTTTAATATCCATCCAACCACAATAAACTCCGTATATCAAACACATTCTTGGGATACTCCTAGGAAACCATAGAACTAACTTTTTCTGGTACAATAGATACTCCTTATTTTAAAATAAAATGAATAAATAAGTGAACTTTGTCGATCCATAAGTGTCACTTTGAAATCTTGGAATAAATCTGATGCTCTCTCAATTTATCCAAAATTATATCAAGGTGCTTATCATGGTCGCTACAAGTATGAGAATACACCAAGATGTCATCCACAAAGACCATGAAAAAAGAATCCAGAGAGGGGTGGAATAACTTATCCATCATAGCCATGAAAACTACAGGCATGTTTGTAAGACCTAATGACATAACAAGGTATTAATGCAGACCATACCTACTAAGGAAAGTTTTACAAGGTATGTATGATGGCATGAATTGCACCTGATGATAGCCCAATCTCAGGTCGATCTTGGAAAACACCCTTTCTCCTCAAAGATGTTCAAAGAGATCATCTATCAAAAAAATGGTTACTGTATCTTGGTTGTAATCTAGTTCAATTTTCTATAATCCACGCATAGATGAAGGGTCTCATTCACCTTATTAAAAAAATCATGGGTGAACCCTAAGAGGAAGTGATAGGATATATAATACCCTTGTTCTCTAAGTCCTCTTACTTCCAATTTAGCTCCTAGATCTTAGTAGGTTCCATCCTATATGGAGGAATGGAAACTAGAGCTATTCCTAGAATGAGCTAAATCATAAAATCTACCTCTCTCTTAGGAGGTAATCTAGAAAAATCATTGGTAAATACATCCTTGAAATGATATAATACTGGAGGGAATTCATCCTGATATAAACTTTGATCCTCTATGAAGATATTGTAAATCTGGGCAGTCACTCCACCTAGCCCATGATGCTCTGTTCTAACTCTAATAGCCTGCACATCCCACTCACCCTTGTGTAGATAATTGTTTACCTTTAGTGATGTAAACAATACCCTTCAGTGATATCATTATACAAAGGTGTGACACAGAACCAACCAATCCATCCTGATTATGACATAAAATTCTATCATCTTGAGAAAAAAATTTCCCGCAAGAAATGGTAACCTCCCACCTCAAGGGGCAGTCCTTACATTAGTGTATACCCTCGAACTGTACTCCTAACGATGTATCTAGGGTCATTGCACCATGGTAATACTTTATTTCTAGACTAAGTATTTATATAATAGATAAAGTGATGAAAGAGTGTGAAGCACCTGTACCAAATAAAGAAGATATTATAGTCTAGGCTATTATAATAGTACCTCGTACTATAGATGGTCATGTAGCTTGATCCTTGGGTATTGGTTGTAATACATGCAACTGACCTGATCCACGAACCTATAAAATAGTTAGACTACCATGATCAAAACTACTCTTCTAATGCTTCTGGTGATCAGGAGTCTGGCTACCATGGCCACAACCTCCTCCTCAGTCAGTCCTTCTAGTGATACTCCAACCCCCCACATGGCATGGTGTAAAAGAACCCGCCCCTGAAGGTGGGGCTGGTATGGAAACTCTTCCACTAGAAGCTAATGGAAAGGTCTGAAGGAATCTACGAAGTTTCCCCATATGGACTCAATCTTGGCACTCCAGAGGGTCTTTGTTACACTAAAAATTCAGATTCCCCTGTCATCCACACTAGTGACACACCATAGAGCTACCAGTATGGGTACTCTAGCTGCCACCTCCCTGATGAAAAACCTTGAGGGAATTTTTTCTACTATCAGAAGAACTACTGGACTACCTTGAAACCGGTCCTCTATGCTCAGTACTATCATTTTCCTTCAGTTTTCACTCAGTGATAATATCCTTATTGACCATTTCATAAAATTTAGGTAGGTCTAATACATTCACCTGAGTATGGATGGCATAAATGAGCCCATCCTTGATGCATCTAGCATGTGAAAGCTCATCACCAGCTAGAAGAGGTAAAAAGTGTTTTAACTATTTGAAATGAATTTAATATTCTATAAATTACATAGAACCCTGATTGAAATTCATGAACTCTCTAGATTAGTCAGATCTCAATGTCTAAGGAAAGAACTGATCATATAAGGCAGTCTAGAAATCATCCCGTACTATGCCTTGATGGCGACCAAATTGGGTAACTATATCCCACTAGTGATTCTTCAAATCACATATCATGTATGCAGAAATATTGACCCTATGCTTTGAAGGTGTCTCTAGATGCTCAAAGATAGACAAGGTGGCCTCTATCCAAGACTCAACAGCCTGTGGACCACCATCCCCCAAGAAAGTAGGAGGATGCTACTGTTGGAACTCACAGGTCAGATCAGCCAGCATAGATGCAGGTCTTAGAGCACCATGAATGGAATGCATCAATCATATAATACTTTCACAAATCTGAGCATCAGTTCCTATATCAGGTGAAATAGGTGGTGTCTCTAGTGTCACTCCTGATAGTAATATTGATGGATTAGGGCCCTTCATGTCTGAATCATGGTCGTATCCACCCTCCGGGCACACAATACAAGGACATCATGGCAGTATTGGTCTAAAAATTCCAAGCACACGCCTTAGAAAAATATTCAACTAGATATATAGATACACTAGAGGAATCTGTATGTAAGAAAGGACTCACAACCCATGTTATACTACCCCAACTACCCACTTAGAAGGCTAGGTATAGGTAAGTGCTCAAGTATAAATTTTAGGGTTTCCAGTAGATGAAGGTTCAATTATACCTTGCCTTATCATTTACTAGCAACCATTTCATTTTAAAAATCATTATTAACTTTCCAAGATTTCATTTTCTTATTTTCATATATCAAGGTTCATATAAAATGGATTTTCATTCCCATTGAATCAGGTACCATACTCCTTATCACTGAAAACAACACCCGTTTTATTTTAATCTAATGGATCGACTTAGTAAATCACCAATTCCAACACATGAGGTCCCATAAAACCTCATGAATTGAAACCAGTAATCACCTAATCACATCCAAGGAAAAGCACAGACATAATATAACTACCACAACATCACTCAACAATCACAATCATATCAAGAAATTCAAGTAGAGAAATGCACCTATATGGAATTGAAATATACACGGCATGTGAATTATAGGTGTTTATGATGATGCATGTAACAATGATCCTTGCCCTCACATCATTGGGCCAAGGATAAAATAAGATCCTCAATTATAATAATAATAAAAAACACCATATTTCATGTGCATCATTCAATGGTGAAATGATATCAACAGTAATAAGAAAAAATAGAACAACAATTGTAATCCAAGAAACTCAGCTTTTACCCCGAACATGGGTTTGTGACGCCCAAACATGGATTATGACCAAGTTCTAACAATTCATAATCTCTAATATATTTTATCCAAATATTAAGTTAAGAAATGAATCCTATGATACCACTTTGTGATGTCCCAAGCCCAGATTCCACTTAGAGGTTCCCCAAGCCCAGTTGACCACATGGCCTCAAACGCATCTCCCCGAATGCTAGAGGCTTCCAAATAGAAGCAAGGTCATGAAGTGTGTCTTTGGGGAGACTATTCCCTCATTACTAGAGTGTATCATAATAGATCAATAATAAACATAGGAAAATAGTGAAATAAATATAAGTAAACAGACAGTTGGAACATTAGAAGCAGATAGGTGTAATAAACAACTAAACAATAATAATAAACACCATGATGCATTTGATATAAATATAAAAAATATTATAATGATATTTCATGTGTCTAAAAAATTGGAAAACATAGATACAAATTAGTAGACAATACATGCTATACAAAAGTATCAAAAAGAAATCTAAAAATTATCCCCATCATCCTGAGCTCCAGCTTGGTCATCTACTACCAGCTCCATCCTAAGTAAGCAAGAAATTAGGTTTCTGAAGCCAGATTATTCCATTTTTCAACACCTACATACATATAGTCTTACTAGGTACCAATGGTTTCTAAATAGGGTGTGAGATAAATCTAAGTAGGCCACCACCAATGGTGTCTATAACATTCTATCCGCATAATATAAACTGAAACAGTGTGTAAGCATTCATATACAAAAGTAAAGCAGTACGGTAATATAAATACCCAGGTACCTACTTCATCCCTTAGTTGTTTTCTGAACATGTAACCAGTTAATTAATTAAAAAGGTTTTAGTTTATATAATTAAGTCACGTGAGGCATAGCCAGCACTGAAATCACCCTGTGAAGTAATAGTGAAGGTTCTATGATGTAACAAGGAAACATGTATTGATATTAATAATAAATAGATTCCAAGGTAATAACCAAGGAAACCTAGACCTCAAGGGTCTCCAACTCAGTATTAACTACACTCTGTCTAAGGGGTAAGAGTTTAATCCAAGGATCATCATTCAAGTCATTCCACAATAGTGTGATCTAACCGAGTCCAAAGAATACCTCCAAGGTAAAACGGGATAAGTTGTGGCTAGGCCCAAGGATGTAACCAAGGAAAATAGTGTCTATAGAATCCATGCTAGATACAAGGAGTGTATCCAAGGCATACTATAATAGTAAAGGAGGTATCATATGATGTTATATTGGGCATCCACTGATATATGAGGATTGGGTTCCAAGGTGGGTCTCAACCAAGGCAACTGACATCCTTGAGTCGGAATGACGTCCATGGGTAATCAAGGCATTCCCTCTGGAATCCAAAAGCTAGCTCGGGTATGACCAATCATATGATAATTATTTCATAGTCTAGATACAATTATTCACCTTAAATTTAATTCATTTATTTAATTAAATCAAGTTATGGTGATAGCATTTAATAGGTTCATTTGGTTCAAGCCTTGCCTTTCATTAGTGTGGAAATGCCAAGGGCGTGCAACCATTGCACTAATTAATTTAATTCATAGTCATTTATTAGGGTTCACTTGTATACCTTCCATTATAAATATAAAGGGTTGATAAATATGTAAAACCAATCCATTGGATTACAATTCATTAGGCAAGTCATATATATACAA
This sequence comes from Viscum album, assembly GCA_963277665.1. Taxonomy (NCBI): domain Eukaryota; kingdom Viridiplantae; phylum Streptophyta; class Magnoliopsida; order Santalales; family Viscaceae; genus Viscum; species Viscum album. The sequence goes on along the minus strand of OY728143.1, from coordinate 1,380,233,757 downwards.
TATACTTTCCAATTTACCATTTTACATTGATTTACAAAAATGGAGAACTTAACTTAGGTGGGTCAAGTGGGAAGAAATCATGGTACTAGACATTAAAAATTCAATATTCAATATTCATTTAACATGTAAGGTTTAATTTTATCAAGGTAAAGCTAGGGCACACCCGAACGGTGGCGCAAACATGCAATTTAATCACTAAAAACCCAATTATGGATAACATCCTACATGGGATGGTCGTCATTGTGGACATAACCACCAATGATGAATAACATATGTAGAATGAGTCTTATAATACAATTATAATGACTACAATAAAGACACATAAATTAAATAGATGACTCCTGATGAAATCGGCGCACCCATGTGATAATTTATAAAACAACAAATCTTGATTAGTGAGTTATAGACCACCTAGCTCGTACTCGTATGACTCTCCTCACCCAGTATCAGCCTCTAATTCATTTTGGATTAGAAGAGATCTAAATAATAGATAAATGTCCTGAAATTATTTCATATGATCCTATATCTAAATAGCATTGTTAATAGGAAGAAGAGCGATAAAAGATTAAAATGGAATCAATGTCTTACCGGTGTGGATCCAATAAGAAGAATGTTTATTAAATCGAACTCTAGATGGATGCTTGATCTCAAATCCTAAATAGATGGATTTTGGATTCAAAAATATAGAAAATTGGATTGTTTTTTGTTGGAAAACCAAAAGGGTAGAAGGGTTTCATTTAATTATAATTTTAAGGATAAAACCATCATTTCACCCAAATTTGGCCTTCGCATGGTTTGGTCGCACGGTTTGTCCAAACCATGTGTAAACCATGCATGGTCTGCTATTAGAAGGGGCATGTTGTATGGTTAGGGAAGCCATGCACCAACCGAGAAAAATGTCTATGTAATTTTTTTGTAGCATTTTGCATGGTTGTGCGGCCCAAATAGCATGGTTTGGGAAATCTGTGTGCCCCATATCACCCCACAGTCTAGCCTCACATGGTTAAATCTAATTATACTAACTTCCTCACACGGTTTACTCTAACCATGTGATAGTCCATTCTCTCCCACGATTTACTCTAATTGTCTGAACAAGCTCCAAACACCCACAAAACCTTCACTAACTCATTAGGAATCCATTTTAGGTCCATAAAAGAGAATTAGACCAAAATTTAAAGGATCCATACCTGATTGAAACACTAAGTTATTAAAATTTATGATGTGTTTAACTATATTACATTCACATGGATGAAAAAATATTTTTTAGGAATTTTAAATAATTAAATTTTTTGTGCTGAATTCTGAACAGGGCCATAATGGCCATCTTTGGGTAAATAGAAGGCACCCTTCAACTCAACGGAACATTCTAATAAGCCTAAGGTAGGTGCGTGCAAGTTTCAAATGGTGCATGGAAGATGAAAATTAGCAAGCAAGGCTCTTACGCACGCCCAATGCGATGTCAAGTGGACACTTTGCACATGTGCCTATTGCGGATCGAATAGAGAGCTGTGCAGAATCCCTCTTTCATGCCCAAAATCTTATGCCACCCCTCAAGGTTTTGTCTATATATTGAAGTGCACCCCCCCCCCCATTTAGGGTGATCCTTCAGAAGTCAAAGTGTTGCTCTTATGCATATAGGACACCTATTCTACAACAGTATAAAATCCATAGAACCCTCAAGTTATAAGATCATGCGTGATAGGTTCCCTGGGGTCCCCCTTCATGTGGGACCATAGTGGGTTTACCCTCTCCCATTTCTTTTTTTTCTAAGTCAAGTGAACATAAAAGACCCCTCTTGCACACAACATTGGTCTGGGCACACCCTAATCTTGCACTCAATTATTCCTATTGTGCACAAGTCTCTGATATTGTGTGCACCATCTCTTTCATGCTCTATGTTCTGTCTTTACTTCAAAGAACCATGTCTGATCCCCTCTTACGCAAAAATACCTTGTCTTGTGTATGCCTCTTCTATGAAGCCCTCCAAGCTTGCGCGTAGTGATTTCTTGGTTCCTCATGATGTTTCCCCTATTACAGTGCCCTACCTCTTGCTTTTCATCATAGGCATGCTAATTCTCCTTTATTTTCAGCATGGGGATGATAACATGGACCTCATGAGTGACCACTCATCCACACCATTGAAACCCGGAATTCCTGAAGTCATCCCCCTCCCAAGGGTTGATAAGAGATGGTTATGTAAGCCCAATGGGTGAGGATTGAGTCTCCCACATCTAAGCTACATTACATAAAGATGCCTAGCACCACACATCCTCAACCCATGATGTTAAACTATGGACTCTCCCTATGTGGAAAATGTACGATGTTCTGTGTATGACTGACAAGAAATGACATCCTCCGCACCCTTATTATAGGGAATGATATCCCCCTATGAATCCATCATGGAGTAATCACTTATCCTTTCTTGCAGGAGGAAGAACCTTTTCTCCTCCTCACCCCCTCGACCACTAGATCAGAGAAGGGATGGGCACCGGGATCCTCTCACTTCCCACACTCTCCATCCTCCATCCCTTTCCCTTTGGTATTTGTCTCCATGTGAACCTCAGATAGTTTCCACACATAATAACCAAAACACCTTTGATTGGATACTTTGTGTACGAATGACATGGAATGAGATCTTCCTCACATGTAATAAGATCCTCCTCGTACAGAATGACATCCTCCTTAGGCAGCTTCTATGTATAATCCACATTCCATCTCTCATCGATGATTCTTTCATGATATGGGCATTAGGTATACTGCTCCCCCTTGTTTCTCACATTGAACATGAATCACATGGGATTATAGGTTAGTAGTGACCATGACACCCATCCAATCCCCAAAAGGGAAGCCCTCCTGGAGTAAGCCTCAGTCTTCATCTTTTGATGGGAACTTTCCACACGTAATCTCCAGCACACCTTTGATAGGATACTCTATGTATGATTGACATGTAATTACATCTTTCTCACATGGAATGAGATCCTCCTTATATAGAATGAAAACCTCCTTGGTAATCTTCCATGCATAATCCCCACGCCATCTCTCGCTAATGCTTCTTTCACAACATGATAATCATGTCTACTACTTCCCCTTGTTTATCACACTGAGCATGACTCATGTGGTATTAGAGGTTAGTAGCGACCATGACACCCATCCATTACCCAAACGATAATCCCTCCTAGAGTAAGCCCTATTCTTTATCTCCTGATGGGTCATTCCTACATGTAATCCCCAACATGTCCCATCCAACAGGCATCCCTCCTAGAGGAAGCCCCAACCATGCCATGTCTCCATATGGGCTACTCCTATGTGTAACCCCCAACCACATACTCCACTTATATTGGGCCACGTCCTTGGGTGTAATACCCAATGCCCCTTTCAGAACTACTTGGAATTTGATTCCCAACTAACTGGGATACATTGGAATCCTCCTCAAGGTTCAATGAAAACAACCCCAATAATCCATCCATTCCATCCAATTCACCCAACACTTCATCCACATCCACCCTGATTTTACTCAGGCCACCAAATCCTGGTCAGATCATTCCATCCGCCTGGACCGTTCCTACAATGAAATCCCCAACCACGTCATTTTTTCTCCTACCAGTACCCGACCATATCCCATGCATAAGCCCCACACTATCCATCGAACTACTTGGGTTTTGATCCCTATCCACTAAACAGGGTATGTAGGATGCCTCCATGAAGTTTAATCCTGACCAACGGTAAACCTTGGTGCCCCCCTTAGGGGTGCACCTCCCTGATCCACCTCTAGTGGTGTCCAGATGAGCCTTCACGGTGTGACATCCTCCCTTTATGGGACACACCTTCCTAGGTCCATCTTCATAGGTGTTCTGATCCACTCATTTATTAAACCTTCTAGGTGATCTCTCCTAGGGATGTGCCTCTTTAATCCTCCTCCATGGGGAGTTCTGATCAATCTCACTCCATCTCCGCAAGATATTAAAATTGTGACCTGTTACACTATTACCACATGTTAAACATGGGACGCCTAAGGAAAATTTCAGAAGATATTCCTTTGGAATCAAATACCTTGTGATTAGTATGGGATGCCTCAGGTTCCATACTTGAGATGCCTCCACAAGATGCACTCCTATGAGTAAGAATACAGGTGAAAAAAATTTCAGTATCCAGACATGTTGGTGATTCCCAACGTAACTATTCCCCTAACCGAAGGTTGTTTCCCTGTCAATACCCCTTGGAATGTCTAGGCAGAAGCAGTGTAATTAACCAATATCTACAAAGAGATGGCACTAGGAATGAGTTTCATGAACACAATTTAATATATTATGGAGACCCAGACTAGGTGATGAGTTCCAAGGAAAAATCCATAGAAGAAGGAATCAAAATCCCATCGTCTTGTTTCGATAAAGGATAAGACACAACTGGGAAAGTGATTAATGTTTCCCACCTTTGGAAATTGGGAATGTAGGGTACAATACACGTCAGTGAAAAAAAACATGCAAGGTGTAATGCCCTAGTGAAAGCGTCGAAAACGGAAATGGTGAACCCGATGTGAATTCTTTCCTACTTTAACCATGGGTATTGACCATGTTGATCATCAGGTCGACAGATAAGCATGTCACTAGATCCAGCTATCTGGTGTCGAGACCTACTAAGCAAACAGTGTGCCTAGCATGGAACTCATTAGAGATTGGAATAGTTGAATGTTGGTCATTCTGGTCTATGACATCATCATCATGGATATCTCTCTCCAACCATGGAATATTGGATGATGCTAGGGCATTGGGAATTTCTTTCCTTGTATCTGTACTAACAGCTAAACCTTCCTGATTTGTGGGAACCAAGATGCAAGAAACCTCTCACACAATGATCTCTAGTGAAGGGGAAGGAGAATAATTAATGAGGCAATCCCTCATGACCCCACCTCCACCATAACGTCCACTATTCCATCATTTACTAGGCTCCCACACCCTGTATCGCCCTCTGAAATCATCCATAAAAGGGTGATGGACACCCTCGTACGATGGTACGAGTAGGAGGGAGTCATTCCCACAAGGGGTATGTCTCTCCGGGACATGTAGTCTTCTAAACCTTGTTGGCACTGCCTCCCCCAAGGGTCGTGTAGGGATCCACTACTCTCGAATATGACAACGAACCGTTTTGGGATCCTCTCCCTGAAGTGATCCTCTAACTCGCTCTCCTACACCAAGGAGGTAGGGGATGACTGGGTCACCCCAGCAATGACCACTACCCAGTAGTCACCTATGAAGGATACCACTAGGACACATCAATTCCATAATTGACCAATCACTTAGACTAAGGAATGGGTTGTCTATACTCCTGCTCAGCTGGCCCTGGTCCAGATGACCCGAATCCAACATCAGGCGCAAGATCAGGAGGATTCCCATCAAGGGGAATCATCTTCCACAACTCTAGTGTCCCCTTCCACCACTTGTGTACCCTGAAAGATCCCTACTACTTCAAAGTAGGGAATCCTCAATGATCGGTTGAGTTGACTCTATCAACCATTGGCATCCCTAGCAGCCATCACGATCCAGTTTGTGATGATGAGACTCAGCATGGACGCCCTCCCCATGCAGTCTCCATCCAAAGTAGAGGTCCTCCCTAGTCTCACAACCAACATGGAGGACCTCCCCATGTTCCCATCATCATCTAAAGCGGAGTCCCTCCTCACTTCATCGACTTTCAATGTTGAGGTCCTCTAGGTATTTACAGTTCCAGATATAGAGGTCTTCCCCATGTCACTAACCAATCATGTGAAGGTCCTCCTCATGTTTTTCCCAGCTCTAGTGGAGGTCCTCCCCACTCTAGAACCAAAAAAAGTAGATGTCCTCCTCGCTCCATCAATGATCAGTACGGAGGTCCTCCCTGTACTATCACTAGTCAACACAGAGGTCCTTCTTATGCCCAACATGACCAGTGTGAAGGTCCTCCTCACACCTCAACCCACTAAATATGAGGTCTTATCCACTCCAAAAACAATTAACATGGATTTATTACCCATGTTCTCACTGACCAAAGCATAGGTCCTCCATGCTATGTCAACATCTATAGTGGAGGACCTCCCCACTCTCATAGCAGTCTAAGCGGAGCTCTTCCCTGCTTTGACAGCAACTAATATGAAGGTTCTCCTCATATCCTAGCTAGCTCTAGCATAGTTCCTCCTCACTCTAGTTCCAACCAGCATGAAGGTCCTCCTTGTGCTGAAAAAGTTCTTTGCCCTGAAGATCTATCCTGAGGCAGAAGGGAGAATCTCCACCGTCGAAGGTAAAACTCCGAGAAGCACCTGTACATTTTCAATCTTGTTCACTTATAATATTTTGAATCTAAATTTCAATCGATGATGGATCCTTACCCTTAATATTCTGCATTAGATTTTGGGAGAGGAGCCTGGTGGGTGAGATTTTCCATCCCAGAAGGTGAGTTTCACAAGATTCCCAAATCACTTCATAGGTATATGCAGGTGTAGAAGGATATGGATCCCTTCCAGGGTCTTGCGGTGCAATCATCTCTATCATCTCCAACATAATTCTATACCTATACACAATATCACATAGAGTTATTCTAGGATATGATAGATCATGAGCACCTAGTGGTCCCGCATATGAATGTTGATGCCCTTGTGCATGAGTTCATGGTTAGTACTCATTCCTACAAGGATGTGATGATATAGTCAGCACCACCCCCAAGAGATGATTCGGCATGTAGTAGTCAGACACACTACTGGAAAAGGGATCTTTCCCAACAGTTGTGTACCAACGGTTCTTTGAACCGTTGGCATATCATATCTTTCCCAACGGTTTCTATAAACCGTTGGAAAAAACCCCTCAATGCATAGTTTTCCCAACGGTTGTATGAAACCGTTGGGAAAAACCCCTCAATGCATTGTTTTCCCAACGGTTATATGGAAACCGTTGGGAAAGATAGGTTTTTCCCAACGGTTCTAAGAACCGTTGGAAAAAGTGGTGAAGAAACCTTGTTTTCCCAACGGTTCTTGAACCGTTGGGAAAGGTTGGTCTTTCCCAACGGTTATTAAAAACCGTTGGGAAAAAAAAGCCCCAAATACCAAATCGAGCCAGCGGCCTCCCCACATTACAGAAGCATTCACCTCATATCCTCCTGGAGCGATTTCTTGCAGAAGGACCTCCCAATCCCCACATCGTCCATCAGATCAGCACCTACCAGGTTAGACTCCTATATTTTATCAACGATATAGTTCCAGCTCTTATAAATCATATACTTCTATTCTTGATTTTTTTATTCCCAATTATTAGGATTTTTGTAAAAATTTATGATTGTTTCATGGTGGTCATGTGCACCACTATAGGTACATTGATTCACTAATTTATTTTGGTATTTCCATAAAATTCGAATACAATTTATTAATGAATCAATGTTGGGTGTTAACATGAAATTCATGTTCTTGATTTTTGTTGAACACCTTATTTATGGTATGGGGTAAGATTATTTAAAGTGTAAACAAATACTTATATAGAATTTCCTTGTAAAACCTGATGGTTTAATTCTAGTTAAATGGAATCATAATTTTTTATGTTATTAATATTTAGTAATTGGTGAGGTGAATCATATATGTATATGAAAAATAGATCAAGATCATTTAGTATTGGATAGAATTATTCCATAGTAATGTGAGACCCTTATGTTGTTGGGTGAGTATGGAGTAGTGAGATATATTGCTTGTTACTTACCTTTTTTCAATTCTATGAGCTAATGATGTCATGCACTAATTTTTTGAGATCTTTCAATGTTTTTATGGTTTTGATAGTGATCCATGATGTGTATCCTAGTATGTAAGATCCTGTTGGGTATTAGACCCTAGATTGGGTGAATTTGTATGCGGTAGGGTGCTTTCTAGGATGGGTTGTAGTGATGTGATGGTAACTTATGAGAGGGGTGGGTCTTACTAATGTGGATTCATTCTATATCATAAGCATGTAAATATAATTTGTATTATGATAACTAAATGTGAATGATGTGTGATCAAATATTTTCTTATCCTGGAGAATTCCTTGTGATATATTGATATGGTGGCATGAGTGATGATGCATGTGGTGACATGACCAACATACATGTGTTTCATGGTTAGTGATCAATTAGGCTAATGATCCTATGATCATTGGGATGTGACTCTTAATGATTCAAGAAGAGTTATTAATATGATAATATGAGGGTGTGTTCCTATTTGGTTTTGTCATTCGGTCAGTTTGGACCCCCCCGTGCGCGTTTATCAAGCGCGCGCAACGCTTAAAGAACGCATAATGAGACCTCCCGCGCAGACCGCACGTCCGATTGACGTTCCGTCTGTGTGTGCATGTCGCGAATAATAATGGGATTGTTGTCCTGTGATTTCAGGTCAATCTGATGTCGTCCGCTATGAGTTTGAACGTTAGACGCCCATTTTGGCCGTTTATGACACCAGAACGGCATTCCCGGTCACCGCGGGCACACGGCACGTCCGATTGACGTGTCTTCTGCTCGCCCACATCACAATTCACTCAACCTTTGATGTCGTCCGATTTCACGCCATTCGGAATTCATTCGGCCAGTTTGGACCCCCCCACGCGCGTTTCTCAAGCGCGCGCAACGCTTAAAGAACGCATAATGAGACCTCCCGCGCAGACCGCACGTATTATTGATGTGCCTTATGCGCGTGCACGTCGCGAATAATAATGGTATTGTTGTCCTGTAATTTCAGGGCAATCCGATGTCGTCCTCTATGAGTTTTACCGTTAGACGCCCGTTTTGGCCGTTTATGACACCAGAACGGTGTTCCCGGTCACCGCGGGCACACGACACATCCGATTGATGTGTCGTCTGCTCGACCACATCACAATTCACTCACCCTTTGATGTCGTCCGATTTCAGGCCATTCGGACTTCTTTCGGCCAGTTTGGACCCCCCACGCGCTTTTATCAAGCGCGCGCAACGCTAAAAGAACGCATAATGAGTCCTCCCGCGCAGACCGCACGTCTGATTGACGTGCCGTCTACGCGTGCACGTCGCAAATAATAATGGGATTTTTGTCCTGTGATTTCAGGTCAATCCGATGTCGTCCGCTATGAGTTTGACCGTTAGACGCCCGTTTTGGCCGTTTTTGACACCAGAACGGCGTTCCCGGTCACCGCGGGCACACGGCACGTCCGATTGACGTGCCTTCTACTCGACCACATCACAATTAACTCACCCTTTGATGTCGTCCGATTTCAGGCCATTCGGACATCATTCGTCCAGTTTGGACCCCCCCCCCCCCCACCCCCACGCGCGTTTATCAAGCGCGCGCAACGCTTAAAGAACGCATAATGAGCCCTCCCATGCAGAACACACGTCCGATTGATGTGTCGTCTATGCGTGCACGTCGAGAATAATAATGGGATTGTTGCCCTGTGATTTCAGGTCAATCTGTTGTCGTTCGCTATGAGTTTGACCGTTAGACGCCTGTTTTGGCCGTTTATGACACCAGAACGGCGTTCCCGGTCACCGCGGGCACACGGCACGTCCGATTGACATGCCCTCTGCTCGACCACATCACAATTTACTCACCCTTTGATGTCGTCCGATTTCAGGCCATTCGGACATCGTTCGGCCAGTTTGGACCCCCCCCACGCGCGTTTATCAAGCACGCGCAACGCTTAAAGAACGCATAATGAGCCCTACCGCACAGACCGCACATCCGATTGACATGTCGTCTGCGCGTGCACGTCACGAATAATAATTGGATTGTTGTACTGTGATATCAGGTCAATCCGATGTCGTCCGCTATGATTTTGACCGTTAGACGCCCGTTTTGGCCCTTTATGACACCAGAACGGCGTTCCCGGTCACCGCGAGAACACGGCACGTCCGATTGATGTGCCGTCTGCTCGACCACATCACAATTCATTCACCCTTTGATGTCGTCTGATTTCAGGCCATTCGGACTTCGTTCGGCCAGTTTGGACCCCCCCACGCCCGTTTATCAAGCGCGCGCAACGCTTAAAGAACGCATAATGAGCCCTCCCGTGCAGACCGCACGTCCGATTGATGTGCTGTCTGTGCGTGCATGTCGAGAATAATAATGGGATTGTTGTCCTGTGATTTCAGGTCAATCTGTTGTCGTCCGCTATGAGTTTGACCGTTAGATGCCTGTTTTGGCCGTTTATGACACCAGAGCGGCGTTCCCGATCACCGCGGGCACACGGCACGTCCGATTGACATGCCCTCTGCTCGACCACATCACAATTTACTCACCCTTTGATGTCGTCGGATTTCAGGTCATTTGGACATCGTTCGGCCAGTTTGGACCCCCCCACGCGCGTTTATCAAGCGCGCGCAACGCTTAAAGAACGCATAATGAGCCCTACCGCACAGACCGCACATCCGATTGACGTGCCGTCTACGCGTACACGTCACTAATAATAATTAGAATGTTTCACGGTGGTTTCAGCACAATCCGAGGTTGTCCGCTATGAATTTTCCCGTTGGACGCCCGTTTTGGCCGTTTATAACACCAGAACTGCGTTGTCGGTCACCGCGGGCACACGGCACGTCCGACTGATGTTCCGTCTGCTCGACCACTTCATAAATCACTCACCCGTATTTATCGTCTGATTTCAGGTCATTCCGACATCGTTAGGCCCGTTTGGACCCCCCTCACGCGCGTTTACGAAGCGCGCGCATCACTTAAAACACGAATATTGAGCCGTACCGCGCAAACCACACGTCCGATTGACGTGAGGTCTGCGCGTACACGTCACGAATAATAATTAGAATATTTCACGGTGGTTTCAGGTGAATTTAAAGTCGTCTGCTATGAATTTGACCGTTTGACGCCCGTTTTGGCCGTTTATGACACCCGAACTGCGTTCTCGGTCACCGCGGGCACAGGGCACGTCCGATTGATGTGACGTCTGCTCAACCACTTCAGAAATCAATCACCCGTATTTTTCATCTGATTTCAGGCCATTCCGAAATCGTTTGGCCCGTTTGGACCCCCCTCACGCGCGTTTACGAAGCGCGCACATCACTTAAAACATGAATATTGAGTCGTATCGTGCAAACCGCACGTCCGATTGACGTGCCGTCTACGCGTACACGTCACTAATAATAATTATAATGTTACACGGTGGTTTCAGCTCAATCCGAGGTCGTCTCCTATGAATTTGACCGTTGGACGCCCGTTTTGGCCGTTTTTGACACCAGAACTACGTTGTCGGTCACTGCGGGCACACGACACGTCCGATTGACATGCCGTCTGCTCGACCACTTCATAAATCACTCACCCGTATTTGTTGTCTGATTTCAGGCCATTCTGACTTCGTTCGGCCTGTTTGGACCCCCTCGCGCGCGTTTACGAAGCACGCTCATCACTTAATACACGAATATTGAGCCGTACCGCGCAAACCGCACGTCCGATTGACGTGACCTATGCGCGTACACGTCACGAATAATAATTAGAATGTCTCACGGTGGTTTCATCTCAATCCGGAGATGCGGTGTGGCCGACACCACTCAAAGTGTCCGTCTTTTGTTTCAAAAGGACGTCATTTTAAGTGAAAAGCATCAACTGGCATACGGAAAACCGAACAAACGCATTCTGAATCTGTTGATAATTTATCCCAACAATCCATGGGTCATATGTGACGTGTACGAGCCAACCTGGGAAGAATCCAAGTCGCGGTGTGGCCGGGATAAGTCTAAGTGGCTCTCTTTTGTTTAAAATGGACACCATTTTAAGTACATATGGAAAAATGACCAAACGGATTCGGTTTCCATTGAAAATTTATGAGAACGATCCATGGGTAATATGTGACGTGTACGAATCAACCCCTCCACAATCGGAGACGTGGTGTGGCCGACACCACTCAAAGTGTCGGTCTTTTGTTTCAAAAAGACGTCATTTTAAGTGAAAAGCATCAAGTGACATACGAAAAACCGACCAAAGGCATTCGGACTGTGTCGATACTTTAGCACAAGGATCCATGGGTCGTATGTGACATGTACGAGTCAATCCCGCCTCAATCCGAGGAGCGGTGTGGCCGACACCGTTCTAACTGTGTCTCTTTTGTTTAAAATGGACAGGATTATAAGTGAAAAGAACAACTGACATATGCAAAACTGACCAAACGCATTCCGAATCTGTTGATAATTTATCACAATGATCCATCGGTCATATGTGACCTGTATGAGCCAACCCGGGCTCAATCCGAGTTGCGGTGTGGCCGAGATCAGTCTAAGTGGCTCTCTTTTGTTTAAAATGGACATCATTTTAAGTACATACGGAAAACCAACCAAACGCATTCGGTTTCCATTGAAACTTTAGGATAACGATCCATGGGTCCTATGTGACATGTACGAATCATCCCCGCCTCAATCCGACATGCGGTGCGGCTGACACCACTCAAAGTGTCCGTCTTTTGTTTCAAAAGGACATCATTTTAAGTGAAAAGCATCAACTGACATACGCCAAACTGATCAAACACCTACGAGTTCTGTTAAAACTTTAGTAAAATGATCCATGGGTCATATGTGACGTGTACGGGTCAACCCCTCCACAAACCGAGCCACGATGTGGCCGATACCACTCAAACTCTCTCTCTTTTGTTCAAAATGGACTAAATTGTAAGTGAAATCAACAACTGACATACGGGAAACGGACCAAACGCCTTAGGATTATATTGAAACATTAGTAAAACAATCCATTGGTCATATGTGACGTGTATGAGTCAACTCTACCTCAATATGAGGCACCGTGGGGCCGGGACCATCCAAACTGCCTCTCTTTTGTTAAAAATGGACAATAGTTTACGTACATACGCCAAACCGATCAAACGGATTCTGATTGTGTTTTAACTTTATGAAAATGATACCTGGCTCATATGTGATGTGTACGAGTAAACCCCGTCTCAATCCGAGGCCCGGTGTGGCCGACACAACTCAAAGTGCCTCTCTCTTTTTTAAATGTATTTAATTTTAAGTGAAAACAACAACTGACATACGAGAAACCGACCAAACGCCTATTAATTATGTATAAAATTTAGGACAACAATCCATGTGTCATATGTGACGTGTACAAGTCAACCCCGCCAAAAACTGAGCCATGGTGTGGCTAGGACTACTCAAAATGTATCTCTTTTGTTAAAAATGGACTAAATTGTAAGTGAAATCAACAACTGACATACGGGAAACAGACCAAACTCCTTAATATTCTATCGAAACTTTAGGACAAAGATCCATGGGTCATATGTGATGTGTACAAGTCAATATCGCCTCAATCCGAGCTGCGGTGTGGCCGGAACTACTCAAACTATCTCTCTTTTGTTTAAAATGGACATAATTTTAAGTGAAAACAACAACTGACATACGCCAAACCAAAAAAACGACTTCTAATTCTATTAAAATGTTACTAAAATGATCCATAGATCAAATTTGACGTGTACGAGTCAACTCTGCCACAATCTGAGCCGCGGTGTGACCGGGACCACTCAAACTGTCTCTCTTTTGTTCAAAATGGACTAAATTGTAAGTGAAATCAACAACTGACATATGGGAAACTGACCAAACACCTTCGGATTCTATTTATATTTTAGGAAAACGATCCATGGGTCATATGTGATGTGTAAGAGTCAACCCCAACTCAATCCGAGGCACCGTGGGGCCGGGACCACCCAAACTGCCTCTCTTTTGTTCCAAAGGGACAATATTTTATGTACATACGCCAAACCGATCAAACAGATTATGATTGTGTTTAAACTTTAGGACAATGATTCATGCCTCATATGTGACGTGTATGAGTCAACCCCGCCTCAATCCGAGGCCCGGTGTGGCCAACACCACTGAAAGTGGCTCTTTTTTTAAAAATGTACTTAATTTTAAGTGAAAACAAAAATTGACATACGGAAAACTGACCAAATGCCTACGGATTCTGTATAAACTTTAGGAAAACAATTCATGGGTCATATGTGATGTTTACGAGTCAACCCCGCCTCAATCCGAGCCACGGTGTGGCTGGGACCACTAAAACTTTCTCTCTTTTGTTGAAAATGGACTAAATTGTAAGTGAAATCAACAACTGTCATACGGGAAACCGACCAAACGCCTTCGTAATCTATTTACACTTTAGGAAAACAATCCATGGGTCATATTTGATGTGTAAGAGTCAATACCACCTCAATCCGAGGCATGGTGAGGCCGACACCACCCAAACCGTCTCTCATATGTTAAAAATGGACAACATTTTACATACATACGCCAAAATGATCAAACAAATTCTGATTGTGTTGAAACATTAGGATAACAATCCATGGCTCATATGTGACATGTACGAGTCAACCCCGCCTCAATCCGAGGTCCGTTGGGGCCGACACCACTCCAAGTGTCTCTCTTTTGTTTAAAATGGACATAACTTTAAGTGAAAACAACTGTTGACAAACGCCAAACCAACCAAACGCATTAGGATTCTATTGAAACTTTAGAAAAACGATCCATGGGTCATATTTGACTTTTACGAATCAAACCTACCTCAATCCAAGCCACGGTGTGGCCAGGACCACTCGAATTGTCTCTCTTTTCTTGAAAAGGGACTAAATTGTAAGTGATATCAACAATTGACATACGAGAAACAGACCAAATACCTTCTAATTCTTTTGACACTTTAGTAAAACAATCCATGGGTCATATGTGACATGTACGAGTCAATCCCACCTCAATACGAGTCACCGTGGGGCGGGGACCACCCAAACTACCTCTCATTTGTTCAAAATGGATTAATATTTTACGTACATATGCCAAACCGATCAAACGAATTTTGATTGTGTTGAAACTTAAGGACAATGATCCATGGATCATATTTGATGTGTACCAGTCAACCCAGCCTCAATTTGAGGCATGGTGTGGCACTTACTGAGTTACAAGTGATGAGACTCCTATGAAAATACCTTTTCACTATATATTATAAAAGTGGTTGTCGTATGAAGATTGAAATGGGTGTAAATAATATTTGACTTATTGAAACTCTGATTCAACTATACTGGATGATTTTTGTCATATGAAGATTCAAATGGGGAATTATTCACCATGACTCTATTCAAAGAGGTGGTGTTCTTTTTTGTTGTTTTAAGTGTGTCAGTGTTTTTGTCATATGAAGATTCAAATGGGGAATTATTCAGCATGACTCTATTCAAAGGGGTGGTGTTTTTTTCAGTGTTGTTTTTTATGCAGGTGTATGCACTGGAGGGGCCACTGGAGGGGCTGCTGACAATTCTGAAAATACTGAATACCAACGGTTGTAAACCGTTGGTATACTTTGCCATACTTAAACATATGCCAACGGTTTATGAAACCGTTGGGAAAAAATCTATACCAACGGTTTACAACCGTTGGTATAAGATCAAAGCCATTGAATTCCCAACGGTTTCCATGAAACCGTTGGGAAAAATTCTATACCAACAGTTTACAACCGTTGGTACAAAATAAAAACCATTGAATTCCCAACGGTTTCATGAAAACCGTTGGGAAAAATACTATACCAATGGTTGTGAACCGTTGGTATAAGATGAGAATAATAGTATTCCCAACGGTTCTAAACCGTTGGGTAAACCTATACCAACGGTTCAGCAAGAACCGTTGGCAAATCCACACCTACAATGGGCTACCCCAACGGTTTACTTCAAACCGTTGGTATATATCTTTCCCCACGCCTTACTTCCCTACGGTTTGGACAACCGTTGGTATAGAATATACCAACGGTTCTCCAGCCTATACCAACGGTTCTAAACCGTTGGTATATCCTTTATTTCCAGTAGTGACAGCTCATGCAGCGGCTTCTTCATCAGCCAGTCCACTGCCATGTCACACCACATCAGTGTCGCCATTGGTTTCTTGGCCAACACCAATCAAAGATTAGGCCAACTAGGTGTTAGGCCCCGCTTTTTAACAGGGAACCTTATGGGACACTCTTGCCACTAATCAGCTATCTGAAGTGTTCTGGATGAATATGGATCCTAAATTTGACATTACAGAGTACCTCACTTAGTATGAGGTTGTGTGCTTTTGCCAAACCATCTGGACGAAAAGTTTTTATCTTTGTGACCGAAAGTTGGTCTACCCCAAGATCTAGATTCACTTTGATGAGATTGACTAGAAATGTCATATGGTTGAGTTAGCAATGCTCCCAGTGGCGCAGCATCCCACGTCACCTGGCTACCATCGGACCATTCAATACAAATGCATCCATAGCTTCATGGTGCTCCACAGAATCACTGAGGAAGCATCCCCACATGTGAAGATTCATGGTTGGGGACAGTATGCCACTCTCCACTTCAGTACCATCAAGAAGCATCCTGATTCGCCTAGTGATATTGAGGATACATCCCCAGGTGTCATAATAATGAATATGGATGAACTCGCATTGCCAAAGGATAGGGACACTGGTGTAAGATCTAATGAAGAGGACCAGCCAACTGAGGTAGCACAGTATCATGTGGACCCTCACATAGGTTTCCTCACTCACATGAAAAGGTGGGAATGTGGACTTGGAGAGCCTTCAGCATCATTTCCCATTAGTTGAGACACCAATAATGGTAAAGAGAAGACTAAAACCTCCAATCCCTCTAATCCACCTGACGTTTCACAGAGGATAGAGAATGATCCCATTATGGCCTCCCTATAACAATGATTACATATTAGAATCGGATCATCAATGATCTCCTTACCGAATGACATCCATATTATATCTCCCATCAACAGGATCATGATCTTCCTTCACTAGAGAAGTAGGGGCAGTTGTAAGTCCTTCTCAATCAATTTCCCCCAGTCGATCTTGGTGATCTCATGCATCCTGATAGGTTATAGACCAAGGTTTATGGAAGGAAACCACATGATTCATCGCTGAATCCACCCCAATAGTGTGAGAACCTCCCTTGGGACCCAGATCAAGCCACTCCATAGGCTGATATACATGTTTCTCCATGAAACACTAAGCCTAATTATCATGTTGACAAGCCGGTCAAATGCCCTGGTGGTTAGGAATACTCACTAAGATAAGAATCCCTGCCTAGAAGATCTACTAGCTACTCTCACTGCTCGGCTTGCAACCTAGGAAATGTGATAGGTGGAAATCCCACTTGATGGAAATTTGTATTTGTCATGGGTGGATGACATGTGAGCACCCCCCAAATTTTGATAATCTGACCGTCATCCCATTAAACAAGATGGGAAACCCACTACAGTATCTGACCCACTTCATCTCCAAGTGTGGACCCAAGTTGGGAACCATGGAGTAGCATAAAGTAGCAAAGCTCCGATGTTTCATTTAGACATTGGAAGGGTCTGAATTCGTCTAGTAAAATCAATTACCCATTGTGTCCATCACTAGCTAGGAAGACTTATATAGGCAGTTTCTTTACCAGTTCAACTTCACCACCTGCAAGGAAAGTCTTGACGACCTCTTCAAGTGCAAGAAACTTCCAGATGAGTGTATCGTAGACTTCATATCCAGGTGGAAAGGCCTTATGTACTCACTTTACATGCCACTGACTCAAGAGAATCCATTGACAATGTGTGTGGGAAACATCAAGACTAAATTGGTTCCTATACTCATCACTCAAAATTTCCCAGGTGGATTCCAGGATTTCTATGAAAAGGATCAACACCTAGATGAATCCTTGTAGTAAGATAAGTAGGTGAATCCCATGCCTATTTAATCTCCTTAAAGAAGAGGCACCAAGGCAGATACTTTTTCCTCAATATAGGTAGAAGACCTAGAGCCACTAAAGATATTAGTCTTAGATCCTCACCAAGCATAGCCTTTTCAAGGAAAGAAACCTAAGAAAAATCCACCTCTCCAAGTTCAGAATCAATAGGCACATACTTAGCAAGTTCCACCAACCAGAAGAGAAAATATGGATCTAGACCCTCATTAACCTCTATCCCCTCATCAGGGCCCATCTCCCATAGATCCCTTTCCAGATAGGAGAAACTAAACCTACTCCTTCCCAAAGGCCAAGGTTCCTTGTTATTTCTATAGTTCCCTAGAACAAGGGATGTTGAAGCTACCAGAATGCAGAAACCCAAATGAGGATGAGCTCACTAATCACCCTGAACACTGCCCTTATAACAGAATCCTTGGACACACCATCAAGCAATGTTATGTGTTCAAGGATTGGCTCCAAGACCAATTAGATAATGTTGTGTTCAGGTTGGGTGAAGTTCTGGAATAGGTAGCACATATCTCCATTTATCTCGATAGTGATAGTGAGGATTATGGTGAATGGAAATAGGTTTCCAACCATGTAAATCATAAATATGATGATTGGTTAGCCCAAAAATCATTAGCTAGTGCCCATGGAGTCATATGTTCCCATTTAGGCTGGCCTGAACCTCCAAAAGTCGTTACACCCTCTCGGACTACCACTTTTATATCCACCTCTCAATCTTTGATATCTCAAAAGATTAGGAATCGACGAAACAAGGTAAATCAAATTCCCCCACCGATGTCTAATTCATCATGTACTCTCGGTGACTTCATGTCTCCAGAGATGGGAATTTCACCCAAAGTCCTTCCAGTAGTCAAGGATTCCTCTAACGATGATAGGGATTATGCCTTCGTAAATACCATCAATATGGTGGACCCCTACATGTCTTCCAATGATAAGTAATATCAGGAAGGCCCTCCAAATGTCCTTGGTTGATGCCATAAAAGGATTCAAGGACATGAGAATCACTGGAATGATCAGTCCAATGCTTCAATCCAGGTCGTGCATGCTACCAAGACCAGACAGTAGGTGTTTCGCAGAGCTCAGTAGACACAGTCCTTCTATCCCACTCTTCCAGATCCACTACCATCAGTGACCATGATAATTGATCAGGAAGAATAGCCACAGTCACATTGTGATCGTCCACATTTGGAAAAGACTCAGTCATTTGACAATCAACTAGTAGTAGTTCTGGGTAGTTTGTTTGATAAGTAGAAGGAAATTCCCAGCACTAGCTGGAATTCAGTGGTTCATCCAATAATGACTATCATTCTTCCCACCACAAAGCAACCTCTTGTGGGAAGAAATGTGAACTTAGAATGGAGGTACAATTTGATGAAGAACCACACCATTATTCCCGAAAAGCTCTCAATCCTCAAGTCTCTCCATCTATCAGAAGATATGTGAGAATACCTTGAAGAAGCCTTGAAAATACCCCTCTAGTTCGAAATAGAGGTTGCTTCTGCAGATAATTTCTATGCTAAGGAGGTCGGGCAGTCATAATGCCAAGACGTCATATCTTTCTTTGTAGAATATTAAATCTCTCTCATGTAGGGGAAAATCCACCAATTGTACATCATCGGTTGATTCAATGTCATAGAGGCCCATAATTGTCTAGTGGACATAGGTTCTGGGATCAATCTTATCCCAACCTAGATGCTCTGCAAGATAGGACTCACTAAATAAGCTATGAGTCCCTCTGACCTGAAGATTCAGGGGTACGATAGGACCGAATAGAGACTGTGTGGTTGGATCCATTCAAATACCTAGTTTGTAAATTTGGTAATAAACATTGAATTCGTGGTTGTCTAGCAGGACACTGCTTACAATGTGTTGATGAGTAGGCCCTGGCTCCATTTTCATGAAATAGTTCCCTCCTCATATCACCAATGCCTCAAGTACTCCCTCGATGGTCGAGTAGTCTTACTGTAAGGTGATGTGTCTCCCTTCAACTCTTGTGAGGCCCGTTATATAGATTCTTTATATTACTATATAAAGGAAAAGCAAGTGAAGACCAATGAAGTTGAGCACACATTTGTCTCATCTATCCCATGGATAGATATGGATGATGCATTTTTCCTCCCGATTCATCGGTTAGAGGCAATGATGCTAAACTTGGGGAACTTCTTTTTTATTTCTGAGAGAAAAGGGATTCACATCCCTAAGTTTGAAGAACATGGGAATAGTACATCATACTTCTACATAGTTCAATTTCAGGTGATACCATAACCCCCTACTTTAGTCAAGTACTAAAATGTTCTCCTTATGGATACAATCGTACGTCAGACCTGCTTGTTTCGCCGATCTAGGTTAAACCACCACAAACTAACCCACCACCATTGATTTGACATCAAGAATGGTCCCCATAGTCAAAGGCCTAATGAAATCATCATGAAATCCTCTATCTCCATGGTTTCATAAGATTGTGAGTCTCCCAGTGAATATTACACTTTCACCCAGGCAGGCACCAGTGTTCCCCCGGAATTAGTCAGTTTGGATGAACCATCTCTTCTAAGTGATTCCCCTTCCTTATATAATGAAGAAGATCTGGTGGACGCTCCTCTTGTGTTTGAGGAAGGCGTCTCCACTTCCATCGATAAGTTTGTTCGGGTGAACCTTGGTACCGAGTTAGATCCAAGGCCAACATTGATCAGTGCAGCCATTCCTGGAGAGGAACAATAGTAGTATGTGGATTTCATAAGGCAGCACCATGATGTGTTTTCCTAGAGCTATGATGAGATGTTGGGAATGGACCCTCAGGTCTCTATCCACCATCTTGGTCTCCCAGTAAACCATCGTGGGTTCAAGCAGCCTCTCAGAAAAATGCACCCATCTCACAGTGCCATGGTTGAGGCTGAATTCGACAAGCTTATCAAAGTCATCTTCATTAATGAAGTTCAGTACCCCAAGTGGCTAGCCAAATTTATCCTAGTTAGGAAAAATAATGGTTAGATCAGTGTCTATATCAACTTCCAGAATCTCAACCACCACTATCCAAGGATGATTTTCCCCTTCCAGTGATGGAGTTGTTAATTAACACCATGGATGGGTTTCATGCTCTATTCTTCATGGATGGATATTTTGGGTATAATTAGATCTAGATGGCCCCTAAAGATAAGGATTCTACCACCTTCATAGCACTTTAAGGTACTTTATTTTACCAGGTTATGTGTTTTAGTTTGAAAAATGCAGGGGCTACTTATCAATGATCCATACACTGCATCTTCAAACCAATCCTTGGGATGCTAGTGGAATTATACATGGATGATTTGGTGGTGAAGTGTCACCAACATCAGTACCATCTCAGAGATCTTGATAAAAAAAATTTCTTCCTCTATTCCTGACATCTGAAGATGAACCCCTTGAAATGTTCTTTTGGGGTTACCTGTGTGAAGTTCCTTGGTTTCATTTTTAGATATAGAGGCATAAAGATTGACCTAAAGAGGATCAAGTCCATCAGCCTGATGCCTCCTCTGAGAAACCTCTCAGAGCTCCAAGTCCTCAAAGGCCACTTTTTCTACACACGTTGATTCATCACAGAAATTTATCCAGCAAGTCTAAGGCCTTTTCTAGGACTATGAAGAAATACATTGTCTACCAATGGGATGAAGAGTGTCAGACCGTGTTTGAAGAGATAAAACAATATCTAATGCAACCTATGGTTATAATGCCACCCATCTCAAGGAATCCATTGGTCCTTTATGTGACTACATTTCAATGATCTCTCAATGCCTTGCTTTTCCATAATAACAACGATGGGATAGTGAAAATTTTATACTATCTCAGTCGCATGATCCTTGACATGGATTATCAAGAAGAGATGCCTTGTGTTGGTTTTCACAGTGTAGAAGTTGCAGAATTACCTATAGCATCATGAGATGCAGCTATTATACCATGTGGATCTTTTAAATTATATCTTGAACAATCTGATATTGATAGGAAGACTAGCGCACTCGGTAGTGATTCTTCAGTAGTCTGACATATGGTTTGTTTCGTAATAGGATATCAAGGGTCAAGCAATAGTAGACTTCCTTTTCACCCATCAATCCCCTGAAGAAGTGCCTCTGGATGTTTATTTCCTAGATGAGGCCATCCTATCAGTGGACCAATTTGTTCCATGCTGGAAGATGCATTTTGATGGTGCCTCCTGGAGTCCAACTGGTAGAAGGCTTAGTGATCCCAAGATCAACAGATTAGGTTTAGGATTCGCCTTCATCACCCCAGTGTAGGCTATCCTTACCTACTCATTCTTTATATTAGAAGGATGCACCAGTAATGAGGAAGATTATCAGGCTATCAAAACTAGTCTTGAGTTGTCTCTCGAGATTGATGTTTCCCACCACATAAAGTGAGATTCCGAGTTAGTCATCAAGAAGATCAATAGTGATTACATCATCAGGAAGATAGAGATTATTCCCTTTCTATATCATTCTCTCCATATTATATCCTACTTCCCTTCTCATCCATTGGTGACTCATGTTCCCTAATTATAGAATGGATAAGTCGATTCCCTAGTCTGTCTAGCTTCTTCTCTTATAGAACCTGACCAGGATGATCTGTTCATTCATGTGGAACATCGAAGATTCATATATCCTATCATTTTGGATGATGATGATGATTGGTAGGTAAACTACCTAAACATAAGTGCTTCCACATCCGGACCTATAGATCCCCCCACAGCTGAAGAAGTTTCCAATTGGAAAACCCCTTTTTTCTAGTTACTTCTGCACAATGTTCTTCTGCCGAATAGAGCTGAACATGAGAAAATCTATTGGCATGCAATGCAGTTCACCCTCCAGAGTAGGCCCAACCTCAAGTAGACTCTCTACAGATGTGGTTTAGATGGAATTATAATATTTTTTGTTCAAGGAGAGGAGATTCCCCATGTTATGTAGGAAGTTCATGTCAGGTACTGTGGTACTCACCAGACAGGGTTGAATCTCTCCCACCATATTCTAAGTTTGGGATAATTTTATCCCACCATGGTCTATAACTATATCGAGTTTACCAAGAGGTTTCATGCGTGTCATATCCATGCCAACTTTGTGCATCGATCTCTAGATCCCCTCCATACTACTAAGTATTATTGGCCCTTTGTAGTCTGGGGACTCGATGTTGTGGGACTGTATCCACCAGCAACAACTCACTAGTGCAGGTTTAGTATGATCATGATGGATTTCTTATATAAATTGGAATAATTGATCCATATAAAGGAATTAAAGGCCCGATTGGTAGTTGAATTTGTGAGCTATAATATCATCCATCGATTTGGAGTCCCTCCCGCTATTCTCACCGACAATGGCACCAACTTCTGAGCAACTGAGCTGAAGAAGTTGTACGCCAAGTATAGTATTTGGTCCAACCATACTTCTAGCTACTATGAACAGGTGAATGGATAGATAAAGGTGTTAAATAAACCCTCTCTAATATCCTAGAGAAGATGATGGTCTAGAATAAGAAAAATTGGTCAGACAATCTCCCCAATGCCCTCTGGGATTATCGGATGATGACTCGGAATTCCAACTAGGTGAATTTTTATTCCCTATTGTACAGAACAGAATAAATCCTTCCCATCAAGGTTCTGCTACCTCCACTCCAAACAGATTTCTATGATCATGAGATGTTAGACACGATAACTGAAGTCCGTCTAGTAGAATTGGAATCCCTTGATGATAATAGGCTCTGGGCCTTGTATAATCTAGAGAGGCACCAGAAAAAGATAGCCAAAGCATTCAATGAGAAGGTTATACTTTACACCTTCCTCTATGATAATATAGTATTGGTTCTATGAATGATAATGATACCTATAAGGAAGCCACTGAATTTGGAACCCAATTGGGAAGGACCGTACATCATTCATAAGAGCTATCCTAACGGTGAATACTCGTTGTTCACCATGGATGGGGGGTGTGTCACTCCTCCTACCAATTCCAAGTTCCTAAATCAGTACTTCGCATAAGTTTCTAGGCAATATGAACTTAAACTATGTGCAACTTCCTAGACACACAATGTTAAATTGGTCACCTGAGTCCAAACATCATAAATTTAAACTATGTATGGGTTTTTCCTTGGGGATGTGTCATGCAAAGTGGGACTCCTTTGGCCCTTACTCATGTCAGTTTGTTCCTACTACACTAAACATGTCCCCTTTCTTAGATACTCCATCTCTTATAGTCTGATTTGTATGACTTTAAACTACATATCCTCAGTCTAAGCATCATGACTTTAAACTGTGTGTGATTTCTTCTTAGGAATGTGTTGTGTGGTGTTGGGAACTCTTCTCCCTTATCCACATTGGTTATTTCATGATGTCATACCACATATTTACTCCTTATAAGCCTTATCTTTTGGTCTAAACTCTATGACCTTAAACTAAGATCCCCTATAGTCCAAGTTTCATGACTTTAAACTGCGTAACAACCAATGTCCTAGTCGCATGATGATAAACTGCATAAAAATAATCATCCTAGCCATACGATGATAAACTAAACAGTTCCATAATGTTATCTCTTGAGAGGAAATTTCCCCTAGCATTGGTCACCAACCATTCCATCTTCAATAACTACATACAACTTAGTTCTTGTCCATGTGGGATACGTAGTGACACCTGGATTCTATATCCTGGTCCAGCCACTCCAAAGAAAATCCCCCCTCTCTGTGTATGGGTTAGACCTATGTGGAGAGATTTAATATTCAATAACTACATGTGGATTGATTTTCATCCACATTAGATACATATCGACACTCGTACATTTCATCTTCAGGACTATCTGCAGATCCATCAAACCTTTTGTCCCTTTGGCCTCAGCATGGTCTACTTTACAAGACTGTAAACTATATATGGGACTTTCTCCGGGATGTGTTGTGTGATTTTGGTCCTTATTGGTCCTCATTCACATTAGGTCTATTAGGAAGTCATGCAAAACACACCCATTTGAGATATCCTCCTTGTTGGTCCAAACTCTATGGCCTTAAACTAAGGGTCGACGTTCTCAGTGCATGGCGTTAAACTGCAACCATACCCTTAACAAGTTTAGGATGCCCCATGATAATCTTGGGATTCCTCATTTCCCTCACCATAGAGGATTTACCCTACCAGTGTCGGCCTTCTTCCATATTATGTTCAAGAACTACATGTGTCTTGATTCTCATCCTCTTGTGATATGTAGTGACACCTAAACATTTTATCTTTGGGTCTAGTCGTAAACTTCTTCAAACCTTTTTTCAGTCCAAGATCTATGGACCTAAACTGTATGAAAGCATGGTCTAAGTTCTATGATCTTAAATTAAGATCTTATTGTCCATTAAACATGACTTTAAACTATCTTTCATGGTCCACACAATATGAGATTAAACTATTCACAAATCCTAGGTTTGATTCCCACTCCCTGATACTCCTTTTACACACTTAGAGTCTACAAGTTTGGATTTCCATCACCTTTCACATCCATATGGACCCTCGATGGTGATAGTGCCATTCCATTTTTGGCTCACCTCTCATTTTAGTCCAACGCCCTAATGGATTTTCGATAACAAATAGAGGATAATGTGTTTTGAACTTAGTCAATAGTTGATCTTGAATTTTCTCTTCTCACTCTTGATTGGTATGGTTATGGTCCTTGTGTTTCAAATATGTCCAATGGTTGGACCTTACTTACCAGTAACCCCTTAATCTAGACCATGAAAGTCTCAACTTACCTCTTTTCCATGTCCTTGTATCATGGTGGGATTCTACCCTTGGTATTACCTCTTATGTTTGCTCCTACATGTCAGGTTAACCCCTTGTGCCATTCCTTTCTTCCCACACTGAGAATAACTCATTTGGTCTTAGTAATTCTGGTCAGGTGGATACCGATGTGTTCAAGATGCACATGATCCCTTCATGGTCCAAACTCTATGACCTTAAATTGAGAGCCTCACTAGGAGAATGTGATATGGAATTAGGCTTCTTTTGGCCTCATTCACGTCGGGTTTGTCCTTTGCCACATCACATATTCCTATTTACCGTATATTCCCCAATACTTGTGTGGTGTGTAAGCCTCCTTTGGCTCCTTCACATCAGGTTTATTTCCTCTGTAACACACAAATGTTCTAAGAATGGGAATTTCCATAGTCTGGGCAACATGACTCTAAACTGTTGGCCAGGGTCCATGCAGTATGACCTTAAACTATGTGCAATGTCCTAGTCACATTACATTAAACTATGGGACGCATCCTAATCACATGATGTTAAATTGTACCATGCATATTCTTCACTGTAAGATGTTAAACAGCATGTCCATCATCCTTATTGCATGATGTGAAACTTCAAGACACCCTGGGGCCTCACCTGAGAGGCCCTTCCCTGATGCTATCCACCTGTTACATTGTTCGTGTCTTCTGTTATTGCTCTAAATCTAAGACGATGCTCCCCTGGAAGATGGGTTTGATCTTTTTTTTAGACCAGTACACCTACACCACTGTACTCTAAGTCATGGTGGCATAATTTCAAGAGTGTTGGAAGCCATTAGAACATTCCATCACTCCAATCTCACACTTTTCATTCCCCTTATTCAAATACTCATCCTATTCCATGTCTTAAGGATCCTCCTAATGGAATTGTCCCATTCCACTTCGGCTTACCTACCATCCTAGGCCAACGTTCCCAAAGACTTTGGCCAACAATTCAAGATAGGTTTTGTGTTTTGAAGATGGTCAACATTCGAACCTCATTTGTTTGTCCCCATTTTAGGCTAAGTAATATGGATAATGTGTTTTGAACATGGTCAACAATTTTCCTATATCCCGACTTCGCTCCCATTGTGTTCCGAATTTTGGTTATTTTGATTCACACTTCCTATTCCCCTTTGTTTGGAAAGATTCCAATGCCTCTGGCATTATCCCGTTCACGCACTATACTACGTTGGGAAATGCAAGTTGGATGATCTGAGATCCCTATTCTCCATCCACAGCCCCTCCTATCCCAAACACTTCAGGTGGTCAGTCAACAATAGCAGACCCTGAGTAATTGATGGTTATACAACACTCATACAATGTGAACAATCGCATGTTCATCCCTTGTTTCTCACACCAGGCATGACCCTCATGAACTTAGGTATTGGTCGTTAGTTGTCTCAAAAATATGATTGAAGTTTGATAATTAAAGAATGAAAATTAATGTTTCCATGCATACAAAGTTCCAAAGGTAATCAAATAGACATAGTAGGGGCCACCCACATACTAGAGCCTCTCATGAGTTTTGGTAGAATTTTCCCTATAGATCTACTTCATTGATTGAGCACATCAACTCTACCAGCCTCTAGTGTGTGGCCCCTAGGATTTTTTGCCTACTCCCAAGATCTAATTTCTTGTCATTGGCCACTAGATGAATCACATTAGCTCTTGTCTATGCCTAGAGCCACTCATCTTGAAGATGAGAAATATGAGTAGTCACCTACTTCATTTGGTTCTCATCATCCTCTAGTTGAGCCCCCAGCTTGCTGATGATTTCCGAATGAGTTATGAGGAAAGAAGTATGCTTGATTGATTAATACTTCGGGTGTTGAATCTCTCGGGTGACTTTTCAAAGTTTGTGCATGTTATCATACTTCTCTTGGTACTAAGAAACTTCCTAATGATATATCACCTCCCACATCTTTTCAGTAAGGAAATCACAAATTGGCGTATGAAAGCCTCGAGCATCCACCCCTCTGACACATAGGTTATGCATCTAGTAGTAAAGTGACACCATCCAAACCACCAGTTACAGTTCAGGGATCTAGTTAATGAAGTGCAGAATGCATCTCCATGCCATGTGACAAATGATGCAATTTTCTTTGTCCATGTTAGGATCAGAATTGTCTAGATCCTTGGGATTAGAGAGACCATACTCTGAGAAAGTAGCAGGAAGTATAACTTTAGTGTATTCCTCAAGTATTCTCTATGAAGGACTGGGCTCCATATCATGGGGTGTCCATTCTCACTTGATTCTTCTTCAGCAGCCTCAAGTTCCATCCCACCAGTAGTATCACTTGCAGCCATAGCTTCTTGTTCATCTGGGATCACCAAGGTCAGATTGGTTTGAACGACAGGATCCTCATTAAAGGGTACGGCCATCAGAAGTGATCTCGTATATTCCCTAGCTTTATTTGGTCACTGGGTTTTCAGTCTCATGAGCACTGCATGGAACAAATCACTACAGTCAATTATCTTAGCTGATGACAGGTATGACTTTGTGAAATCAAAGAATTACAGGATCTGAACACCACTAGGTTGGTATCTTGAGTAGTCATAGGGACGTCCACCATAGGATAGACCTCACCACTTGGTATTTCAATGATTGGAAGTGGACCTCCTTGCTTTGATTGAGCGGGAGATTCATAATACAGGTACACATTGATGATAAGGCTCTGTGGAAACCTGATTATGATTGGATGGTTTAATATTTTCTCTCACCTAGAGGAGGAGGGATTTTGATGATGATTTGTCTCATATGTTCCACTTCAACAAGTTACACCATAGGGATACCAGTATGTGGCACCCCATAGATGACATGAAGAACTTGGGGTTCTAATCTTGCCACCCTGACCCCCTTGGTTGGCCCACCACTAGACGCCTCAGCCATGGCTGACTCACCACCCACCTCAGTCTCGGATGTCGACTCTGGTGTATTCTTCTCTACGCCCGTTGGCACTTCTTTCTCCCCCACAGTTCTAGTCTTCTGACCATCGCTGAGTTGCTTCTATTCAAGATAGGTTTCGGTTAGTGGGCCTACATAGTGAAAGGCAATGATCAGATGAAGATGTAAGTAAAGTCTTACTAAAAGGTACTCAGCAAAATCTTCTTTAGAGTCCGGTATCTCACCACTCTCCTAAGGTATCCCTTGACGATTATTTGTTACCTCGGACCCCTCATCACCAGATCATTATTCTTATTATTATTATTATTCTTCTTCTTTTTCTTCTTCTGCAACTTATTATTCTTATTCATTGTCATCCTCAGGTGGTGTCTACTCCCAATCTGACTCTTGTCCAATCATCACCTTCACCAAAGTGGTAGTTATCACATAATTCCCCCTCTGGCATGCGTATATATCCATGGTTGTTAGGTACGCATGACTCCGATGAAATCTCACCCTGTATTCCACCTAAAAGTGCTCAGCTTCCAGTAATCAGACCCCATCGTGCTTCATCCTCTGCCACAGGTCTTCAGGTGATAGCTATTGTCGTAATGTTCTCCAAGAAAACCAAAGATCCAGGAAAATGGCTTCAATAACTAGTTTCCAAAGATACCTTATCTTCTTTCCATGATATTCTTTGTCTAGCCCTCAAGGATGCTTTTAGGACCACCCCTCTTTAATAGAAGAATGTGTGGTTTTACCCTATGATTTCCCCACTGATGTGGTTGTAGATCATACCGCCCTAGTTGCCTGGATTGCCTCTTAGGTGGTATCCTACCTATCTTCCCTTCGCTCTGGCTCTATGCTCACTGGTTCAATCATCATAATGTTTCTTCGCAATATTTCCTCTGGATATACCTCCACCTAGTTTTTGGCATGTTCTATTGATAGTCTGACATCGATGTCCGTAGGCGGCAGCATAATAGTTTCACCAAATCCAGCAGTCATCATCATGGACCATAAATGGAAGAGGATATAGAGGTGACTCTCTTCACAAACCTCCATATACAATTTATTCACCACCAGTTGAAGGCATCTGAACTACTTGGAAAAGTGGGATGGCACATATGGTTCACATAGGACCTTTCCATCGATCCAGGCCACTAACACACCACTCCTGAAACTCTATAAGTACTCTCTCTGATCCCATGAACCTCACAGGTTATCCACCATCTGAATGACTGGAGTGTGGAAGGGTTGTAAATTGAAATTTTTGTGGTTTCCGATATGGAGTATGACTGCTTCATTGTGGAGGGTTAGTGGTTTAACCCTTGTAATGTTTGGTAGGTATGACTGTAAACCAGTTCCTAGAGGGCGGATAGAATTTGGGAATTCTTATCCACCAAGATGAGCTACAATCTAGCCATGTAGGATTTGGAATGGCCCACAGATTCTCTTGGGCATGCTTCCCCTTGAAATGTATCCCAAAATACTGTAGAGCCTTTCCAAAATAGGCACTCCCAGTTTGAACCTGTTGCAATCTTCCAGGATCCCCACCATCACCAAAGTCCTCAGGCATATCCCCATCCTTGTGTCCCTCACCAGCAATAGCCACCCACTCAAGAAAGCAGCAAGAAATAAATCATAGCAGGTCGGCAAGTCCCAGCTCTCATCGATGTATTACCCACACCTATGATATTCTCCTACCTATAGGATCACCCAATATAATCCTGCATTTCCCCTTTGTGATGCGTTCGGACACTACTTCTCTCATCCCGACATCCTTACCCTCAAATCTTTCTTAAGGAATAGGTTAAACCATGCCTAAAACAGCATGTCCTTTAAAATGTATTTTATCTTTAGATTATCCTTCACCACCTCCAAGAGATGTCATGTTAGGATTAGGGTCCACCTAGGTATTCTCTGATAGGAGGAACTCGTCATATTATAATCCCTCCATAGGAATGCCTTCTATGTAATGAATGTACCATAAGCTGATGTCGACCTCCCCATAATGGAGGTGGAACGTATTTGTGTCTGGATACCATTAGCTAAGTAGCTCCAGCACCATTTCTTGTTGACAATAGATGTATAACTACAACGTACGATACGACTTCATATAGCCTGATGTTTTGAAGATCTTATCCAAACTCCTCACATGCATAGCATACCCAGTACACCCATTCTCATTCACTTTTGAAGCTACCCCTGGACCTTAGGTCCCGTTCCTTATTCCATCCCACATCGTCATTCCTCGTGCTACTTTGGAAGGTACTAGAATAGTGGGTGGGTACTCCACTGCCTCCAGATCATCTCCTCTAATCATCCTGGTCTTTACGTTCAAGGCATAGATGGCCATTTTTTCAATGATCTCTGGTGGAGTGGCCATGGACATTGATGTTTTATCATTGGAGGTTGTTTTCATGAGTGAACCATGATCACGGTGAATTGGTTTCAAAACCCAGGATGGATACTTCATTTGGTATGCCAAAGTTCCATAGAGGGAGGTTTTCACTTAGTAGATAATCCTTCTATAGTTGTTTCAACATGCCCAAGATCATCTGATTGTCTGATACGACCCTCCTTGAATGAATTATTTGAGGGTTCTTGGTCATCTATGCTCTTCACGAAGAAATGGTGGCTTCCATCTCAGCAGCATTCTTTTGACTGGCCATATTGGTTGAGTTTGGGAATCTGAAGGCTGATATGCGTAAGGCTAAGGGGTTAGCGCGCAAAAGGCAACTTCGTGCACAAGATCGGACGAAGATCGCATAAAATGTCGAAATTCTAGAAAAGTCTATAGCGCAGAAAATTTCAACAATTGTGTATAAGAAAGAAACTGAGATTCGGTGTTTCACGTAGAAAGCTCAGACTTACGTGTACGAGATCATTTTCTTATCATTTTTAAATTTAAGGTATTGTACACAGGGTCCCCATGCTTATTTATAGGTGAAAACCGAGTTTTCTACATGCGTGCAAGGACACTTCCACAGCGATCTTTCTTTTTTGGGTTCACCTTCATGAATTCACCCTCCACCCCATTTTTGGTGTTTCCCTCAGAACCTGGCCTTCTGGTCCCCTATTAGCTCAGATTCTAAGGGGGGGATTTTTTGGCATTGAATTACACATAGGTCCATAACATCCATCTTTGGGTAAACTGAAGGAACCCTTCAACTCAACGGAACATTCCAAGAATCCTAAGGCAGATGCGCGCAAGTTTCAAAAGGTGTGCACAAGACGAAAATCAGTGCACAAGGCTCTTACACACCCAATGCGACATCAAATGGACCCTTTTCATGCACGCTTTCCATGGATTGAAGATAAATCTGTGTGGAATCCCTCTTCTACACCCAAAATCTTGTGCACTACCGCTCAAGCTTTTTTCTATATATTAAAGTGCACCCCAGCCCCCTAAACCCTTATTCAGGGTGATCCTCTAAAAGTTTAAGCATCACTCTACTATTTGTAAGACACCTCTTCCACAACAGCGCAAAATCCATGGAACCCTCAAGGTATAAGATTTTGTGCGACAGGTTCCCTGGGGGTCCCCCTTTGTGTGGGGCCATAGTGGGTTAACCCTCACCCATTTCTTTTCTACCTAAGTTAGGTGTGCACAAAAGACCCCTCTTGTATGCAACACTGGTCTTGGGTGCACCCTAATATTGATCTCAACTCTTCCTCTTGCACACAAATCTTCAATCTTGTAGGAACCTTATCTTTCATTCTCAATGGATTGCATTTACTTCAAAACACCATGTATGATCCCCTCTTACGCGCAACTCACTTCCTCCTTTGTGCAGCTTTCCATGATTTCATGTAGTGATTTCATGGTTCCTCATGATGTGCCCCATATTGCAGTTCCCTACCTCTTGATTTTAATTATAGGTACGCTAATTCCCCTTTCTTTTTAGTATAGGGATGATAATGTGGACCTCACGAGTGACCACTCCACCACACTATCGAAACCTGGAATTGTTGAAACCATACCCCTCCCAAGGGTTCATGAGCGATAGTTATGTAAGCCTAAGGGATGGGGATTGAGTCCCCCGTGTCTAAGCTACATGATGTAAAACTTCCTAGCACCACATGTCCTCAACACTTTATGTTAAAATGTGGCCTCTCCCTATTCAAAAAATGTAGGATGTCCTGTGTATGACTGACATGGAATGACATCCTCTTCACCCTTTTCATAAGGAATGATATCCTCCTAGGCATCCATAATGGAGTAATATTTTAGCCTTTCTTGCAAAAGGAATCACCTTTGCTCCTCCTTTCCCCCATGGCCACTGGATCAGAGAAGGGATGGGCGCCGGCAACCTCTCACTTTCCACCCTCTCAATCCTCCATCCCTCTCCCTTTGGTCTTTATCACCATGTGGGACTTGAGAAGTTTCCACATGTAATCCCCAACATAAATTTTATAGGATAATCTATGTATGACTAACATGGAATGAGATATTCCTCAAATGGAATGAGATCCTCCTTGTATAGAGTGACATCCTCCTCGTGCAACTTCCATGCTAAGACCCACTCCATCTCTCGTCGATGATTAATTCACGACATGAGCATCAAGTCTACTACTTCTCCTTGTTTCTCACACCAATAATGAATCATGTGGGATTAGAGGTTAGTAGTGACCATGACACCCATCCAATCCCCAAATGGGCATCCCACTTGGAGTAATCCTCAGTCTTCATCTCTTGATGGGTAGTTTCTATATGTAAGCCCCAGCACACATTTGATAGGATGATCCAAGTCTGACTGACATGGAATGAGATCTTCCTCACATGGAATGAGATCCTCTCCATATAGAGTGACATCCTCCTCGGTCAGCTTCCATGCATAAGCCCCACGCCATCTCTCGTCGATGCTTCTTTCACAACACGAGCGTAAGGTATACTACTTCCCCTTGTTTCTCACACCAAGTATGACTCACGTGGGTGTAGAGGTTAGTAGTGACCATAAAACCCATCCAATCCCCAAATGGGAATCCCTCCTGTAGTAATCCCCATTCTCCATCCCCTGATGGGTCGTTCCTATATGTAATCCCCAACATGTCCCACCAAAAAGAATCCCTCCTAGAGTAATCCCCAACCATGTCATGTCTCCATCCAGGCCTCTCCTATGCGTAAGCCCCAACCACATAATCCACTTCCATTGTTCCTCCTCCTTAGTTGTAATCCCCGATTCCCCTTTTAGAGCTATGTGGACTTTGATTCCTAACTAACTTGGATATGTAGGAAGCCTCTCCAAGTTTCAATCCAAACACTCCCAACAATCCATTCATTCCATCCACTCCACCCAACACTTCATCCACATCCACCCAAATATTACTCAGGCCACCACATCCCGATGAGATCATGCCATACACCTAATTCGTTCCTACACATAATCCCCAACCACATCATTGATTCTCTTAGAAACACCTGAGCATCTCCCATGTACAAGCCCCACACTATCCATCGAACTATGTGGGTTTTGATCCATGCCCTCTAAATAGGGTATGTAGGATGCCTCTATGAGGTTCAATCCTTACCAAAGGTAAACCTTGGTGCCCCTTTACAAGGGGTACGCCTCCCTGATCCACCTCTAGCGGTGTCTAGATCATCCTTCACGGTGTGACATCCTCCCTTTATGGGACACACCTCCCTGGGTCTATATTAAAGGGCATTCCAATCAACTCATTTGGTAAAACTTCTAGGTGCTCCCTCCTAGGGATGTTCCTCTTTGATATGCCTCTATGGTGCGTTATGATCAATCTCACTCCATCTCCACAAGACATTAAACTTGTGACCTATTACACTATTACCTCATGTTAAATATGGGATGCCTGAGGAAAAACTTAGAAGATATTCCTTTAGCATCAGATACCCTGTTATCGACATGGGATGCCTCAGCTTCCGCGCCCGAAATGCCTCCATGAGATTCCATCCTATGAGGAAGAATTCAGTTCACCAATGTTCTAGTGTCCATACATGCCAGTGATTCCCAACGTGACTACTCCCCTAACCGAAGGCTGCTACCCTATCGAGACCCCTTGGAATGTCCAGATAGAAGCAGCATAATTAACCAGCATCCACAAAGATATGGAACCGGGAATGAGTTTCATGAACATGTCTTAATCTATGAGGGAGACCCGAACTAGGAGATGAGTTCCAAGGATAAATCCATGGAAGTAGGAACCAACATCTCATCATCCTATTTTGATTAAGGAGTAGACATCGCCAAGAAAGGGATGAATGCTTCCCACATTTGGAAAGCAGGAATGCAGGGTATAATTCACATCAGCCAATAATAACATGAAAGGTGGAGTGCCCTGATGAAAGTGTTGAAAACATAAATAAAATATTATTTTGATAAATTATCATTAATGTCAATTTTGATACTATTCATTTAATTTGACTTCAAATATGTTAATACAAAGGGGTAATTAGAACCTAATGCTTTCACACCTCTCTAAAATTTCATATACATATATAAAATTTATTTAAAAAATTAAATCATTCTAATTATATCAAAATTAATATTTTTAAAATCATTTATTTTATTTTTTTTAATTAAATAAATATTGTATTAGTATTTCATGAGCATTTAAGGTATTTATATAACTTCTAAAAATTAAAAAATATATATATAATGAAACTCATTTCACTAAGATAAAAATAGACATTTAGGTTTGTTCATATCTTGATTTTTTTCTTATGTGAATACATAAATGCTATTAAATACAAAGAGAGTGACATTTTGTAACTATCTTTGATTTAAATAATATATAAGTCATTTTCTTGGACAAGTGTGCATTAAATAAATCAAATTAGAGACTAAGGTGATAAGGGTTGAATATTATTCACCCAAGATTTTTTTGGATAAGTTTAGGTCATGGTTATACACTTATATTTTTTTTAACCCTTATTTAACCACTTTAACTCGTACCGTGATAACATGGATTTTTACTCTTTGAGGGTTAATATAGTTAATATAAAATTAAAAAAGAACCATAAATGATCGTGGATCACATTTTCAACCTTATCCAAATTATTTGGATGAATATAGTATTTTTAGGAATTGTATATCATTTAATAAAATATTATTTACTATAAAATATTCAGAATGTCAATTTTAAGAACTATTCATTACTTTGAATTTAATAAAATTAATAAAACAAGATAACTTCAAACCAAATATTTTAATACATCTATAATATTTCAGAGTCATATATAAAATTTTTTTATGACATTAATTATATCAAATTATATTTATTTTAATATTTTTAATATCATTTATTTGATATTTACATTAATAAAATAATTGCTACAGCATCATTGTATAATTATTTAAGGCAATTATTTCTCCACTAAAAATTAAAAATAAAATACCATGATGTATAAAAATATTTTAGATTTCAATGGAATATTTATAGTCAAATATATATTCTATATAAGACCATTTTAAAAATGTTATAGTTATTAAAATTTTGAATGTGACATCTTTGACTTTTCTTTAAATAAAATATTATAAATATCATAACCTCATTTAAATGGTCATAAATGCTCATATAACAGAACCTTAATTGATTATTGACAAAATTAAATCATCCAATAAAATTTGGTCAAGTTTTAGGGTCATTTTACAGTCCTTATCATTCTATTTTTAACCTATATTATCTAATTTACTCTTTACTATGGTAACAAAAATTTCCAAAGTTACTATTCATATTGGCTAAAAATAAAAGGGAACTATTTAATAAATTTGAAACTTATGAATCCAAATATGGAATCCATTTTTAGAAATTTAAAATACATAAGTGGGAGAATTTAATTTAGAATTAAATCGTTAAAACGCAACAAAAAACAATTTTTCAGACAAAAATGCTCTATTAAATATAAAAATGGTTTTATACCAAATCCAGCCATGAAATTGGTTCTAATTAACTTAATTGAATTATTAATAATATAATATAACTAATTTTACTTTGAAACAAACATAAAATATAACTTTTTAATAGTTGAAATAAAAATATAGTTTTTAATAAAAATCGGTATTTTTTCACTATTCACTGGAAAATAAATATTTTCTGAAAAATACCAAAAATTTACCCAAAGATAATTTTTACATTAAAATTTTAAAAATTAGGTTTAAGTAAAAGTGTCAAAATTTAGTTTTAAAACAAGTGCATCATTAAATGGCGAAAAATTAACCTTTAGGAAAATATAGCTTTTTATTCACAAAATTGAATTTGTTCTTATCTTATACCTATCAAATATATTGGATGAATGTGAAAAAAATTGATTGAATATATAATATATAAATTTCATAATGTGGTTAATACTATTCATTCCCTCCAATTTAACAATTGTGTTATAAAAATCACATGATAATATCTCGTTATTAGTTTAAGATGGGTGTTGCATGCAACGTAAGTTATCAAAGAGATTAAATTTAATAGAGACATGCCATAAAATATTGGAGTTTTACACAATTACTGATCACTAAATTCCTTTTCAGTCAAATGAACTATCACTGTAACTCCTATTGTTAAACATTCCATTACATAACAAATGATGACACCACAATCCAATGTAGTGTCTCCTTACTGCGGTGTATTTTCAATTTTCATATTCCATTTACATTGATTCACATTTTATTTAATATTACAGCTAAAAAAATATTCCAAATATTATTTTTGTAAAAATAATCAATGATCAGACCATATTTCAATGTATTGAAAATTTTGTTGAATAATATATAACTTCTTACCACACTGACTACATCTTTAATAAACGGGTCGCTAAATATTGTTCCTTAAATAGGTTGCATGGAGTTATAATATATAAACACCCTTTTTTCATATCTCTGACTAAAAAATTACAATGGATATTCTTTGAGTTTATTGGATAGAATAAAAATGTAGATCTCCTCATGCTGAAAACTACTTCCCGGTTCATAAATCTTTCCTTTAATTTCTCATTTACTAAATACAGAACTCCCTAGAAGCCAATAAAAAAAAGAAAATATAATAATATAGTCGTTGTTAACTTTAAACATACACTGAAGTGATAGAAATCATGAAAAAATATGGTCATTCAGTATGTCAAAAATGAACTTTAGTCTTACTGTAAAGGTGATGGGTATAAAGGAACAGATTTCCATTTCGGTAATTCCAGCCATAATGCATAGTCGACATATTTCTTCAATTATCACTATTCATGAATCTATGACCTATTTCCACAAATAGAACTCAATAAAAGATAAAAAATAGCACTGGTTAAGTAAATTGATATAACACATACCGTATTAGGCATGCACTTCTTGTTTAACAAATCAATAATGTTCTTCATATTGATCTGATATGATTTTTCAGTAGATTCCCAAACTACACTACTATTTTCATGGAAGTTCATTTTTATTTTTAGTACAGAGTAAAATGTATTAGAAGAAATTCTATTTTCATAAATTCAGTAACATTACCTCTCCCCGTCAGCATCAAGCAGCATTTTCTTCATCCTTGTATCATGTTTCATCACTATAGTCTGCTGCTTCACCCACCTAGGAAGTAACTGGGATAGATTTTGGGGAATTGTAGGTCTCTTATTTATAGTAACATATATATATATATATAATTAAATTAATGATTTGGTTTCTTTTCCCTACTCTTCATGCCTCTATTCAATGATGTTTGTTTGTTTGAGGCAGAAGCAGTTGCATTGGACTGCTCAAGACCTTTTGCTTCTTCTATACTTAATTCTTTTTTGACATATTCCTATCCCTCACTTACCTCTATACTACTAGTTTCCCTCATATCATCTCCATGAATTTCATGTGTGTTTCCCTTAATATTAGTGGATGAAGTTATATTTTTTTCTTTTTTAATTTCTTGAATCCTAATATCCTCTAAAGCATTACCTTTCTCCTCATCAAAAACTATTTATCATCGTCATCATGTAAAATTTATTAAGGAAAAAAGGAAATATAAAAGTCATGGGAAGCCATAGCAAGATAAAGAAAGAGGAAACTATGGAGGCCTGAAGTAGTGGAGGCCAAGAGCATATCCCCTAATCAGGTTAACCCCCTCAGGTTTCAAGCTGTGCACATTGTGAAATCAAATGGGATCTGAACCAATGACATCAAGAGAAGCAAGGTGGTTTGCAACTTTATTTCCCTCATGCCATGTGTGGATGACTTTAATGTTGTTGTTGAGACTGTCCCAGTACTTTCTGATAATGTAGTGAATTGACCAGGGAATGGAACCAATTCCATGCAAGGAGTTGTGAAGAATCTTTGAGTCGGTTACTAACTCAGATAAGATGATCCCCCTCTGTTGGCATAGGTTTAAGCCTGAATGTGGTACCATAGCCTCCACTTGTAGTTAGGTTCCATGCCCCAAGTGAGATGAAAAGGCCATGAATACTAAGCCATTGAAGTCTCAGACAACCCCTCCTCCGCACAAGACCCCCATAAGGTAGGACCCATTAGAATTGAGTTTAAGACCCCTGGAGGGAGGGTTCCAGTGGACCCAATTTCTTCTGATGATGTTGCTACCAGGTTGATCAACTTAAGAATCCACTTGATTCCTTTGGAAAGAGGGGGCCTCACGCCAGTTGATGGTGAGACTAACCATGTCGAGAAGTAGGTTCTTTGTTTTTAAAATGATGGATATACCTGAGGATTGGACCCCTTCGTGCCTAGCCTTGTTCCTAGCCTTCCATATACACCAGCACCCTGCATGCAGAATAATGGTACGAGCTAGCTTCTCAGGACCCTTATCTCCCGAGATATGGAACCACTGATCCAAGAACAAGCGGTCGGCCAAGTTATAAACAAAGAGGATAGTGAACTCACCAAAATATCTCCATACAGCACTTGCCCAGCCCCCTTCAAAGAAGAGGTGACCTGAACTTTCCTCCATGTGGTTATTACAGCATGGGCATCTGGAAACTGTCGGTATGCCACAACACTTGATGTTATCATCTATGGGGATTGCCCTATTTTTGATCCTCCATGTGAGGAAATTGTATTTTGTGGGAGTGTCTTTAGGCCATAGAGCTTCATTCCAGTTATCTGCATGATCTTGCACATTCAAAGTATGCCGGAAGTCCCTAGTGGTGAAGGCCCTGAGGAAGAAGGGGTGAAGACGCATCTATCAGGATCCGAGTTTAGTTCAATGAGGTTGAAGATGTCATGTTCATCCTCATTCAAAACCACCTTGATGAGGGCCATATGTGAACTATCCTCCCTAAAGGAAATGGAGGTGGTCGAGCAACCTGGGAAGCCAATGGTATCCTCAGTACAATTATGATGCCAAAAGGAGATATCTCCCTTTCCCACAATCCATCGAGTGTGTGGTTGAAGATCAGTGGTGAGAAGGGAAATCACAGACCATAACGGTGAATCTTGGCCTTCCACCACAAACGGATTACCAGGATGGGAGTTGTGCATGATCATACCCCACAATGTACATTGCTCCAAGACATCACATGCCAGTTTAGCATGCATGTAGAGCAGTGTGTCTTTGAGGCTGCAGAAGTTGATACCACCTTCCCTAGCAGGTCTCCCCACCCTACTCCATGAATCCCAGTGCCACTTCCCTACAGACCAAGGGTCCCAGATGAAGCCAGCTAGAATCTTATCATTATTGTTGATGACACCTTTCGGGACTTTGAATGGTGATAGATTGTGGATAGGGGGTTTAGGTAGTGATTCTTCCAATTGAGAATCTGGTCTGCTATCTTGGTGGAGAGGAAGTCGAAGTCCTAGATACAGAGTCTGTTAGGAGAGATAGGGGCCCCAAGGTAGTCCATTGAGAAGTCCCCTCTTTACATTTCGATACTGAGTTAGATCGTGAAAACATGGATAGATGAACATCTATTAGAGATGTAAAAGTTTCTCTTGGCCTTATTGATCACCTAGACACTCCATTTACAGTACTCCTCCAACACCTTAACAATACCCTTAATCGATCTTTTGTTAGCATTCAGGAAAATGAAAGTGTCGTTTGCAAACATTAGGTGGGAGATGGAGGGAGATCTCATTCTCCTACGATAGAGCAGAGTCTCACCATTGTTGATGCTTCTATGAATGAGGTGGCTAAGGACGTCCTGAGATAGGATGAAGATGCTAGGAGATATTGGATCACCTTGCCTTAGGTCGCAGGAGGCCTTAAAGACACCATAAGACCTCTACATGAAAGTCGCTGCCAGCCACGATGAGCTGAAACATCTGAAAATAAGATCAATATTCCAAGAGGAAAGACCTATATTTGTCATCACTTTTTTGATGAAACTCCACTCAACTCGGTCATAGGCTTCGTTCATGTCTACCTTTATGGCCACATTGGTACCATGGGTTTTGAAATTAATGTCTCAGATCGTCTATTGTTCCAGTGCAATGGCACCTTGGATCGAGCAGCCCTTCACAAACTTGTGCTGCTCCAAGGAGACCCATTGAGGGATATGGAAGGAAAACTTGGAGTTGATGATGTTATCCAAGATTTTATATGGGAAGTTACACATGCTCACCAGTCTATATTGCATGATGGAGGTGTGGTTCCTAGTTTTGGGGAGGAGCACAATGGTAGTGGCACAAGCGACCCGTGGTAAGCTACCTCCCCAGAAGAAGTCTTGGATATCCAACACTGCATCATCTTTAACCACATCCCAATAGGACCTATAGAAAGATCCCGGGAAGCCATCCAGTCCCGGGGCACTATCCGGATTAAGACCCAACATGGCCTCATGGATCTCCTTTTCATCTGGGATAGAACCCAATCCTTTGTTGTCCTAGTCAGAGAACTTGTTAGGAATCACATCAAATGTCCATGTGTCCCTCCCCATATATCCATCAGGCGTGCATTGATTTGGACCAGAGAGGAGATCCTTGAAGAATGAATGAGATAAGCCTCCCACGATATCTTTATCGTCAGTATAAGACCCATCCTTGAGTAGGATATTGGGCTTAACCAACCTCTTCCTTACTTTGATACAAGTGTGGAAAAATGCAGTAGTTCTATCTCCTTCATGGAGCCATATAATTCTAGATTTCTCCCTTGTTAAACGTTCCTGTTTGAGAAGCATGTCTTCCAAGTAATTTTTCTTGTTGGTAAGATCCTCAAAAATGTGGTTGTCCCAGACCTCCTCCAAGCTATTCTTGAGGCGCTCAACATCTTGCATAGTGGCATCAATGATACTGTCAATGTGGGGGATCGTTTTCACCCACTCCAGGAGTCTGAACTTGAGACGTCTCAGTTTTTTGTGTAAGGCTACCCACATATTCCCCTGAGTGGGTTCTCTCCAGAGGTCTTTAACTAGGTCCTGATACCCCAGTGTGTTGGCCCATTGGTGGTAGAATCGAAATGTTTCATTAGGGACTTGACCGGAATTCGGGGAAACCAAGAGTGGAGAGTGGTCAGATAATCCTCAAACCAAATGGATAAATTTTTAATTAGAGAACATAGATATGGATTGCATATTGACCGGGAAGCGGTCCAAGCGACTCCACGAATGATTATTGCCTCTTTAGTTGTTGCACCAGGTGAATCGGTCACCTGAGAAGCTGAGATCGGAGAGATCTTTCCTGGCCATGAATTGGAAAAAATGAATAATGGCCTTCTTATTAAAATTACCTCTTACTTTCTTATCCTCCAAGTCAGAAATGATGTGGAAGTCCCCCCTGACGATCCAAGGAAGGTTTCCATGATCAAAGGCTTTGAGGTATCCCCATAGAGTTTCCCTCTGATGGGGATCACATCTCCTGTAGATAAAGGACATGAAGAAGGTAGCATCACCTTGGGTAACCTTGGTGGTGATGTATTGGTCTCCGACCTGAATCGGTTTGATAGAGTAGTTCCTATGCCAAAAGATCCAGATATTCTGGTTGATGGGATCAGAGTACATAGAGCTATGCAGATGGATTTTCCTAGAAAATTCACTAATTATGGTGGGGTTTTGCTTGTGCTCGATAATGGTGACTATTGCGGCCTTGTGTTTACTAACTGTAGTAGTGAGAAAATCTACCTTGACCTGAGCACCGAGATCGCGGACATTCCATATGATTATAGGAATCATTTATCGAATAGGGTTCTAGCACTGGCTCCAGAACTTATAGCCTTCTTGAAGTGGGTGGATGATAGATCCTTTAGGTTCTTAGATCTTGATCGCATGCACACACCAGCTCTTGTGGGCGGCCACGAAGAAGGGGAAGTGGAGGACTCCTAGGAGAAAAGAGTGAGCTAGTTCTGATCATTGGAGGGGGGCATGAAGGCCCACTCTTGAACTTTGGTACTTTGTATAGGAGAGCCCTCCTTGGATGTCAGGAGAGGTCCAAGGGCTGGAGGATCAGGAATCCCTCCGTAGGGATCCCACAGGAGGGTAAGGGTCTTTGTTCCATCTATGCCTGAACCCTCGGGAGAGCTGCAAGCTGGATCAGAGGTAGAAGGAGGCAAGGCAGGGATGCCAGATAGACTAGGAAATAAAATTTTCGAACACTCCACCAGGAAAAAACCCTATGGAATCAGAAAGAAGAGAAGAGGAGGAAGAACAGTGCCCCTTGGTAGGAGGGAAGGCAGCCTGGCGATAAGGGAATCCAGTCCATACTAGCCTTCGAACCACCTTTGGTCGATGGGACTAAGGATAGCTCAGGATCTGACACTGGGAGGCCAGGGGACTCCACTGGACCACTATCAGATCACTTGGACACTGGTAGAGAAGCTGCAGGGGGAAGGCCAAGGATGAGTCCCTGACCCTGGGACCAGTAACATTGGGGGAAGGGTGTGAATATCCTTGACCACATCTTCTGCAGACCTGAATAGAGTGACCCTGCAAAGCACAATGGGAGAAAAACCTCAGGAAGATGAGGTAAGAGATGTCTTGGTTCCAGCAGAAGACGTCCTACACCCAAAGCAAGATCTTGTCCAGAAAGGGGTGGGAAAGGTCCATCTCCACACAGATGTGGGCCACAGATGTATCTGTGCAGGACCTAGTCCTGTCATCGGAGAAAATAAAGCCGCCTAGAAAATCTCTAATCGCCTTGAGGAAGACGCTATTCTAGAAAGGGAGGGGGAGCCCGGGGAGGCTAATCCAAACCGCTATGAGGGGGCTTTCCTTGCCCCTATGGATGTCAAGGACCACCGAGACAAGTTGAAGCTCCACCAGCTAAAGGAGAGGCTATTACCCTCTCTCGATGCCTTCGGAGGAGACAAGCAGACTTCTGGGAATCAGGAACGAGGAGCACAAAGTGAACCGCATAGAGCATCCCTGAAGGAGCCGGACCACAGGGCTGTGAGGGTGGGGGGAAAGAAGGAACCAAAGGATCCCCAGGGATGTTGGAAGCTAGGGCTGAACCAGGGACATAGGAAGGTGAAGCTGGGAGGGCCTCCAAAGACCAGGACGACCTAGGGAAGTAACTGAAGGGGACCGCCGAAGCCGGATGTATGAAGGAGTAGGAGACGAAGCCAGGGACAAAGGGAGGTGAGACGGAGGGGACGGTCGATGTCCAGGCGGCCGAGAGCGTAATGGGAAGAAAATTTGAAATGCTCGACGACGCGTGTGGTGCGTTCTCACAAGCAGGTAGCACCTCCATTTCTCAAGTTTATTCCATCAAAAACTACTTACATATCATCCTTCTCTATCATTTTTAGTCTTTCTATCAAAAGAATTATTTGTCTATTCTTCAATTTTAATTGGGCCTCTAATCTATAGACCTTTTTATTAACTTTTACATTCTCCATATAGCACCCCACAGTCTCTACATTTGAAACTACTATCACCTATCCTTAGTATGACGCCCCGACCCCGGTAGCCCGGAGCCGGTGCTATGGTTATGGTGTGTAATTTATTTCGTACAAAAGAAACAAATAAGTCGCACATCATAACCCATCAGGAGGAACTTTCTGATTTAGATCTTGGAGAATCAGAGACAACAGCTTTGCTTCTTTATTTCTGAGCTAAGAACAAACATCCAAGACATGGAAATGCTCTATCAACCTGTAAAAATTTAACACAAAACATAGGGTGAGCATTGAAATACTCAGTAAGGGGTTTTTGAAAATACATAAATACAGCCTTTGAAAACCATTTTGAAAATACTTTTCCATACTAAAAATGTTTTCTTCAAGGAAAAACTTCAAGACAAAACCAAATTCGATGTAACACAGTTAAAGCACTTCATACTTACACACTAGAACACTTAGCTAGAACTCACTTAATAGACAAGATAAGCATGCTAATAAAAAGACATGGGTTATACTAATTTAAGTGTTCATAAACAAGAAAGGTGTGCGTGAACAACAAGGTGTAAACATCATCAGAGTCACGCACAAGCGCGTTATCTAAAAAAACACATCATGACATGATAAATGTAATGCAACATTTGTAATAAAAATTCTGGAAAAGAAAACCGGGCATGCATCAACATTGCCATATCATATGTCTTGTGTTTTTTTTTTATCTGATACTCATAGGTAAGGTTCTATCTCCAAGGATATTCCTCTAGTCGGAGTAATCACTTGGTTGGTCATAAGCTAAGAAATGTATGCTGAAGGACTCATGGTCTCTGTGTCAAGGCCTTGTGCCATGACCTAAGGGTAAAAACCCAATCTGACTGTCTCGAGAACTATCGATGCATCGAGGAGCTTA
This sequence comes from Viscum album, assembly GCA_963277665.1. Lineage (NCBI taxonomy): Eukaryota > Viridiplantae > Streptophyta > Magnoliopsida > Santalales > Viscaceae > Viscum > Viscum album. Next base: position 1,380,188,780 of record OY728143.1, on the reverse strand, counting down.
CTTTTACCGGTCTCCAACCCGGAGGGCTTACTTTAACCAGTCCCCAACCTGGAGGGTTTTCTTCTTACCGGACCCCATTCCGGGTAGTCCCATACATTTCTCACATGTTGATAAGGTCAGATATTCAAGGTGTCCCATACCACTTTGAATACTTAATTTTCATTTCATATTACCCAAGGTGTCCCATACCACTTTGGGTAATACGATCTTCGTTACTCATTACCCAAGGTGTCCCATACCACTTTGGGTAATTTAGTTCTTAATTCATTATCATGTTGAGTCATATGCATGAACAATATGAATAAGGTAACAATTATATAATTGGTTTACAAATACATGATACGACAGATAAAATGGAAAATATGGAATGAAAGCAGGCATGGTTAAGCAAGCATACTATGTGCATAGAACAATTATTTAAGCACATAAAATGATGAATGTGTGAGACTTGCTCCCAAGGGGTATTAAATGATGAGTTTCTAAAATTCCAGTACATGGAAAAGAACTACTTGGCATTAACTATTGTACTTCACAGGTCACAGCACTTGCAACAAATCTCCATCCACTAATAATTACTGCGGCATGCTTGGTATATAATAAACACTTGCAATCTTTAAAATTCCGACACTTGGAAATAAACCACTTTAAAAATAATACCTGTCATTAAATATTATTCTTCACTGGTCATAGAATTTGCAGTTACACTCTGCTCACTAAAAATCATTGCAGTGAGTTTGGTATAAAAGTAATAGAGGATTTCTACATATTAACATAACCCTTAAATCCATATCCTTTTCAAAAAAAAAGTTTAAAACAGGCATAAGCATATCCTTAAAAAAACACATGTCAGTTCAAGGGCGACATTAATCAAGTTCATTGGTGTATACTTAGACCCAAAAATATAAATCAGCATAGGCAAGCGCTAAAATCCTACATGCATAGAAATATTAATAACCATTTCTTGAAACTAGGGTTTTCAGATATTAATCTTAAAAACACATACATACATAAGGTTATATATACACAAATTATATATATAGGTTTCCTCATAAATTGAACATGGTACACTTAGAATCTTAAAACCTCTAACTACTTGTTAGTTTGAAATTCAAAACCTCATGGGGGTTTAAATGTTCATGTAACTATAAATACATAAATATATAAAATCTTTGTTTTTAACTATAACATAATTGTACTTAAACCAAAGTCCAAGTTCGCATCAAAAATATTTTTCAAAGATAAGTGTTCATTTCGTAAAAATCAAAACCAATTTCCATTCCAATACATAACCTTATATAAATATATAGTTATATATATATATGCGGCTTACATAAAATCATACATGTTAGGAATTGATTTTTAGAAATACCCTTTCAAAAGTATAATTCTTAGTGAAAAGATACTGAATAATCTTCGATACCCTAAAGATAATTGGGTTTGAGTTATGTATATACATATATATATATTTATATATATATATATATATTCAAAACCATAAAAACACTATACACTTAAACTTGAGTTTTAGGTTTGTAAAAAAAAGATAACACTTTTTAGATCACCATGGCAACACCCTTGAAAATTCTTCCAAACTGAAGGGTTTGTGTTGTTTATATAAAACTATATTAGTACACCTATTGTATCATACCGGTTGCAAAATAAAGAATCAAAAGAAATGAAATCTTTAAATCATTTAGGGTAAACACCCTTTCCTTTCCACACACCCAGTTTTTGAATAAAAGGGGTGAAACGATTCTTATATAAAATTTATATATATATATATATAGCATGTAACCGAATCCCCAAAGGGGGTTTATACTAGGTTTGTATTATACAAAAAAAATAGGAGTACCCCTCGAAGGCATGCACCCTTGGAGTCCCCTATTACATTAAAATGGTTTGCAGGGAATATATATATATATATAAACCTGTAACTAAGCCGTTTGTATATATAAAAAAAATAATACCGAGGAGCATGGTAGGTTTGGAAAAACACGTTAACAGGACGCCCTTACCTTGCTGTGGAGGACGCTCGGATTCAGAGAAGCCTACTGGTTTAGCTGGAGAGATCGGGAGGAGCTCAGGTACAGGAGGAGGTCCATGAGGAGAGGGATTATATAGAAGATTTCGGTGCACCCAAAAGGATTAGATCCATGAGTTAGGCCGATCCTATGGCATCCTAGGTAGGTGGGTGCGCGAGGTCAACATGAATAGTGGAGAGGGAGGCGTATCGGGCAAACCAAGTGCTGGTTCGCGGGTCCCTAGCGTGAGGTAGAAGACGATCGAAGACGCGGAGGAAGAAAGAAAAAAAACAACGGATGAGATTCGACCTTGGCATGATCGGACGGATGAAAAGAAAAGAGTGTTTTAAAACATATCAATGGCCAGGATTGACCGTGGTGAGATCGAACGGTCGAGGCGATCGTGCGGGGTTGGGTTTAACCGTTGGAGGCATGGGTCACGGGATTGGGAAGAAAGAAAAAAAAATAGAAAAAAAACAATATAATAAATGTTAAAACAATATTAAATCGGGATGTTATAATTTAAATTTGTATAAAATTAAATAAGCACTTTTAACCCATAAATTTCAAACCTGATAATCCCAATCAGTTTATGTAAGGAAAAAGAAAAAAAAACAATTTTATTTGGTATAATTTTTTTTTCTAAAGGATAAATATTTTATACTAAACATTTATAACTACCAGGATCTTATAACCGTTAAAATCCAACATACTTCGCTTGTTGTTTTATAAAATTATTTTTAAAAGACCCGTAGTTTTTCTCTAATTCAAAACACATAGTTTTAGAGATCCAAAAATATACATTTTTCAATTATTGTTGATACCCTGTTCGACACATTTTAAAATATCATGTTTTCCACCATATAAATATCGTCATAAAAATAGATTCATTTTCAATAATAATATTTTATTTTAAAACTCGAAGATATAATTCTAATATTTTGTACTTATTAAAATATCGAAACACCATTATATTATAAAAGCGTAATAAAGACCAAATTTTTATAAAAAGATGCACTTTATCCATTGGAACCCAACGATAAAAAAACGGTCATATTCCATTAGAGGTCCATTATAAAAGAAAGGGGTATGATGTTTAACATTTTCAAAACATCGGACCCTTGGCGGATGGCTCTCCTCATACCACTGGTGCTGAGTGCGTGCGCGGTGGTTCTGGCGGTTATACTTTTCACACTGATGGACCCTGAAGATGACGACTATCTGATTGCTCATGTTGTGGTTCTCAGTAGTCTTGCTATGGCCGTGTTAGGTCTTGTGCATGGTACTTTCAATTAGATGGGTCTTGTTGTAATGTATCTTTTAAATATATAATAGTTTATCGTATTCTTCATGTTTTATTTCCATTCAAATTCTTTATCAGCGCACAAACCATAAAATAAAATAAAATAAAACAAGAGACATCATTAAAAAGCACAACATTGTTCACTTGGACCAGTTTATAAAACCTGGGGCGTCACACTTAGATACTAAATGGAGGATTTTTTTCATCAACAACCAGCTGAACAGGTTGTTTAACCCCAGAAGGACTTCATTGCATCATGTAGCTATGTCTTGGAATGATTGGAATCTACATGGAATAGTGGAAACATAATTGTAGATGTTATAAATTAATTTAAAAATAAAGTACTGTTCAGAAACATATTCTAATAACAATGTCTTAGTATTTTCTTATAGAGTAGTGTCAACATTTTGCAAACTATGCCTAACAAATAATGATTCACCCTCTCTTTTTTGTGGAATATTCTCACACTTCTCAGCATACCAATAATATAATAGTTAATATTGTTAAGAATAGCTCAACTAAATTAGAAAAAATAAACACATTTAAATAAAGTTTAAGACCATACCAATAAACTGAAAATAGTTCCTACAACTTTTAAAGGAGTGGTGTAATTTTTTTCACCGATGTAATTAGTTGGTCATGAATATTAGCAGCCCAAAAATAGCTCTTCACTTTTGAGATGTCTTCAAAATATGTGATGAAATTCCAACCCACATAGGAACTGAGTGTGGGGGAAATAATGTCTCACATGAAAAAAGGAAAAGCAAACATGCCACATCAGAAAAATCTTGCTCTACACTGCCTTCAACAGCTTCAATAATCGATCTCTATAACACACCCTATGATAATAGTTAACCAACATGTGAAAACCTCCTCCTCAATAGTGATGAACTATTTGGTTGTAATGTATAGGTAGATGAAAAAGGTATATCACCATCCTTAGTGCCAAATATATGGCAGATGTCGATATCTATTAACTTTTTCATCCTTCCTACTGTGTTAAACATTTTTAAATCGATGTTGTACCTCTATAGTAAAAATAAAATGGAGCCATCATTTTTTTTAAATCATTGAATGGTACTATGTTATCAAGAAACACTTTAAACAACTACTAAAATGGAATCCTTTGAATAAATTTGATGTGATTCTCAATGATCTTTGGCCTAATCTTATGAAATATTTTCCACAACCCAATCATCAAAGACCAGTAATGGCTAATAGTTGATGTAGATGTTTCTTCTATCATAAAAAATAGTATCCTTAACAAATCATCATCTTCTATTTGAATGATAACATTGGGAAAAAAAGTGAAAACAAGAAACTTTCAGTGTAAATTATGACTACAAAAATGTCACAAGACTTTGAATCGGTACTTTTAAATCAATGGACCATTAGAAATTCCCTGTGGAAATCCTACTAGAAATTCCCAGTGAAAATTCCCACTAGAAATTACCATTGGAAATCCCACTGGTAATTCTCAGTGGAAAGTCCCAATGGAAATACCCAGTAGAAATTCTCAGTGGAAAGTCTCAGTGGAAATTCATAATGTATTTCAATTACAATTTCCAACTACAGAACAATTTATAGAATCTTTTGAAAATTTACACTGGAAATTACTGGTGGAAATCCCACTATAAATTCCTAGTGGAAATTCCTAGTTTAAATTTTCAATTAGTTCAAAAAAATTGTTATGTGGTTGGAAAATAAAATTGAGTTGAAAATTTACACCGAGAATTCCCGGTAGAAATTCCTAGTAGAAATCCCACTAGAAATTCCTAGTGGAAATTCTTAGTGTAAATTTTCAATTGGTTCAAAAAAAAATTATATAGTTGGAAATTATAATTGAGTTATTTATACCGAGAATGCCCAATGGAAATTCCCAGTGGAAATTCCCAATGGAAATTCCCAGTGGAAATTCCTAATGGAAATTCCCAATGTAAATTTTCAATTGGTTCAAAAAAATTGTTATGTAGTTGGAAATTATAATTGAATTCAACTGGGAATTTATAGTGGGAATTTCTATTGGGATTTACAGTGGAAATTTCCACTGGGAATTTCCATTGGGAATTTGCATTGTGAATTTCCACTGGGAATTTCCACTGGGCATTCTTGGTGGAAATTTTCAACTGATTCTATAAATTTTTCTGTAGTTGGAAATTATAATTGAATCCCACTAGGAATTTATACTGGTAATTTACACTGGGTATTTCCATTGGAAATTTCTAATAGGAATTCCATTAGTAATTTCCACTATGGATTTCCACTGGTGATTTCCAGTGGGAATTTCCACTGGGAATTTCCAGTGGGATTTCCATGCATAATTTCCACTAAGAGTTCTCGATGTAAAATCTCAATTGATTCAATTGTAAATTTTTTTATATTTAGAAATTATAATTGAATTTCATTTTGAATTTCTATTGGGTATTACATTGATATTTTACACTCGAAATTTCCACTAGGAATTTACACTGGTAATTCTCGGTGGAAATTGTCAATTGATTCGAAATAATTATTTACTAGTTGGAATTTATAATTGAATTTAACTGGGAATTTCCACTGGGAATTTTCCCTAGGACATTCCACTCAAAATTCCACTGGGAATTGACACTATGGAATTTCCAGTGGGACTTTCCACTCTGGAATTTCTAATAGGGATTGACATAGGGAATTTCAACTAGTAAATATCCTTTGAAAATTTCTAGTGTAGAAATTACCGCTAATAGTGAATTGAAAACTTCAACTAGAAATTTACAGACGATAACCAAACAATTCAAAATTACAAATCTGTTTTTTGGATTCATTTGAAAATCTCCAATGGAAATTTCCAGTTGTAATCAATTTGAAATTCTAGTGGGGATTCCCAATAGAAATATAAAATGGAAATTATGTTGGTATCGGGGTGTGCAGTGGAAGTTGGTGGGTTGAGGATTTAAAATTTTTATCACCAAAGTGGAAAAACTTGTCATCTCATGGGATCTAAGCCTTGGTAGAGTTTTGAGGACCTCGTGTGAATTAATCAAAGAAAAAAATTAAATTTGAACAAATACCTTGTTCAAAACGAAGCACACTAAATTGCAGTTCATCAACGGTGATTGTTGCTTGAAGGATTCAAATTTGAACCCCTCTAGATCACCCACACATGCTTCAAGAATATGCACACTCATCAGTCATCGAATTCTAAGTTCTAGTGCAGAGATCTGACGAATACTTCAACATCTAGATGATCACCTTGATCTCATCCCCTCGATCTATCAAAGGAATTCTTGGATCAATCACTCGGTGAAGAAACTTTCTCTCTAAAAAAGAGGATAGATAGGATCTCATTTTGATGGAATGGACAGTGTAATGGAATTGATATCCTCTTATGTTTATATAGTGGATGTCCAAAATACTCTGTAAGGGTTCCCTAGACCCCGTATATCCAATGTCCACTAAATAAACAATAAATGACATGTTATGACGAACTAACTATGTCATTAACATCATTTATATTTTATCACATACTTTTAATGTATAATAAATATATTTCATGATAAAACTGAGACATTTAACTCGACTCGAAACTCTCACTGATATTAAACAAACCTTGAATATTAAATAATATTCATTCGTATAATATTATTCCATGTATTCACTTAATACCTTGTGAATAATTTTAATAAATAAATTCAACCCAGTTATTCTATACTCGAATAATAATGAATTTATTTATTCTTTAGTGATCGATTACTTGAACAACTCTTAGACCCCATGGTAGGGACCACCATGTCCAATATTCTTATTCACCAGAATAGGGTAGAATCGTGAATGTGCTATTGTGTAAGACCCTCTAAGACCTTATCTCAATAGCATTAAATATTATTCACAGACCAAGAGTAGTGTCTAGAAACCCATCAAGGTCCCTAAAGAGATAAGGAATAGTCATATCAACGACAATCTTCTTCTAAACATGCACTATGTAATATAATCTCTTTGTATCATAATATCTCATAAAGAAGGTTTCACACTTGTGTCATCATACTTTATTACTTTATTATTTTTTTATCTAACTTGACAGACTTACCTTCGACTACCTTGTCCAAGGATTTATGAAGGTACTACTATCCTGATCAACTATGCCTGAGATATCACTTCCTCAACTCGAAAGTGAAAAATTCTATCTTGACCACTCAACCAATGTTATACCACCAATGATGCAACCAACACAAGCTACCTCACCATGAATTCATTGTCATGGTTTTTTCTTTGCATCAAAGTACACAAAAAAATTGTGCACGTTGATAATGATCTCAAGTCAGGAGACCAATACACATGTTCATAGATAAGAACGTCCAATAACACCCAAAACATGTGGTGTTTCTATTGGTGGGTATTTCATCGTGATCTCATCTACTCGAGATCTCCAAGTGTGAACTTTATGGGAAGAATTATTAATGCTTATGAGCCCCCATCACCTGATAGTCGGATATTAACTATGTCCAATCAGTATGATGTATATAGACCATAGGATATATGTTTAAGATTAATGTCATAGTATCTTGATATTCTCATTATAGCCTAGGAACTACTATTACCTTTTGATACAAAATATAATCTCTAGATGTTACCATTTAAATAGTGGATATAGAAATATCTACACTATTATGGTAAGTTTGCATCATGTATAACTCATTATATCCATGATATGTTAATCAAAAAGTACTGTTTAGTTGGGTATAGGGAACCCACTATTACAGCACTCCCACTTGCACTAGAGCTAACTTGCTAACGAACCTTATTATCTCGCACATGATAAGATTATGTTTCTACTAAGTTGTAACTTTAGTCATGGGTTCTGTCACATCTCTGTTGCATGTATATTTTTCCATGTGTGATTGTACCTCTTTGAGTAATAATTCTCAAGTGATGATATCCCTGAGTATATCCATTTTGTTCAATATCAAAAATTGACATCTTGGATGGTAAGATTATCATAATTTACATTATGATAATACTTTACTTACTAGGTGTGATTCTAAGAACTTGAATAAATCATTGCGTATTTTACACTACTTCTTTAGTTGCCTTAGAATCTGAAACACACTCAGTATTTGTAGGTATGGCTACCACTATCTTGAATGATATTTCCATGCTCATAACCTTAGACTAAGTGCAATATTGGATCATATTGATATATAGGAAGACTACTTTATATCCCCTTAAAACTAATATCCTTTCCTCTCCTCATACTAAGTATATACATTTGTACTTTATTAAGTGCAATTAGATAGTTCTAATTGCTTCCCTTATAGTTCTCTTGAATATAATTAATACTTTCTTATCATAAATTTTATGTTGGATATATCATTTCTTGTACATATCATGGCATATCACATAAGTGTATGGAATTATACTCACCACATTAATCTCCTCTTATGCTTATGCATGTCTTCTTGGAGAGATTTATGTCATTTGATACTAGTAACAATTCTCTCTCGAATTTTTCAACTTTTATTTTCAATATCATGTCAGTATATGTACTTTTACTTGGTCTAAGAAACCTTTAGATATACCTCATTAGATAACGTGCCCTAAAACATAGGTTTCTACTTTAATTCAATCTATGGAGAGATAATTTCATCATGTTCTTAACTAACTATAAGTCCAATAGCTATTTTCCATATGTTATCAAACATATTTTACTTAGAAAATAGTGACACTCCTACTAACCTCTAGAAACCACATGGAAAAGATTCGTTTCAAATGAATGTTATATGATCTTGTTGCTATCTTTTAATACTAAATTAGATTTCAATAACTTGCACACATTATTATCATTCCATGGTGTCATCATCCCTTTCTAGTTGCATCATATAGACACCTTCCATGATCAGTGGTATTGACATTCAATGCCCAATAAAATGGCCATAGAAAGTAGATTTGATAAGTAAAATTCTAATGGATTTAGGCATAACAACTTGGTATTACCAATTGAGCCTCATTGGTACCATGCTTGTACCATCCATGTATAGTTACACTTGAATACCCACCGCAATATTCAAAATTATAAGCCCCTTCACTTTGATACATGGAATCCATTATTGAATTTTAATTGATCTTGTCAATTTTAACTTAATTCTATATGCAACTTACTTATAGGATTTATTATTATGGATGAATAATGTATCACCGACCATGGTGAATATAAAACCACTACTATGGTTTTATCCTTCCTACGCAATATGTGTCTTTGGAATATTCCTCTTTCATGCCTCTTGTGGAACTCATTCTTATTTTAACTATTTGTGCAACTGTATCAATGACTAAACCCAATTCAATTTTGTTCTCACTATCTCAAATAGATATTTTCACCCTTTTATAAAAATATAGTCTATAAATTGACTATAAATTTTCTATCTTAGGTATTTAAGTGATATCCTTGGAAAAATTTAGGATAACTACTTTAGTTGCACATTGTGTTTCTCTTGATGCAAGTTTGTTTATATTTTAGAAAACTCTTTGCATCTACACACATGTTCTTATGACATAATGGATTTCCATCATATTTTAACTCATGATATTCATTTTTCATTATAGTTGGCATGTTGTTATGGGAAAACACTGTTATTTTCGATGCACGTCTTTAAATATAATGGAATTTTGTGCAATGCATATAAGTTGAAACATTGACACTCCTTTTACTTACATCATGTCTCGTATGTGTGTAAAGAAATGTATATTTAGGAATTTCTCCATGCTAAATTTTATCGATCAATGTTTGCATGTAAGACTCATTATCGATCCTCCTTATTAGCATCATAACTTTGATGTGAATAATGTAATGTGCATTTAGGAATTACTTCATGTTACATTTTTTTTTTGAAAGTTGAGGGGAAAACCCCTTTTATTAAACAAAGAAAGATCTCCTTTTGAAGACTGGGCAAAGGAGAAATCCATTACAACGAATCATTAAAAACAATGAAAACCAACAGGGCACACAGGCCAAACGTGGACCAAGACACCAAACAAGAAACAAACATTCAAGAAAGAAGCAACCAAGAGTCCATTTTCCCCCCTATCAGCACCTGCAACAGCGAAATCAGTCGAGGATGATGCGTCACCCCCCTTTCCAAGAAATGAATTGTGCTGGAAACACAAACCAGGCAAGGAACTACTCCATCCAACATCGAAATGTAAGAAGAGGACTGGACGATAGGTTCCAACACACCTATCACTCAAATGAGCCACCCACCGGACAATGCAAGCAAAATTGCACTGTCAACCTGATGCAGCGGAAAACCAGACAAATGACACCGTGAAAAACCAACATAGAACTCATCTGTTTGAGAAGGACTGACAGCTGAATGATGGGTGTCACCACACTCATCCCTCTTTCGAGGCTGCCCACCCAACGCCATCTGCAGCAAACAGACACACGTACCAAATGCAAATAGACATTGGCCAAGTCTCACAGAAACATCTGCATCTCCTCCAGCTTTCATCACAAAAAGATGTGCAAAACAGATGAAAACAAACATAGATAAACAAACATAGTCGATGTTAGAAATTCTGATGCACCAAGCAATGCATAACCCATGGCCTCCCCCCAAAAACTCAGAACCAAAATCCACCGTTCAAATATCATCACCAAATCAAAAGAAGGGAAACAGCTCAAGAAGTCCAAGCAATGTGTCCAAGCTCATTGCAAATTGGTCCTCCAATCCAATTCGTAACTCCATTCAATCGTTTATCCTAAAATGGCAATCCGGATGAGGCATTAGGGGGCAACCCGACCACCGCATGTCTCCGCAAAAGAAATTAAAACTTTCATGCTACATTATATTGATCAATGAATACTGGGTTAAGACATTCTTCAACATGTAGGCACGAAGTAACTCATATATTCTGAGAATGCATATATCATACTTCAATTTCACATTCCTTAATAAAAACTTAAAGGAATCTAATGAAGTATATTTATCGCTAGCTTACCCTAGGAATAGTTCATGCTCTCTAGATGAACTAGTTCCGAAAGGTTTGTGTCTTGCCTTTATTTTAAAGGATTTTTTGTCCAAAACTAAGTACATAAGTATGTCGATAATACCTAAGATCTTTAACTCCAAAGAGTCTAAAACCGTATTGGGTATATTCTTGACAACTATTTAGTTTTTCTTGAAAAATACTATCTTTCCACAACTGGGTATATTAGTCTTATATTTTATTTTCATCACGTATTTCCAATGATTCTAGAATTATAGAACTATTGTTTGAGTATTAAACATCACAAACATTCATTCAAAAATCGGAATAATATCCCTTTGTGTCCAAATGACACATGAGATAAATGTTTTGGTAATACTTAAAAAAATCAACTAGAACCATTTACTTGAAAATTAGAAGTTGTGTGCTTCTCACCACTGACTTAGGAACCACCCTTTCTCAGCCTCTTGGAGAACACACCTTACTTCTAATAATGTTTATTTACTTACTTGGCTATGTATTTAAATACACATATGTAATAGGCATGTTGTATTTAATACCCAAAAATTATACCAGAAACATTACTTATAATTGATTAATATACCTGAAGAAGAAATGACTACTTTCTTCTTCAATTCAATTTATTGAATTTAAACTTCCATAGATTTTATTTTAAGATATGTGAAGCAAATAACTTCATGTTTAATACCACTTTTTTTGAAGGACATTGCGAAGGTGCCTTTGATGTCATGCTTTTTACTGGCCTTTTCTCCTTGTTTTTCAACTTGTTCTCTATAAGAATTAAAGATTAATCTTTCTTTAATGTTTTTATTGCTTGGTGAACCTTACCTAGAAGGTAACGAAGTGTTTTATCCATACTTTTCATTTTGTAATGTTAAACAAAATTGGAGTAAATGGGTGAAAATGATATAAGGGGTGTCTTGAAAGGTCATGACCTGCCTTTCAATTTACACGTCTCTAATGTAAATATCACTTTATTCACATCTTACTTCACTTTATCCTTGTAATTTTCTCATAGATGAGAAAATGTGTGTAATCATCCATGTCCTAATATTGTATCCACAACTCACATCAGACGTTGATGATAGCATTATGACATAACCATCATATGTGTCATACATGAGTCTCCTGTAAGTTTTTTACACCCTCACTTCTTGAGGTGGATCAATGGGTATTGTGGACACTGGCGCCTTGAATTCACCATTTTGTAGTAATTTATGCAAGTTCATGTACTAATCTTTAGAAACTCATGTTGGTGAGGACATTAAATTTTTCCAATAGTTATCGCAGTTTACTCATTTTCTACAAAAAAAACAAAATCTAGCATATTAGTACTTTTATCTTGATTAATGATTTAGACATTATTGATTAATCATTAAATGTCTCCCACTATTTTATTGAACTCTAGAAACTCTTTATACTTGAATCATAATACTATGTCACTTAAGTATTCTAGTGGTAAGGATCCTTGAAACATATCATCATAGTCTACAAGCAATGGCTATGCCATTACTCGGAGAGTTCAAGGTAGACGTTTGACTGACGAATCGCATTAACTCACAACTCTTTGTTCTATTGAGTGAAATCTCAGCTTCTAAAATCAAATATGATTTATCCAACACTTGACTCTAAAGTTTCAAGAGGATAGATATGACTACTCCTTTGATGCTAACTTAAGTTAAATCAATTCATCATTCTCATAAGAACTCTCTGGTAGTAGGAGGCACCCTCAACTTTGGATGATGAGCACCTCATACACCCAGTTTTGTTCAAATTAAAATGATGGAACATGTTTGCGACTTAATATTTCTTTGAGGGTTTTTTATATTTCTCGATGAATATAATCATTTTCTATTAAATATGTTCATACTATGTTGTCGCGCTCACAACTGAACAATAATAGAATACATTCATCACTTCTTGATGCATTTTTCTGTTTATTATTTTATGTGTTTCCCGCTGTTATGAAAATGCATAAAATAATAAATAATGCGTAAAGAAAAGAAATTACTTGATTGGTCTTGAGCATCTATTATTAGGCGATTCATTTAAACTCAAATCCGGGCAGGGGCGAATTTCCAGGGCACTGTAGCAGTACTGTAGCTGGGTACTGTAGCAGTACTGTAGTGGTGGTGGAACTGTTGCAGCGGTGGCACTGTAGCAGCGGAGGGACTGTAGCAGGTACTATAGCGGAAACTGTACTGTAGCAGGCACTATAGCAGCGCAGGTACTGTAGTAGTACTATTCACCGAGGGGTCCTTTGGGCCAAAAAATGGGCTTTCAAGCCTTGTATTCAGGCCACTTGGTCTTGGGCCTTCAGGCTATGTAATGGGTCTCCTTCTAACTAGTCTAAAGAGGTATTTACTTTAAATAATAAATTGAGGCTTCGGCCCTAACCTTTTAAAAAAACATAGGGGTATCATACCTGAGTCGTGTCTTGATTCATGATGCAACTCATCCCCCGTCTAGTGTGTCCATATCCCGTCTGGGTTTCATCCCGACTTGACATGGTTCGCAACTTATAGTTTCATCATGAAATGTACAAGTATACTCACACGCATGCGAGGGGGTCTAGGGAAGCACAATATACATACAGATAGTGATAAATGCGCAGACCCGTATAAATATTGAATAAAAAAATAACGATACACAGACCACCAATAAAACTAATTAATTATTACAATCATCGTACACAAGTAATAAATAATTAAATAAAATAAACCAGACATATAAGATTGGTCAATGCTCAAGACCGGTCAGCAAGTAAAAGTAAATCATAATAAAAAATTAAATGCAATAGATTTAAGTATGAGGGTATTTATTAAATTAAATGAATTACTTAAATTCAAATAATTTAATTCTATTCGATCCCCGCATTAATTTAACTTTTATTCCTAAAATTAAATTAATTAATTAATTAATTTAATACCCAAAATTAAATTAATTGGTCAAATAATAAAACCATTATTATTTTTAAACGAAAAAATATTTTTTGAGTATATAAAATTTTCTCGGGCTTCAAAACCCAGCTTTATCCCATTGTGAGTGGGGCCAATCAGGTGTTATGGGGCATGTGAATCTACCCCAACTCATTTTTGTAAGGGTTGGTGTCCTCAGAACCAACTGTTTTGTACTTTGATTACATGAATGTTCACTTATTATATATTGTTCATTGTTCTGCATGACTATAATATAATAATGTCATGGAATATTTGTTGCATTAATAAGGTCATAGCAGATCCCCGCTATGATGAGAACCTTGAAATGCTATAACAATATTCTTAAATAAAGTTCTGTGGTTGGATGACATACTACGATTGGACGCATAGTATACAGACCGTCATGTGCGAGTACTCATAAGAAGACGAGACTCTCTCTCATGGAGTTCGCACTTGGTAATCTCTAAGATGGGAGATTATGAGAACAGACCCGCCAGTAGTAATTCTGCATGTCTTGGTGTCATCGGATATTGCTATCTGCGAGCGTGTGTAATGGTCCTTAGACTGGAATATTATCATTAACTCATGTCATTACTCGCGCACTTAGATTTACTGACGAAAACTGTCACGCAGACAGTTGGCGGAAAGTAGGGTACGTTGGGTGAGTCACGAGTGACATGTTGTTAATGGATAAGTCGATGAAGTATTTGTCCCTTCTATTTATGGAATTTGATATCTCTGCCCTTTGATTGAAATAGAACTGTCGCATTAAATTCCATGGTCATGGTGTAAACGACGAGTTTATTTCAGGTAGTCAAAGAACGACGGATCAAGCATATAGGTTTATAACACTACCATGAAACCTGCTTGATGAGATATCGAGACAAAGGGATTAAATTACATAGTAAGCATTCGTATGAGGTGATACGTCAATGCGGCGTCAACTTCTTTCTCTTGGGTGCCTTGACCCGTTGCTAGACAGTAATCTTGGACTTTAGGCAAGCCCGCCTAATGCCAACGAGAAAGAGGCCTAGAGGGTCACACACTAAGTGTATCCAAGTATCTCAAGTTGAATAAATATTATTCCCGTACATGGTTTAATAATTATTCAAGTAATCCTAAGTTTTTTTAAATGATGGAGGAAAAATAAAATAAAACAAGTACGCGTTGTGTATTATTAAATGTACACGCCGTGTAGTTTTATTTTGGAAAGGAAATGAATAAATGAAAACAAGATATACACGCCGTGTACATTTAATGTACACGCCGTGTAGTTTTCAATGAAAAAAAAGTACACGCCGTGTATTTATTATTACACGCCGTGTAGTTTTTCCAGTCGGCATTTTGAGGATATAATATCATTTTATTAAATGATATTTATTATAATCAGCGTGAGCGCATATCAAGGAATTAATTATTCGACATGGGGGTTTTCAATAAGAGTTAATGGAATAAATGAAACGTGTAACATGTTTATTTATTGTCATAACTCTACAACCTCAAACTCGATTATAAATATCCTCACAACCCCAACTCTTTTCCTACACAAGAGAATTGTTGTGCACAACATCTCTGGAAAATTCTTTCAAGGCCGAAAGAACCTCTTCCTCCAAGAACGCTCTCAAGACCGAGAGAGATCCTCTTCCATCGGATCAAGACGATCTAAGGCGGACAATGCAAGCAAAGGCTTCTCCATGCTAGCACCCGGAGAATCCTTTGGCGACATCCAGAGATACGAGGTACACGTGTAGATCACCACTAGAGGGAGTCTACACTTGGCTTCTGCGACGCAATGACGGATCACAATGACAACGTGATCAAGAACATCAATGAAGAAAGAACACCCAAAAGGTATTTCTTTATAATTAATTAAATTAATTATAATCAACTTGTAACGATCCTTGTTTGTGGTTCTGGGGCAAACCATCTTCTTTGTCTCTTTATGTGATTTAATCTGTGGAGACTGGCGTTTATCGTCGTATTGATCCCGGATTGATCATTGCTAATGACAAAAAGCCAAGTGGGAACATCCACCCACACGCTTCTGTTGCGCCCGAAACCTTCAAATGGTATCATAGCGAGGTTACAACGTTGATTATAGTTATTTAATTTTCGTTGATAATTTACGCATTTATATTTGATTCAATTCGAAATATATCATTCTATTAATATGAATAAACAAGATCTATTCTTCCTCCTTTGTTTCTCGATTCATATCACATAAACGACCTTTTAATTTTAATTTTGATTAAAATAAAAACGAGGAATTCATCCGGAGGAGTCATTCTTTCTGTCTGTACAACACGGGATTACACGGCGTGTAATTAAAACTACATGTCGTGTACTTAGGTTCAATGAACCGACACTGGTCTGTCAAACCACGCCGTGTGAATTGATTATGCCTAAGTATTAATCATGTCATGTTGACCAGAATTGAACGACGCGTGGGAACCGGAATACACGGTGTGTATGTTGGAACAACACACCGTGTAGTCTGATCCGGTCCAGGTGAAACTGTGTACAAGGAGAAGTCGTGTTCTGCATACACGGGATTTCCAAGCCGGTTACCGCGTAACAAGGAAGTACACGCCGTGTATGATTCATCTACATGCCGTGTACTCCAAAATTTCCAAAGTAGAGAAAACATGCCAAAGCCGGCGTGTACTTTGGAAACAAGGTGAAAAGAAATACACACCGTGTAAATATAAACTACACACCGTGTACTTTCCAGAAATGTAATTTCACCAGGTTTCCTCCAATGTACAAAGACCCATACAAGGAATATGGATGAGAAGAATCTCAAGGAAATTCAAAAAGGAATTTAAGATAAAGAATTGATTGATTATAAGATCATAATTAATTGAATTCGAGCGCGACTTATCTTAAATGAAAGATCGATTAAAAGAATTTGAATTCTAAATATGCGTAAATGTCGTTGCATGCTGTGGATGATCATGAGTTAGACCAAAGACCCTTTGTATGCGTATGGTTTCATTTAAATTTATTTAATTTAAATTTTTTGTCCTGTGAGCCTTCTTCCAATAAAATGTAGGGCATGTGTGCCCATGGTTTCTTTAATGTAAACCCATGTAATGGAGGATCTCTCAAGCCAGAGGAGACGGTTCAAATCATGAAGCCGAGGCGAAACCGACGCAAGAAGATACAAAGGTGGATAGGTGGGAGCTGAAAAACACGAACCAACAGGTTCAAGGTGTTTTCCCTAGGTCATGGTTAGCTTATCAAAACCACTAGATAAGCTAACCAATAGAAGCTCATGATCATTCCATCTTATTTTATTTCTGTCTGATTGCATGGTTTATTTATTATGTATGTGTTGTCGCGATCACATAATTAATAAAATGAACAATCATGCAAATATTAAATAAAATAAAAACCGGACTATGCGTAAACATTATTAGAACATGGTTAATCACTTAAGCAAGCATCACTTAATATTAACAAGCATGTGATAATGCAAAACTACGCATAAAGACTAAAATCCCTCAATACCATATTAAGTCAGAGCATGCCTTCCATTACCTGATTAAGGGCAAGACTCAATAAAACTATGTGTTTGACCAACCCTTGTTGGGACACTTACTTTTATAAAGGAAGCCCTTATGAAAGGTTTCGGGTTGACTTAACCATATTACATCAATAGAAGTAGCTCTTGCTAGAATTGATGTAATATTGGAGGCAAGAGTTGAGGAAATCCAAGTCAGGATTTCAGGATTGGGGAGTCCACTCAACAGATCGAGGAACTGTAAGCTCACAGTTGGCAAAGACCTGCCTACCTAAATACCTTCAAATAGCTTGACCAACCCTTGTTGGGGTTATACGAAGGGAAATATGGATCATTACCACTAGAATGTCAAAGCAACTGGACATTCCAAGTTCAATGGTGAGGGCCATTGGGACTTGATAAAATAGTGGGAGAATTAATTAATTCATTCATTATTTCTCATAAATTGTAATCAAGAAAGTACTAATAAATCTGCTCTTTTAAATTGTAGAATCAAGATGACAAACTCATCAACCACATTTTCTCTGAGATCAATACTGGATAAAGTCAATATCCTCACCGGCAGTAACTTTCAGGAATGGTTTAGGCATCATCGGGTTATCCTATGCCATGAACGAAAGTTTTACGTGTTGGAGTCCTCACTTCCTGATTCCCCTACCCCAGGGGCGAGTGATGAAGATTTCCTAGTCTATGATCAACATTTGAATGATGCACTCAACGTTCAATGTTTGATGCTATCATCAAGGTCTAGTGAGCTCATGAAGTCTCATGAAGACATGGATACCTATAGCATGCTCGAGCATCTCCGTGGTCTATACCAGGAGAGAGAAAGACAAGAAAGGTTTGAGATCTCCAAGGCTCTATTTCAGAGAAAGCTTGGAGAGGGTGCCCTAGCCGGGCCTCATGTAGTCAAGCTCATTGGCTACATTGAGCGCTTGGAGGTTCTAGGGTTTAAACTCCCCGAAGAACTAGGTACCGATCTCATTCTTGCATCACTCCCACAGAGCTTCTCAAACTTTGTTGTGAACTTCAATATGAACAACATTGAGAAGTCTTTGTCTGATCTTCTCATCCGCATTCTCCAAGTGGACAATGACATGAAGCGTGAAAAGCCTTCTGTCCTCATGGTGAATAAAAGTAAAGGGAAGGCAAAGAGCTTTAAGCCCAAAGCTTCTTCAAGGTCTTCCAAGAAAAGGAAGATCAAAGGGGAGGCAAAGGAACAGGATGTTGTTTGTTTTGCATGTGGCAAGAAGGGCCACTGGAAGAAAAACTGCACCCAGCCAAGGAAGCAAGGGGAAGCTTCAGGTGCGTTTGTTATTGAATGCAATCTATCTTTTTCTACTAATTGGGTATTAGATACTGATTTTGGTGCTCACATATGTATCCAAATACAGAAACCAAGTAGATTCAGGAAGATTGATCGAGGGGAGGTAGATCTACGAGCAACCAATGGAGCCAGACTTGTTGTTGTAGCTGTTGGGGACTACCACCTCACATTGCCTACGGGGATGGTCTTGGTTTTGAAAGGATGTTATTATGTACCCTCTGTAACCAAAAACATTATTTCAGTATCCAGATTAGATACTGATGGATTCATCTTCAAGTTTGGAAGTGGATGTTGCTATTTTTATAAAGACAGCATTTGTTTTGGTAGGGCACATTTATATAACGGCCTTTATGTGTTAGACTACACAAACCAAGTAATGGCAATCGATAAAAAAGTTAATTCACATGACTCATACCACACCCAAATTTGGCATCACCGGCTAGGTCATGTCAATGAGAAACTTTTGACAAAATTACATCAAGATGGGTATTTAGATTCTTTCGAACTAAAACCACTTGGTGTATGTCATGCGTGTCTACAAGGCAAAATGACCAAAGCCCCATTTAGTGGGAAAGGTGAAAGAGCAAAAGAGATTCTAGAATTAGTTCACACCGATGTGTGTGAACCATTTCCAGTTGAATCAAGGGGTGGGTTCTCATACTTCATAACTTTTACTGATGATTTTAGTAGATATGGATATATCTATTTAATGAGGTATAAGTCAGATTATTTTGATCGGTTCAAAGAATACAAGAATGAAGTTGAGAACCATCTTGGTAAGAAGATTAAGAAACTCCGCTCAGATAGAGGAGGAGAATATCTTAATCAGGACTTCATTGATTTCTTACGGGAGTTTGGGATTCTATCTCAACTCACTCCTCCTTACACACCGCAGTGGAATGGTGTAAGTGAAAGGAGGAACCGCACCCTGTTGGACATGGTGAGATCAATGATGAGTCATGCAAGTCTTCCATTATCCTTTTGGGGATATGCATTACAAACAGCAGTGCACATACTAAACCAAGTACCAACTAAATCGATAAATGGTATTCCATATGAGTTATGGAGTGGACTCAAAGCCATGTTATCGAATTTACATGTGTGGGGTAGCGAACCATTTGTTAAGGCCTCTTCAGGTAACAAACTTGCACCTAGAGGCACAAAGTGTATCTTTACAGGATATCCCAAGGAAACAAGGGGATATTACCTATACAACCCTTCAGACAAAAAGGTTGCAGTGGCAAGACACGCCATATTCCTTGAGAGGGATCACATCTCCAAAAGAGATAGTGGGAGCGAGATAGACTTCAATGAAGTCAAGGCTCAAGATACACATGAGTTGGTAGAAGAACAGATTCCACAAAGCCCCGTGGAAGAACAATCTGTTCCAGAGACACAAGCACTGCGTAGGAGCACGAGAGAGGTGAGAGAATCAGAACGATATGGTTTTCTTGTTACCGAGGATGGTGACTCATTATTGGTTGACAATGATGATCCTCTTACCTACAAGGAAGTAGTTGAAGGCACAGACGTTACCAAGTGGCAAGAAGCCATGAATTCTGAAATGGATTCCATGTACCAAAACCAAGTCTGGATTTTGGTAGATCCTCCAGTTGATGTAAAGCCTATTGGTAATAAATGGGTATTCAAGAAGAAACTGGACATGGAAGGACAAGTTAGCACCTAGAAGGCACGACTGGTTGCAAAAGGTTTTAGACAGCGTCAAGGAATTGACTATGATGAAACCTTTTCACCAGTTGCGATGTTGAAATCCATCAGAATCCTATTGGCCATTGCTGCTTACCATGACTATGAAATTTGGCAAATGGATGTCAAAACAGCTTTCCTTAACGGGAACCTCCAGGAAGATGTCTACATGACATAACCTGAAGGGTTTGTGACTCCAAAAGATGCCAACAAGGTATGCAAGTTGTAGAAATCCATTTATGGATTAAAGCAAGCATCAAGATCATGGAACATTCGTTTTGATGAAGCTGTAACGGAATTCGGCTTTGTTAAGAACGAATGTGAGACTTATGTCTACAAGAGGTTTAGTGGGAGTGCAGTCGTTTTCCTAATAGTATATGTTGATGACATATTACTAATTGGAAACGAAGTACCTGTCTTACAGTCAGTTAAGGCATGGTTGCATAAATGCTTCTCCATGAAAGACTTGGGTGAGGTAGCATATATTCTTGGGATCAAGATCCATCATGATAGATCCAAGAGAATGTTGGGCCTGAGTCAAAGTACATACATTGACAAGATACTGAAGAGATTCAGTATGGAACAATCCAAGAGGGGATTGTTGCCAGTGTCACATGGAATTCATCTTTCCAAGAAAATGTGTCCTCAGACACATGAGGAAAGAAAGAGAATGACAAGGATCCCTTACGCATCCGCGATTGGGTCAGTCATGTATGCTATGCTATGTACGAGGCTAAATGTTGCTTACACATTAAGTTCGGTAGGCAGATATCAAGCTGATCCAGGAGACCGCCATTGGATGGCAGTCAAGACTATCCTTAAGTATCTGAGGCGTACTAAGGATATGTTCCTGGTTTATGGAGGAGGTGAGGAACTAGTCATCAGAGGACATGTAGATGCTAGTTTCCAGACTGATCAAGATGACATGAAGTCGCAGACTGGATACATCTTCAGTTTGAATGGAGGTGCAGTGAGCTGGAAGAGCTCAAAACAAAGTGTGGTGGCAGATTCTACAGCGGAGTCCGAGTATATCGCAGCTTCTGAGGCAGCTAAAGAAGGAGTATGGATGCGAAGCTTTGTCCAAGATCTGGATGTTGTACCGAGCAGTAAAGATCTTATCACACTCTATTGTGATAATACTGCAGTGGTGGCACTTGCAAAAGAGTCAAGGTCACATCAGTGGAAAAAGCACATACTTCAGAAGTATCATCTCTTGAGGGATTTTTCTCAGAGAGGTGAAGTTGCAGTGAGAAGTATTTCCACAGAAGACAATGTGGCGGACCCATTGACTAAAGCCTTGACTTAGCAGAAACATGATCATCATGTGAGGTCTAGTGGACTAAAAGTCGTAGGCAGTTGGATCTAGTACAAGTGGGAGTTTGTAAGGGTTGGTGTCCTCAGAACCAACTGTTTTGTACTTTGATTACATGAATGTTCACTTATTATATATTGTTCATTGTTCTGCATGACTATAATATAATAATGTCCTGGAATATTTGTTGCATTAATAAGGTCATAGCAGATCCCCGTTATGATGAGAACCTTGAAATGCTATAACAATATTCTTAAATAAAGTTCTGCGGTTGGATGACATACTGCGATAGGACACATAGTATACAGACCGTCATGTGCGAGTACTCGTAAGAAGACGAGACTCTCTCTCATGGAGTTCGCACTTGGTAATCTCTAAGATGGGAGATTATGAGAACATACCTGCCAGTAGTAATTCTGCATGTCTTGGCATCATCGGATATTGCTATCTGCGAGCATGTGTAATGGTCCTTAGACTAGAAGACTATCATTAACTCATGTCATGCGCACTTAGATTTACTGACAAAAACCATCACACAGACAATTGGCGGAAAGTAGGGTACGTTGGGTGCGTCACGAGTGACATGTTGTTAATGGATAAGTCGATGAAGGATTTGTCCCTTATATTTATGGAAGTTGATATCTTTTCCCTTTGATTGAAATAGAACTGTCGCATTAAATTCCATGGCCATGGTGTAAACGACGAGTTTATTTCAGGTAGTCAAAGAACGACGGATCAAGCATATAGGTTTATGACATTGCCATGAAACCTGCTTGATGAGATATCGAGACAAAGGGATTAAATTACACAGTAAGCATTCGTATGAGGTGATACGTCAATTCGGCGTCAACTTCTTTCTCTTGGGTGCCTTGACTCGTTGCAAGACAATAATCTTGGACTTTAGGCAAGCCCGCCTAATTCCAACGAGAAAGAGGCCTAGAGGGTCACACACTAAGTGTATCCAAGTATCTCGAGTTGAATAATGATTATTCCCGTACGTGGTTTAATAATTATTCAAGGAAGCCTAAGTTGTTTTAAATGATGGAGGAAAAATAAAATAAAACAAGTACACGCCGTGTATTATTAAATGTACACACCGTGTAGTTTTATTTTGTAAAGGAAATGAATAAATGAAAACAAGATATACACGCCGTGTACATTTAATGTACACGTTGTGTAGTTTTCAATGAAAAACAAGTACACGCCGTGTATTTATTATTACACGCCGTGTAGTTTTTTCAGTCGGGATTTTGAGGATATAATATCATTTTATTAAATGATATTTATTATAATCAGCGTGAGCGCATGTCAAGGAATTAATTATTCGACATGGGGGTTTTCAATAGAAGTTAATGAAATAAATGAAATGCGTAACGCGTTTATTTATTGTCATAACTCTACAACCTCAAACTCGATTATAAATATCCTCACAACCCCAACTCTTTTCCTACACAAGAGAATCATTGTGCACAACATCTCTAGAGAATTATTTCAAGGCCGAAAGAACCTCTTCCTCCAAGAATGCTCTCAAGACTGAGAGAGATCCTCTTCCATCGGATCAAGATGATCTAAGGCGGACAACGCAAGCAAAGGCTTCTCCACGCTAGCACCCAGAGAATCCTTTGTCGACGTCCAGAGATACGAGGTACACGTGTGAATCACCGCTAGAGGGAGTCTACACTTGGCTTCTGCGATGCAACGATGGATCACATCGACAACGTGATCAAGAACATCAACGAAGAAAGAACACCCAAAAGGTATTTCTTTATATTTAATTAAATTAATTATAATCAACCTGTAACGATCCTTGTTTGTGGTTCCAGGACAAACCATCTTCTTTGTCTCTTTCTGTGATTCGATCCGTGGAGACTGGCGTTTATCGTTGTATTGATCCCAGATTGATCATTGCTAATGAAAAAAAACCAAGTGGGCACATCCACCCACGCACTTCCGCTACGCCCGGAACCTTCAATTTTGAGTTGGGCAGAACCGGTTATGCCTGTTGTGGGGCAGGTCAGGTCAGAAAATACCTGCGTAAATCTTGCGAATCGACCAGGGGGTCGCGGTGCACAGCTGGATGGCACGAAGGTCATCTAGGAGCTCGGTCTGAAGGTTGACGACAAGCTATGGTGATCTCGGATGCGGCAGGGTAGGCGTCCAGCGCGTTTGGGGTGGCGGTCCTCGTCGGGGACCAGCGGCGGTGGCCTCGGGTGCGCGCTGAAGTCGGAGGCGGCGGTGCAGGTCGTCGGACACATGAGGAGGCGGCGGCTAGGGAAGAGGCGTCGGCAATGGGAGGGGTGTTGAGATTCATCACATTTATTGATGAGAGAGTAAAATTATTAATGGAGGGATTCATCACATTTATTGATGAGAGAGGAAAATTATTAATGGGGAGATTTATATCACCATTAATTGAGGATTTTCTCCCAACATTAATGGATATTTAACTATCAATATTAATGGATGGAATAATGGATGTTGACTACATTAATTGATGATTATGGACTTGGTGTCTGTATAAGGAGGATGCAGAAACATATTTTGAGGAGAAGGGTGTGCCAGCAAGATATAGTCGGTAAGGGAGACCCGGGAAGGGGTTGTCGTGTTTATGGTGGCCCATGTGGCACGACGACGATGGCGCAATTATCTTGGATGCGTGGCGATGTTCTTGGCAGGGTATTCAAGATGCAGTCCACGGGAGCAAGAAGGGGGTTGTCGCGTCAGCAGTAGCATGTGCGGCGCGTCGGCATTTAACAGGTGCAGAGCAGTGACTACGGAATTGATGATCATGGCCACGTATCGAAAGTCTTCCTGATAGCGGTGATCAGGTGGTGTGTCCTGATTGGAGATCGGCGGTACATCATAATGGTGAGATCATTTGGGTGTCGCAAGCTGGTGCGAGGTTGACGCATGTTCGGGTGAAGATCTTCAAGGTAGTGACGTTTCGTCGACAGAAGGGTGACATTTTGTCACAGATTGATCTTCTGATACATGGTGTCAACGAGATGTTTATCAAAGAGAAGGCAGAGGCATATTGGGGTGTGGTTTTCACACAGGTTTTCTATGCTCTCTCATTTGTAATTCATGTTCGGGCATTACTTGGATTCTTTGTACTCTCTGATTCATAGTGGATATTTGGGAATTGCCCCATGGTTTTTTAATCCTCTGCATGGGAGGGTTTTTCCACGTTAAAAAATCTTGCGTGTTGATCTATTTATTCTGCATATATCACTTCCATATTTCGATGGGTTTCTCATGATATTTTTGGCAAGCAATTTTCGGTTCGGAATCAGGATTCTCCCCAACAAGGGGGTGGTGTGTTTCGGTCCAACGACGCAGCCGGGGAAGGCTCGCACGGCGGTGAGGACAAGCAGCACTAGCTTCCGGTCGACGACCAGCGCGGAGGGGTGGCCTAACAGCGGGAGAGGACAGCGAGGGACGCCGCTGCTGGGCCAACTTGGTGGCCAAAGGGTGACGGCGGTCGCAAGTGTGTGGCAGTTGAGGAGGGCAACTGGAAGAGGGAGGGGATCGGTCGGTGGTGGAGGTTAGCCAGGCGAGGGAGTATTCCATGGGAAGACTCTCTTTTTCACTTTTTTTTTAATTCACACTGACAACCAACTTTTATTTAGTTGACTTTAAAAGAAAAACAGTCCCCCGCCAACATCTTATTCAATTAGGTTTGTTTTGACATTTTTTTTATAAACAAAATTCCAAGGTGTAGAAATAAACACTCGTTGAAAAACCCAATTCTGACCACCAGACTTGCGGTTGGAATGCTTGGGTTCGCCAGAAAATATTTCAGTTGACGTCTTCAATCCGAGTCCCAGTAGAGGTCCGAGGATATCACGTGAATTAATCGAAGCACAAAAATAAAACTGAACAAATACCTTATTTAAAATGAAGCATGCTCGACTTCAACTCGTCGACGGTGACCGTTTCTCAAAGGATCTGAAGTCGAACCTCTCATCGTCCACACATGCTTCAAGAATCTGCACACTCGTTGTTAATTGAATTCCAGGTGCTACCGCGGAGCTTTGACGAATCCTTCGACGTCCCGGTGATCACCTCGATCTCGTCCCTTCGATCTATTGAAAGTGTTCTTGGATTGAATGCTTGGGGAGAGAATTTCTCTCTCTAGAAAGTGGGAGGAGAGAGAGGCTCTCATTCCATTGGAATGAACATAGAAACAGAAATGGGCACCTCTTATGTTTATATAGTGGATGTCCAAAATACCCGATAAGGGTTCCCCGACCCCCGTATATCCAACGTCCACTAAATAAACAATAAATGACACGTTATGATAAACTAACTATGTCATTAACATCATTTATATCTTATCACCTACTTATAATATATCATAAATATATTACGTGATAAAACTGAGTTAATTAACTCGACTCGAAATCCCCGCTAATATTAAACGAATCTTGAATATTAAAATAATATTCGTTCATATAATATTATTCCACGTATTCACTTAATACCTTGTGAATACTTTTAATAAATAAACTTGACTCAATTATTTTATACTCAAATAATAATGAATTTATTTATTATTCGGTGATAGATTACTTGGACAACTCTCAAACCCTATAGTGGGTCTCACCATGTCCAATATTCTTATTCACCATAATATGGAAGAACCTTGAATGTGTTATTGTGTGTGACCCTCTAGGCCCTTATCTTGATAACAGTGAATATTATTCACAAACCAAGAGTAGAGTCTAATAACCCATCAAGACCCATAAAGAGATAAGGAATAGTCATAGCAATGACAATCATCCTACGAACACATATTGTGTAATATAATCTCTTTGTTTTTTAATATCTCAAAAAGCAGGGCACACACTTATGTCATCGTCCTTTCTTGCTTTATTATTTGTTGATCTAACTGGACAGACTTAGCTTCGACCACCTTGGCCAAGGATTTATAAAGGTACTATCATTCTAATCAACTAGGCCCGAGATATCACTTCCTTAACTCGGAAGTGACAAATTCTATCTCGACCATTCAATCAATATCATACCACCAATGATGCACCCAACACAAGCTATCTCACCACGACGAAAAATGTCATGGTTTTTTCCTTATATCAAAGTACGCAATCAAATGGTACACATTGATAATGATTTTAAGTCAGAAGACCAATACACATGTTCGTAGATAGGAACATTTAATGACACCCAAAACATGTGGTGTTCCTATTGGCAGGTTTGTTCTCATGATCTCATCTACTCAAGATCACTAAGTGCGAACTTCGTGAGAAGAATTCTCAATGTTTATGAGTCCCCAGCACCCGATAGTCAGACATCAATTATGTCTAGTCAGTATGATGTATCTACACCATAGGACATATGTTTAGGATTAATGTCATAGTATCTCGAGGTTTTCATTATAGCCTGAGAACTGCTATAACCTTTTGATAAAACAAATAATCTCTGGACATTACCATTTAAATAGTGGATGCAGAAATATTTACACTATTATGGTAAGTGTGCATCATGTATAACTCATTGTATCCATGATATGGTAATCGAATAGTACTATTTAGTCGGGCCTAGGGCACCCACTATTACAACAAATTACTAGTGCATAAAAATTCCGAGTAGGAATGTCTAGTTGGAATTTCCACTAAGAATGACTAGTGGGAAATTCCAACTGGAAATCCTCAATCATAATTCCCACTACCAATTCCCAGCAGTAATTATCGGTGAATAGAAATTCTTAGTAGGAATACATATACAAAATTTCCATTGGCAATCCACAATGGAAACTGGCAGAGGAAATTTCAAATTGTATTCAACTTCTAATTCAAACTGCAAATTGACAGATAACATTTACACTTTGAATCAATTGGTAATTACAAATAAGTTTTGTTTTATGAAATCCAAATTGCCAGTGAAAGTTTTTAATGGAAATTTGTACTGGAAATACCAACTGGGAATTCACAGTGAAATTTCCCACTGGAAATTCCCAGTAGAAACTCCAAATATATATTGTAAGAAACATTCCCACTGGAAAATAAATGACTCTAAAAATTCCCAATGCAAAATCACTCTAGCAATGCCAGCCAACAATTTCTTTTTTTTTCAAATACTCAAAAAGGACGGTAGTCCCTTAAAAATTTATCAATTCCAACCAATTCAAAAATCTCAATACAAACTGTCATTTCTTTAAATCAATTCGACAAAATCAGCATTAAATACTAATGGACAATTACCACTCTAAATGGGAATTGTTAGTGGGAATTGACACTAAAAAATGGAAGTGAAAATTCACACTACAAGTCAATTGGATGACAGTGGAAATTGCCAGTTGAAATTCGTAGTGTGAATCAATTGGAATTTCCAGTGAAATTTCTCATTCTTGAAATTACTGGAAAACAAAGGAAACTTCAACTGAAAATTGCTAGTTGATCCCAATAGAAAAAAAACAAATCATCACATTCAAAGTGTTTCATTAACCCACACACAAATACAGACTGAGACGATATTAATCTCTCTATTTCCGTCGCTCCAAAAATTTATAAACCAAATACAACTCTATTCCAGTCACTCCGATAATTTATAAAGAAACAGAAAAACATAAATCACATAAATTACCTGTCATCTTTCAACATTGTTGGTAGAAAATTAAGAATGAATCGCCCTGACAGTCGTCACCAAGGGGTACGCCAAAATGTTCGCCGAAAGGTTTGCCAAAGGGTTTGATGAGGGATTCACCGAGGGGTTCACCAAGGACTTCACTGAGGGGTTCGCTGAGGACTTCACTGAGGGGTTCACCGAGAGGTTGGGAGAGAGATTCGCTGAGGGGTTCGTCGAGGGGTTCACCGAGAGGTTGGTCGACAGATTCGCTGCGAGGTTCGCCAAGTGATTCGCCAAGGGGTTCACCAACGGATTCGGCGAAGGGTTCGTCGAGGGATTTGTTGAGGGTTTCGTCGAAGGGTTCGCTGAGGGATTCAATCGCCAATATTTTTCGACTGGTTGCCCGATCTCATTTTCAAACCTCATGACCGATCGAAGGGCCAAAAAAGTAATTAGACATGTGGCACTCATCCAACGGCCAATCTGAGAGTCAGGTTAAGGGGTCAACAGGAGACGATAATTTATGCTCACCCCTGCCTTGATTTCACTGCACATCGTAATTATAATTATTATATAATTAATATTAGAAAAAAATATTGCACAATATTTATTAGATTAGATGTTATATTGAATATCTAATTAAATCGTAATAAACAAAGTTTAAATAAAATAAATAAATAAATGAGTTATGGTATTTAAATAGGTATTACTTCATTAATCGGGTTAGGATTAAGGTAAAATTTAAACGGGTTTAAACGGGTTCGGGTAGTCTAATACTTAATCGTGGTCGGGTCAAGTAGCTCAGAATAACTGAGCACCCGACCCGTTGCAATCCCTAATTGAGGGCATAATCTCTCCATTATACGAACTAGATTCTCGCTGCTAGTTGGATGTTTTTGACATGCAAAAAAGCTCACCTAAAGTCGTGCATCAATCCAACTCAATCTGAGCAAACTAGGCTAGGACGTTACACCTGCAATAGATATTGTTTAACCATATTGCTCCAGTTGATATGTTTATATCACTTCCGATGATAGACACCTCACACTTCTATCGCTCCTAGCAATATAAGTATATCACATGCCACACCTATATTACATATAACAATAGGACTATGTATCACAACTTACAATACACCCTTTAGTACACACAATATTTTTGGTGAGGTTCGAGGTCTACGGATCAAATCATTACAAGAGAAAAATAACATTGATGTTGGATCCGATTATATATATTTTAGATTCTCACATTGGTTTCTTGTGTCTTGTATTACTTTTACTCCATCTATAAATAAAGGGTTCCACCTCTCATTGATAGGTTAGTTGCGATTATAAGAGATGTGTTCTATTTTATGAGGGAAAAATGGAAGTAGAAATTGTATCGAGGAACTGGATACATCAAATTCAAACAGAAGTATTCAACGTCAACACCCAGTTGTTTTGATCACCTTCATTTTTCATATGATTCCAAATGGTTCAAGAGGAGGCGTCCTTCACATTATTTGGGAGGAAGTATGTTGTTGATGCTTACATCAAGGATGAGAAACTATGACATTCATTTAAATGTCGACTCGCTAAATTAAGGTGAAGACTGGTAGGGAGTGGAAGACTGCTATTATGATGATCCTATTATGAGTTGGCAGAAAAGAGATTGAGAAGATTCCAAATTATCATATTTTTAAGAGCCTACTAATTCACCCTTCCTATCTAATTGACCTATACATACAGTTTCAAGGACCCAACACACCAGCACACAACCTATATAGAAAACTATACTGACCTGTATCAATGGAAAGAAACGAGGGCAGTGTGTAATAACAATTGTAGTATGCTCATCGTTCCAATCTACAAAGGAAAGATTTTTCTATGCCTGAAAAAGAGCAGCAAACAGGCATACACCAACCCACATGCAATTCCGGTCACCATCAACACCCGATCAAACGTGGCCGCATAATCAAATACAGGATCTTTAAAGTTCGTCCCAAACACTCCAGACACCACCGCGCACATGGTCGCTATGAATGTGGCGGCAGTTAGAAGCAGCTGGTAATGGATCAACTGGTTCTGAACATTGCCCTGCATCAAAGGGGAAAAAATTACACGGAAAAAAAAATCCCCACACTGATTCATCAACTTCGGGTGTTGGCTTTTACCAGTTTGAGGTTGATCAAGACTTCAGTATCATCAATGTATTCCTTCAGCTGCATCATGAATCCAAAAGGAAAAAAAAATGAACTATAATGAGCATGCACAAAGGATATGTATTATGAAGAGATGTTCCATACAGTCCACAACTTGCTAAGAGTGCTGCCAATCACGACGAAGTATGATCCAAGCAACATCTCCAGCTGTTCGATATTTTCCCCGGGTGTAGACGAACCCACCAAGCTTCTTTCATATTTGCTCAAGCTTGCAGTGCCGAAAGCTCTGTGCAGGTTCTGGGCCCCGTCAGTTGATGCCAAAGGTGAAACAGGAGCAGACTTGGAGACCATTCTGGAACCCACCGGAAAATTATTTTCACAGTGCTGGTCATTGAAGATGCTATTCTCCTCCTCTGACCTTTGCTTCTTCTCTGTCAGATACATCTCAGCCATGTCGCCATCATCATCCATGAGATGTTCAATCTCGTCATGGACCTGACAATACCATGCAACAGATAAGGCTATGTTTGGTACGAAGGAATAGAGGCCGGAGAAGGAAATGAATGAGGAAACAGTACAAAATCATGTTTGGTTTCCAATAAGAGGGAAAGTCAGAGGGAGTGTCAGTTCAGTGCCTTCCAATTTTAGGTGGAATGTCCATTCCTTCCCTAGGAAAATACATTTTAGACTTAATTATACCTAATTTTATGTATTATTGAATTGTATATACTTTTTATTATTGCGTATTTATATTATTTAACAAAATTTAATTACACCTTTTGCATGCATACCAAAGTATCGACTCCGCGGACTTTTTTTTTCATTTCACATGCCTTTTCCATTTCCAACAGAAAAGTGTTCCTCGTACCAAACGTAAGTGAATTTGGTTTCCTCGGTTTCTATTTTGTTTGGCTTACCTTCTGAACTTTCTGGGACAGGGCGAGGAGGTGACCTTTGGATCTGCGAACACTTTCTAGATTAAGGGTGTCGATCGATGATGTTAATTTGTCAAGCACTGGATAAATCTCATGTTCCAGCTGACTCACCTGTAAAAATAGAGATTTGAAAGTGGGAGGGGGAAGGGGGAGTAAAAAAAGCATTAGGCTCGGGTTTATTTCAAAAATAATAATTTTTTTAATTTGCTTAATTATATAAACAAGAAACATTTTTTAGAAAATGAAAATAAAACAAAGACGTTTTATGGGGAAAAAATATTTTTATTTTTCCAGGAAAATTGAAATGCTCAATACATGTAATTTCTTACCTTCCTCCTAACCAACACACAATTTCTAACATAATTTATAAAAAAAAAATGAAAATGAAAAATATTTTCATAAAGTAAACACAGCCTTAATGTCGTCACTCAAAATTTAATTCCCTAGTCATCCAACTATTTCAAACATGGAAAAATAGTTAATAGCTTTGAAACAATGTATTCATTTAACAGATAAATATTTTTAAAAATGAGAATTTGATGTTTGGGTGAAAGTACAATTTAAGAGGCTCCCATAACTTCTGGAAAGGTTACACCACCCTTTCCCAAATAACTTCTCAGTAATAGGCCATTGTGGTCTAAAAGAGAAATAGTTTATCAAAAAATGCAAGGGATGGAGTCTAGCATACCTGAGCCTCAAGAGAAATGCAAGTCAATTCCAAAGCAAGCTCCAGAGCCCTAAATTCGAAGGGCAAGTCATCTGAATCAAGATAATGCCGCATTTTAAGTCATACATACACCACATAATTTTCAATAAAGAATTAGAATTAATCATTAGGGTAACATCTAACCAAGCATTAGGGTAAATACCAAGGCAAAGTTAGGTACAAAGGAATTTTAGCCTGGGAAAAGAAAAGGGCGAGGAACGGTAAGAAATTGTGTTTGGTTCAAGACAGAAGGAAATGCAAATGGAGTTTCAGTTCCATCATTTAAGGGAATCTGAATTCATTCAAATCTGGGTGGTGGAATGTTCAATCTTTCCACGAAAAAAAAATTCTTTGAAAATAATTGTCTATGATTTTATGTATTATTAATTATTAAAAATAATATCTCTTAAACAATGTAGAAAATTTCTTTCTTATTTTATTATTATTATTATTATATATTTATATTATTTAAGATATTTCATGATAGGAACTTAGTTGCGAGAGAGAGAGAGAATCAGTGGTTTCTATTATTACCAGCTGTAGCAGCGGACAGAAAGCACAAGAACAGGGAGAAGAGAATGGTGAAGGAGAAGAATCCACCTGAGGCCGAGGCCAAACCCTCCATACAGCTTCTGCATAAAGCCAACCTAAAATTAATCCATAATCCACCTAACCACTACTGCAGTCCCCTTTTAATATTCCCCACCGACCGCCTAACCGTCCAACAGCTCCAACCACTTCCTATTACAGATTAGGAGACTGCCCCTGGCAGTTTATTACCCATCCTCCACTCCCCACACGTACCAATTCTACCCCTAGCGCCACAATGGCCTGCCGCCGCATCCCACGTTCCTATCATTTCCTAATTCTTGAAAATCACCTCAAGGTGAAAATTTAGGAAAGTGTCGTCAAGGAGTGAATTCCAGGGGACGTTTCTGGCAGTACTCTCCTTTGATAGCCGGTTCTGAATTCCTTCCTTTCAAGATGAACCACATCCTATTTGCTAGCTTCATTAACAGAACTCTTACTGGACCCCAACTGCTCATCACCTTTCTGCAAGTATATTACTCGTTTGCATTTGAAACTGTTTCCTTCTGTTTTTTCCTTTGTCCCACTGATAGCAATAGTAGCCTTCTCTTCCATCACAACGATAGTATTAGTTCCAGCTCCAGTTTCGGCAACAACAGTCCCACTCAACTCGGGGCGCAAACCAATGCCCGTATACTGCCTCCTAGCCACCTGATAGCTTCCATTAGTAGTGGAACCACCTGAGATATTCCCACGCTAGTGGCAGCCCCGGCTTTAGCATGGACAGCACTAGCTGCAAGCTGATGTAGAAAGAAGGCTGTCCTGCTACATGAACGTCTATAATTTTCTAAGAAAAAAAAGTGCTCTCTACTGTGGTGCGATATTAAAAATTCAGTGGAATCCAATTTTGTAAGCAACTTTTCTGTCATATATCCAGATACCAAGTTCCCAGAGAGATTTAATGTATGTTCAATAACTTCTTCACTCTGGGCATAACACTTAAGATTTGTAACAATTTTTCTGACAATGGCCTCCAATATTTGAAGATGGTCAGGAAGCCCTATAAGCTCAGATAACCTGCTGTACAATTTAGAAGAATGAATGGCCCGATCGCACACGTAGGATTTCATAAAATGTTGGGAAAAAATAACCATTGCTCAGTCAAGCCTCTACTTGCTCAATTCGCTGTATCGCTGACTACATGACCCACTTGTTGGGCGCCTTCCTGGTTGGCGTACCGCATAACGCCTCCTCAAATGGTGCCCACGCGGTTTCTCTTTTAATGTGGTGTTTTTTATGCGGGCCAAGACCGCGTGAATTAATTCACGTGGTGACACTCTTTTGACGCGGCGACATTATTTGACGCTGATTTATTTTCCTATATAAGGAGGCAGAGGCAAGCATTTCAACATCACCGACACCAACAACACCGAGAGCAAATCTCATTTGCTGATCGCCTTTCTTCGACGATCATCTTTCTTGCTCTCCGCCTTTTGATCCACACTTTTATTTTTGAGTATTATTTTTGAGATCTCTTCCATTTTTGGGGAGTCTCTACCCTGTACTTCTTGATTTTAGTAGATCGCTCTTTCTGGACTAGGTCCCGTGGTTTTTCCTTTTTGGGTTTTCCACGTAAAAATTTCCGGTGTCAACTTTATTTTCTGCAAATTTAATTTCGGGTCGCTGCGCATCCGTTTTATTTGGGGGGGAAAGATTTTATTTCCGCTGCGCGTTCGCTTTTTTATTGTTTGCACGTTCGTCGCCTTCCCAACAACCCACTGTCAGTTACACCAATCAACTGCAATGCACATGCTGAAATTTCCACATCAAAGAATTCTTGCGATTCGGAACTGAAGCCAGAAACTTGTTTTGTCTTATTTACAGAAGCAATTATATGCACCATCCATGCTAGTTTAGACTCCATCACAGGAAGTTCATCATTATCAGCACCGGCTTGAATGTTTGCTTTCTCCATATAAATTTGCAGCATAGGCTCCATTATCTTCATTATATAAACAAAACAGCTTTCATACAAAAATCTGCATAGGTATGGAATGCACTCTAGATTATCTTGAATAAGTTCGACATTGTCGAGCAAATTATCAGAAAGATCATTGGGAAATCCATCCTACAATGAATCAAGCCTTGATTCAATAATGCCCTGTAAAATAATAAGCACAAATTTGTCCAGCGGGTTTCGTTTGCGGCTCTTGACCTATGGTACAGTTGTACCAATCCTGACCACATCCCCATAAAATAGTTAACCCCACTGCTGGCCCACTGCCAAAACCGCAACGGTTTCAATGTGAACTCGAATACCAACTGTATCCAATCACAATACCCATCCAATAAAGAGGCGGTTGCGGCTCTTTTCTCCAGAGATATTTCTGCTTGCAGTTGCATAAAAAGTCCAAGTTTGTAAACGTCTCCTCCATGCTTGGAGGCAGCCTTCTCTTCTCTCAAAGCAACAGTTTCAGGAACGCGATGATACTTTTTTCGGTATGGTGGTTCATGAATTCGGACCCTAGCATCCGCAGCGGCTGCTAGCAGCTGCTTGTTGCTCCCTACTACAGCTGATTGTGATGCTCATTTTCGGTCAGGGCCCTTTTTGAGATGTTTGTTCAGCTTGGAAGAAACTAGTCTCTGGCGCCATCCTGTCACTGCCAGAGCACAAGGCATCTGGACAACTTCGCGAAGTCAGGCCCATGGCGGTGGGCTTTGGCAACAATGCACCTCTAGTTGCTAGTAGGTTTCCTCCTCCTGACAACTTTTCTGTCTGGACCAGTTCAAAGTCAGCTTCTCCAACCCACTGTGGTCTGCACCGCTGAATTTGCGAACTGTCACCACAGTCTTCCACAAACGCCTTTGCTCGGCGCTTCTGCGCCAACTGTAGTTCCCGCTGCTTTTGTAGCTTATCGTAGGAAGCAGGAAAGGAACGTTCTTGGTTGTTCCTTACCAATCTTGTGCAGGCAACGGAAGTCGCAGATTAAGTACTTTCGCAGCCAAAGGAGGCGAAAAAACAGGAGGTTGGCCATTGGTAAACTCATACAACACATGCATGTCCTGTGCAGCTGGCGGAGGCTCAGCAAGAGCCTGTGTTTGTGCCTGCACGGTCTACACCTTCCCTCGCAGTTGTTGCTCGTTCACTACTGGCGGTACTTTGACGGGATACATTGCCTCTTTCTCTATACTATGTACACCAAGACTCAAATTAGGATCAGAATTTACCATATCTGGCTGTACCGGTCTGGAATCTAGCTGTTGCTCCTTGTCATTCCTCTCCCAAACAGACCAACAAGTTTTCAAGCATTCTTCAGCAATTTTCAATCCTTGAGGTTCGTTCTCAGTTTGCTGCAACTGTTTCGGATAGTCCCGGCCTTCTGAGAAATAAGTCTCAGCTTGGGTGGATGAAACCAAAATGTCTTCCACTGCCGCACTTCCATAACTGCCGAGCAATTCTTCCTTGAGCTGCGCCCAGGTGAACTCAGCTTCAGTTGCTTTTGCCAATAAAAACCAAAGTCCAAGCATACCTGACATCATGAACCAGGCACCATCCCCTCCTGAATCTTGGCGAGTTGGGCCATGATCGTCTCAAGCTCCTGC
Organism: Viscum album; assembly: GCA_963277665.1. Classification (NCBI taxonomy): domain Eukaryota; kingdom Viridiplantae; phylum Streptophyta; class Magnoliopsida; order Santalales; family Viscaceae; genus Viscum; species Viscum album. Next base: position 1,380,152,171 of record OY728143.1, on the reverse strand, counting down.
ATCTGATTCGTCAAGCGTGTGGGATATAGCTTCAAGTTTGAACATCTGCCAGTCAGTTTCCCTCTGCAGCAATTCAGTAGCAAAAAACTGTTCCGTTAGCTTCAATAGCTCAGATCAAGAACTGCTTTCTTGAGTCTCTCTCTAGAATCACTGTCCCCGATCGATTCCAATGTCTTAATGAAAGCACCAATTGATAGGAACTCGGGTGCGAGAGAGAGAAAATCAGTGGTTTCTATTATTGTCAGCTTGTAGCAGCGGACAGAAATCACAAGAATAGAGGAGTAGTCCAGCAAAAACGGGTACCTTTCCGAAGTGCAATGGGCAAGTCGTCTTGTGCCGGGACAGGAGCATCGGACGAAGCGGGGACAATGGTGTCCTCAGCCTAGACGGGGGGTACAGTCAATGGGTGATGAGATTAGACCGTACCAAAACGGTGATCAGCAGGGGAAGACAACAATGAAGGGTGGATGATGAGACAATTATCAATGTCAATGTCTGGATGGGGAGTGGGAAGTGAAAACAGAGAGCTCTCAACAAACGAGACGTCAGCAGAGATGATATACCACCATAGGTCCGGAGAGAAGCATCGATATCCGCGCTGAGTGCAGGAATAGCCGAGGAAGTGAGTGACCGGGACGAGTGTCACGGACATAACAGAGACATTCAAACACACGTAGTGGAAGTGAGTGAGGAGGGAGAGAGGATAACAAAACCCGAAAAGAAGTCTCCCCCTGAAGGATAGACGAAGGGAGGCGGTTAAGGAGGTAGGTAGCAGTCAGGATGACATCGCTCCAAAAATTGAGAGGCTAGGAGGGCACGAGCAGTCTGCAGAATATGGCGATATTTCCGCTCAGCCACTCCATTCTGCTGAGGTGTATCGAGACAGGATGTGTGGTGAATAATGCATTTATTCTTGAGAAACTACTAAAAGGGGGTGGATAAATATTCTCGTCCATTGTCAGAGCGGAGACATTTCAAAGAGGTTGAGAATTGAATATGAATCTCATTATTTAGAAGGTCTGAAAGGTAGAAAACACTTCAGACCGATCATGAAGAAGGTAGAGCCAGGTCATGCGGGAGTAGTCATCGATAAAGGATATATAATAATTGTACCCGGTCTGGTTAGGAACCCTGCAAGGACCCCATACATCAGAATGAACAAGGTCGAAAGGATTCGTTGCACGCCGGTCCAATCGAGGAACATATGTCACCCGATGATGTTTTGCAAACTTGCAGGGTTCACAATGGAAGGAAAGGTTGGGACTCAATTGGAGAAAAAGCTTTTGTAGGACAGAAGTCGGCGGATGACCAGGACGAGAATGAAGGTCAAGGGCACGGGCTGAGGTGGATGAGCAAGCAAGAGGTGGTGGGATATCAAGTATGTACACCCCGGCCCTAAGATGACCTCGACCCAATTCTCGATTCGTCGACCGCTCCTGAAAAACAACACCAGATGACGTAAAAATAGCAGCACAATTTATGTCTTTGGTGAGTTTGCTGATTGGAGGCGAGTACGGGTGAACCCAAGTGTAGGATCGGTTTCCCCCTATGGTGACTTAGCTTGCTCAGAGATATGATTCCAGCGTTGGCTGAAGCAGGTTTCGTGTCGATCGGGATTTCAGACCCAAGGATCGACTGCTGTTGTGGTTTCATGTTGTTTGATACACAAACCAATGAATATTCATATTTATGTATATGTGTATAGGTATGGGACTATACATGTATTCGTATATAGATATGGACATCCATGGTGGCACTTACCCAGTTGACAGGGATTACAGCCCCTGAGTTCGACTGTGGTTTCACGTTTGGTTTACTTCTCTTCTGTTGTGTTCCAGTTAGGCTGAGCACGTTGTTGTTGCATACACTTAGCAGCACAGTTATAGGTTGTTTGTCGGGGTGTTTTTCTCACCCCTACACGTGCACCTTGGTGTACGTGTAGACCTTATGTCTGTTTTTCAGGTTGAGCATGAGTTGCATGGTGGGTAGGGCTGAGGCCCAGTGTTGCATGATCGAGTGGAGCTGCTCGAGTGGTTCTACCGATCGGACTGGTGCAGTTCGACAGTGTCTGGAGATCGGGTACGTGGGTTAGCTCGGAGTTAGTAGTTGAGCCCTGTACTTTTACTTTCAGTTTCTTTTGTACTTGTATCTGTATGGTCAGCCCAGTGGGTGACCAGTGTTGTATTGTTTTGCATAGTTGTTCGGTCTTTTACAGCATTTTACTATTACACCTTGTTCTATTTCAGTTGTTTATTGCTTCCGCACTCTGTTTACTTTTCACTGTGTATGATACTTAGTTATTTCCGTTGTTGCTTACTCTGGTAAGAGGGCATAATCTCCCCACTATCACACCCTAGACCCTCGCTGCTAATCGGCAGCCTCTGGGGTACGGGGAGGCGCGCTTGAGGCCTTGTGGCGAACCGGCTCAGAGCACCGGTTTAGTGGCTTCCGAGACAGGACGTTACACATGGCAACTTCATGCGGTATTTGGTATGAAACACAGTATGACATCTGCTCTAAAGATTTTTGTATCCATCAAATAGCATTCGTATTTGGTTTCTTGCACGAAAAAAAGTCACGCCATGAAAAGTTTTGAAAAATGGAAACCAGTCCCCTTGGAGTATGAATAAACAAGTAAAGCAACTCAAGTATAGGCTATAAATGCAAAATTAAAAATCAGCTTTGTGCCTTTGGAACAACATAATTAACAAGCATCTAGCTTTTTGTATTAAAATTTTCTCCCTTATTTCCACGTGGAAATTATGAGACAAATTTAACATGATAAAATTTCATCTTGTTTAGCTCATCCTGAGAGTTTTACGCATGTACTAGCTGCTTGTGAACCAGAAGACCAAATGCCGATCACAAAAATCAATGGTCTAGTGTCTGGGATAGAACATGCTAATAGTCATTTTCTTGTGTGATATCAATTGACCAGAAAGGAACTTTTCAAATGACCAGAACCGGCATTTCACAAATATTTATTCTATGGAAGCTATTCAAATTTCAGTATAAACTACTTGAAACATTCCATAATAAAAAATGAAAACAAAAAATTACCATATCCCTCCTTTTATCCTTAACAAGCCCATCACACAAAAACCATAAGATGTATCCCACACCCCCAGCCACCACTTATTCTACGGCTGGGGAGAAGGTAGCTCCCTCTCTCTCTCTCTGAGTAAATAAACATTTTATGAAAACCAAATTCTATTGATACACACCACCGAAAACATAATTATTCTGACAGGAAAATAAAATGAATCATTGGAACTTACAAATGCCTAAACTGCTAGTGAAATATAAACCATGAGGCATTTGACAGAAGTGTCTGTAAAATTAGTACTCTTACCAGGGTGATCTTTGTTAGCCATCAAACGCTTGGAGAATTCTGACTCGTATTGAACAACACATCCATCCAAGGAATTCATTAAGAAAACCTCGTCAGCAGTGATGATACACCTGATTAATTCAAGACTCACAGCAATGGCTTTCTCACGGCCTAATATTGTAGATGGGTAAATAAACAAAGGATCCAAAAGCCGAAGATCTCTGGCAGGCAAAGAACACTTCCTCATCAGAGTAGCCTTGTCAATCTCCAAGACTCTTGAGGTTCCATTTTGATCAATGTTTATCCAAGAACGGCTTCCATGTCCCCTCTTCTTTGGTCCCTGAAAACCAGATTCATGAACAAAATAATTTCCTCAAATATCTGAATTGAGCCTTACAGCGTTGTGAATAGGGGCAGCACCCGTGACTCTTCCATCTGATCTCAGTTTTATGTCCCTAATAGTGATTCCAAGATGATATGCCCGCATTGGCACCTGTTAAACAGTATAGGAAGGCCACTCTTGGACAACTGCAGCCGCGTTTGAGTCAGCGGAAACAGAAGAAGTTCACATGGTTCTCGTCTTCACCTGTCTTCTGGTACAGAGAAAAAGGTGGATCATTTTTTGTTTTCAAATTAAAAAACGAGAGAGAGAAAAGGCATTTGAGGATTCAATCAATTTAGCTATTCAAAAACATAATCCACAACTGTATTACAAGGGGTTCAAAGTTTTCAGAAATGATGGAGAGCATTAAAGGATGTACCGGTCTTGTTGTGGAACATAACCGGCCACAAATGCTTCATTGTTTTAGATAAAAATCCAGAAGCAAACGAAATATATTTTTATGATTACAAACATGGATCTTAAACAGGAATTTACGAAGAATTTAAACCCACCACAAAGCAGATACACAAGCAGCAGTTCAGTGACCAAAATAAATTAAATTACTCCGTAGCTCAGTTTCCACTGCCAGTTAACCCAAGCACGATAACGGATTACATTACAACACAAAAACAAGCACAAATTCACGGTCCAGCTATACAACCCAGCCAAAGATGAAGAATAAAGCAGTAAACCAAAAATTTACAAATAGAAACGAAAAACAAGAATCCATGGTGAACCACAGCCGCCAGCCGCCGGGGAGTGTTCAGGAAGAACCACAGCCTCAGAAATGACGGGGTGATGAAAAAACGGTGCGATTCGGAATCTGTGAAACTCGTTTCGTTAAGTCGTTGAAACGGGTAGTGGTTAAAGAGGCGTTCATAGGGTTGGGGGTCATAAACGGGTAGGGTTGATAGTGCACTTACAGTAATATAAATGTCACACCAGCTAGAGGTAACTTCGAGAGCCGTCGTCGAGAATTTCCCATGGTGACGAAATGCCGCCAGCCAACCGGGGAGTGTTCAGGAAGAACCACAGCCTCAGAAATGACGGGGTGATGGAAAAACGGTGCGATTCGGAATCTGTGAAACTCATTTCGTTAGGTCGTTGAAACGGGTAGTGATTAAAGATCATTCATAGGGTTGGGGATCATAAACGGGTCGGGTTGATAGTGCAATAATATAAACACAAACCCGATTATGTAAAATATTTTTAATTAATTCATTATATATTTTTAAATGATATTAAAATTAAAAAACTTATATATTTATTTTGAATGTGGCATATATTGTTTTTATAAATAAAATTTAAATTTGAATACGCTTATTAAATGAAGCCAGTAATACAAAATATATTTACTTAATTTTTTGATATGATTATTCTAGATTTATAAATTAAATTAAATTATTTGAATTTCTAATCGGCTAATTAAAATGGTTAGGGTATTTAAATGAGTGGTTAAAAATATAATATGGTATAATTAGAGTAGTGAATTTAAAAAATAAACAGGTTAAGGTTATAGTTGGAATTTTGTAAAAATAAACAGATTAGAGTTTAGGTATCACAAATTTCACGAGTATTTGACCCATTGTGATCCCTGGTTGTTGAAGTGTTTTGTTTATTTTTTTTTTACTGTTTACCTGCCTTTTGTGTTTTTATTTTTTTCCAAAAAACAACAGAAATAAATATTTATTAATCTTAAATAATTGTATTTGTTGTAAATAAAATGTGGATGTATCAATCTATGAGTGTGATTATTATGGGCTTCATTCCCATGGATAAAATTGTTGGATTTGGTGTTCTAGGACCAACTGTTTGTATTTTGATTGCATGAATATTCAATGTATTAAATATTAATAAAACTTCTTATTACATATTGTTTGTTATTCTACATGACTATAATGTAATAACGTCATAGAGTATATGTCGCATTGATAAGGGCGTAACAGTCTCCTGCTATGATGAGAACCTTGATGTGCTATGACGATATTATAAAATAATGTTCTGCAGTTGGATAACGCACTATGATGAGACATGTAGTATATAGATTGTCAGGTACAAGTACTCATAAGCATGTGAGGTTTTTTATCATAAAGTTCGCACTTGGTAATCTCCAAAACGAGAGATTATGATAATAGACCTACTAGTAGGAATTCCGTATATTTTTGTGTCATCGGATATTCCTATCTACGAGTGTGTGTGATAATCCTTGGACTTTAAGATTATCATAAATACATGTTACAACTCACGTACTTATATGTATTTCGTAAACCATGACGATAACAGTTCACGACAAAGTTGGATATGTTGGGTGTGTCACAAGTGACCTGTCATTGATGAATAAGTCGAGGAAGGATTTATCTCTTCCATCTTTATGGAAGCTGATATCTCGACCCTTTGATTGGAATAGAATGGTCGCATTAAATTTAATGGTCATGATGTAACGACGTGTTTATTTCAAATAGTCTAATAAAGACATATCGAACATATAGGTTGGTGACACATATGTGCAACTTGTGTGATAAGATATTGTTGAAGGTCCCGGGCGCAGCAGAAGCGCATGGGTGGATGTGCTCACTTGGCTTTTTGTCATTAACAATGATCAATCCGGAATCAATACGACGATAAACGTCAGTCTCCACGGATCGAATCACAGAAATAGACAAAGAAAAGGAAAGTCTCGGAACCACAAAGTAGGATCGTTACAGGTTGATTATAATTAATTTAATCAATCGAAAAGAAGCACCTTTTGATGTTCTTTCTTCGTTGATATTTTTGATCACGTTCCGATGTGATACGCCGCTGCGTCGCAGAATCCAAGGGTAGACTTCCTCTAGCGGTGATCCACACATGCACCACATATCTCTGGACGTCGCCAAAGGATTCTCCGGGTGCTAGCGTGGAGAAATCTTTGCTTGCGTTGTCCGCCTTAGATCATCTTGATCCGATGGATGAGGATCTCTCTCGGTCTTGAGAGCGTTCTTGGAGGAAGGAGTTCTCTCGACCTTAAGGGAATTCTCCAGAATTGTTGTGCACAACGATTGGGGAAAAGTATTGGGGTTGTGAGTATATTTATAATCGGGTTTGAGGTTATAAAGTTATTACAATAAATAAACACGTTGCACGTTTTACTTATTTCATTAACTCTTATTGAAAACCCCCATGTCGAATAATTAATTCCTTGACATGTGCCCATGCTGGTTATAATAAATATCATTTAATAAAACAATATTATATCCTCAAAATCCCGACTAAAAAAACTACACGGCGTGTAATCATTAATACACGACGTGTACTTGTTTTTCATAAAAAACTACACGGCGTATAATGATTAATACACGACATGTACTTGTTTTTTATTTCCTTTCCTAAATGAAAACTACACTGCGTGTAATCATTAATACCCGGCGTGTGCTTGTTTTCATGAAAACAACACGGCGTGTAATCTCTAATACACGTCATGTACTTGTTTTCATTTTATTGTTCCTCCAACATTAAAACGATTTAGGCTTCCTTGAATAATTATTAAACCACATACGAGAATAATTTTTATTCTACTTGAGATACTTGGATACACTTAGTGTGTGACCCTCTAGGCCTCTTTCTCGCTGGCATTAGGCGGGCTTGCCTAAAGTCCAAGATTACTGTCTAGCAACGGGTCAAGGCACCCAAGAGAAAGAAGTTGACACCGCATTGACGTGTCACCTCATACGAACGCTTACTGTGTAATTTAATCCATTTTTCTCGATATCTCATCAAGCAGGTTTCATGGCAGTGTCATAAACCTATATGCTTGATCTTTCATTCTTTGACTTCCAGAAATAAACTCGTCGTTACACCATGGCCATGGAATTTGTGCGGCAATTCTATTTCAATCAAAGGGCCCGAGATATCTACTTCCATAAATATGGAAGGGACAAATCCTTCCTCGACTTATCCATTAACAACATATCATTCATGACGCACCCAACGTACCCTACTTCCCGCCAACTGTCTTCATGACGGTTTTTGTCAGTAAAGTGCGCGAGTCATGACATGATTTAATGATAATCTTCCAGTCTAAGGACCATTACACACGCTCGCAGATAGTAATATCTGATGACACCAAGACATGCAGAATTACTACTGGCGGGTCTGTTCTCATAATCTCCTATCTTGGAGATTGCCAAGTGCGAACTCCATGAGAGAGAGTCTTGTCTTCTTACGAGTGCTCGCACATGACGGTCTGTATACTATGTGTCCTATCATAGTATGTCATCCAACTGTAGAATTTTATTTAAGAATACCGTTATAGCATTTCAAGGTTCTCATCATAGCGGGGATCTTCCATGACCTTATTAATGCAACAAATATTCCAGGACATTATTACATTATAGTCATGCAGAATAATGAACAATATATAATAAGTGTACATTTATGTAATCAAAGTACAAACAATTGGTTCTCAGGACACCAACTCTAACAAACTCCCACTTGGACTAGAGCCAACTGCCTACGACTTTTAGTCCGCTAGACCTCACATGATGATCATGTTTCTGCTTAGTCAAGGCTTTAGTCAAGGGGTCTGCCACGTTGTCTTCTGTGGAAATACTGCTCACTGCAACTTCACCTCTCTGAGAAAAATCCCTCAAGAGATGATACTTCCGAAGTATGTGCTTTGTTGACTGATGCGACCTTGGCTCTTTTGCAAGTGCCACAACTGTAGTATTATCACAATAGAGTGTGACATGATCTTTACTGCTAGGTACAACATCCAGCTCTTGGATGAAGCTTCGCATCCATACTGCTTTTTTAGCTGCCTTAGAAGCTGTAATATACTCAGATTCCGCTGTAGAATTTGCCACCACACTTTGCTTTGAGCTCTTCCAGCTTACTGCACCTCCATTCAAACTGAAGATGTATCCTGTCTGCGACTTCATGCTATCTTGATCAGTCTGGAAACTAGCATCTACATGTCCTCTGATGACTAGTTCCTCATCTCCTCCATAAACCAGGAACATATCCTTAGTATGCCTCAGATACTTAAGGATAGTCTTGACTATCATCCAATGACGGTCTCCTAGATCATCTTGATATCTGCCTACCGCACTTAATGCGTAAGCAACATCTAGCCTTGTACATAGCATAACATACATGACTGACCCAATCGCAGATGCGTAAGGGATCCTTTCCATTTTCTTTCTTTCCTCATGTGTCTGAGGACACATTTTCTTGGAAATATGAATGCCATGTGACACTGGCAACAATCCCCTCTTGGACTGTTTCATACTGAATCTCTTCAGTATCTTGTCAATGTATGTACTTTGACTTAGGTCTAGCATTCTCTTGGATCTATCACGATGGATCTTGATCCCTAGAATATATGCTGCCTCGCCCAAGTCTTTCATGGAGAAGTATTTATCCAACCATGCCTTAACTGTCTGTAAGACAGGTACTTCGTTTCCAATTAGTAATATGTCATCAACATATACTATTAGGAAAACGACTGCACTTCCACTAAACCTTTTGTAGACACAAGGATCACATTCATTCTTAACAAAGTCAAATTCTGTTACAGCTTCATCAAAATGAATGTTCCATGACCTTGATGCTTGCTTTAATCTATAAATGGATTTCTGCAACTTGCATACCTTGTTGGCATCCTTTGGAGTCATAAACCCTTCAGGTTGTGTCATGTAGACATCTTCATGGAGGTTCCCGTTAAGGAATGCTGTTTTGACATCCATTTTTCAAATTTCATAGTCATGGTAAGCAGCAATGACCAATAGGATTTTGACGGATTTTAGCATCGCAACTGGTGAAAAGGTTTCATCATAGTCAATTCCTTGACGTTGTCTAAAACCTTTTACAACCAATCATGCTTTATAGGTACTGACTTGTCCCTCCATGTCCAGTTTCTTCTTGAATACCCATTTATTACCAATAGGCTTTACATCAACTGAAGGATCTACCAAAATCCAGACTTGGTTTTGGTACATGGAATCCATTTCAGAATTCATGGCTTCTTGCCACTTGGAAACGTCTGTGCCTTCAACTACTTCCTTGTAGGTAAGAGGATCATCATTGTCATCCAATAATGAGTCTCCATCCCCGGTGACAAGAAAACCATATCGTTCTGGTTCTCTTACCTCTCTCGTGCTCCTACGCAGTTCTTGTGTCTCTAGAACAGATTGTTCTTCCACGGGGCTTTGTGGAATCTATTCTTGTACCAACTCATGTGTATCTTGAGCCTCAACTTCATCGAAGTCTATCTCGATCCCACTATCTCTTTTAGAGATGTGCTCCCTCTCAAAGAATATGGTGTGTCTTTCCACTGCAACCTTTTTATCTGAGGGGTTGTATAGGTAATACCCTCTTGTTTCCTTCGGATATCCTATAAAGATACACTTTGTGCCTCGGGGTGCAAGTTTGTTACCTGAAGAGGCCTTAACAAATGTTTCTATACCCCACACATGTAAATTTGATAACATGGCTTTGCATCCACTCCATAACTCGTATGGAATACCATTTATCGATTTAGTTGGTACTTGGTTTAGTATGTGTGCTGCTATTTGTAATGCATATCCTCAAAAGGATAATGGAAGACTCGCATGACTCATCATTGATCTCACCATGTCCAACAGGGTGTGGTTCCTCCTTTCGCTTACACCATTCCACTGTGGCGTGTAAGGAGGAGTGAGTTGAGATAGAATCCCAAATTCCCATAAGAAATCAATGAAGTCCTGATTAAGATATTCTCCTCCTCTATCTGAGCGGAGTTTCTTAATCTTTTTACCAAGCTGGTTCTCAACTTCATTCTTGTATTCTTTGAACTGATCAAAAGAATCTGACTTATACCTCATTAAGTAAATATATCCATATATACTAAAATCATCAGTAAAATTTATGAAGTACAAGAACCCACCCCTTGCTTCAACTGGAAATGGTCCACATACATCTGTGTGAACTAATTCTAGAATCTCTTTACCAAGTGGTTTTAGTTTGAAAGAATCTAAATACCCATCTTGATGTAATTTTGTCAAACATTTCTCATTGACATGACCTAGCCGGTGATGCAAAATTTGGGTGTGGTATGAGTCATGTGAATTAATTTTGTCATATATTTCCATTACTTGGTTTGTATAGTCTAACACATAAAGGTCATTATATAAATGTGCCCTACTAAAACAAATGCTATCTTTATAAAAGTAGTAACATCCACTTCCAAACTTGAAGATGAATCCATTAGTATCTAATCTGGATACTGAAATAGTGTTTTTGGTTACAGAGGGTACATAATAACATCCTTTCAAAACCAAGACCATCCCAGTAGGCAATGTGAGGTGGTAGTCTCCGACAGCTATAACAACAAGTCTGGCTCCATTGGCTGCTCGTAGATCCACCTCACCTCGGTCAATCTTTCTGAATCTACTTGGTTACTGTATTTGGATACAGATGTGAGCACCACAAGTAGTATCTAATACCCAATTAGTAGAAACGGATAGATTTCATTCGATAACAAACGCACCTGAAGCTTCCCCTTGCTTCCTTGGCTGGGTGCAGTTCTTCTTCCAGTGACCCTTCTTTCCACATGCGAAACAAACAGCCTCATGTTCTCTTGCCTCCCCTTTGATCTTCCTTTTCTTAGAAGGCCTTGAAGAAGCTTTGGGCTTAAATCTCTTTGCCTTACCTTTCCTTTTATTCACCAAGAGGATAGAAGTATTTTCACACTTCATGTCATTGTCCACTTGGTTAATGGGGATAAGAATATCAAACAGAGACTTCTCAATGTTGTTCATGTTGAAGTTCACAACAAAGTTAGAGAAGCTCTGGGGGAGTGATGCAAGAATGAGATCGGTACCCAGTTCTTCGGGGAGTTTAAACCCTAGAACCTCCAAGCGCTCAATGTAGCCAATGAGCTTGACTACATGAGGCCCAGTTGGGGCACCCTCTCCAAGCTTGCTCTGAAATAGAGCCTTGGAGATCTCAAACCTTTCCTATCTTTCTCTCTCCTAGTATAGACCACGAAGGTGCTCGAGCATGCTATAGGCATCCATGTCTTCATGAGACTTCATGATCTCACTAGACATTGATGATAGCATCAAACATTGAACGTCGAGTGCATCGCTCAAATGTTGATCATAGACCAGGAAATCTTCATCACTCACCCCTTGGGCAGGCGAATTAGGAAGTGAGGACTCCAACACGTAAAACTTTTGTTCATGGCGTAGGATAAACCGAAGGCGCCTAAACCATTCCTGAAAGTTACTACCGGTGAGGATATTTTCTTTATCCAGAATTGATCGCAGAGAAAAAGTGGTTGACGAGTTTTTCATTTCGATCTACAAATTAAAAGAGAAGATTTATCAATACTTTATTGATTACATTTTTATGAGAAATAATAAAATTTATTAAGTCTTCCACTATTTTTTCAAGTCCCAATGACCCTCACCATTGAACTCAGAATGTCCAGTTGCTTTGACATTCTAGTGTTAAGGATCCATATTCTCCTTCGCATAACCCCAACAAGGGTTGGTCAAGCTATTTGAAGGTATTTAGGTAGGAAGGTCTTTGCCAACTATGAGCTTACATTTTCTTGATCTGTTGAGTGGACTCCCCAATCCTGAAATCCTGACTTGGATTTCCTCAACACTTGCCTCCAATATTACACCAAGTCTAGCAAGGTCTACTCCTCTTGATGTAATATGGTTAATTCAACCTAAAACCTTTCATAAGGACTTCCTTTATAAAAGTAAGTGTCCCAACAAGGGTTGGTCAAACACATAGTTTTATTGAGTCTTTTTTTAATAAAGTAATAGAAGGCTTGATCTGACTTAATATGGTATTTGAGGGATTTTAATCCTTTATGCGTAGTTTCACATTATCACATGCTTTTTAATATTAAGTGATGCTTGCTTAAGTGATTAACCATGTTCTGATAATGTTTACGCATAGTCCGGTTTTATTTTATTCCATATTTTCATGCTTGTTTATTTCATTAATTATGTGATCACGACAATACATACATAATAAATAAACCATGCAATCAGATAGAAATAAAATAAGATGGCATGATAATGAGCTTCTTTTGGTTAGCTTATCTATCGATTTTGATAAGCTTACCCTGACCTAGGGAAAACACCTTGAACCCGATGGTTTGTGTTTTGAAGCTCCCATCTGTCCACCTTTGCATCTTCTTGGGTTGGTTTCACCTCAGCTTCAGATTTTTAAACCATCTACACTAGCTTGGGAGATCCTCCATTACATGGGGTTTACATTAAAGAAACCATGGGCACGTAGGCCCTATATTTTATTGGAAGAAGGCTCACAGACCAACGAATTTAAATTAAACAAATTTAAATGAAACCATACACACATACAAAGGGTATTTGGTCTAGCTCATGATCATCCATAGAATGCAACAACATTTACGCATATTTAGAATTCAAATTCTTTTAATCGTTCTTTTATTTAAGATAAGTTGTGCTTGAATTCAATTAATTATGATCTTATAATTAATCAATTATTTATCTTAAATTCCTTTCTAAATGTCCTTGAGATTCTTCTCATCCATATTCCTTGTACAGGTCTTTGTAATTTTGGAGGAAACCTGGTGAAATTCCATTTCTAGAAAGTACACGGCGTGTAGTTTATATTTACATGATGTGTATTTCTTTTCACCCTTTATCCAAAGTACACGCTGTGGGCTTTGGCATATTTTTCTGTACTTTGAAAATTTTGGAGTACATGGCATGTAGATTAATCTAACATGGCGTGTACTTCCTTGTTACGCGGTTATCGGCCTGGCAATCCCGTGTACGCGGTACATGGCTTCCCCTTGTACACAGTTTCACCTGGGCTGGATCAGACTACACAGCGTGTCGATTCAACATACACACCATGTATTCTAGTTTCCACGTTCCATTCAATTTTGGTCAACACAGTGTAATAAATACTTAGGTATACTCAATTCACATGGTGTGGTTTGGCGGACCAGTACCGATTCATTGAACCTAAGTACATGACGTGTAGTTTTCATTACATGTTGTGTATTCCCGTGTTGTACATACAGAAAGAGCAGATCCTACAGATGAGTTCCTCATTTTTATTTTAATTAAAATTAAAATTAAAAGGTCGTTTACGTGATATGAATCAAGAAACGAAGGAGGAAGAATAGATCTCATTTATTCAGATTAGAGAATGATTTATCTTGAATTGAATCAAATATAAATGCGTAAATTATCAACGATAATTAAATAACTATAATCAACATTGTAACCTCCCTCTGATACCATTTGAATGTTCCGGGCGCAGCAGAAGCGCTTGGGTGGATGTGCCCACTTGGCTTTTTGTCATTAACAATGATCAATATGGGATTAATAGGACGATAAATGCCAGTCTCCAAGGATCGAATCACAGAAATAGACAAAGAAAGGAAAGTCCCGGAACCACAAAGTAGGATTGTTACAGGTTGATTATAATTAATTTAATCAATTGAAAAGAAGTTCCTTTTGGTGTTCTTTATTCGTTGATATTTTTGATCATGTTCTGATGTGATACGTCATTGCGTCGCAGAAGCCAAGGGTAGACTTCCTCTAGCAGTGATCCACACATGCACCACATATCTCTGGACGTAGCCAAAGGATTCTCCAGATGCTAGCGTGGATAAATATTTTCTTGTGTTGTCTGCCTTAGATCGTCTTGATCCGATGGATGAAGATATCTCTCGGTCTTGAGAGCATTCTTGGAGGAAGGAGTTCTCTCGACCTTGAGGTAATTCTCCAGAATTGTTGTGCACAACGATTGGGGAAAAGTTTTGGGGTTGTGATGATATTTATAATCAGGTTTGAGGTTATAGAGTTATGAAAATAAATAAATACATTACGCGTTTTATTTATTTCATTAACTCTTATTGAAAACCCCCATGTTGAATAATTAATTCCTTGACATGCACCCACACCGGTTATAATAAATATCATTTAATAAAACAATATTATATCATCAAAACCCCGACTGAAAAAACTACTCGGCGTGTAATCATTAATACATGGCGTGTACTTGTTTTTCATAAAAAACTACATGTAATGTAATCATTAATACAGGGCATGTACTTGTTTTTTAGTTCCTTTCCTAAATGAAAACTATACGACGTGTAATCATTAATACACAGCGTGTACTTGTTTTCATGAAAACTAAACGACGTGTAATCTCTAATACACAACGTGTACTTGTTTTCATTTTATTCTTCCTCCAATATTAAAATGATTTAGGATTCCTTGAATAATTATTAAACCACGTACGGGAATAATCTTTATTCTACTTGAGATACATGGATACACTTAGTGTGTGACCCTCTAGGCCTCTTTCTCGTTGGCATTAGGCGGGCTTGCCTAAAGTCCAAGATTACTGTCTAGCAACGGGTCAAGGCACTCAAGAGAAAGAAGTTGACGCCACATTGATGTGTCACCTCATACAAATGATCACCATGTAATTTAATCCTTTTGTCTCGATATCTCATCAAGCAGGTTTCATGGCAGTGTCATAAACCTATATGCTTGATCTGTCATTCTTTGACTTCTAGAAATAAACTTGTCGTTACACCATGTCCATGGAATTTGTACGATAGTTCTATTTCAATCAAAGGGACTAAGATATCTACTTTCATAAATATGGAAGGGACAAATCCTTCCTCGACTTATCCATTAACAACATGTCATTCGTGACGCACCCAACGTACCCTACTTCCCACCAACTGTCTTCATAACGGTTTTCGTCAGTAAATCTAAGTGTGCGAGTCATGACATGAGTTAATGATAATCTTCCAGTCTAAGGACCATTACACACACTCACAGATAGTAATGTACGATGACACCAAGACATGTGGAATTACTACAGGCGAGTTTGTTCTCATAATCTCCTATCTTGGAGATTACTAAGTGCGAACTCCATGAGAGAGAGTCTCGTCTTCTTACGAGTGCTCGCACATGACAGTCTATATACTATGTGTCCCATCATAGTATGTCATCCAACCATAGAACTTTATTTAAGAATATCGTTATAGCACTTCAAGGTTCTCATCATAGTGGGGATCTTCCATGACCTTATTAATGCAACAAATATTCCAGGACATTATTATATTATAGTCATGCAGAATAATGAACAATATATAATAAGTGTATATTTATGTAATCAAAGTAAAAACAGTTGGTTCTCAGTACACCAACTCTAAAAATTGTGACAAAGAGATTATATTACACAGTGAACGTTCATATGTAGTTGTCGACATTGCAACATTAAGTTATTTCTTTTGGGTGTCTTGACCCGTTGCTAGACAGTAATCTTGAATTTTAAGCAAGTATACCTAATACCAACAAAAAAGAATCCTAGAAGGTCACACACTAAGTGTTTCCGTTGATCTCGATTAAATTCTATTTGAGTTTAATTAATGGAATAAATATTATTTTCAAGTTTGAGGAATAATATTATTCAAGTTATATTGATCGCATAAATTAAATAGATATTCATTCATTGACTTGTGAATAAAAATATTTTTTATATTTATTGAATATTTTAATAAATATTTATTTGCTATATTGTGAATAAAATATTTATTCAGTTATTCAATAAATTCTAGAGGAGTTCTAATGGACAAATACTGAGTCTAGTGACAAATATTAACTAATAAGACCGTTACATAATATTTTTTATTGCACAAGTTGGTGCACACCACAAAATAATAATTATATAATTATTATTATGCGGCATGAGATTTATTAAAGGTAATAGATGTTATTTAATGTCCGGTATGCAATTAAATAATATTTTAACTTGAATCCTAACTCTATAAATAGGCGTCTCTATCTATTGTGTAGAACATCTGAAATTGAGAATTGAGAATTGTTGTGCACAACGAATTCTCTCAACTCCTCCTCATCCCTCACTCTCAAGAACGAGAAGTGCAAGAGAGATTTATTTAAGACCGAAGAACAAGAGATCAATAACGAACAACGTAGGACATTCGACTCATCGCGCTAACACCTAGAGATCAAGTGGTGTTGCTCGAAGTTCATAGGACCACATGTGGATCACCGTTAGAGGGATTCAATCCTTGGATCCTTATAGCGTAACAAAGGTAATGTGAAATGGTCTTTTCAGACGATCAACATTCACCAACGAGTAAAGTTCCTAAATCCAGATATCTATTTCTTCAAATATTAAATAAATTAATTATAAATTTGACGTGGAAGATTCTCGCTCTTGATTTCGAGCAACAATTTCTAAAAGAAATTTTAATATATCGCCCACCTTCGCACGCTTCCACTATGCCCATAACCATCAAGAATCTCCCATGATTATTAATTATTAGCTTCCATCTCATGTCACTAAATCTAATCATTGGATCTTTTTTATATAATAGGGATTAATTTATACTATTGATAATATGTACTCATAGGCTATATATACATTGACATGATAATGAAATAAAAAACTTCTATTTCTATTGTTTTCTTTATACTCTGTGTCTTTATTTTTTATGATAATCGCTCACCATAATTTTACCTATGCCCAAAAATGTTTCATATACTCTTAAGTTCACATTTCGATTTCAACATACACTTTTGATTAGCATTTGACATCAATTACATTACATGTTATCAACACAAGACCTATCGTTTTAAAAAGGTTAGTCTTATTGATAATATATATTTTTTCATGGAAAGCATTGCAAAACTTGATTTTCTTCCTTTTTAACATTTATGATAACTAATCGTCATGGGTCTTGTATGTTGAGATGCACATTGATGCATGTGATACTATCAAGATGATTAAGGGGAGTAATAACACTTTAGCGTAAGGTTGTGCCAAAGCCCTAACTTTCCTCCGATATCAACTCAATGAGAATCTGAAAAATGAGTATTTGGCGGTGAAAGGTCCCCTTGTAGCAAAATATCAAAAAAACACATGACCACATAAAACTAGTAATATTATCAATAAAACAACATGAACAGAGTTATTTGAAATCCCCTGGTTTTAAACTGATAAGTGAATATAACTCTACGATTTTTAAAATCGCATAACAATAAAAATTATACGTAAACAATATTACCAGCGTTGATATGTTAGAGAAGGAATTCTCTAATTTTCATGTCTTGAATGTTATTTTAAGACAACAATATTACAAGAAATTCTTACAAATTATTATGTAGTACATTTTTACCTTATTGTTAGGAGACAAAATAACTCCACGTAAGGAACCATGAATCTTGATCAAATTGTTCACCTTCACTCCATGATGCAACATCCCACTACTTGTTTTCAAGTATTCCTTGACCCCTGTTTTGATCTCCTTTTGGTTAGGTCTTGTTTTAGGATGTTTCGAGTGAAATTTGGAGAATTTTGGAAAATCTTTGGGTTGTGCACGGTTGGTGAACGATTAGAGAAAACCATGCAGTTTGGATTAACAAATTGTGTGCCCTGTTGAGAGCCACTAGAGGGAGGCGCACGGTTAGGGCACATAGTTTGTCTAACCATGCGTTCACCCATCTAGACTGTGCACCCCATGAGTAGTGGGGAATACATGTTTAGCGCACAGTTATTTTAATCATGTGGCCAAACCGTGCACCCCAAACAGAGTACCAAAAGGAGCGCACAGTTAGGGAACACAATTTTTCTAGTCATGTAGTTCTCTTCAGGAAACCGCGCATGTGGTTTTTAATTGTTTAAAAAATTAATCAAAAATTTATAAACCCCCCGTTTAAGTTGCCTAATCCTCCCATTCATCCCTAATATGATCTGTCCTTCCTTAGAGGCTCTCAAGAAGCGATTTTGGATCCTCCAACCTCTTTTGGTGAATTAGAGTGTTGTTGGAAGATCTGTTCCCTCTCCGATAAGTGGATCTCCTCTTGGGTGTTCTCTTACAATCTTCTTTCCTCTCATCCTTAGAGAGTATTAGATCATCATGTTTTTTATGGATCTAAACTTTATTTTGATGGATGTAATCCTTATATTGTAAGATCTTGATTCTAGATTCGATTCATAGATCTTCTTCGCCTTCGATCATCATTGGCCTTCCCATTGAAGGTGTTCATCATTTGATTCTCACGATTAAATGTAGATGGTTCCATTTGAGATCTTCCATGTAATTGAAACTTTTAATTTCTTTATTTGTTTGAAATAATTTTCAATTAATTTATAAAACCCTCATTTGATATGATTTGAAATCGAAATTTGAAATGGCATGGATCTTGAGACCCCCCCCCCCCCCAATTCTAATGGAATTGGAATTATGGGATGATTTTTGAGAATGATGCAATTGATCAAATGATTTGAGATATGTTTTGAGAAAATTTCTTAAATTGAAATGATGAAAGCCCATGACCAGTTTTGAATTGAAAAGTCATGAAATGTTGAAAGACCCATGTTTTGGTTTTGAAGTTGAATTGGCATATTGAAGTTGGAAATTAGGCAATTGAATTGTAAATGATGATTGATTTGAAATGATATGATTTTCCCATTGTTGATTGATTGAACACATGCGAGCCTGAGTAGTTAGTGGGTTATTTGAGACAAGCATGCTAGGATCCTGATTCCTTAGCAATGGATTGACGATGACAACTCTAACAAAAACCTAATTCTACATGATTATCCTCGATGGGATGTTGATGAATCATATTCGGCCTCAGTTTGAGGGACGTGTGCGCACATGTTTTTCCATGATCACTGATTTGAGATCCGTGAGGATCCTATAGCCAGAAACTAACGTACTTTAGGGTAGATGATCACAGTACTTAGTGCGTATGATTTGATTATATATTCCATTGTTTATAAAACTATTTTACTCATGCCAAATAATTTATATAAATCACTACAAAAAACAGCAGATTAACGGTGATTTTTTAGTGGGGATTATGCACAACCCCCTCTAAATTAATTTTAGAGGGGGTTATGCACAACTCCTACTAATCATTGAATTTAGAGGGGGTTCATAACCCCATTTAAAATATTTAGCATTTTTTTGTAATATTTGGTTGGATTTTAGAGACATTTGTGTCAAAACCACCACTAATTTAATAATTAGTGACCCAATATGTTCAATTGAATTTTAGTGGCACTATATATATATAATATTCATTTGGATATTTGAGGATATATATATATATATATAACATCGAAATTGTTTTCTTAAAGGAAATAACGAGGATTCACAACCTCCTCTTATCTCTTGAATTAGAGGGGGTTCATGAACGACCATTAATCCCTTAGATTAGAGGGGGTTTTAAACCCCTTCCATTTTAAGAAATTATAGGGGGTTGTGAACCCCCTCTAATGTAAGAAATTAGAGAGGGTTGTGAACCCCCTCTAATTTATGACATTAGAGGGAGTTCATGAATCTCCGCTAATCCCTTTGATTAAAGGGGGTTTTTAACCCCTTATAATTAATTATTTATTTTTTAAAATAAATCTCATATAAATTCAAATTTTATAATATATATGTGTGTGTATGCATGTGCACACACACACACACAAACACACACACACACATTACATAAACACATTATATAAATGTATTTAAATGCATCATAAACACACACACACACACACATATAAAGACGTTATATAAATTCTTTAAATAAATACTTATACATATAAACAAAAATGTATACATATATAAATATTGGTATACATAGTATAAATGCAATTATAAATATATTTATTCAAATATATAAAATATATATATGGTTTTATAAACATTATACATTTATATTATGATTTATATATTATATATATATATACTATATTAAATACATTTTTATTATATATTTATGTATAAATAAATTTATATTATATTATGTATATAAATAAATATAATACAGATAGAATTAAATATAAATATAAATATAAATTATATATTTATATTATAAATATTTTATTATATATAAATTTATATATATTATATAATGATTATATATATATATATTTCTGTATACCATATTAATTATAAATTAATTTAGTATATATATATATATCATTTAATTATATTGTATATTTCCAATTATATGAATGTATTAATTGTATTTACATGTATACATAAATATAATTGTGTAATTTTATGTACATTTATATATATTTATTTGTATAAATTGTATTTCATATAATATTAATTATATATAATATAAAACCATAAACATATTATATAAGTATATACATAAATATAATTTATTTAAAAAATATATCATATAAAAACTCAAGCGTGTAGTTTTTATAATTTATATTATAATAATAATTAATATATTTTTAAATAAAGTGTTTATACTTTTATATTATGTATAATTAATATTATATGATATAAAATTTATAAAAATAAATATATATATTAATGTACACAATATTATGTAATTATATTTATTGAAATACATATATATTAATGTACATAATATTATACAATTATATTTATTGAAATACATATATATGAATGTGCATAATAACAAATAGACGTATTGAAATACATTATATAAATATTTTTATAAATTTTATTTCATATAATATTAATTATATATTTGTATAAATTTTATTTCATATAAAATTATATAAATATTTGTATAAATTGTATTTTATATATATGTATTTCATATAATATTAATTATATATAATATTATAAAATTTTTACAAATAAATATATATTAATGTACATAATAATAAATATATGTATTGAAATACATTATATAAATACATTTTTAAAGACATTATATAAATATATTAAATAAATACTTATATATATATTATATAAATAAACATGTGCAAAATATATAAATATGTATTTAAGTATATCAATAATTTGCATAAATATATTTATAAATATATAAATATATGTGTATATACATTACATAAATAGAATTATAAAATATATTTACTCAAATTCATGTAAATACACATATAAAATATATAGTTTATATAAATGTATAAATTGAATATAATATAAATGTATTATAATATAAATACATAAATACATAATATAAAAAATGTATATATTAATTTATATAAATACATATGTAGGTTTTATATTTATATGTATTTAAATATTTATTCAAATAATATTTATTTAAATTAGTTTTATAATATATATAAATATAATAATGTGTAAAAATATTATTAAAATTGAAATGGAAAGGTGGTAGAGTAGCTAGCATTTCGCGTCGCAGGAATGAGGTTCAAATCCCAGCTTTGCCAGATTTTAAAAAAAGTGAAGGAATTTGAGGGATGGGCAGGCGCGAGTGACACGTGGACTGGGAGGGTGTGCGGTGGGGTGATATAAGAATGGGAGAGGATGGGGTGACACCGACTGTAACTGGAAGGGGCATTGGTGGAAATCCCACCTATACCAACAATTATTTCCCAACAGTTTTCAAAAACCGTTGGAATAAAGAGGCTATACCAACGGTTCTATCAAACCATTGGTATACATTAATATAAGTTGGTTTTACTAATGGTTTTAGTGGACCGTTGGAAAAAACTGGCTCAATAGCCAACAGTTCTTATGAACTGTTGGGATAAACATACCTAAAATGCGACCCTCCTCCCATCCCGACTTCCCCTCGCGTCGCGCCCCCACTTCTCTACCACGAAACTCTCCTCTCCATACTAACTTCCCCTCGCCGCCACTCCCATCCCGAATCCCCCTCGTCGCCGCTCCCATCCCGAATCCCCCTCACCGCCGCTTGCAGCTCACTATGCGCTCCCCTCTTCCCATTCGAACTCCCCCTCGCCAGTCTCCGATCACCGCTCGTCGTCGCTCACACATCCCCCTCCTCATCCTCCTCTAGTAGAGCATCCCCTCTGAGGTCGCACATCCCCCCTAGGTCAAGATTTCCCTCATTGGACGCTAATCCCCCCCAGGTCAAGCTTTCCCTCACCCGACACAAACCCCCCTAGGTCAAGAAGGTCGAGCATCCCCTTTGGTGGTCGGGCATCCCGCCTAGATCGAGGATCCCCTTTGGTCGAGCATCCCCTTCTACATTTCCAGTATTCTTTGGCAGTAAGTCCCAAATCTTCTTCTGGTATGATTAATTGATCCATTGTTTAGTTTGAGTTTTGTTGATTCAATTTGTATCATTTCATATTGTTTCATTCATCTGTGATATATGATTGATTTTGGTTTTCTCAAAACATAAAAATAGTTATCATTGTAGTGTTTGTAGATTTAAATCATTAGAAGTTCACATAAAAGATACCATGAGAACATTATTTCTTTTCGATTTAGGTTATGATGTGTTTCTAGTTTCATAAAGAATATCATATTCTATGTGAAATCATTTAGAGCTCATAAAAATGTTAAGAATATTTTATGTGTAGAATTATTCATACCACTGATTCTTTGTGGATGTCATTGTCATGTGAATGGAGTGTTATAATTTGAAAATGAAAATGTTATCTAATGCATACTGTTTTAATATGTACATGATTTATGTGAAGGGAAATTGGTTTATGGATAAATGTGTTGTTCTTTTTGGATTCACATACAGTTGAATGGTTAACCAGATTTTATTAAATTATAAAGTGTTATTTAGATGAAAAGTTCCCTATAAATATGGCATTAACTCATGGGAAATGTGTTGAAACTTTTTTAGATATGTGATTAACAAGAATGTATTTTTTTATTTTCTCCATGTTGATTTTTTCAATGGAATAACAACACTATATGAAGGATTCATTTTGCAAAATTATTTTCCTTAAAAATAATATATATATGTGAAGTGCATGTTATGTGACATTTCCATTCGAGTGTTGTTTTATATCAACAAGTATGATAATAAGGTGGGTTTATAAACTTCTAAGTTATAACATTGATTGAGGTTTTTTTTCTACTAAGGCACTTTTCTTTGTAGCTCAAAACTTTTTGATTTTCTTTGCGCTTTCTTATTTCTCACATTCTAAACATGTTTATGTTGAGGGGGGTGGGGGTGTCCAGGGGGGTGGGGGTATGTCTAGGGGGTTGGGGGGGGGGTGTCCAAGGGGGTAGGGGATGTCCAGTGGTGGTGGTGGGGGGGTGTCCAGGGGGTGGGGGGCTGTCCAAGGGGGTTGGGGGTGTTTAGGTGGGTGGGTGGGGGTGTCCATGTGGGTGGTGGTGGTGGTGGGAGGGGGGGGGGGTCCAGGTGGGTGGGGGTGTCCAGGTGGGTGGTGGGGGTGTCCAGGGGGTTGGGGGAGCTGTTCAAGGGGGTTGGGGGGCTGTCCAAGGGGGTTGGTGGGGGGGGGAGGCTGTCTAGGGGGGCTGTCCATCGGGGTGGGGGTGTCCAGGGGGTGGGTGGGGGGTGTTCAGGGGGTGGGGGATGTCCGTGGGGGTGGGGGTGTCCAGGGGGTGTGGGGGGGGGGGCTGTCCAGGGGGTTGGGGGGGTGGGTGTCCAAGGGGGTTGGGGGTGTCCAGGTGGGTAGGGGGTGTCCATGTGGGTGGGGGGCTGTCCACGGGGGTGGGGGTTTCCAGGGGTGTGGGGGGTGTCCAGGTGGTGGGGTGGTGTCCAGGGGGGTGGTGGGGCTGTTCAGGGGATTGGGGGGCTGTCCAGGGGGGTGGGGGTGTCCAGGGGGTGGGGGTGGGGTGTCTAAGGGGATTTGAGGTTAGTTTATTCTTCCCTCTTTGTTTGACCCAATTTAATTTGGGGATTTTGGTGATTTATGTGCCCATGAAAAATCTATATTAGGTATGAATTGCATGAATAATACTAATTTCATGATGAATATAACCCAAATGAATGAAATTGTCCAAGATAATATAAACAAAAACAAGACAAACTAAATCCAATGGAAATTTCCCAAACAAACTTGTATCTAACAAAATCAAACTATGTTGAAACTTGAGCCAAACTGATTATATACCATTAATAGTAAGAGTAATTGTTAATTAATATGAATTTACTATTTGATATTATTATTTTTAAACATGGATTTGTTTCCCCCTTGTTTCAGGAACATGATTTGACCCATGGGGTGTTGTGGTTCTTATATGTTGGGCGGTGACGTGTATAGTCACAAGAGACATGTATGTTTTAGTTTAGTTTTTATTTTATTTTCTTTATCGCATTGGCCACTTAGGTCTTTTACTGCTTTTTATGGACAAAGAGTAGTTATATTCTGCGAAGGGGCCAGAAGGGGTTCAAATTGATTCAGTCCGCCGACTTTGATCCGAGGTAAGATTTTATGGTTACTACTTGTCTCGCACCTCATGTATTTGGGGCTTTCAGTGTTTTTGAATCCATATTATGGTTTCAGTAGGGTGGTGGATTGTTTCGTGTTGGTTTGGGTGGATTTGGTTCTCTGCTTCCAATCGAGGTAAGGCTTTAATTCCGTTGTTTGGTTTCTCACTGGTTATTTAGCGTCCTTTATGTGCTTTAAGGTTCCTAATATCCTTTGTGTAGTGCGTTGATCCCTGCTCATTGGTTTCAAGTCGCCAAGTCAAGGGCGACTCACCTACGTGTGCATAAGTAAGTAAGTATATATATGTGGGTTCCCCTGTTACGTTTATAGTCACCCATGGAAGTGATTATTCACGTATGGGTCTAGGTGTTCCCATGTATATATATATATGCATACGTAGGTGAGTGGAGACTGGTATATGCATATAAGCATATGTGCAAGGATCCCTTTGAACATGCTCATGGACATACGGGTGTGTGCATATGGGCTAGGTGTCCTTGCATGTGTGTGAAGGTGCGTATACCCAGTGGGGGAGTAGCAACTTTTAGTTAGAAAGCTCCAAGAGCCAAAGTGGATGGCTTGGTTCCACCTTGAGGTAGGGTCCCTCTCATAGCCTCTTTAATTCAAGAATGCTTTAAATTAAATTTGGCTTCTTTCTTAATTCTGCTTAATTATATTGAATCTAATATCTTGAATAACTATTCTTTAATATAATTGTTTCATTTGATAAATAAAGTAATGTTTTTATAATAAAACCCCTCCAACAGAGGTGCGCTGTCTGCGAAAACTCACAGCGATAGTTATGTTGATCTAGTTGCTTAACTTATTGCATTTGATTTGTGTTGAATGAGTTTTAGAATAAATGTTAAATATAATTAAATGAATTATGTGATAAAGCAATTCCATGATTTTATAATAAAACCCCTCCAATAGAGGTGCACTTTTTTCTAAACCAAAGAATAATGATGAACAACTCTGTGATAGTATTCCACGAGTCTTGTGATGAATGTTAAGGCTGACTAATCACAATTTCTACCGGTGGGGTGATAGCTGGAATGTTGCCCCGCCTCCTCCCGCTCCATTCACTCCTGGCTAGAAGATTCTGCCCCATGAATGTTTCTAGACCGAGCCAACACGCCGCGGTCATGCTGTGGTCACGCTGCGGTCAAGCCGTGGTCACGCTGTGGTCACGCTGCGGTAATACCGTGATTTGGCCCTACTCCAGGACGAAACCCTGCGATGGTTCGCAGTCCTGTTGGAATTATATGTATGATACCTAGATAGAGTTTTAAATATATTACCCACCCATAGTTAATGGGGAGGGAGGCCCTCAGGTAGCAAATATCTAGATTGAGTCTCTCATGAAAATATTTAGTCACTTGTAGACAACATTGGAGATGAGGGTGAAGCTTGCTACTTGTATTCTACAAGGACCATCTAAGTGCTCAAGGGATATCGTAGTAAATTTTGTACAATAAGAAGACTTGAGAATACTTTTATAATGATATTTGTATTTTTAAAAGTGTCCTTAAGAGTTTGATATTTTTATGACCCTGATGATCTGATGAGTGTTTTGACCCTTGTAGAGAAAATGCTTCTACATTATCTTTTTTTTTCTGTGTGAGAACAGTAAACAACACACACCTCATATAGTGTAGTTGGACCTTTCTAAAACAATGGGAAATATGATGGATGATCAACTCTGTGATAGTATTCCATGAGTCTTGTGATCAATGTTGAGACTGACTAATCACAATTTCTGTCAGCGGGGAAACGACCGGAATGTTGCCCCGCCTCCTCCCGCTCCCTTCGCTCCTGGCCAGAAAATGCTGCCCCATAGATGTCGCTGGACCAGGCCAACACGCCACAGTCACACCGTGGTCACGCCGTAGTCAAGCTATGGTCACACTACGGTCACACTACGATAATGCTGTTATTTGGCCCTGCTCCAGGACGACACCCCATAGCTGTTCGCAGTCCTATCAGAATTCGATGTACGATACCTAGATATAGTTTTAAATACATTACCCAACCCGCACCAGCCACTCTAGCCCAAACCAGCCATAGACACCAACCACAATAGCAAAAAACCCCAGCCCCTGCACACCACTAGCCCGCACCCATCTCCACAACAAACCAGCACCCCATCCACCATAAAACCACTACCACTACATACATCCAAAACAACCAGCCTGCAAAACCAGTACTCCAGCCCCCATCCAAACCACACCTCCAGCACAAAAAAAATAGTAGGCCACCCCCAGAGGAAGCCAGCGAAGGACCTTTCCAAAGAAAATTACAAAGATTGGATTCAATGGATTTGACCACTCTCTTGGGTAAAATGAAGTGATAACACCAATAAGCTTGCATACTAAAAAGAACCAATTGAACAAGCTATAACCTCCCAACATAGGAGAGAGAGTTATTAGTCCAAACTTTAACTCTTCGAACAATTTTCTCTTCCAATACCACACAATCAGAAGCTCTAAGCTTGTAAGTGATGAGGGGAACTCCCAGATAACAAAGAGGAAGAGACCCCTTCCTAACCCCCATAATAGCCTCAATATAATCACAAACATCAGGAGAGATACCAACCATAAACATTAGGGACTTCGAAAGATTAACATTCAATCTAGACAGGAAAGAAAAAAGATCCAAAGCATGCGGATGAAGGAATTTTTTGCTGGAGTACCATGGTTCTCATTTTTCCCTAGGGATATTACGTATCAGTCATTGTGAGGGGGTTTATAAGAAAATAAAAAGTCGTATTACTAACTGCCAAAACCACTTTTTATCCTTCAGTGAAAGAATTACGCCGGTGAATTTCATCCTTAGCTCCATTACGATTCATGTGTTATTGGTCCTAATGGATTCGAAAGTGGTGTTGGGGAATATTGAAAAGATAACGACTTTTTTCACATTGTATTCTCATGGGGAGGGAAGATTTTCTTAGGGTTGTGTGGATGAGGATGGCCAGACTAGTGGTAGATGGTGGTATCAAATTATGCATTGTCGAGGGATCAATGCACATTCTGCAAGCTAAGCTTTCTTGGGAGGTTCTTGAAGGTCATTCTCTATGGGGAAATTTCATATCTGTCAAAGTATTGATTTGACCTTGAGGATCCAGGGGGAAACGTATCATAGATGTGGAAGAAGTTTCATGGGAACATTCTGGTTCTTAAGAAGTAGTCTCGGTGGATTGTGGAATGAGTAAACATAAACGTCTGGTTTGAAAATTGGGCAGGTTCCCCTCTTGGCTTTCCAGGCTGTCTGACTCCCAACATTTTGTTTTCCAAGTTATGTTGTTACCCCTATTTTACACAGGTTGTTCTTAACCACCATCAAATTGAATGTTTTGATAACATTATTATATCTTCTTAAATGGAATGTTTAGTCTTCACGAAGTCTCTAATGGGGGTTTTCCTGGCCAAGATTTACAGGTCTATACATCAGATTCCAAATGGTATCACTGGTGGTGAAAATATGTATTGGTGTAAAGAAATCCCGATTAAATGTAACTTGTTGGTTTGATGGATCAATAACCATTGTATTCCTATGAATGAAACTATCAGGAGCAGGGGGGAGGGTGCAGTTGGGGTGTCTAGGAGGGGCTGTCTAGGGGGGGTTTCTAAGGGATATTCAGGGGGGGGGGGTTTGAGGGGTCTGTAGGGCAGGGGCAGGGGGCAGGTGGGGTGTCCAGGGGGTTTCCAAGGCTGTTCGGGGGGGGGGGGGGTCTGCAGGGCAGGGGTGGGTGCAGGTGGGGTGTCTAGGAGGGGGTGTCCAGGGTCTGTCAAGGGGGGGGGTGTCCAGGGGGGGCTGTCCAGGAAGGGTGTCTAGGGGGATGGGGTGTCCAGTGGGGGTGCAAGGGGGCTATCCAGGGGGTGTAAGGTGTCCAGGGGGGCATGGGGGTGTTCAAGGGAGGTGCAAGGGGGATATCCAAGGGGGGGGGGCATGGGTGTGTGTGTGTGTGGGGGGGGGGGGGTTTACATACCTTCTAAGAATTTCAAAAATGAAACTCCACTTTATTGTATCAAATTCCTTTGAGATATCAAGCTTTAAAGAAAAGTTCCCATGTTTAACCTTTCGTTTCATGATGTTAACACATTCAGAGGAAGTTCTGAATATTCCTACCAAGGATAAAGACAAACTGATTTGAAGAGATAAACCCATAATCAATGGGACCTAACCTCAAAGCAATAATTTTTCTAATGATTTTTTGAAAGGTATTCCTAATAGTAATAGTTCTGAAATCCTTTACATCCATAGAATTTTCCTTCTTTGGGATCAGGGCAATAAAAATGGAGTTGATTATATAGGTCATTGAGGTGTGGTTAAAGAACTCCCTCATAGTGTTAAGGAGTTCATCATGAACTATGTCCCAGTAGAACATAAATAATTTATTTGTGAACCCATCAGGACTAGCCACACTCTCAAGATTTAGAGAAAAAAGGGCACTCTTAACCTCTTTCTCATCAAGGGATGCAACAAGGGAGATTGTTGGATTGGTGTAGCCTGATTCGGTTGGGCCGAATGCTTGTGGCCCACAACTATCACGGGTAGAGCTCTGTAGTGAGCTTGTTAAGAGTTGTAGGGGGAAACACACCCCTACTTTGGGAGTCTGGGGGCCAAAGGCCCCCGATCCAATTTTTTGGGAACTGTAGCAACTTTGACCATTGTAGCAGTGTGGAATTTGGAGTCCAATTTACTGTTTCACTTTTGAATTCTAGCCGGCAGCCACTAGATTATTGGATACATATAATAAAGGCTTTATAATATTGAAAAAGTCTATAATAATATTTCCTCATCTCTCCATACTACTAAAGAAATATTTCTTCTCCTCCATGAATAGCTTGAGTAGAGTTGCCATCACTTTCAACTGGTCAACCTATTCCTTGAAAACCCATTCTACAGAATCTACCTCAATTAATCCTGATGAGATAAATACACATCACCTATAACAACATGGAGATACTATTTGACTATAGACTAGATCGAATCAGCACCAACTAAAGCTGAGGTAGGTGGAGCACTAGATGTAGATGCAATAATAGGATATTCCTGATAACTCAAAATTCCACTAAAATCTAAAAGAAGTATTTCTATGAAATATTATAAATATAATATGGATACAAAATATGAAGGCACTGGGGAAACAACTCTCTCAACACTAGGTAAATCAGCCTCTACAGGTTATGATTTGGTAGGTATATCTAAGGGAAAATCCTGAAGCTCATATGCTTGGTCAATCTGCTTAACTAAGGATCCCTTAGGATATATCCCAACTCCAAATGAGACATTAGGTCCACCATGCTCTGGTGTAATACTATGGTCATCACCATCACTATCTTCATATGATTCTGGATATGATAGTCCAGGAAATTTGGAATCAGAGGAGGGACCCCCCTTACATGACACCTCATCCTCTACCAAGGTAAAACCACCCTGAACATCTCTATGATATCCAAAATCTTATTCAACATTTTTAGATTCTGAATAGTCTAAAACAAGATGGAAAAAACCTAGTGACTCTTCCCACTAATCATGTGAAGATACTTCCATATGAGGTGCATGATGGTGCAGGTTTACAGGTGATTTGGGAAACTATTAGAGGTGCAGGTTTATAGTTACAGGTGTAGGTTTATAGGTGTAAAGTGTGCTTTGGAAGACTGTTAGAGGTGAAAGTTTATAGTTATAGGTGTAGGTTTATAAGTGTAAAGTGTGCTTTGGAAGACGGTTAGAGGTGAAAGTTTATAGTTATAGGTGTAGGTTTATAAGTGTACAGTGTGCTTTGGAAGACTGTTAGAGGTTCAGGTTTAGAGGTGCAGGTTTTACAGGTTTAGAGGTGTAGGTTTACTGCTCGATGTGGGTTTACAGGTTTGGTTTATGTCCTCTTCCCAGCTTTGATGTTAGCTGGGGAGTAGAGGATATACCAACAGTTCACAGAACCATTGGTATTCAATATCTTGGACAAAATATTACAACGGTTCACAGAACCGTTGGTATTCAAATGCTAGGCAACATATAACAATAGTTCACACAACCGTTGGTATTTAGTCTGGACAACATAAATTCCAACAGTTTCAATGAAAATTTTGGGATAGAATATATACCAACGGTTCAAAAACCATTGGTATGTATGTTGGGTGGTATGTCTACCAATTTTTCTTGAACCGTTGGTACACATATATACCAATGGTTTTACTTAAACCGTTGGGACATATTAATTTCAGACCACCTATACCAACGGTTCACTAGAAACCATTGGTATATAGCTACTGCAACGCCCAACATACCAACGGTTCCAGGGGCTATTCCAAAAGTTTTAAATCATCGGAATAGGTGAAATTTACAATAGTGGGGGTGGAACTGGAATGGGAAAGGGTGCGGTGAACTGGAGAGGGGTTGACACCAGGAAGAGGGTGGGTGAACTAGAGCGGTGGTGACACCAGGAATGTGAGAGGGTGGGGTGACACAGACTATAACTAGAGTTACAAGTGAACTGGAGAGAAAGAGGGTAGGTGACACTCTCACCGTAGGAACTGGAGGGGGGCAGGTGTGTTGGGTATTTTAAAAAACCAAATAAATTATTAGAGGTGGTTTAAAAACCGCCACTAATATGGATCATTTAGAGGGGGTTAAACCCCCCTCTAATTTAGTCTTAGATAGAGGTGGTTAGAAAACCACCTCTAATATGGATCAACTAACTCAGTTAACAATGATTTCTAACCACTGCTAATTTGTTAGATAAATTATAGGGGGTTAAAACCACCTCTAAACTGAGAATCTATAGTGACAACATGAATGGGAGTGGGTAGGGTGACACAAACTATAACTGGAGTTCCGAGTGAACTAGAGAGGGACAGGGTGAGTGACACTCTCACCGTAAGAATTAGATGGGGGAAAGTGTGTTGGTTATTTTAAAAAACCAAATAAATTATTAGAGGCGGTTTACAAACTGCCTAACTGTCGCTAATTTGACAGATAAATTAGAGGGGGTTAAACCCCCCCTCTAAACTGAGAATTTGTGGTGAAATTAGAAGGGGTTTTAACCCCTTCTAATAAAACCACCGCTAAATTAGGCATTACTTTACCAACAGTTCCTTAAAAATTTCTCTAATAATAGTAGGAAGACACATTAGTGGTGGTTCCTCATAACCACCGCTAATGTGTTTAGAGGTGGTATAACCCCTTCTAAACTAAAAAAACAACCCCCTTTAATCTGGTCATTTTTTTATAGTGAATGTTTTTATATAAAATTTTTATTTAAGCCATGCTTGAAATGTTTTCCATCTATTGAAAATAAAATCATGTTTTGTTTTAAATATGAAAATGATATATTATGTCATGACCTATTTTATTTAAATTGAAATCATGTTTGGTTTATTATTATGATATCCATTATGGAACACTTGGTGAGAACCTACTGGGATTTATAGATCACACTCTACCTTTGCCTTTGGGAGTTTGTAGGTTTTCTTATGTGAGGTCCGAGTAAAGGAAAAGCGCCACTTGGAGGTGGTGAATGTTCTTGATTATTGGGATTGTAGAGTTATGATGGTGACCAATGTAGCTGAGTTCCACTTGTTACACATGGTTTTGAGACTTTTTATAATTTCCTGACGATAGTTTGGGTTTATGTTTATTTGAACTATTTTTCTATCTTCTCGGGTACTATTTTACCTATTTGACTTTTGGTACTTTCTCCATGATAAGTTTTAATATACCAACTTGTATGTTTTATCTTTCATTGTTTTGTGGAAAAATCGTCCCCTATATTGTTTTTTGATGTCATGTGCTAGTTTCCAACCCATGGGGATTGGGAACACCCTTAGGGTTATGTTAGAGCCAACTTGGGCATCAGGGTACCACGGTATCTAGGCTGGTTCATGAAAAAGTGGAATTAAAGGTGTGGGTTAAGCATCTTTCTTTAAGGTTGGTATATGGTCTAGGTTGTCCTGGTAGATAGGATGTAGGATTTATGGGACTTAGAAGGTAGTTATGGGCAAGTTCCTGACCAACTCTTGTCATAACGAGCCTTAAGTCACTATGGGTGGTGGGGTAAAGTTTTTTTGATGAGTATTTTGATCTGTTTCTAATATTTTTCCTATTTGGTTAGAGTGTTCTGAAAATCCCAGACTTTTTAATTCTATTTAAGGGAGTTGAAAACTTTTGAATCCCATTTGAGTTGTTGATATGAGTGTCTTGGTTAATGTTTTTCTTATTGTCAGTTGATAGTGTATAGTATCATGCCTTTGAGAAGACATTTTAACTTACCCAAGGAGGGAGATACTGATGAACCGTGGCAGGAAAACCCTCTAGTTGACCATAATCTCATTGAGATAGTGGTGAGTGTTGTCCAAGCTCTCAGACATGCAGCCACACCCATCCCCATTCAGGCTCAAGTCGTGGAACCTTGAAGGGACAACTATAGAGATCATGAGAAAGAGTTTCTTTGTTAGAAACCACCAGATTTCCAAGGATCTAATGATCCTCAAGAGGCTGAGGATTGGTTTGAAGGAATTGAGTATATTTTTGAGTTCTTGTAAACACTTGATTCAATTAAAGTGAAATGTGATACCTTCAAGCTTGAGGGGACCAACATAAGGTGGTGTGATTCAATGGTGATGATAAATAAGAATTAAGTCTTGGAGTGTAAAGACTTCAAGGTCCTTTTTACTAATTAGTCCTATCCAGAGTCCATGATTTTAGCAAAGTCAATGAAGTTTCTTAATCTATAGCAAAGCGACAATACTGTGACTCAGTATGAAAAAAACTTTATTAAGCTGGAACAATTTTCTATTGATATTGTGACTAATGAGAAACTGAATCCATAAAGATTTTAGATAGGACTTTGAGCTGATATTTGATCCCAGGTTTTCATCCTTAAGTTGAATTCTTATGCTGATGTGCTAGATAGAGCATTGATGTTTGAGCTTGACCTGGCTAGTGAGTCAGGGTTGGTGAGAGTTCTTTTTTCTCTTAGTAGTATTTTTGTGAGTCCCTTTAAAGGAAAGAAGAAGCATTATGAGTATCAAGGTGTATTTCAATAGAAGGGTTCTTCCAGACCTCCTACAGTGCTTGGTATAAGCCCTTTGACTTGCTTCTAGTGTGGAAAAACTAAACATTCAAAATGGATTTGCACCAAGGCACCCGAGATCTGTAGTTCTTATGGATGATCAAGTCACTTGTAGAAATTATATTATATATTTTCTACCTTAAATAGTGGCATGATCTCACCAACACCTAAAATTATTGTGGTGTAATCAGATTCTTCAAGATTAAAGGGGTTCTATCCACCGACATCCTAAATGATGCTTCTTTACACAGTGAAAGAGTCTCTAGAGGAAGTTGATGCAGATCCAATGACTATGAGAGGTACCATAACTATAGATCCACCCTCAATGATTACTTTATTTGATACTAGTGCATCTAACTCATTCATATCGACCCATGTTTTTGATTTTATAACCCTTCCTACAGATCTTTTATCTTATGTGATAGATATTGCTATACCCCTCAGAATGAAGAGAGAGTTGGGTCTTCGGTGTCCTGCTTGTGTTTTCTCTTTATCAGAGATTGATCTTACCTAGAATTTTATGGTCCTTAATATAAAATATCCCAACATCATTCTTTAGATGGATTAACTGATCTATCATCGGGCCCATATTGACAGTTATCTTCAACGAGTTTCCTTTACCACACATGATGGGGAGGGCCATGTCTTTTAGAGAGAATGAGACATGAGATTGAGTAGATCTAGATCTATCTGAAGTTGGTTAGGGTAATATCAGTGGTTACTTTTGACTTGAAGCAATAATCTTTTAGTGATGGTCTTCCTCCAGTTGTCATTGAGTTTCCCGATGTTTTTCCTTCTAATTTCTATGGCTTTCCACCTGTAATAAAGGTGAAGTTTTCTATCAATTTAGTACCTAGAACTCAACCAATTCCTATACCTTCTTACCGAATGGAACCATTAGAGTTGAAATAGTTGAAGACTCTGTTAGACGATTTTAATGATAAGGGATTTATACACCTGAGTGTGTCACCCTGGGCAATACTTTTTCTCTTTGCAAAGAAAGTTGATGGTGCACTTCACCTATGTGTTGATTACTAAAATCTCAACTGAGTTATGGTAAAGAAAAATTAGCTGTTGCCTTGGATAGATGATCTATTTGACTAGTTGAAAGGTTAAAAGTGGTTCTTTAATATTGATCTTCTATCTAGATACTACCAATTGTGAATTAAATAATCTGACATCCTGAAAAATGTCTTTAGAAGCAGGTATGACCACTATGAGTATTTTTTTATACCTTTTATTCTAACTATTTCTCTTTTAGTTTTAATGGAACTGATGAATAAGATATTCAATGAGTATCTAGACATGTTAATTGTAGTCTTTGTGGATCAAATCATGGTTTACTAAAAAACCCAAGGAGGATCATGTGTGTCATTTGAGGATAGTGCTAGAAATTTTTAGAGATTGCCAACTCTATGCCAAGCTTTCAGAATTTTGTTTCTGGATTCATGAAGTGAAGTTCTTGGGACATGTGGTCTTAGAACATGGCATCTTAGTTGATTCTGAGAAGGTGAAGGCTATTATGACATGGGAATAACCACAAAATGTTTTTGATATTTAGATATTCCTGGGTTTAGTAGGGTATTACTACCAGTTTGTTAAGTATTTATCAAAGCCGGATTTTATAATGACTATTCTCACTCAGAAAGGAGTGAAGTTTGTTTGGGATTAAAAATTTCAGATTTCCTTTGTTGTGTTGAATTTACTTTTAACTTTTTCACTAGACTTGAATCTTCTAGAGGTTGGATAAGGCTATGTGGTCTTTTATGATGCATCAGGTTCAGGTTTGGACTGTGTACTTATGTAGGGTGATCAAGTCATTGCCTATGACTTTAGACAACTTAGGTCACACGAGAAGAATTATCCAACCCATTATCTAGAACTCATAGCTACGATGCATGCTCTTAAGGGCCCGTAGAATTACCTTTTCGAAGAAAGGTTTACTATTTATTCTGATCACAAAATCCTAAGTTATATCTTCTCTCAAAAATATTTGAATCTCCATCAAAGGATTTGGTTGGAGTACTTATAATCATTTTATTTTGACACTACTTATACCCCGAGTAAGGGGAATGTCATATCTGATGCATTGAGTAAAAAACTTCCAACCTAGGTGGTAAAAGAATCATCAAAAGAGTGTAATTTGATGGATCTCTTTGTGTAGTTGCACTTAGGAGTCCAAGAGAATGAGTATGAGGTGATTTTAACCAGTGTTCTATCATCCTCCTCTCTTCTTAAGATGACTCTTCATGATCAACAGTGTGATGAAGAGTTTCATGGAATTAGAGACTCTCTTCATAGTGGAGAGACTGTCATTGAGTGTTTATTCTCCACAGAGGGTGTTTTATGTTTCTGGAATCGGTACATTATCCCTCTTTATGTGAGGAAGGCTGTGATGGTAGAATGTTACAGTTTTTAGTGGGCAGTGTACCATGGTACCATGAAGATGTTATATTATATGAGATAATGATTATGGTGTCTAGGTATGATATGAGACATTGCTAACTTTGTTTCACTTTTTTATACTTGATAACATGTCAAGGTCGAGCACTAGAAACCTTTGGGTTTTCTCTAGTGTTGACTTGGAAGTGGGATGGTATTTTGATAGACTTAATGGTGGGTTTTCCTCGAACCCCTTGGAATAAGAACACGGTATGGGTTGTGATCAATCGGCTGACCAAATAATCCCACTTTATACCCATCCATGATACAAATAAAGTATAGGACTTGGGAAGCATGTATGTACAAGAGGTTTTTAGGTTGAATAATATTCCATATGTGATAGTCTCTGATAGGTATCCCCGATTTACTTCTTATTTCCGGAGAGGCCTCTAAGTGGCAATGGGATCTCAAGTGATCTTGATCATGACATATCATCCGTAGATAGATGGACAAACATAATGGGCTATACAAATTTTAGAAGACATGATCCATACTTGCATCCTCAATTTTGGTGGAGCTTGGGATATCCACTTGGAATTGGTTGAGTTTTCTTATAACAACAATTACTAGTTTTCCATTTGCATGTCTCCATTTTATGCCTTGTATATCCACCCATGTAAATATCTATTGTGTTGGTCGAAGATTGGTGAAGTTTCCTTGGTTGGACCAAGTTTGGTCTAAGAGACAATGACTAAGATTCAATTGATTTTTCATAGAATAGAGATGACACAAAGTCGATATAAATATTATGTTGATCATCATCGATGACTGTTGGAGTTTTTGGTAGGTGACCAAGTGTTCTTGAGAGTTTCACCTCAGTTGGGTTATCGACATCACTACTGGAAATTTAAGCTATAGCCACAGACCTATAGCCACGGTTTTATAAGTCTGTGGCTATAACTTGGTTATACCCATGGTTTGATTTTCATTCGTGGCTATACATTTGCGTTTCTCTTTTTTTTTTCGATTCCTGTCAGGCTCCTCCTTCCCCGATACACGACCCTCATCGCGGCGCCCTCCTCCCCCAACGACCTCTCCTCCTCCCGATGACCTCTCCTCCTCCCGATGACCTCTCTCACCATGTCCTCCTCTCTTACCTCATGGTTTTCATCTCTTGCACTCATTGCATTCCTCTCCCATTTTCCTCGCCAGCTTCGGTTCCTCCATCCCTCATCGCGGTTCCTTCATCCACAGTGAGGATTCTCCAATCGCGGCTCGACTTCTCCATTCAGGGTTTCTCTATCCCTCACGCAGTACTCCCCTCCTCCATACCCTTATTTGGGCGTTCCTCATCCATTCAGTGCATCGTCCGAAGGGTTCCTCCCATCCTCCACACCCTTATTCGGGCCTTGCTCCTCTTTACGGTGCGTTGGCCCTACTAATTTACTTAATTTTGTTATGTGGCTATTTTTTGTAGTTTTTTTAACCTGTTTTGTGGCTCCCAGGAGGATGAATACTGTTTTCATTTGTAGGAGGAGTTTGTGTTTTGTGGCTCCTAGTTTGCAGTATTAATTCTGTTTGTGTTTTGGTGCATTTTCTATTTTGTGGCTCCTGTTTTGTGGGTTCTTTGAATATTGTTTGCAGTATTTATTCTGTTTAGGGAGTTTTTAGTTTGCAGGAGGAGTTCAAGGAGGGGTTTGTGTTTATTTCCAACTATTTTGTGGCTCTTGTGTGTTGACTGGTATTCTGTCGACTGTTATTCACTGGTATTTCATGGTTTATAGTTCATTCTAATTCTCATAATTAATCTAGTATTTTGGTATTCATGGTTTAATCTATTTACTATTCTGTCATCTATTTAGTATTATAGAATTATTATGTTTCTATTTATTATTATGTAATTATTAACTTGTTTCTAAGTGTTTTGTGTAATAGACTTTGTATTTATGAAATTTACAGAATTCAGAAGTTGGATATTTTAGTCATAAATTCCAAAATTTAGGATTTTCACTATGTAAAGAACCTTACTTATGCAATTGTTACCTTTTTATATCAACCATATTCATATAAGACCCTTTTATATGATTATGATCATGTTATAAAGGGTATGTTTATATTTTTCCTTTTTATTATATATTGTTAAACATGTTTTTGTCCATTTATGTACATGCAAATTACATGGGATATGTTTTTGAGTTATAAATGAGTATACCCCTTTAATTATTCCATGGGATGGGATGAGGCCTTCACATTGTATAATCCTTCCCCATTCCATGGGATGAGCTTAGGACCTGACTCCTGAAGTGCACTTGGGTGGGATGGTCTATAAGATTTCCCTACCCCTAACCTAGACAAGATTTCTTACAAGATTTATATATCTCTAGATTAACATCGATAACGATCCCCATTAAATAAGATAAACTTAGGTAAGTTCTAATATGCATTTTCCTAGTATAGAGAGTTACTTGATATAACTTGTATTTGTCTTTCAACTACCTATTTACAATTATTTTAATATTATTTTGGTTATTTTCCTAAAAATGTTTTTTATTTAAACATGCTAATTAGTATACATGTTCACACTTAACACTTGGTTATTCACTTTTGATTTGAGGTATGTAATTGGTTCACTATTGAGTATATAAATTCTTATACCCTACATTAACACCTTACTGGGCATGAAACTTTATGCCTTATACTTCAAGTGCCTTTTTAATAATGGATGTTTTGGGAATTGACTAGTCTTAGGTTAATTGAAAGCTATACCCTCTTAGAGATTGGATATTTGGAGGAACATTCTTTTAAGTACCAACACAAATACAAAAATAGGATTTCATATTGGAATTTAGATGATAGTTATTTTATAATCGACATAAAAAAAATTAATGACAGTTATTTAGATAACCAATGTTAAATTCATTTTACCAATGGGTTTTAATGATTCTTATCTACTCATTTCTCTTGCAAGAATGCCCAAGCTAAATTGTTCTATATCTACTGTGTGAAGGTCTAAATCTAGTTATTCTACACTAGTAATAATTCTCAACAACTTTTATTGGTTTGATTATTCTATATTCATTATGATGAATTTACTTTGTGGTGTAAATTTTTATCGAGTTGTAATCACTCAACTCACACATGGTTGTGCCTCCATCAAAAGGTAGTGTATTGGTTATGCTAACCTAGGAAAAAATTAGTTCATAGGTTCTACCTTATCCCTAAAAAATGCAGGTGTTTGGGTTGTGCCTTCAAGTGTGAAAAAGGTAGGTTGGTTTGTTTTGGTTGTTGGGTAAGATAAACGAAGATTGTAAAGAGTTTTCAATCTCCTTCACCATGATGCAGTGTTATACTCCATGATTAAAAATCAATAATGGAATGACATCGTGTCCTTACACTATGGTATATGATATGCTTTATATTTTCAAAATGTCTCTAAATTTAAATAAATATTTGTAGAATTAATACAAAACATCACAACTCATTGTGAATTTATCCAAACACTTTTGGGAATTGATTATTATTATCTCTTAGATTTCATATAAACTCTTTTTACTATATTCCACTACTAGAAAAATGACCTATAGCTGTGGTTTACTTGGGTTCTTTATTGGGTATATGATTTGGTGTTCACGGTTTACTTGGGTTCTTTATTGGGTGTTCTTCATGATGTTTCATGGTAAATAAATCATGGATAATTATCATGATGCATGAAATTAGCATCTTCTATGTTTTTCATGTTTATTAAGTTGTGGCTATGGATTTTACCTGGTGAAAAATATTTTAAGTGCATTTTGAAAAGTTAAATACACTAAATACTTGGGTTATCTTCCAAATGGTTTTATTTAAACAAATTATAAATTTTAAGAATGTTTTGGCCTTTAGGCCGGTATTTTTAAAATGGTTTAATGACTTGGTCGATTTTCTAAAGATATTTAAATTAGTTTTCCAAATTGAAATTTTTTATTTTCAAATAATGAGTCCCAATTAGTGACTTAGGGGGTTTCTTGAAAAATTAGGCACCTCTGTACATACTATCCATTTAGGTGGAATTCACATGGATGGTGTCAGGAGGTGGGATTAGCATAGATGATGGATCTTATGATTTAGATGTAATATATACATTGTTTACTCACCTCTAACATTTCTTATAGTCATGGGATCCTAGGTGTCGTAGTGAGAGTTGAGTGATTTAGTGGCAATGTAGTGGTTGGATCGATTAAGTGAGGATTTTAATTGACCTAAAAATCCTAATGGTTTTAGTTTTAACCTTATATATTGGTTTGTGATAGTTAAAATGGTTTTTATAATGTTTAAAGTGAGTGAATTTTTAATTAAAAACCACATTTTGTTATTGAATCCTTTTGAAAATATTTTCCTAGTTAAACTCATTTCTTCCTTTAGATGTTTTATCAAAATGTGTTTGTCAATGAACTCATCCCTTTTCCCTTTTTATCTTTTATTTTTATCTTCTAAACCAATGTTTTCTAAAATATGAGTTGTAACACTATTAAAATAGTGATTGAGGAAGTTGGTTTCTAAACATTCTTTTAGGTCATGAATACTTATAACTTAAAAAATAATTTACTTATGCGTTCTATAGAAGATAAATTTTTCCTTAAAAGGTGAAGTCTTAAATTAATCAAGTGGTGATTTAAAAAATATTAGTCTAGATTAACATTTATGAAGGACCTTTGACGAACCCATTTCTGATAAATAATACCTTACAACCTTTTACTTCTGATTATTGGAAATGTTTTGATACTTTATTCCAAACACCACAGTTGGTCTCTAGTTTATGCCTCATTTATGTTGTCTATACCATGTGTGATATTGTTGTGCATGAAATGATTATAACTTCATTTCACATCTCCCTGGTATGTCTTAAAGATTTAAAATGGCATACCTATTCTTCATTTGGATTGAGATTATCATGTTTTATTGTAGTATTATTATATTTTATTTATGGATAGTTTAATAGATTTTTCATGTTTACACATCATGGATATTATTATCATACTATCATGGTGTTATAATAGTGCATAGTGAGCATGTGCGATATGATTTACTTTTAGTGCATGTTTATTTACTTTATCATGGACCCACTCTACTATTTTCCCATAGGGTATGTTTACAACTTTGACATAGAACATGTCTATTGCTACAATGTGAAGCATTTTTATTGTTTTATATAGAGCATGTTTATTACTATGATATAGAGCATGTTTAGATTTATGATATTGAAACTATATATAATGTTATCATTTTTGGATATTGATATAAAATCCATGCTTCAAGGTTTACCTCTATAGTATTGAATACGTATATCTTTAGTTTTTATATGTATTTTATATGTGTCTATACCTTGGATTTTATATTTTTATATATGTTTTCTGGATCTTAAACCACATAAAACCTCTATATGGTACCTTAAATGGTATCTGTATGGGTTGGTTAGAGAGTCCTCCTCCCTCTAAAATAGAACAGAGCATCTACACACATGTAAATTTGCTTGATAATATCTAACTTACAGAACTCAAGGATATAATAAGATTCATGTCTATACATTTGAGAAACTTATGGGAGACCATTGTTCAAGATTCCTTTAAAAGATTCAATCAAACTAGAAGTGAAACTTTGAGGAGCACTAAAAAAGGGTATAGGTTGAGTACTACATGAAGCAACTGGAAGGTCTAGATACAACTTCTTTAGAATCTCGTAAACTAATCCTTGGATGCTGACCAATCTTCCATTCATTGATTTTACTTTACTTTCCATTTTAGTAATCCAATCTACCAACAATTGAGCTACCACTTGAAGAGCATTGGAAGAGGTTTGAGACACTGTAACACTAGCAGTGGAAATAGCAGACTTAGATGTAATTGGATAAAATATAGTAATTGGTTTCATATAAGGGAACAATAGACCTAGATATCATTCCATGAATATTTTGAGACACTTCCAAGATATCTTTCAACTTTTCACCAACATATTCTTCAAGATAACCCATAGTGACATTCAAGGATATGTATGTTCCAAATTCAAGCTTTATAATAGTTTTAATGGTGTCTTGGAACTCATCCAAAAGATATTTCTTGAAATATTTTAGAATTACATGTGTGAATATATCAAACTAAATAGATTTAATTTGATAAGACAAAGAATTCAAATCGAAAAGCATCTAATCAACCCCATTCTGAAAATCAGGAACTACTAAAGGTGAAAATAAAGAAGTGACATTTGTTTAAAAATCTTATATTACACTTACATATCAATCTGAATATTCTTTGTTCATTGTTGGTTATGGATTCATGTATCAGTTATCATGTACAATTGACACACTGATCACATATATATAAGAATTCGTTATATCTCACTTATTTCCCCATAGTGGTTTCTTATGATGAGGTTGGTTCTATCCACCACCATCGAAGGTAGTGAGTTCTACATTGAATTCAGGTAAGGTTTCTTCCGTTTTCTAATGATGCTGCATGTTGATTTTGTTATCATCATCACCTATCCTATTATCACCTTTATCACTAATCATGTTTCTACCACTTTTATTTTTAGGTTCCATTAATGACGATTAATCAGATCACTGACATTTTGTTGAAGTCTCCTGGGATCCGTTCACGTGT
The DNA here is from genome assembly GCA_963277665.1 of Viscum album. NCBI lineage: Eukaryota > Viridiplantae > Streptophyta > Magnoliopsida > Santalales > Viscaceae > Viscum > Viscum album. The sequence continues at coordinate 1,380,109,206 of OY728143.1, read as the reverse complement.
GTTGCGACAACCAGAGTTAATGGTGACTCACCGCGTATGCATAGGTAAGCATATATATAATAAGTTCTCCCGTTATATGTATATCCACCCATGGCAGTGCGATTACATATAAGGGGCTAGGTGTGCTTATGTATATATATGGAAAATGCATATGTGTGTGGGTGATAAAGGGATTATTCATGTGATCATATATATAAGGATCCTCTTGTGCGTGTTCAAGGCCATGCAGACACGTACATAGGGGTTAGGGAATCCTTAGGTATATACAAAGGTGCATATGGCTGGAGGATGGATGGAGCAACTTAGACTTTTCATTGATAAAAGTGTTGAGCATCGAGTGTGTCTTGGATCCTTTGAGGTAGGGTCCCTCTCTTATCCTCTTTAATTCAAGAATGTTTTAAATTGCATTTAGGTGCCTTCTTAATTCTGCTTGTCTATCCACCACCATCAAAGACAGTGGGTTCAGGATGTAGATCCTCAATTCCACCTTGCTATATTATTTTTCATGTTGGAAAGAATATATATAATACCCATTCATAAATCATATATTGATGTGAGGTCAACAACATTTGTGATGGTGACATTCCTATAGGTGTTAAAAACAATCTATATAAGGGTGTTAATACATCCCAAAATATATTGGCGTCTAAAGCACATATACAAGAAAAATTCCACTTCCATATATTCGAGCTATTCTAGGTGTTGTAGGGATGGGTGTCCATGAATTTTAATACATAAAAATTCCAAAAATCCTTTCATGATTTCTCCATGTAGGCTTATATTATATATTTAATTTATTTTTTTGGGTTCTAACATCTTCCAAATAAATAAGTACAAACGATCAAGGCTATATGGATATATTTATAGTTTAATTTATTCCCATATGAAGAGGTCCTAAATAGAATGAATATTGATGAATACTTCATAGATTACAAGGTTATTTAATATATTATAGATTTAAGGGGCTAGTTTTTGGAACCAGTTGCAGGGGAAGGGGGTAGGGGGTAGATTTAAGGGGCTAGTTTTTGGAACCAGTTGCAGGGGAAGGGGGAAGGGGGGAGTGGGGAGGGGGGAGGGGGGAGGGGGGAGGGGGGAGGGGGGAGGGGGGAGGGTGGCAGGGGTAGGGGGCAGGTCTGCAGGCCAAGGGGCAGGTCAGTAGGCCAGGGGGGTAGGGGGGAGGTCTACATGGTAGGGGGGAGGGGGTTGGGGGGTGGGTGGAGGGGTCAGGGGGCAGGGGGGAGGTCTGCAGGGTAGGGGGAAGGGGGTGGTCTGCAGGGGGGTCTGTAGGGCAGGGGTAGGGGGAGGTCTGCAGGGCAGGGGGTGGTCTATAGGGGGGTCTTCAGGGCAAGGGGCAGGGGGGAGGGGGGAGGTCTATAGGGGGCGGGGACAGGGGGAGGTCTGCAGGGCAGGGGGTAGAGGGCAAGGGGTAGGGGGTAGGTGTGTAGGGCAAGGGGTAGGGGGGAGGTCTACAGGGCAGGGGGCAGAGGGTAGGGGGTAGGTCTACAGGCTAGGGGGGAGGGGGGAGGTCTGCAGGGCAGGGGGAGGGGGGAGGTCTACAGGGGGCAGGGGGCAGGGGGTAGGGGGGAGGTCTGTAGGGCAGGGGGTGGTCTATAGGGGGAAGGGGGAGGGGGAAGGGGGCAGGGGCAGGTCTGTAGGCTAGGGGGCAGTGGGGAGCTTTGCAGGGCATGGGGGAGGGGGTGGGTGGAGGGGGCAGGGGGAAGGGGGGAGGTCTGCAGGGAAGGGGTGTAGTCTGTAGGGGTAGGGGGGGTCTTCAGGGGGGTAGGGGGCAGTCTGTAGGGGGGTAGGGGTGGTCTGAAAGGGGGTCTGCAGGGCAGGGGGCAGGGGGGAGGTCTGCATGGCAGAGGGGTGGTCTGCAGGGGGGTCTGCAGGGCAGGGGGAGGTCTGCAGGGCAGGGGGGAGGGGGGATGAGGGTGGGTGGAGGGGGCAAGGGGGAGGTCTGCAGGCCAGGGGGTAGACCTCACGAATGGCTTTTAGGGATTTTTGTTAATTATATGTGTTCTCATTTGTCTACATTATGTTGATTATTTTATTGGAAACATAATGATATTATATGAATCACCATATAAACATTGAATGTTTTAATTAATTAAATGTGTTCTCATTTGTATGCATTATGTTTATCACGATTCTTCGCTCATTCCACTGATTTAGGTGCATAAACCAATGAAAATTTCAATGATCATGATGATGGTGGTGGAAACGGTGGTCTGAGAGGAGGTGATAATGATGTTGATGTTTCTATAGAAGATAATGAGGGTCATGATGGTTCTAGTGATGCTAATACTGAGGTATATTTCAGATGTAAATTTTATTCTTTGTTTATACATTTAATTTTATAAAATAGTTCTTTTTATTATGATGATATTGATATTGAAATTTTATATTGTTTTTATTCCAGATAGTTTGAATTCTTATGATATATATTGTATTATGTTTGAGTTCAGTTTTATTTGGAAGGTGGTGTTTTTTTTACTCCTAGATAGAGGATGTGAGTAACTGCTATAAGGTTCATGGGGAAAGGGGGGGGTGTCCAGGGTATATCCCGGGGGGGTCTGTCCAGGTTCTATCCTGGGGGGGACTAGCAGGGGGCATGGGGAAGGGAGAAGTGGGGGGGGGGGGTCCAGGGTCTGTCCTGGGGGGTGGGGGGTGGGGGTGGGGGTGGGGGGGTGGCGGCAGGGGGGTATGGGGGGGGGGGCAGGGAGGAGTGGGAGGGGGGTGTCCAGGGTCTCTCCTGGGGGGTGGGGGGGAGGGATGGGGGGGGGGTGTACAGGGTCTGTTCTAGGTGGGACTAGCAGGGGGGCATGGGGAAGGGAGGAGTGGGGGGGGGGCAGGGAGGAGTGGGGGGGGGGGGGCATCCAGGGTCTGTCCTGGGGGGGGGGTCTATCTAGCGTATGTCTGGGGGGGTGTCTAGGGTCTGGGAGGGGATGTCGAGGGGGGAGTGGAGGGGAGGGGGGGGGGGGGTCTGTCCAGGGTCTGTCTGGGGGGGTGTCCAGGGTCTGGAAGGGGGTGTTTGGGGGGGGGGGGATTTTCATGGGGGAAGGGTGCTGTAGGGGGTGGTGGGGTCTATCTAGGGTCGGGGGGGGGGGGGGGTCTAGGGTCGGGGGGTGGGGGGGGCTACACGGAGGGTCTGTCTAGGGTCTGGGGGGGGGGGTGTCCAGGGTCTGTCTTGGGGGGGGGTTCTGTCCAGGGTTTGTCTGGGGGGGGTGTCCAGGGTCTGGGGGGGGGGGGGGTGCTATCCAGGGGGGAGTGGACGGGGGGATTTTCATGGGGGAAGGGTGTTGTAGGGTGTGGGGTGGTCTGTCTAGAGTTTGGGGGGTGTCCAGGGTCTGGGGGGGGGGGCTGTCCGGGTCTGGGGGGTTTAGGGTGGGGGGGGGTCCAGTGTCTGGGGGGGTGTCCAGGGTCTGTCCTGGGGGCGGGGGGGTCTGTTCAAGGTGGTGGGGGGGGGGGTGTCCAGGGTCTGGGGGGGGGGGGGTATCTAGGGTCTGTCCTAGTGGGGGTCTATCTAGGGTATGTCCTAGGGTCTAGGGTTTGTCCAGGGTCTGGGGGGTCCAGGGTTTGTCTGGGGGGGGGTGTCCAGGGTCTTGGGGGGGGGGGGGTCTGTCCAGGGTATGTGTGGGGGGGTGTCCAGAGTCTTGGGGGGGGGGGGGGTCTGTCTGGGGGGGACTATGCGGGGGGGGGGGGTCTGTTCAAGGGGGACTGTGGGGGGGGGGGGCGATCCAGGGGGGAGTGGAGGGGGGGATTTTCATCGGGGAAGGGGTGCTGTAGGGGTGGGTGGGGGGCTTTGCAGGGGAGGGTGGGGTGGGGTGGGGATTTATGAAATGGAAAACCATATAGCCAAGGTTTAAAATTGTGACTATATGCCTATATCCAGAGTTTGAACCGTGGCTATAGCTCTATAGCCACAGTTTAAAACTGTGGTGATATTCCTGTGTGCCTTAAGTTGCTACCACGGTTTTAAACTATGGATTTAGGTGTTTATCCATAGTTCAAACCATGGTTATAGCCCTATATCCACAGTTTAAAACCGTGGCTATAGGTATTTCCCTATTTCCATGGTTTATAAAACCATGGCTATAACCTATAGCCACAGTTTCAAACTGTGGCTATAGGCTAAATTTTCAGTAGTGAATCTTGGGAAACAAGGAAAGCTTGCACCTTGGTTTGTAGGACCTTTTGAGTTTGTTGAGTAGGTGGGGAAAGTGACTTACTGTTTAGAGCTTCCACCATAGTTAATGTCGATACATAATGTGTTCCATGTATCATAACTTCAAAAGTGTCTTTCTGACCCATATCATGTCTTGAGTTGGGAGGATCTTGATATTGAGCTTGATTTATTTGTGACTGAGCACCCAATCAAGAAAGTTGATTCTGAGACAAAGGTACTTCATGGGAGGTTGATACCTTTGGTTTGTGTGCTATGGAATTATGGTTATGAATCACATGATACACGGGATCATGATGCACTAATGAGAGAGCAATGGACTCATCTTTTTGATATGGATATTTATTGATATGGTTTCTGGGAACATAAAGTTTTTATAGTGGGGAGATTGTGACATCCCATTACTTATTTTTAGGTGTTCCTTGGCCCTTGTTTTGATCTATTTCTGGTTGGGTATTGTTTCAGGAAGTTTTAGGTGAAGTTTGGAGAATTTTTAAAACTCCTTGGGTTGTGCACAGTTGGCACACAGTTAGGGAAAGTCATGCGGTTTGGACCAGCAAACCATGCGCCCTTTTGAGAGCCACTGGAGGGAGGCACACAGTTAGGGCACATGGTTTGTCTAATAGTACAACCACCCCTCCAGACTGTGAACCCCATGGATAGTGGGGAATGAATGATTGGTTCTTGGTTATTTTAAAAGTGTGTCCAAACCATGAACCTAAAATAGAGGATTAGTAAGGTCACATGGTTAGGGAGCATAGTTTGTCTAATAATGCAACCCTCTTTAGGAAATTGTGTGCATGGTTTTTATTTTCTTGAAAAATTAATTAAAAATTCACGAACCCCATTTTAAGTTGAATAATACTTAAATTCATCCCTAATATGATTTTCCCTTCCTTAGAGGCTCTTAAGAAGCAATATTGGATCCTCCAACCTCCTAAGTTGGCAAATCAAAGTGTTAGTGGATGATCTGATCCCTCTCCGATAAGTGGATATCCTCTTGGGTGTTCTCTTCTGATATTCCTTACCATCCTCCTTAAAGAGTATTATATCATCATGTTTTTGATGAATCTAAACTATTTTTCGATGAATCTAATCCATTTATTGTTAGATCTTGATTCTAGATCTGATTCATAGATCTTCTTTACCTTCGATCATCATTGTTGTTTCCATTGCTGGTGTTGATCGTTTGATTTCTGTGATTAAAGGTAAGTGGTTCCATTTTATATTTTCCATGTAATTGAATCCTTTAATTGCTTTATTTTTTTGAAATATCTTTCAATTGATTTATAAAACCCTGACTTGATATTATTTGAAATTGAAATTTGAAAAGGCATAGATCTTGAGAAACCCCCCAACTCTAATGGAATTGGAATTGTGGGATGAATTTTGAGAATGAGGGAATTGATAAAATTATTTTAATATTTGTTTTTAGAAAATATATTAAATTGAAATGATGAAAACCCATGATCGGTTTTGGATTCAAAATGAATGAAATGTTTAAAAACCTATGTTTTGGTTTTGAAGTTAAATTGGCATATTGAAACAAAAAATTGGGCAATTGAATTGTAAATGATGATTTATTTGAAATGATATGATTTTACCATTGTTGATTGATTGAGAACATGAGATCCTGGGTAGTTAATGGGTTATTTGAGACAATAACACTAGGATCTTAATCCCCTATCAATGGATTGACAATGAAAACTCTAACAAAAACCTAGTTCAGTATGATTATCCCTGATGGGATGTTGATGAGTCCTATTCGGTCTGAGATCTATGGATGTATGCACACATGTTTTGTTGTGATAACTGATTTGAGAAGTGTCAGGATCCTATGTCTAGAAACTAATGTACTCCAGGGTAGATGACCATGGTTCTTGGTGTGTATGAGTTGATTATATATGTCATTGTTTATAGAATTGTTTTACTCATTCCAAATGATTTATATAAATGATTTTATATAAAATGTTTATTTAAGACAAGTTTGAAATGTTTTCCATCTATTGAAAATAAATAATGTTTTTCTTTAAATATGCAAATGATATATTAATCCATGCCCTATTTTATTTAAATTTAAATCATGATTGGTTTATTGTTATGGAATCTATTATGGAACACTTGGTGAGACCCTACTGAGATGTATAACTTACACCCTAAATTTTCCTTTGGGTGTTTGTATATTTTCTTATGTCAGGTCCGAGAAAAGGAAAAGAACCACTTAGAGGTGGTGGATGTTCTTGATCCTTGGGACCATTGAGTTATGATGATGACCAGTAGAGCTAAGGTTAGCTTGTTACATAGGGTTTTGGGAGTTTTGATAGTTTCTTGATGGAATTTTGGGTTGATATTTTATTGAGTTGTTTTTCTATCTTCTCAGGTAATATTTTACCTATTTGGATTTTGGTAATTTCTCCTTGAAGAGTGTTGATATACCAACTCGTATCTTTTATCTTCCACTGTTTTGTGGAAAAATTATTCCCACTTTATTCTTGATTGATGCCAAGTGCTAGTTTCCAACCCATGGGGAACGATAATTCCTTTCAGACTATTAGATATGGCTCAGGTATCAAGGTACCAGGGTATCCGAGATGGTTCATAACACATGAAGTGAATGCGACTACTCAAAATCTTGATAATGAAAGTAATCATTGTGGTTGAGGTTAAGGCAAATTCTTTTCTCAATGTAGTCATACATTTAAATGAAAAAGAGGAAATGAAATCACTATAAGTGATCTAATAATGAAAATGCACACTTAAAAAAATCAAATAATAATGAAATTTAATATTTTAGGTGTGTCATGAAAGGGAACTGATCATGTACACATTATACATCAAAGAGTTTTATTGACCTTTGTAAATAATTAATTAAAATATAGAGAAAATCATTGAAGTGAAATTTACAGACCAGACCACGGTATATGATGATACTACTAATAATTTCAATATCTCTAACTATTTTGAAAACAATTAAGGTATTGAGTTGATATTTAATATTTTTATATTATTTTTATTACTTAATTTTATATATCTAAATTGTTTTATATTTAATTTTGAATTACTACTTAATAAATAATTTACAAGTTTAAATATTAATTTGTTTAATTTTATTAGTTTTCAATAATTAATTTTTAATCGCTTGTTTTATGTGTTTTGTAATTATTAATTTTATGTCAAATTTTTTATTTAGTGAATAATTTTTTATAACCTATGTAGTAGAGAAGGTGGAAGTGATGATGACAACATTGACAATGTCACCGATGACGAAGAATATGATGACGACGATGACGAGCATGACGATGATAGTGATGACCAATGCGACAATGAAGATGACAATGAATACAATGATGAGGGAGATGATGATGACAGTGACTGTTGGTGATGAGGGTGCCAATTTCAATAATTGGAAGTTCATTCTTATAGTAACCCAACACATCAAAATTTCAACCATTGAAAGCATATCCCTTCAATCAAAACATATGCCATGATATCGACGTCCAAAACTGAGAAGTCCAAGCATCCCAATCACCATGTCAAGTCATCCTCTAACATCCAGTTCTAATAACCTCATGGTGTTGATATTGGGATGTTAATACAAGTTCCATTTTAACAGAAGTTAAGACATTTGAAATATGTTTACTAAAATTTGGTTAACAGAAGGTGTTTTAGATCAGTATATAAGCAACACTAGTTCATCTCTTTAGGTGGAAACAAAATCATCAGAAGTTCTTATCCTTTGATGACATAAACATGGTCCATAATTTTCAATGAATAGGAGAAGTATCTAAAATGAATAGTCTATAATTATTTATCAAGGAAAGAAGTTGAGGTAAAGAAGTTACTAGAAATCAATAGTGACATTCCATATAGAGGCTCTTCCATGAATGTGGGATGATAATGTTACTTGGAAAACCACCTGGAGTTTCTTATAAAGGGATGTAGGGGAATGAACGTGTTTTCATGACATGTCAAATTGATTATGTTTTTAAAGTTTATTTATATTATATGGAAGACCCTAAGTCATCTCTAAAAGATCATTGATAGGTTTAGAGTACGTATTTTTAATAAAAAGTGCTGGGGGTGGTTTAGATTACAATTTTAAGAAAATAACTTAATTTAAAGAGTTTAATAGTTGAAAAAACCAAGTGGATTTTAAAAAATATGAGATAAATGGTTAGTTTTAATTTTAATACACATTTCAAGTTCATCGTTCTTATAAATTCATTCAATTTTGAAGTAATTCTTTGGTTGAAATTAATTGGAATCCTGATTAATTCCTAAGCTTTTATTTCAATGCTTAAAGAACCAAACCTTGACATAACAATCATATTATCAAGGTCCAGAACTTATGAATGGAATAAGAGCTTCCAAATTAGATTGAAATCTCAAGAAATTGGTTAATAAAAGGATTCTTTTGTTGTCCAATCAAAACAACACAAGTCACACACTCAAAATCTCACACCGATCAGTTAGAAATTAAGAGCATATCAATCACATGCATCAAAACAAACATTAAAATATGAAATAATGTAATATACATGGAATGAAATGTTTTAAAACCCAAATTACTCCAAAACAGTAGCTAATATATGCACTGGAACTCCCTTTACATGTGTGTATCTCCCTCACAACGAACACCCACCGTTTAGCCCAACATTGAGAGGAGGAAGCTCAGGTGGATCTCCTTTTTCATTCTTGACCCCCCTATGAGGATAGGGGCCTAAAAAACTTCTATGATGAGGAGAGAACTCCTCTAGAACTCCAAATTGGTAGCACTTCACTCCTTGGTCTAACTTATAAATGAGGTTCCCATGGTGCCCTTTTATATCCAAAATGGGAAGTGGTTTTGAGCACCCATTTTTGGTTATATCACTTGTATCTCAGTTTTGGACTAGTAAACAAACATATCATGACCTGGAAAAAAGAGGAGAGTTGTTTTCATGAATCTTGGATATCTCCATGTTAAATTTGGAGTCCATTATACATATTTATTGGGAGATATTTTCAAAATACCGAACTTAACTTTTGAATTTAGGAAGATTCTGTCCCCTAGATAGATTAATTTGAATAGACCCCTTAATGGATAAATTTGGGATTGGGTTTCTTGTGATGAGTTGTATCCCATGGTGTAATGCCCCGGTTCCGGAAGCCACCCAAAGGCACCCCATACCCGGTTGGTCACATGGCCTCAAGCACATTTACCCAAACGCCAGAGGCTGCCGACTAGCAGCGAGGGACTTGGGTGTGATAGTGGGGAAACTATGCCCTCATTGGAAGAGTACACCGTAGAAAAGAGAAATAATAAAAAATAATGGAAGTAGTAAACAATCCATACACAAGTGAACAACGGAAGACTAAATATGATAAACAGCAAGAACACATATATATAGAAATGATGCATGATACATATATGTCTAGGAAATTATCCAAACAAGTCGCAATGGTGAATACAGTACTAAACCAAAGTACAAAAGAAAAAAAGATAAGACAACTCCTCAGCATCGCAAGCCTCGACTTGGTCTCATGCTCTCCAACTCCAGTGCAATCAAGAACCTGAAGTAGAAGGGAACTTTCCCTTATCTATACCTGCAAAAATATAATCTATTTGGGCCCAAAAGCATGACCCAAACAGGGTGTGAGACAAAGTACCAGTAGGCAACCACCCAAAGATCTGTGCCTAACAGTTAGTGAATATATGGCAGGTAAAAATGTAGTAAATAGTAACAGTAACATGAAGTACTCAACAACAAACAATCCACCATTCTACCATATAATTTACAAACAAGAAAGCAGCCAATAAAAAAAGTAGAACAAACAGGTAACCTCTAGGTAGTTCTTATAGCCTAACCCCTATGGTTAAACCTACAAGTACTATCAACCCTCTGGGAGGCACACACAGTCACACCCTTATGGTTCAGCTAAGAAGAATAGACTCTCTGGGGAAGCACTCACCGTCAATTCCCCCTATAGTCTCGTATCGTACTAAAGGTGCTCTGGGGAAGCACTCAACGTCTCATTCCCCCTGTGGCCCACGTCGAGTAACTACAGACACTCTGAGGAAGCACTCAACGTCAATTCCCCCTGTGGTCTCGCATTGTAAAATTAAAGACACTCTGGAGAAGCCCTTACGTCCATTCTTCCTATGGTCTGCTACACTAGGTTCTCACAACCCTATGTAAAGTCAGAAAGTATCGCATCTCTTAACGGCCAAAGTATCCTCAATAACTACTTGGATAGCATTCTACAACATCTCAGCATGGAAGAACAATCACACCATCCTACAAACTAGGCATGGAACTGGCAATATCATAACAGGAAAAACTAGATGAAAAGGTCATAACAGGAAACATGCATGGGAAAAACATCCAAAGCACATTAATTTACTCTATTCACAAGCAAAGTCCTCTACACAGGCATATAAGAAAAACAGGAAAACAACAAGGGCAAAAAAGGAAACACGCAATACCCCATTCAAGGGTATTGGTGGAATTTGCACAAAATACTCAAAGACTTTCTACATAAAGGCACAAACCACCCACCTCGACGTTAGGAGATCGATATACTCAAACCTCAAAGCTTTAATCTCCTTGGAACATCGTAGATATAAGAAAACATCCAAAATGCTCAACCCACAATAACTTGAGAAAGAAGAGTAATTGGAAAATGAAGGTCTAGGAGAAGGAAGGGCTTATCGATGTGGTTCCAATGCAATCGACCATGGTCGATTTGGAGAACAAACAGAGGCTCAAGGGCTCAGAGGAGATTTGCGGCCGTACGAGATGCTCTCAGTCGAAGAAGCTGGAGAAGAATACCGTTCTGGTGATTAGACGCGACCCTGGTCCGTTTAATGAAAAAAACAAAGTACACGACATGTAATTTTGAAGTACACAGAGTGTACTCACCTTTTCCGTACTCCTCTTTAGGCGGCCTCCACATCACCCCTACATGGATGTGTGCATGGTCATGACACGACCAGCACACGACCTCGAGTGACATCAAAGTACACAGTGTGTACTTCAAAATTTTTCAGAAACTCTTCTTTTCTCAAAAATTTCAGAAAAGGAAAAACATACCTAAAAAGAAGGTCCGAGTTCTTACAAACTTCCCCCCTTAAAGAAATTCATCCCCTAATTTCCCTAGTGAGGCGTAGAAGAAGAAACCCCGAACATATTTGGCCACTGCGATCGTACATTGGCCTCCCTATCCCAAGTCTCGTCCTGTACTCGCCTGTGCTGCCATAGCACCTGTACCAGAGGAACAGACTGGCCATGGAGAACCTTCGTACTACGATCAACAATCCGGATAGGATGCTCTTCAAACAACACATCCACCTCAAGCTCAACCTCCTTGGGTTGAAAGACATGAGACGGGTCTAAAAAGTAACGTCGGAGCTGAGAAACATGGAAGACGTCGTGCATAGCCTGGTACCTCTGAGGTAACTGCAACCGATAGGCAACCAGACCAACTCTCTCCAACACCTCAAATGGATCGACGTACCGTGGTGAAAGCTTACCCTATCTCCGAATCCTTTTGTGTCCCAACCTTGGTGCGACATGCAGGAAAACCTAATCCCTGGCCTCAAACTCCATAGGTCATCTCCACTGATCAGCATAAGACTTCTGTCAAGACTGTGCAGTAGCCATCCTCTTCCGAATCAACTCTATCTGCTCAGTGGTCTCCTGAACAAGATGAGGTCCCATCAAATCTGCCTCTCCTGCCTCCAGCCAACATAAGGGTGATCGACATGGCCTACCATACAAAGCCTTATAAGGTTCCATCTGAATAGTTTCTTGAAAACTATTATTGTAGGAAAAATCCAAAAGAGGTATATGCTTCTCCTAAGAACCTCCAAAGTCCAAAATGCAAGCTCAGAGCATATCCTCAAGCACCTATATCGTACGCTCCAACTGGCCATCTGTCTGAGGATGGTATGCTATACTCAAAAGTACTTGTGTACCCAAAGCCTTCTGAAGCCCCTTCCAGACCCGAGAAGTGAAACATACATCTCTGTCTGAAACAATGGAGTGTGGAACTCCATGTAGACGTAAAATATATTAGATGTATAACCATCCCAGATCATCAATTCTGAAAGTATCCTTAATTGGAAATAAGTGAGAAACCTTCATAATCCTACCGATGACAACCCAAAATACATCATTCCCTCGAGGAGACCTCAGAAAACCGGTCACGAAGTCCATCGCGACATCATTCCACTTCCAATCGGGAATGGGTAACTGCTGTAAAAGACCTACTGGTCGCTGATGTTCTGATTTCACCTGGTGACAAGTGGAACACCTCATGAAAAAACCAGAAACATCCCTCTTCATACCTGGCCACCAATACTGACGGTGTAGATCACGATACATCTTGGTGACGCCAGGATGAACTACCCAAACTGAGGAATGAAAGTACCGCATCTGCTCCTCGTGTATGTCTGCTGGCACCCATATGCGTCCCTGGAAACGCAAGATCTCATCCTAGCCTACTGTCCATCTAGGAATAGGGTCCTCTCCTGACATGATTTCCCATAGGACTAGACCTTCAGAATCTGATAGCTACCTCATTCGTACCCGATCAAGAAGTGTAGAGGTAATAGCTACAGAATATAGGAAAGTCTACCCTTGTCTATTGTGCACCTCTAAATGCATCTCAGAGAACAGAGACTTAAGCTACCACTCAATGCTAGACTCATAAACTACCTGTATCTGAGTCTTCCTGCTCAACGCATCAACCACTGCGTTGCCCTTTCCCAGCGTATAGGCAAGCTCAAAGTCAAAGGACTGAAGATACTCGACCAACCTGCAGTATCTCAAATTCAGATCACGCTGAGTGAAGATGTACCTAAGAATCTTGTGGTTGGTGAAAACCACAAAGTGCTATCCCAGAAGATAATGTCTCCAACAACGTAAGTCATAAACAACAGCTACCAACTCCAGATCGTGTTTCGGGTAGTTTCTCTCATGTGGCCTCAACTTCCGGGACCCGTACGCAATGACTCCCTCTCCCTGCATGAGCACAAATCCCAGCCCGATACCTAAAGCATCACAGTAAGCAGTGTAGCTCTTGCCTGGATCTAGCAATACTAGTATCGGTGCTAAAGTCAACCTCCCTTTCAGCTCCTTAAAGGATGTCTCACAAGAATATGACCATAAAAACTTCACACCCTTCTTGGTCAGACTGGTCAGTGGTGATACTAAGCGAGAAATGTCTTGTATGAAGCGTCTGTAGTATCCATCCAGCCCTATAAAACTCCACACCTCAAAGACGTTCTTCAGATGCTCCCAGGAAACTACTGCTCTCACTTTCTCTGGGTCCACTGATACTCCTGTCTCTGAGATAACGTGGCCCAAGAAGTGAATCTGATCCATCCAAAAGTGGAATTTCTAGAGCTTAGAATATAACTGATTCTCTCTCAGTGTACTCAAAATGATCTCAATATGGGTAGCACGGTCGTGTCGAGTGTTAGAGTACACCAAGATATCGTCCACAAAGACCACCACGAAAGAGTATAAGTATGGATGGAACAATCGATTCATCAGTGCCATGAAAACTACAGGCGCGTTCGTGAGGATGAACGGCATAACCATATACTCGTATAGACCATACCTACTCTGGAAAGCTATAAGAGGTATATTAGAGGGTCTAATGCACAACTGATGATAACCAGACCTCAAATCGATCTTCGAGAACACCCGGGCTCCTCGAAGCTGATCAAAGAGGTCATCAATCCTAGGCAAGGGATATCGGTTCTTGACCGTCAACTGGTTCAGCTTCCGACAATCCACACAAAGCCTAAGGGCGTCGTCTGCCTTCTTCGCAAATAGGACAGGCGAACCTAAAGGAGAAGTATTGGATCAGATGAAACCCTTTGCCTGCAACTCCTCCAACTGCTTCTTGAGCTCCTGCAACTCAGGTTTAGCCATCCTATAAGGAGGAATGAACACCGGTGCTGCTCCTGGAACAAGCTCAATAGAAAATTCTACCTCACACTCGGGAGGAAAACCCGAAAAGTCCTCTGGAAAGACATCCCTGAAACAATCCACCACTAGAGGAAAGTATAATTGTGAAGTCCCCTAGTCATCCAGATACAGACTGGAAATCTAAGCTGTAACTCTGTCTAGCCCACGATGATTTGGTCCTTCTCTACCCCTAGGCATCCCACTCACCCTTATGAAGAAAATATTCACCCTTTAGTGATATGAAACTCACCCTGCGGCGATAACAGTCAACGAATACCTGAAAGGGAACGAGCCAGTCCATTCCGAGAATGACATCATAGTCTGTCATCTCTAGGATATAGAGGTCCCATAGAAAGTGATACCCAGCCACCTCTAGAGGGAACTCCTTGCACTGACGTACACTAGCCGTCCTAGTCCCCAATGGTGTGTCTAGTGTCAACATGTCGGTAGAAGAGAAGATACAGAGCCCAAGGTTCTCTAAAACAGCAACAGCGATAAAGCTATGCGTAGCACCAGTATCGAAAAGTGCAGAAGATAAAACTGAGGCTACTAAGATCGTACCTCGAATTGTAGAGGGTCCGAAATCCTGCTCCTACTGGGTCTGCTCCACTGCAAAAGCCTGACCTGTACCACAACCATGTGACCCTGCCTGACCGCTTTGAGCTGATCCACCCTACTGTTGCTGAAAGAATAGTGACTGACCACCACGACCTCGACCTCCACCTCAGCCCGAACGGCCGGAAGAACTCAAGTTCCCAGACTGTTGAGAAACTGGTGGCGCTGATCCTGAACAAGGAGTCATGGAAGAACCCCTTTCCCCAGCTACTAGTGAGAAAACTTGACAGAAGCACTGAAGGTGACCCATCTTTCCGCAAGATTGGCACTCCACTAGGTCTCTCTGGCACTGCGGCCTCGTATGCCCAGCCCTTCCACACTGGTAGCATACTACCTGGATACCTGAAGATGTGTCTCGTTACCTCGGATCACCACGCGTAGACTCCCTACGATGCTTCCTGTTGTCAACTGGTGAAGCACTAACTCTGGAAGTGGAACCACCCTGGCTCTCAACTCCAGAATCTCTCAGATTGCGCTCCGCAATCAGTTCCTGGTTGACTATGGAAGCAATGGAAGTCAGCCTGAATATATTCACTTGTGAGCGGATCTCCCATCTGATACCATCCTCAAACTTCCTTTCCAAGAACAAACCATCTCCACCCTGGAGGGGTGTGAAACGCTGAAGCTCGGTGAAACGAGAGGAATACTCCATGACAGAAAGAGTACCCTGCTCTAGGCTCATGAAATCTTAGGCTTGGTCAGCCCTCAGGGTCTCTGGATATAAGTAGTCATAAAATAAGTGCTGAAACTCCTCCCACGCCATAGCCCACTGATGACCCGCATGTGAGATCACGTCCCACCACCTCTTGGTAGAGTCTCGTAGCATATAGGTAGCGAGATTGACCTGCCTCTCTGGAGGTGTCTCCAGATGCTCAAAGATCGTCATCATGGTTTATAGCCATGACTCTGCAACCTACGGTCCTCCTTCCCCTAAGAAGGTGGGAGGATGCTACTACTAGAAAACTTGTGTCAAGTCTTCCATAGTCGAGGCAGGAGGCGGAGCTCCCTAGAAGGTCTGCATCATCCTCAGAAAGCATTCCCTAAACTGTGCATCAGCACCTGCAACTGGTATAACTACTGGTGCTAAGGCTGGCATAGCAGGAGGTCCCTGATCAGCCATATCTGGCGTCTAATCACTACCCTGCAACTAACGGACAACCGGAGGACGTCTCGGTGCCATAGCTGTGAATGGTCAAAAGAAGACCTTAGATTCAGGATTAACAAGGACTGAAAAACCGAAGGCATAAGAAGGAACAGGGAAAAGAAGTCATTCAAGTTATGAAAAACATGAATACACGGCGTGTTCTTTCCCTACACAATGTGTTCCCTTAGGTCATTCACATGGGCATGTACTTCTACCTAAAATGGTCATGTAATGCCCCAAATACATGGCGTGTACTTGAATCCTCTTCCCTTCCCAAGTTCTTCTACACGGTTAAGCCACACGGCTCCTCTAAGACAAAACTACACAGCATGTTCAAGGCAGACACAACATGTACTAGACATGCCTTACCTGGCCCGTGTTGTTAACGAAATGGCCCGACACACGGTCGAAACTACATGGCGTGTTCCGGAATGACACGATGTGTACAAGAAAGGGTAACACTGACCTGTGTTGTTCGTGACACAGCTGGGTACCTAGATCAGACGACACAATGTGTAAAATTCAGACACGATGTGTATGTGAAAAGATAACACAACCCATGTTGTTCATGACACGGCCGGGGTACCTATTTCACACTACACGGTGTGCTAAACTAGTACACAACGTGTTCCTACAAGATTTTTCACAACCCTGTGTCCCTGCTCGCACAGTTAGTGACACAACTAAATACTACATGACGTGTATTAATAAAGTACACGCCATGTATTCTGGGTTTTTCTAGACAGTAGCCTCAGAAACTGCTCCAGAGCCCAGAAAACACAGAAAACCAGCACTAAGGTGCCAAATTCCGATCCGTGAGGGCCCATACTCCTCGCGAATCAAAGATTTACATCTTATACAAGTTAC
Organism: Viscum album; assembly: GCA_963277665.1. Lineage (NCBI taxonomy): Eukaryota > Viridiplantae > Streptophyta > Magnoliopsida > Santalales > Viscaceae > Viscum > Viscum album. The sequence continues at coordinate 1,380,092,438 of OY728143.1, read as the reverse complement.
AAATAAAGTAAACAAGCCAATGATCCACCAAATTCCGGTCCATGAGGGCCCATAACACCTCAAGAGCCAAAATCTGGCATTCATTCTGGTAAAACATTACACAAACTATGCTCTAAAAAGAAGCAGATATTTTTATCAAGGCATCTATCACAACAACATGCATATTATACATAACATCTATCACAACAACATGCAATTGCTAGTGCATCCTAGATGACATGGCAAGAATGCATGACATGTGATTTCTAGAAAGTGCCTATATGATGCATGAGATGGAATACCCTCATCTCTTCGGGTTGCAACAAAAATAGAACTGCAATAACGTCAAAAATAACAAAACAAATCATGTGAATCACTCGAGGTGAAATCAATTAATTGTAAAAATTACAAAACTAGAAAGATTTCAATTAACAAGGTAGATTGGCTTTTCCCTGTACACGGGTTAGCTACTCCCAGACACAGCTCATAACCAAGTACCTATTCCATCCTATCCCTGGCTAAAGGCTCCAAACAGTAAGTCAAGAGAAAAAAATACCTCTGATACCACTTTGTAACGCCCCGGTTCCAGAAGCCACCTAGAGGCGCCCCGTACCCAGTTGGTCACATGGCCTCAAGCGCATTTCCCCAAACACCAGAGGTTACAGACTAGCAGTGAGGGTCTTGGGTGTGATAGTGGGGAAACTATGCCCTCATTGGCAGAGTACACAGTGGAAAAGAGAAATAATAAACAATAATGGAAGCAATAAACAATCCATACACAAGTGAACAACGGAAGACTAAATATGATAAACAGCAGGAACACACATATACAGAAATGATGCACGATACATATATTTCTAGGAAAGTAGCCAAACAAGTCACAATGCTAAATAAAGTACTAAACCAAAGTACAAAATAAAAATAGATAAGACAACTCCTCAGCATCGCAAGCCTCAGCTTGGTCCCATGCTCTTCAGCTCTAGTGCAATCAAGAACTTGAAGAAGAAGGGAACTTCCCCTTATCTATACCTAAAACAATATAATCTATTTGGGCCCAAAAGCATGACCCAAACATGGTGTGAGACAAAGTCCCAGTAGGAAACCACCCAAAGATCTATGCCTAACAGTCAGTGAATATATGGCAGGTAAAATGCAGTAAATAGTAATAGTAATAGGAAGTACTCAGCAACAAACAATCCACAGTTCTAGCATATAATTTACAAACAAGAAAGAATCCACTAAAACAAGTAGAAAAAACAGGTAACCTATGGGTAGTTATTACATCCTAACCCCTATGGTTCAACCTACAAGTACTAGCAACCCTCTGGGAGGCACACACAGTCACACCCCTCTAGTTCAGCTAAGAAGAATAGACTCTCTGGGGAAGCACTCACTGTCAATTCCCCCTATAGTCACATATCATACTAAAGGATCTTTGGGGAAGCAATCAACATCTCATTCCCCCTGTGGCCCATGTCGAGGAACTACAGACACTCTGAGGAAGCACTCAACGTCAATTCCCCCTGTGGTCTCGCATCGTAAAATTAAAGACACTCTGGAGAAGCCCTTACGTCCATTCTCCCTATGGTCTGCTATACTAGGTTCTCATAGCCCTATGTAAAGTCAGAAAGTATCACATCGCATAATAGCCAAAGTATCCTCAAGAACTACTTGGATAACATTATACAACATCTCAACATGGAAGAACAATCACACCATCCTACAAACTAGGCATGGAACTGGCAATAGCCTAACAGGAAAAACTAGACCAAAAGGTCATAACAAGCAACATGAATGGGAAAAACATCCAAAGCATAGTAATTTACCCTATTCACAAGAAAATTCCTCTACACATGCATATAAGCAAAGCAGACAAACAATAAGGGAAAAACAGGAAACACACAATACCCCGTTCAAGGGTATTGGTGAAATTTGCACAAAAATACTCAAAGACATTCTACAGAAAGGCACAAACCACCTACCTAGACATTAGGAGATCTATATACTCTAACCTCGAAGCTTTAATCTCCTTATAACGTCGTAGATCTAAGAAAACGTCCAAAATTCTCAACCCACGATAACTTGAGAAAGAGGAGGAATTGGAAAGCGAAGCTTTAGGAGAAGGAAGAACTTACCGCTGCGATTCCAACGCAATCGACTGTGGTCGATTTGGAAAACAGATAGAGGCTTGGGGGCTTAGAGGAGATTCGTGGCTATACGAGATGCTCTCGGTTGAAGAAGCTGGATAAGAAGACCGTTCTGATGATTAGACGCGACCCCGGTTCGTTTAATGAAAAAAAAACAAAGTACACATCATGTACTTTTAATGTACACAGTGTGTACTCGACTTTTCCATACTCCGCTTTAGGCAGCCTCCACATCACCCCTACATGGTCATGTACATGGTCATGACATGACTAACACACGTCCTTGAGCGGCATCAAAGTACACGGCGTGTACAAAATTTTTCAGAAACTCCCCTTTTATCAAAATCTACAGAAAAGGAAAAACATACCTAAAAATAAGGTCCGGGTTCTTACACATGGTGTTTTGTATCATACCACAAAATTTCATCCCATTTTGAGGTGTGAATTTTGTGAAATGTGTAAGACAGTGGATAGGTGTCCTTGGGCTTCCATGTAGTTTGGCCCATTTTCCTTCTGGATCATCTTCAGGGCCTCCAAATCACATCCACATACAATGAAAATATCAAAAAAAAAAAAACCTTTTAATAGTGATATATATTAAATAATGGAATAAAACATGAAGTTCAATTTGATATTATATTTGTAATTTACAATACAAAATCAGTTTAATACAACAGTGTAAGGGTGAAATAAAACAGTGAATCGCGGTGCGATCACATCCCCACACCTAAAGATTTGCACTCCTGGGAAAATTAACATTTCCAAAAATTATGCATGGATATATTCCTAACTTTATGAATATTTAACATTGAATTAAAATTTAATCAATAATAGAAATGTGATCAAAGAAAAAATCACACCAAGGAGTTATTCTTAGTGACCATGGAAAAAGATGTCTCATAAATTGTATCCGAACAAAATTCTAAGAGATGAATGATACCAACCTAAGTAAGTAATTTATAAGTTAAACATGTCACTAATTCACCACATGTGTGTGTGAAAACCATTCCATACAATTATTTCCACTTTCTTTCAAGTAAATAAAAGTTATTTTTAAAAAATTCAACTTCAATGATTTTATCCAACAAACCTGTCCTACATCTTTTACAATAAAATTTCAAGACCCACTCAATTAAGCATCCCTATAAGTCAAACCTTAATCTCCAGACCTATATATTCTTTAATGTTTTACATTTCATCACTCCCCTCATTTTTTTTCAAAAGTTGAACTTGGAACAAATCTCACACTCATCACTCAACCCTTATTTGATCTCCTCACGACACTAATTATAATTGTTATAATAAGATCAAAGGTTAAGGAAGAGTGGTTTTTGACCTGGACAATTCACAACCCATATTTTTGTGTTTTTTTTGAAGGCATACAACATTTGGATAATAGGTACACACACATAGGTCAATCTAGTACAATAATGAAAAAGATCAGATAAGGAATGAACTTATGAGAAAAAACATTTTGGTAAGATGATAAATGTTAACCTAACTTATATTTACCTTCTATTGAGTAGGAAAAATACACAATTCATGGTTGTGTGAAAAAATATGTGGATAAATGAAGTGACACAATTTTCCCATAAATTACTCACACAAAAGGGTACCATTATTCTCAAAGGTTTCAAAGTGACACAACCATTTATATCATCGAAAAACAACTAATTTACTTGAAAAACTCAATTTTTGAGGGAGTACAATAGTTTAATAATAAGTACAGACACATAGGTCAATCTGGAATAGTAATTAAAAAGATTGGATAAGGAATGAATGTATGAAAAAAACATTTTGGTAAGCTGATAAATGTTAACCTAACTTATATTTACCTTCTATTGAGTAGAAAAAATTCACAATTCATGGTTGGGTGAAAAAATGTGTGGAGAAATTAAGTAGAACAATTTTCCCATAAATTACTCACACAAAAAGGTACCATTCTTCTCAAAGGTTTCAAAGTGATACAACTATTTATATCACTGATAGACAACTAATTTACTTGAAAAAATCATTTTTTGAGGGAATATAATAGTCGAATAACAAGTAAACACACATAGGTAAATCTAGTATAGTAATGAAAAATATTAGATAAGGATGAACACATAAAAAAATTTGGTAAGCTGATAAATGTTAACGTAACTTATATTTACCTTCTATTGAGTAGGAAAAAATTCACACTTCATGGTTGGGTGCAAAAATGTGTGGAGAAATTAAGTGGCATAATTTTCCCATAAATTAATCACAAAAAAGGGTACCATTATTCTCAAAGGTTTAACAGTGATACAACCACTTATATCATCGAAAAACAACTATTTTACTTGAAAAACTCACATCTTAATGTTAAATTCATGATAAAACACACATTTCATCATTGAATTTTTTTAATGTTAAAGAAACATGAAATAGGGAAATTCCTCACGCATTTTCAATAAAATATATGATTAAGTGGGCATCATTTTCCATGATTGAGTGGGCATAAAAAATTAAAATTTCGGCATAAAAGCAAGTGGTGAAATGGGGGGAAAGTGACAATACTCTTCAACAAGCTAAAAAAAGAAAAAAAAGAAAGACAATGAAAATTTCTAACTAATTTAGGAATATACTAATCCCCCACACCTAAAGTATGTAGTGTCCTCTATAATAAAAGAAAATGTGATAAGGAATGATAAAACCCAATGGGTGTAATTCTTAGGTTGGTTCTTGAATGTGGAGTTCCTTCATTGGGGACTCCAGAATGGCTTCATGAAAGTGCTTCAGCTGCTGCCCATTGATAGTGAAGGTTTGTTTTGTTTCTTCATTTATAACCTAAAAAACACCAAATAGATAAATATTAGTAACAATTCATGGTCCAAACCAATGGGAATGAAGCTTACCTAGATACAACTTCAACCTTACATTGTAAAAGAGGACCTTATTCCCAATGTGGAATTAACAATGAAGGGTGAGATGGTCGTGGGAAGCCTTTGTTTGCTCTTTATAAATTTGGGAGTTCTCATAATAATCTCTACAAATTTCCTCCAACTCCAAAATCTATAAATTCCTTTGAGAACCCACACTAGAAAGATTAGAATTTCATTGTTTGATGAAACAATAGGCCCAATGCTCTATCTCAATAGGGAGGTGAAAACTCTTTCCAAAATCAATCCGATAAGGTGACATTCCAATGGGAGTTTTAAAAGTAGTACGGTAGGACCATAATGAATCATTGAGTCTAAGATTCTAATATTTTCTATTGGGATGAACCATTTTTTCAAGAATTTTTTTACCTATCTATTAAACACCTCGGCTTGACCATTAGTCTGTGGGTGATAAGAAGTAAACACTTGATTCCTGACCCCATAATGACACAAAATAGATTACATTATTCGATTGTAGAAATGAGAACCCTGGTAACTGATGATGAACATAGGTAATCCAAACCTATAGAAGATTTGGGTTCTCAAAAATTCCACAACTATCTTGGAATCATCTATCCTTATGGCTCATGCCTCTACCCATTTTGACACGTAATCAATTTCTAGAAGAATGTAAAAGTTTTCAAAGGAATTGGGAAATGGACCCATAAAGTCAATTCCCCAAATATAAAAATTCCATGAAAGAGCAAGGGATGTTGTGTCATTTCACTTCTTTTAGATACATTCCCCATTATTTGACAGCGAGGATAAGATTTATAGAAATTATGGGCATCCCAAAAAAGTGTTGGCCAAAAGAGACCAGAATCAAGGACCTTGAGAGCAGTCCGTTGGGGACTAAAGTGGCCCCAAAAGCAAGAGTGTGGAATAACCTACGGATAAACTGAAACTAGATATTTGGAATAAAAATCCTAAGTACTTGATTACTACATGCACGCCAAAGGTAGGGGTTATCCCAAATATACCAATGGGTCTCATGTTTTAGATGACCAACTTAGTTTTTGTTAAAATCGGTAGGAATGTAAGATGCTACCAAATAATTTACAATTTCAATATACCAAGGAATAGCATCTTGCAATTGGTATAATTGATCATTAGGAAATATGTCATTTATGGGAATATAGGGGGATGAGTCAATGTCCTATGATGAGAGGATTATACTGATATGGTCAGCCACCACATTCTCTGCTCCTTTTTATCCCTAATTTCTTGATTGAATCCTTGAAGGAGGAGCATCCAACGAATAAGACGTGGTATGACTTCCAGTTTCTTAAAGAGATATTGAATGGATGTATGGTTTGAGGACATAATGACTTTTTTATCTAAAAGTTATGACCTGAATTTATCCAAAGAAAACATAATGTAAAGATTTTTTTTCCAATTATGGTGTAGTTTAATTAGTAAGGGTCCAGTGTACGTGAGGCATAGGTAATGACATGTAGAGCTCGATTGATCCTTTGTGATAAGACTGCCCCAACTACATAGTTAGAGGCATCACACATGATCTCAAATTTTAAATCCCACTGAGGTGGTTTGATTACTGGGGGTGATGTGAGATTCCATTTTAATTTGTTAAATGTTTCCTCACATTCTTTATAAAAAAAATCTTTTCTTTTGGAGTAATCAGGAGAGGGAGAGTGCAATCTTACTAAAGTCACAAATAAAACGACGGTAAAATCCATAATGAACTAGGAATGACTGCAAATCTTGCACATTTTTTGGGAATGGTAGGGAAGAAATGACACCAACTTTTGATTTATTGTCTTGAATACCACCCCCAAAAATGAAATGTCCCAATACTATACCTTTTTGCACCATGAAATTAAATTTATCACAATTTAATATAAGATTATTTTCAATATAGTGATATAGGAATGAATCAATAATACTCAAACATCCATCAGAAGATAAGTTTTAAAAAGCGAAATCATCCATAAATATTTCCATGAAATTATCCAGGTAATCCAAAAAAATACTTACCATGCATCATTGTAAAGTACCTGGAGCATTACACAGAACAAATGGCATCCTCCTATAAGAAAATGTACCAAAGGGGAAAGTGAAGGTCATCTTTTCCTGATCCTCAGGGGTAATATGGATATTAAAGTATCCAGAATACCCATCAAGGAAATAGTAACTGGACTTCCCTAATAGCCTCTCTAGAATCTAGTAAATGAATGGAAATGTTAAATGGTCTTTATTAGTGTGTTGGTTTAGTCGGCGATAGTCTATAAAAACACACTAACTATTCTACACATGAGTTGGAACCAATTTATTGTTTTCATTTTTAATTATCGTAAAACTAGTTTTTTTAGGAACTACTTGAACTGGACTAACCCATTGGTTGTCAGAGATGGGGTAAATGATTCCAGCAACCAATAATTTTGTTACCTCCTTTTTAACAGCATATAGGAGGGTTGGGTTCATTCGACGTTGTGACTACCTCACTGGTTTAGCCTCATCTTTTAATAATATATGATGTGTGAAAATTGATGGTATAATACCAGGAATGTAAACAAATGTCCATCCTAAATCTTGTTCATACTCCCTCAAAAGTTGAAGAAGTCCCAATTAATGTTATTAAGGGAGTAAAATAGAAATAATGATAGACATCTTGTTTCCATTATCAATACAGGAATATTTTAAATATTGAGGCAATTCTTTTAATTTGAATTTAGGTGAATTTTGGATTTATGGGAGTGAATGTGATAGTGGGAGGTGAATGATCTTATCTAACTTCTAAATGGTAACATCCTCAGATGAGGAATGAGCTTTTACAAGCTTATTAGTATCATCTATGGCTATGTGATCCTCAATGTTTAAGAAATTATCAATTAACAAACATGGATGACATTTTTCAAGACCGGTGCAACATTCTATGCACGATCCATTTCCTAGTATTTCAATCAATGATGAAAACTCAGAAAGGGGATCAGGGGAATGAAAAGAAGTGTTTTCAGGGGAAGGGAGTACATCTATAGAGTTAATAGAGAGAGAGAAATGTTATTTTGATGGGTGATTCATGGAATTAAGGATGTTGAAGTGGACAATTTCACCACCAAAATCCATAGATAATGTACCATTGTGGACATTAATTATGGTTTTGGTAATTTTCAAGAAAGGTATCCCCAATATAATCGGGGCATGTCCATGAATCCTATCATCTTCTATTTTAATCACATAAAAATTAATAGGAAAAATTAAAATTTTCACCCTCACAAGAACATCATCTAACACACTAGTGGGGTGTGATGTACTCTGGTTTGTGAGTTGAACAAAATTTCCATTGGTATTCAGTTCCCTAACCTGCAATGAAGAGTAAATAGAGTGATACATCACATTTATAGAAGCACCCAAATCAAGCATAGCATCGGAAAAGGAATACTCCCCTATGGTGCACGTAATTGAGAATGTTCCAAGATCATTGATTTTTTTAGGAAGTGATAGCTCTACCAATGCTAAGATATTCCTCCCCAAGCTCGCATTCTCATAACCTATAATTCACCTTCGGTGTGTACACATCTCCTTCAAAAACTTGTCATATCATGGAATTTGTTTCACAACATCAATCAATGGAATGTTGGCCTACACTTTTTTTTAAATTTCCCAAGATTTATTTATCAATTTCAGTTTCTTTTTTTTTCTTGGTTGGGTATCCCTTTATGGAAATAGAAGAGGAATGGTTGGGCTATGCGGCTCATCAACAAACACACTCTTTACTTTTGTGGGATTTTTCATAGGATAAAGATTTTTCTTATTTGGGTCATTTGATATGGTTGTAATGGAAGTTTTATCAGGAGGGGATGACTCTATTGGAGGGGAAATTTGTCTTTTAAGTTGAGTTCCAATCCTAAGGGTGATGGAACTAACATTTACTTTATCCCTAAGGTTGACAAGTGGTTGAGAAGGTAGTTTACCTGACCCATGAATTTGGATTTTCCCCCACAAAGTTATATAGTTGTCCTATTTGGGTTTTTATGTCTTGTATGGTAGCTTGTGTGGTTTGTTGGATTTTGAGATTATTTTAATCCATTTGTTTCATCATGTCTTCTAGGCTAGGCTCGGGTTTTAGAGGGTGTTGTTAGTAAGGCCTTTGGGGTAGTTGAGGATTTCTGGGTGGTGGTGATGGATAACTAATCTACCCCAGTTGGTTCCATTATTGATGAGGTTGCTTTGAATACCCCCTTGCATATAGGCTTGGTTTTCCTTCAACCCAAGGCTGGGTGAATAATATAGTTCTTGCCTAATGGGTTGGTTATAGGGGCATCCTGGAAAGAAGGCCTCACAACTCTCATAAGTTTCTCTCAATTGAGGGCATTGGTCAGAATAATGGGTGTCATCAGAATAGATATCATAATGGATGGGAGGAGGAGATTGAGATTTCCCTTGGGAAAAGGCAAGTTTTCGAATAAGGGTACTTACCTCTTCAAACTTCATGTCCACATTCTTCTTGAATTCAGTACTTTGTACCTCATAGACACCTCAAATGGGTTCACTAAACCTTGAACTAAATTGTTGAGTGTTTTGTGCCATGTTATCAATGAGGGTCCTTCCAAAAATTGGGGTTTTATCTACTAGCACAACACCTACAGTAGCATCAATCATGTTTCGATCAATAGAAATTAAACCTTCATAAAAATACTGAATTAAAAGTTGATCACTTATTTGGTGGTTTGGGAAAATTGAACAAAGCCTTTTAAATCTTTCCCAATATTCATGAATAATTTCCACTTGATATTTCCTTATACCACAAATTTCTTTCCTTATTATTGTGGTCATGGAGGCTAGGAAGTATTTTTCAAGAAAAATACATTTCATGTCCTCCCAACCCCGAATTGGTGAATTAACATAGTAAATACAATATTTTGTAGTATCTTATAATGAAAAAAAAATTCCCTAAGATTTACTTGTTTTTAATACACATTATCAGGTTTTAAGTTTGAACACACCATGTAAAATTCTTTTAAATGCTTATGTGTGTCTTCAACAGCCAATCCATGGAATCTTGGTAATAAGTGAATTAGACCGGATTTTAGTTCAAATTTTGGTGCTTCGCCTTGCATTTTAATATAAGTGGGAAGGATATTAACATCAAGAGAGGTTAATTATTTTAGTGTTTTATTATTTTTATCCATGTTATGAAAGTTTATTTCAGTTTTTATGTTGGTTCCAAAAGAAAAAGAAGGATCAAGAAGAGTTTCAAGTTGTGATGTGTCCTCCTTCAAAGGGTTTTCTTATGTGTCACGATGCCGCTGACTGAGGATCTTCTCTAGTTAAAGTTAAAAAGGTGGTAAATTTCCCAGAGTAGAATGTATTATGCACAGAACCTACACAAGAGGAAGATTTTATAAATCAACTAAAAATTAAGGAAGTAAATAAGAAAATAAATAATTACAAAATTAATAATATTTTTATAAAAAATGCACACTAAAAACAAAAGTGCTCACCGAAAATGGAACCAAAATTTTAATACGTTGTCATGACCCATCAAATTGACTATGTTTTTAAATTTTATTTATAGTCTAGGGTAGACCCTAGGTCACCTATCAAGGAGTGTTGATAGGTTTAGAGTATGCATTTTTAATAAAAAGTACTAAAAAGGGGGGTGGTTTAGAAAACAGTTTTATGAAAATAGTTTAATTTAAAGAGTTTAATAATTGAAAAGTCCAAGTGGATTTAAAAAAATATGAGATAAATGGGTCATTGTGATTTCACTACACACATTTAAAGTTCATTTTTCTTATAAATTCATTCAAGTTTGGAATAATTATTTGGTTGAAATTAATTGGTTTCCTGATTAATTCCTAAGTTTTTATTTCAATTCTTAAAGAACCAAACCTTGACATAACAATCATATTGTCATGGTCTAGAACGTATGAATGGAATAAGAGATTACAAATCAGATTGAAATATCAATAAAGTGGGTAATAAAATCATTCTTTTATTGTCCAATCAGAACAACATAAGTGATGCACTCAAAACATCACACTGACTGGTTATAAATTAAGATCATATCAATCACATGCATCAAAACAAACATCCAAATATGAAATAATGTAAGATAAATGGAATAAAATGTTTTAACACCCAAATTACTCTAAACTAATAGCTAATATATGAGTCTAAACTCCCTTAACATGTGTGTAGCTCCCTCACAGTGAACACCCACCGTTTAGCCTGACATTGAGAGGAGGAGAAAGCTCAGGCGGATCTCCTTTTTCATCCTTGATCCCCCTATGAGGATAGAGGCCTCTAGAAATTATAGGATGAGGAGAGTAATTATATGTAACTCCAAATTTTCAGCACTTCACTCCTTGGTCGAACTTGAAAATGAGGTGCCCATGGTGCCCTTTTATAGCCAAAATGGAAAGTGGTTTTGAGCTCCGAGTTTTGGTTATACCACTTGTATCTCGGTTTTAGACTAGTAAATGGCCATATCATGACTTTTGAAAAATATGAGAGTTTTTTTATGACCTCTTGAATATCTCTATTTCAAATTTGGAGGTCATTAGATATCTTTATTGGGAGATATTATCAAAACACCTAACCTAACTTTTGAATTTGGGTATATTCTATCCCCTAGATAGATTGGTTCAAATGGGACCCTTAATAGACGAATTGAGATTTAGTTTCTTGATATGAGTTGTATCCCATGGTTTTTTGGATCTTATTGAAAAATTTCATCCCATTTTTATGCAAGTATTTCATGAAATGTACAAAAAATTAAACAGGTGTCCTTGGGCTTCCATGCATTTTGGCCCATTTTCCTTATGGATCATCTCTGAGGCCTCCAAATCACCTCCACCTACAATAAAAATATCAAAATAAGTATAATTTCACCTTTTAACAGTGATAAATATTAAATAATGGAATAAAACATAAAGTGAAATTTTATATTATATTTGTAATTTATAATACAAAATTAGTTTAATACAATGGCGTAAGGGTGAAATAAAACAGTGAACCACAATGCGATTAGGGACCAACATGTATAGTAGTTCTTGATCACGTATAGTGCATTAATGATATTAATAGTACATAATGTTTACATATAGTGTTATTGAGATTTAATCCTTAGTAATGATAACTCACTAGATAATTTTTCATTTGAATGTAATCTTTGTACTTCCGGTGAATATAAAGAAAGTCATAGTATTTCTCCTGTGTGTGTAAGACAACTCATCAAAAGCACATTATTCCTTTGTGTTTATTTCATACTTTATGTACTTATGATTTTATATTTCCTTGATTTTTTGTGAGTTTTTATTGAGTTGTGAGTGATGTTGACTTTATACAGTGGGTGGGGTGAAAGGACTTACTACTTCCAATACACTTAGTTGAGGGAGGTTAACTTTTGAAGGTTTAGTTTTATGCCATTTTGATCTCTATGTGAACTTCTGGTGGATCGAAATTTGAAGATCTAGTGGTTCTATTAGAAGAAAAATCATTCATGGGATATATTCCAAACAAGTGGTATCATAGTTGGTTATCATTTTGAAGTATGATACCTATACATGGCATCAGAACTTGTGGTTTCAGTGCTCTCTCAACACACTAGAGGTAGATCATGTTTTATATTTCTCACTTTCCTTGACATTATTTTGTTTTTAGTGGGAGTTTACTATTAGCATAAGTAATGTAATTATATTAAGTTAAGATATAAATAAATAAATTCAATGGAATATATTTTTTATTATAGACAATTCATTTAAAAGACCATCTAATTCATAAAGACATTGATATTACATTATCTGATGAACATCCAAAGAATACAGATAAGGCTGAATGAGAGTAGTTAGATAGAAAATAACTTGAATTTGTGAGTATTTATTTGTAAAGGATTGTTTCCTTCAACATTCAGGAAAATAAAAATATACTTTAAGTTATGAAGGCCCTAGAGAACATGTGTGAGAAGCCTAAAACATTGAACAAAGTTTTCATTATGTGATGATTATTTAGTTTAAGGTTGTTATATGTAAGACCAACTGCAGATCATGTGAATAAATTCAACATGATCCATGGCCAACTCAAATTAGTAAATTTAATCTTTATTGATGTTGTATGAGCACTACTTCTATTATATTCACTTTTGGAAAGTTGAGATGGAATGGTGTATGTGGTCAGTAATTCTCATAGACAAACAAATTTGGTGTTTGAGGATATTTGGAACCCAATCCTGAATGAGGATATCAGGTGAATAGAATTCCATTTATCATACAATAATTCACACAATGTTTATAGACAAGGGTATCCACCTTAATGGAAGTATGTCTATTAGAAGAAACCATCAGAATATAAGTCACATGAGTAAGTCAGCTAGTTCAGGTCCTACATGTTGGAGTTTGGGGAAGAAAGGGAACATTAAGAATAATTGAAATAATCACAAGGATAACACCAAAAGGGAATCAATTTCAGGTAGTTCAAATTACAACAATGCAATAAAAAGTGGAAATAACTTTTTTTTGAGTAATAATACTTTATTAGAATCTTGAGTTATTGACTCTAGAGAATCATTTCATTCAAATAGAGATCAAAGATGAATGGTTAATTATGTATCTAAGAAGTTTGGGAAAGTTCATCTAGTGGATGATGAAGCTCTAAAAGTTGTTGGAAAAGGAGAGGCTAACATACAGACGACGAATGAAGGATTCTTGAAGCTCAGGGAAGTAAAATAAATCTTTAGTCTATAGAAAAATCATATTTTCATTGGATATATTTTTGACATGACTTTTGTCAATGGGGTATGGAAAGTTACCCAGGGATCCACGAGGGTTGTTAGAGGAGTTAAATATGGAACTCATTACTTGACTATAAATTCAAATGGTATTGCAATTTACAGAAGTATAACTTCTAAAGATCCGAAATTTTGGCTTTATAGGCTCTTTCTGTAAGATCCCATCTTTTTCCAGGTACGTCCCTCTTTGAGTTTTTCATTTGATCCATAGTGGTCGAGTCTTGTTCAGAGATAGAGAGTCTTTATTAGGGAGAATGACCTAAATTTCAGAGATTCATGTTTGTTTTAATTATTGGATTCTAGATATAAATTTTTAAAATGAGTTTACAAAGGTTTTCTATACTTTGGAAGGATTTGGAGGTGGTTTGGGTCCTTTTTTTGGAAACTGGACTGAAAACTATCTGTAGAGAATTTACATGCCATGTACATGTTACACGATGTGTAACTACCGCTAGACACATGTCATGAACCAATACAGGGTGTGAAGCAGTTACATACCATTTAAACTATTCACATCATATAAAAGTCGAGCGGGATAAATATTAACCTGAGGTGATGGGTTGTTTGGTGTAATTCTTAAGTGGTAAATACACGATGTGAAAGGAGGTTAAAAGACATGTATTTATCTAGAGAAACAATTTTAAGGCTTCCATGTGGATGTAATTTTCATTATTTTTCCATGAAGCCTTCCTTGACTTGACCTAGGATGAATTCTAGGTCAATTTGGAAGCCTTTCCTCCATTCTGGACATCCCATTTGTGTGATCAATCCCTGGAAAGTCTTTGGATTTGGTTTCCCCCTCCTATTCCATTGTTCTCTGTTAGGTCGGTGGAATCCTTGGATCATTTTTTGTTGTGATCTTGACCTGGGTTTTTAGGTTCTTCTTACGACCTGCCATTCCTTCTTCCTCATTGGTGTTACCCTTTAGAAGTGCTGCATTAATTGTTGGTTAAAGTTTAGGGGTATAAACCTAAACATATAGTCTATTTAATTGTAAAGTATATGAAATATTGTGATTGTGTTGATGTAACTTGTGATCTAATTAATTTATTCATTAATAAATGGTAAACCATGGATTGTAATATTGGTTGGATCCCTTTGGATTCAATTATTGATGTGACATGGCTTATGTATATCCATTGGGTGAGCAAACCTTGAATAGTAAGAACTTGGATAATGGTTTAAAATGTGTTTAGAATGACATGATACCTTAGGTGATTGTTTGATATAGAATCCCTAGGTAATGGCTTATTTTCGTATAGAGATGACTCTTGATCATTTGATATATAAATGAAAGTGAAATTGAAAGACAAATAGTAATTTTCACAATTAACCATTATGGCTTATGATGTGATATTATGATATCATTACTATTATGACTTTTTGAGTTCATGATGTAATTCTTATATATTAGGTTATTACCTGACACATGCTGTAATTATTATATACTGGGGTATTCTCTGACACATGTTGTAATGATTATATACCAGGTTATGCCCTGACATGTGCTGTAATGATTATATACCAGGTTATGACCTGACACATGCTGTAATTCTTATATACCAGGTTATGCCCTGACACATGTTGAAATTATTATATACCAAGCTATGCCCTGATACATGTTGAAAAGAGAGTTACATCTACAACATTCTCCTACATTCACTTGGGAAGGAGGCCCCTAAGTAGTAGAGTTCTGAATCGATCTAGTCTAGAAGATCTCTAAGAATCTCGATACACCTGCATATATGAGATTTAAGCTTGATACATATATGATTCATGGACTAAACAATCATTAGTGGTACATTTTGGAGTAGGCTGGGCAACAAGAGGAGTTATCTTGGAAGGACTTCAAGATAAAGTTCCTAATCCATTTCTATCCTGAGACATTAAGGGATGAGAAGGCTTGTGATTTCATGCACCTGACATATGAGGGAATTTCAGTAATATACTACACTAGACGATTCACCAAACTACAATGATTTGTTCCATATTTAGCTGCTGATGAGATCTCCAGGGTGATACATTTTTATGATGGTCTTCGCTATGAGATCAGGTCACAAGTAAACATTTTCTGTATGAGTAATTTTGAGGATGTGATGAATCCTGAACTCATCATGGAAGGGAATATGAGATAGTCCCTAAGAAGTGGATAGTCTATTACATTAGGGAAAACTAGGAACTCTTTTTATAGTGGAAAGAAGCATCACTATGACAATTTTTTCCAAGGAAACAACAAATAGAGCAGTCAGGGCAATGGACATCCATCTTAGGATCGTATCCCATTTCAGTGCTATTAGTGTTAAAATATTGTCCAAAAATGTCCTCAATGTCCACATTATGCTTTGGAGTGTTGATCTTGCAGGAGGATGGGCCACCTTTAGAGGTTTTATAGGGGCATGAAACAACATAGTAGTGGCAGGGGATTATGACATGTACTAAAGTATGGGAAGGATTTATCTACTCCTTAGAAGATAGGTAACTGGAGTTCCATAATACTTTTTGGTTGAGGCAGGGGATGTGGTACTCTAGTACAGAAATTATAGTATTAGGAAGAGGGAACATAATAGGGGAGTCATAGTGGAACCTAGGGCAAAATGATAGGAAGTTTCATGCTATACAAACTACTCCGACTATTGTGGATGCAAGATCTTCTACTGCCAGAGGTATGATTCTTATATAATCTACCATTTATTATGTTTTATTTGATACTAGGGAATCATATTCATTTTTATCAGCTCTTTTCATAAATGGTTTGGTCTTGGATGTGGAAATTTTAGATGGTGTTTTGACCATCAGAGCTTCGAGAGTTGAAAGTTTAGTTGGAAGATCTGAACAATAAGGGTTTCATATGACCTAGTACATCTCCATGGGGTTCTCCAATTCTTTTTACCAATAAGGATGATGGGTCTTTATGATTATGTGTGGATTATAGAAGATTGAACAAGATAACGATCAAGAACTGATATCCCCTTCTACATATCGATGATATCTTTGACCAGTTGAGAGGTGCTAAGATCTTCTCCAAGATCCATTTTAGATCAGGATAGCATCAGTTGAGGGTGATAACATCAGCCATAACCCATGCTGATTTTAGGAGAAGTTATGACTTGTATGATTTTATAGTGATGCCATTTGTTTTGACCGATGCACCTACAATATTCATGGCCTTAACAAATAAGATATTTCATCCTTTTCTGGATCAGTTTGTGGTGTTTTTTTTCTGATGATATCTTATAATACTCCTATTAAATATATGATCATGAATAACATCTTGACATAATCTTGAGTACATTGAGAGATCATTAAATTTATGACAAGATAACCAAATGCAGTTTTTGGATAAATAAATTGAACATTTTGGGCCATGTCATCTCAGAGGTAGAGATTTTAGTGGACCCAAAGAAAGTTTCAACCATGGTATCTTGGGAGCATCCCAATAATGTATTTAATATTTGAATATTTCTGGGTTTAACAGGTTACTATTGGTGCTTTATCTAGGATTTATCCCATCTAGAAGCATTGATGTTAGGGATGACTAAGAAAGGGGTGAAATTTGTTTGGTCAGATACTTGCGATATGGATTTTTAGAAGATGAAAGGAAGGATAACCTGAGAACCTATCCTCACTTTACCTATACTGGGTAAAGCATATATCATGTATTATGTCACATATAGAGTTGAACTTGAATCATTCCTAATGCAGGAGGATCGAGTGGTTTCTTATGGCTCCAAATAGCTGAGTCCTTGTGAGAGTAATTACCCTAATCACAATTTTTATTTAGTAGCGATGGTACATGCCTTGAGATGTTGGAGGCACTATCTTATGGGTGAGAGGTTTGTCTTATATACAGACCCCAAAAGCCTTAGGTGAATATTTTCTCAGTGAGACCTGAACCTTCAGAAGAGGAGGTGGGTCAAGTATCTACAGTCTTTCGATTTCAAGTTTTCTTATACATCGGAAAAGGTAAACATCTTTGTTAATGATTTGATCTAGAAGACACAAAAATTGGTAGTGTGAGAGTCTTGTGATGAGTAGATAATTATGATACTCTTTAAAAACATGCATCTATATGTTCATGAGTCTCATGGATGAGTAGCTATGACTTCAACATCTGTTATAACCATGCTTTTGGACCGGATCAAGATAGAGTAGTTATCTGATCCGGAGGTTGATTTGATCTGGAAGACACAAACAGAGGTAGTTCAAGAGTCTTGTGATGAGTGGAGGATGATTATACTCTTTACAAACATGCATCTATATGTTTAGGAGTCTTAGGGATGAGTAGATCTAACTTCGAAATCTGTTATACCCATGCTTTTGGACCAGATCAAGATAGAGTAGTTATTTGATTCAGAGGGATTAGTTCTGAGGGATAGCTTATATGGTGGGGATACACCATTAGGATGGTCTCTTGGAAGTGAAAATTATCTTCTTTTCTATAAACAACTATGGGTTCCTATGGGCTTACATGAGGAGATGATGAGAGAGTTTCATTCTTCTAGATGGGTAGTACATATTGGTTTGAAAAAGAAGTATCATGATCTCCATAGACAATACTAGTGGTTAGAAATGAATAAAAAAGTAACAGGTTTTGTGGCAAGATGTTTCACTTTTCAATAGGTGAAGGACGAGAATTAGAGGCTAGTTGGGATTTTGCAACCTCTGCCTATACCTGAATGAAAATGGGATGATGTCACTATGGATTTTGTGATAGGATTACCTAGAATAGGATTCAGAGAAAAGTAGAAACCACTAGAGAAGAGATAACTAGATTGGAAGAATGAGAGGGTATGACAACTACCATCGGTACTAGGCATCGTGCAACTCTACACATGGAGAGGTGGGGATCTAGGAACCTTTAAGATGCAGATGCTGGGGAGAGGCTATTTCAAGTGTGTCAGGTCTTGGGCCTTCAAGTTCATATATTAGTCCTTGTGCCTATTGCCTTAAGGTCATGTATGAGCATTGTTCCTTGGGCCTATAAGTCATGTAAGGGTTCCCCCTCAACCCTTAAAAGGGGGATTATCTAAAAAATAAATAAAAATCGAAGGCATTCGGGCTTTCAGAGTAAGGATATCTTTACATTTGATGATCTAGGAAGTCTTTACATACATGAGGTCATTCAACTGCATGGTGTTATAAGGAGTATTGTTTCTGATAGAGATCCTTGTTTCACATTGCGGTTCTGGTATGGTCTTCAGAAGGCTGTGGGATTGTAGGTTCTTTTGAGAAAATCCTATCATCCTTAGACTGATGGTTAATATGAGTGGACTATTTAGGTTCTGGAGGACATGTTATGAGACCGTGTTTTGGATTTTGGTGTTTCATAGGAGAATCATATGACTTTCATGTAGTTTTCATATAACAACAGCTTCTATGCATCAATCCAGATGGCACCTTTAGAGGCTTTGTATGGTAGGTTGTTTCGTTCACCTCTTTGTTGGTTAGAGGTAGGTAAGTTAGTGCTTGTTGGGCCTAGTCTTGTGCAGAAGACATATAAGCAAGTTCATCTGATCAGGAGGTGGTTGGTGACCATGCAGAGTAGGAATAAATCACATGATTACCATTAGATAAGACCTCTATATTTTGAGTTTGGTCATTGTGTTTTTCTTTGGGTGTTGCCTAGGTTGGGGAAACTCCACATCAGGAAATAGGGTAATCTAGAACCTAGGTTTGTTAGTCCTTTTGAGATAGTGGATAGGGTCAGTCCAGTGATGTACCGATTATCCCTTCCACAATGCTACAATGCTATCCACAACATGTTTTATGTGTCATAGATTTAGAGATATTATCCCGATATTTCTCATGTGATAGACATTGAGGATGTCTAACTTTGTGCCGATGAATCCTTTGAGGAGGATTTGATATGGATATTGGACCATAATGAGAAGTATATCTGGGGTAGGACTATACCTCTGGTTTGAGTATAGTGGCAGCTTGGGTGTATTCAGGAGGAGACCTGGGATAGGGAGTCTGATATGCGAGCAAAGTGGAAATATTTTTTCACTGATACCCTATAGTGATGCTTGGAGTAGCTCAATGATGAACTGTTATATGGTGGGGAGGTTGTAAGATCCCATCTTTTTTCAAGTACGCCCCTATTTGAATTTTTCATTTGAGCTGTAATGGCCGAGTCTTGTTCAGATATGGAGGACATTTTTTAGAGAAAATGACCTAAAGTTCAGGTATGTATGTTTTTTTCACTTAATAGAGTCAGAGTATAAACATTTAAAATGGGTTTACAAATGTTTTCCATGATTTGGAAAGATTTAGAGGTGGTTTGGGTCCTTTTGTATAAAATGGACTGAAAACTGTCTACAGAGCATTCAAACGACGTGTAACTATCACCAAACACATTTTGTGAACCAATACAGGGTGTGAAGTGGTTAAACATCATGTAAAAAATTCATTTCATGTAAAATTTGAGCGGGATAAATATTAACCCAAGGAGATGAGTATTTTGGCATAACTCTTAAGTGGGAAATACACGATGTGAAACGAGGTTACATGATGTGTATTTATCGAGATCAGTAGTTTTAAGGCTGTCACGTGGATGTAATTTTCACTCTTTTTCCATGAAGCCTTCCACATCTTGACCTAAGACGAATTCTAGGTGAATTTGGGATCCTTTACTTCATTTCGGATGTCCCTTTTGTGTGATCGATCCCTCATAAGTATTTAGATTTGGTTTTCCCATACTATTCCATTGTTTTCTATTAAGGCGGTGGAATCCTTGGACCACTTTTGGTTGTGATCTTGATCTGGATTCTTATTGTGATCTTCTAAGCCTTCTTCCTCATTGGTGTTACCCTTTGCAAGAAGTGCATTAATCATCATTTAAAGGTAGGGGGTCTAAACCTAACCCTATGGTCTGTTTGATTGTGAAGTATATGCAATATTATGATTGTGATAACATAACATGTTATCTAATTAATCTATTTATTGATAAATAGTAAATCATGGATTGGATTATTGGTTGTATCCTTTTGGATTCAATTATTGATTTGACCTGGCTTATAGATACCCATTGGGTGACTGAACCTTGAATAGTAAAAACTTGGCTAATGGATTAAAGTGTGTTTAGCATGACATGACACCTTAGGTGATTTCTTGATATAGAATCCATAGATAATGAATTATTTAATTATGGAAATTACTATTGATAATTTAATATATAAATGAAAGTGAAATTGAAAGACAAATGGTAATTTTCATAATTAACCATCGAGGCTTATGATGTGATATTATGATATCCTTACTATTATGAATTATTGTGTTCATGATGTAATACTTATATACCAGGTTATGCCCTAACACATGTTGTAATGCTTATATTATAGGTTATGAATTGACACATGCTGTAATTCTTATATACCGAGTTATGCCCTGACACATGTCGTAATACTTATATACTGGGTTATGCCCTGACACATGCTGTAATGCTTATATACCAAGTTATTCCCTAACACATTCTAAAGTGATTATATACTGGGATATGCCCTGATATATGCTGAAATGATTATATAGAAATCTTGGACAAGTTTCTGTGATTTTGACTTGGATATATGGTTATGGTTGACATGGTTGTGTTACATGCCCAGAGACATTCCTACATGGTGCTGAAGCAGGTTATTTGAATATATGGACATGGTTGGCATGGTTTTGTTACATGACCATAGACATTCCAGCATGGTTCCAAAGTAGGTTATTTAAATATATGGATATGGTTTTCATGGTTGTGTTATATGTTCAGAGACATTTCAATATGGTGGTGAAGCAGGTTGATTGATGTATTGCATTAATTGATAATACACCTGTTTATTACTTTATTGCATACACTTATTATCAGACTAGTATATTTAGACACAGTGGTATCGACCTATAAAGTTTTACTCACACCCCACCTGGGCTTCTGTTTGGTACCTAATAAGATGACATGGATGTAGGATTAGAAAATGGAAAGAGACCTTGTTGTTGATTGTTTTCTTGCTGGATGGGTTGGAGTTTGGAGACAGGACCAACTTGGTGTTTGGGTCCAGGGAATTTTGAGTCTTTATTTGAGTTTTCTAGTATTTTATTCTATATTACTTCTAGCATGACATTTAGTTACATTCCATACTGTCATTACATTATTCCCTTATTGGATTATTCAATTGGCTTTTATTGTTTGGTTTATCCACTGTATTGTTTTGTTTCCACTATTTCTGTTACTCTGATATTCTTATATGATTATTCTTCTATGTTTTAACTTTGTACTAGGGGTATAGTTTCCCCACTATACTTATTACAACCATGATGCTAGTCTAAATCCTCTAGTGTATGGAGAGATGTTCCTGAGGTCATGTAGCCAACCCATTTTGGCCAAGTGAGAGAGTACCAGATCGGGGGATGTTACACAGTCGCCTTAGTAAGAAAAATATAAAAGTTATACTAACAAAGAGCACACTAAAGCTGAATGACCGTGTTGTTATGACACATCAAATTGATTAAATTTTTAAATTTGATTTATATCATAGGTTGGATCCTAAGTTGGCTCTCAAGGAGTGTTGGAGGTTTAAAGTGCATGTATTTAATAAAAAGGACTAAAAAGAGGGTGGTGGTTTTGAAAAGAGTTTTAAGTACAAAAATATTAATTAAAGAGTTTAATAGTTGATAAAAAAGTGGATTTTAAAAAATATGATATAAAGTAGTTGTTGTGAGTTCACTACACACATTTCAATCTCATTTTTCTTAAAGTTTCATTTTGGTTTGGAGTAAATCTCCAGTTGAGATTAATTGAAATCTCCATTGCTCTCTATGATTTTATATTGATGTGTGTTGAAGCGACCCTTGACATAACAATCATATAGCCAAGGTACAACTCTTATGAATGGTATAAGAGCTTCCAAATCAAATTTAAATCTCAAATTTGTGGGGAAGAAAAGAATTTTTGTGTTTTACAATCTTCACAACACAAGTCACACACTAAAACCTCACACCAATCGGTTAAAAGTAAAGATCATTACATTTGATTGAATCAAAAAAACATTAAAATCTAAATCAAAGTAAGATACTTGTGAATAAAATATTTTAAACCCAAAAATAAATCAATAAAGTAGTAAAATTAGCGCCATAACTCCATTTACATGATGTGTAGATCCCACACAATGATTGACCATCTTTTAGCCCTCCATTGAGAGGAGGAAGAGGCTTAGGTGGACCTCCTTATTCATTTTAGACCCCCTATGAGGATAAGGAGATCAAAAACCTCCAATTTAATGAGAATGATCCTATAGAACTCCAAAATGGTAGTAATTCAATCCTTTTAGATATTTAAAATGAGGTGTACAAGATACCCTTTTATAGGAAAAGTGGAAGGTGGTTTTGGGAACCTAGATTTCTAGATACCACTTATGTATTGGTTTTGAATAGATAAAAGTCCAAATTACAAATTTGAAAAAATAAAAGAGTTATTGGTCAACATATTGATTGTATCCATGTAAAATTTTGTGGTTATTGGATATCTATAATTAGAGATATTTTTAAAATAACAAACTAAACTCTTAACCTTGAGTGGATTTAGTTTCCTGGATAGATCAGTTTGTTTGGACCACCAGATGGATGAATTGTAATTGAGTGTATTTAGAAGAGTTATATACCACTAATTTTTGGATCAGTACACAAAATTTAATCCCAATTAGATAGACTAATTTCTAATAATGTATGAAACAGTGGACATATATTCTTGGGATTCCATGCAGTTTGACCCATTTTTCTTCAACTTCATCCCGGGCTCTCCAAATCACCTCCTCCTACGATAAAATAATACAAACAAGTAAAATTTCCTATTTTAATAGTAATAAAAATTAACTATTTGAATTAAATGTGAAGTTAAATTTTTTATTATATTTTTAATTTAAAATACAAAATCAATTTAACATAGTAGTATAAGGGTGTAAATGAATAGTGAATCACTGTATGATCACACCCCCACTCCTAAACATTTTCAAATCATGGGAAAAGTCAAATTTAAAAAAATGATGCATGGATATTTTCCCTATATTATAAAGATTTAACATTCATATTAAATTCATTTTGTGATACCATAGTGAGAAAAGGAAGAATCACACTAAAGAGTTAACCTCAATAAGCATGGAAATAAGTGTCTCATAAATTCTATCAGAATAAAATTCAAAGAGATAAATTATACTAGTCTTAAAAAGGAATTCACAAGTCAACCATGTCACTAAATATCCATGTGTGTGTGTCATAACCATTTAATTACATTCTTTCCACATTAAATCTAGTAAATATAGGTTATTTTAAAAAAATTCTGCTTACCTAGTTCTTTCCACCGAACCCACCCTACATCCTTTGCAATTAAATTTCAAGACCCACTCACTTAAGCATTCCCAAAAGTCAAAAATTAATCTCTTGGCCTATATATACCCATATTTTTTTTACATTTAATCACTCCCATTATTTATTTGTGTTGTTTTTTGTTGTTTTTTTGGATTTTGAGGGTGTACAACAGTTGGATTATAGGTATACACACACATGTAAATTCAGTACAGTAATGAAATAGATTGGATAAGGAACGAATTTATAGAAAAATAATTTTAGAAAGATGAGAAACGTGAGCCTAACTTATATTTACCTTCAATTAAGTAAGAAATATTCACACTTCATGGTTGAGTAAAATGATGTGTAATAATGTTAAATAACATAAATAACCCATTAAAAACTTACACAGATGGTAAAAATATCTCAAAGGTTTTATAAATATACAATCATTTATATCATTTAAAAACAACCACTTTTACTTAAAATCACCCCTTAATGTTAATTACATGCCTAAAATCACATGGCCTCAGGGAAATTTGTTTTCTTTAAATCTTAAAACATCTTGAAATAGGGAACTTTACCATGAATTTTCAATAATTTAAATGATTATATGGGCATCTAAAATGAGTATTCCAACACAAAAATTAAAATAAAGAGAGGGGGAGAATTAAAGATACCATGCAAAAATAAAAAAAGATAAAAGAGAAGAAAGGTAATAAAAATACTAACTAACCTAGGAATGTACCCACCCCTCATACCTAGAGTGTGTAGTAACCTCACTATAATAAAAGAGAACATGAGAAGGAAGGGTAAAACCTGGTGGGTGTCACTGGTAGGTTTCTTCTTGAAGGCAGAGTTCCTCCACTTGGGACTCCAAAATGGTTTTGTAAAAGTTATTCAATCACCACCCATTAAAAGTAAATGTTTGTTTTGTTTCTTCATTTTGAACTTACACAACACCAAATGTATAGAAATTAATAATAGAATATGTGGTAACCTAGTGGTAACAAAGATTACCTGGGTGCAACTTCAGTATTTAATTAAATAGGAGGACCTTATTCCTAATGCAGAATGGTTGATCAAGGATGAGTTAGTCATGAGAATGCTTATTTCCATCCTTATAGATTCGAGGGATCTCATATGAGTCTCTTTACATTTCCTCTAGATCCTAAATTTTCAACCATTGGAGTTGGTGCCCTAGAACCAACTATTTTATAATTTGGATTGCATGTATATTCAAATAAGTGAATATTTATATAAATATATTATCACATATTGATTTTTATTTTGCATAAAATTGATTTGATAATTTCCCAGACCATCAATCACATTGATAAGGCCATAACGGTTCCCCACTATGATGAGAACCTTGAGATGCTATGATGATATCTCTTAACTATATCTCTATAATCAGATAATGTACTATGATGGAGTGCATAGTATATAGATTGTTGAGTTTGAGTACTCATAACTGGATGAAGCTTCTTCTCATGAAGTCCACACTTGGTAATCTCAAATATGGGAGATTATGAGAACATACTTTCCAGTAGGAATTATGCATGTTCACTACTGAAAAAAAATCATATACCAATGGTTTGGAATCATTGATATAGGAACCAAAACCATTAGTATGACCTATACCAATGGTTTTGAGGGCCGTTGGATATTATGTCATCGGTATAGACCTATACCAATGGTTTTGGGAAAACTATTGGTATAGGTAATGTAAAAATAAATAGATTGTTGGGGTTTGAACCTAGAACCTCTCACTTATATATCAATGACCTAACCACTAAGCTATAACTATATTTGTTATTATAACCTGATATATATAAATATATATATATTTTTACAAATAATTTATATTTTGATTTATATAATGATATTTAACAAAATAATTCATAAAAAATCTAGAGAACTATACCAATAGTTCTCAAAATCATTGGTATAGACCTATACCAATGGTTTTCAGAACCGTTGGTATAGTTCCCAAATTTTTGGGACCTATACCAATGGTTTTCCAAAACCGTCAGTATAGAGGGTTCCTATACCCACAATTTTGAAAAAACTATGGGTATAGGGTTTGTTTTGAGGCACCTATGCCCACTATTTTTCCAAAACCATGGGTATAGAGTTTGTGTGAGGCACCTATACCCATGTTTTTTCCAAAATGGTGGGTATAGAGTTTGTGTGAGGCACCCATCCCCACAGTTTTTCTAAAACTATGGGTATAGCATTTGAACAAGGTGCCTATACCCACGTTTTAGGAAAAACCATGGGTATAGGTCCATTGGTATAACTTAAATTTCTAGTAGTGATTGAATATTCCTATCTACAAACGTGTGTAATAGTCCTTAGACTTTAAGATTATTATTAATTTATGTTATGATTCATGCAATATATGTATTTCATAGACCATGATGATAAAAGTTCATGGCAAAGTTGGATACGTTGGGTGTTTCCTGAGTGACATGTTATAAATGGATAAGTTGAAGAAGGATTTGTCCCTTCTATCTTTATGGGAGTTGATATCATAGACCTTTTATTGGAGTAAAACTATCTCATTAAATTCCATGGCCATGGTGCAATGACATGTTTATTTCATATAGTAAAAAAAAGTCATATCGAGCACATATGTCGATGATATAGATGTGCAACATGATTGATGAGATATTGAGACAAAGGTATTATATTACATAGAGAGCTTTCATATGTGGTTGTCAATGTTGTGACATTATATTCTTTTTCTTGGGTTCCTTGACCTATTTCTAGACAGTAATCTTGGACTTCAGGCACCCCTACCTAACGCCAATGATAAAGAATCTCAGAGGGTCACACACTAAATGTTTTCATTGATCTCAATTAAATTCTAGTTGAATTTAATTAATGGAATAAATATTATTCTCAAGAATGAGGAATAATTTTATTCAAGTTTTATTGATTGCATAAATTAAATAAATATTTATTCACCTGATTATGAATAAAATATATTTATTTATCCTATTGAATATTTAATAAATATTCATTCCCCAGTTTGTGGATTAAAATATTTATTTATAAATAATGTGTTTATTTGGGTATTCAATGAATATTGAGGAGGATTAATGGACCAAAAATATTTCCATTTATAAATATTAATTTTACAGATGCTAAAAATATCTTTATCAATGAGCAAGTTAGCGCACGCCATAAAAAATATTATTATTATATGGCATAGAGTTTGCTAAATATTATTATATTATTTAAGGTCTAGTACACAATTAAATAATATTTTAACATAAACCCTAGATCTATAAATAGATGGTTGTGTATATTGTGTAGGGTTAATAAAAAATTGAGAACATAGAATCATTGCTCACAACATATCTATCTCTCTCTATCTATAAAATTGATACTCTCTTCCTCTTAAGAATGAGAAGAACTCCTTAAAGCCTAAAGGATCTTGGAGTGATCAAGACGAACAATGCAAGACATTTGATTATTTATGCTAGCACCCAAAAATTAGTTGGCATTGCTCGAAGATCAAAGGAGCATGTGTGGATAAATTCTAGAGGTATTCTACATTTGAATCCTTACAACACAAAGAAGGTAATCCGAAAGGGTTTTCAGAAGATCAATAACATCATCAAAGAAAGGATCCTAAGATGAGGTAAACATTTCTTTCTGATCTAAATAAATTAATTATAAATTTAACATGAAATTTATCCTGTCATGGTTTCAGGAAACTCAAAATTAAAAGAAATTTTAATTTAATGCCCACAACAGGAACTTCCACTATACTCGAAATCTATAAGTGGTATAAGAGTGGTCACATTTTAAATTTATAATTATTTATTTGATTATTGATCTTTATGTGCAATTGTGGTTGAATCTTTCATTTCATTTTATTCATTCTTTAAACCGATTTGAATTAACATGATTTTACATATTAATCATCATTATTTAGTGTTTCATTTTCTTAAAGGCCTAAGAACAAATGTAGAATGATCATAGATTCAATCAGAAAGTTCCAAATATTTTTTTGGTAAGACTGGGTTATACGACGTGTAGCCGGAGTACACACTATATACCCAAGTACACTGTATCTAGACATTCCGTGAGATACATGGAACACCAAACAGTAACTATACACAATTTATTTATTGCACACTGTGTGTAGGCTGAGCCAGTCTGGCATACATGTTGTCAGATTACATGACGAGTAGATGATGTACACATTGTATAGTCTGCAC
The DNA here is from genome assembly GCA_963277665.1 of Viscum album. NCBI lineage: Eukaryota > Viridiplantae > Streptophyta > Magnoliopsida > Santalales > Viscaceae > Viscum > Viscum album. The sequence continues at coordinate 1,380,064,108 of OY728143.1, read as the reverse complement.
GAGTTAGTGGTGAAATTCGTACAATTCATGTGGTCATTATACATGGTCAAACCACATGAGAATGAAAATATAGAGCATTAATGATATATATATGACGTGTATACAGTGTAAACGATGAGTATTTCATTATTTCCCATGTCCAAAATTCACACCAATCCATTCAGAGAGTTATGCGGACACACGACATGAGCAATACATGGCGTGAAACTGGTCTGTACATGTCGATTAGTCACAAACAACGAACATGTTGGGTTATTTTGGGGGGGGGGGGTTAGTGAACACATGAAAAGAGTGATACACGACATGTATCAGGCATGTACACATTATGTAGTCTTGACAAGGTACACACCGAAGCCCCAGGCGTGTAACATGGGTACATGAAAACCAAGATATACGACATGTAACTCATAAGTACACACTGTGTAGTCTCCTAATTAAGTAAAAAATTAAATTATATTAAATTTATAATTAAAGTATCAACTCCCTATTTTATTGATTGACACATGTTGTGTTTGATAATTTAATAATGGTTTTAAAGAATTTTAAATTCTTATTTAATTTATTGTAATAAATATATGATTATTGGTTCTACCATTTATTTTTCATGAATTCCATTATGATGTGTATCTCTATATGAATTTGGATGGTCATTAAGATGAAAGGTAATTAATTAATTAATTAATTAATTAATTAATTAATATAAGTGTGTTTATCTTAATAATAAATAACAAATAGAAATGAATGTTAATTGGTTTTACTTTTGTGTATATGTTTCATGTATAACTATTTATGGGATTGAACAAGACCTATGTATGTGTTGAATGTTTTAATTTAACTTATTACATGGGTTTGAAATTATTTAATATTAAATTAAATATGATGATCAATGTGTCATCCCTCCCTCCATTATTATGTAGGATCTATGTTTCCATGGTTATTTATGTAATCCCCATTAACCAATCCTTTGGTTCCCATCACCTGTTTGTGATTTATAAATACATGTAATTAATTGAGTATCCTAAGGCACATGGAGGTAGTTAAATATGGAACCATAATGATTTAAAATTAGGTGATACATAGGTGGAAAAGTAAAGTGTTGTAACTCATGACAATACTAGCACAAAGAGTTATTCCTCTAGGTAAAAGGTTGATTTATTGTTCGCTCAATAAACCATTAGATAATCTCATGACTAGGTAATTTATTAATTATTTATTTCTATCTTATACATTACTAATTTTATGGATGAAATATTTCTATCACATAACTAAATGAATTAATGTGAAAATATGGAATTTAAATAAATGGATTATGAATAAATGTTTTATCCAACATGGTTAATAAATTAAGTAAAATCAACCTAATATTAAAATGTTATGAAAATGATAAAACACGATAAAATTTATGCATAATAAATTAAAATATATCAAATATATATTAATTCAGACTTGTCCTTACTCTACTTGATAAGGAATGAAATCCTTATAACTAAGTGTTTGACCAACCCTTTTTGGGACACTTACTTTTAATATGGAGTTCTTATGAAGGTTACGTGTTGAATTAACCATCTTACATCAAGAGAAGTAGCCCTCACTAGACTTGATGTAACTTTGAGGCAAGTGTTGAGGGAACCTAAGTTATGATTTCAGGATTGTGGATTCCACTCAACGAATCAAGGAACTGCAAGCTCGTAGATAGAAAATACTTTACTACCTAAATACCTTCAAGTGGATTTACTAACCCTTATTGGGGTTATGCATAGGGGAATATGGATCCTTTACATTAGAATGTCCTAGAAACTAGACATTCCAAGTTCCATGATGAGGGTTATTGAGACTTGATAAAATAGTGAGATATTTAATAAAAATTTAATTATTACCATTTCTAACATAATTTTTAATTAATAAAAGTACTAATCATATATTTTAATTATTGCTGAAAATGGAAAGAAAAACCACAAAACAATATGATCATTCATTAACTCAGGGCATGTCCTTACAAATACAAATTTATGGATATGGTATAATCATTTATGTGATACATTATTATATGAAAAATTGTATTATGTGTTGGAATCCCCTATTCACATTCTACCTCCCCAGCAAGTGAGAAAAGGTGAAAAGGTATCCTACCAGATATATGTTGGGGATGCTTCCTATATCCATTGTATTATATTATCAACTATGTCTAGAGAGTTTATGATACAACATAAAGACATGGATACTAACAGCATAATATCTTATCTCCAATATCTTGAAAAATATAAATAAAGTCTTGAAATAAATAATATTGTCAATGTACTATATCAATATAAACAAGAAGAAGGCAATCTAGCTAATGATCATGATTTCAAAATGCTCGGGTATATTGATCAGTTAGTGAAATTAGGTTTCCACTTGGATAAAAAATTATCCATTAATCTTATCTTATTATCCTTACCACCAAGATTATCCTTATTTTTCCATGTCCGGATAAATGAAATGGATAAGTTGATTAGGATAACTTTGTCCATACTCCACCAAGTAGATAAGGATAAGTGGAAACCTATTTATCCACCCATTTCAGTGAAAAGTTTTAAATACAAGGCTGAATATACCATGTATAATCTAAATTCAAAATATACTTTAGGAAGTACTTCAAAGATACAAAAGATTCAAATACCAAAGAATGAAAAAGAGGGTATTTTCTTATTATATTGACAAAATGGACACTGGAAAAGAAATTGCAATGAATTGAAGAGGCATATAGTTGCATTCACTTTAGGTATATACATCAAGTTTCTATTCTATTCTTGTGAATTAAATACACTATTCTTACAATATACATTTATTTAAATACATGAAACGAGCAAGAATATAAAGGTTATATAAAAAGGACCTGAGAAAGGGTTATTCCTATATCAGCCAAGGGGAGATCACTATTTCTCATTACCAAATTGGATTGATTCAAGTTTGTATTAAGTGTTACCAAAACATTTATCTTAGTGTCTAAATAGACACAACGAGACATTATTTCATTTTTGGAATAAATGTTGTTATGGTACTTTAATACTAAACTCACAGTTCAATAACACTTGAATTACATATATCCAATGTAATGAATGATGAATATAAAATATAATAATCTTACCTAATTGTGGTAATATAATTCTTTAATAGATAAAACTAAAAATAGTTAATCTATTTACACCCATAAAGTGTTTTAGTCTCAATTGATCTAAGATATTGTATATTCAGACAAACTACTTATCATGTTTTAGATAAAGAAACCTTTTTAAATAAAGGTACATAAAAAATATTTTTAGAGTTGGTTCAACATGGCCACATGTAACATTTTAAAATAAAGGCGACTTCATATAATTCATGATATTCCTTTAAGAAATTTTAGAAATTCTCAATGAAGTAAACAAGTTCACTTGGTAAAGATTGAGCAATCTATGAGCTAACTTGTTAGGGAATATCTTAACCAAGTGATCATTGATCATATATGTAGAGTAAAGGTTATCCCTAACTCATATTTCCTTATTTAAATCAATGTCATTATGTTAGTAAAAGGAAGATCAATGATGAGTCTTATATATATTGTAGATTTTCCATTATTCCTTCCAAGAAATATTTTGCAAATAGAAGTGAAAAAACTAACCATTTACCAACTATATTGTATAATGGATATGGTATCAAATGCGATATGATAAAAATATATTAAGACACTACCATAAGTTTTTTTTGAAAAGTGTTTGTTAAAATTTGTCCTTAGGTACAAATGAACATCAAAACACTAAGGTGAATCTAAGTTAATAATCATATAGTCCCTAAGGATATTAATATCTAGTCAAGACTGACTATATTTATATAACGAAAGACTATATCTTTAAATATAGTGGGATTAGACTTAAATTCTATGATTTAATGCTCTGGATGCATATGGGCTGGCATAGGAATATTGGACTCCACTGGGCTTAGTGGGAGGAGTAGTTCTAGAGACACATACAATATAGGAATTTATAACTAAAGAGGCAGTTTATGTTTACCAAAGTGGGTGATACATATATTATTATTTCAAAATAAAGATTCCTATAATTCAATAGTAAATGGTAATATACCAAGGTTGAAAAGTATATATATAATCAAGTAATGGACTCCATGTATCAAGATTTAATGATTTCATATTTTGAATGTTTTAAATACTTGATATTGCTGGGGAGTATTAAATAGAAAATAGACACTGATGGTAAAAGGCAATACCAATAAATCATGATTTATTTTTTAAAGGTATAGTCTATGAAAAAACATATACACTAATCATCATGAATAAAATCCTTCTTGAATTCTACTTTGTCAAAGCATATTTATATGATAATAATATTGGGATATTGATTGTCAAGGCCACCTCACATAGAGGAAACCTTATAGTAGATGTTTATATGATGTGACCAAAAGGATACCCTATGCTATATGTCTACTAGGAATAACATAAAAGCATTGGTAACATCAATAAATTCCAGTAAGATATGCATATTACATAAATTCATTTATGAATAAGTCATGCATAGTGATCATAGAATATTCGTTTGGAAATTAATGAGTCGCATGTGTCTCTATTTGGTTAGTGGGATCACTATAAGTTTTCAAGATAGATATGTTGATAACATATGGAAAATAAATGTTGTGTCTTACCAGTTTGTTAAGAATAAGGAATGAAATCTATCCAAGTTAAAACTATGTTATAGGGAACAAGATCTATAAGATAGATCCACAGGGTTTCTCAATTTATTCATAGTACATATATTAACTAAGTATTGAGAAATAAAAGTTGTAACAATTCAAGACCGAATTTTTTTCGGCATATAATCCTTCCAGAAAAACATGCATAGGCATATTAATAGATTATTGAGATTAATATAATTTCACAAGATTAAGTACTAGGAATTTATCTCATGCGCCATGATATGTGTAAGATCCCGTATTTTGAACCGGGTTAAAAATTACGAATGTTTTTGAATTTTATTTTTTGGTTTATCAACGGGTCGTTCTTTTAAACTGAGCTTTGGAATTTTATTCCGAGTGTTGGATCACCTGAAGATGTCATTTTTTCGAACTTTGATAGAAGTTTTGAGGTTAAGGGGAAGTCGCACGGGTAGCGCACGGTTTGTCTAACCGTGCGGCCAAACCGTGCGTAGTTGGTCTTGGAGGCAGTAGCTTCCGAACGAGCGGCGCACGGTTTGTCTAACCGTGTGGCCAAAATGTGCAAGAGGGGTGGCCAAGGAAGTATCTAACGCACAATTAGTGCACATTTTGTCAAACCGTGCGAACTAACCGTGTGAGCACTTAAACGAGATCCTTAAATTGTGGATCTCGTTTGTTTTTGCCTTTAGATGGATCGTTTTTCCTCCTAAGCAGACATAACTTGGGATTTTGCTTTTCCTTATGTCAGAGAAGGTTCTCCCATTGTTTTGGAGGCGATCAGAAAACTTATCTTGGAAAATTGAAGCCGGTTTCTTGAGGTAGGTAGATGTTTTTCTTAGTTCATGTTTAGTTTCTTAGATCTACTTAGATCTACATCTTCTCTTCTCACAATTTCTTAGATCTATTCCTGTTATGGGTAAATCTAAGTGTTCAGATGACAAGTATGATGAGTTTTGGTCTTGGTCTTTCTAGGATAAGTGATTTAAGGTGGGTTCTTGAAGAATCAACCCGTTTCTCTTGAGGGTTCTTAATTCATTGTGTTTTTCATCGAAACCCCGAGGTAGGGTCCCAAATATTTAACAATTTATTCAAGAATTATAGATTCTTTAAATAAATTGAGAATGTGAGTGTTCTTGATTATGATTTTTCGATGCATGACACTTTTAATGTTATTAAGTAATGCCACTCACATGAGATAAATGAGTACTTAAACATGTGTTGATTTTAAGCATGGGTTGCTATTTTTTAGTTAAAGTGATATGATTAAACAATTGAATGATTTGAATGGGAGAATGAGTAATAGTATAATTAATTGTATAATTAATTATCAATTCATGATTTGGGATAAGATTGTGGCTTTTACAGATTATTGGGAATATCACATATTTGACATGTTCGGAAGATAATTGGAAACTGGTAATAATTAATGGAGGAATTAATTATTTCATGTTAAATGGTAAATGATTAACTAATTGGTGATTGGTTAACGAGATAAGGTTTGATTAATTAATTGTTGAATTAATTAATTTGCATGCATTAAATTAAGATTGTGATTTGATTGTTTGTTACGATTGTTATCCAGGAGTACTTTTGATGCGTATTAGTTTTCCAGGCCTTAAGTTGTCTTGGATGGGGTTGTTTAAAAATATTATATGTTGTGTGAGATGGTTTATAAATACCTTGTCTTTGTTCAACATGTTTTGTGATGATTATGGGGTGCTTGTAGATTGTTAAAGTTATGGAAAAATCACTGTTTGAGTGGACGGGTTCAGACTTGTTAAGGAATTCAGTTAATTAAGTGTTGACTTATATGAAGAGCGGTTTGTGTTGTTAATTAATTTTTCAATTAATTAACGGGTTGGTTTTATGGTATTAGACCTGGTATTATACACCATTGATAAATGTGTATGTGTGATTGATGAATGGGTTGTGAGACAGGGACTGATGCTCCAAATACTCACAAGGTGTTATAAATGGCATTCTACACCAATAATAGATGTATGTGTATGATTGATAAATGGGTTGTGAGATAGGGATTGATACTCCAAATACTCACGGGGTGCTAGACATGGCGTTCTACACCCAACTTGCAAGAAAATATTATTTTATGGGATAGGGACTGATGCTCCAAATACCCATGGGTTGTGATACATGTATTGATGCTCCGAATACTCACAAGGGTGCTAGACATGACATTCTACACCCATTAATTAACATTGGACTGTGGGTCCAATTTTTTGTGTGTGAAATGAGTTAATGGTTAGTCAAGGTTGTTGTGACATGATGATTTGTGATTTTTTTATGAGAAAGGGTTCAGGCATATTAATGAATTGGGCGAACCACTGTTAGTGGATGGACCCGGGAGCGAATCACTATTTTAGTGGATGGGATTAGACATAATATATGAAAGATTAAATTGTATAACTTATGATGCGTTATCCAAGCCAAAGAACAATCTTGGATTAAATCCTTACTTGATTACTTAGATGGTCTTAAGAGACATATTTGGTGAGTGACTTATATGGGGGATGTTGGATGTAAGCCGAATCTCAATACTTTCATAATAAGATTTGAGTATTTTATAAATGACAAATGATTATGTAATGATTGTTGAGTATGCATGAAAAATGAATAGTACAGGTTCAAACACCAGCTGAGGGCTGAAGCAGGTACTTGGGTTTATAGTTACTTTGTACTGCTTAATTCATTTTATGCGTGCCTTCATCTGTTATAAGTTATTTATTAAATGTCTGGATTTGGGATAGACACTGGTGGTTCCGAACTACTGAGATTTATATCTCACACCCTACTCAGGCCACCATTGCACTGGGTACCTGAGTAGATTCTATTTGGTTGCAAGACTATGCTTTTTGCACTTACTTGGGTGTTAGGAGCAGAGGAACGAGCGGAGGCTCAGGATGCTCAAGGAGATCTCCCTTGGGGCTTTGAGTCATTATTTGTTTATTTCTATATTGGAATGTAAAGCATGTTGTTTTGTTCATTGTTTTCTATTTTGTATTATTATCATGTCATGCATGCATCTGCTGTATAATTTGGCGTTGGCCACTTTTATAAAATGAGTATTATTTTTCTTCCGATGTTTGTCATTTATGAGTTACTACTTCTGATATTGTTTTTTATCTACACTGATATACCGCTATTCAACTCTGATAAGAGAGTATAGTCTCCCCACTAACTATTCTTAGACCCACGCTGCTAGTCGACAACCTCTGACGTAAGGGGAGATGCGCTTGAGGTCATGTGGCGACCGGTCCGGCCACCAGATCAGGGGTGAGTCGGGTCATGATGTTACAATATGTATTGATATTTTATATTAATAATTCATGATACACAATATGTGAATAACAAATAGATCCAACATAACTGCATTAACTTGTAGTTAGAACTATCTGACAGTACTTTGCAAAATAGAACTAGATGAGTTATTTGTGTATGGAGAAGTGGGAATACTAGTGATCAAGTGAACTTAACAATTGTCTTTATTTAGTTCAATTTGATCTAGTATCACAAAATACTCTAAGTTAATATATAATAAAAACTTATTACAGTTAGTGCTTTTCATATCTACAATATTCTAGTACATTGTGGCTTCTGATGCAACTTAAGAAGTGGTTTAGAAATGATCTGTTTCGATTTTGGGTTATACCAAAAGAAATATATTTATCATTTTATGATAATATTTGAATATGGATTGAGTCAGGATTTCAGGATTCTAACATGGGAACAATAGGTGGATACTCGGTTATATCACTACTTCAGGAATTTCTCAAGATTGTAATGTTGTAGTAAATAGATTCTCCATAAAGGCATGTGGATTTTCCATCCCTATATATGGAAATGTGGTAGACCTAGAAGTTGTGTCTATACTTATTGTAAGCAAGCTTTTATATGTGATAACTAACTAGTTGTTAACATTTGGATCTATTACAAGTGGGATCTTTTTTTGGAGTTGGTGCCCTAGAACCAACTATTTTGTACTTTGGATTAAATGTATATTCAAAGAAGTGAATATTTATATAAATATATTATCACACATTATTGGTTATTTTAAATAACATTGATGTGATAATGCACCAGAGTATCTGTCACATTGATAAGGTAATAACATTTCCCTGTTATGATGAGAACCTTGAGATGCTATGACGATATCTCTTAAATATAGTTCTATAGTCAGATAATGTACTATAATAGGGAACATTGTATATAGAATGTCAAGTATGATTACTCATAAGGGGATGAGTATTCTTATCATGAAGTTTTCACTTGGTAATCTCCAATATGGGAGATTATTATAATAGACCTGCCAGTAAGAATTATGCATGTTTTGGTGTCATCAGGTATTCATGTCTGTGAATGTGTGTAATTGTCCTTATACTTTAAGATTATTATTAATACATGTTATGACTTGCACACTTAGATTTATTTCATAAACCATTATGATAACAGTTCATGGTGAAGTTGGATACGTTGGGTGCATCACGAGTGATATGTTATTAATGGATAAGTCATGGAAGATTTGTCCCTTCCATCTTTATGGGAGTTGATATCTTAACCCTTTGATTGGAGTAGAACTGTCATATTAAATTCCATGGACATGGTGAAATGACGTGTTTATTTCAGATAGTTAAAAAAATACGTATCAAACACATATTTTTATGACACAAATGTACAACCTTCTTGATGAGATATTGATAAAAATTGATTATATTACATAGTGAGCATTAATATACATTTTTCAACATTATGACATTATGTTCTTTATATTTGGTGCCTTAACCTATATCTAGATAATAATCTTGGACTTTAGGCATACCTACCTAATACCAATAAGAAATAATCCTAGAGGATCACTCACTAAGTGTTTCCTTTAATCTTGATTAAATTTTATTTGAATTTAATTAATAGAATAACAATTATTCTAAATACTGAGGAATAATTTTATTAAAGTTTTATTGATCATATAAATTAAATAAATATTTATTCATCAGATTGTGAATAATATATATATATATTTATTTGCTAGTTTGTGGATTGAAATATTTATTTATGAATAAAATGTTTATTCAGGTATTCAGTAAATGACGAGTAGGATGAATGGACCCAGATCATGTCCATTGATAAATATTAATTTTCCAAATGGTAAAAATATATTTATCATTGCACAAGTTAGTGCACGCCATAAAATAATAATAATAATAATAATATTATTATATGACATGATATTTTTTAAATATTATTATATTATTTAAGGACTGATATGTAATTAAATAATATTTTAACCTAAAACCTAGCTTTATAAATAGATGGTTATGTCTATTGTATAGGGTTAATCAAAAATTGAGAACAGAGAATCATTTTGCACAAAAAATTTCACTCACTCACACTCTCTCTCTTAAATTCCTCCTTAATTCCTCTAAATAATGAGAAAAACTCCTTTGAAGGATCTTAGAGAGATTAAGATGAATAACAAAAGACATTTGATTCACTATGCTAGAATCCATAAATTAATTGGTGTTTCTCAGAGATCAAAGGAGCACATGTGGATCACCACTAGATATATTCTACACTGTAATCTTTATAGTCCAACAAAGGTAATTTGAAAGGGTTTTCAAAAGATAAAAAATGTCATCAAGGAAAGGATCCTAAAACAAGGTAATAATACCTTCTCGATAAAAATAAATTAATTATAAATTTATTATGAAAGATCCTCTCTCGGGGTTTTAGGAAAATCTAAATTAAAAGGAATTTTAATTTAACACCCACCACATGCGTTTATGTTATTCCTGGAACCTACATAAACTTCTATTGAGAACCTAAACTAGAAATATTATAATTTCATTGTTTATGTCCTAGTAGTCCCAGTTATCTTTATCAATAGGGAGGTGAAAACTATTTCCAAAAACTAGCCGATAATGTGACATGCCAATGGGAGTTTGTAAGGAAGTATGGTAAGCCCACAACACACCATCCAGTGTAAGACTCCAATATTTTGTATTGGTTTGAACCATTTTTTCAAGAATTTTTTTGACCTCTATATTTGAAACCCTGTCTTGAACATTGTTTTGGGGGCAATATGTAGTAGAAACTCAATGCCCGAACCTATACCAATGAAAAAGTGATTGAATTGTTTGATTATAGAAATGAAAACCCTGGTCACTGATGATAAAGATAGGTAATCCAAACCTATATAAAATTTGGGTTTATAAAAACTCTACAAATGTCTTTGAATCATCAGTCCTCGTGGCTCGTACCTCTACACATTTTGACACATAATCTATATCCAGAAGAATGTAAAAGTTTATGAATGAATTAAGAAGTGTGCCCATAAATTTCATTGCCCCAAACATAAAAAATTTCTTGTAAAAGAAAAGGTTGTTGTGGAATTTCACACCTTTTAGAGACATTATCTTTCCTTTGAAAATTATGACAAGATTTAAAAAAATCATGGGCATCCCAAAATATTGTTGTCCAAAATAAACCAAAATCAAGGACCTTGCGAGCATTCCATTGGGGGCTGAAGTGGCCCCCACATATAAGGGTGTGACATAACCTAAGGATGAAATGAAACTCACTGTTGAAAATGAAATTCCTGATGAATTGATCAGTACATGTCTGCAAAAGGTAGGAATTATCCCAAATATACTAATGAGACTTATGTCTTAGATGATCAATAAGGTTTTTATTGAAATTAGTAGGAATGAAATATACTGCCAAATAATTTACAATGTAAAATACCAAGGAATATAATCTTGCACTTGATATAATTTCTCATCAGGAAATATGGCATTTATGGGAATATAGGGGGATGATTTAATGTCCAAGGATGAAAGGATCTTACTAATATGGTTATCCAACACATTATATACTCCTTTTTATCCCTAATTTATAAATTAAATTTCTAGAGGAGAATCCAATGAATGAGATGTGGTTTGGATTCTAGTTTCTTAAGGAGATACGAGAGGGTTTTATGGTCAGAGAACAAAATTAATTTTAACCATAAAAGGTATGACCTAAATTTATCCCATAAAAACATAATGGAAAATAATTCTTTTTAAATCACGGTGTAGTTTTATTGGGTAGGGTTTAGTGTGTGTGAGGAATAAACAATGACATGTGGAGATCAATGAAACCATTTTAATAATATTTACCCAATTGTATAGTTATAGGTGTCACACATGATCACAAATGGTAAATCACACCAATGTGGTTGGATTATTGGGGGTGATGCAAGACTCCATTTCAATTTGCTAAAAGCATCCTTATAGTTTTTATCAAACAAAAATTCATTTTAGTTTTGGAGTAATTGGGAGAGGGGGAGTGAAATATTACTAAAGTCACGAATGAAACGATGATAAAATACAATATGAATTAAGAAATATTGAACACCCCACACATTTTTAAGTAATGATAGGAAAGAAATGATATCAAATTTTGATTTATCTACTTGTATACCATGAAAAAAATAACATATCCAAGTATTATAATTTGTCTCTCCCTGAAATGTAATTTATAATAATTTAATATAAGATTATTTTCAATATAATGATGAAGGAAAAATACAAGAGTACTCAAAAATTCATCAAAATATGAACCATTAATAGTGAAATCAACCATGAAAAATTATATTCAATTTTCCAGGTAATCCAAAAAAATACGAACCATACATCAATGGAAACTACTTTAATCATTTAATAGACCAAATGGAATAATACTATATGAAAATGTGCCAAAGGGGAAAGTGAAGGTTCTCTTTTCCTGATCCTTGGGGGAAATATGGATATGAAATTATCCAAAATACCCATCAAGGAAACTATTGTGTGACTTCCTTACTATCCTCTCTAGCATATAGTCAATTAATGGAAGTGAGAAATGGTCCTTCCTAGTGTGTTGGTTTAGTTGGGGATAGTCTATATATAATTTCCAACTATTCCGCACATGGGTTAGAACCAATTCATTATTTTTCATTTCTAAATACTGTAAGATTGGTATTTTAGGAACTACCTGCACCGGACTGACCCATTGGCTATCAAAGATGGGGTAAATGATTCCAACAACTAATAATTTGGTTACCAACTTTTTAACAACATCAAAGAGGTTTGGGTTTAGTTGGAATTGTGCCTACCTCACTATTTTAGCCTCATAATTTAACAATATATGATGCATAAAAATTGATGGACTAATATAGAGAATTTTATAATGTTTCCACCCCAATGATTATTTATACTCACTAAAATGGATAAGTAATCAAAATTCATGATTTGGAGGGAGTGAAATAGAAATGATAACATAAAACTTGTTTCTATTCTCAATACATAAATATTTTAAATTTTGAGACAGTGGTTTAAGTTCCAATTTAGGGGGATTTTGGATTAATGGGAGTGAACATGAAAATGAGAGGTCAATGATCTCATCTAACTACTCAATGTTAACATCCTTGGATGAGGAATAAGTTTTTTACAAGATGATAAGTATCATTGATGGTCATTATGTCCTCAGTTCTCAAGAAAGCATCAATTAAAGAACATGCATGAAATTTTTCTAAAACATCACAAAATTCCACATAATAATCATTACCTAGAATGTATATCAATAATGAAAACTCAGAAAGGGTATCGGGGTAAAGATAAGAGGGTTTTGTTGGGGAAGGGGGTGCATTAATTAAATTAATTGAGGGAGAGGAATGATCTTTGTAGGGTTGCTTCATGTCATCAAGGATGTTGAATTTTACAATGTCACCACCAAAATCCATATATAATGTACCATTGTGTACAAAAATTATGTTTTTGGGAGTTTTCAAGAATGACCTCGCCATATAACTGGGGAATGTCGATTCATCCTATCATATGTCATGTTAAGAACATAAAAATTAGTAGGAAAAATTAAAATTTTAACCCTCACAAGAAAATCCTCTAACACACCAACAGGTTGTTTGGTACTCCAGTTTTCTAGATGAATGACTATTACTATGGGATTTAGTTTCCCAGCCTATAATTAGGAGAAAATAGAGTTAGAATTCACTTTTATAGAATCATCCAAATCAAGCATAACATCAGAAAATAAATACTCCCATACAGTGCATGGAATTTAGAATGTTCCAGGATCATTGCATTTAGTGGGAAGTGATGTATCTATCAACACTGAGACATTAATCCATAGGATTACCCTTTTATAAAATCTAATTCATCATCAATGTATAAAAATTTCCTTTATGAACTTGTAATATCGATGAATTTGTTTCACAACATCAATCAAGGGAATATTAACCTGCACTTTTTTTAATGTTTCTAAGATTTCTTTATCAAAATTGGTTTCTTTTTATTTCATTGTCTGGGTGAACCTTTGGATAAATGGAAGAGTAATGATTGGGATTGGTAGTTCCTAAAAATATACTCTCTTTCCATTATTAGGGTTTTTCTCAGGACAAGGATTTTTCTTATTTAGATAATTTGTGATGGTTGGAATGGTGGTTTCCTTAGGAGGGGATGCCTCTAATGGAGGGTTGATTTGGATTTTAAGTTGTATGCCACTCCTAAGGGTTATGGAACTTACATTTCCCTTTCCCTTAGGGTTGACTAGTGGTTGAGAAGGAATTTTATATGACCCTTGACATTGTATTTCACCTACTGAGCTGGATAATTAGACTAACTGAGTTTTTAGGTCTTTTATGGATACTTGGGTTGTTTTTTCAAATTATATATTATTTACAGCCATTTGTTTCATCATGTCATCAAGTCTAGGATTGGGTTTTAGATGGGGTTTTTGGAAAGGACCCTATGGTAATTGAGTATTTTTGGGTGGTGGTTGGGGTTGAATACCTTACCCCTGGTGGTTACAGAACTATTGAGATTGGTTATAGTACCCCCTTACTATAGGCTTGATTATCCTTCCATCCAATGTTGGATAGATAGCATGGTTCTTGCTTAATGGGCTCATTATAAGGGTGACCTGGAAATATTTCTTCATAATTCTTCGAAGGATCTCTCAATTGAGGGTATTGCTCAGAATAATAGGTATTAGTGGCACATATACTATAATGAATTGGTGGAGGTGGTTTTGATTGACCTTTGGAAAGAGAAAGTTGTTGGATTAAGGTACCCACCTCTTCAAACTTTGTGTCCACCTTTTTCTTGAATTAATTTTTTTTTGGAAACCTTTGATGGGTATACTAGACCTTAAACCAAATTGTTCATGTTTTTTTTCATGTTCTCAATGAAGGGCCTTATAGTAATTGGGGTCTTTTCAACTATTTCACCACCTGTAACAACATAAATCATTTTAGTATCAATTGTAATTAAACCTTTATAAAAATACTGTATTAAAATTTGATCACTTAGTTGGTGGTGCAAAAAACTTGAACAAATCCTTCTAAATTATTCCCAGTATTCATGAAGTGTTTCCCATTGAGATTGTATTATTTCAAAAATTTATTTCCTTTTTGTTTCAATTTGAGAGGTTATGAATTATTTTTCAATGAAAACACATTTCATGTCCGCCCAACCTCTAATTGGGGAATTCACATAATATAACCAATATTTTATAGGGTATTATAATAAGAATGAGAATGCTCTAAGTTTTATTTGTTATTTATCCACATTTGTAGGTTTTAATTTCTAACACACAACATGAAATTCCTTTAAATGATTATGTGGGTCTTTTTTAGAAAGTCCGTGGAATTTTGGAAATAAATGAATTAGACTGTATTTTAGTTCAAAGTTTGGTGCTTCACCTTATATTTGAATATAAGTGGGTTTGATGTCAACATTAAGTGAGGTTAGTTATGTTAATTTTTGGTTATTTTTATCCATATTATGAATGTTAATTATAGTTTTTATTTTAGTTCCAAAATATTAAGAAGAAGAAGGGTTTAGAGGTTCTAGAATAGATTGTGTGTCCCCCTTCAAAGGATTTCTTTGTACATCTTGGTGTTGATGACAAATACTTATTTTGGGTTCGGGCTTGAATGGTGGTAGTTCACCCAAAGAAAAATGAACCATGAACTAACCTTATAAACAAAATTGGTTATAAAACCACTTAAATATAAAATCTCAAGACATAAATAAAAAAATATTTAAAAAAATACACAAAGTTCTTATAAAAAAATCACACTAAAAACCAAAGCAATCCCTAACAATCATTCCAAAATTTAATCATTTTTTATGAAATGTCAAATTGATTACATTTTTAGAGTTTATTTATATCATAGGTAGGACCCTAGGTTGTGACACCCTAATATTTTATGATATATTTCTCTTCAAATAAATTTAATTTCTTTAATAGCTTGTGATACACGCAAACTCGAGTCTAAATGAACCATAATATAATATACCATTTTAACCTAACTGTTAAATTACAAGTGTTATTAGTAATAAATTAATTTTTAAAATTATTTATAAAGGTTTTAGATAATTCAAATATATTGATAAATTAGTTCTCAATTTTTAGTAAAGTCATTATATGCTTCAAAACTACATTTTTCATCTAAAATGGCTTTTAGTGAGCAAAAAATATAATTATTTTTTGAAACTTTTAGAAAATTTATTTGAAAAAATTAACTTCATTTTTAAAATAAACATGTCAAAATTATATTAGAATTAATTTTTGAGAATTTTTAGAAAATATTGATTTTTCGATAAATTGTGAAAAATAATGATTTTTATTGAAAACTGCCGTTTTATTTAAAGAATTTATAAAGTTAAATTTTGTTTTAAAATGGTTTTAAATTAAAATTATTTATATTATAATATTAATAATTCTATTAATTTCATTCAAGTCAATTTTATGTTTGGATTTGGTATAAAAAAAATTATACTTAAAAGGTATATTTTTTGAAAAATTATTTTTCATTAAATTTTGCGTTTTATCTTAAATTAATTTATTCCACTTTAAAAATTGAATATTAAAAAATGGATTATATATTTTGAATCAATAAATAAAAATGTGGTAAATAATTCCCTTTTATTTTTGGTCAATATGGATAGTAACCATAGTAATTTTTTGTTACCACGGTAAATGTAAAATGGGTTAGTTAAGGTTAAAACTAATTTGATAAGGCTTAAAATTTATTCAAAAACTTGAATTTATTTCATTGGAAAAGTCCATTTACTCAATAATCATCCGAAATTATAAAAATATAACTTTTTTTCCATTTAACTTTGTTGTTTTTATTTATAATATTTAAGTAAAAGGTAAAGTAAAAAATGTCACTTTCTTACTTTTAATATCTATAATATTATGTTATAGGAATAAAAACAAATTATGTTCAATTATAAATGTTTATTTGAAATATAAATTAATTTTTTTATCATTTTAATTTATTTTTAATTTTTAGAGATGAAATAATTACCTTAAATGTTTATGCAACACTGACATAGTGCTTGTGAAAGTAGTAGAAAAATCAAGTAAATAATTTTAAAAACTCTAAAAGTAATTTTGTTTAAGTGATTTACAGTGTACCAAAAATTTTATATATAAATATAACATATTAGGTATGTGTTAAAGTTTTATATTTTAATTTATTTACTGTCATGTTATTTTCAAAGTCAAATTAAATGAATAGTTTCAAAAATAACATTAATGATATTTTATAATAAACAATATTTTATTAAATGATTTAAAATTCATAAAAATCCTATATTCATAAAATTTAATGTTTTATGGTTTAAAATATCAACCACGATCCATTTATGGTTCAAATTTCCTTTTATAGTAACTTTCATGACCCTTAAAGTCCAAAAAACATTGATATCACGGTAATTGTCAAAAGGATTAATGGGGGGGGGGGGGGTTAGATCTAAGAGATAAGGGTGAAAACATTACAAAAAATTGTCCAAATTTTATTGTAAGAAATAATTTAGACTTATACTCATATTATCATATAATTATATCAATTTAAAGATATTTTTCCATGAAAGTTAATTTATATTAATTTAATACTTTAATTAATTTCAAGAGTGCCCCTTCCTTCCCTTATAAAAGGACACCTCCTCTTCTTCATTATTAACAATGTTTGAGCCTTATATCTTGACCAAAACATGACCAATTCTCTTATAAACTTTAATATCCAAAAATTAGAGGTATTTTTATTCTTAAAATACCATTTCAAGGGTCCTTAATAATAAATCTAAAGGAGGCCTACCAAAGAAGTGATAATCCTCTTACCCAATCTCTTTCAATTTATTTCTTCTTATACCTACTCTAAATATTTTTTTATCCATTATAAAATAATTAATTTAGTATAATAAATAAATTTTATTGTTATTATTATGATTTAACTACCATTATCCACTTTCTTCATATATATTGTAAAATGATAATGCCAATCGTGCATACATGTGGACTACACCTCTACGAAGCAATCTGATTAATTTTTCACTTATACTTTACATGGATGGTAATAAGGATAAATTTAATGAATATATACAATATATATTATATAATAATTATTATTAAAAGGTAAATTATTATTTACCTTTATTTTTCCATCTTTTAAAAAGTGAAAACAACGTTCATGCGTACATACAACATATCGTCTCCATGAAAGATGTAATTCATTTTTTATCTCCATCGTTTATAGATAACTATATATATATAATGAATATATATGATATTTATATCATTATTAAAATTTTATATATGACTTAACCATGATCAAAGTACAAGGACCAGAACCACTGAACCAAAATTCTCATGAAAAATGAAATAGTTAACACTAAAAAATGACGATTGTAATACATAATTATTAATAATTGAGTTTTTAAATGTTATAATTGGATCATATATGATATTTTAAGCATGTAAATTACTATTTTATATAATTATAATAAATTTAAATTTATTATATAGGAGTATTGAGTGATTTTAAAGCAATTCGAACTCGAGGTAAGAGTTTTATATTACAATCTCGTTATTTACCGGGACTGTTTATGATCAATTTTATAATGATGAAATTTAATGATATGACTCTCAATAATCTCATTAATTTTCTTATAACCTGTTTATTTAAATATGTTACATGTTTTCCTTTCATTTTCAACTCTTTAATTACTTTAGATATCGAAATAATATTTTTAAGGAAATCCAACTTTATTTCTTTCTTCAGTCGAAAATGTTTTTTCTTTCA
The DNA here is from genome assembly GCA_963277665.1 of Viscum album. NCBI lineage: Eukaryota > Viridiplantae > Streptophyta > Magnoliopsida > Santalales > Viscaceae > Viscum > Viscum album. The sequence goes on along the minus strand of OY728143.1, from coordinate 1,380,045,285 downwards.
CATCCATGTTTTCTAAAAATGATTTAAAGAATTTTGTAATATTATACTATGATTTTTAAATTCATTTTTACACATTATTTAATTTTTAAAAAATGGTTTAAAATTAATCTTATTTTTATTTTTTGAATGAGGTATTTTTGACTTTTTACTGAAAATGTGAAAGGAATCATTATTTTAACATACACGACATGAATAAAATTTCCCGCCATCATGAACTCTCAAATATTTGATAATTAATTTAAAATTTACCAAGTTTATTTTAAAATAAAATGTTTTATTTAATATTTTTGAAATTTTTAGATTTTAAATAAGTGATTCTAAAATAAAATGGTTATTTTTCTCAAGAAATGTTCCAAGTGTTCTTTTAAATTCATTTTTCATCTAAGATGAAATATTTTTATGATAATTTATATTTACTAGGGATATGATCCAATGATATAATCTATATTATTTTTATATATTTTTTATTATTATGATGAAAATGTGTTTATAAAACCCATTTATTTTCCATGGGTTATGCTATGATAAAATGTTGAAATATTTATGAAACCCATTTCCTTTACATGAATTATGATATGATGAATATTTTATGATATTGTGACACATATATGTATGATTTTTATTTTTTTATGGGTGGTATCAGAATTATATGTCCCTCTAATGCATTGGGTAAAGATAGATATCTCATGTGATAATAAGAACTAGAATGGGGAGTAAACTAGTAAGGGTATTTTCCACTATGATAGTCTTGAGAGTGAACCTTGAATAAGGATATGATGGAATGAGAAGTGAAACCAATCAAATATTATAGTCTTGGTAGTTATATTTTACTTAGGTAATGATTTTATATGCTTATGTGTATGCAACAAACTTACGTCTTATGCTAATTTTATGTTCTCATGACTCATGTTCCTTGATTCCTTTATGATTCGTGTATTATAAACTTCCAATATTTATTCCATGACTCAAGATTACGTTATATGATTTGATGGGTATGGTTTTCAAATGTTAATCTCATTTTATCATACTCTTATACTCATATTATATTTAATGATCATTTATATCTCCTTTTTTTTTACCCTTACTAAGAATATGATCTCACTCTTTCTTATGTTTCATTTCTCCAGGTCATGAATAAAGTTTTTAAGTAGGGTATGTATAAGAAGTGTTACATGTAAGAATATATTTATGAGAGACATTTATGATCCTTCATAAATAATTAGTTTATGTATCTAGTCTCTAAATTCACTAAAACTTTACATTTATGGCATGGATCATAATATTATGTAATGAATATTCATCTATTAAGATGTAATATCTATGTATGAAAAGTATAGGTCACTATAATTGGCATCAGAGAAGGGTTTAGTTAATATTTGGATATTAATATTAGAAAAATTTAGTGAAAACCCTGAGGATAAGCTTAATAATAGGATAATAGCCTAAATTTTTGATAAGATAGAGATTATGGGGTTTACCACTATGATTATTATTACTCACACTATGATTTTTGGTCTTAGTTAATGTATAGAACTCTAAGGAACCATATTAATGTTGGATATGACAGAAAATTTAATGATTTTCCTCACGATAAACCAAATGTTATGGGATATAGAATATAAAATATTGTTTCTATGCTTATGCAAATTTCTCAAGCTATGAATCATAACGAGCTTACAAAAAAGAAAAGAAGGGAACAACATTCCATTAAGTATTTAATAATGCAACATCCACCTTCTTTTAGTGGGTATATTTATCCACTAGTTGATGAGAAATGGATTAGTACCACTGAAAATATATTTTCCATTCTCCAGTGTTCGAAACATGAAAATGTTATTTTAGATTTTTATCATTTGGAAGCTGAAATAGATCAATGAAATACTCTTATAATGAACATGAGGCAAAGAGAAGAGATTTAATCCATATAATGAGATGAGTTTGAGAGATTATTTTTCAATAAGTAATTTCCTCATATTCTTCATATGAAAATAGAGAAGGAATTTCTTGATCTAAAGTAGATGGATGATTAATACATTAGTAATTATGAGGAAAATTTTACAAGACTTTCAAGGTATGATTCTGGTATTATCATCCAACTTGAAAGTAAAATTGATCGATTCTTCAGCGGCTCAAAACCAAGTATCCAAAGGGTGTTAACCATAAGATATTTTAGTATACATGAAGAAAAAATTCAATGTGATATCAAGGTGGAAATGGATATTATAGTTACCCATCAATCTCACAGTTTTGATAATAAAATAAATATAGAATTAAAAGGAAATTATAATAATAAAAATCATAAAGAGAAGAAGATGATATTTTATTTATGCTTTAAGCATGGAAGGAAACATAGAGGAAATTATTTAAATTATATTGGTAAATAATTTAAGTTTGTAAAGTAAAGTCATAAATAAATTGAATACTGAAGTGATAGGAAGAATAAGTTAGCTAGTGATGTATATAAATCACCACAGAATGCACCACCCATGCTCCAATTCTCAAGTGCAAGAAGTATAGCCATTACACCAACTAGTGGATGAATGTAAAGGTTTTTTATGATGATATATGTCAATAAATTATTAATCCCAAATAAATATGGGAATATCACATGATCACTGTTGTCGATATGGGGTATGATAATAAAGTGTTGAAAGGTATATTTTCCAAACTCTCTAGAACTACTAATGTCTTATTTGATTATGGATATAACCACTCTTTTATATCTTAAGAATTTGATAAGAATATCATCATACGACCTCAATTATTAGATGTTTAATTAGCAGTGAAAATCCCTAATAGTAATATGATCACATCTTAAGTCTATTATTCTAATCCGATTGAAGTTTGTGGGAATATTATTCCTGCAAATATCGTTATTCTCCCTCTAGTTTAATTTGATGTTATCTTAGGCATGAATTAACTTTCTTTACATAAATCCCACATCAATTTTTAAGGAAGATATGCCATTTTTGATATTCTGAACCAACCAATGATTGTATATCTTGCTAGTGTTGGTTCCATAGAACTAAACACTTTATGCTTTGTATTACATGAATATTCAAAGAAGTAAATATTAATATAAATATCTTATCACATATTGATTTTTCTTTTGTATAAAATTGATGTCATAATTTATTAGAGTATATAACACATTGATGAGGTCATAGTAATTCCCCACTATGATGAGAACCTTGAGATGGTACAATGATATCTCTTAAATACAGTTATATTATAGGATAAAACACTATGATAAGGAATATAGTACATAGACTGTTAGGTTCGAGTACTCGTAAGTGGATGATATTTTTTTCATGAAGTTTAAACTTAGTCATCTACAAGATGAGAGATTATGAGAACAAACCCACTAGTAAGAATTATACATGTTTTGGCATCATCATACATTCCTATCTATAAGTATATGTAATGGTCCTTATACTTTAAGATTATCTGTAATGCATTTCATGGATCACACACTTAGATTTACTAGAAAAAACCATCACGCGATATATTGGTGGGAAGTAGGGTATGTTGGGTGTGTCACGAATGACATGTTATTAATAGAAAAGTCAAGAAAGGATTTGTACCTTCCATATTTATAGAAGATGATATATTGGACCTTTAATTAAAATATAATTGTTGCATAAATCCCATGGTAATAATTTAATGACTTTTATTTCAGACTGTCAAAGAAATATATATCAAGCATATAGGTTGATGATATAGATGTGTAACCTGAATGATGAGATATTGATATAAAAAGATTATATTACACAATGACCATTCGTATGTGGTTGTCTTCATTTTGACATTAAGTTCTTTCTCTTGGGTTCCTTGACCCATTACAAGATAGCAATCTTGGACTTTAGGAAATCCCACCTAATGTCAATGAGAAATATTCCTAGAGGGTCACACACTAAGTGTTTCTATTGATCTTTATTAAATTGTATTTAAATTTAATTAATGTAATAAATATTATTCTTAAGACTGATGAATAATTTTATTCAAGTTTTATTGATTGCTAATATTAATAAGGTAATAAATAAATATTTATTTATTAATAAATAATTTATTTGATTACATGAATATATAATAAATATTTTTTGTTGAATTATGAATAAAATAAAATTTTATTTATTGAATATTTTAATAAATATTTATTCACTGTATTGTAAATAAAATATTTATTTATTAATAAAATATTTATTCAGGTATTCAATAAATAATGAAGAGTTTGAGTGGACCAAGAAAGTATCTGACAATGAATATTAATTTACAAGCTTGTAAAATAATATTTTCTATTTCACAAGTTAGTGCACGCCATAAAATAATAATAATAATAATAAAATTATTATTATATGGAATGAAGTTTGTTAAAGATTACAATATTATTTAAGGGCCAGTACATAATTAAATAATATTTTAACATAAACCTCAACTTTATAAATAGATGAATCTGTCTATTATGTATGGTTAATAAATAATTGGGAATCATTGCACACAATATATTTCTATCTTTACTCGTCTTTCTCTCATCTTCTCAAGAATGAGAATAAATCCTTCATGCCCGAAGGACGAGCAATCAAGGTAAAAAAACAAGATGATTGATCCACTGTGCTAGCACCTAATGTTACATCGGCGATTTTTCAGAGATGAAAGTATCATGTATGGATCACCTTTAGAGGGATTCTACACTCGGATCCTATAGAGCAACAATGGTAATCCAAAAATGGTTTTTTGGATTATCAATAACATCATTATCATCGAAGAAAGATCCTAAGACCAAGTATTTATTTCATCAAATCTAAATAAATTAATTATATACTTAATGTGAAAATATCCTCTATTAGGGTTTTAGTAAGCTCCATGTTAAAATAAATTTTAATATATCACCCACCAAAGGTGATTCCACTATGCCCATAACCTACAAGTGGTATCAGAGGGGTCACATTTCAAATTTATAATTATTATTTTTGATTATTAATCTATATATACAATAGTGGTTAGATATTTCATTTATATATTATTCATTATTTAATATGATTTTTATTAACATCTTATCAACATTTAAATTCTCATCATTCGTGATTTAATTTTCTTTAAGGTCTAAGAATAGATAAAGAATGAACAGAGATGCCATCGAGAAGTGCCAAGATTTCTGGCCAGTAAGATAGGGATACATGACATGTAGCCAGAGTACATACCATGTATCCAAGTGGACTGTATCTAGATGTGATGTGGGATACATGAAATTACAAATAGTAACCACACATGGTGTATTTATTGCACACTGTGTGTAGACCAGGTCAACTTGGAACATGGCATGTCGGATTACATGGCATGTAGCTGGTGTACACGTCGTGTAGTCTACACGATTTAATGAAGAAATTCTCACATCCCATGTGGCCATAAACATAATAAAAACCATGTGGGTTTGATAGTATAGATTAATAATGACATACACAGTGTGTATCTATCTTGTACACGCTATGTGGTTCATCATTTCCTACACCTAAAATACACACTGATCTATTCGGTGAGTCAAGAAGACACACAGAAAAAGGAACACACGACATGTAGCTGGCGTAAACATTATGTGGTTTTGCATCCTAAGAACACGTTGAGTCTTTTTAAAGGTCAAGTGGACATGCATAAATAGTGATACACAAGATGTAGCTAGATTTTACATGCCATGTGGTCTAGCTGAGGAACACGTCAAAGCCACAGACATGTAACCCAGGTACACGACAATCGAGATACACAATGTATAGCTCATAGGAACATGTTGTATAGTCTTCCAACAATAGATAGAATTAAATTATGTTAAATTTAAAATTGTAGCATTAAAATCTTATTATATTGATTGAAACTCATTGTGTTTGACAATTTAATAATGGTTTTAAAGAATTATTAAATGCTCAATTAATTTATTATAATAATATGTAATTATTGTTTCTGCCATTTATTTTCCATGAATTCATTTATGATGGGTATCTCCAAGATAATTTAGATGGCCATTAAGATAAAAGGGAATTAATTAATCAATTAATTAATGCAAGAACATTTATCTTAATAATAAAGAATAAATAATTTATGAACGTTAACCGGTTTTACTTTTGTGTATTTGTTTAATGTGTATGACCATTCATGAGATTCACCAAGACCTTTGTATGAGTTGACTTTATTTAATTTAATTTAGTGCATGGGTTTGAAATTATTAATTTCTAAATTAAAATGATGGCCTGTATGTCATCCATCCCTCCATTATTATATTGGAACTTCATGTCTAAGTTTATTTATGAAATTCCCCTCAACCAATCCTTTAGTTCCCCTCACATGAATATGAGTTATAAATACATATAATTAATGGAGTATCCCAAGGAAGATGGAGGAAGTTCAAGATGGAACTAATATGATGCCAAATCAGATGATACAAAGGTGGATTGGTGGAATGCTACAACTCATTCCAAGACTGGAATATTGTGTTATTCCCACTAGGTAAAAGGCAGATTTATTGTCTACTCAATAAATCAACCATTAGATAAGCTCATTATTGGGTCATTTATTTATTTATTTTTTATGCACTATTTATTTTATAGATGCAAGACTATGATCACATAAATTAATGAATTAATGTGAAAATATAGAATATAAATAAATGGGTTATACGTAGACGTTTTATCCAACATGGTTAATTAATTAAGTAAAATCCACTTAATATTAACAAGGCATGTAAAATATAAAACAATATACAATTTATTCATAATAAATAAAATCCCTCAAATATATATTAAGATAGACTTATCCTTCCATTACTTGATTAGGAATAAAACTAATAGAACTAAGTTTTTGACCAACCCTTGTTGGGACACTTACTTTTATAAGGGGTTATTAAGAAATTTTCAAGTCAACTTAACCATTTTACATCAAGAGTAATAGACCTTGCTAGACTTTGTGTAACTTAGAGGCAAGCATTGAGAAAATCCCAACTAGAATTTTAGGATTGAGGAATTTTCTCAATAGATTAAGGAGATGCAAGACCACAGTTGGAAAATACCTTCCTACCTAAATACCTTCAAGTAGCTTGACCAACCCTTGTTGGGGTTATATGAAGGGGAATGTGGACCCTTACCACTAGAATGTCCAAGAAACTAGATATTCTGAGTTCAATAGTAAGGGTTGTTGAGACTTGATAAAATAAAACGAGACCCAATAAAATTAAATTTATTATGTATAACATAATTAGTAATCAAGTAAATTAATAATCATATATTTTAATTATTATATAAAATGGAAAGAAAAACCATGAATATAGTGCGATCATTCCTTAACTCAGGGTATTCCATTACAAATACATCAGATATGGTATATCATTTATACGATGCATTATTATCAGAAAGTTTTTATTATGTGTTGGAATCCTCTATTCCCATTCTCCCACCCTAGAAGGTGAGACAAGGTAAAAAGGATGCCTACGAGAGATATGTTGAGGATTATTTCTATGTCCACTGTATTATATTATCAACTATGTTTGGAGAGTTAACGATATAACATAAAGACATGAATTCTTACACCATAATATCTCATCTTCATGATCTTAATAAAGATAATGAAAGGATAGAAATAAATAAGACTACCAATGCACTATATTAGTGTAAACTGGAAGAAGTTAATCTAGCTATTGATCATGCTATCAAAATACAGGGGTATATTGATCAGCTAGTCAAATTGGGCTTCCACTTGGATAAGGAATCATCCATTAATCTATTATTATTATCCTTATCATCAAGGTTATCCATATTTGTCCAAGCCTGAAAATATAAAATGGATAAATTACTCATGAAACTTTTTTCCTTACTCCATCAAGAAGATAAGGATTGGTTGAAAATTGTTTATCCACTCCTTAAGCTGAAAATATTGAAAGAAAAGTTTAAAGATCTCATGGGTAATATAAATTCAAAAAATTCTTTATGGTTTCCTTTAAAGAGACAAACGATTTAAAGGTAGATGAATGAACATGGGGCTATTTGATTATTATGTGAAAGAATGGACACTAGAAAAGAAATTGCAATAAATTTAAGAATCAAGAAGTTGAATCCACTTCATGTATATTCACAATTTTTTATTCACCACTTGTGTATTAAATACAATATTATTATAATATACATGTATTTGAATACAGGAAACGAGAAAGAATAGAAAAATTATAGAGTGAACTCAAAAGGAGATGGGAAAAGGTGATTCATATTCCATCCAATGGGGGATAACTATTTCTCATTACCAAATGGTTTGATTCAAGTTTGTAATAAGTGTTACCAAAACACTTAGTGTTTGGCTCGACACAATGAGAAATTATTTCATTTTTGGAATAAATATTGTTATAGTACTTTAATACTAAACTAACATTTCAATAACTATTGAATCACAAATATACATTGAAATGAATGATTAATATAAAATATAATACTCTTTTCTGATTGTGGAAAGATAATTATTTTTCAAATAAAACTGAAATTAGTTGACTTGTTTATTCATTTTAATATATTTTTATCTCAATTGAGCTAAGATACTGGATATACAAACAAACTACTTATAATGTTTTAGATAAAAAAACCTTAATAAATAAAGTTATATCACAAAATTTTTAGAGTTAGTTCAACATGTCCATGTGAACTATTCTAAAGAAAATGTAACATCATATACTTCATGAGATTTATTTAAGAAATTTTAGAAATGATCGGTAAAGTAAATGAGTGCATTTTTTAAATATTGAGGAATATACAAGATGTATTTTCATAGAATATCTTATCCAAGTAATCATTTATCATATATATGGAATAAAGTTTCTCTCTAACTCACATTTCCTTATATACATCAATGTCATGATGGTAGTAAAAGTTAGATCAATAACGAGTCTTATATATATTTAAAATATTCCATTATTTTTTTAAAGACATATTTTGTAAATATAAGTGAAACAACTAACCATGTTCCAACTATATTATCTAATGGTTATCATATCAAATGTGATATAATAATAATAAATTAGAACAGTACCACAAGTGTTTGTTGAAAATCATTTGTTAAAATCTGTCCTTAGCTACAAACGAACATAAAAAACTAAGGTGAATATGAGTTAATGATCCTATATCCACTAAGGATATTAACATCTAGTCAAGTTGAATATATTTCTATAAAGTAATCCTATATCTTTAAAGATATTTGGATTATTCCTAACTTCTATGGGTTAAGGATTTTGATATACATGAGTTGGAAGAGGAATACCGAACTCCTCTGAGCTTAGTGGGAGGATTCATTCAAGAAAAACATATTTTGTATGAATTCATAGCCAAATAGGTGGTTTATGTTCACCATGGTGGGTGATACATATATTATTATTTTAGAATAAATATTCCTACAAAGAAGTAGTAATTGGTAATATGATACGGTTGATAAGTATGTATAAATTCAAGTGATGGATTCCATGTATCAAAATTTGGGGATTCTGTATTTTGAATATTTTTAAGACTTGATACTGTAGGTGAGTATTCAAGTGAAACTAGAAATTTATGGTACAAGACGTTACCAATAAATCCTGATAGATTAATGAAAGTTTAGTCTATGATAAAACTTATTCATCCCTCATCATGACTATTTTTTTTGAATTATACTTATCAAAGAATATTTCTATGATCATCATATTAGGATATTTATAGTCAATTACACCTCATTTAAGAGGAATACTTATGGAATATGTCTATATGAATGACCAAAAGGATACCCTATAATATATGTCTACTAGGAATAACTAAAAGGTTCAGTGACATCAATAAATGACAATAAGATATGCATATTACACAAATTAATTTATGAATAAATTATGTATAGAGATCATAGAATATTAATTTTTAAATTAATTAGTGATACATGTCTTGAAATATTTAGTGGTAGCATTATTAGATTTTAAGATAGATATGGTAATAACATATGGAAAACTAATGTTACGTCTCACCATCTTGTTAAGACTAAGGAATGAAATTTCTACAAGTTTGACTTAAAGTAGAAACCATGTTATGGGGAACAAGAAATAAAAAATATAACTATGAGTTTTCTAAATCTATTCACAATACATATATTAACATAGTTTTCACACCCATATTTTTAATTCCATGCTTTGTTTCGAATCTTCTTTTGGTTCTTAGTTTTCTCTTGGTTTCCGAGTGTTCCTGGTTTAAATTTGGTGTCTCAGGAGTTCTTGATCTAAGTCATTAGTCTTGGATATTAGGTATTATTTGGCCTTGTCTTTTTTAGACGAAATGTATGAGGATGATGTATCTTGTAATTGAATTTGTGACACTCCTAATGGCACCTTTTGTGGGGTATGTTTGTTGGGGTGGTTTATACCCTTGAGTTAGATGAGTTTTGGGGTGAAAAAGATGTTTTATTTTGGGAATTATTTCTTTATATTCTTGTATTATTTTACCCCCTTGAATAACCCTATCCCCCCTCAAAATTGGGTCAAAATGGAAGGTTTTTGGGTGGGCAGAATAGACCACACAATTTTCTAAACTGTGCAGCCAAACCGTGCACAGCCTCTGGGTCATCAAAAAATGTTTTGTTTTTCCATGTTTTACCTTATGAGATTAACCCTAATGCGTCCATTTATCCCTAATTTTGTGCCTTATAGATATGTAATGCTTATAATCTCCCTTAACCTCATTTGGATTCCATTTTTTAAGGGTTTTGGTGGGAAAAACTCCAAGGATCTTCAAGTAAGTGATTCTCTCTCTTGTTTCTTTCTTTTTCCTTACAGTTTCTTCCCTCCTCCTTGAAGTTACAAATGTCCAAAAGATAGGGTTTCATACCTAGGGTTTATTTTTTAGTTTGTTGGTTCAATATTCTTTGTTAGGGTTCGTTTTTATTCCCTTTTGGTGCAGAGGTGGTGCGGTTGAAGTTTCTCACAATGATTTGGAGTTTTTGACACAAAAGGTAGGTGATTACATGTGTAATCATTTTTTGATGAGTTAGATTGCTTGATTTACTTATTTATCATGTTCATCATATGTTTTGTGTGGTGTAAAATCTGTTTTCAATGTAATTGGTTAAGGGTTTAATTTTAAATTTTTATTTTTGATTGAAATGGTGTGTTTTTCTTGTGTAACTCTTATGGTATCATTTGGGGTCATTTTATAACATATGAAAATGGTTTATTAAATGTGAATTGGAATGAAAAATCTAGTTTGGTAGGGTTTTGGTGTGATTTTGGCCTTTAAATAGGGTTTTTTAATGAGTTTTATGTGCAAAACCTTGTTATACTTCTTGGAAGTGTTTTATGAAAATTGTAAATGGTTTATTGGGTTACACAAAGTGTGAAAAGGATGTTTATGTGCTATTTTGGTAGGTGTGTATTATTAAAATGGTTTTTAATATGGAAATTGGTGATTTGTGATGTCAAATGTTTTGATAACATTTTATAAATTATTGAAATTATTTATCAAATTATAAGAAAGATGCGAAACATGTTTATGGGCTGTTTTGTGTGAGTATGATATTAAAATGAATTTAAAGGAGTGTTATGTGAGATTATTGTGGGATTTTGTGTGTGTGTGTGTTTTGGAAATGTAAATTTCATGTGCAAATGTTATTTTATAATATGTGTAACTTTATTGATCACAAAGAGGGAAACCCGAGTATCTAGGTGGGCAGACATGTACTAGTATGCCAGTGATCCGGAGTGGTTTCGCCCCTGTTTCACATAGAAAGTTTTATGCTGAAAACACTAATTAAATAATTATTATGATTAGTACCACTAGGTTATAGGTATGTTTCATACTATTGGATTGTGCATGATAAAAAATATTTGTTATGGTTACTTTCCACCATGATATGAGGTACTTGGGGCCCACAACTAGCTAGTGCCTAGGGGTGTTCCCATGACTAGTTCTCATTGACTATATGATATTCACCATCATACAGTGTGTAATTCATGCTCAAATTTACCCAAGAGATGAAGGTAGAACTATCCTTGTAGTTTAGCTTGGGTTATCAAATCCTCAGAAACCTAAGAAGTAACCAACAGACACGTACATTCTATGGATTGTTTTTGGCTATGAAGTGGCCAACATGGGTTGATTTTAGATGGGTTTAAGGTATCACTAACAAATTTAATTTAATTCAAATTAAGATAATGAGTTGATCCTAGGTTATCGCTTGGGGTGGATTAGATGAATTCCTTTTTTAATGATTTCAATTTCTTATATTTGAGATGGGTTCATTTAAGAAGATCAAACAACATCAACACTTACTGGTTTAATACCTAAACCCTTTAATAATAATCACCTATACACTTGAAGGATCAAAGTTTTGAGTACTTCAAGGTAAATGTTCCTATTAGCACTTGAAGTGTGTGACCTTAAATTCAACAAGGACGATGGAGTTTAAAAATCATCAAATAAAAATCTCAATTAAAGAAGTGATTAGACATTAATGGGGTGATAAATAACATCCAATACAGCCCATTTCTACTCCCTTTGATCAACCCATAAGTGGGTTATCCCTCCATTGATGCTATGGTTTCAATTGAAGTGAGAAGTAGACTGATGAGGGAGGAATTGAAGAAGTAAAGAAAACAATAAAAAGAAAATGATCACCCCACCGTTGTGTGAATAATTTCACAAGGTTTGATGTGAATAAACTCACACCTTGAGGAAACGGTATCAAAGTGATATGGATAAGAACATAATAATAAGATAAGAATAACTTTTATTAAGAAACAAGGATGAATTAAAACAACTAACATGTGGAAGACAAACTTGAGACAACAAATTCACAGCATAACATTACAATGAAAGGAAGCTCAAAATATGATCAACTCCTCCACCAACACTACCTTAAATAGAAATTTTTGAAGCCTTGGGTCAAGCCTCAAATATTCCAAGTCTCCTCAATTAATTTTGGTAGGCCATAGGTGGGTGGAAAGTTGAGGGATAGTTGATTTTTCCACCCTTGACCTGAGGTGGCATCCAGTTTTCATCCACTGAACAGATGCGTCTGAATGGCATTCTAGATGGCCGAATTGTAGTGAGACATATAAGACAAAAGTGAATATCCAGATGTCTCCTAGCTCTATGTAAAATTTTAGTCCAAATAGATATGTGGTTTCCGAGATATGATTAAAATGGTGGGATGTTTTTCTGGGCCACAGAATCTGGCCTATAATTTTATCTCTAAATTAGAACGCCTTAATAACCACCATGTATGCCTAATTAGCAGTGGATTATGAATAATTATTTGTTCCTCTATATGTCTTATATCATACCAAGAAATGTGGGCTTCATTGGGCCTGTATGTTGGGCCCCACATTCTCATCAGTGGGCTGGTGTCCAATCTACCTTCTCCAGAATTGTTTGCATGAAATCCCATTTTGGTGGTCTTACAATGTGAATCTTCCAACACTCCAGAAGTACGAATTGTTTCCAATATAATTATAAAACTGAAAAATTAAATATGAAAATAAAATCAAGATCATTTGGTACTTTAAATTATGTTAAAAAATGTACCACATAATAGTGCATTTTAAGAAGGAATTACAATCATAATGTGAAATGATATTCAAAGTGTAAAATGCACTAAAATGGTGTTTATGAATAATAAATCACATGAATATTATATATATTAACAATGAATATTAGACTCATTTAGTGGCTAATCACACCCCCCAACTTGAGTTTTTCTAGTCCCGAGAAATATATATCTCAACAATATGAAATTCTAATTCCCTTTTCCAAAAACATTTTAATACACAATGATCACCAAAAACCCTTATACCAAACAATCAAGAAACCAATAAAAATATTTTAATACAATATAGTTTCATAAGAAGATCCCAATCCCAAGACCAATCCTTTGTTCAAATTCATTGCCATATTTCATCCAATATCAATTAAGTATTAGGATGTGTTGTGTATCACAATAGACATGAGGGTTCATCTTTATTCAAGGGGGAAATGACGGAAGAGATAGGTGGAATCACATTTCAATATTAAGATGAGTATTCAAATTTTTTTATTGTTTTATTTTTTTTGTTTTTTTTATTTTTTCAATTTTTCCATGGTAATTGAAATTGCACTCAAAAGAGTCAACCCCTGTAGAGAGACTTTGCTGATGACTCCCAGGCTCAAAGATCTTAGAAAACCAAGTGAATCCCATATACTCGGGCATTATCTCAAGTTAACTCAGTCAAAAAAAATTCAAATTACCAAAAATAGAGATAAAATTACTAACTCTGGTCCAGACAACTATGGCGTCATGATCCCCAAGTGCCGAAAGCCATGCATTAGGTCATTTCATTACTCTACGCACAAATTTATTGTTTTTTTAATTTTTTTTATTTAATACTCATATTAAAACTAAAATGATCACCAAACCTATGCTATTTATTTGGGGGACCCCATGAACTCAAACTAATACCCCACAATCAAAAGGACGTGCGTTGTGATTTTCTTTTATTTGGATGAAAATATAAACCATGAAATATCACATTAGACAACCACACTTTCCAAAATCCATGCTCATGAAATTATACATGGATTAAAATCAAAATCAGTGCATGATAAATTATTTGATATTCAGTTTCAAAGTTTTCAATGTGTATTATCATGTTCAAAGTTAAAGGAATTTTTCCTTCCATTTACACATATTTTTTTTTCAAATCATTTTTTTTCACAAAAGATTTTTTTTATTTCATCTCCCCCCCAACTTAAAATAACATTGTCCCCAGTGTTTGAAGAAATGAAAATTTAGAAGTAGTAGAGGCAGATAAGGGAAGTTTAAAAAGGAAATTAAAATATGAGGATCATGGAATGAAGTCACCTGATGGTTGAAGTTGAAGTTATTGCTGCTCTAATTTAGTCCCTTGATCTCGATGTCACTCTGAGAATTCCCTAGTGGATAAAAAAGAAAAAAAACTATATATATATATATTTATATAATAAAGAAAGTAAAATATAAGTATATATATAAAAATTATAGAATAAATAAGTACAAAAAGCTGTAGGTCAGTGGTAAGCGCATGCCCCTGTCTCCCTTCAGTCCCAGGTTCAATTCCCTACGACTTTGCCGGTTGTGAAGGGGTTTGACCCACAACCTATGACGTGTCCTTTTTTTTATTTATTAATATATATTTTTTGTATTTTTATTTTAACCTAAAAACACATAAAAATAAAATGAACTAATGATACATTGTCTTCTTTTTAAATTTCCGGGTAAGGTATTAGTCAAGGGTCACACCACATGACACAGATGAATATGGTGCTCCCCTTTAATATCAATCCATACTCATAATAAAATAATAGATCAACAATATATATATATTTTTTTAAATATCAAAATGATTAATTAATCCTATTTGAGAAAAAAGATGATTCCAAATAGATTGAAAACATGAAAACCATGGGTTTCCTCCCATGCAGCGCTTTGTTTACATCGTTAGCCCAACATGGATCCTAAATCTATCAATTTTTTCCGAATTCATAGGTTGGATCGGTTAACTCAACCTCTATTTCCTATTTATTGAATGATTTAATGAATGGTTTTAACCTTTGACCATTGACCTTGAAAATGTAACCACTTGTGGGATCTTGAACCTCTACTTCCCCATGGGGGTACACATGATGCACTATGAAAGGACCTGACCATCTAGACCTTAACTTTACCAGGCGTAAATGAAGTTTTGAACCATACAAGAGCACGGATTTTCCTGGTTCAAAATGTTTGACTTTGATATTCCTAGATTGGTATGCTTGAACTCTAGCTTTATTGATCCTTGAATTTTCATAAGCCGCCATCCTTAGTTCCTCAAGTTCATTGAGATCTAATTTCATTTTTGTTCCAGCCAATGAGAGGTCATAATTTATTTTCTTAATTGCCCAAAAAATCCTTATACTCAATTTCAACAGGTAAATGACATTATTTTCCATAAACCAACCTATATGGTGACATTCCTAGGATGGTTTTGTATGCTGTACAATATGCCTAAAGAGCATCCAAGAGTTTCTCGGACCAATCTATCCTAGAAGGATTGAAAGTTTTTCAAGAATATTCTCAGTCTCCCTATTTTCTAACTCATATTGACCGTTGGTTTGAGGATGGTACATGTTGGTCGGAGTGGACACTCAAGAGGGGGGTGAATTGAGTTCCAATTAAAATTTCTGTTAAAATATTGTCTAGTTAAAATCCCATGATTTATAAAATAAGTTAAACTGTAGTGAATTTATACAAATTTTAAATGTTCACTTAGCTTCTCAACGATTGATTAGGTCCCAGTTAATTTAACCACAAGGTCAAACTAACTTTTGAAGCTAACCTATTGATTTACAATAAGTGCAAACACTTGCTAATTTAACTATCAAAGTAGCTTCAAAATAGTTGTGTATTTCAAAGTAATAGCAGCGGAATCAATAAAATATATGTAGTATACTTTAAACTTAAATAAAATATGCACAACAGATATAACAAGAGGTTCAGTCTCAAGATGAGACTTAGTCCTCTCAAATATATATATAAATTTGATCAACACCCTGGATTGGGGTTAACAACAGTTTTACAAGACTATCCAGGCCACGAAGAGACCTTTACCACTATTCTTCATGGGAAACAAAACAAAGACCAGGTCATATAAGGACCTCTTCCATAGTTGACGTGGGTAAACAGAAGTTAAGATAATTTGAGTGAGGATTTTGATATCCTCCAGTTCAGTGCAGGAGACAGTGTGTGTAAAGATATACAGAGTACACCACACTGCTTGAAAGTTAATAAATAAATCACGTAGAGAATATAGATGAGAGTTTAAAAATCTCTAGTGATTATCAATGTAGCTCTGGACTCGTTGGATTCAGCAGGAATGCTTCTGAGTTCTTCTCTGGTTTTTCTATTGAAAAATAGAGTGTCGTAGTTCATCTTGTCTTCTTCAGGAGTGAGAAAGATCTCTTGATTTGTCGTGTGTTCTTTGAAGGTCTTTTAATCTCCTTCTTTTTTAGTATTGTTCTTCTTGTTCAGCAAAGTGCACTCGGGTGTATGTAAGTTCTTTGTGTTGTATATTCACACTTGCACACCGCTTCTCTTCTTGTTTCGTTGTTGCTTGTTTCGTTTTTTATGTACTGCATCTCAGTATTTCTTATATTTCACGAGTTCTAGCAGTAGGAATGATTCCCTTATCATAGGTACGAGATACAGTTTCCTGTCATGCCAACAACTATCATTAAATAACATTAATTGCATTAAAAACAAAAAATATGACCGTTAGCATTATTTAAAATAATATTGACAAAAGCTTAAGAAACGGTGTCATAGTGATTATGGAAATGGTGTCTTCTTCACGGTATGAGCTTCACAGTGTGTCCTTCACGGTGTCTGGTCACGGTGTCTGGGTCACGGTGTCTGGGTCACGGTGTTTGGGTCACGGTGTCTGGGTCACAGTGTCTGGGTCACGATGTCTGGTCATGGTGTCTAGTCATGGTGAGTGGTCATAGTGTCTGGTCACGGTGTCTGGTCACGATGAGTGGTCACGGTGTCTGGGTCACGGTGTCTAGGTCACGGTTTCTGCATACTTAGAAAAATATCTGTATTTGGACTAAGACAGCGATATGAAGAATATTGATTAAGGTTAATCATTAGAGAGTAAGAGAATGTGAATCATAAATATAATGGTGTGATAAAATATGTGAGAATTGTGATCATGTATGAGACTTGTAAATAATAAAGAGAGTAATTAACATCATAAGATTTGTTATCATAAAAACATGATGTGTAGCTATTATTGAGATTGAAGAGAATTAGCAAGATGTGCAATGAAGTTCGAGATTAATTAACAGTAATGAGATTTGTGATCATTAAAACATGATTAACACATGAGGAGTCCAACAATCTCCCCCTTTTTGATGATCACAAATCATATATAGGCAGAATATAAATTACATGTAATATTAAAGATACTAGCATAGAAAAAATATTATAGAACTGATACTTGTAGTTTTTCTCCCCCATTTATACTATTATAGAACTGACACCTGTAGTTTTTCTCCCCCTTTTGGGATTATTAAAAAGTAGAGAGAAGGAAAAGAAACACTGCATTTGGCATTAAACAAAGGGTTCAGAATACAATAAAACATGAAACAACAAAAGACATCCCATCAAAAAGAAAAACAGTCCATGGACGCTTCGGGGATCCACCTTGGCTTTGCCTTTATCAGCACCAGGAGATGGTGCTAAAATAGAAGAAGGCATAGATGTTGTAGACAATGAGGGTAAGGGTAGACCTTCAAAAACAGATGGAGCCAAAGTAGGAGTAGTAGAAGATCTAGGCTGTGGTTGGTCAAGAATGATTGGCCGGATCTGAGAAAGAGCTTGGATGACTGTCATGGCAGTTGAGTCTAAGGCAGGTAGACCAGGTCTAAAGGGTGTAGCAGCTGGATCAACTATAGCAGTACTCTGCACATGAAGATACGGCTTCAAAAGATTGATGAAATCAGTAATGATTTCACCACCATATTGCATAGCCTTTTCAAAATCATCCTTATTCTCCAGAAATCTATCCAACAATCTGGTGAACTCTGAAAGTTTCTGAACTTGAGCTTTAAAAGCTTGAGTCACCGGAGGGATTCTCAAATTTTCCACAAGATATCTAAAGTGATCTGTCATATCACTTTTAGAGAAAATCCGGGAAAGATACAAATCTATTTTCTTGGAGATCTCTTGTTGAGCATCATTGGCTATCTTAGAATAAATTCTAACCAAGTCCAATTCTCTATCACTGTTCTGAACCACTGCTGACAAAGAAGATAGATCCAAGCCACTGAATGCATTATGAAATTCTTCTTTTATTATGGATCTTAGCATAGAATCATCCAAAGAAGGTGTGGAGGTCTGACCAGAAACAGGTGAAGCCTTGACAGCTTCGGTTAGAACTTTGAGCTGTTTCAGAACTTTTTGCAGGCATCCAATGTATTCATCTGTAAGCTTATTCATATTTTCCACAAGCTCTCTCATGCGTTCCAGCATCTTGGTGTTCCTTTTTCCAATATTTTCATCAAAATATAGTAGGTATGGATGAACTTGAGACACAATCTCCCTAGAAAGGAGGGAATGATAAGACTCAGGAGAAACATCAACAGGTGTAGGGGCAGAAACATGAGCATGATCTGATCTCAAAGATAAATCATTCTGCAGACTTTCTACCATACTTTTCAGATTTGCAACATCAGCACTTAACAACTTATTCTCTACTATGACTTCTTAAATTTCTCAGATCATCCTTGGTTGAATATGCAAGATAATATTTTCCAAGAGAATTGATGTATCTTATTGACTTAACTGAGTCACTGGGCGAGGTTGAGTGGAGACAATTTTCTCAACTCTAGCTAACAAAGTCTCTAAAAACTTTCAGATCATCTTTGGTCACAAAGGAGTGAAGATCAGGTAAGGATGCAGGTAAAGGTAGAATTTCAGATTCTGGTTGAGGTTCAGAGTCATCTTCAGACTCAAATTCTGATTCAGATTGAGGTTGGGGCTCTAATTTTGGTTCTGAATGAGCTAAGGACTTTAGTTGAAACAGAGAAGAAAGATCCATTCCAGTTACAGTCACTTGCTGTGACTCATTCACATCATAAAATCTTGGGAACTCATATCGGGAGTGCACAGAGTAAGTGATAGAAGGTTGAGAAGCTTTATCAGATCCAGATTCCATAATATCAAGGTTTTGAGGTTCCTCCCCCTCAACTTGTGCTTCCCTTCCAGATTCTTGAGGTTCAGGAACATGCACAGTATTCACAGGATCATCCCTAACATCTTCAACAAACTCTTTCCTTGCCAGCTGAAAGGAAATTTCCATTATTTCTTCAGCAGATAGAATAATCTCAGGAACCGATTGTTCCACTGGATAAGCTTCCATACTTGCTTCTTTTTCAACAGAAAGATCCTCTTCAACAGGATCTGCCTCTAAGGTTGCTTGCTGTTCTGAAACAGGAAAAACCAATTTTCTTGCAGCATTGGGATGAGCTTCTTCCTCATGAAGAACAACTGAAGGATCCTTAGTCTTTTCCTTTTCAAAAAAAACTTCCTCTCCTTGAGGTATTTCAGCAGGGATAACAGCAGGGACAACAGCCCTTTCCTCTTCAACTGGAACTGTTTCCATTGGAGGTATTACAGGTTCTTCTCTAGGTGGTACTTCAGCTGATACTTCTTCTTGATCTTCTTCTTTTGAATACTCATCCACTTCATCTGGTTCCAAACTAGGATCAGATAGATTTTTAGGCCTTCTTGGATAGTCAACAGGATTAAACTTTTTATACAGTTGATCACTATCCTCAACCCACTGCTTTTTCCAGGGATTCCAGCTTATCTTCATCCTTCTGATGATAGGCATGGATAGGCAGAAATCAAGGTCCTCTAACTTTTCTTCATTCAGTCCAAACATCCCTTTTGCAACTAACATAACTGAAATCATCCTTGAATAAAATAAGGAGGTGGATTTGGAAGTTACTTTGATCATCTCACAGATATGGTTGATAACATACTTACACAGATTGATCTTATGGCCATTCTTCAATAGGTGAATCAGGAACACATCCTGATACTTCATCACAGCAAAATCCCCTTTTCTTGGACTAACCAAATTCTGAACAAACTTGAACAGAAGTCTTGTCTCCCCATCTAGTTCAGCAGCTATGGCCCTTCGCTTGGTTCCATTTTCAGTTAGACTTTCCAAAGCAGTCTCTAGGTCAAAGATGTCGGTTGTTGGAGGAGGGTCTCTCTGGTAATCTTCACAAACTCCTTCATGGGGAATTCTTAGGCATGCAGCCCACAACCTTAAAGAGAAAGAGAACTTCTGACCATCGATCTAGCTAGTCACCATAAAGCTTTCTCCAAACTCAAAAGAGAACTTCACATACTGATGTAATTGAGATACCAATCTCGGGTAAATCGGTCTATTCTGTCCAGTGAACCATTCAAGCCATCATTGTTCTCTTAAAACTTTCAAAACCAATGATCTGCTAGACAACAACCACTCAGGACAAACCTCCTTTTCAGGTACAACGGTACGACTTACCAGGTTTGGGTTTAGCAGTCCTTCGGAAGCTATCCTCGGTATCCTCTTTTGTTTCTTAGAGTGGCACTTCTTAGACGAGGGTAAAGATGGATGCTTCATCCTTGGCATTCACTAAAGGTTCGGGCAAGAGGGAAGAGAAGGTTCAAAAGAGAGTTCGAGTAAGGAATCGAATGAAACCCTTAAGTTTTATCATTTGGGAATGTCAAACGTCATAAAAACAAAAACGCGGGAAATCAAATAGCGGTGTAATAAAAATTACCGCGATATGGGTTAAAAATAAGAATAAAAAATAACTCTTCATGGTGAGATGAAATCTAGTCATCATGGTGAGACAGTTTATAGTCATCATGGTGAGACAGTGATCATTTTATATAGTCACGGTGAGACAGTGAGTTGTCAGACCATGAGCATAAAACAGTAACTTTGAAACAGTGAGTATGAAACCATAAGGTAAAGTACAATAAAGTATTAAACATTAAGATCAGTAAGATATTCATTTATGATTAATCATACCAAGATCATGTATGATGTAGTCTAATCTTTTAGAATTTAATAGTTTAGTGAATATATCAGCAAGTTGATATTCAGTACCAATGAATTTCAAAGTGATATCACCTTTTTGATAATGATCCCTCAAAAAGCGATGTCTTACATCAATATGTTTTGTCCTAGAATGTGAAATAAGATTCTTAGAAATATTAATAGCACTTGTGTTGTCACAATTTATTGAGACATGTCTTAATTGATATCCATAGTCTAGTAATGTGTGTTTCATCCAAAAAATTTGTGCACAACAGCTGCCAGCAGCTATGTATTCAGCTTCTGCAGTAGATAATACAACCAAATTTTCTTTTTTACTACACCATGATACTAGTGACTTGCCTAAAAGGTGACATGTTCTAGAGGTGCTTTTTCTATCTAGCTTACATCCAACAAAGTCAGCATCAGAATAACTAACTAATTAAAATGATTGTCCTTTGGGATAAAACAGTCCTAAATTGAGAGTATTCTTGAGGTATTTGAAAATTATCTTTACAGAATTTAAATGTGAGTCTTTAGGGTTTGCTTGAAAACGAGCACACATACACACACTAAACATAATATCAGGATGACTAGTAGTCAGATAGAGTATAATTCCAATCATTCCTCTATAAGTGGTTTGATCAACAGATTTACCATTTTCATCAAGATCCATCTTACAGGTGGTACTCATTGGAGTGTCATTACTTTTTGTGCTATCCAATCCAAAATGTTTTAAAATATCTCTAGTATATTTACTTTGAGTTAAAATAATTCCATCATCATTTTGAAAGATTTGAAAACCAAGAAAGAATTTAAGTTCACCCATTAAACTCATTTCAAATTCATTTTGCATCATTTTAGAAAAATCAGTACATAATGTAGTTTTTGAAGATCCAAAAATAATATCATCTACATAAATTTGTACAACTAAAACATCTTTGTAAATTCATTTTATAAACAGAGTAGGATCATCTATTCATTTTGTAAAACCTTTAGAAATTAGAAAAGTACTTAATCTATCATACCAAGCTCTTGGAGCTTACTTTAAACCATATAAAGCTTTTGATAATTTGAAAATATGATTTGGAAAATGAGGGTTTGAAAATCCAGGGGGTTGTTCAACAAAAACATCCTCAACAATATATCCATTTAAGAATGCACTCTTGACATCCATTTGATATAGTTTGAAATTTAGATGTGCAGCATAAGCAAGTAAAATCCTAATAGCTTCTAATCTGGCTACTGGAGCAAAAGTCTCCTCATAGTCAATACCTTCTTCTTGACTATAACTTTGGGCAACTAGTCTAGCTTTATTTCTAACTATGTTTTCGGATTCATCTACTTTATTTCTAAACACCCATTTAGTGCCTATTGTGAAAGTGTCCTTAGGTCTTTCAACAAGATTCCAAACTTTATTTCTTTCAAACTGATTGAGTTCTTCTTGCATAGCGATTACCCAAAATTCATCATTAATAGCATCATCAATGTTTTTAGGTTCAAGCTGTGACAAGAAGGCTTGATGTTCAACCTGATTTCTAAGAGAATCTCTAGTCTATGTCCCTCTATCAAGATTTCCTACAATAGCATCTAAAGGATGATTATTTAGAATTCTAGTTGATCTAGTAAAGGTAGGACTAGAAATTTCAGATTCATCAACAAGTTGGGAATCAACAGAAGTAGGTTCTGGAAAATTTCCAGAATTGGTTGTCTTTATATCAGGTTCATTTGATTTGTTATTAAGGTCCAGAACAGATAAGTCTTCTTCAAGATTTTCAAGAGAGGTTTTAGGCTCATGAGGATCAGTTTCATCAAACTTGATGTGAACAAATTCTTCCACACACTTGGTTCTTTTATTGAAAACTCTATAGGTTTTACTAGAAATAGAATAACCTAGGAAAATTCCTTCATCACTCTTGGATGAAAACTTGTCAAGATTATCTTTGGTATTAAGAATAAAGACTTTTCAGCCAAAGACTCTGAAGTAGTTAACCTTAGGTTTCCTATGGTTCCACAACTCATAAGGTGTCCTCTTAATAATAAGTCTGATCAAGACTCTATTGATAATATAACAAGCTGTATTTATAGCTTCAGCCCAAAAATAAACAGGTAGGTCATACTCATTGAGCATGGTTCTGGAAATTTTCTGAAGGGTTCTATTCCTCCTTTATACTACACCATTTTGTTGAGGTGTCCTAGGGGCAGAAAATTTATGACTATAGCCATTGTGTGAGCAATAGGATTCAAATTCATGATTCTCAAACTCATGGCCATGATCAATTCTTAGATTTTTAATCTTAAGTCCACTAAGGTTCTCTACAGACTTGGAATATTTAACAAAGTAAGAACAAGCTTCACTTTTGTGAGCTAGAAAATATACCCAAGTATACATAGAAAAGTCATCTACTAAGACATAGACACAGTGCTTACCATTTAAGCTAGAAACTCTAGATGGTCCAAAAAAATCCATGTGAACCAACTCGAGAGGTTGAGAAGTTGAAAATTCTTTCTTTGGTTTGAAATAGATTTTGTGTTGCTTTCCCTTTTGACAGAGATTACAAACTTTGTCATTTGGAAACTCAAGTTTGGGTAGGTCTCTCACTAAGTTATTCCTAGTAAGTTTTCTAAGTGATTGTATATTGCAGTGTCCTAATATTCTGTGCCAAAGCCAAGAATCTTTATGAAAATCATTTAAACAGGTAACATTTTTTATGGATAAAGAATTTAAGTCAACAGCATAAACATTTTCATTTCGTAGGGCAGAAAATACTAAAACATTTTTAGAATTAAAAACATTGCAAGAATCATTTTCAAATCTAACATTAAAACCATCATCACATAACTAAGAAATAATTAATAGATTATATTTAAGTCCATCAATGAATAAAAATTTAGAAATTAATACTGAGTCAGTGTTACCAATCTGGCCTAAGACGATGATTTTCCCTTTAGAATTATCACCAAAGGTGATAAAGCCTCCATCAATTCTGAATAAGATTTTAAAGCATGAGAAGTCTCCTGACATATGTCTTGAACATCCACTGTCCAAGTACCATGTCTTCCTACAGGATCTCTTCAAGCAGGTTTCCTACAAAATAGATTTATATAGGAAATGATTTTGGTACCCAGATCTTCTTGGGTCCAGACAGGTTAGTAATCAAAGATTTCGGTACCCAAATTTGTCTTATGGGTATCATAAAATTTGTAGAATCAACAGATTTTGAAAGATAAACCTTATTAGATCCATAACTATGAATATAACTAGTTGAAGCATATAAATGTCCAGAACTAGAACTAGCAATATTCTGTCCAGATTTAGGAATAAATCTATTATTAGTAAACTATCTCTGTCCAGGTTTGTAGCCTATTCCAGTAGTGTATTTTGGTTCAACTTGCTTTCCTAGAATTTGAGTTAGTGTATCCTTTCCATTTGTGAATTTATATAAATCCTTTCTGAGTTTCTCATTAGACAATTTCAGTTCAGTGTTCTCTTTTAACAGTTGAGCATTTTTCTCTTTTTCAATAGTAAGTTCAGTTTTAAAAGTAGTAGTGAGAGCATGTTGTTTCTTTAATGATTTGTATTTATCCTTAAGTTCATTTCATGTCTCTTCCAGCATATTACAATATTCAAACAATTCCTCACTAGTCATGTTTTCAGAATCAGAATCAGATTCTGCACTATCTTCAGAATAATAAGAATTTAAAGCAGGAGTATCTAGGGTTACCTCAGATGTGTTTGTCATAAAACACATGTTTTCCTTATTTCTGGTTTCAGTCTCAGAAGCTTCAGATTCACTGGAGCTATCCTCAGAAGCGCTCCAAGTAGCCTTTATAGCCTTTTTGTACTTACTGTCCTTGTAATCATATTTATTCTTGAATTTGAGCTTTGGGCAGTCTGCTTTAATATGTCCTTTTCTTTTTCACTCATAACAGACAACTTCATCACTTTTATCTGACTTTTTCCAATCCTTCTTCCAATGTCCCTTATTGTCATACTTTCCTTTGTAATTTGATTTTCTGAAGAATTTCTTCTTCCTATAAAATTTCTTAAACCTTCTGGATATCTGATCCATTTCAGCATCACTATCAGAGTCTGAATTTTCACTGGTTGAACTGTCAGTGGGTAGTTGAGCTTTATCTTTGTCCTTGCTCTTTGAAGCAGTAGTCTTGAAAGCCACTGATTTTCTCTTAGGTTTATCATCTTCCTCTTTATTCACCTTGAGTTCTTCCTCATACATCATAAGCTTACCAATGAGTTCTTTGACAGGTAGAGCATCAATGTCACATGACTCTCTGATTGAGATAGATGTGCCTCTCCATCGGTCTGGTAAACATCTCAAGATTCTCATAATTTGTTCCTTTGCTGGAAAAACCTTTCCAAGTGAATTCATTATATTGACTATCTCATTAAACCTGAGATACATATCAGAAACAGGTTCATCAGTCTTCATTTTAAAATTATCATATTTAATAGTATAAGTATTTAATCTCATTTCTTTAACATTAGTTGTTCCTTCATGAGAAACACCCAAAGTATCCCAAATTTTAAAAGCAGTTTTACAAGTAGAAATTCTGTTAAAATATTCATCCCCTAAAGCACAGTACATGGCATTCATAGCTTTATAGTTATTATTGTAAGCAGTCTTTGTAGGTTCATCCCAAGTGGATCTAGCAGAAGTGGGAAGTTTATATTCTGATTCTATGGCAGTCCAAATATCAAAACCTATGCTTTCTAAATGAATTTTCATTTTAAGTTTCCACTGAGCATAGTTTGTACCATTGAAGAAAGGTGGCCTGTTAGTAGAAGCACCCTCTAGTCTATTATCCATAACTAGATTTTAGAACGATAATTTAAAGAGATAAAAATTTAGAACTAACAGAAATTTAAGATCTTTAAAGATGAAACTAAAATCACAGTTGAAAAACAGAGTATTTCAAAAATCTTTGAACAAAAACAAAAACTCTATGATACCAAATGTTGGTCGGAGTGGACACTCAATAGGGGGTGAATTGAGTTCCAATTAAAATTTCTGTTAAAATATTGTCTAGTTAAAATCCACCGATTTATAAAATAAGTTGAACTGTAGTGAATTTATACAAATTGTAAATGTTCACTTAGCTTCTCAAAGATTGATTAGGTCTCAGTTAATTTAACCACAAGGTCAAACTAACTTTTGAAGCTAACCTATTGATTTAAAATAAGTGTAAACACTTGCTAATTTAACTATCAAAGTAGCTTCAAAATAGTTGTGTATTTCAAAGTAATAGCAGCAGAATAAATAATATATATGTAGTATACTTTAAACTTAAATAAAATATTCACAACATATATAACAATAGGTTCAGTCTCAAGTCGAGACTTAGTCCTCTAAAATATATATATAAATTTGATCCACACCCTGGATCGGGGTTAACAACAGTTTTACAAAACTGTCCAGGCCACGCGGAGACCTCTACCACTATTCTTCGTGGGAAACAAAACAAAGACCAGGTCACATAAGGACCTCTTCAATAGTTGACGTGGGTAAACAGAAGTTAAGAGAATTTGAGTGAGGATTTTGATATCCTCTAGTTCAGTGTAGGAGACAGTGTGTGTAAAGATATACAGATTACACCACACTACTCGAAAGTTAATAAATAAATCATGTATAGAAGATAGATGAGATTTTAGAAAGCTCTAGTGATTATCAATGTAGCTCTCAACTCGTTGGATTCAGCAGGAATGCTTCTGAGTTATTCTCTGGTTTTTCTGTTGAAAAACAGAGTGTCGTAGTTCATCTTGTCTTCTTTAGAAGTGAGAAAGATCTCTTGATTCGTCGTGTGTTCTTTGAAGGTCTTGCAATCTCCTTCTTGTTCAGGATTGTTCTTCTTGTTCAGCATAGTGCACTCGGGTGTATGTAAGTTCTTCGTGTTGTATATTCACACTTGCACACCACTTCTCTTCTTGTTTCGTTGTTGCTTGTTTTGTTTTTTTTGTACTGCATCTCGGTCTTTCTTATATTCCACAAGTTCTGGAAGTAGGAATGATTCCCTTCTCATAGGTACGAGATACAGTTTCCTATCATGCCAACACCTATCATTAAATAACATTAATTGCATTAAAAACAACAAATATGACTATTAGCATTATTTAAAATAATATTGACAAAAGCTTAAGAAACGGCGTCACAGTGATTATAGAAACAGTGTATTCTTCACGGTATGTGGTTAATGGTATGAGCTTCACGGTGTGTCCTTCACGGTGTATGGTCACGGTGTCTGGGTCACGATGTCTGGGTCACGGTGTCTGGGTCACGGTGTCTGGGTCACGGTGTCTGGGTCACGGTGTCTGGGTCACGGTGTCTGGTCACGGTGTCTGGGTCACGGTGTCTGGGTCACGGTGTCTGGGTCACGGTGTTTGGGTCACGGTGTCTGGGTCACGGTGTCTGGGTCACTGTGTATGGTCATGGTGTCTGGTCATGGTGAGTGGTCACGGTGTCTGGTCACGGTGTCTGGTCACGGTGAGTGGTCACGGTGTCTGGGTCACGGTGTCTGGGTCACGGTGTCTGCATACTTAGACAAATATCTGTATTTGGACTAAGACAGTGATATGAAGAATATGGATTAAGGTTAATCATTAGAGAGTAAGAGAATGTGAATCATAAATATAAAGGTGTGATAAAATATGTGAGAATTGTGATCATGTATGAGACTTGTAAATAATAAAGAGAGTAATTAACATCATAAGATTTGTTATCATAAAAACATGATGTGTAGCTATTATTGAGATTGAAAAGCATTAGCAAGATGTGAAATGAAGTTCGAGATTAATTAACAGTAATGAGATTTGTGATCATTAAAACATGATTAACACATGAGGATTCCAACAGTACACAATAAAAAATTTATGAGAAATCCCATACTTAGAGACATGAGTGAAGAGAATGGATGGTTTCATAAATGGGTTCCTCGATCACTTCTTATAGCCCTAGGAATTCCAAATCGAGAAAATATATGCTCTTTCGAAAATTGGATCACAACATGATGGTCATTAGACTTGGTGGGAATGGCTTCAACCCATTTTGAGACATAATCAATAGCTAAGAGGATATAGAGGTATCCTCTAGAGTTTGGGAAGGGACCCATGAAATCGATTCCCCAACAGTGAAAGATTTCAATCACTAAGATGGGAGTGAGTGACATTTGATTCTTTTTTTTGATTGACCCTACTTGTTGACACTTAGGATAGCTTTGAAAAAATGTGTATGAGTCCCATGAGAGGGTGGTCCAGAAGAGACCACACTGAAGAACCTTAACAGAAGTTTTCTTAGAGGAAAAGTAACCTCCACATGCCTCACTATGACAAAATTTAAGGACAGTCTCTTGTTCAGATTCTGGGACACACCTTCTAATTACTTGGTCAGGGAAGAACTTATAGAGGTATGGATCATCAAACACATAGTTCCTAACATCAGAAAGGAATTTCCTTCTAGATTGAGTCCCTAAGAATTTTGGAATGACTCCTGAAACTAAGAAATTGTCTATGTAGGAATACCAAGGGTAGTCACTCATAGAGTATAGGTGTTCATCAGAAAATGAATCAGATATAGAAAGGTGATTTGAGTTGTCTTTGAATTCCATCCTAGAGAGGTGATCAACTAAAAAATTTTCAATGCCCATTTTATCCTTCATTGTGAGGTCGAATTATTGTAAGAGAAGGACCCACCTAATTAGTCTAGCCTTAGCATCTTGTTTTTGGAAGAGGTATTTTAGTGCAGAATGGTCAGTGGACACAGTGATGGGGGATCCTAAGAGGTAGGACCTAAACTTCTCTAAGGAAAACAGAATAGAAAGTAACTCCTTTTCAGTGGTGGTGTAGTTGATTTGGGAATCATTTAAGGATTTTCTTGCATAAGCAATGACATAAGGAGTTTTATCACAACGTTGTCCTAACACAGCTCCTACAGAAAAGTCACTGTAATCACACATAAGTTCAAAAGGGAGGTTCCAATTTAGATATTTCATGATGGGAGGAGAGGTGAGAGAGGATTTGAGGGTTGAGAATGAACCCTCACAGCTTTCTGTCCAAACAAATGAAGCATCCTTCACTAGGAGAGCACAAAGGGGACGAGAGATTGAACTAAATTCCTTGAAGAATCTTCTATAAAAACCATCATGTCCTAAGAAATACCTCACTTCCTTAACATTTATGGGTGATGGAAGGTGACGAATGATGTCAACCTTTGCTTTATCAACTTTAATCCCCCTACCTGAGACCAGATGGCCTAGAACTAGTCCCTCTTTAACCATGAAATGACATTTTTCCCAGTTTAGGACCAGATTCTTTTCTTTACATCTTGAAAAGAATCTCTCTACATTCCTCAGACTCCCCTCAAATGTATCCCCAAACACAGAGAAGTCATCCATGAAGACCTCTAGAAAATACCCTACCATGTATGAGAGTATTCCCATCATTCACCACTGGAAGGTTCCAGGGGCATTGCATAAACCGAAGGGCATGTGTTTGAAAGCAAATGTGTTGAATGGACATGTGAATGCAGTATTCCCTTGATCCTCTAGGGAGACCTCAATTTGATTATACCCAAAGTACCCATCTAAGAAATAGTAGAAGGCATGACCTGCCACTCTCTCAAGGACTTGGTCAATGAATGGTAAGGGGAAATGTTCCTTCTTGGTGAATGAGTTTAGCTTCCTATAGTCGATGTAGACTCTCCAGCCACTACTCACCCTAGTTAGAAGAATCTCTCCATCCTTATTGGTTATCACTGTGATTGCTGCCTTCTTGGGAACCACTTGGATTGGGCTGACCCACTCACTCTCAGCTATGGGACATATGATACCAGCTTTTAACAATTTCAGAAGTTCCTTCCTTACTACCTCCATGAGATTAGGATTG
Source organism: Viscum album (assembly GCA_963277665.1). NCBI lineage: Eukaryota > Viridiplantae > Streptophyta > Magnoliopsida > Santalales > Viscaceae > Viscum > Viscum album. The sequence continues at coordinate 1,380,014,770 of OY728143.1, read as the reverse complement.
AGTCGCCATTGGGGTTGACGACATGGCTTTGAATCAGATTCCAAAACAATCCTATGAGTCCCGATAAGTGGGCTAATCCCAGGAATATTAGACAGAGTCCAACCAATGGATTTCTTATGTTTCCTAAGGATATCTAGAAGCATCCTCTCATGATTGGCTTCAAGAGAAGAAGAAATTTCAATAGTATGTGTTTGATTGTCCCCTAGGAAGGAATACTTGAGTGCAGTGGGAAGATCCTTCAATTCAAGATCAGGTTGGTTCAGAATTTCAGTAGAAGATTGAGACATTGGATCAAGATCAATTTTGTTTCCTAGAGTTTTAGATAGGATTGATTCCCCACATATAAAAGTTTCAGCTACTATATTGGATTGATCAGATTTAGGGAAGGAAGTTAGAGTGGTCTCCATGAAAGTGGTTTCCTGAAAGGTTTCACTGATTGTTGGACCTAAGACTTCATCATAAGATAAATTTTAAAATTATTCAATCCAAGGAGATAAACTTCCTTCATGTGAACAAAGGAAATCAATCTCATCCTGACTTAAACATCCATCAAATATTTCTTGATGTTCTATGGATTCATTATCAATGCTTCCTATCATGTTTACTTCATGAATGTCCTCATCATCCCCTATTTGTGAGCTTGCATTATAGATGTTCAAGTCTAGACTCATGTTTCCAAAGGTGATGTTCATGTTCCTATTTTAGACTCGAATAATAGAGTTGATTGTTGCAAGGAAAGGATGACCAAGGATGATTGGGGTTTTTTCCTTATTTCCTAAGTTTGGATGGTTGTCAAGGACAATAAAGTAAGTAGGGTAGATGAAGTTTTCAACCTTTACCAGAATGTCCTTTAAAATACCCTTTGGAACCCTAATGATACGATCAGTAAGTTGAAGTGTGACAGATGTGGGTTGGAGTTCTTCTAGGCCTAACTGGCAGTACATAGTATAGGGAATGATATTGACACTAGCACCTAGGTCACACAAGGCCTTGTCAACTTTGCTCTCTCCTAGTTCAACATTGATGTAAGGGAAACCCGGGTCTTTCAACTTAGGAGGAATGGTCCCTTGAATGGTGGTACTCACATTAGCAGCCAAAAGGACTTGGTTTTTATGTGAAAATTTTCTTTTAAAAGTGCACAAGTCCTTAAGGTACTTTGAGTAGACAGGTATGGTTTGGATTGCATTGAGAAGGGGAACGTTCAACTTGACTTATGAGAATATTTCCCTCAATGTTTCACTCAATTAAGTCTTGGTTTCCCACTCATATGTTGAGGAAATGGTGCAGGTTGTGGGGTTGTTTGTTGAAGAGTTGTTTCTTTGACAATGTTATCATGTTTTTCAATTTGATCATTTGGTTCATTTGAATTTTCATCCAAGTTTGAATCTTCAGATGGGTTCTGAATTAGTTGTTCAGGTTTCTCAATTGATTTCTCACTTCTTAAAACCATCAAAAACTTTAGTTGTTCATGAGTTTTTTGAGTGCAACTTGAATCTACCCTTAAATTTGAGGTTGGTACCACCTGAGTAGGTATGGGTGACTTTCCAATTTTGATGGTTTGAAGTTATTATTTTAGGGAAGAGACTTCCGAGTTCATTCTTTCCATTTTTTTTCACAGTTGTTCTAGTAGGCTTTGTGGAACAGTTTGGGTTAGTAAACCTAAGGATAATCCTGGGGTATCTTGGGCTGAACTTGTGGAAGAATAGGAAAAAGAACTGGAGGAACAAACCATTAAACAAAATCTGGAAAATCAGGTCATTCTGATTCTTCAGAATCTTCTTTCTGAAATAGAGTCTCCTTTAAAAACTGATCTTGTGTCTTCTATAACTTTGGTTCATGGTAATATACCCGAATCTTCACCTCTGGTTTCATCTTCACAACCAAACATAATCAAGGGAGAGACCCCTTTGAAAATAAGTGAGGACAGGTCTTCTTCTGGGAACCATCCCTCACCCTCACCCCTAGTCTTGTGCTAGACTGCTCTCCTAATCAATTACAAGTGGTTCCCATTTCTGATCATGTGGATTTGAATCGAAAAGTGGTTGGTTTTAATCGCAGTGCTATCCCCACTGTTTCGGTGGTCACTGACATTAGTTCTTCTTCTCTCAACTGTCCTTCCTCAACTAAAGAGCAGGGTTCGGTCTCTGCTGATTGTCTGGACACTGAAATCCTGCAGGTTCTCACCCCAGCTAAGGTTGGAGGCATCTCCCAAGATGTCTCAGCCTCGAGACCCTCTGAAACTGACACTATCACAGAGGTGCCTTCCAGCCTGGTTAAGGAAGACGCCAAACCTCAGGATCCTCTTGTCTTGGGTCCCTCTGAAACTTTTACAATTTCGGGGGCACTCTTTTGCCCTGAACCAATTTCTTCTTGCAATTTGACTATTAGTAACAAGGCAGGAGTTCAAAAATCTACTTCTCCCACATGCAACATTGAGAAAACCTACACTCTTGGTAAGAACATATCCCCTAGGAAAACCAGAGGGAAAAATGATGGAAAAAAAAGAAAGGGGGGTCAAACCCCAAGAATAATCATTAATGCATATTCTCTATTGGAACTGTCAGGGTATTGCTAACCCTGACACCCTTAATGTTTTAAAAAGATTTATTAATATTCATCGCCCTATGTTTCTTACTATTGCTAAACCTAAGGTGATTTTCCCCTAAATTCATGAATCTTTGCAATTATGGGTTTTCCTTCTTAGGGGTCTGTAACAATGGTAATTTTGCGGACTCTATTTGGATTTTTTTATCACTCATCTATTTACAATGTTCATATTTTTAGTCTTTATGAGCAAGCTTTGACTTGTGATTACTTCCTGGATAGAACAAATCTTTTCAATACTTTTGTTTATGCCAAAAATAATTACTATTATAGAAGACCTCTTTTGGATGATCTTTCTACTCTCAATGCCAAAATTCAAGACCCCTGGATATTAGTTGGGGATTTCAATTCTATTCTCTCACCCACTGAAAATCTTGTCCAATCTTTCTCTTCTATTTCTTCTAGAGAATTCAAATCCTCTATAGAGGACAATAATATTATGGAGGTTAACCTAGTGGGTTCCCAATTTACTTGGTATAGACATCATTATAATCGAGTTGTGGAGAGTAAGCTAGATAGATATTTCATTAATGAGTTGGCCCTTGATAAATGGAACCATATCTCCAGTGTTACTTTGAACAAAATTGCCTCAGATCATCACCCAATTTTAATCAGTATTCCTAAAAATCTTTAGAAACAATCTTTTCCTTTCAGATTTAATTTGGCCTGGTCCTTGGACCCCGAATGTGTCACTTTAATCAATTATTTCTGGGATGACATGGGTAACTCCAGTGGCTCCTTTTCTTGCACCACTAAGTTGAAAAATCTCAAAATTATTCTTAAAAAGTGGTGCAAAACCAAATCTGACTTAATAGATAAAGACATTCATAATTTAGAGAAAGATTTGTATCTTATTCAAAATAATAACAACATATCCAGATTTCTAACTAACCCCAAAATAAAATCAATATTTCTGCTAAATTAATCTATTTTCTCAACTTTAAAGATAACTTAAAGAAGAAAATTTTCAAAGCTAAATGGCTCAACGACGGTGAAAGGAACACCAAGTTTTACGACTCCCTTCAAAGAGTTAGGAAAGCTAGTAGGCCTCTCTCCTATTTAAGGGTTGAGGGTAACCTCATTAATATTGAATAAGGTATTTCCAACCATGTTGTCTCCTATTTCACTAACATTTTCAATAGCCCCAGTACCAATAAAGAAATCTTGCCTAATATTATTCCTAACATGGTTACTTTCGAAGATAATTGTTTACTTAACGACATACCTCTTGATTCCGAAATTAAAGACATTGTTTTTGGCCTTAATCCAGACAGTGCCCCTGGACCTGATGGCTTTAATAACGGATTTTACCAAAAACACTGGGATGTCATTCAAAATTATGTTTGTAACTTAGTCAGAACCTTCTTTGAAAAAGGGGTTATTCCTCATGGTCTAAATTCTCAATTTCTCACTCTTATTCCCAAAATTGAAAATGCCGATGAAATTCACCTTTTCCAACCCATTGCCCTCTTAAAATATATTTTTAAAATTATTACTAAGATCATTTCCAATAGTCTCTCTACTATTAGAAACAAAATTGTTTCTTAGAACCAGTTCGGCTTCATTAAAGGTAGGTCTATACAAGATTGCATTTGTCTTGCCTCTGAATCCACTAATTTATTGAATAGAAACACTAGAGGTGGAAATGTTTCTCTTAAACTAGATATTAATAAATCCTTTGACACGATTGACTGGGAATTTATTTTTAAATTTCTTTCTAGATTCGGTTTCAATGACCTTTTTTCAATAGAATCAAAACTATTTTCAATTCAGCCCATATTTCCATTCTTATCAATGGCTCTCCTAGAGGTTACTTTAAATGCACCAAGGGCGTCAAATAAGGAGACCCTCTCTCTACTATCATTTTTTCTATTACGAAAGACTATCTTAGCAGATTTCTCACCTTCAATGTTGATCAAGGAAAAATCAAACCGATTCTTGCCTCTAGGAATTTACATGCCCCTTCCCATCTTCTTTATGCTGATGATATCATTTTATTCCTCCAAGGAGACAAAATAAATATCAATAACCTTAAATCCACCATCTCTCACTATGAAGAGGTGTCTGGTCAGAATGTTAATTGGAATAAATCCTTTATCTTTTTTGGTAAAAATTTACCCCTCAACAGGAAAAATTATTTCAACGATGTTTTAGGGGTTAAGTAAGGTTCACTTCCCTTCACTTACCTTGGCATCCCCATCTTCTGGGGATTACCTATATCATCTTATTTCCAACACATAGTGGATCAAATTCATAAACAACTTTCATCATGGAAAGGAAAATCCCTTTCAATGGAAAGAAGGGTTTGCCTTGTGAAATCCACCATTGTTTCTGAATTGGTTTACTCCATGATGGTATACAAGTGGATGTCGGGTCTTATTAAACGCTTAAATAATTCTATCGGGAACTTCATCTAGAGCAGAAGCACTCTTGAGAGAAAATTGGTCATGGCTTCTTGGACCTCTTGTTGTAAGCCTATTGAAGAAGGTGGCATAGGAATTAAAAATATTAAAACCTTTAATGAGGCTCTACAAACTAAATTTACGTGGTCCCTCATTAATAATAACTCTCATTCCTTGAAATTTCTTAGAACTCGTTTTCTTAATAAGCTTAAATCTGGTAATTTTCACTACATGTCTTCCTCTATCTGGCCCTCGATTAAATATTCTTATTCTTCTATCTTGGAAATTTCTAGATGGATTGTTAGTAAAGAATCCACTTTAAATTTTTGGTTTGATAACTGGACCGGTTCCCCTCTTATATCGAAGATGCCTTCTTCTTTTTCTCCTAATCCCACTAACTACTCCATCAGGGATGTGATCAATTATTCTAGTGCTCATCTTTCAGATTCTATTAAGAAGATTTTCTAGAATTATTACTTCACTTCCAATGATGACTTTTTGGTTTGGGAACCAGCTAAAAATGGCTTGTTGGACTCCAAAAAATATTATAAGCACCATCTTTCTAATGTTGATGATAATCTCAACTGGATCGCCAATTTCAACAAGGCTTGGATAAAACCTTCTCATCTTACACTCATTTGGAGAATTGATCACCAAAAAGTTACTACCGATGGTTGTCTTTAGTCTTATGGTTTTAATCTTTGCTCTGAATTTATATTATGCAACCAAAATTGGGAGGACATAAACCACCTCCTTTTATCTTGTGAGACTGCTACTGCTCTTTGGCATTACATTTTTGACCTCTTTGAGTACAGGTGGCTTTTGGAAAACTTTATTTTCTCGCAGTTGAAAAGGATGATTGAGTTTCCGAGGTCACTGAAAATTAGAAACCTTTTTCTCACTGCCGTTGTAGAGATTCTACATATCCTCTGGTATGGTAGAAGTGATTTCATTTTCAACAATATCTCTTTTAAACTAAATGCAGGTAAAATGAGGATAATTATTTCTATCAAAGAGGCTGCCATGATCCAAAAAGACCATTGTGACAATTCTGTCATTGATCTTGAAACCCTCCAACGGATTGGAGTAACTGGAATATATCCAAAACCGAAATACACTATTGAAGTCATCTAGTAGGATCCTCCTCCTAGTTAGATTAAAATCAACATTGATGGAGCCTCTAAAGGAAACCCTGGACCTTCAGGATGAAGAGTTGTTTTCAGAGACCATCTTTATCAGATTATCAGATGTTTCTATGGAAGCTGCAACATTGCTTCTGCTCTGGAGGCCGAAATATTGGGTATCATTCATGCCATCAATTTTGTAAAACTCTTCAACTAGAGAAACATCTGGATTGAGAGAGACTCTTCTACCATTGTGCAAGCCATCTGGAAGGGTGTGACTCACCTTGCATGGACTCTCACCCCCGATGGATTAACTTCCTCAACTCTCTCAACATTCTCAACTTCATCACCACACACACCTTCCGTGAAGCAAACAAGATCGCCGACGGTCTCGCCAACATGGGATTCTCTCATGAGATCACTTGGAGAAATGATCTCCCACCAGATTTGATTCCTTTTCTTATTAGAGATTCTAGAAAATTGCCCTCATTTTGACTCATGTAACTTGTATGGTCCTTTTGTTTGAATAAATTACAGGGTTCTGGGCTTTTGTCCAGAACTCAACCCCCCCCAAAAAATGTCAATGAATTGTTTGTTCCCCGGACCCAACCCTTCATAGAAAATTCTCACTTGTTCAGGAATAGAAAAACCATGGTGTGGAACCATGTTTAGAGTGTCTTTGAACCTCTACCATGTTTCATAGAATGACTCTCCCTCTTTTTCAAAAAAGTTTTGGATACTCTTTTTAAGTGCAATTGTTTTGTGGCGGGGAAAGTATTTTTTGTAGAATTCTCTTTGTAGTTGGTCCCAAGAGTTGATGGATGATGGTCGAAAATTGTTTAGCCAATTTTTAGATTGATCCTTTAAAGAAAAAGGAAATATCCTCAACTTAGCTAATTCTAGTTGATGTGGGGGACATATGGTTTCTACAATGTCATTGAACTCCTTAATGTGAAGGCAGGGCATCTCGGACTCCATTCCATGGAATGTGGGAAGGTGGTTTAGGACATGGGGTTTAAAGATGTAGTTGGAATCTTCTAGGTAATTGTGTATAATGCATGAGGGGGCATTGGTCCAGGCAGGTGTGAGGTAGTCATTCATGGTTTGATCGACCGCATTCCCCATGTTTGGGGTTGCCTCATTTGGATTCCCATTTTGGTTTCCACCCGGGTTTATGAGTTGGTTTCTTTGAAGAAGTTCCATTGAAATGGGCTCAATTTTGGACTCTGTAATATCAAGAGGATTAGGATATAATGGAAACATTCCCTTAGGTTCACTTGACTCCCCAACCCTAGGACTTTCCACCCTAACTAGATGGTTTGATTGATCGCGGGTGTAGACGGACATGCGCCAAAAGAAAAAAACAACAAAGGGACAAGATAAGAGATCTTGGGTGAGAACAGAATATGTTAGGTCCACAAGGCTGAATACCCTGAGAGAGGGGGTGAATCAGGGTATGACTAATTTAAAATTAATGCCCATTCTGATCTTGTTTCGCTGTTAAGAAAAACACTCTTCTCTCTATTTCCCATTGCACAATGTAAACAAAAAGTAAAGCATGCACATGACACAACAATTTTAACTTGGTTCACCGCTAAGGGCTACGTCCAAGGAGCATACGCTGAAAGGTTTTCGGTCATATCAAATTCTACTAAACTTCACTAGATGTGGACTACAAGGTTCGGGCACAGTCACTCTGTCCCAGGCTCACTGCCTTTACAAGGTTTAGGGTCAGCTCACTGCTTTCCCAAGGGTCAATCCCTGTTTCTCTCTCTCTAGCTCACTGCCGGTGGAGAGGATCACCTTCTTCCTCTTCCTTTTCTCACTGATCTGGAAAGGATCCACTCATAGTTTATAGGCCTGTAGGTCTCTTCATTTGCATGAAAGAATGAATCTTTATCTTTATGTAGATGCTCTATTGAATCCCAACTTTCACCCGTAGATGAATCTCTATTTGCACCGAAGTTATCGGGAAAACTTCCAGCTTCCATGCAGCCCAAAAATATGGCCGGGGAATCAACCTTACTTGGCGCACAAGTCTAACTCGATGCGCAAGTATCGGTGCGCAAGTCACAATTGGCTTGCAAGTCCACCTCAACAGTTTCACGGCACAATATTATTCAACTCCAAACCTGCGCGACTCACTTACTTTTACGCCCAAATCAATATTGGCGTGCAACTACCAACAATCACCCTTCTTCAAATCTGGCGCGCAAGTCCCACTTGCGTGACACACCAACACTTGCGCGACCACCACACCTGCGAGACGAGAGCCCTGATTTTTCAAAGTGTTGAACTACGTTAAAAATGAGGAGGGGTGGTATAGTATTTATAGGTATTTTGAACACCCTGCGTGACGGCGCGCAAGTCAACCCTCGGCGCGCAAGTCTCGTCACGCAGGTCTCTTCCCCTGCAAGTCACTTGCGCGACCCACTTCCAAACTTGCGTGAACCTCTTTACTTTGCCATATTTTGAAGTTCTGATCTTGAAAAACAACAAGCGCACAAGTTCTCAAGTATCCAAGTCATCGGTGCACAAGTCTCTTCACGGCGCACAAGTGACCCGTGTGACAACACCAATACCTGCACGACCATTATCCCATTTCCATATTTTGATGATCTGATATTGAAAAACATATGGCGCGCAGGTTTCCAAGCCTCCAAGTACATGGTGCACAAGTCCCTTTTCCAAAATCCACTTTTCTTTATTTGTCGATTTTCAGGCCCAAAAATTTGGCAAACACTGGAAAACGGCACCACCTTGTATATTTTCTTTTTGTACCACCTCCAAATCATCCATTACTTTGTCGACGTTCTTGAATCAAACATGGATCATTGAACACAGCTCTAGAACTCAACATTCAACCATGAAATCCCCTTTTTCAACAAATTTGTATATCATTGGTTTGCTATGTCAACAGTCACAACACAAATGTCCACTTTGTCAACAAACACAATCACCTCAAAAATGCTTCAATGATACCTTGAGGGATTTTTTCCCAACAATATCCCCCTTTGGGTTTGTTGAAAACTCTTCCATAAAAAGATACAGTGTCAATTCTTCAGCCACCATTCACCTCTACGATTCTGATAGCGATCAAGGATTTACTCAACACATACTCTAAGCCCACATGAGCAATGCTCGGCGTGAGAAACAAGAGTAAATGAAAAGTTCATCAATGAATAACTTCATCTCTGACACCCATTGTTGACATCAAAATGATACCAATTATTACCAAACTGATACCAATTTTTGGAAATATTCTTACCACTCTCCAACACCACTCTTCTGCTTTTATCACGATCCTCAGCTGTTGTGATATCTATTATTTGATCGATCACTTCTAGCATCGTCAGATTTAACACTCCCCCCCTTTCTCATAACTCCCCCTATCTCGCTGCTCCACCTATCAGCTTCTCCCCAAATCATTCAAGATTTGTCAAATAGCCACACTATCTCCCCCTTGAACAATCACTATTTTCTCCCCCTTTGTCAACGAACCCAAAGATCACTCCTTTGTAGTCTGTAACAGAGTAGAGAACACATTTCAGCACATTAGGGAAAAACACATCATACCTCGGGGAGGGGGGGTGGGGGTTCCACATCCACACTATTTTAAGTGCGGGGATTCGACTGAACTCCCAGAGCCAGTCGATGCCTTTCAAACGCTTCCTTGGGTAAGGCCTTTGTCAGAATGTCTGCAACCTGTAGCTTTGTAGGCACATACTCCAACTTCACGATTCCCTACTCAACCTTCTCCTTGATAAAATGATACTTTATCTCAATGTGATTTTTCCTTGAATGATGTACTGGGTTTTTGCTGAGATTTATAGCACTTGAGTTATCACATAGGATTCCGATCAGAGACTTCACTTCAATTCCCATATCTTCAAGCTACTGCTTCATCCACAATAACTGTGTGCACGCTTGAGTGGACGCAATGTACTCAGCCTCCGCGGTGCTCAATGAAATGAAATCTTGCTTCTTACTTATCCAAGAAATACACAATCCACCAATATATAATGAACCTCCTGACATTGATTTTCTGTCATCTGCTGATCCGACCCAATCTGCATCTATGTAACCCAATAACACTGATTGAGATTTTTCATTATACATCAGACCAAAATCCACAATGCCTTTAATATACTGAAGTATTCTTTTCACTACGAGCATGTGGCTTTCCTTGGGATCACTCTGATATCTCGCTGCTTGGCATGTGGTGAAAACAATGTCAGGCCTTGTTGTAGTCAAATATAGCAGACTTCTAATAATTTTCCTGTATTCTGTGATATTAACTTCCTTTCCATCCTCATCTTTTGATAATTTCATTCGGGTAGCAAATAGAGTCTTCATCTACTTGGAATTATCCATTCCAAACCTTCTTAGAACCTCCTTGGCATATTTGGATTGAGAAATGAAAGTGTCATTACTTCCTTGTGTCACTTGTAAACCAAGGAAAAATGTTATCTCTCCAATCATTGAAATTTCAAACTCATTTTCATGAATTCGGAGAACTGTATACACTGATCTTCATATGATCCTCCAAATATTATGTCGTCAACATAAACCAGCACCATCATCCTTTGATTACTGTCATTGTTGAAATAAAGATTGTAATCAACTCCCCCACGTTGGAAACCAAACTTCTTCAAGTACTGATCAAGCCTTGAGTACCATGCTCTTGGTGCTTGTTTCAGCCCATACAATGCCTTCTTCATCCTGCAAACTTTGTTATCATCCTCGTTAATGAGAAAACCATCTGGCTGCTCAATATACACCTCCTCTTCCAAAACTCCATTCAAGAATGTAGATTTTACATCCATCTGGAACACTTTGAACTTTCTTTGCATTACTATGGAAAAAAATAATCTGATTCTTTCCAGCCTTGCAACTAGTGAAAATGTCTCATCAACATCTATTCCCTCTATCTAGGAGTATCCCTTGCACACTATCCATGCTTTGTTTCGAATCACAGTGCCATCTTAATTCATCTTGTTGCGATAGACCCATTTAGTCCTGATGACATTCTTGTCTGCTGGCCTCTAAAAAATCTCCCATGTCTGGTTCTTCTCAATATAATCAAGCTCTTCATTCATAGCCTGAACTCAGTTTTCATCTTCAGCTGCATCGGAAAAAAATTTCAGCTCCACCTGAGATAAAAAAGATGTTTTCTGTAATGAATTCATTCTTCGAGTCTAAACTGGAGCTGTATGATCACTAATGATATTCTGCCTATCAATTTCAGCTCGACTCTTTGGCTTTCTTGCAGACATAGACTTGAAACTTTCTTGTTCATCATCAGTATCTTCTTCTGAGTCAGCCTCTGCCAATTTTGCTCCGCCTATGTTTCTTACCTTATCATCAATTTCATCTAGAAATTGTTCACATGGTCATTGAGTATTCTGTTCATTTTCAACTATAGTGACATCATTTCTCTTAAAATTTTTTCCTATCCTTTTGTTGAAACATTTATATGCTTTGCTTTTACCTGAGTAGCCAAGGAATATCCCCTCATCTCCTCGTGACTCAAACTTTCTGTGATTTTCTTTGTTGAGAATGAAGCACTTACTCCCAAAGATTTGAAAGTATTTCAGCGTTGGATTATTTCTGTACCACATTTCATACGGAGTCTTCCCTTTCTTTGGACACAACAGAGACCTGTTTGAGATATAGACCGATGTCAAAACTACTTCCTTCCAAAATTTCTATGGTAGGTCCTTTTCAAAAAGAATCATTCTGGACATGTTGTTGATGATCAAATTTCTCCTCTCAACCACTCCATTCTGTTGTGGAGTTCTCACTGATGAAACTTGATTCCTTATCCCGTGTTTCTAGAGATAGTCTTCGACTTGACTGTTTGTGAATTCCGTACCGTTATCAGTACGAAACTTCAGAATTTTCTGCCCAAGCATCCTTTCAGATTCCCTCCTATACTGCTTTATGCAACTGAACACCTCTGTCTTATGGGTAATGACAAATACCCAGGCCATTCTACTATGATCATCAATGAAAAGAACATAGTACCTTTTCCCATTTATGGCTCGTGGTGAGATAGTTCCACATACATTATCATGCACCAATTCGAGCACTCTAGTTGATTTCTATTCCTTTGGCCTGTATGTCTTTCTGAAGATCTTCCCTTGTTGGAAAGCATCACACGTATGAGTGCGATCACGTGATAGTTTGGGAAGGTCTCTAGCAGCATCACACTTTACCAGATCTTCCATAGATGGTTGGCATAGATGACTGAGTCGCTTATGCCACAACTGGTTTTCTTCCTCTCTGGATAAAAGGCACGTATCTTCTTCCCTTCGTACAAGGTAAAGATTTCCCTTTGTCCTTTTCCCTTGCAGAACAACTGCTCCATATTTTCCTTTCACAACACACATCTTCTTGTTAAATCGGATAGAATGCCCAGAGTCACACAATTGACTAACACTGAGCAAGTTATGACTAAGACCCTCTACTACCAAGACATCATCACGTCTCATTTCTTTGCCCCAAAACTTGGCTTTCCCTGAGCCAAAAATCTTCAGGCCTTAATCGTTTCCAAATTTGAAAACTCCTTCTTTGTCATATTTTATACCTGTAACAAGATCCTTATTACCCGTCATGTGAGATGTGCAACCACTATCAAGGATCCACACACCAGAGAGATCTGATGCTTTAAGGGCAATCTCTGCCACCAAATCCTTCTCGTTTTTCTTCTTCTTGGTCCATACTTTTTCTTTCACACTCAACATGGATTGAGATTTCTGTTCTTTCTCAGAGAATGATGGACTAGCTTCATCTTGAAAAGCCGCAAATCTATTCTGCATTTTCAACTCACCTGTCGGTTTATTGATCTGTTGCTTACGAACATTTTGATTCTGCTTTGGAACATTTCTTTGAAAGGTCGAAGTGCAGTACCTATCCATGTGCCCAAATCCTCCGCACCAAAAATAGTGTCCTTAAAAATATGTTCTGGAAAACCATTATCTGTTTGGATGCCACCTCTGTTCTTGTTCCCTTCTATATCTCTTGTCTATGGAACACACATACTGTGAATGTCCCATCTTCCCACAACAATAACACCTAATATAAGGTGCATTACTTCGTGTTACTTCAACACTACATGTTTCCCCTTGGGATCTCTGAATATTCTGATTCTGCTTTGTGACCAAATCAACCTTTAATTTTGGGATGGGTGCTTGCGGTCTGACTTTAATTGCCACAAACTTTTGCTTCTTATCAAGCCCTGAATCAGCCTTAACATCTGAGCTCAATTGCTGCTTCTTCCCTACTGAACAACTAGAATTCTCTTTCACCTTTTCAGTATTTGGAATGACTTTCTTTCTTGACATCACATTGGAGGTCAAGAGTTTTTCTTGATCCTTCATTTTTCATCACAGACTGACAACTTCTTATTCAAGATCTTTGATACACTTGATGTGATCTTTCACTTTTCTGTTCAATCCATCGATCTCCCTTTTATGTTCTTCAATCTTGAGCTTATACTCACTAACTGATTCTGAGTTCTCTGATGATGATAACTTGAGTTTTTCATTTTTTTCCATCAACTCAGACTTCTCTTCTTCCTGCTGCTACATATAGAGTTTGGCATCCCGAAAAACTTTATTGGATTTCTTCATTTTGGCTCTCCAAACATCTATCACCTCAAGAGATGCTTCCAATTCGGTTTCCATGTCAACTCTTCCTTCAACTTCTTCTTCTTCTTCTCCAGATTCAGTTTCTTCCTTTTCCTGAGAACTATCGATGACCGCCACCATATTATTTTCTCCTCGATCTTTGCAGTTCTCTATTTCCTCAACCTCTTCAACCTCAGATGCATCTGAACTGTCTATTTCTTATGAAAGAATATTCTTCTTCTTGAAGAAATTTCTCTTGAACTGCTTCTTCCCTTTCACATAGGCTGAAGATTTCTTCTTGGGAATTTCAACATCATCTTCATCATTTTTTTCTTGAAACTTTTTGGGGCATCTTGCTGCAAGATGTCCAACATTTCCACATCTAAAGCATGAAAGAGGAAGTTTCCATTTGAACTTTCCTTTTCCTCTTTGAATATTTGAGGAGAGGAATGACATTACCTCATATGTCACTTCTTCCTCCTAAGAATATTCAATGGTGAGCTTATTCATGGCCTTAAATGACACCTCTTTGGATTTCCTTTTTTCCACAGCATCGTTATCATCATTTCTCATTTCATACGCAACCGGGGTGCTGTGCAGGTTATCTAATGTCAATTCTTTTGGGTCTTTATCTTCCAAAATAGAAAATTTTGGATTGAACCGAGGTGGAAGTTTTCTCAAGATGCGCTTCACAATTTTTATATCTTCGATAATTTCACTAAGACCTCGCATGTCTTCTACCACAACATTTACCCTATCATAGAATTCATCAACAGACTCATTCGGGTTCATTCCCATATCTTCATACTTGTTCCACAACACTTGCAACTTTGCCTCTCTGACCTTTGAATCCCCTTCATATATATTCAAAATATTTTCCCACATGGAATGTGATGTTTTTCATGACATCACCTTTGTATAGATGGGATTGGAAAGGGCTCCCCCTAGGGAATTGGTTGCTTTGGAATCAGTATCCAACTTTCTATGCTCAGCTTCTGATAATGAAACACTATTAATATTAGCTGTGATACCATGCATAGCTGCTGAAAACACATCCATTCCCAAGGATTGGAAATAGTGTTGCATTCGATTCTTCCATATCTGAAAATTACATCCGTCTAAGATCGGAATACCTTTATGATTAATGACTTCCATTGAGAGAAGAACTAATATCAACATTTCCCTCTGATACCAATTGTTAGGTCCACAAGGCTGAATACCCTGAGAGGGGGGGGGGGGTGAATCAGGGTATGACTAATTTAAAATTAACACCTGTTCTGATCTTGTTTCATTGTTAAGACAAACACTCTTCTCTCTCTTTCCCATTGCACAATGTAAATAGAAAGTAAATCATGCAAAGGGCACACCAATTTTAACTTGGTTCACTGCTAAGGGATACGTCCAACGAGCATAAGCCGACAGGTTGTCAGTCATACCAAATTCCACTAAACTTCACTAGCTGTGGACTACAAGGTTCGGGCACAGTCACTCTATCCCAGGATCACTGCCTTTACAAGGTTTAGGGTCATCTCACTGCTTTCCCAAGGGTCACTCCCTGTTTCTCTCTCTCTAGATCACTGTCGGTGGAGAGGATCACCTTCTTCCTCTTCCTTTGCTCACTTCTCCTGAAAGGATCCACTCACAGTTTATAGACCTATAGGTCTCTTCATTTGCATGAAAGAATGCATATTTCTCTTTATGTAGATGCTCTGTTGAAGCCCAACTTTCACCCATAGATGAATCTCTCTTTGCACCGAAGGTATCAGGTAAACTTCCAGCTTCCACGCAGCCCGGAAATATGGCCAGGGAATCAACCTTACTTGGCGCGCAAGTCAACTCGGTGCGCAAGTATCGGCGCACAAGTCTACCTCAACACTTGAGCGGCACAATCTTATTCAACTCCAAACCTGCATGACTCACTTCCTTTTTCGCCCAAATCAATATTGGCATGCAACTACCAACAATCACCCTTCTTCAAATCTGGAGCGCAAGTCCCACTTGCACGATACACCACCACTTGCGCGACCACCAAACCTACATGACGGGAGCTCTGATTTTTCAAAGTGTTGAACTCTGTTAAAAATGAGGAGGGGTGGTCCAGTATTTATAGTCATTTTGAACACCCTACGCGATGGTGCGCAAGTCAACCCTCGTCGCGCAAGTCTCATCGCGCAGGTCTCTTCCCCTGCAAGTCACTTGCGCGACCCACTTCCAAACTTGCGCAAACCTCTTTAATTTTCCATATTTTGAAGTTATGACCTTGAAAAACAACAGGCGCACAAGTTCTCAAGCATCCAAGGCATCGGCGCGCAAATCTCTTCATGGCGCGCAAGTCACCTGCGCGACAACACCAATACCTGTGCGACCCTTATCCCATTGCCATATTTTGATGATCTGATCTTGAAAAACATATGGCGCACAAGTTTCCAAGCCTCCAAGTACATGGCGCGCAAGTCCCTTTTCCAAAAAACACTTTTCTTCATTTGTCGATTTTTAGGCCCAAAAATTTGGCAAACACTGGAAAACGGCGCCACCGTGTATCTGTTCTTTTTGTACCACCTCAAGATCATCCATTCCTTTGTCGACGTTCTTGAATCAAACATGGATCGTTGACCACAGATCTATAACTCTACATTACACCATGAAATCCCCTTTGTCAACAAATTTTTATGTCATTGGTTTGCTATGTCAACAATCACAACACAAATGTCCACTTTGTCAACAAACACAATCACCTCAAAAATGCTTCAATGATACCTTGAGGGGTTTTTTCCCAACAAAATAAATGGGGGAGAATAGAATGGGTGTTGAGATGAATTACTTGGGTCCCCAAAAATGGTGCCAAAATTTGATTCATGCTCAAATTTACCCAAGAGATGAAGGTAGAACGATCCTTGTATTTTAGCTTGGGTTATCGAATCCTCAGAGACCTAAGAATTAACCTACAAATATGTACATTCTATGGATTTTTTTTGGCTATGAATTGGAAAAATTGGGTTGATTTTAGATGGGTTTAAGGTATCACTAAAAAATTTAAGTTAATTCTAATTAATATAATGAGTTGATCCTAGGTTATCTTTTGGGGTGGATTAGATGAATTCCTTTTTTAATGATTTAAATTTCTTATATTTGAGATGGGTTCATTTAAGAAGATCAAACAACATCATCACTTACTGGTTTAATACCTACACCCTTTAATAATAATAACCTATACACTTTAAGGATCAAAGTTTTGGGCACTTCAAGGTAAAGGTTCATATTATCACTTGAAGTGTGTGACCTTAAATTCCACAAGGACGATGGAGTTTAAAAATCATCAAATAAAAATCTCAATTAAAGAAGTGATTAGATATTAATGGGGTGATAAATAACATTCAATACAGAACCTTGATACTCCCTTAGATCAACCCATAAGTGGGTTATCCCTCCATTTATGCTATGGTTTCAATGGAAGCGGGAAGTAGACTAATGAGGGAGGAATTGAAGAAGTAAAGAAAACAATAAAAAGAAAATGATCACTCCACCGTTGTGTGAATAATTTCACAAGGTTTGGTGTGAATAAATTCACACCTTGAGGAAACAGTATCAAAGTGAGATGTATAAGAATATAATAATAATATAATAATAACTTTTATTAAGAAACAAGGATGAATTAAAACAACTTACATGTGGAAGACAAACTTGAGACAACAAAATCGCAGCATAACATTACAATGAAAGAAAGCTCAAAATATGATCAAATCCTCCACCACCAATTCCTTAAATAGGAATTTTTGAAGCCTTGGGTAGAGCCTCAAATAGTCCAAATATCCTCAATTAATTTTGGTAGGCCATAAGTGGGTGGAATGTTGAGGGAGAGTTGATTTTTCCACCCTTGACCCGAGGTGGCGGCCAGCTTTCATCCACCGAACAGACGCGTCTGAATGGCCTTCTAGATGGCCGAATTGGAGTGGTACATAGAAGAAAAAAGTGAATATATAGATTTCTCCTATCTCCATGTAAAATGTAATCCCAAATGGATATGTGGTTTCCAAGATATGATTAAATTGGTGGGCTGTTTTTCTGGGCCGCAGAATCTGGCCCAGAATTTTATCTCTAAATTGAGCCGCCTTAATAACCACCATGGAGGCCAAATTATGTTAGGTCCACTAGGCTAGATACCCTAAGGGGGGGGGGGAGGGTGAATCAGGGTATGATAGATTAAAACAAATTCCCCTTTTGATCTTGTTTTTCTATTAGACAAAACCCTCTTCTCTCTCCTTCCCGATGCAGAGTATGAATAAAACTTAAATCATGCACAGGACACAGGGATTTTTACTTTGTTCACCCTCACTGGGCTACGTCCAAGGAGAATACAATGACAGTGTGCCGATGTATTAATTCCACTATAAGCGCACTGCTGTTTACAAGTTTGAAGTGGACTCACTGTCCCTTTTGGTTTACAACCACTCACAATTTGAGAACTCACTGATCTCTCAACTGAAGTGAGCTCACTGCTTCTTCAGAAGATCCACTCAGAGTTTATAGACCTGTAGGTCTCTTCATTTTCATGAAATAATTCATCCTCAACTGTTGATATATTCTCTATTGAAGTTCAAAGTTCATCCACTGATGAATAATGCTTTACCACAGATGTTCTGGGAAATTTATAACTTTCACGCAACCCTAGGGTGACTTGTGTGCCCCTTTAACTAGTGAACAACCTATGCCTTCATTGAAGAAAAAAACTTGCGTGCCACACTTGCGTTCCACCCTAGCATGCCAAACTTGCGTTCCACACAGCTTTCACGTCACACTTGTGCGGTTGCGCGGGTACACTTGCGTGGTACACTTGCGCATCACACTTGCCCCACACACTTGCACACCCCACTTACGCACACACTGAACTTGCCCATCAATTCCACTTGAATGATCAGAGCTTGTATTTTCTCTAAGTGTTGAGCTCGTTGATAAATGAGGAGAGTAGCCATCTATTTATAGGCATTTTGAAGACTTGCGCGCCACACTTGCACACCACACTTGCACGCCACACTTGCGCGCCACACTTGCGCGCCATTTTAGGACTTGCATGCCTCTTTCTTTCCTTTGTCATATTTTGATATGATGATCTTGAAATATTACTTGCGCGCCAAACTTGCGCGCCATACTTGCGTGACATACTTGCACGCCACTTTAGGACTTTCGCACCACACTTACGCACCACTTTTGGACTTACGTGCCACACTTGCATGCCACTTTTGGACATGCACGCCACTTTTACTTTGCCAAATTTTTGATGTTCTAAATTAGAAAAATTCCTAGCGTACAAAATTAGAAACCTCCTTAACACAAGAGCACAACTCATTTTTCCAAAAACACTTTTCCCCATTCTCTAGGAAACCCCCTTTGTCAATAGTTTGAGTCATTGAGACTCGCTTTGTCAACAAACACAACATGGAGTCTTGCATTGTCAACAAACACAATCATCTAAAAAATGCTTCAATAATACCTTGGGGGATTTTTTCCCAAAAATCTATCCCTTTGGGTTTGTTGACAACTCTTCTCAAAACAATTCTCCATTCTTTGATACCTCATTAATACTTCATTCATCTTCAGCCACCATTCGCCTCTTGCAATACAGATAGAGATCAAAGATTTACTCAACACATATTCTAAGCCCACATGAGCAATGCTCGGCATGAGAAACAAGAGTATCATTAAAATTTCATCTATTAGTAACTTCATTTCTGACACCACTGTTGATACCAACCTGATACCAATTGAATTTTTTTTCTTTTATCACGATCCTCAGCTATCGTGATATCTATTCTTTGATTGATCACGTCTAGAATCATCTGATTTAATTTTCCCCCTATCTCATTGCTCCCTCTATCTCACTGATCCACCTATCAGATTCTCCCCATGTCTTGACTAAGAAATTTTCTCCCCCTTGAACAACTATGTTTTATCACGTATTCTCATGTATTATCCCCCTTTGTCAATGAACCCAAAGGGAACTCCATTGCAGTCTATAGCAGGGTAAAAACACATATCAGTACATGACGGAAAAACACACCATACCTTGGGGAGAGGGGAGTGGTCCCACATCCACACTTTTCAAGTGTGGGGAGTCGGATGGACTCTCAGAGCCAGTCGATACCTCTCAAAAGCTTCTTTGGGTAAGGCCCTTGTCAGAATATCTGCAACCTGTAGCTCTATAGGAACATACTCCAACTTCACAAGCCCTTGCTCCACCTTCTCCTTGATGAAATGATATTTGATCTCAATGTGCTTTGTACTTGAGTGATGAACTAGATTTTTTATAAGATTTATAGCACTTGAGTTATCACACTGGATTCCGATCGGAGTCTTCACTTCAACTCCCATATCTTCAAGCTGCTGCTTCATCCACAATAACTGTGTGCATGCTTGAGTGGCTGCAATATACTCAGCCTCTATGGTGCTCAGAGAAATGCAATCTTTTTTCTTTCTTAGCCAAGAAATACACAATCTAACAAGATAGAATGCACCTCTTGATGTTGATTTTATGTCATCTGCTGATCCGGCCCAATCTGCATCTGTATATCCTAATAACACTGGCTGAGATTTATCATTATAAATCAAACCAAAATCCATGGTGCCTTTGATATAACGAAGTACTCTTTTGACTAAGAGCATGTGGCTTTCTTTTGGATTACTTTGGTAACGTGATCCTTGTCATGTGGAAAAAAAAATATCAGGTCTTGTTGCTGTTAGGTACAGTAAACTACCGATAATTTTCCTGTATTCTGTGATATTATCTACCTTTCCATTACCATCTTTCAATAATTTCATCCAGATAGAAACCAGAGTCTTCATCTCCTTGGAATTTTACATTCCAAATCTTTTCAAAACCTCATTGGCATATTTTTATTGAGAAATGAATGTTCCATTCTTTCCTTGTGTCACATGTAGACCAAGAAAAAATGTTAGCTCTCCAATCATTAATATTTCGAAATCACTTTTCATGAATTCGGAAAACTTTCTGCACTGAGCTTCATCTGATCCGCCAAATATTATGTCGTCAACATAAACCAAGACCATCATCCTTTGATTACTATTGTTATTGAAATAGAGATTGTAATCAACTCCCCCACACTAGAAACCAAGATTCTTCAAGTACTGATCAAGCCTTGAGTACCATGATCTTGGTCCTTGTTTCAGCCCATAAAATGCCTTCTTCAGTCTGAAAACCTTGTTCTCATCCTCATGAATGAGAAAACCATCTGGCTTCTCAATATACACCTCTTCCTCCAGAACCCCATTCAAAAATGCAGATTTGACGTCCATCTGGAAAACTTTGAACTCCCATTGCACTGTAATGGATAGAAATAATCTGATTGTCTCTAGTCTCGCAACCGGTGAAAATGTCTCATCAACATCTATTCCCTCTATCTGGGATTATCCCTTGCACACTAGCCATGCTTTGTTTCGAATCACTGTGCCAACTTCATTCATCTTATTGCGATAGACTAATTTAGTCCCGATTAAATTCTTATCTGCTGGCCTTGAAACAATCTCCCATGTCTGATTCTTCTCAATCTAATCTAGCTCTTCATTCATTGTCTGAATCTAGTTTTCATCTTCAGTTGCATCAGCGAAGCATTTCGACTCAACCTGTGATAGTAAAGATGTTTGCTATAGTGATTTCATTCTTCTTGTCTGAACTAGAGCTGACTGATCGCCAATGATATTATTCTTGTCAATTTCATCTTGACTCCTTGGCTTTTGTGCAGATACAGATTTTACTTCCTCATGCTCATCATCAATATCTTCTTCTGAATCAATATCATTCACTTCTTCTCCCCCTACGTTGCTTTCTTCCTCATCACTCTCATCAAGAAATTGTTCACTATGCTGTTGAATGATCTCCTAATTCTCTACTATAGTGACATAATTTCTCTCAACTACTTTTCCTAGCCTTTTGTTAAAGTATTTATATGCCTTACTTTTTCCTGAGTAGCTAAGGAATATCCCTTCATCTCCTCATGACTCATATTTCCTATGTTTTTTTTGTTGAGGATAAAGCACTTACGTACAAATATTCTAAAGTATTTCACCATTGGCTTTTTTCTATACCACATATTGTACGGAGTCTTTCCTTCCTTCGAACACAACAAAGCCCTGTTAGAAATGTAGGCTGATGTCAAAAATGCTTCCTTCCAAAATTTCTCTGGTAGGCCTTTTTCAATGAGCATCATTCTGGCCATGTTATTGATGATCCAATTTCTTCTTTCAACCACTCCATTCTGTTGGGGAGTTCTTACTGAGGAAACTTGATGCCTTATCCCATGTTTCTTGAGATATCCTTCCACCTAACTATTTATGAATTCCGTACCATTGTCAGTACAAAGCTTCAAAATTTTCTGTCCAAGCACCCTTTCACACTCCCTCCGATACCGTTTTAAGTAGCTGAACACATTCGACTTATGGGAAATAAAAAATACCCATGCCATTCTGCTATAGTCATCTATGAAAAGGACATAGTACCTCTTTCTGTCAATTTATCTTGGTGTGATAGGACTACAAACATCAACATGAACCAATTCAAGCACTCTTGTTGACTTATTTTCCTTTTCCTTATACATCTTTCTAAAAATATTCCCTTATTGGCATGCATCACACGTGTGAGTATGATCACGTGATAGCTTAGGGAGGTCTCTTACTGTATCACACTTCACCAGATCTTCGAGGGATGGTTGGAAAAAATGACCAAGTTGTTTATGCCACAACTCGTTTTCTTCCTCTCTGGACAGAAAACACAAATTTTCTTCTCCACTTACCAGGTAGAGATTTCCCTTTGTTCTTTTTCCCTGTAGAACTATTGCCCCATCTCTTCCTTTGATGACAAAAATCTTCTTAGTAAACCTTATAGAATGTCCCGAGTCACATAATTGACTGACGCTAAGAAAATTGTGACTGAGGCCTTCTACTACTAAGACATAAACATGTCTCATCTGTTTTCCCCCAAACTTGGCCTTTTTTATGCCAATAATCTTCAGGCCTTCATCATTTCCAAACTTGAAAACTCATTCTTTATCATATTTTATGCCTGTAACAAGATCCTTATTACCTGTCATGTGAGATGTTCAACCCTATCAAGGATCCACACACCATAGAGATCTAATGCTTTAAGGGAATTTATGCCACCACGACCTTCTCATCCTTCTCCTTTTTACTCCATATTTTTGCCTTCACACTCAGCATAGATTGAGACTTCTGTTCTTTCTCAGAGTATGATGGACCAGCTTCATCTTGCAAAGCTACAAATCTATTTTTCATTTTTAACTCACCTATTGGTTTATTGATCTGCTGCTTCCAATCATTTTGATTATGTTTTGGTACATTCCTCTGTATGGTCGAAGTGCAGTACCTAGCCATGTGACCAAATACTCCACACCAAAAATAGTGTCCTTTGAAATATGTTCTGGAGAACCGTTCTCTGTTTGGCTTCCACCTTTGTTCTTGTTCCCTTCGATATGTCTTGGCTATGGAACACACATACTGTGAATGTCCCATCTTTTCACAATAATAACACCTGATATAAGGTGCATTCCTTCATGTTTCTTCTGCACTACGAGTTTCCCCTTGGGATCTCTGAATGTTATGATTCTCCTTTGTGCCCAAATCAACCTTCAATATCGGGATGGGTGCTTGATATACGACTTCAATTTTCACAGATTTTTGTTTATGATCAAGCCCTAAATCAGTCTTAACATCTGAGCTCAATTTCTGCTTCTTTCACTATGAACTACTAGGCCCATCTTTTATCTTTTCTGTCTTAGGAATGACTTGCTTTCCCAAGAATGTGTTGGGAATCAAAGGTTTTTCCTGGTCTTTAACTTTTCTCTACAGACCAACAACTTCCTCTTCAAGCTCTTCGATACGCTTGATGTGATCTTTCCTTGTGTTTTTCAAGCCATCAATCTCCATTTTCTGTTCTTCAATCTTGATTTTATACTCACTAACTGATTCTGAGTTCTTTGGTGTTGATGAATTGAGTTTCTCAATTTCATCCATCAAATCAGACTTCTCTTCTTCCTGCTGCTGCATATAGAGTTTGGCATCACGAACAACTTTGTTAGATTTCTTTGTTTTGGCTCTCCAAACATCTATCTCCTCAAGAGAAGCCTCTAACTCAGCTTGCATATCTATTCTTCCTTCAACTTCTTATTCTTCATCACCTTCGGTTTCATTCTTCTCCTGAGAACTACCGACCACTTCCACCATAGCATTTTCTCCATGATCTTTGCAGTTCTCTATCTCTTCAACCTCCTCAGCCTCAGACTCATTCGAACTATCGCATTCTTTTGAAAGTAGACTTTTCTTCTTAAAGAAATTTCTCTTGAACTATTTCTTTCCTTTCCCATAGGCTGATGACTTCTTCTTGGGAATTTCAACTTCTTCGACATCATCATATTCTTGGAAATTTTTGGGACACCTTGCTGCAAGATGACCAACCTTTCCACATAGAAAACAAGCCAGCGGAAGTTTCCCTTTAAACTTTCTTTTTCCTCTTTGAAGTTTTGAGGAGAGGAATGACATCACCTCATCTTTTTCTTCTTCTTCCCAAGAATCTTCAATGGTGAGCTTCTTCATGGCCTTGAATGCCACTTCTTTAGATTTCCCCTTTTCTACAGCCTCGTTATCATCATTTCGCATTTCATATGCAACCAAGGTACTGTGCAAATTGTCCAATGTTAGCTCCTTTGGATCTTTATCTTCTAGTACTGAAACCTTCAGATTGAACCATAGTGGAAGTTTCCTCAAGATGCGCTTTATGATCTTTATGTCTTAAATGACTTCTCCTAGACCTCACATATCTTCCACAACAACATTTACCCTGTTAAAGAATCCATCAACAGACTCATTCGGGTTCATTCTTAGATCTTCATACTTGTTCCATAATACTTGCAACTTCGCTTCTCTGACCTTTGTATCTCCTTCATATATGTTCAAAAACTTTTCCGACATAACATGTGATGTTTTTCATGACATAAACTTGGTATATATATCATTGTATAGTGCTCCTCCCAAAGCATTTATTCCCTTTGCGTCAGCATACAATTCTCTTCGCTCAGCTTCGGATAATGCACTGCTATTAATATCAGTTATGATACCATGCATTGCTACTGTAAACACATCCATTCCCAAAGATCGAAAGTAGTGTTGCATTCGATTCTTCCATAGCTGAAAATTTTTCCCGTATAATATCGGAATCCCTTTATGATTAGTGACCTCCATTTGAGAGAGAAACACTGATATCAACCTTTACCTCTGATACCAATTGTTAGGTCCACTAGGCTAGATACCCTGAGAGGGGGGGGGGGAGGGGTGAATCAGGGTATGACAGATTAAAACAACTGCCCCTTTTGATCTTGTCTTGCTGTTAGAAAAAACCCTCTTCTCTCTCCTTCCCGATGTAGAGTATGAATAAAAATTAAATCATGCACAGGACATAGCGATTTTTACTTGGTTCACCCTCACTAGGCTATGTCCAAGGAGCATACCCTGGAAGCATGCCGATGTACCAATTCCACTATAAGCGCACTGCTGTTTACAAGTTCGAAGTGGAATCAATGTCCCTCCTAGTTTACAACCACTCACAATTTGAGAACTCACTGCTCTCTCAACTAAAGTGAGCTCACTACTTCTTCAGAAGATCCACTCACATTTTATAGACCTGTAGGTCTCTTCATTTGCATGAAAGAATGCATCCTCAACTGTTGATAGATGCTTAATTGAAGTTCAAAGTTCATCCACTAATGAATAGCGCTTTACCATAGATGTTCTGGGCAATTTCTAACTTTCACACAACCCTAGGGTGACTTGTGAGCCTCTTTAACTAGTGCACAACCTCAGACTTCGTTACGGAAAAACCAACTTTCGCGCCACACTTTCGTGCCACACTAGCGCGCCAAACTTGTGCACTACACATATTGCGTGACACACTTGTGCGATTGTGTGGGTACACTTGCATGACACACTTGAACAGTACACTTTCGCGTCACACTTGTGAATCACACTTGCCCCACACACTTGCGCGCCCCACTTGCGCGCACACTGAACTTGCCCGTCACTTCCACTTACGCGATCAGAGCTTGAATTTTCTCTAAGTGTTGAGCTAGTTGATAAATGAGGAGAGTATCTATCTATTTATTGGCATTTTTAGGACTTGCACGCCACACTTGAACGCCACACTTGCGCACCACACTTGCACTCCACACTTGCGCACCATTTTAGGACTTGTGCGCCTCTTTCTTTACTTTGTCATATTTTGATATGATGATCTTGAAATATGAATTGCATGCCGTACTTGCGCGCCATACTTGCGCGACATACTTGCGTGCCACTTTAGGACTTGCGCACCACTTTTAGACTTGTGCGCCACACTTGCGCGCCACTTTTGGACTTGCACGCCACTTTTCCTTTGCCAAATTTTTGATATTCTTAATTCGAAAAATTCATGGCTTACAACATTAGAAACCTCCTTAACACAAGAGCACAACTCATTTTTCCAATAAAACTTTTCCCCATTCTCTAGGAAACCCCCTTTGTCAATAGTTTGAGTCATTGAGACTCACTTTGTCAACAAACACAACATTGAGTCCTGCATTGTCAACAAACACAATCATCTCAAAAACACTTCAATGATACCTTGAGGGATTTTTTCCCAAAAAATTAGCACTGGATTCTGAATAATTATTTGTTCCTATATATGTTTTCTAGCATCCCACTAAATTTGGGCTTCATTGGTCCTGTATGTTGGGCCCCACATTCTCATCAGTGGGATGGTGTCCAATCTGCCTTATGCAGAATTGTTTGCATGAAATTCCATTTTGGTGGTCTTCCAATGTGAATCTTCCAACACTCCACAAGTATGAATTGTTACAAATATAATTATAAACCTGAAAATTAAATATGAAAATAAAATAAATATTATTGGGTACTTTAAATTATGTTAAAAAATGTAACACATAATAGTGCATTTTAAGAAGGAATTACAATCATAATGTGAAATGATGTTCAAAGTGTAAAATGCACTAAAATGGTGTTTATGAATAATAAAGAACATGAATAATATATATATTAACAATTAATATTAGCCTCATTTAGTGGATAATCATTGTGTTTTTCTGTAAAATTTAGTAGATGTGTATTTTATTTAAAAGTGTTCAGTCTTTAAAGTATCCCTCTTGAAAACAGTTTTCATTTAAAGTTTCACCCCTTTGAAATTGTTACCAGCATTTTTGTTTATAAAACTTGCAAGATTTTTATCTTAAAATGTTTATCATATGGAATTGCTTTGGGTGGAATCCTAATGGGATTAGGATCATTCCCTACTTACAACTTTGGGTGTAATTAGACTTGGTAAATGTTTTCGTAGGATTGGGTAAAGATTTTAGTGTTGGTGATTCGGGTTGCTAGCGGTTCTTCTTGGTGCAGTGTCGTAGAGATGGATTGAGGGTGATGTCCCCTTGCCATAAGGTGGTACTTGGGCTGTTATTTTTGGATTTATTCCCTTATGGTAGTCTTTGGTCTTTGTATAAACTTATGTATTTCTTAATTTTTTAAAGGATGGTCTGGTTTGAAAAATTTAGATTCATTTTATTAGTGTTTATTTGTTGTTTTATGTTTATAAAGTTGGGTAAATCATTCCCAATTTTTATTTTATGATACTCAAGAACTTGTTCCAGCCCATGAGCATTGGGAATTACCTTTGGGTCATGCCACATACTGGGTCGGGTTCCTGTTTTGATGGAGACCAGATCTAGTTTGTGATAAAATGGTATCAGAAGGAGGTTTTCACTTTTCAGGTCATGTCCTTTTAGGAAAGAGTCTGGTCAGACCAGGGCTAGGACTATCGGGGCTTTATTTTCTGATTACAAGTAGTGTGTCTATCCATGAAACCTCATGATGGGATTCATGTCGCTAGGGGAAGTTGGGTTTTATCTAAGTTCTTTGTTTCTTATGGTTTATTGATGATTGGGGAAAATGAAAAGAGAGTTGGGTCAATGGTCTCAGTGAGATCGTAGGGCCTGGAAAGACATGTGGAGCCAAGGAAATTTCTTTATAACACTATCCATGATGGTGAAGTTATTGGATTATGGCCGCTAACCATATGTACAAGCCACCCTCTGAAACTAATTTCCTATCGTATTGTCTTGTGTCTCCTTGTGTTGGAATCTTGGAAACTTGGTTTTAAAATTACAAATGAATTGATTTTAAGAAATGTGAATTTTTTTGAAATGATTTTCTAGTAAATAAGGAATGGTCTGGTTTCTAAAATGGTGGAAATAAATTTTCAGAATTGTTTTGAAATGGTAAATGGGGTGTTTACACCTATTTCAAAAGTATGATTTATGTTAAAGTGGGTTTTGAAAATCTATCCCAAATATAATTTTCTAAACCATTGAAAATTGTTTTAAATGGAATGAAGTGTTTTGGAATTAATGTGTGGGGTATGAAGAAATATTTTTATTTGGAGACTAGTGATCATTTGAAAAGTTTTATGAATTATTGTAACCTTTTTTTAAATAAGAAGAGACGAGTTTTAATTAAATGGGTGTTGACAAAATGAAGTTTGTCATAAAACTAGAAGTTTTTTGAAATTAATTTGTATAACTTGAAAGTGAGTTTTTATTTGAATGATTGGTGATTTTATAAAAAGGTTTTTAATATGTAAATTGGGTTTTTATTTTGTAGTTAGCGGTTTTGAGAAAGAGAAAGTGTGGTTAAAATGTTTTGATTTTGAAAAGATGAAAGGTTCGGTTTTGATCTTTGGTATCCTCATGGGTGACCACATGCATGGGTTTACATGAAAAGATGGATGGTAAATGGAACGATTGGGTGATTTCTAGGATGAATACGAGGAGGGTGCCTGTTGTGGCATGGAAACATGCATGTTTGAGGCCCATGGGGTACCAATGGTAAATTCTCTAACCACTGACCCTGTTACTTTCAAATAAATGATTTTTAAGGAAAATTTGATGTTTTTAAAACCAGTGTTTAGTTAGTGTGTTTTATGTTCTTTTTGGATTTTTTTTGTGAGATGTTTTAAGTTTGAGAACCCATATTGTTTGAATGATGTTTTGGGTTGTGTTTCGTCGGTAAGTTGGGTTAAAGTATTAGTTAGTGGTCTTTTACAAGAAATGTTTCAGGAAGCCTTTGCGGTGGTTTCCCTCCTATGTTCGGTTTTGGTTTGTGGTATTTTTTGAACAAGGGACTAACTTGGTTGGGTCCTTGGTTTTTCTTGTTGGCTAGGGTACGCCCCCAAAAAGAGTTAATGCATGGTGGAAGTGTGGCCATAGGTGATTCTCCATTGGTAGATCCTCCAGTTGATCAACACAAGGGATTTCTTCTTAAGATTTGGAGATTGAGTCTACCCCCTCTTCTTTTTCAGTTAAGTGGATCCTCTTGTATTAGGAGAGTGGTTGTGAAAGTTTTCAATATACCTTAGTCTCTTAAAGTGCCTAATCCATCAAAGGTGAAGTTTGACACCATTGTGTCTGTAGGTTCTATCTAGAAATGATGAAGGGGAATTCTAGCGAGGAAAGGTAAAGAAATACAGAGTTGAAAGTCCTAGTTACAATCTTTAAGGTCCTTTGGGTATTTTGTTGGTTTCTCATTAGAAAAGGATTCATGTTAGGTAACCAGTGTGGAAAATATGGTCGTTCAAGGCTGTTATGGTTGCTTGCGGTAATCTCGTACTACTTGGGACTCGGTTCAAGGTCCTACTCCTTGTAATGTCTATACCAACAGTTAGGGTCATGTTTGGTGAAGTTTTGCTGTGTTGTGTTTTTTTAAGGGAAAAGGTGGTTGTTGTGAAACATTTCAAGGGATTTTGCCTAAATGAAAGCATGAAATCTTTCGGTAATTCTTGAAATTATCTATCTTGAATGAAGGTTTCTTCCTTGTGTTCTTTATTCTGCTGTTTCTTGTTCGGGGTGAGTGGGGAAATACATATACATCTTCAAGGACCCTGTATTGGTGAAGGTTCCATAAAAGGGAAAGTGGTTTGCGAGATGTGTTGTGTTCTATTTATGCTATTGGATCATGGTGTAGTTGCTTATGACACCAGACAAAGAAGTTATATTCGGGGATTTTTTAGTGCCTAACTGTGGGGCAGGAGATGATTCAATCATCTGAGCTCTATTCGTAGGTCCCAGAGTGAAGCTGTCATGTAGTTAGGAAACCCCATGGGTGTAAGGTTCCATGGTTTAACTTCTGTCTCTGGTGTGGGATTTGGAAACAACTTGAGGTTTCAATGTTTTGGTTTTGTTCCAAGTGGTCCGATGTAGTGAAAAGGGATGTGAAGACCCTATCCCTCAAGGTTTTAATCCATGTCGGTGGAAAATTACCTCCTTGGTTATAAGTTAGTGGGGGTGGTTTTGTGTTATCAACCCCCAGTTCTTGAAACCTTATGGGTGAAACTCTCTTCATGTTTGTTCATGTATGAATAACCTTGTACGCTCTTTTAAATCCCAGTTTTGGTTGGAATCATCTGAGGATGGTAATGTTTATGGGAGTGGTTAACCACATAATGTCTCTTTTGGTTTGGGTTTCATTGATTAGATCCCCTTGTAGTGGGGATTGGGTCCTATGGGGTGTTTTTCATGTTAGCCCATGCTAGTTGATTAAAACAGTTGGTTCTTATTGTGGGGATACCCACCATGGGTCTCATGTAGGTTATTTTGGAATTAGTATAATGTTAGTCTATCCCTTGTGGTGGGGAGTTTGTTCGAGCCTCCCCCTGTTGGTGTCCTGGTTTTATCTCAGGAAATTAAGTGGTCTCTTATAGTGGGGATTCCATTTGGGTCTCCCCATATCAGTAACTCGGTTTTTTCCACAGTGTTGGTTTGGTGGTAGGTAGTCTAGTTCAGAGCTATCCAACCATCAAATTCATCCTTGGGTAATTGTTGGGATTGGAGCATTCCCAATAGTTTAATTGAAGTAAGGTTATGGTAACCTCATTCGAATTCATTGTTAATTTTAGGTAAATTACTTGAGCTTTATTGGGTATTGGTTAAGATGTTTTGTCTCAGGATGTGGTTTGATTATGTTTTCCTGTTTCAAGCAAGTGGTGTAAGTTTTGGTTGGTGAGAGTATACCTTCATTTTTTTGATCAATTGGTGATGTTTTGGCCTTTTGGGGGTAGGTGAAACTTGGAAAGGGAGTCTATCATGGTCTATCAGTTAGGTTTTATTTTTTTCATCTATCATTACTGTGACTTTCTGGGGGTGAAAATCTTTATGATGGGGATAATTTTCACACCCAGATTTTCAATTCTATGCTTTGTTTTGAATCTTCTTTTGGTTCTTAGTTTTCTATTGGTTTTTGGGTGTTCCAGGTTTAAACTTGGCATCTCAGGTGTTCTTGATCTAATTTATTAGTCTTGGAAGTATTGGTTAGTATTTTTCATTGTCTTTTGTTAGAGTAAATGTATTAGGATTATGTGTCTTGGAATTGAATTTGTGACACTCTTAATGGTACCTTTTGCGGGGTATGTTTGTTGGGGTGGTTTATACCCTTGAGTTAGATGAGTTTTGGGGTGAAAATGGTGTTTTCTTTTGGGAATTATTTCCTCATATTTTTATCCTATATTTCCCCCTTTAATCCCCCTACCCCCTTGAAATTAGAGTAAAATGGAAGGTTTTTGGGTGGGCAGAATAGGCCGCATGGTTTACTAAACCGTGTATCCAAACCGTGCATAGCCTCCAAGTCATCAAAAAATGTTTTGTTTTTTCAAGTTTTCCCTTTCGGTCTTAACCCTAATGCACCCATTTCTTCCCCATTTCTTTACTTACAGCCATGTAAGTATTCCAAGCTCCCTTAACCTCATTTAGAAGCCATTTTTAAAGTGTTTTTAGTGGGGTAAACTCTAAGTATCTTCAAGTAAGTGATTCTCTATCTTCTTTCTTTATTTTTTCCTTATGGTTTATTCCCTCCTCCTTGAAGTTCCAAATGTACAAAATCTAGGGTTTTATACCTATGGTTTATTTTTTAGTTTCTTGGTTCAATATTCTTGGTTAGGGTTCATTTTCATTCCCTTGTGGTGTGGTGGTGGTGCAGTTATTGTTTCACATAATGATTTGGATTTTTAACACAAAAGGTAGGTGATTACATGTGTAAGAATTATTTGATGAGTTAGATTGCTTAATTTACTTATTTATCATATTCCTAATATGTTGTGTGTGGTGTGAAATCTTTTTTCGATGTAATTGGTTAAGTGTTTAATTTTAAAGTTGCATGTTTTCTTGAAATGGTGTGTTTTTATTGTGTAACTCTCGTGGTATAATTTGAGACCATTTTATAACATATGAAAATGGTTTATTAAATGTGGATTGGATTGAAAAATATTTTTTGGTAGGGTTTTGATGTGATTTTGTCCTTGAAAGATGGTTTTGAATGATTTTTATGTGCAAAACCTGTTATACTCTTGGAAGTGTTTTATGAAAATTGTAAATGGATTATTGAGTTACACAAAGTGTGAAAAGGATGTTTATGTGCTGTTTTGGTGGGTGTGTGTTCTTAAAATGGGTTTTTGAAAGGTAAAGTGGTGATTTTGTGATGTCAAACATTTTGATAACATTCTATAAAATTTTGAAATGATTTATCAAATTGTAAGAAAGGTGTGAAACATGTTTATGGGTTGTTTTGTGCGAGTATGATGTTAAAATGAATTTGAATGTGAAAGGATTTTTATGTGACATTATTGTGGGATATTTGGTGTGTGTGTGTTTTGGAAATGTAATTTTCATGTGAAAATGGTATTTTATAATATGTGGAACTTGATTGATCACAAAGAGGGAAAACCGAGTATCTAGGTGGCAGATGTGTACTAGTATGCTAGTGATCCAGAGTGGTTTCTTCCCTGTTTCATATAGAAAGTTTGAAGATGACAAAAATAACTAAATAATTATGATGATTGGGGACCACTAGGTTATGGGTATTTTCCCTACTAGTGGCTCGTTCATGAGAACAAATATTTTTTATGGTTACTTTTCACCGAGATACGAGGCACTTGGGGCCCACAGATAGCTAGTGTCTGGGGGTGTTCCCGTGACTAGTGCTCATTGACTATATGATATTCACCATAAACATATAGTGTGTTTGTCTGTAAAATTCATTAGATGTGTGTTTTATTTAAAAGTGTTCATTATTTAAAGTACCCCTCTTGAAAACGGTTTTTATTTAAAGTTTCACCCCTTTGAAATTGTTATGAGCATTTTTGTTTATAAAAATTGCAATATTTTTATCTTAAAATGTTTATCACATGGAATCTATTTGGTTGGAATCCTAATGGGATTATTCTCACACCCTACTTAAACCTTTGGGTGTGAGTAGACTTGGTAAATTCTGTCGCCAGATTGGGTAAAGCTTTTAGTTCCGGTGATTCGGGTTACTAGCGGTTCTTCTTGGTGCGATGTCTTGGAGATGGCTTGAGGGTGATGTCCCCTTGCCATAAGGTGGTTCTTAGGATGTTATTTTTGGATTTATTCTCCTGTGGTAGTATTTGGGCTTTGTATAAACCTATTTATTTCAATTCTAAATTTTGTAAGAGATGGTTTGGTTTGAAAAATTAAGATTCATTTTATTAGTGTTTATTTGTTGTTTTATGTTTTTAAAATTGGGTAAATCGTTCCCAATTTTTATTTTATGATACCCAGGAACTTATACCCGCCTGTGGGGATCTGGAACTCCCTTTTTTCCTTGCCACATATTGGGTCGAGTTCCCATTTCAATGGTGACCAGATATGGTTTGTGACAATAGTATTGAAAAAATATAAGTTGAAACAATTATAGACCAAATTGTTGTTGGCATATAATCCTTCTAGTAGGAATGAATGGGCATAAGAAGTGATTATGGAGATTAAAATAATTTCAAAATATTATGTTATATGAATTAATATCACATTCCATCACATGTGCTAATGTTTGATATTACTAATTCATAAAGCATGACAGGTGAATATCAAATAGATCCAACATAATTGCACAGAATTGCAGTTAGAACTATCTAGAAATACTTGGAAAAGTAGAATTGGATGAATTCATGGATTCTAGAGAAG
This sequence comes from Viscum album, assembly GCA_963277665.1. Lineage (NCBI taxonomy): Eukaryota > Viridiplantae > Streptophyta > Magnoliopsida > Santalales > Viscaceae > Viscum > Viscum album. The sequence goes on along the minus strand of OY728143.1, from coordinate 1,379,980,919 downwards.
TGGGAATACTATAAATAAAGTTAATTGAACACTTATCATTATTTAGTTCAATTTTATCTAGCATCATTGATAAGGATATATTAATGTGCAAGAAAAATCTATTACAACCATTGGTTTCTATATCTACAATATTGGAGTATACTGCGGCTTCTGATGCATCTTAAGAAGTAGTTTAGAAACATAATATTCTGATTTTGGGTTATATCAAAATAAAGAGATTTGTCATTTTATGATAAGATTTGAATATGAATTTAGTTAGGATTCTAGGATTATGACATGTAAATAAGAGGTGGATACTCAGTTATATCACTAATTGAGGAACTTTATCAAGATAGAAATGTTACATTAAAAATATTCACTACACAGACATGTGCCTTAACCAAACCTATACATAGGAATGTTATAGTTCTAGAAACTATATCCATACTCAATATAAATATGTTTTACATGTGACGACTAACCAGTAGTTAACTGTTGGATCTAGTGAAAATGAGAGTTTGTTGGAGTTGGTTCCCTAGAACCAACTACTTTATACTTTTTATCACATGAATATTCAAAGAAGTGGATATTAGTACAAATATCTTATCACATATTGATTTTTATTCTGCATAAAATTAATGTGATAATTTCCAGAGTATCTATTTCATTGATAAGGTCATATTAGTTCCCCTCTATAATGATAACCATGATATGCTATAACAATATCTCTTAAATATAGTCCTATAGTTGGATAACGTGCTATGATAGGAAACATAGTACATAAAATATTAGGTGTGAGTACTCATAAGTGGACAAGGATTCTTATCATGAAGTTCTCACTTGGTAATCTCTAATATGAGAGATTATGAGAACAAACCCACCAGTAAGAATTCCGCATGTTTTTGTGTCATCAAATATTTCTATCTATGAGTGTGTGTAAAGGTCCTTAGACTTTAAGTTTATTATTAATGCATGTCATTACTTACACACTTATATTTAATGACAAAAACTGTCATGCCATATGTTGGTGGGAAGTAGGGTATGTTGGGTGTGTCATAAATGACATGTTATAAATAGATAATCCGAGAAAGAATGTATCCCTCCCATCTTTATGGAAGTTGATATCTCGACCCTTTGAATGAAATATATCTGTCACATAAATTCCATATCCATGGTGTAATGAAATTTATTTTAGATAGTAAAAGAAATACGTATCAACCATATAGGTTGATGACATAGATATTCAACCTTTTTGATGATATATTAAGACAAATGAGTTATATTATATAGTGAGAATTCATATGTGTTTTTCATCATTGTGACATTAAGTTTTTTCTCTTGGGTTCCTTGAGTTACTTCTAAACAATAATATTAGACTTTAGGCAAGCTCACCTAATGCTAATGAGAAATAATCCTAGAGGGTCACACACTAAGTGTTTCCATTTATCTTGATTTAATTGTATTTGAATTTAATTAATAGAATAAATATTATTATAAAGACTGAGGACTAATTTTATTCAAGTTTTATTGATCGTTAATATTCATAAGGTAATAAATAAATATTTATTTATTTATAAATAATTTATTTGATTACATGAATATATAATAAATATTTATTCACTGGACTCTGAATAAAATATTTATTTTATTTATTAAAAATTTTAATAAATATTTATTCATTGGATTGTGAATAAAATATTTATTTATGAATAAAATATTTATTCGAGTATTCAGTAAATATAGAGAAGTTTTATTGTACCAAGATAGCATCTAACAATGAATATTAATTTATAAGTTGTTAAAATAATATTTTCCATTTCATAAGTTAGCATACACCATAAAATAATAATAATAATAATATTATTATTATAATTATATGACATGGGGTTTATTAAATATTAAAATATTATTTAAGGGTCGGTACACAATTAAATAATATTTTAACCTAAACCCTATCTCTATAAATAGATGGTTATATCTATTGTGTAGGGTTAATTGGGAATTAAGAATCATTACATACAAAAAATTTCTTCTCAACTTCTCTTCCTCTCATCTTCTCAAGAATGAGAAGAAATCCTGAAAGCCCAAATTATGAGTGATCAAGGTTAACAAAAAAAGATGATTGGTCCACCGTGCTAGCACCCTTCATTCCATTAGTGACTATTTAGATATCAAAGGAGTATGCATGGATCACCACTAAAGGAATTCTACAATTGGATCCTACAATGCAACAACAATAATCTAAAAAAGGTTTTTCAAATGATTAACATCATCATAATTGAAGAAATATCCTAAGACCATGTATTAATTTATTCATATCTAAATAAAATAATTATATATTTAACATGAAAATATCCTCTATTGGGGTTTCAAGCAACTCTATGTTAAAATAAATTTTAATATATCACCCACCAAAGGCGCTTATACTGCACCCAAAACCTATATATCTATGTGATGATAAATATGAAATTAAAATTGAAATTAAATCCATTGTATGGGTATTTATTCCTATTAAAAAGGGGTTTTTATCTCAGATGGTTAGGGAGAAACTCAACATTAAATATATGCCTATTGTATGAGAGTTTGTTGATGTCTTTCTGAAAGAGTTTCCTAGACTTCCTTCGAATCGTGAAACTGAGTTTTCAATAAAACTCATACCCGGTACTACACCTTTTCCAAATAATACATATATAATGGCCCTAATTTAGTTACATGAATTAAAGAATCAACTCTAGGAGAATCTTAATAAGGGATTCATTCATCCAAGTGCATCACTATGGAGTGCATCCATTATTTTTGTTAAGAAGAAAGATGGACTGATGTGACTCTAAATTGATTATCATGAATTTAATAAGATCAAAATCAATAATAAGTATCCTCTAACTCATATTTATGATTTTTTAAATTAATTATGAGGAGCTCAATATTTTTTCAAGATTGATCTTCAATCTGGATACTATTATTTAAGCATAAAAAGAGAAGAAATACCCATGAAAACCTTCCATTGAGGCATAGAAACTATTAATTCATAGTGATTAAATTTGGTCTTACTAATCCTCCTGTTATTTTCATTGATTTAATGAATATATACTTTAGATATTACCTTGATCAATTTGTGGCAGTCTTTATAAAATATATTCTTATATATTTTAAGAGTAAGGAAGATCATGCAGATCACTTGAGAATTGTACTAAAGACTCTAGAAAAGGATAAGTTTTTTGAAAAATTTACAAAGTGTGAATTTTGGCTATAGAAAGGTTTATTTTTGGGTTATATAATCTCAAGCGAGGTTTTATCAGTGGATCCATCAAAGATGGAAGTTATTGAACATTAGACCAGACCAACCATTGTGACTGAGATCTACAATTTTCTTGGTTTTGCTGGATATTATCAATGATTTATAATTAATTTAACATGGCTATATAATCCAATCATCAGGATAACTATAAAGAGATCCAAGTTCCTTTAGATAGATGAATGTGATGAAAATTTAAAGGAACTTAAGATAAAGTTAGTTAGTGCACCTATGCTTACACTACCCTATAGTGGAGAAGGGTTTATGATCTTTAGTGATGCATCGAAGAAGGGACTATAATGTGTCCTCATGCATAATCTAACACCCCAAGATTTTAAAAGAATAAAATTGGGTTTGATATAATATATGAAACACAACACCGAGCTTAAACAACCCATGAAATACATTTCTTTAAATTTAATCTCTTTGATATCTTGTGGAACACCTAACCCCGAGCCTAAATGAACTATAATATAGTTACCATTATAACATAGTCCTTAAATTAATAGGTATTAATAGTAATAAATAAATTATGAAAAGTATATGGTTTTAAAATTTATAAAAAAATACATTGGTTATCTATTAATTAATAATAAAATAAGAATCATTTGAAAGAAAAATAAATGTTTTCTAAAAAACTATATTTTTTAAAATGACGGTTTAGTCATGCTTTGCATACATAATTTAAAATTATTTTTTTCCACTTTTAGACAATTTATTTTTATAAAATTAAATTAATTTTTTAAATAATCACATAAAAATTAACTTAGGTTGAATTTTTAGGATTTTTTTGAAATGTTTCATTTTTCGATGAGTAGTGAAAAATACTGAATTTTATTGAAAAATGTATTTTCATTTAAATTATTTACATAGTTAAATTAGATGTTAAATTAGTTTTAAATTAAAATTAGTTCAAATATATTACAATTTAACTATTTTTTTTCATTTAAATCAATTTCATATTTATTTTTAATATTAAAACCTTCTATGCTTATGAGAATTTTCTCTTTGGAAACCCACTTTTTCGTTCCATTTGTGAGTATAATTTTTGATTATATTATTCAAATTATATCAATTTAATTTGAAAAAATTGATTCCATATTTTGAATCATCATAATTTATATTATATAATAAGTTCAATTTAATCTTTTACCATTATGAATACTTAAATCAGTAAAAATTAATTACCATAGTTAAGGTAAAAACCGACTTACTGGGGGATTAAACTAAAAAAATAAGGGTTAAAATGACCTGAAAACGTTTAAAAAACCCATTTTATGGGAATATTTATACTTTATAACCTATAAGGGTCAATAATTATTGATTTTAGAGGATTTTTTAATGATAAAAATGTGCGTGTAATTGAATCTTTTCAAAAATTCCATGTGTGTCCTCTCCCCCACTTATAAAAGGCCACCCACTCTCCTCCCCTATTCACACTCACAAAGACATTTATTTAGGAAAATAACTACCCAAATAACTTCCTTACTTAACTAAAAACATCCTAGATACCCTTTATTCATCATAAATACAACCTAGGTAGGATGTTGGTGCAAAACTAAAAAAGTTTTCCAAAGAAGACACAATGTTCTAAAACGACCATTTTAATTTTGTTTCTTCTTACACATCTTTAAAATATTATTAAAAAATAATTATATAATAAAATAATTATATTAAATATACTTATATTTTATTATTTTAAGGTAATTACCTTTATTCATCTCCTCTTACATCAAATGGGAAACAAAATCGTTGATCATGTGTACGGAAGACTACTGCCTCAGGAACCGTTGTAACTCATTTTCCATAACCACCTTTCAAGGATGAAAATATGATGTATTTAACATATTTTTATTATATTTATGATATTATTATACTTATATAATTTCAATATCACATATACCTTCTTATATTCCTTTCTGTTTAAAATGTGATAATGTCACTCGTGCGTACAACAGACTACCGTCTCGTGAAGCGATGTGATTTGTTTTTCAATTACAATTTACATCAAAGGTAATAAGGATATATTTAATGAATAATGTGATATATATGAAATTATATAGATTCTTTAAAATTAATATATCACCAATTTTCTTACCCTTTCACCTGTTAAGGAAATGACAACATTGCTCATGCATATATATGACCTACTATCTCCATGAAACGATGTGATCCATTCTCCATGTTCAAATTTCAATAACGATTCTAAAAATGTATCTAATGGAAAAATATATTTATAAAATTAATATAATTATATATATGATTTAACTATATAATATGCATAAGAACCATAACTTTCATGACAAAACACGCATGAGAAAATAAAGAAATCAACACCCAAAATAGTGAAAATAATGAAATATTATTAACAAACAGGTGATAAGTTGTTATAAGAGGATAATATATGATATTATATAAATATGGTTATGGTATAAATAAATTAAATTCTTAAAAACATTATATATGAGGTTAAATCATGTTCAACCAAAAGGAAGTGTAAAGTAAGGGACTTCGTCTCAATTTCCCTTCATTGAGGCATATTGAAATTTTATACACCTAAATTCTTTTGTATGGTGCATATAATTCCCTTTGACATGGAATATCATGATTAATTAATAAATCATGTTATTTTAAGTTTCATTTTTATTTATTTCATCCAATGGGAATTGACTTTAAATTTACCAAGTAGTAAATAATTTCATAACTCAATTTATTTTCATTGGGTTATATTACTTATTCATTGTATTTAACATTATAAGACTACGTGTGTAAATACTTTTGAATATATTATATTGTATTTAGACTTGTTTTATATGTATTCACATTTTATACACATAATTTATTTATTTATTAATTCTCACTTCAATGTTATGATCTTTATAAGGGTTTATTTCACAATCTCATTTTAATTGTGATTATTTATACTTAAATTTATATTGAAGTAAATTATTTGATAATTATATAATAAACCCATTTAATTTTATAATAATATGTTTATTCATGAATTTTTAAAGTAATAGTACCATTTCCCCACTCTTTTTTACTTAAAATTATTGAGAAATTATTTTTAATAAAATTAAAATTCATTTCTATCTTTGGTCCAAATTCCTTTTAATTCAAAAAACATGTTTTTAAAAAAAGTTTTCAATTTTTATAAAATTTTAAAAATGATTTATTAAAGAAATTTTATCTATTTTTTAATTTTTACACATTTTGTTCAAAGGAATCTTCATATCATTTTGCAAATAAAAACTATTTGTATTTTAATGAAAATGTGAAAAGAATATTTGTTTTGACATGTATGACATGTATGTAATTTACTACCATCATGACCAATCAATGTTTTAAAGATTCATTTATAAGTTTCAAAGGTTATTTTTAAAGAAAATTATTTTCAAAATATTTTGTGAAATTTTAATTTTAAAAATACTTTCAAAGAAAAAAGGACAATTTACTTAAGAATGTTTTTAAATATCTTTTATGGTATTTTTATTCATCAATGATAAAAACCCTTTATTTTACTTATAATCCACTATGGATATGTTGTATTCATAGTATAATTATTCATTCTATAGATGGTTTATGATAATTTTTACCAAGTAAAATATTTACATTCACTTTTTTTATTCATTTTTGTAGTCATTAACCCTCCCTTTAAATATTCGCCTTCCTATGACCATTATACATTAAATTTCCCCTAAATATACTTATTATTTATAATGGATAGATTTATTTCATAAAACATATATCATTTCTACATGTGATGTTATAAATTTAAATTTATTTTTTTATCTGGGGAGATATTGATAAATCCATATTCTTTATTTAATATGGATATTTAATGATAAAGCATATTATTCATGAATTAAATCAATTATTAGATATATGAGGAATGATTTGGACATACAATGATGGGTGGGGAATATAATTATATATCCCCTTGATGCATCTCTAGTCTCATGAGGAAAATCAGTAAGCTATAATTAAACATGTTTCTACCTATAGTTTTAAACCATCTTATAAAAGGTCTTGATGGTAGAGGTATCATGATTCTTGAGATCATGATGTACAGTAATTAATTATTTACTTCATTAAGAATACAATTTTTATTATCCATGATATTTTCATGATGATATTATCTATAGATACAATTCATTCTCAGTTATTGATTAAATGCAATATGTTTTTAGTTATTTACCTTACCATATTGATTATTCCTTATATATTCATTATAGTTGGGTTATTTAAATTGAATGTGTGTTCAGTTATTTACCTTTACATATTTATTATTCATTATCTATTCATGATAGTGAAGTTATTTAAATGGAATGTGTGCTCAGTTATTTAACATTCTATATTGATTATTTCTTATCTATTTATGATAGTCAAGTTATTTAAATATAATATGTGTCCAGTTATTTACCTTTCCATATTGACTATTACTTATCTATTTATGATATTCAAGTTACTTAAATTACATTTGTGTTCATTTATTTACCTTTCCATATTGATTATTCCATATCTATTCATGATAGTCAAGTTATTTAAATGGCATGTGTGGTTAATTATTTACCTTGATATATTGATTATTCCTTATCTAATCATGATAGTCAAGTTATTTATTAAATGGAAACCATTTTCATATATTTACCTTGACATATTGATTATTACATATTTATTACTCTTAATTTACTCATGATAGCTTCTTCTTTACATAACTCTTACTAAAAATTTGAGCTCACCCTTATTTTGCTTCCTTTCCCAGGAACCCAAGAAGTGTACTATGAATGATATGAAAGGATATGCTATAGGGAATAATTATATTCTTGAAAAAAATTATGTTGTAATTTTTATATTCAAATGTAATATGGGAATCATGTATGTATATAGTTACCAAGACTACTGAACTATTTGGTACTCTGGGATATGATTTCTTCTATCTTATTCTAATGTAATAAAGTATACACTGACTCCAAGTTAATGGATTCAGGGTCATTATAGTTGGTATCAAAGAAAGTTTAGTGGAAACCTTGGGAAATATATTAAGGAAAACATAGATTAAATAACATAACCCTATGATATACTTTGAGGATAAGTATATAAGAACATTCTAAAGTTATGGTCAGGTAGATATTATATGGGGTTTCTTATTAATACATCCTTGTTTAGATACTATAAGAGGACATGGTTCTGGAACAGATGTACCCAAGGGTAATAACTCTGAAAAAGGTATGTTGGGATTGAATTGAGAATTACATCTTACATGATAATGGGCCTTATTATGCACCTAGTTTGACACTCATGGGGGTTATGATTTGATAATTCACATTTTATCTACAAACCATTATGAATGATTTGAATAGATAATGATAATTAATGACCTAGGTTAAACCTAATGTGTATTAAAGGAATGGGAAAATATTTTTATGTGTAAAAGAAGGGAATAAAACAATGAATTGCTGATAAAAAATGAAGATTATGATGGAAGGAAATAAATTTCATCACAGGGAAACATTTATAGTTCGTTTTCTTAAATGTGGGGAACCTGGGCATTATTCGAGCCAATAAATCTTCTAAAAGTTAACCCATATACTAAGGAAGGACTTATGTTGAAATAAAATGGATGAAGTATTTATGTATTGGTATTCAAGAATTATATTTTAGAAGTATTTTTACCAATGGTATTTTGATTATAAGAATCATGAAACATCTAAGGATTGTGTTAAATTTTATAAGCATACATGTCTTTATTAACTTAATACCTATAGATAACATCATGTGTTTATGAGTTTAAAATTGATCATAAGTTCAAAGTATTAAAAAACCACTTTTAGGTTTTATGTGATGGGATTATACTAAGATTAAGGATATTTTGGGAGAAATTTATTGAAATATAACCCATTGAATTAATATATGTTTTAGTAAAAATGTTATTTAAGGAATAATGCCATTAAATTTTGTGTGAATAAGTTTAAAGTTATTAGTAACCTTTAGAGTTTATATCATCGTTTATGTTGAGGTAATTATGGGTTATTACACTTTGAGAATGTTATAAGAATTATATTAATGTGGTTTTAGAAAAAGAACAAACTGTATGCTAGGTGACAACCCGTCACATCCGGAAAGGCCACAAGGATTGAACCTATAACTAAAGGGAGATAAGGGTTTAATTCCTACCACTGGACTTTGTGATGTTCTGGTTAATATGTCATTATTTTTACTTAAAAATTTTGATTAATAAATATTAATGATGAACTAGTGGTTTTACTGTTGAGGTTTAGAGATTAATGTATTATATTGGATAACTTGTTCAAACAATATTGATTTTGGAAAATAGTTAGAGAGAGATGAAAAAACTTGTTAGTCTTTTATGGATCTTATGATCTATTAAAAGTTAATTTTAGTGCTTCAGGTATAAAAAAAATCATTTTTGGATATTCATTTCATAGAGTAATTGATGAATTAAAAATTGATTGAGGCATAACCAAATAATGATATTATTCTTATACCAAGTAAGTATATTTTCTAATATTCTTAGGCAATAAAATAATTCCTCAACTTTAGGAAAATGATCTATAAGTAAAAATTTTATCCTATTACATTCATATCTGATGAATCAAATGGTCTTTTAAATAGTTATAAATTTATGGTTTTGAAGTCCTTTAATTTATATTGGTTATTCAATTTCTTGTAAATAATGTTTTCTATCACTATTTATAACTATTTATGATTTTATTCCATTCCCATAACTTCACTTCCCACCAATGTTCTCCTATTTGGAAACCTAGTTATTTTTTATTCCAAATGACCTTTCATATTTGTCTTTCCCTATATTAAGTGAAATTTTATTAATCTTTTTATGATGTGTGTTTTTTAATAATGGTATTTTTGAAATTCAAACCCTTGATTATTGAGATCACATTTAAATTGTGAGGATGAAATTTATTGAATGTGGGGAGAACATAAAACCACAAGATTTTAAAATAAGAAAATTGGGTTCGACAACATATATGAGACAAAACAATGAGCTTAAAAACCCCAAAAATATATTTATTTAAATTTAATATCTTCAATATCTTGTGTAATACACAACCCTAAACCTAAATGAATTGTAATATAGTATACCGTTAGAACCTAACCATTAAATTAGTGGGTATTATGAGATCCAAGACTTCATGGAGGTATGTTCTTATTTAAATTTTGGTTTTAATCCCTTTATACTTTCTAATTAAATTTTTACTGGGTGTATGAGGAATCTCGAGGATGTTTCAGGGTTTTGTTACACAAAATAAAGGTGAATCAGGCCATCTTATGCATGTTTCACGATTGGCACATGGTTAGAGTAAACCACGTGAAGGGTGAGGACAAACCTTATGGTCTTGGATAGAGGCATTATGCACGATTGGAATATAGTTTTTCAAAAAGTGTGGAATACCTATGTAACCATGGGACTTGGACCTCTCTTGGACAGAGGCAGATACCCGGTTGGTGCACGTTTTGACAAACTGTGCAGCCAAACCATGCATCCATTAAAATATGAGAATTTACCTTTCCCCCCCTCATGATTTTAAGTATTCTACCCGATTTCTTCTCCATAAACCCTCATGATGAAAATATTATCCCAAATCTTCCCAAGGGTCAATATCCTTCATTTATAGGATATTTAGAGTTCCATTGGGTGATAATCAAAGCTCTGGGGTGAGTTTAACGCATCTATTGCTTCGCTTTTACTGATTAGGGATTATGGTTTCATTCTTCTTCTTCCAAATCCCTAAAACCATATTTTCATAGTGGATCATAGTTTGGGATTCAAAGGGTGATTGAATCCAGATATAAGGCTAAGGTTAAGTGAGCTTTCATCTATAGATTTGAGGTAGGTGGACTATAATTTATATCCCATAGTTTTTTGTCTATTTGTGCATGTGTGGTTGTAATACTATTTCTCTCTTGATGTGAATTTGATCCATTTAGTAATATTTGGTAAAATGGTTGGATAATTTATGATTTATACCCCTCATGATCCTTATGGGATTCATTAAGATTGATTAGAACATTTAGGGACACCCATGGGGTGTGCCAATATTTCATAACATGGAAAATTGTAATGTTAATCCTAAAGTTCACTTGTATTGAAATAGAGCCCATGATAAATGTATTGAAATGTTGGTTCAAATTATAAAGAGACACTAATGGTAGTTGTGTCTAGTTTTTGGTAATGATATAAAGGATTATTTGGAATAATGTGAAAAGGGGTTAAATGGAATAAAGCAAATGTCTCAAATGAATTATGAGTTTGTAATGGAATTGTGTAAATGGGATAATTCATGTGAATTGATTAACCATGTGAAATGGGTTAATGTATGTAAATTTTTGAATATTAAAAATGGGTTAACGTATAAAAAGTAAAATGGGTTAAATGGGCTATGAAAAGTAAATGGTAAATTTTCTAATGGGTTAAGGCTTGATAATGATCCATGTGTTGAATTAAATGTGAATTGTAAATGTTATGTGTATTGTTTGAGCATGGTTTGTGATATAGTATATATGGTTAATGGATAAATAAGCATATGAACATGGACTGGTAGTTGTGGGGTATTGTACTTGAGGATCTATGACTATAGTTCAAGTTAGATTGAGACTCTAAACCCCACCCCTATAATGCACGGGTTAGGGAAGGGGACTGAGACTCTATACGTCTAACAACTGCATTTGATGAGTCTACCTAGACCGAGGTTCCAAGGTAAGTGTGATGTATTTTTTTATGAAATGTTTACACATAATGAGATAAGGAACTTGAATTATTCCCTTATGCATGATAATTGACCATCTTAGGCCGTAGTGTAAATGATGTAAATGCTTAACCCATGGAACAAATGATGAAAATGGATAAAGTGAATATTGTTACCTAATGGAACCTGAGTTGTCTTATGACCACCTTATCATTTATTTTTTACATACATGTAATTTTTGTTTAGACTGGATATTTTATAGACATCGTTGGTGTTGACCTACTGAGTTGCACTCACACCCTGCTCGGGCTGCCATTGGGTACCCGAGAAGATTTCATTGTTGCGGGTCTAGACAAGGGAAAAGGTCCTATACTAGATGGTTGAGTTGGGAATTGAATATGCATGAATATGGGATATAGAATTGGAATTAATACTCATTTTTGGGATTATTCCATTAGTATTTATTTTGATTTTCCTTCATTTTTTTCACTTTTAGCATGACATGACATATTTATTGTTTGGTTGCAGTTTATACCCCCTTCGAGAAATGATTGGTAATGCATGTTTTTGGTTTATTGTTTATTACTTCCTTCATTTCACATATCATATGTTATGTATTAATCTAGTAAATATGGTATAGTCTCTCCATGTGATTTATTAGACCCTCACTATTAGTCAGCAACCTTGAGCATAGAGGGAGGCACGCTTGATGTCATGTGGCGATCTGACTGAGGGAACCAGTTTATTGGCTCCCAGGTCAAGGATATTAGAGGTATGAACAGTGAAAACTAAATTATGAAAAGTATATAGTTTACACATGTATTAAAAAAAATTCAGTGGTCGTCTATTTATTAGGAATAAAATAATAAACATTTGAAAGAAAAAGAAATATTTTCTAAAAAACTGTATTTTTCTAAAAGACCGACAAGTCATGGTTTGCACACATAATTTAAAATTATTTTTTACCAATTTTATAAAATTTATTTGATAAAATTAATCTAATTTTTTAAATCATAACATAAAAATTAACTTAGGGTTAATTTTTTGTATTTTTCTGAAATGTTTCATTTTTTGATAAATAGTCAAAAATAATGAATTTTATTGAAAAATGTATTTTCATTTAAATTATTTATATAGTAAAATTAAATTTTAAATTAGTTTTAAATTAAAATTAGTTAAATTATATTAAAATTTAACTAATTTATTTCATTATAATCAATTTAATATTGAATTTTTATATTAAAACCTTCTATATTTATGAGAATTTTCACTTTGGAACCCCGCTTTTTAGTCGCGTCTGCAGGTATAATTTTAAATTATATTCTACCAATTCTATGAATTGAATTTGTAAGAATGTATTAAATATTTAGAATAAGAATAATTTAAATTATCTAGAAATGTCAATATAATTTTTGACCATTATGAATAGTAAAATTCGTTAAAATTAATTACCACAGTTAAGGTAAAAACTGATTTATCAGGGGGTTAAACTAAAAAGATAAGGGTTAAAATGACCCACAAAATTATCCAATAAAAAATGTATGAAAATATTTATAACTTATAACATATAAAGTTCTATAAATACCCATTTTTTAGGCTTTAAGCATGATGAATATGTGGGTGTAATTTAATCTTTCAAAAATTCCACGTGTGTCCTCTCCCACACTTATAAAAGGCCGCCACCTCACCTCCCATTTCCACACTTCCAAAGCCATTTGGTTCAGAAAAAACCTACCCAAATAACTTTAATAATCCCTAAAAATATTATATATACCTTTTTTTTATCCTAAATCTAACCTAGGAAGGCTTTTGGTGCAAACCTAAAGAATTTTCCAAAGAAGAGGTAACATTCTAAAATGGGTTTTTTATGTAGTTTATTCTTAAAACTCCTTAAAATATTATTAAAACGTGATTATATAATAACATAAGTATATTAAATATAATTAGATGTTATTATGTTATGTCAATGACCTATATCCATCTCCTATCTGATCAAATGCGAAATGAAACTATCGATTGTGTGTAAGGCGGAGTACCGTCTCGCGAACCAATATAACTCATTTTCCATCAACATCTTTAAATTATGGATATAATGATGGATTTAAAATATTTATATGATATTTATTATATTATTATATTTTTTAAATTTAACATCACACATACCTTCTTATGTTATATTTTGTTTAAAACATGATAACTTCGCTCATGTGTACGGCGTACTACCCCCTCGCAAAGCGATGCAATTCATTTTTCACTTATGATTTACATATAATATAATAAGGATAAATTTAATAATTATATGACATGATATTTATTCTTTAAAATTAATATATCACCTACTTACTTACCCTTACACCTGTTAAGAAAATGATAACATCTCTCGTGCATACATACGACCCACCATCTCCATGAATTGATGTGATCCATTATCCATGTTCAAATATCAATAATGATTATAAAAATGTATATAATGAAAAAATGATATTTATAAAATTAATACAATTCTATAGATTTTGGAACTATATAATAATCTCAACTAACGAAACTTTAATGACAAAACACGCATGAGAAAATAAGATAATTAACACCTAAAATAATAAAAATAATGAAATATTATTAAATAGCAGGTGATAAGATGTTATAAGAGGATAATATATGATATTATATGAATATGGTTCTAGTATAAATTAATGACATGATTAAAACCATTATACATGAGGTTAAATAACATTCAACCAAAAGAAAGATGATGTTATTAATATTTTCACAACTTTTAATATACTCCATTTACTGATTTTATATGAAATGTGCATAATTTTTGTGAAATATGAATGTTTAAATATTAAATATAATTTTTGAGCACTATTTGAATTCATCCAGATTCAATTAAGTTTACTATTTTAATTATAACTCTCACTATACTTATCCAAATTTAATGGTTTTTGTTTTTTAGGATTCCTCATTCAATATAAAAAATTTCATTAGAATGGATATTGGACCAATTATTTCATTTGTAGGGTCATATGATCCACACAAAAAGGCCCAAATAATTTATGAAGAAACTGGACCATCCATGAAGATAGGATTACTGGGCTCACTCCAGAAGTCTAAATCCTTTAATTCTCCTCCAAAGGTCGGGGTAAAATTAAATTCTTCTTGGATAAAAATTTCAAGGACCAACTCTAAAGAAAATGGGCCCAAATGACGAATTTAAACCCAACCCACCATTCTGTCCGGGAAATGAAATTAGCACATCATTATTGATTTTTCTCCTGATATAGACATCCATTAAAGCTAATATTTTGTAGTGTAAAATATAATATATAGGTGGACGACTTTTTTTAAGAAAGTGTTCGAATTTGGGAGCATATTACTATTCAAAAACCCATTCACATTTTGGACTTTAAAAAGTTTGGATTGAAATGGATAGATTAAAATTGTTTAATCAAACCACTATAACTTTGGATCCTTAAGTCCAATACCCGCCAAATTTTCAAGGTAGATAGAGGAGATAAATATATACAACTTTTAATAAGATAATATCTCAATATTCAGCTGTATAATTTATAAAATTGGTAGTACAAGTGGAAGGGAAGTTTTAGAATGCGAACAACCCACAACATTGGGATATAAATACATACCCTCCTCTACTTGCAAGTGGTTTGTATTTAAGAAGAGAGGATAATACATTGGCATGAAAAAAGAATTTACAATGTCTTGGAAGGACCTTACATACTCAAGTTTTCACTTGATATACCCTTCCTCCTCTCTTTGATTTCATTTACTTTTGTGTTCTTCTTCATTTGTAATCTTGTAAGTGTTGTTTTTATAATTCTATTTTAATGCAAGTTTATTCTTCATATTGTATTTTAA
Organism: Viscum album; assembly: GCA_963277665.1. Lineage (NCBI taxonomy): Eukaryota > Viridiplantae > Streptophyta > Magnoliopsida > Santalales > Viscaceae > Viscum > Viscum album. The sequence continues at coordinate 1,379,965,043 of OY728143.1, read as the reverse complement.
TAATACAAACTTTGTTCTTAAATATTAATTCTCTTAAAATAGTTTAAATATAGTTGAAACCCCTTCCCTTATTTCTCTTTCTCATTCAATCTAAAGTTTGTTTTTAAATCTCATCACCATTCGTGTGTGTGTGTTCAACGCACAAATTTTTTATTATCCTTTTCTTATCCTTTTTTTATAATTAATCATCATAAATATAATAAACCATATTACTAATCATCTTAATGGATGAGTAAATATCTCATTGGGGTGAGTCATTATTTAGAGATGTTAAGCGATTGAGAGCTTTTGCTCGATGAGTATTCTTTAATTTAACATTGTGTATGTTGGACTTAACATGTCATGGATTAATGACATATTTTGTTTAACGTATGGATTACATGGATTATTGGAACCATAAATAAACTACCACAATAAATTACTGATTTAGATTAGAATCCTAGTTAAGTTAAGTCTTGTATTAAAGCCTTAAAACTTGGGAATTCCGATCAACGTCATCTTGTGAAGTGGGTGTTAATTTAATGCAATACAAAGCAAAGTTCAAGGATATCACAAGATTAACTCCCTAATAATGAACTCACCCCAATATTTATAAAATTGTTAAATCAATCAATCATTTTAATTAACCTCTGCAAACAAACCCCCAAATCAAAATACAATCAACTAAAAACAATCGACTATTAAAAAGTATCATCGCTGAGGATTCAACCCAAGTGCTGCTAAACACATTAGCAGAGCATCAGATTCTTGAACAGTTGATAGGTGAAAATCGGCCGCATTTTCAAACAGATCCATTTTTGGGGAATGGTACAATTAAGCATTCGTTAGTTTCTGGTTATTGTAAAAAAAACAAAAAAAAAATTAATTTTTTTTGAAAAAAAACACAAAAAAACCCTTATTCCCCATCCTTCAAAACTTAACTGAATGCCTCGTAGCCTCCCAAACAATCCCTCATATCTATTTGACCCTGAGATAGAGTGAAATCTTCGCCAACTTAGGAGGAACATTAGGGATAATCAAATCACTCAAGAACCAGTCATTGCCCAAAAAATTGAACTAGATATGGACAATCCTAGGGAACAAACACTTAAAGAACTTGCTACCCCTAATATGAATTACCAACCCCTTGGTATTCAATATCCAAACATAGAGGATGACTTAAAACTCAAATAGGGTTTAATTCATCTTATCCCTCATTTCCACGGGCTAGCCGGTGAAGATCTACATCTTCATCTTAAAGAGTTGCAAGTGGTGTGCTCTACCATGAAGCCTCAGGGGTTTCTGAGGAAAAAATAAAACTCGATCATTCCCTTTCTCCCTAGATGACATTGTAAAGTCATGGCTCTACTACCTTACTCCTAGTTCCATAAACTCATGGATTTAAATGAAATGAATTTTATTAGAGATATTATTTCGTGCCTTTCATACTGCTTCCATCCAAAAGGAAATTAGTGGTATCCGTCAATTCCCCAATGAATCACTCCATGAATATTGGGAGAGGTTCAAAAAGATTTTGGAAACCTACCCACACCACAAAATCCTTGACAATATCTTGATCCAATACTTCTATGAGGGGTTATTGGATATAGAGAGAACCCTCATTGATGCCGCAAGTGGCGGTGCTCTTGTTGTTAAAACTCCTGCAGCTGTAAGAGATCTCATAAGCAACATGGATGAAAACACACAACAATTCCATACTTAAGCACATGATCAAGTCAAACAAGACCAAGATAGTCAATCTATATAGCCGAACAAGATGACCGAGTGAATGAGTGAACTTATAGGTCTTATGCGACAAATAGCTGTGGCAGCCAAATCCCCAACCTCATCTTCTCCACAATCTCTGTTCCCTGGACCTATTAAGAACTGTCAAATCTGCAACTCACCAGCTCATCCAACAGACACCTATCTACAACTTCACGATGAACCATCTGATTCATCTCGACCAATGGAGCTCAATGTAGCCTATTCTCAGTAGAACACCAAACCTCAACTATCAGGTTAGTTTTTTAGAAACTTCAACCAACCTCAATTTGAGAACTTCTCTTTTTCCTATAACTAAGGACTGAAGTATGTTAATCCCATCTCTCATCCCCCTCAATTACATCCTCAAAACCCAAAACAGTTTCAATATGGTCAAGGTGTTGGTAACTTCTAACAACCTTATCCTTTTGTTCCTAAACAACAAAGGATAAATCCTCCTTATGCTCCTCCAGGATTCCAATATCCTAGTGAGCCTTCTCAATTCCCAAACTAATACAATCACTTTCCCAAGAACCAAAATCAAGGTAATCCCAATTCGGGACATGCCTCTTCTTCCAAGAAACCATGATAAAGCGCAGTGGAAGATCTTTCCCCCTTCACTCATTCCAGCTTTAAAAACATTGAAACCCAAATTGGTCAACTTACATTAAACCTTAGTCAGTAGAAACCATCCAATTCTTCCCAACTCCCAGCTCAACCACTACCCAACCCCAAGGGTAATGTAAGTGAAATTGAACTTATATCGAGAAATAAAATTTTTATGCCTCAAGATAAGTCCTCCAACTCCCATTTGCATGTTGACCTAGAAAATAAAAAGAAAAATAAACTTGAAAAGGAATCTGAATCCATTCCCTCACATCCTTCTATTCTACTTAGGAATCCAATTCCTTTTCTTTAAGCTATTTCTAAGCCAAATAATTCCTTTAAACCTGATCTTGAAATTCTCAACATGTTTAGATGTGTTGAAGTGAACATTCCACTCTTAGATGCCATTAAAAAAATTCCTAAGTATGCCAAGTTTCTCAAGGAGTTGTGTACCCATAAGAGGCAACTTATGACCTTTGAAAATGTTTCAACCCAAGAATCTATACACATTAAGAGAGAAGATCCTGGGACCTTTACAGTTCCATGCCAAATAGAAAGTTCAAACTTCGATGATGCACTCATAGACTTAGGGGTATAAATATACTTCATGCCTAAATCCATATTCTCTAACCTTGGTCTAGGTCCCTTCAAACCAATGAGTGTTTTCATTTCAGTTATCCAATCAAAGCACAACCAGTCCTGAGGGAATAATTAAGGATGTCCTTGTCCGAGTTAATAATCTTATCTTCCCAGTCGGTTTCTATGTCCTTGACTTGGAAGGTGAGATCACCTCTTCTCGATATCCCTTAATTATAGGAAGACCATTACTCATGACTGCTAGAACCAAGATTGATGTCCATTCAGGCATCTTATCCATGGAATTTGGTGAGCAACTGGTCAAGTTCAATATTTTCCAATCCATGCGATACCCATATGAGGACCACTCTGCATTCTCAATCTATGCTTCTGAGGAAACTTTTGAGAGTCAATTGAAACCCATTCCATTATGTTCATCCTATTCTGAAGTGATAGGATCTTGTGAAATATGCACCAGTATTAACCAAGTTATAAATGGTGAAGTTGATTTAGACCTTTCATTCATAGATTCCATCAATATAAAAGATCTAGAAAACTCTCTAGAATCCCACATCAACTTTGATATCTACTGCTCCACCTTGAACAAAATTAAGGAAAATGAATCAAAAGCAATTGAAATCCCTTCATCCATTCCTGAGTTTTCTAACCCATAAATGAAATATGAGACTAATCTGAAACCTCTTCCTGCACACCTAAAATATTCATTCCTTTTCCATGATCACTATTATCTTGTCATTTTCTCTGCTACACTTACTGAAACTGAGGAGTCCAAACTTGTTCAGGTGTTAGAGGAAACTAAAAAGGCCTTAGGTTGGAACCTAGATGACATACCAAGAATCAAACCTTCCATTTGTATGCATAACATCCATCTTTAGGAGTCATCCAAACCAATTAGACAACCACAAATAAGGCTCAATCCACTCATACTTGAGGTAGTTAGGGAAGAGATCACCAAACTTCTTAAAGATGGTATTATCTACCCAATTTCTGATAGTGAATGGGTTAGTCCAATTCAAGTTGTACCTAATAAGGGTGGGATAACTGTTACCAAAAATGAACATGGGGAGGTAGTCACAACTCGAGTGAATAAGAAACGGCGTGTGTGAATTGATTACTGAAAATTGAATGTTGAAACACAAAAAGATCACTACCCACTTCCATTCCTTGATCAGATGCTAGAATGATTAGATGGAAAGTCACAATATTTCTTTCTTGATGGATACACCGAATATTTTCAAAACCCAATCGCACCTTAGGATCAAGAAAAGACTACATTCACTTTCCCCTTTGGAACATATGCATATAGAAGAATTCCTTTTGGCCTTTGTAATGCTCCTGCAAAATTCTAGAGGTGTATGATGAGTATCCTTTCTAAATTCATTAAACACTACATGGAAGTCTTCATGGATGAATTTACCATTTATGTTGATCCATTTGAATCTTGCTTGAATTCACTCTCTATAGTTCTTCAAAAGTGTGTCAAGTGTAACCTTGTGTTAAATTTTGAAAAATGTCACTTCATGGTTTAAAATGGGATTGTTCTAAGGCACATAGTTTCACAAGAGGGTATTAAAGTTGATCCTGCCAAAATTGAAGTGATCCAATCACTTCCTAAACCCACCTCTATTCGAGACATCCATTAATTCCTCAGTCATGCCAGTTTCTATCGGCGATTCATCCATAAATTCAGTAGTATTTCCCTCCCACTCACTCGGTTTCTCTAAAATGATGTCACTTTACATTTCGATGAGGTTTGCAAGAGAGTATTCGTTGAAATCAAAACTGATCTTACATCTACCCTGATAATCCAACCCCCAGATTGGTCCTTACCCTTCGAGTTGATGTGTGATGCTTCTGATAGAGCTGTTGGGGTTGTTCTTGGTCAAAGAAGATAAAATATTCCTCATGTCATCTATTACGCCTCAAAAACTTTGGATGGAACTCAATATCACTACACTTTCACTGAAAATGAACTTTTAGCAGTGGTTTTCACCTTAGATAAATTCTGACTATATCTCTTAGGTGCCAAAATCATCATCTTCACAAACCATTCTACTATAAAGTAATTACTCAAGAAAAGTGATTCTAAACCGAGGTTGATAAGATGGATCATAATACTCCAAGAGTTTGACATTGAAATCAAAGATAGATCAGGAAAAGAAAACCCTATGGCTGATCACCTGAGTAGAATTTATAATTCTTTTCATTCTGAAATAATTGATCCATAATTTCGAACTGAGCACCTTTCATCTCTCACTCCAAAAATACCATGATATGCCCCAATTGTAAATTACTTGGTTTCTGGTGTTTTCCTTGATTTTTTTTCAAAATAACAAAAAATAAAGCTGAATAGTGATTTAAAATTCTATTTTTGGGGAGATAACAAACTTTGGAAAACTGGGGATGACATGGTAATTAGGATATGTGTTGATGAAGATGAACATTCCTCTATATTATAATTCTATCACTCACTTCCTGGAGGTGGCCACTTTGGACCACAAAGGACCTCTCGAAAGGTCCTAGACTCTGTATTCTTTTAGACTTCACTCTTCAAACACTCACATGAGTTCTGTCAATCATGTCCCACTTACCAAAAGTTTGGCACAATTTCAAAGACAAATGAAATGACCCAAAAGCCTTTAATTTTATTTGAGATCTTCGATGTTTGGGGAATTGATTTCATGGGACCATTTCCCCATTACAATGGATTATCACATATTCTTATTGCGGTTGATTATGTTTCTAGGTGGGTTGAGACCAAACCCACTAGAAAGGATGATTCACATATTGTTAGTGAGTTTCTAAAGACACATATCTTCCACTAATTTGGAACACCACGTTCCATGATAAGTGACTTAGGAGCCCATTTTTGTAATAGAACCATGGAATATCTTTTTAAAAAATGGGGTTGTACATAAAACTTCAACTGCATATCACCCCAAACAAATTACATGGCTGAACTTTCTAATAGAGAATTCAAAAGAGTTCTTGAGAGAATTGTTAAGCCCACTAGAAAAGATTGGCCTGATAGACTTGGTGAAGCACTTTGGGCTTATCAAACTACCTATAAAACAACCATTAGGATGTCTCCTTTTAGGCTAGTTTTTGGTAAAGCATGTCACTTACTAGTTTAAATCCAACATAATCCATTTTGGGCTATGAAAACTTGTAATTTTGATTTTGAAAAATCTGGCGAAGAAAGATTATTGCAATTATCTAAACTGGAGGAGGTTCGACTTGATTCCTATGAGAATTCCAATCTGTACAAAGAAAAGGCTAAGGTGCTCCATGAAAGACACATCCTGATAAAGTTATTCCATGAAGGTGAAAAGTTATTGCTTTTTTAACTCTTGATTTTGGCTTCACCCTGATAAGATTAATTCTCATTGAGAAGGTCCTTTTGTTATTACTAATGTTTACCCATTTGGTGAATTTAAAGTCCAAGACCCATCTTCCAAAAGGACATTCATGGTTAATGGAAATTAGTTAAATCATCACCATGAGAGGACATGCATCCAAGGAACCACCTCCACTTCCATCAGATCCACAACTTCCACCGACCCACCACTGGATGGGGACTACGACCCACCACCGGATGGGGAAGACGACCCACTAAATCCAAACTAGGGGAAAATATTTCCCTTTAACTCTCTCTCTCTTCCTATCTCTACCTTTTTATTATTCTTCCTCTCTTTTTTACCACTTTCTTCATTACAGTTTTTATTTACACTTTTTTTGGGTGTGTCTTTATAAAAAAAACTAAAACTAAAACCTAAAAAACTGAAAAACAATAATAAAAATCAATTAAAAAAATATGGAACAACAAGAGTCATGATTACCCCCCTTCAAATTTAGAAATTTTTCCTAACCATTTTGGGGATTCAAAAGACATGGTTTTATCTAAAAAATTTTGTGTTTTTAGTACATATTTGGATAAAGAATATTGTGTCAATACCAATAAATTTTGAATGCTCAAATTTTATTTGAAAAATGATTTTCCCCTATCATGAGGAATAATATTAGATTTCATGCCAAGGTCACCTATGACCATCTTTTCAAAGTGTGTGTTTTTCACCCCCGATTGTGAGTCTTGAATTTTTGGACATTCTATCTGAATTTCTTACTTTTGTGTGCATTAATATGATAGAGGCATTTTCGGAACCTCATGAGAATCACAATAGCGAAATAGCCTCCCATTACCCTTACATTAATCATACTTTTGAAATCCCCTCTAATACTATAAAAACATTTTCTTTGATATCCACATTACAAGACAAATATCTTATCCCACCAACATCTACATGGATTTACATTTCATTATTTATTGAAATTTAAGTGTTGGGGTATGGATTTCATTTTGGGTGCCCTTTTATTGATTTTCATTGTGTTATCATATGCTTGAGGGAAAGCATCCATTTCAGTGGGGGGGGAGAGGTTGTCATTCAGCGTGTTTTGGTAATGTATATATGCTTATGACATATTGTTCAAATTTTATTGGCAAGTGTTCAAAAAAAATAAAAAAAATAAAAAAATAAAAAATAAAAAATAAAAAAAAGACCAAAAAAGAATGGGTTGTGTCTTGGGTGGGTCAAAAATCAATCTTCCTCAACCTTTGATCTTGTTATAACTATTACAATTAGTGTCGTGAGGAGATCAATCATGGATTGGGATGCGAGTGTGAGATCTTTTTCAAGTTCAACTTTGAAAAAAAAATGAAAAAAAATGAAAAGAAAAAAAATAACACTTGCATTATATATTCTTATGTCATTGGGATAAGTTTTTTGTTTTGTAAATATTCCATATTCTCATTCCCTTTAAATGTTCTTCCACTTTTGTGTCTTGATTCACACAATTGTTCCCTTGTAAATATGTGTTTCCATTTCTTTCCATGTTTTATTTCAAAAATATTGTGCATTGTTTTTTCCATGTTGGTGTTTTACCCCTCTTTCCACTCTTTTGAATACTGAATTCCTACAGTTCCCTAGCCATAGAAAAACCCCTTAAAAATACCTCTTGCTTCTTGTGCACTTTAGGATAGGGAATGGAAGCTGAGATATCTTTCAAACTCTATGATTTTCACTTTTGGTTGGTGAATGAGTGAATCTCCAGAAATAAATTTTTATCATCTTAAGAGTAGTGAGTTTTAAGTGCCCATATTTTCTATTTCAAAATTTGATCATGAAAAAAGAGTTTTTTTTGTAACATTGTTTCTGTAACAATTTGTGGTGGAATTCAATATGTATGGTTTAAATGGTGTAAACCTCCCCTGATTGGGGAAAATAAAATTTTAATATTTATTGGTGAGCGAAAATTATTCTTTCATGGTTTTATATTTGTTGTACATGAGGACATGCACAAGACTAAGTGTGGGGGAATTGATGTTATTAATATTTTAATAACTTTTTATACACTCCATTTACTGATTTTATATTAAATGTGCATAATTTGTGTGAAATATGAATGTTTAAATATTAAATATAAATTTTGAGCACTATTTGAATTCATCCAGATTCATGTCAGTTTGCTATTTTAATTATCACCCTCACCCTACTTATCCAAATTGAATGTTTTTTTAGTATTACTCATTCAATATAAAACATTTCATTATAAGGGATCTTGGACCAATTCTTTCATTTTTAGGGTATGGTCCACAAAAAAGGCTCAAATAATCTTTGAAGAAACTGGACCATCCATGAAGATAGAATTACTAGGCTCACTCCAAAAGTCCAAATAATTTATTTCTCCTCTAAAGGTTGGGGGAAAATTAAATTCATCCTAAATAAAAATTTCAAGTCCTAACTCTAAAGACAAGGAGACCAAATGATGAATTTAAACCCAACCCACCATTCTATTCGGAAAATGAAATTAGCACACTATTATTGACTTTTATCCTGATAGAGACATCCACTAAAGTTGATATTTTGTAGTGTGAAATAGAATATATAGGATGCCTACTTTTTTGAAGAAAGTGTTCAAATTTTAGAGAATATTACTATTCAAAAGCCCATTCAAATTTTGGATTTTAAAAAGTTTGGATTGAAATGGACAGATTAAAATTGTTTAATCAAACCACCATAATTTTTCCTCCTTAAGTCCAATGTCCGCCAAATTTTCAGAGTAGACAGAAGAGATAAATATATACTACTTTTAAGAAGAGAATATCTCAATATTCAGCTGTATAATTTATCAAATTGGGGATGAAAGTGGAGGGAATGTTTTGGAATGCAAACAGTCCACAACATTGGGCTATAAATATATCCCTCTCCTCTCCTTGAAATTGGTTGGAATTTCAGAAGAGAGGATATTACATTACCATGAACAAATCCTTGAAAAAGTCTTGGTAGGACCTTCCATACTCAAGTTTTCACTTGAGATACCCTTCCTCCTCTGTTCGATTTCATTTACTTTTGTGTTCTTCTTCATTTGTAATCTTGTAAGTGTTGTTTTTGTAATTCTATTTCAATGAAAGTTTCTTATTCATATTGTCTTTTAATAATCCAACCTCTGCTATTATATATTAATTCTCTTAAAATAGTTTAAATATAGTTGAAACCCCTTCCCTTATTTCACTTTCTCATTCAATCTAAAGTTTGTTTTTAAATCTCATCACCGTTCGTGTGTGTGTGTTCGACGCACAACTCTTTTCTTATCCCTTTACTTTCCTTATTTTTATAATTCATAATAATAAATATAATAAACCATATTACTAATCATATTAATAGATGAGTAAATATATCATTGGGGTGAGTCATTATTTAGAGATGTTAAGTGATTGAGAGCTTTTGCTCGATGAGTATTCTTTAATTTAATATTGTGTATGTTGGACTTAACATGTGATGGATTAATGACATATTTTTTTAACGTATGGATTCCATGGATTATTGGAACCATAAATACACTACCACAATAAAGTAATTATTGATATTAGAATCCAAATCAAGTTAAGGTTTGGATTAAAGCCTTAACACTTGGGAATTCCGATCAACTTCATCTTGTGAAGTGGGTGTTAATTTAATGCAATATAAAGAAAAGTTCAAGGATATCGCACGATTAAATCCCTAATAATGAACTCAACCAAATATTTATTAAAATTTTAAATCAATCAATCATTTCAATTAATCTCTGCAAACAACCCCCCCCAATCAAAATACAATCAACTAAAAATAACTGACTATTAAAAAGTATCATCGCTGAGGATTCTACCCGAGTGCTGCTATACACATTAGCAGAGCATCGGAACCTAGAACGGTCGATAGGAGACAACAATCCGTGATTTCAGATGTATTAGGTAATAGGATTCATCTCAATTTTCCTTCATTGAGGCATATTGAAATGTTATGTCCCTAATTTCTTTTATATGGTCTATATACTACCCCTTTGACATGTAATATCATGATTAATTAATAAATGATGGTATTTTAAGTTTCAATTTGAATTATTTAATCCAAGGGTAATTGACTTAAAAATTACCAAGTGGTAAAGAATTTCATAACTCAATTTCTTTTTATTGGGTTATATCATTTCTTCATTATCTTTCACATTATAAGATTATGTGTGTAATTTTTTTTGAAAATATTATATTTTATTTCCACTTGTTTTATATGGGTCTAAATTTTATAAACATAATTGATTCACCAATTAATTATCACTTCAATGTTATGATCTATGTAAGGGTTTACTTCACAATCTCATTTTAATCGGGATCGTTTATACTTGAATTTCCACTAAAGGAAATTCTTTTATCATTATCTAATAAACCCATTTCATTTTATTCATCTCTAGTTATTTATGATTTTTTCAAGTAATATTACAATTTTTTCACTCTTTATTAATTAAAATGATTGATATTTTTTTAAAATAAAATTCGATTTCATTTCTCTCTTCGTTCAAAAATCCTTTTTTCCAAAACCATGTTTTCAAAAAATTTTATGAAAAACGTTTTTAACGTTTTAAAAATGATTTTTTAAATAATTTTTTACCCATTTTTGAATTTTTTAAAAATGTTTTTAAAGGAATATTCATGTCTTTTTCCAAACAAGGCCCATTTGGATTTTACCAAAAATGTGAAAGGATACTTTGTTTTGACATGTACGACATGTATGAAATTTCCTATTATAATTACCACTCAATGTTGTAAAGATTTATTTATAATTTTTAAAGGTTATTTTTAAAGAAAATATTTTTTAAAATATTTTTTGAACTTATATTTTTAAAAATATCTTCAAATTAAAAAAGAATATTTTTCTCAAGAATGTTTTTAGATATATTTTTATGGCATTTCTATTCGTCAATGAAAAAATCCTTTATTTTAATTATAATCCACTGGGGATATGTTGTATTGATACCATACTTATTAATTATATGGATGATTTATGATCATTTTGACCATGGAAAGTATTTAAATTAAATTTATTGATTCATTTTTTTAGTCATTAGCTTTCCCTTTAAATATTCACTTCCCTGCGATCATTGGAAATTAATTTTCCCTTAAATATCCATATTATTTATCATGGATATGTTTATTTCTTAAACCCAATATCATTTCTACATAAGGTGTTTTTCAATGAAAGTTATTTGTTTATCTGAAAAAATATTGATAAATTTATATTCTTTACTCAATATAGATATTTGATGCTAAGGTATATTGTTCATTAATTAAATAAATTATTCAATATATGAGGAATGATTTGGGAATGTAGTGATGGGTGTGGCCCGGAATTATATATCACCTTGATGCATCAGTAGTCTCATGAGGTGAATTTGTAAGATAACATTAAATGGGTTTCTACCTATAGTTTTAAACTATCTTGTGAAAGGTCTTGATGACAGAGGAATCATGATTCCTAAGATCATGATGTCCAATAATTAAGAATTTCCTTAATTAATAATTCAATTATTATTATCCATGAGTTTTTTGCAATGATATTATATTTGGATTTATTTCATTCTAATTTATTGATTAAATGGAATGTATTTTTAGTTATTTACCTTTCCATATTGATTATGACTTATCTATTCATTATAGTCAAGTTATTTAAATGGCATGTGTGTTTAGTTATTTACCTTGCTATATTGATTATTACTTATCTATTAATGATAGTAAAGTTATTTAAATAGAATGTGTGTTTAGTTATTTACCCTTCCATGTTGATTATTCCTCGTCTATTCATGATATTCAAGTTATTTAAATGAAATGCGTGTTCAGTTATTTAACTTTCTATATTGATTATTCCTTATCCATTCATGATAGTGAATTTATTTAAATTACATGTGTGTTTAGTTATTTACCTTTCCATATTGATTATTACTTATTTATTTATGATAGTAAATTTATTTAAATGGAATGTGTATTCAATTATTCACCTTTCTATATTGATTATTCCTTATATAATCATGATAGTGAAGTTATTGATTAAATGAAATGTGTGTTCAAATATTTACCGTTGTATATTGATTAGGGCATATTTATTATTCTTCATTTACTCACGATAGATTCTACTTTATATAACTCTTAATGAGTGTTTGATATCACCCTTATTTTGTTTCCTTTCCCTTAATAAGTGTACTATGAATGATATATAAGGATATTATAGAGGGAATAATGATATTATTGAAAAATAATTATGTTGTAGTTTATATATTTAAATTTAATATGGGAATCATGTATTTATCTAGTTTAAAAAGACTACCAAACAATTTGGTGCTTCAATATGTGATTCGCTGTACCCTATGATAATGTAATAAAGTAGACACCAACTTTAGGTTACTGTATTTAGGGTTATTCCACAGAATGATATGGTTCTATCTTATGCCTCACGATTATTGAAGGTTTATGAGAAAAATTACCCAAGTCACAATTTAGAGTTAGCTGTGTTAACTTTACCTTTCAAGATATGGATACATTATCTTTATGGATAAAGGTGTGACATATATACTAATCATAAAAGTTTAAAGTATATATTCACTAAAAAAGAGTTGAATATGTTCCATAGAATATGGTTGGATTTGATTAAAGATTATGATTTGTCAATACATTACTACCATAGGAAAGAGAACAAGGTGGAAGATGCTCTGAGTCAAAAAGATCATACTAGCTTATCTATGATGAGGATAAAAAAAGATCCAATATTTATATTTTTGAAAAGAATGAATATAGAAATATTGAAGAAAGGGGAGAAATATTATCTTGTTAAAATGAGTGTTTAACCATCTATCCAAGTGAAAATTAAAGAGGTGTATAAGGAAGACATATAATTGAAAAAGAAGGTAAGAAATGTTCTTGAGTTAAAATTTGATTATAATGGAATGATAAGGTTTATGAACCGTGTATGTGTCCCATCCATACCATATTTGAAAAAGGAGCTATTGGAGGAAGATCAGAGTTCACCATTCTCTATTCATCCTAGAAGTATGAATATATATAGAGATATGAAAGAGTATTTATGCTGGGATAACACAAATAGAGATATTGAAGAGTATGTATCTTGGTTATTAGTATTATAGAAAGTTAAGGACCACTACAAAAAAACAACAGATTATCAGTGGTTTTTTAGAGGAGGTTATGCACAACCCCCTCTAAATTTATTTGAGTGGGGGTTATGAAAAAACCCCACTAATCATGTAATTTAGAGGGGGTTCACAACCCACTCTGTTTTTAGCATTTTCTTTGTAATATTTGGTTTGATTTTAGAGGCAGTTGTGTCAAAACCACCGCTAATTTAATAATTAGTGGTCCTATATGTTCATTTGGATTTTAGAGGAATTATATATATATATATATATATATTCATTTGGATATTATAAGCTATATATATAAATGGAAATTGTTTTTTAAAGGAAATAGTGGGGGTTCACAACCCCCTCTAATCTCTTAAATTATAGGTGGTTTATAAACTACCGTTAATTCCTTAGACCAGAGGGGGTTTTGAACCCCTTATAATTTAAGATATTAGAGAGTGTTGTGAACCACATCTAATTTATGATATTAGAGGGGGTTCATGAACTGCTGTCAAACCCTTTGATTAGTGGGGTTTTTAACCCCCCATAAATTTTTATTTATTTTTTAAAATAAATCTCATATAAATTCAAATTTTATAATATATATCTGTGGGTGAATATATGTGAACACACACACACATATTATGTAAACACATTATATAAATGTATTTAAATGCATTATAAACACAAATATATATATATATAAAGATATTATATAAATACTTTAAATAAATACTTTAAATAAATACTTATACATATAAACAAAAATGTATACATATATAAATATTGGTATAAATAATACAAATATAATTATAAATATATTTATTCAAATATATAAAATTTATATATGGTTTTATAAATACTATACATTTATATTATGATTTATATTATACATATATTATATTAAATATATTTTTATTGTATATTTATGTATAAATACATTTATATTATACAATGTATACAAATAAATATAATATAAACAAGATTAAATATATATATATACATATTATATATATATATATTATATTATAAATATTTTATTATATATAAATTTATTTATATTATATAATTATTTTATATATATTTTAGTATACCATATTAATTATAAATTAGTTTATATATATATATATATCATTTAATTATATTATATATTTCTGATTATATGATTTTATTTAATTGTATTTATATGTATACATAAATATAATTGTATAATTTTATGTGCGTTTATATATATATATTTGTATAAATTGGATTTCATATAATATTAATTATATATAACATAAAATAATAAACATATTATATAAAAATATACATAAATATAATTTATTTAAAAAATATATCATATAAAAACCCAAACTTATAGTTTTTATAATTTATATTATAATAATAATAAATATATTTTTAAATAATATGTTTATTCTTTTATATTATATATAATTAATATTATATGATATACAATTTATTCAAATAAATATATATTAATGTACACAATATTATACAACTATATTTATTGAAATACATATATATGAATGTACATAATATTATATAATTATATTTATTGAAATACATATATATTAATGTGTATAATAAAAAATACATTTATTGAAATACATTATATAAATATTTCTATAAAATGTATTTCATATATTATTAATTTAATATTTGTATAAGTTTTATTTAATGTATAATATTTGTATAAATTGTATTTCATATAATATTAATTATATATACAATATAAATATTTGTATAAATTTTATTTCATATATATGTATTTTGTAGGACCCCGGGACACCCTGAGAGGGGAGGGGTGAATCAGGGTGACAAATTTTTCTTTAAAAGTGACGGATCTTGTTCCCACATTGGTAGGAACTTGTAAAACCTGTATGATGGATATGATCAGCAAGCAAATGTTAACATGCAGAGAGATGACACAACACTTTTTACTTGGTTCACCACAAAGGGCTACGTCTAAGGAGCATACGCCGACAGGTTGTCGGTCATACCTAATTCCACTATTCTTCACTAATTGTGGATTACAATGGTTTGGGCATGGTCACACTGTCCCAGGCTCACTGCCTTTACAAAAGTTCAGGGATAGCTCACTGCGTCCCTCGGGTCACTCCCGTTGACTCCCCCTGGCTCACTGCCTTCGGTGAAGTCCCAATCAGTTTATATACATGAAGGTCTCTTCAACAGATAGACATGAAGTTCTTTGTCTCCTGTTCAGCATGAGACTTTGTGTGCATCAGGGTTCAGATTTGATGCACTTTTCAGTTCAATCCTTCTTCTTTAGTGCAATGACTAAATGCACTAGATCCTCTTGTCTTTGTTTGCTTGAATCACACCCACTTATGTGATTTCTCAATAAATGAAGCTCAGATTTCTTGGCATTGTCAGAATCAGTTCTCCATGTTTTCATGAGATGATGCATGTATCATTTAGATTTCCTCTTTTATCTCACTTTGCACCGAAGGTATTGTGCAATCTTCCGGCTTTCGTGCAACTCCAAAATTACCAGCGTGCTTCAACTACACCTAGCGCGCTTCTCCAAGCCCGACACGCCAGTTTCAAGATGCCGCGCAAGTCTCATCATGCAAGTCCAAACCGGCGTGCAAGTTCACCTCAACCACTTGCGCGACACTCACTTCTTCAACTTCAAACTTGCGCGACTCACATCCTTTTACGCCCAAACCAATTTTGGCATGCAACTATGAACTGTCGTGCTTCTTAAAAACTTGGTGCACAAGTGTCACCAAACCACTTGCACGACAATTCCTTCTTCAACTCAGAACTTGGGCGACTCTCTTCCTTCCTCGCCCAGACCACCTTGGGCGCACAAATATCACCTGGCGCGCAACCTCTACTTACGCGACCACACACCACTTGCGCGACCACCACACCTGCACGACGTGAGCTCTGATTTTCTCCAAGTGTTGAGCTCATACTGAATGAGGAGGGGTCGACCTGTATTTATAGGCATTTGGACACCCTGCGCGATGGCACGCAAGTCTACCCTCGGTGCGCAAGTCTCTCCGCCCTAGTCCTTCCGCCCTTGTCTCTGCTGCGCTAGTCACTTGCGCGACCAAACCCAAAACTTGCACAACCCTTATCCCTTTGACATATTTTGAAGTTTTGATCTTGAAAAACATTAGGTGCACAGGTTTCCTCTCCTTCAAATACACGATGCACAAGACCCTTTTCCAAAAACAACTTTTCTTCATTTGTCGATTTTGAGGTCCAGAAATTTGGAAAACAATGGAAAACGACTCCACCTTCAATATATGCTTCGACGATAACGTTCATGCTTCTTTTCTGTGATTTGGATTCTTCAACAACTCTTCTTTCATCACGAACTCCACTATCATGATATATATCCTTTGATAGATCAGCTTTAGCATCATCATATTTTGAGACAATGTGAAGTGCATGGCCATCTCAGAATTCCAATCCCTTCCACACTGTATTCTTCTTCAACCGTCATTCCCTACTTCATGAAAATCATATGATTATATTATTCAAGAAGTATCTTGCATGGTTATCATGCAATCATGAAGAATTGCATGGTCTTCATCAAATCCCCATTCTTATTTAATCATCCTCAGATGAATTATACTTCACCATTCTTCACTATTGTAAACAATGTGTCACCTTTGACACATTTTCTTTGAACTTATGATCAGTACAACAATCATCTGAATTTCCATTCCTCCATTTCATTTAAGTACTTCTTTAATCATCCTCAAATGGATTATACCTCACCATTCTTCACTGTTGTAAACAATGTGTCACCTTTGACATATGTTCTTTGAAGTTATGATCAGTACAACAATCATTTGAATTTTCATTCCTCAATTTCATTGGAGTACTTCTTGATCTGCTTCATTTTGATCTTCATTGACAACTATTGACAACAAATACAACCTTATACAGAAATTGGTCCCAACATATTTCATACAATATTAATTCTATATAAATTCTATATAATATTATACAATTTATACAAATAAATATATATTAATGTTAATAATAATAAATATATGTATTTAAATGCATTATATGAATATATTTTTAAATACATTATATAAATCTATTAAATAAATATTTATACATATATTATATAAATAAACATCTACATAATATATAAATATATATTTAAGTATATAAATAATTTACATGAATATATTTATAAATATATAAATATATGTGTATACACATAACATAAATAAAATTATAAAATATATTTAGTCAAATGTATATAAATACACATATAAAACATATAGTTTATATAAATGTATAAATTGAATATAATATAAATTTATTATAATATAAATATAAATATATATATTAATTCATATAAATATATATGCAGGATATAAATTTATATGTATTTAAATATTTATTCAAAAAATATTTATTTGAATTAGCTTAGTAATACACACACACACACATATATATAAAATAATGTTGTTCTATGTATAATATAAAAAAACCTTACCTTGGTGGAATAGGTGCTGCAATTTTTTCTTGAGGAGAGGGGTTTGAAACCCACTGCATTCATTTTATGAGGCCTTGTGAAGGTGGGGTGTTGGGCACATGTGACATGTTGCATTAGACAGGGTCACAAGGGAACAATACACAGAGAACTGGATGGATGGAAGGAATTAGACATACGATAAGGTGGGGTATCGCATAACAAGGGAATTAGACATAAGGGAATGAGAACTGGATGGATGGTATGTGGGGTGTCATGCGGCAAGGGAACTGGACACAAGTGAATGAGAACTGGAATGGAGGGTGGGCGTGGCATGAAAACTGGAGAGGGTAGACGATTAAAAAATAAATAAATAATGAGAGGTGGTTTATTGAAACCACCTCTAATACGGATCAATTAGAGGCGGTTAATTTAGTCTGAAAATAGAGCCGATTCTCAGAACCTCCCCAAATATATGACATTTAACTCACTTAGTAGCGGTTTCCAACCACCACTAATTTGACTTTTACATTAGATGGAGTTATCAAAAAACAAAATAAATAATTATAGGTGGTTGATTGAAACCACCACTAATACATATCAGTTAGAGGCGGTCAAAAATTCATCTAATTTAGTCTGAAAAGAGAGTTGGTTCTTAGAACCGCCCCAAATATATGACATTTAAATCACTTAGCAGTGGTTTCTAACCACATATAATTTGACTTATACATTAGAGGGGGTCAAAACCCCATCTAAAATAATATTATATGGTTACATTAGAAGGTGTTTTAACCACCTATTATATAACCACAACTAAATTTGTCATTACTTTACCAGCAGTTCCTCAAAATTGCCTCTAACAATAGTAGGCAGACACATTAGCGGCAGTTCATCATAACCACCGCTAAAGTGTTTATAATGGGTTATAGCCCCTTCTAAACTAAAAAAAATACCCCCTATAAGCAGGCCATTTTTTTGTAGTGGATGAGATACAGAATCCTAAGGGGTTGTCACAACTATTACCCATACCAGAATAAAAATGGGAAAACATCACCATATACTTTATCATTAGACTCCCTAAAATTTCTAAGGGCCATAATGCTATTTGGGTTGTATTTGATTGCCTTATGAAGTAATCATATTTCATTTTTGTCAGAGAATATTTATCTCTTGTTTATATTTTCAGATTATACATTAAGGAAGTGGTAAGATTGCATAGAGTACCATATTCTATTGTATCTGACCGAGATCCAAGGTTCACCTCAAAGTTCTGGTGAAATATTCATCAAGATTTGGATTTAAAGTTATTTTTCAGTACTACTTATCATCCTTAGATATATGGTAAGTCTGATATAACCATTCAAACCCTATAGTATATGTTTAGGTCTTGTTATATATATTTCAAAGGTGTTTGGGATAAACACCTTCCTTCTATCAAGTTTTCTTACAATAATAGATTTCACTCAAGTATTCATATGGATCCTTATTAATCCCTATATGGAAAGAAGTATATAACTCTAACATGATGAGATAAAGTTAGATAAATAAATCTATTAAGACTCGAGTTAGATGAGGAAATGAAAAATAAGGTTAGAGACATTCAACAACACATCAAGGAATCCCAGATTCGATAGAAAAGTTATGCTAACAATTGTTAGTGAAATCTGGAATTTGAAGTTGTTTAGAAAGTATTCTTTTGAATTTATCTATGTAAGAATCTTATAAAGTTCATAAATTAGGTAAATATTAGTACTAGGTATATTATCCTCTTTTAGATTCTTGATCGAGTAGGGATGACAACTTATCACTTGGTGCTTCTACCAAACCTCTATGAGGTTTATGATGTTTTCTATGTATCATGACTGAGGAAGTATATACCTGATCCTTAATATATATTGAAATAAAAGGTTTTACACTAGAGAATTATCTTTCATATGAAGAAAAATTGGTATAAATCTTGATATGTGTTGTTAAAATTGAATGTAATTTCACCATTTGGTGATGCACCTGTTATGTGATGTGACCATTTTATGATATTTTTCTTGGGGAAGACATGGGATGAGGTTGTGAATTCATGTATCATTATTGGATCCTAGGGATTGTGGGACATGAAGGGTATGATTCATTTTAATTTCCTGATTTTTTTAATGAAAATTATGTCTAATAAATATGATACAAATGGGTAAATGGAAATAATGTGAAAGAATGATTAAATTATTATGCTCAATGAAAGGTTATAAATGAGTTAAAAAATTATTCATAACAAGTTTTTAAATGAGAAATGTGCCTAAGTGGAAAGATTTATGTTGTGAGTGTGGAAATATTTTTAAAAAGGTGTTTAATGAAAGACTTGTGACTATGAAAATTGGTTTCCCCCTTGTTGACCATTAATGCAGTAGGAATGGTTGAGGGTAGTGTTCTAAGTGTGATGGTTTCCATTGGGATATGGTATGTGAAATGAGTTGTTAATAGATATGTAGAGTCTTTTCTTTCTAATCTGTGAAAGCTTTATATTATGTGTTATAAGAATCATGTTTGGAATTTTAGATAAATGCCACCATGATGGCATGTACCGATTGGGTTACAATAAGATATCACTAATAATGATCCACCAATAGTGGAGCAAGAAAATCTATTGGTCCAAAGTAACTGAGGATAGGAGAAGTTCTATTATAAATTTTCTCGTTTTATCCAGATGATGGAATGGGACCTAGGTCGGTTCGTTTCAAGTATGTTTGATCTGACCATAGAGTTTCAGTTACATCACCCTCAAATGTTTACTAGAGAGGGTGGAATCGAGGATGCAGAGTTCTGGATATAGTCCATCCAGAAGATTTTGGATCACTTGGAGACTCCTGTTGATAAGTGATTTAAGTTGGAAGCATATATATTGCAGGGACTGGTAAAGCACTGGTGGGATATCCTGGTTCAAACTCAGCACGCTGATGGTATGTTATGGAAGGAATTCTAGGAAACGTTTCCAGAAAATTTTTATCTAGATACCTTGAGATAGGAGTGGGCTATAGAATTTATGAGGTTGGCCTAGGGAACTATGTCATTGATGGATTATGCGAAACATTTCACAGACTTACAATACTTTGTTACAACGTTGGCGGGGGATGAGACTACTACAGCAAGGCTCTTTTAGGATGGAATTAGACACGAGATCAAGTCCTAGGTGAATATATTACATTTAAAGAGGTTTGTATAGGTGGTGAATCAAGCCCTTATTTTAGAAGGGAACTTAAAGGAGGCTTCAGGTAGTGGGTTTTTGGTTCCAATTGGTTGGTCCGATGGTGCGACTTCCAAGGGAAGGAAGCATCATTTTGGGAATATCCACCAGGGTGGTAGTGTGATGAGTAGTTAAAAGTGAGGATCAACCTCTTAGGGTAGTGATTATGTGTTTTTCTATTAGTGTGGAAGGTTGAGGTACATGCATGGTCAGTTCCCCCGACCACCAGTTGAGTGATGAGCATGTGGAAGAATGAGGAATGTGCAGAGGTTTCATAGGAACCCTCGACAACTAGGTATGGATAGAGGACCAAGACTGGTGCAGAGTGCAGGCAAGGGGTCAGTTACCCCATATTAGGTAGGTAGTTAGAGCTTGATGGGTTTTACAGGTTGAGGTGGTGGGTGTAGTACTTTGGGACGAGAGCATCCATATCAGCAGAGTAGCACAAAACTAAAAACTTAGACCAAAGACTAGGGTAGAGGGGGATATCAGCTTCATGTAGTTTAGTCTACACCAGGTGGTGGCGAGGATGGACCATCGACTGTTCATGGTATTATTCTTGTAGTTTACAATCTTTATAGTGCTTTATTTGACACAGGTGCCTCACATTATTTTTTGTCTATTCAGTTTGTGGCTGTGTTGGTCCTAGTTGTGGAACATGTGTGTGGGGTTATATTTATTGATACACTATTAGGGGTGTGAATGGAAAATATCAGGCAATGTAAGGGGTGTGTACTTGAAGTTGGTGGGTACCATTTTCTTTGGGACTTGTTTTTGGTTGAGATGTTGGGTTTTGATTCAATTTTGGGTATGGACTAAATAGTGTTGTACCAAAACCATATTGACTGTTATCATCACAAGGTAATGTTCATGTATCTTTAGGGAGACATGTATGTCCATCGTGGTGAATGGGATGTCTAGTAAGGTTGTGCAGGGTCAGTTTGTCAGCAGTTGGATGAACTCATAGCCCTAGGTGTCTTGTCTCGTGCTTTATGATGAGGGAGTAGATAATATTTTATTTCCTCATGTGGTGGATCAGTTTCAATATGTGTTTCTTAATAGGCGATTTAGTGTTCTCCAAGATTTATTTGAGATCAGGGTATCACCAGGTGAGGGTGAGACCTTATGATGTACTATAAACTTCTTTTGGGAGTAGGTATGGGTTTTATGAGTTTTTTTGTGATGTCGTTTAGGTTGACCAATGCGCTAATAGTGTTTATGGTCCTAATAAACTGAATCTTTCATCTTTACCTAGATCAATTTGTTGTTGTCTTTTTTGATGATATCTTGGTTTACTCGAAGACTCATGATGATCCTAACAAACATCTTGACATCATCCTTGTTGTACATCTCGTTCCCCTCGTTGTTTGATTTTCATGATCACAATCACTTTATTATTTATCTAACCTTGTTTCTAAGTGTTGTGGATGATAGGCAAGAGATTGGCAAAGGAATGGCCCAAGAAAGCATCTCAAAGTGGACTGAATTTCAGTCCACCGGCCAACCGGTGGCTTCACCACCGGCCAGCCGTTGGAGCCTGGACAGAAGGCATCCTTCTGTCTAGACCACCGGCCAACCGGTGGCACACCAGCGGCCATCCGGTGGCACCTGCACAGAAAAGGAAGCTACTGCCTCACCACCGGCCAACCGGTGGCCTCAGCACCGGCCAGCCGGTGGCACCCAGCAGAACAGTGGGAGCTACTGTCTCCACACCGGCCAACCGGTGGCCTCAGAACCGGCCAGCCAGTGGAGGCTGAGCCCGAATCCTATGCCTTTTTGCACACACCGGCCAGCCAGTGGGACTGTACCGGCCAGCCGGTGGAGCCAGTCAAACTAGCCGTTGCAGTTTGACCAGGCTGGCCCACTTGGATCCCAACGGCTCTTTTAGCCTCTCCAATGGCTCCGAAGCCTCCCCAAGGGTTCCATGCCTATAAATAAAGGCCAAGGAAGCCACGGACACCTACCGGAACCATACGGAAGCCCACGGACACCTTGTTGATCATTTGGCGTACCTCCGGCGCATTCCTCCAAGGGAACCCCAATAGCTCCAACTCAATTCCACATCCAAGGAGCTCCATCATAGAAGCTTGGGAGTGCACGTCTTCAACTTCAATCATCCTCCGGCGCCCAAAGCTTCTCCAATTACGGGTTTTATCGTATTTATCTTTTTGAGCTTAAAATTGGGTTTGTGCCTACAAACCCCAAACTTTTCTCATCCCCTCTTTCTTTTGGGTTTCACATCACCACTAAGGTGTGAAGAGGTTTCTTCAAGCCTTTTCTTTTAAAAGGCTTGTGTCATAGGTGAGCTAGCCTTCACCTGTAAGAAGGCTAGTGGGTTCTTGCTAAACCATTGAAAGCAAGTGGGTTCTTGCTAAACCAATAAAAGCAAGCTGTAATAGGTCCTAGTGCTACCTCAAAGCCTAGTGGGTTTCTTGCTAAAACCATTGAAAAGCAAGCGGTAGGAATCTCTCAACGGTTGAGTTGGAAGCGGAGACGTAGGCCGGGTTTTGGCCGAACTCCGTTAACAATTTCTTGTGTGATTGCCTCTTTTATTTCCGTTGCATTTCAACTTTGATTTTAATTTGTTAATCTTTTTTTAAAAGGCAATTCACCCCCCCTCTTGCCATCCTTCCCGTTTTTTCTCCGACCCAACAATTGGTATCAGAGGAAGTGTTTGTGTAATACCCTAACCAGTTACAAATTAAAGATCCTTTTTGATGGCATCTACCTCTTTCGCCCCCGAGGGCTACTCTTTGGGTCGGGCTCCATTTTTTGATGGGTCCGACTATAATTATTGGAAAACCCGCATGACCACTTTTTTAAGAAGCATAGGATATCCCATATATAAAATTGTCATGCAAGGTTATACTTTGTCTACCCCCGACGAATCTAAATGGACCCCCGCCGATATTAGAAACTTTGAGCTTGATGGCAAAGCCATGAATTCTCTACATTGCGGCCTTGACCGAAATGAGTTCAACCGAGTTTCCACTTGCACCTCATCTCATGAAATTTGGAAACTATTGGAAGTGACCCATGAGGGCACTAACAAAGTTAAGGATACTCGGTTAGACATGTATAGGCAAGATTTTGAAATCTTTTCCATGCATCCTTCCGAATATATTACTGATATGTTTACACGCTTCACTGACATTTGCAATGGAAGGAAATCTCTTGGTGATGATGTTTCAGCCGAGACGATGGTCAAGAAGATCTTATGGGTCCTTCCGAGCTCATGGGCACCAAAGGTGACGGCGATCCAAGAGGCTAAGGACGTCAAAAATATGCCGGTAGAGGAGCTCATCGGATCTCTCATGACTTATGAGATCACAATGAGGAGGCAAGCTCAAAAGGAGGGCACACCAATCAAGACCCCAAAGAACATCGCCCTCAAGGTACAAAAAGAAGTAAGCTCCTCCTCCTCCTCATCATCTTCATCTTCTTCATCTTCAAGCGGCGACTCGGAAATGGAGAATCTCGCCCGCCAAATGCACAAATTTATGAAGAAGCACAAGAAGAAGAAGAAATCTCGCAAGGCGCGAAAGCAAGAACCCACCGCAAGATCCGAGCCCAAGGTAAAATGCTACGGGTGCGGCGAAAAGGGCCATTACAAGCCCGATTTCCCACTCAACAAAAAACGGGCCACGCAAAAGGAAAAAGGAAAGAAAAAGGTCCTCAAGGCGACATGGAGTGACACCTCCTCATCATCATCCTCCTCCTCCTCCTCGAGCGACAACGGTAAAAAATGCCTAATGGCATTCCATGAGGTAACATCTTCCGACTCCTCCTCCTCTTGCTCTTCAAATTCAAATTCTTTCAATCATTTGTCTTATGAAGAACTCCAACATGTTAGGGACCAACTTGAAAATGGTTTTCATGAACTTTCTTCAAAATTCGTTGCTTTAAAAAAGAATTTCAAAAAACTCTCTTCCGAAAAAGAACAACTTCTCAAAGAGAAGGAAGAGTTGACCCTTAAAATCCAAAATTTTCCAAATGTTGATTCCATGGAATCAACCATCAAAGACTTAAGGGAGACCCTAGCCAAGTTCACCCAAGGTGAACAAAATTTGAACAATCTCCTAGGTTCCCAACGAATATCTAGAACCACCCAAGGGCTAGGATATACCAATATAGCTTCCTCCTCCCATGCACCCACTATTTTTGTAAGGGGGAGCTCTAGTTTTAAATTTTGTAATTATTGTAAAAAACCCGGGCACCTTATTTATGAATGTAATTGTAAAAACGCCCGGTACGGTCAACCCAAATCTTTTTACTTTTCGGACGAATTTTATAGGAGAAGACCCGCTATGAGACAAGTTTGGATTGAAAAATCCCTTCTTGCGAGTCTCTCCGGGCCAAAATTTATTTCCTTTCCCCGGTGATTTGTTGTTTTTATTTAGGGGGAGTTAGGATCGTTTAAGCCCTTTTGATTTCAATTTCAAAATTTTCAATTCAAACCTTCAATTTCAACTCTTGGTATCAAATTTTCGATTCATTTTTCAATTTAAATTTTCAATTCATTTTTGATTCAAAACTCTCAATTTCAAAAATTTCATTTGGTTTCAAATTTCAAATCTCAATTGGTTTTTGATTCAAAACTTTCAATTCAAACTGTTATTCAAATTTTCATTTCAATTTCAAAAATCTCACTTGATTTTCAAATCTCAATCTTGTTTTTCAAATCTTTTCCCTCAATCAAGTTTTATGCCCCATTCTTTTTTGATAATCACAAAGGGGGAGAAATTTCTTGATTGATTGGGGGAGAATCCTTTTCATCATGCTTAGCATTTCCTTTCAATTTCAGTATTTTACATTAATTGTTATGGTGATTGTGATCATCAAAATAGGGGGAGATTTTTGTACATCTCGTTCCCCTCGTTGTTTGATTTTCATGATCATAATCACTTTATTATTTGTCTAACCTTGTTTTTAAGTGTTGTGGATGATAGGCAAGAGATTGGCAAAGGAATGGCCCAAGAAAGCATCTCAAAGTGGACTGAATTTCAGTCCACCGGCCAACCGGTGGCTTCACCACCGGCCAGCCGATGGAGCCTGGACAGAAGGCATCCTTCTGTCCAGACCACCGGCCAACCGGTGGCACACCAGCGGCCAGCCGGTGGCACCTGCACAGAAAAGGAAGCTACTGCCTCACCACCGGCCAACCGGTGGCCTCAGCACCGGCCAGCCGGTGGCACCCAGCAGAACAGTGGGAGCTACTGTCTCCACACCGGCCAACCGGTGGCCTCAGCACCGGCCAGCCGGTGGAGGCTGAGCCCGAATCCTATGCCTTTTTGCACACACCGGCCAGCCAGTGGGACTGTACCGGCCAGCCGGTGGAGCCAGTCAAACTAGCCGTTGCAGTTTGACCAGGCTGGCCCACTTGGCTCCCAACGGCTCTTTTAGCCTCTCCAACGGCTCCGAAGCCTCCCCAAGGGTTCCATGCCTATAAATAAAGGCCAAGGAAGCCACAGACACCTACCGGAACCATACGGAAGCCCACGGACACCTTGTTGATCATTTGGCGTACCTCCGGCGCATTCCTCCAAGGGAACCCCAATAGCTCCAACTCAATTCCACATCCAAGGAGCTCCATCATAGAAGCTTGGGAGTGCACGTCTTCAACTTCAATCATCCTCCGGCGCCCAAAGCTTCTCCAATTACGGGTTTTATCGTATTTATCTTTTTGAGCTTAAAATTGGGTTTGTGCCTACAAACCCCAAACTTTTCTCATCCCCTCTTTCTTTTGGGTTTCACATCACCACTAAGGTGTGAAGAGGTTTCTTCAAGCCTTTCCTTTTAAAAGGCTTGTGTCATAGGTGAGCTAGCCTTCACCTGTAAGAAGGCTAGTGGGTTCTTGCTAAACCATTGAAAGCAAGTGGGTTCTTGCTAAACCAATAAAAGCAAGCTGTAATAGGTCCTAGTGCTACCTCAAAGCCTAGTGGGTTTCTTGCTAAAACCATTGAAAAGCAAGCGGTAGGAATCTCTCAACGGTTGAGTTGGGAGCGGAGACGTAGGCCGGGTTTTGGCCAAACTCCGTTAACAATTTCTTGTGTGATTGCCTCTTTTATTTCCGCTGCATTTCAACTTTGATTTTAATTTGTTAATCTTTTTTTAAAAGGCAATTCACCCCCCCTCTTGCCATCCTTCCCGTTTTTTCTCCGACCCAACAATCCTGAGTACACTAGGAGAGGAAAGTCTATACGAAAAGATATACAAAGGTCCTTTCTGGATTTATAAGGTGCATTTCTTGGGTCACATCATCTTAGAGGAATGTGTATCAGTGGACCCATAGAAAGTGCAGGTAGTTGTGTCTTGGGAGCTGCCCAAGAATGTTTATAATGCATGAATTTTTTTGGTGTTGATAAGCTACTACTAAAGGTTCATTAAAGACTTTTCCCATTTGGAAGCACCAATTTTTTGGATTGACCAAGAAATACATCAAGTTTGAATGGTCTGAAGCATGTGAGAATTCACAAGAGTTAAATAAATGGTTTACTACCACAACAATTATGATCATACCCAAGCCTAGTAAGGAGTATAACTTATTTTGTGATGTTTCTAGTGTTGTTCTTGGGGTAGAGTTGATGCATTTCGAGTAGGTTGTCACGTACAGGTTACAATGATTGAGGAGTCATGAAATAAATTACCTTACGCATGATCTTGAGCCATCCATGGGTTTATGATTTAAAGTGTTGGAGGTATTACTTGTTGGGAGAATGGTTCATGGTGTATAATGATCATAAAATCCTTAAGTACATATTATCTCACTGTAATTTGAATCTTTATCAGCAAAGATGGGCCGAGTACATGAAGTATTTCAACTTCAAGTTTCTTTACACACCAAGAAGGGGAAATATTTTTTTAGATTATTTAAGTTAGAAGACTCAAAATCAATCGATTCAGGAATCCATCTCCGAGTGGAGAATGATGGAATTGTTTTCTTAGATGCATATAGAGGTGTAGAATGGCCAAGGGAAGATGACCCTTGTATCCTTGGCAGTTGAGTCCACACTTCTGATCCAGACTAAGGATAGGTAGTGCGAGGATTCAAAATGTTTGGATTTAAGGGAAAGACTTAAAGGTGGGGATTCACCTTTCAGTTGGACCATTGGTGATGATGGAATATTTTATGTTTGTGGCCATGTTGTTGTTCTCATGTGTATGAGAGAAGAGTTGATGCATGAGTTTCATGCATTGAAGTGGGCCATGCATCCTCTATTGACCAAAATTTATCTTGATATTCATAGGCAGTATTGGTGGGGAGGGATGAAGAAAGAGGTTACTAGTTTCATGGCTCAGTGCCATACTTACGAGTAGTTGAAGGATTAGCATTGATGACCGAGTGGTTTGTTGCTACCACTGACCATATAGAATGAAAATGAAATGACATGACCACAGATTTCATGGTGGGTATTCCAAGGAAACTCTTTTGACAAGATTTGTGCGTGGAATGGGTTTCACTCGACAGTTTAGTTGAGGGGGTTTTGAGTCATTACTCCATCCATCACATCATGTTTTCCATTTGTTTAATCTTTCATAGAAACTACCAATGGTTCCATCATCCATAGTTGGGTACATACCTGATTTCCAAAGGCCGGTGGTCATCTGGGTTTTCAGGCCCAACGACTCTTGGGGAATCACATTGGTCTAGAGGATGGGAGGTCTGGCTCATCGCACCCTTTTGGGGGGAATTGTTTCCTTTTATGGGACTCTCTTATAGATTTAAGATATGTTCATGAATCACTTAATAATCCCAATATGGGACCAGTTACCCTAAAAAATGACAATAGGTTATTTTTATTTTATGTGTGAAAGATTGGGATCTCTTTAATGAATACACTGTATATATATGAGGTTCTCCATAATTTTATGGTAATGGGTGGCTGCTTAAATATTTATGCTGAAGCTATATAACCAAGTGCTTCGGAATTTGATTCCATGCAAGGAGGTATTTAATATTCTGAGGTGGGTATTGAGCCATTATGAGGTATCCTACATATCCTTGTTATTGCAGGAATCAAAAACCATGTAGTTCAATGGACCTATGCAGTTTAACATCATGCAGAAAGGACTCATATGGGTGCTACAGTACACCAAGTATTCAAGATCGAGTCCCAGAGGGACATCCTATGTATCCTGAGTATGTTGAGAATCAAAGTTACCATAGTTCATTTGTTTAGGGTTTATATATTGAGGTCACCCCTATCACTGTAGAGACTCATAGTGAAAATGATACCATTATTGTAACTCCCTAATCTCATGTGAGACATGATTGGTGTGAGATACAAGGGAAAAAATGATCATTTCATTGCTCATGATGTGGGAATTATGTGCTGGGACTACCCTGAGATATTTTATCATTAAGATCGAGCCTTAGGAAGGAATCCTACATATCCTGGTTATTATAGGAATCATAGTTCTCATAGTTCAATTGATTTCTCAGTCCACTGATGAATGAGGTAAGGTAATCATCTATTGGAAATAATTGGGTCCCGATATCTAAGATTCCAGATTCATAAAAGGACTTACACTGAAAGCGGTGTTTATTTGATCTCGGGCCTTAGGAAACATCCTATATATCCTAATTATTGTAGGAATCAGAGCACACATAGTTCAATTGATCAAGGATTATACACTAAGACTGCCCATACTATTATAGAGGTTTATATTGCAGATGTTATGATCATTGCAACTCCTTGAGACCACATGCGCCATGTTCATTGTGAGAAAAAAGTATAAAAAGTAATAAATGTAATTCTCTTAACTAAGGGACTTAGATTCCAGGATTTCCCTAGATCAATATGGAACTTGAAACTCAGGGAGAGGTGGCCTATGTATCCTGAATATGTAAGGAATTAGAGTCGTCATAGTTCCCTTTATATTGGGGGATTACACACTGAGGCTACCCTATTGATTGAGGCTTACACTCCGAGGTTTCCTGATTGATTGGGGCTTACACACTAAGGACATACAATGATATCAAGCTCTAGGATGACCTATTGATTTGGCCTGCTTATCTAGAGGGTATCGCATGAACTAGTCAACTTATCCAGGAAACCATCGCATGTCCTGGCTGGGTTATTCAGGGGGTGTCGCATGATCCAACTAACATGCCTTGGTTTCATTTGAAAGAGTTTTCTTAACACATATGGAGGGTTTCGTAAGTGTTAGTATGATATGATTTGAAGGATTCCACATATCTTGGATTAATATCCTTGGAGGGAATCGCAAGGCCTGACTATCATGTTTGGAGGGCATCGTGGGTCTCAGATGACTTGTCCATAGGGTGTCGTGAGACCTAGCCATCATGTTGGGAGGGAGTCATGGGTCTCAGATGACTTGTCCAGAGGGTGTCATGAGAGCTTAGATTTTATGACTAGATGAAACTATGATACTTGAATGATACAGGAAAATGTCGTTATATGAGTCAAGGGATGTATCTGAAGGGAATTTCAAGTCTTGGGTGATAGACCCAGAGGGTTTCACGAGATCAAAGTGGTGTGCCCAGGGGGACTGTATGAATTGGTCTGATATGTATGGAGTATTTAATGTGTCCCAAATATCATGTTGAAGGAGTGTAGTGATATCTAGGAGACATGTCCTGGTGCTGTCGCGTGCCTTTGAATAACTCATGTGAAGCACATAAGGACCAACAAGCATGTTTTTTTGATTAAGTCTTACACTTTTTAATCTTGGTTCTAGAAATTATATTTCAAAGGATGTAAGTTCATTTAGTATCAGTTTCTTTGAGTCTTATGTGATCTTGGGGACATGAAATATGTTCTTCACACGTCTTTCCACGAGTCCTTTGTGTGATCTATGATTGATCACATGAATTACCTTATATATGGCGCATGATTTCTCCAGATATTTTTTGGTATATTACCTAATGAAAGAATTTCTAGTAGCTAGATTAGTCACTCTGAGAATTCTTCTCTAGCTGCTGTGCTTGAGAGTCCAGAGGTCGAGAGTTGATCCGTCTAGAGTCCAACCCTTTTTTCATGTTGGGGTGGGGGATTTATAGGCATCTCTACCCTGGGTTTTCATCACATTGTGCAGAATATCTAGCATGAGTCCAAGATGGAGCTAACAAAGGGCTCTAGTGCCACAAAACTTCGTGAACCTCTGTCATGGACCGATCCGAGGGTATCGTTTGATTCTCAATGATTACGAGTCCCTTTCTTCAATGCCTCCATTATTGGATTATTTCCAATTAATTTGTACTTGTTTGATCACACAAACATATCAAAGGACTTTATTATTGTCATTTTGACATGTACAAGGGCCTTCTTAGGATCCAAGTGCCTATTCAAAGGTGTCTACGAGACGCTTGATGATTTTTTTGGGTATTTCCATAAGACAAGGATGGTTTGACTAGGGGTATTGAGGGACCATGATGCGGAATTCCTTAATGCATCACAATCATTTTACAACCGCAAGAGGCTTATACCTCCTCCCTATTTTATTCCCTTTGTTTTATGTGACAAAGGTTGGGAGTCATGTGAGATTTCATGAGTAATGACAGGGAAAGTTACTTTATTTTTTTGTGATGTGTTTCATGATTGATATGGGTCATGTGGGGGTGCATGAGAATTTCCTTGGGAAAATCCATTTGTTTGTCCTTAGGGAGACGAAGGGTAAGTATAAGGCTGTCTGGATATATTTGAGGCTTTTTTATGGTGAGGATGACAAGCCAAAGGGCTTTCGCGAGACAAGGCAGAATTGTCGCCGAGGTCTCGCGGTGTCTTTTAGTTTTTCAAGGGCATGCCACATGTCTTTTAGCGACCGCGATTAGCTCCTCCCTCATCCCTTTTTATCTCCTTTGTTTTAATTTACAAAGTTTCGGGAGTCATGAAAATTTTCTTGGATGTTTCTAAGGGAAAACATCCTTCAATTTAGTGATTAGATTCATGATCTTTGTGGCTACTAGGAGCCCCCTCCTTTGGGCATTACCTCCCCTTTTTTAAAAGGATTTTAGGTTGGATTTTCAGGTGCTTGCTGCCAACAACCCATGTGGCCTAGGGGAACTCATCTGGATTCCATTGTGTAACTACTAATTGTTAGAAGTGATTTTGAAAAAGTAGAGGGGATCATTGAAAGGGGATCCACATGATCCATCGTAGGTTATGCGTGGCATGTGGAGTCCTTGCGTGACCTTATAATGGTCACATGATCGTGATCCCTTTGAAGGTTTACACGATCCATAGGTCTCAACCATATTCTTCTTCCTTTTATTTTGTGGGGAAAACAATACCCATATTTAGGTATTTCTTCCCTTGTTATTTTTTATGCTCATTTGTAGGGCATCAACAAATTCCCCCCCTCAAGAGCGATGTCCGCGTGGACAAGGGATTTGTTCTGAGGAAGGTAAATGCCTACCAGATTCTTTAGTGGCATCATGAATCACTGTCTCGGGTAACATTTGATCTACTAGGTGATGTTTTTTATTCTTTAAAATGAACTATATGTAAGAGGGTATAAAGTGTAATACATTACATCAGTCACCACTTCTCCAGAGCACTCTCACCTTTGTTTCCATCGCATTCCTCCATCGCAAGATTGGTTCATGAGTCTTAATCATGAAACTCTTATTCATGAGCCTTCACCGTGAGATCTGTCCCACAAGATCACTTCTGCTTTGGTGCTCGTCCAGTTCAAATACAAACCATAATTTAGTAATTATTTTTAAACATTGACCATGAGGTATTGCGATGGTCTTGGGGGATTTGTTGGGCCTGATGGCTCAATCATTTGATTTGACTGATTCACGTGACCATGTCCAACTCATGCAATCGTGAGTCTCTAAAGGGGTCATGAGATTACATGATGCCATGTGGGGGTTATTATACTCATGAGTGCTTCAGATATCAGGTGATCAACAAATACTTTATGTGATTCATAAATTCCTTGTTGATTAATGTGATGCGCATGATGCTGTCGGAACTTTCATGCCTTTATTTTTTACAAGATTTAAAATTATCTTTGTTTGACATGTGACACTTAATTATTTTAAGATGGATTATAGTTCTCATCAAGGTTCCTTAGCTGTGGCCAATCAAAGTGCCATGATTTCCAGGAATCGCAACACTGATCCCCAATATATCATGCATACTGATAACAAAATCCTGAAGAGTTTCTTTTCATCCGATGTCCAGAATTATACCTTATCTACTTGACTTCCTCTGTATAGGTTTGGTTTACTAGATGATGCTACCATTAATCCTCCATATTTTAATCTTCCATCTCGTTGTGTGTCTGATTATCTTGACTGTGTTTGGACAACAATTGCTGAGGATGGTTGGCTGGTTACATCTCAATCCCAGGGTTCGTATTATCTATTGGACAACTCACCACTGGGTCCGGACGGTTGTTAATTCACCCAGAAACCTATTGCTCAGATATATTTGAGTATACTTTCCTCTTATTTGAATAATCAAGGTATGTTATGGTACTATAAATGGGATCTCTATCCCAATGGAAATTTATCTAATGAGTGGGCGTGGCCCTTCTGGGTTAGGAAAATCTGTTTAGAGTTAGCTGATGATTTATACAGGATTCAACTTTATGAAGATGTATGGATATCACAATTTATAATATACTACCAGCCCTACCTCCTTCGAGATATAATCATCTGTTGGTTCCCTAGTACTAAAAAATTTCATTTGTCCTATGGTGAAGTGGGCATTAAACTGTCTGACATCTATCAGTTGGGAATAATTATTCCTCTTGGAGAAATTTATGATGAGTTCCTACCTACTACATATGTCTAAGATGATTCTCAGAAGAACTTAGTTTTGGAACGGGACATTCATATTATTATAAAGGATAAATATAAGAAAGTAATTACAATGCACTCGCTCATTTCTTTCAAGGATCGGGTCAATATTTTCCTCTATAGCATCAAATTTAGACCAACTACTATTCGCCATCATCGATGTCCCTCCTAGCATTTACGTGATAGTGAAGAATCATATTGGTACATCTTGGAGGCTGGAGATTATACCTTGTGGGGATATCGTGTGAACTTAGAGATATCTCTGAGCCTAATACTAGTAGGTTTTATAGCCATGTCTTGGAATGAGTGGCTCTTTCCAGCTGTGGATACACATTCAAGAATCCATGTTAGAACGTTGGTGATGGTGACACGACTTGCAGAAGGATGGAACCTTAACTTGGAAGTATTAGTCCTTGCATTCATTTATCAAATATTGGGCCATGTTCAACAAGGTAGTACCCATTACAGGATCAGTGGTCCTCTATAGTTATTTTTTGGATGGATAGGGTTTCATTTACATTGCTATGAAAATTACAATGCTTCCATGATCTCGAACGCCATATCCCATCCTAGATTTCTAAACAACTCTAGGGTTGGGGTTATGTCTCTAAGACCTGCTGAGGTTTAGGAAGTGTTGAAACATCCTGATAGATTTGAATTAACAATCTTTTTTACACTAGCTAGGACAATTATTGATGATGGAAATGACTCCCTTGATGAAAGATCTTATATCATCTCCCTTCAGGATGGGGTTCTCAAAGCCAGGGTGGACGAGATGGTCATCTTCGAGCCTTATACTCCATATCGATTTGCTCGTTGTTTTGGATTTACTCGAAGGGTCTCCCCTATTCCTTTGGTCGGTGTTAGATGGGAGTGATATCCTGGGGTTATCCACCAATTTTGGAGGATGATGACACGTGAAGACATTGAGGCTAAGATTATGCTTCCGCCTACTGATGTTTCTTTTGACTTTCCTCAACCAGGATTAATACTAGACTTGGGTAATATCTTATATGAATGGTGTGTAAAACTAGTTGGTCCATCACATGGATAGGCTATTCACCTTTCCAATTCCTTTATTAGAGTCAATGAAGGAATTGATTAAATATTTGGATGAGACATTGAGAAAGATACCTCATTCAAGTGATGAACACTCCGATGGTGAAACAAATTCTATTGAGGAAGTTAATCCTCCAACATAGGCCATAGATGATACGTTTATTGAGAGAAGGGTATATGGGTCTTATTCTCCTATTTCTATCCTATTCACGTTTCATGATTAGGGAATGGTTAGAGTAAACCACATGATGGGGGAGGCCAAGCCATGTGGGCTTAGATAGAGGTATTCTACGCGATTGGCATATAGTTTTTCAAAACATGTCGAATACCTAGGTAACCATGGGACTTGGACCTCTCTTGGATGGAGGCAGATGCATGATTGGTGCACAGTTTAAAAAACCGTGTGGTCAAACCATGTGCCCATTAAAAATTGAGAATTTACCTTCTCCTCCCATGATTTTAAGTATTCTACCCGATTTCTTCTCCCATTTCTTCTCCATCAACCCTCATGATGAAAATATGCTCCCAAAACTTCCCAAGGGTTAATATCCTTCATTTATATGCCATTTGGAGTGCCATTGGGTGAGAATCAAAGCTCTGGGGTGAGTCTAACGCTTCTTTTTCTTCTCTTTTACATATTAGGGATTGTGGTTTCGTTATTCTTCTTCCAAATCCCTAAAACCCTCTTTTCTTAGTGGATCATAGTTTGGGATACAAAGGGTGATTGAATCTAGATATATGGCTAAGTTTAAGTGAGCGTTCATCTAAAAATTTGAGGTAGGTGGTCTATAAGTTATATCCTATAGTTTTATTGTCGATTTGTGCATGTGTGGTTGTGATAATGCTTCTATCTTTATGTGAATTTGACCCCTTTAGTAATATTTGGTAAAATGGTTGGATAAATAATGATTTATACCCCTCATGATCCCTGTGGGATGAATTGATATTTATTATGCCATTTAGGTCCACTCATGGGGTTTGCCAATATTCTAAAACATGGAAAATTATAATGTTAAGCTTAAAGTTTACTTGTATTGAAATAGATCCTATGATAAATGTGTTGACATATTGGTTTAAATTATAAAGAGTAACTAATGGTATTTGTGTCTAGTTATTGGTAACGGTATAAAGTATTGTTTGAAAAAATGAAAAAAAGGGTTAAGAGGAATAAAGTGAATGTCTCAAATGAATTATGAGTTTTTAATGGAATTGTGTAAATGGGACAATTCATGTGAATTGATGAATCATGTGAAATTGGTTAATGTATGGAGATTTTTGAATATTCTAAATGGGTTAACATATAAAAATGGAAATGGGTTAAATGGGCTATGCTAAGTAAATGGTAAATGTTCTAATGGGTTAAGGCTTGATGGCGATTCATGTGTTAAATTAAATGTGAATTGTAAATGTTATGTGTATTGGTTGAGAATGGTTTTTGATATGGTATATATGGTTAATGGATAAATAAGCATGTGAACATGTCTTGGTAGTTGTGGGGTATTGTACTTGAGGATCTATTCCCATAGTTTGGGTTAGACTGAGGCTCTAAACCCCACCCCTATAATGCACAAGTTAGGGAAGGGGACTGAGTCTCTATAACTCTAACATTTGCATTTGATGAGACTACCTTGAACGAGGATTCAAGGTAAGTGTGATGTATTTTTTTTATGAAATGTTTACCCCTAGTGAGATAGGGAACTTTACTTATTCCCTTATGCATGATAATTGACCAGCTTAGGCCATAGTGTAAATGATGTAAATGCTTAACCCATGTAACAAATGATGAAAATAGACAAAGTGAATATTGTTAACTAATGAAACTTGAGTTGTCTTATGACAAACTTATCATTTATTTGTTATATAAATGTAATTTCTGTTTAGACTGGATATTTTATATACATCGTTGGTGTTTACCTACTGAGTTGCACTCACACCCTGCTCGGGCTGCCATTGGGTACCCGAGCAGATTTCATTGTTGTGGTTCTAGAAAAGGGAAAAGGTTTTATACTAGAGGGTTGAGTTGAGAATTGAATATGCATTGATAAGGGATCCAGAATTGGAATTAATAACCATTTTTAGGATTATTCTATTGGTATTTATTTTTGTTTTCCTTCATTTTTGTCACTTTTAGCATGACATGACATGTTTATTGTTTGGTTGTAGTTTATACCCCGTTTGGGAAATGATTGGTAATGCATGTTTTTGTTTATTGTTTATTACTTCCTTTATTTCATATATTATCTCCTATTTATTACTCTAGTAAATAGAGTATAGTCTCCCCATGTGATTTATTAGATCCTCAATGTTAGTCGGCAACCTTGGGCATAGAGGGAGGTGCGCTTGAGGTCATGTGGTGACCCGACTTAGGGCACCGATTTAGTGGCTCCTGGGTAAGAGACATTACAGGTATGAATAGTGGAAAATAAATTATGATAAGTATATAGTTTAAAAATTTATAAAAAAATTCATTGGTTATCTATTTATTAGGAATAAAATAAGAACCATTTTAAAGAAAAAAAAGTTTTCTGAAAAATTTTATTTTTCTAAAAGACGGGTTAGTCATGGTTTGCACACATAATTTAAAATTATTTTTTACCAATTTTATAAAATTTATTTGATAAAATTAATCTAATTTTTTAAATCACGACATAAAAATTAACTTAGGGTTATTTTTTTTGATTTTTCTGAAAATTTTCAATTTTCAATGAATAGTGAAAAATAATGAATTTTATTGAAAAATGTATTTTTGTTTAAATAATTTATGTAGTAAAATTATATTTTAAATTAGTTTTAAAGTAAAATTAGTTAAATTATATTAAAATTTAACTAATTTATTTCATTATAATAAATTTAATATTTAATTTTGATATTAAAACCTTCTATACTTATGAGAATTTTTACTTTGGAAACCCGCTTTTTAGTCGCCTTTTCAGGTATAATTTTAAATTGGATTCTACCAATTCTATGAATTGAATTTGTAATAATGGTTTAAATATTTAAAATCAGAATAATTTATATTATCTAATAAGTTCAATATAATTTTTGACGATTATAAATAGTAAAAGTAGTTAAAATTAATTACCACGTTTAAGGTAACAACTGATTTATTAAAGGGTTAAACTAAAAAGATGAGGGTTAAAATGACATACCAACTCTTACAACACTAATTTTATGACCATATTTAGACCTTATAACCTATAAAGGCCTATAATTACCCATTTTTTAGGATTTAAGAATGATAAAAATTTGGCTGTAATTGAATCTTTCAAAAATTCCACGTGTGTCCTCTCCCACACTTATAAAAGGCCGCCACCTCACCTCCCATTTTAATACTTCCAAAGACATTTGGTTCAAAAAATACCTACCTAAATAACTTTAATAATCCCCTAGAAACATTATATATACCTTTTTTTGATCTTAAATATAACCTAGGATGGATTTTGGTGCAAACCTAAAGAATATTTCCAAAGAAGAGGTAACTTTCTAAAATCAGTTTTTTATGTAGTTTATTATTAAAAATCCTTGAAATATTATTATAACATGATTATATAATAACATAAGTATATTAAATATAATTATATATTATTATGTTATGTTAATTACCTATATCCATCTCCTCTTCCATCAAATGGGAAATGAAACTATCGATTGTGTGTACGGCAGAGTACCGCCACGCGAACCGATGTAACTCGTTTTCGATCAAAATATTTAAAGGATTGATATATTGACGGATTTAAAAAATTTATATGATATTTATTATATTATTATATTATTATATTTTTAAAATTTAACATCACATATACCTTCTTATGTTATATTTTGTTTAAAATTTGATAACATCGCTCATGTGTATGATGGACTACCGCCTCACGAAGCGATGCAATTCATTTTTCACTTATGATTTACATATAATATAATAAGGATAAATTTAATAATTATATGACATGATATTTATTATTTAAAATTAATATATCACATACTTCCTTACCCTTACACCTGTTAAGAAAATGACAACGTCTCTTGTGCATACATACGACCTACCGTCTCCATGAATTGATGTGATCCATTCTCCATGTTCAAATATAAATAATGATTATAAAAATGTATATAATGAAAAAATGATATTTATGAAATTTATATAATTCTAGATATTTTGGAACTATATAATAAGATCAATTACTGAAACTGTCATGACAAAACATGCATGATAAAACAAGACAATTAACACCTGAAATAATAAAAATAATGAAATATTATTAAATAATAGGTGATAAGATGTTATAAGTGGATAATATATGATATTATAAGAATATGGTTCTAGTATAAATTAATTAAATATTTAAAACCATTATACACGAGGTTAAATCACATTCAACTAAAAGGAATCATAATGTAAGAGGCTTCATATCAATTTTTCTTCATTGAGGCATATTGAAATGTTATGCCCCTAATTTCTTTTATATAGTATATATAATTCCCCTTTTAAATGTAATATCATGATTAATTAATAAATCATGGTATTTAAAGTTTCAATTTGAATTTTTTCTTCCAAGGGTAATTGACTTGAAAATTACCAAGTGGTAAAGAATTTTATAACTCAATTTCTTTTTATTGGGTTATATCATTTCTTCATTATCTTTCACATTATAAGATTATGTGTGTAATTTGTTTTTGAAAATATTATATTTTATTTACACTTTTTTATATGGATTTAAAATTGATAAACATAATTTATTCATTAATTAATTCCCACTTCAATGTTATGATCTATGTAAGGGTTTATTTCACAATCTCATTTTAATTGGAATCATTTATACTTGAATTTAAATTGAAGGAAATTATTTGATCATTATCTAATAAACCCATTTCATTTTATTACTATCTGGTTATTTATGATTTTTTCAAGTAATAGTACAATTTTTCCACTCGTTGGTATGTAAAATGATTGAGATTTTTTAAAAATAAAATTCGACTTCATTTCTCTCTTTGGTCAAAAATCATTTTTTTCCAAAACCATGTTTTCAAAAACAATTATGATTTTTTTTAAAAATTTTAAAAATGATTTTTTTAAAAAAATGTAATTTTTTTTTAAATAAATTTTAATCCAGATTTGAATTTTTTAATTTTTTTTAAAGGAATCCTCATGTATTTTTCTAAACAAGGCCAATTTGGCTTTTACCGAAAATGTGAAAGGAAACTTTGTTTTGACATGTATGACATGTTTGAAATTTAATTTTGTAATTACCACTCAATGTTTTAAAGATTTATTTATAAGTTTTAAAGGTTATTTTTAAATAAAATTATTTTAAAAATATTTTGTGAACTTATATTTTTAAAAATATTTTCAAATTAAAAAGAATATTTTTCTCAAGAATGTCTTTAAATATATTTTTATGGTATTTCTATTCATCAATGAAAAAAACCCTTTATTTTAGTTATAATACATTGGGGATATACTTTATTGATACCATACTTATTAATTATATGGATGGTTTATGATCATTTTGACCAAGGAAAGTATTTAAATTCAATTTATTGATTCATTTTTGTAGTCATTAACTTTCCTTTGAAATATTCACTTTCCTGTGATCATTAGACATTAAATTTCCCTTAAATATCTATATTATTTATCATGGATATGTTTACTGCTTAAAACCTATATCATTTCTACATAAGGTGTTTTTCATTGAAAGTTATTTGTTTATCTAGAAAAATATTGATAAATTCATATTCCTTACTCAATACAGATATTTGATGATAAGTCTTATTGTTCATTAATTAAATCAATTGTTCAATATATGAGGAATGATTTGGGCATGTAGTGATGGGTGTGGCCCAGAATTATATATCCCCTTGATGAATCAGTACTCTCATGAGGTGAATTAGTAAGATAACATCAAATGGATTTCTACCTATAGTTTTAAACTGTCTTGTAAAAGGTATTGACGATATAGGTATCATGATTCCTGAGATCATGATGTACAATAATTAATAATTTCCTTCATTAAGAATTAAATTATTATTATCCATGAGTTTTTTTCAATAATATTATATTTGGATTCATTTCATTCTAATTTATTGATTAAATGGAATGTTTTTTAGTTATTTACCTTGCCATATTGATTATGACTTATCTATTCAAGATAGTCAAGTTATTTAAATAGCATGTGTGTTTAGTTATTTACCTTTCCATATTGATCATTACTTATCTATTCATGATAGTAAATTTATTTAAATAGCATGTGTGTTTAGTTATTTACCTTTCCATATTGATTATTCCTCATCTATTCATGATATTCAAGTTATTTAAATGGAATGAGTGTTCAGTTATTTAACTTTTTATATTGATTATTCCTTATCTATTCATGATAGTAAATTTATTTAAATTACATGTGTGTTAAATTATTTACCTTTATGTATTGATTATTCCTTATATAATCATGATAGTGAAGTTATTGATTAAATGAAATGTGTGTTCAGATATTTACCTTTCTATATTGATTATGGCATATTGATTATTCTTCATTTACTCACGATAGATTATACTTTACGTAACTCTTACTGAGTGTTTGAGATCACCCTTATTTTGTTTCCTTTCCCATAGGAAGTGTACTATGAATGATATATAAGAACATTCTAGAGTGAATAATGATATTATTGAAACAGAATTATGTTATAGTTTGTATATTTAAATGTAATATGATAATCATGTATGTATCTAGTTTATAAATACTACTAAACAATTCGGTACTTCGAGATGCGATTCCCTATACCCTATGACAATGTAATAAAGTAGACACCGAATTCATGTTACTATATTTAAGTTTATTTTACATAATGATATGGTTATATCTTATACTTACGATAATTGAAGGTTCACGATAAAAATTACCCAAGTCACAATTTAGAGTTAGTTGTGTTAACTCTACCTTTGAAGATATGAATACATTATCTTTATGGAGAAAGGTGTGACATATATACTAATCATTAAAGTTTAAAGTAATTATTCACTAAAAAAGAGTTGAATATGTTCCATAAAATATGATTGGATTTGATTAAAGATTACGATTTCTCAATACATTAGTACCCTAGTAAAGAGAACAAGGTGGAAGATGCTGTGAGTCTAAATGATCATACTAGCTTATCTATGATGAGGATAAAAAAATATCCAATATTTTCATATTTTAAAGAATGAATCTAGAAATATCGAAGAAAGGGGAGAAATATTATCTTGTTAAAATGAGTGTTCAACCATCTATCCAAGTTAAGATTAAAGAGGCGTAGAAGGAAGATATAGAATTGAAAAAGAAGGAAAGAAATGTTCTTGAGTTCAAATTTGATTATAATGGAATGATAAGGTTTAGGAACCATGTATGTGTCCCATACATACCATATTTGAAGAAGGATCTATTGGAAAAAGCTCACAGTTCACCATTATTTATTCATCTTAGAAGTATGAAGATGTATAGAGATCTGAAGGAGTATTTCTGGCGGGACAACACAAAGAGAGATATTGAAGAGTATGTATCTCGGTAATTAGTATGCTAGCAAGTTAAGGACCACTAAAAAAACATCAGATTATCACCCATTTTTTAGAGGGGGTTATGCACAACCCCCTATAAATTAATTTTAGAGGAGGTTTTGCACAAACCCCACTAATCATCGAATTTAGAGGGGGTTCACAACCCCCAATATTTTTTAGCATTTTTATTTGTAATATTTGGTTTGATTTTAGAAGAAGTTGTGTCAAAACCACTGAAAATTTTATAATTAGTGGTCCTATATGTTCGGTTGGATTTTAGAGTCATTATATATTTATATATTCATTTTGATATTAGTGGCTCTCTATATATATAAATGGAAATTGTTCTCTTAAAGGAAATAGTGGGGGTTCACAACCCCCTCTAATCTCTTAAATTAGAGAGGGTTTATGAACTACCGTTAATCCCTTAAATCAGAGGGTTTTTTGAACCCCTTCTATTTTAAGATATTTGAGGGGGTTGTGAACCCCCTCAGATTTATAATATTAGAGGGGGTTCATGAACCACCATCAAACCCTTTGATTAGAGGGGTTTTTTAACCCCCTCTAAATTTTTATTTATTTTTAAAAATAAATCTCATATAAATTCAAATTTTATAATATATATTTATTGGTACGCATATGTGTGTACACACACACACATATTACACAAACACATTATATAAATGTATTTAAATGCATTTTAAACACAAATATATATATATATATATATATAAAGACTTTATATAAACACTTTAAATAAATACTTTACATATAAACAAAAATGTATACATATATAAATATTGGTATACATATATAAATATTGGTATACATATATAAATATTGGTATACATAATAAAAATGTAATTATAAATATATTTATTCAAATATATAAAATTTATATATGGTTTTATAAATACTATACATTTATATTATGATTTATATTATACATATACTATATTAAATATATTTTTATTGTATATTTATGTATAAATAAATTTATATTATATTATGTATACAAATAAATATAATATAAACACGATTAAATATATATATATATATAATATTATAAATATTTTATTTTATATAAATTTATTTATATTATATAATTATTTTATATATATTTCAATATACCATATTAATTATAAATTAATTTCTTAAATATATATATATATATATATATCATTTAATTATATTATATATTTCCAATAATATGATTTTATTTAATTGTATTTATATTTATACATAAATATAATTGTATAATTTTTTTACGTTTATATATATTTATTTGTATAAATTGTATTTCATATAATATTAATTATATTTAACATAAGAGAATAAACATATTTTATAAATATTTACATAAATATAATTTATTTAAAGAATATATCATATAAAAACCAAAACTTGTAGTTTTTTTAATTTATATTATAATGATAATAAATATATTTTTAAATAATATGTTTATGATTTTATATTATATATAATTAATATTATATGATATATAATTTTACAAATAAATATTTATTAATGTACACAATATTATACAACTATATTTATTGAAATACATATATATTAATGCACATAATATTATATAATTATATTTATTGAAATACATATATATTAATGTGTATAAAACTAAATACATGTATTGAAATACATTATATAAATATTTCTATAAATTTTAATTCAGATATGATTAACTAAATATTTGTATAAGTTTTATTTAATGTATAGTATTTGTATAAATTTTATTTCATACAATATTAATTATATATATAATATAAATATTTGTATAAATTTTATTTCATATATATGTATTTCATATAATATTAATTATATATAAATTATATATAATATTATACAATTTATACAAATAAATATATATTAATGTTCATAATAATAAATATATGTGTTGAAATGCATTATATGAATATA
This sequence comes from Viscum album, assembly GCA_963277665.1. Taxonomy (NCBI): domain Eukaryota; kingdom Viridiplantae; phylum Streptophyta; class Magnoliopsida; order Santalales; family Viscaceae; genus Viscum; species Viscum album. The sequence continues at coordinate 1,379,920,606 of OY728143.1, read as the reverse complement.
TTTTTAAAGAGATTATATAAATATATTAAATAAATACTTATATATATATATTATATAAATAAACATGTACATAATATATAAATATATATTTAAGTATATAAATTATTTACATAAATATATTTATAAATATATAAATATATGTGTATATACATAACATAAATAGAATAATAAAATATATTTAGTCAAATGTATGTAAATACACACATAAAACATATAGTTTATATAAATGTATAAATTGAATATAATATAAATTTATTATAATATAAATACATAAAAAAATAATATAAATATAAATATATATATTAATTCATATAAATATATATGCTGGTTATAAATTTATATATATTTAAATATTTATTCAAAAAATATTTATTTGAATTAGCTTAGTGACACACACACACAAAGATATATATATATATATATATATATATATATATATATATATAATGTTGTTCTATGTATAACATAAAAAAACCTTACCTTGGAAGAATAGGCACTATAATTTTTCCTTGAGGAGAGGGGTTTGAAACGCACTGTATTCATTTTTTGACGCCTTGTGAAGGTGGGGTGTTGGGCATGGGTGACATGTTGCATTGGACAGGGTCACAAGGGAACGATACACAGAAAACTGGATGGATGGTGGGAATTGGACATACAATAAGGTGGGGTGTCACACGATAAGGGAACTAGACATAAGGAAATGAGAACTAGATGGATGGTAGGTGGGGTGTCACACGACAAGGGAACTGGCACAAGTGAATGGGAACTGGAATGGCGGGTGGGTGTGACATGAAAACTGGAGAGGGAATACGGTTAAAAAACAAAATAAATAATGATAGGTGGTTAATTGAAACCGCCTCTAATACGACTCAATTAGAGGTGGTTAAAATCACCTCTAATTTAGTCTGAAAATAGAGGCGGTTCTCATAACCGCCCCAAATATATGACATTTAACTCACTTAGTATCAATTTTCAACTGTCACTAATTTGACTTATACATTATATGAAGTTATTAAAAAAAATAATTATAGGTGGTTTATTGAAACCACCACTAATATAGATCAGTTAGATGTGGTTAAAAATTCCTCTAATTTAGTCTAAAAATAGAGTCAGTTCTCAAAACCGCCCCAAATATATGACATTTAACTCACTTAGTGGCATTTTCCAATCACATCTAATTTGAATTATACATTAGAGGGGGTTAAAACCACATCTAAACTAAGATTATATGGTGACATTATAAGGTGTTTTAACCACCTCTAATGTAACCACCACTATATTTGACATTACTTTACCAGCAGTTCCTCAAAACTACCTCTAACAACAGTAGGTGGTCACACTAGCGGTAGTTCCTCATAACAACCGCTAAAGTTTTTAGAAGGGGTTATAACCCATTATAAACTAAAAAATGAAACCCTCTAATTAGGTCATTTTTTTGTAGTGGATGAGATACAAAATCCTAAGGGGTTGTCACAACTGTTACCCAAACCAGAATAGAAATGGTAAAACATCACTATATACTTTATCATTAGACTCCCCAAAATTTATAAGGGCCATAATGCTATTTGGGTTGTATTTTATTACCTTACGAAGTCATCATACTTAATTTTTTTTAGATAAGATTTATCTCTTGTTTAGATTTCCATATTATACATTAAGTAAGTGGTAAGATTGCATGGAGTACCATATTCTATTGTATCTGACCGAGATCTAAGGTTTACCTCAAAGTTCTGGCAAAATATTCAGCAATATTTGGATTCAAAGTTATTTTTTAGTACTTCTTATCATTCTTAGATAGATGGTCAGTCTGAGGGAACCGTTCAAACCCTATAGGATATGTTTAGGTCTTGTTATATATATTTCAAAGGTGTTTGGGATCAACACCTTCCTTCTATAAAGTTTTCTTACAATAATAGACTTCACTCGAGAATTTAGATGGAGCCTTATTAATCCCTCTACGGAAAGAAGTATATAATTCTAACATGTTGAGATAAAGTTAAATAAATAAATCTATTAATACTCAAGTTAGCTGAGGAAATGAAAAATAAGGTTAGATACATTCAACAACACATCAAGGAATCCCAGAGTCGATAGAAAATTTATGCTAACAATTGTTAGTTAAATATGAAATTTGAAGTTGTTGAGAAATTATTATTTTGAATTTTTCCATGTAAGAAGCTTATGAGGTTCATAAATAAGGGAAATATTATCACTAGGTATATTATCCCCTTTGATATTCTTGATCGAGTAGGGATAACCGCTTATCACTTGGTGCTTCTACCAAACCTCTCTTAGGTTTATGATGTGTTCCATGTATCTTTCCTGAGAAATTATATACCTGATCCTTAACATATATTGAAATAAAAGGTTGTAACACTAGATAATTATCTTTCATATGAAGAAAAATTGGTTGAAATATTGATATGTGTTGTTATAGTTAAATGAAATTTCACCATTGGGTGATGCACTTTTTATGTGATGTGACCATTTTATGATATTTTTCTCATGGATGGCATGACACGAGGTTATGAATTCATGCATCCTTATTGTATCCTAGGGAGTGTGGGACATGACGTTTTGGATTCATTTTACTTTATTGTTTTAAAGAAAATTATGTCTAATAAATATGATACAAATGGGTAAATTGAAATAATGTGAAAGAATGGTTAAATAATTATGCTCAATGAAAGGTTATAAATGAGTTACAAAGTTAGTCATAACAAGTTGTGAAATGATAAATGTTCCTAAGTGGAAATATTTATGTTTTGAGTATGTAAGTGGTTTTAAAAAGGTGTGATTCACGCTCAAATTTACCCAAGTTATATGGTGTAATAGATCTCTTGTAGTACGGCTTGGGTTATCGAATCCATAGGGACTGAAGAAGTAACCTTGAAACACTATGATTAGATGCGTGATTGGCTATGAAGTGGCCAACTATGGCGTTGATTGATTTGAAGAAATGGTGATTTGATTTAAAGAACAAAACAAACAAAATGAATTGAATTAAAAAAATTAATTAAGATGAGTCGATCCTAGGTTGTTTCTAGGGCTTGATTGGATGTATTTATTTTTCTTTGAATTTTATGTTCATCGGTTCAAGTGGTATCCATTAAGGTTAATCCATACACAATTTCAAGGCCAATCACCAATTAAATTAGAGGATTACTTAAATGATCACTCCAAGTAATTGGATCGTACTAGCACTCAAAATGTGTTGTCATTAACGTTGGTGAATACAAAGAAGAAGATAAATCAAAGAAAGGATCTCTTAAAATGAAGAACAAATTTAAGAGTTTAATAACATAAAATAACATTCAATCCAGCCCATGAAACTCCCTAGGATCAACCCATAAAAGGTTAGCCCTATATTTATGCTATTCTATCAATGGAAGTAGGTAGTCGACTTAAAGAAGCAGGATTGATGAAGAAAAAATATTGAAAAATGAACACTCCACCTTTGTGTGATGAATTCACAAGTGCGGGTGTGAATAAATTCAAACTTCAATTCAACGGTATCAATGTGTGAAGAAAAGGAAAATAAAAAGTGGAGAAGAATAAGAATAAATTTTATTAAATGTGAAAGAAAAAAACTTACATTAGATTAATTGTCGATGCGATTACAAAACGAAAACGGGAAATTACAATTGAAAGAAATACAATGGGTGAAAAAAACATCAATTGAAAGAAAAAATATTAGATGATAATTACCTTCACCACCAGATCCTTATATAGGAATATTAGAAGCCTTAGTTCCACCCCCCAATAATAAATTCACCCCCAAAAATTAAGAGAGTCAAAAGGAGGGTGAAGAATCAAAAGGAAATTGACATTACAAAGTTGACCACAAAACCATTTAGATTCGTCCACCGTTTTGACGTGTGAATTTTTAATTGAATAATGCCAAATCTGGAGGGGTCGTAGAAGAGAACTATTCTGTTCCATCTGTCCTATATTAGATTTAAACATTCCAGGAAATTTGGCACAGTCGTTTGGAAGTTATGGTCGAAATGGTGGGATGACTTTATGTGCATTCATGTCGGGCCCACCATTTAAATCTCAACTTCATATCCCTTTATCATCATGAAAACATCATAATTAGCTCTGGAAATAGTTTAATAAAATTATCCTCATATTTTTATATTTCTACTGTAAAAATTTGAGCTTAATTGGTCTTGGTTTGTGGTCCCCACATTTGTTTGACGGGCCTTAGGCCCATTATGCTTTTTCTAGAAAATTTCTGCATTCAGGCGCAAAAATATCCATCTTCCCTTAGGATTAATCCATCATACCTAAAAGATAAAATGTTCCAAATAAAGGGATGAATAATATACCAAAATATAAAATTAAAATGATGAACAATGTATTTTTCAGAAGCAATTTATTGAGTGGGACCAAATTAACACTTTAAGCATGAATTGCACAATGATGGGAAATGAAGTTCAATTTCTGAATTGGACTAAAATTGATGTTTATGCAATTTGAAACACATTAATATTAAGATATTAACAATGAATATTAGCCACTTTTAGTGACTAATCAAGGTGTCTAATGAAAGACTTGTGACTATGAAAGTTGGTTTCCCCCCATGTTGACCATGAATGCAGTAGGAATGGTTGAGGGTAGTGTTCTAAGTGTGATGGTTTCTATTGGGATATGGTATGTGAAATGAGTTTTATATGGATAGTGAGAGTATTATCTATGTAATCTATGAAAACTTTTTATTATGTGTTCTAAGACTCATGGTTGGCATTGTAGATAAATACCACCATGATGGCATATACCGATTGGGTTACAATAAGATATCGCTAAGAACTCTCCACCAGAAGTGGAGCAAGAAAATCCATTGGTCCAAGATAACTAAGAAGATGAGAAGTTCTATGATAAATTTTCTCATTTTATCCAGATGATGGAAAGGGACACATGTTGGTTCGTTCTGAGAATGTTTGATTTGACTAGAGAGTTTCAGTTACATCACCCTCCAATGTTTACTAGAGAGGGTGGACTTGAGGCTGTAGAGTTCTGGATAGAGTCCATCCAGAAGATTTTGGATCACTTGGAGACTCCTATTGAGAAGAGAGTCAAGTTAGAAGCATATCTATTGCGGGGAATGACAAAGCGCTAGTGGGATATCCTGGTTCAAACTCATTAGGCTGATGGTATGTTATGGAAAGACTTCCATGAAGAATTTATAGAACAATTTTATCTAGATACCTTGATACAATAGTAGGATATAGAGTTTATGAGGTTGGCCTAGAGAACTATGTCAGTGATTTATTATGCGAACCATTTCACAAACTTAAAACTCTTTATTACAACATTGGCGGGGGATGATACTACTACGACAAGGCACTTTCAGGATGGAATTAGACACAAGATCAAGTTCTTTGTGAATATCTTCGGTTTGAAGAGGTTTCCAGAGGTTATGGATCAAACCATTATTTTAGAAGGGAACTTAATGGAGGCTTCAGGTAGTGGGTTTTTGGTTCCAATTAGACGGTCTAGTAGTGCGACTTCCAAGGGAAGAAAGCATCGTTTTGAGAATATCCACCAGGGTGGTAGTGTTCAGAGTAGTCAAAAGAGAGGATCAACCTCTTAGAGTGGTGATTATGTGTTTTTCTATCAGTGTGGAAGGTCAGGGCACATGCATGGTCAGTGTCCCCGACCACCAATTGAGTTCCAAGTGTGTGGAAGAATGAGTAATGCACATAGGTTTTGTAGGAACCCTCGACAACTAGGTATGGATGGAGGACCAAGTTTGATGCAGAGTGTAGGTAGGGGGTCAGTTACCCCATATTAGGTATGTAGTTAGAGATCTATGGGTAATACAGTTTGAGGTGGTGGGAATAGTACTTCAGGACGAGAGCATCCATATCAGTAGGGTAGTACAACACTAAAAACTCAGACCGGAGACTAGGGTATAGGGGAAGATCAGCTTCATGATGTTCAGTCTACACCAGGGGGTGGCGAGGCTAGACCATCGACTGTTTGAGGTATGATTCTTGTAGCTTCCACTCTTTATAGTTCTTTATTTGAAACAGCTGCCTCACATTCTTTTGTGTCTATTTATTTTGTGGCTGTGTTGTTCCTAGTAGTGGAACATGTGTGTGGGGTCATATTGATTGATTCACTATTAGGGGTGTGAATGGAAAATATCAGGCAATTTAAGGGGTGTTTACTTGAAGTTGGTGGGTACCATTTTCTTTGGGACTTATTTGTGGTTTAGATGTTGGGTTTTGATTCAATTTTGGGTAAGGACTATCTAGTGTTGTACTAAAACCATATTTACTGTTACCATCATAGGGTAATGTTCATGTCTCTTTAGGGATAGATGTATGTCTATAGTGGTGAATGAGTTGTCTTGGAAGGTTGTTCAGGGTCATTTTTTCAGTATTTGGGTGAGCTCACAACCCTATGTGGTTTGTCTCATGGTTGATGATGAGGGAGTATAGAGGATTGTATTTCCTCATGTGGAAGATTGGTTTCAAGATGTGTTTCCTGAGAGGTGATTCAGTGTTCTCCAAGATTTATTTGAGATCGAGGTATCACCAGCTGAGGGTGAGACCTTATGATATATTGTAGACTACCGTCAGGAGTAAGTATGGGTTGTATGAGTTTTTTTGTGATGTCATTCAGGTTGACCAATGCACTGATAGTATTTATGGGAATAATAAACTAAATCTTTCACCTTTACCTAGATCAATTTGTGGTTGTCTTTGTTGATGATATCGTGGTGTACTCTAAGACTCATGATTATTATGAAAAACATATTTAAATCATCTTGAGTACACTAAGAGAGAAAATTCTATATACCAAGATATCCAAATTTCATTTTTGGATTGATAAGGTGCATTTCTTGGGTCACAACATCTTAGAGAAATGTGTATCAGTGGACCCATAGAAAGTGTAGGCACTTGTGTCTTGGGAGAAGCCAAATAATGTTTCTAATGTATTAAGTTTTTTGGGCTTTATAGGGTACTACTAAAGGTTCATTAAATACTTTTCCCATTTGGAAGTACCACTTTTGGGATTGACTAAGAAATACATCAAGTTTGAAGGGTCTGAAGCATGTGAGAATTCTCAAGAGTTAAATAAGTGGTTGACTACCACAACAATTATGATCATAACCAAGACTAGTAAGGAGTATACCTTATTTTGTGATGTGTCTAGTGTTGTTCTTGGGGTATAGTTGATGCAGATCGAGTGGGTTGTCATGTACCGGTCACGACAGTTTAAGACTCATGAAAGAAATTACCTTACACACGATCTTGAGCTATCCATGGTGTGTTGGCGACATTACTTGTTGGGAGAATGGTTCACGGTGTATAATGATCATAAAATCCTTAAGTACATCTTATCTTAGCATAATTTGAATCTTCATCAATGAAGATGGTCCGAGTACATGTAGTGTTTCAACTTCAATTTTCTTTACACACTAGAAAAGGGAAATAGTGTTGTAGAAGCTTTAATTTAGAAGACTCAAAATCAAGCAATTCAGGAATCCATATCTGAGTGGAGAATGATGGAATTGTTTTCTTAGATGCATATGGAGGTGGAGAATATCCAAGGGAAGATGACCCTTGTATCATTGGAAGTTGAGTCCACAATTATGATTCAGAGTAAGGATAGGTAGTGTGAGGATTAAAAATGTTTGTCTTTAAGGGAAAGACTTAAAGGTGGGGAGTCACCTTTCGGTTGGACCATTAGTGATGATGGAATCGTTTTTTTGTGGCCATGTTGTTGTGACCATGTGTATGTGAGAAGAGTTGATGCACGAGTTTCATGAATTGAAGTGGGCCGTGCATCCTGTCTTGACCAAAATTTATCGTGATCTTGGTAGGCAGTATTGGTGGTGAGGGATGAAGAAAGTGGTTAAAAGTTTCATGGCATAATTCCTTACCTAACAGAAGGTAAAGTATGAGAATTGACAATGGTGTGGTTTGTTTCTATCACTGGCCATTCTAGAATGGAAATGGGATGACATGAAAACATATTTCATGGTGGGTCTTCCAAGGACATTGTTTCGTTGAGATTTGTGGTGTGGAATGGGTTTTACACAACAGTTTGGTTGAGGGGGTTTTTTAGGCCTTACTCAATATATCACATTAGGTTTTCCATTTGTTTCATATTTCATAGAAACTACCAATGGTTCCCTCATCCGTAGCTGGGTATAGACCTAATTTCCAAAGGCCGATGGTCATTTGGATTTTCAGGCCCAACGACTCTTGGGGAATCACATTGGTTGAGAGGATGGGAGGTCGGGCTCATCACACCCTTTTGGGGGGAATTGTTTCCTACTATGGGACTCTCTTATATATTTAAGATATATTCATGAATCTCTTAATAATCCCAATATGGGACCAGTTACCCTAAAAAATGAAAATAGGTTATTTTTTGTGTGTGAAATATTGGGGTCTCTTCAGTGAATCCATCTGTATATATTTAGGGTTATCCATAATTTTATGGTAATGGGTGGATTCTTAAATATATATACTGAATCTATATAACCAAGTGATTTGGAATGTGCTTTCATGCAAGGAGGTATTTAATATTCTGAGGAGGGTATTGATCCATTATGAGACATCCTACGTATCTTGGTTATTATAGGAATCAAAACCCATGAAGTTCATTGGACCTATGCAATTTAACATCATGTAGAAAGGACTCATATGGGTGATATAAGTCACCAAGTATTCAAGATAGAGTCCCAGAGGGACATCCTATGTATCCTGAGTATAATGAGAATCAGAGTTACCATAGTTCATTTGTTCAGGGTTTATATATTGAGGTCACCCCTATCGTTGAAGAGACTCATAGTACAGATGATATGATTATTGAGACCCCCTAAGCTCATGTGATACATTATTGGTGTGAGATATAAGGGGTAGAAAATGATCATTTTATTGCTCATGATGTGGCAATTATGTGATGGGACTGCCCTAAGATGTTTTATCATTAAGATAGAGCCTTAGAAAGGTGTCCCAGATATCCTGGTTATTGCAAGAATTAGAGTTCTCATAGTTCAATCAATTTATCATTCCACTGATGAATGAGTTAAGGTAATCATATCTCAGGAATAATTAGGTCCCGATATCTAAGATGTCAGATTCATAAAAGGACTTACACAGAAAGGGGTGTTTATTTGAGCCCAGGCCTTAGGAAGACATCCTACGTATCCTGATTATTATAGGAATCAGAGCTCATGTATTTCAATTGATTGAGGCTTATACATTGAGGCCACCCACACCATTGTGGAGGTTTATAGTGCAAATGTTATGATCATTTCAAATCCCTAAGACAACATGATCCATGCTCATTGTGAGAAAAAAGGATAACAAGTAATCAATGTGATTGTTTTAAATAATGGACATAGATGCTGGGATTTCCCTGGATGATCAATATGGAAATTTAACCTTAGGGAGAGGTGGCCTACGTATCCTGAATATGGAAGTAATTAGAGTCGTCATAGTTCCCTTTATATTTGGGGCTTACACCCTGAGTCTACCCTATTGATTGAGGCTTACACTCTAAGGTTACCCGATTGATTAGGGATTACACACCGAGGACGGATGATGTTATAAAGTTCTAGGATGCCCTATTGATCTAGCCTACTTATCTAGATGGTGTCACATGAATGAGTCAATTTATCTAAAAAGCCATCGCATGGCCTGGCTGGGTTGTTCAGGGGGTATCGCATGATCCAACTGACGTTCCATGGTTTTATTTTCAAGAGTTAGATTAACACATATGGAGGGTTCCTTAAGTTTTAGTATGACATGATTTGAAGGATTTCATATATATTGGATTACCATCCTTGGAGGGCATCGCAATGCATGACTATCATGTTTTGAGGGCGTTTCGGGTCTCAGCTAACTTGTCTAGAGGGTGTCATGAGACCTGGCCGTCATGCTGGGAGGGCGTAGTGGGTTTCATATGACTTGTCCAGAGGGTGTCTTGAGAGCTTAGTTTTTATTCCTAGATGCAACTGTGATACTTGACAAATATGAGAAAACATAGATATTTGAGTCAATGAATGTATCTTAAGGGCATTTCAAGTCTTGGGTGATAGACCCAAAGGGTCTCACAAGATCGAAGTGGTGTGCCCATGGGGACTGTATGAATTGCTATGATATGTCTGGAGGATTTTATGTGTCCCAAATAGCATGTTGAAGGAGTGTCACGAGATCTAGGTGATGTGTCCTGGTGCAGTCGCGTGTCTTTGAATGACTCATGTGAAGTGCATGAGGACCAACGAGCATGTTTTTTCTTAAGTCTTCCAATTTTTAATCTTGGTTCTAGCCCTTATATTGAAAAGGCCTTAAGTTCATTTAGTATTAGTTTCTTTGAGTCTCATGTGATCTGGGGGACATGCGATATGTTATTCACACATCTTGACACCATTCCTTCATGTGATCTATGATTGATCACGTGAATTACCTTATATATGGAACATGATCGCTCTATCTATTTTTTGGTATATTACTCGATGAAAGAATTTGTAGTTTATAGATTAGTCACTCTAAGAAGTATGCTCTATCCCTTTTACTCAAGAGTCCATAGATCGAGAGTTGATCTGTCTAGACTCCAACCCTTTTTTCATGCTGGGGTGGGGAATTTATAGGCATCACCATCTTGGTTTTTTAGCACATTGTGCAACATATCTAGCGTGAGTCCAGGATGGAGTCAGCGATGGGATCTAGCGCCACACAGCTTTGTGAGCCTCTATCGTGGACCACTCTGAAGGAATCTTCTGATTCTCAATGATTATGAGTCCCTTTCTTCAATGCCTCAATTATTGGATTATTTCTAATTAATGTGTACTTGTTTGATCACACAGACATATAAAAGGACTTTCTTATTGTCATTTTGACATGTGCAAGGGCCTTCTCAAAATCCAAGCGCCTATTGAAAGGTGTCCATGAGATTCTTGATGAATTGTCTGGGGGTTTCCATGAGACGGGGATTATTTGACTCGGGGTCTCATGGGACCATGATGCAGACTTTCTTAATGAATCGAAATCATTTTACAACTGCAAGAGGCTTCCACCTCCTCCATATTTTATTCCATTTTTTATGTGAAAAATGTTGGGAGTCATGAGAGATTTCATGAGTAATGACAAGGATAGTTACTCTATTTTTTGGTAATCCATCACATGATTGATATGGGTCATGTGGGGGTGCATGAGCATTTCATTGAAAAAATCCGTCTGTTTGTCCTTAGGGAACCAAAGGGGAAGTCTAAGGTTGTCTAGACATATATGAGGCTTCCATATGGTGAGGCTGAAAAGACAAAGGGCTTTTACGAGACAAGGAAGAATTTTCGCCGAGGTCTCGCGGTGTCTTGCATTTTGTCAGGGTCATGTCGCATGTCTTTCAGCAACCATGAGTAGCTCCTCCCTCCACCCTTGTTATCTCCTTTGTTTTAATTTACAAAGGTTTAGGAGTCATGAAAATTTTCTTGGATGTTGATAAGGGAAAACATACTTCCCTTTGATGATGAGATGCATGATCTTTGTGTCTACTTGGATCCCCCTCCTTTGGGCATTACCTCCCTATTTTTAAAAGGATTTTTAGGTTGGATTTTTAGGTTCTTGCTGCCGATAACCCGTGTGGCATAGGGGAGCTCATCGGACTTCCATCATGTGACTACTAATTGTTCTAAGTGATTTTTAAATAGTGGATGGGATCATTGAAAGGGGATCTATAAGATCCATCATAGGTTATGTGTGGCATCTGGAGTCCTTACATGACCTTATAATGGTCATGTGAACGTGAGCCCTTTGAAGGTTTACATGATCCGTAGGTCTCAACCATATTCTTCTTCCTTTGATTTTGTGGGGAAAAAATACATATATTTAGGTATTTCTTTCATTGTGAATTTTCTGATTCTCATTTAGTGGGCATTAACAAATTCTCCCCCTCAGAAGCGATGTCCGCGTAGACAAGGGCTTGGTTCTGAGGAAGGTAAATGCCTGCCAGATTCTTTGGTGGTGTCACGAATCGCTGTCTTGCATAACATTTTTTATATCGGGTGATGTTTGGTATTTTTGTGAAATTACCTATATGTAATATTGGATGAAGAGTAATTTATTACATTGGTCCCAACTTCTCTAAAGCACTCTCACCTTTGTTTCCATCGCATGCCTCCATCGTATGATTGTTCCATGAGTCCTAATCATGAGACTTTTATTCACGAGCCTTCGCTGTGATATCTATCCCACAAGATTTCTTCCACTCAGGTTCTTGTCCAGTTCAAATACGAACCATACTTAAGTAATTCTTTTTGAACTTTTACCATGAGGAACTGCGATGGTCTTTGGGGCTTCACCAGGCATGATGGATCAATCATTTTATTTGACTAATTCACATTACCATGTCCAACTCATACAATCACAATTCTTGAAAGGGTTCATGAGATTACATGATTCCATGAAGGGGTTATACTACTTGTGAGTGCTTTAGATATCAGGTGATCTTTAAATCATATATGTGATTCATAAATTCCTTGTTGATTAATGTGATGCTCATAATGCTATCAGAACTTTCATGCCTTTATTTTTGACAAGATTTTATATTATCTTTGTTTGAAATGCGACACTTACTTATTTTAAGATGGATTATAGTTCTCATCAGTGTTCCTCAGCTGAATCCAATCAAAGGGCCATGATTTCTAGGAATCACAACACCGATCTCCGATATCTCATACATACTGATAAAAAAATCCTTAAGAGGTTCCTTTCATCCAGCGTCCATAATTATCCCTTATCTCCCTGAATTCCTATATGTAGGTTTGCTTTAATAGATGATTCTGCCATTAATCCTCCATATTTTAATCATCCATCTCATTGGGTGTCTGATTCTCTTGATTGTGTTCAGACAACAATTGCTAAGGACGGTCGCCTGGTTACATCTCGATCCCAGGGTTTGCATTATCTGTTGGACAACTCACCTCTGGGTCCATATGGTCATGAATTCACCCATAAACCTATTTCTTAGATCTATTAGAGTATAATTTACTCTTATTTTAATAATATAGGAAGCTGATGGTACTGGAAATGGGATCTCTATCCTGGTGGAAATTTTTCCAATGGGTGGGTGTAGCCCTTATGGGTTAGGAAAATCTGTTTGGAGTTAGCTGATGATTTATACAGGGTTCAAATTTATGAATCTATATGGATCTATCAATTTATCATCTACTACCAGCCCTACCTCCTTCGATATATGATCATCCATTGGTGACCTAGTACCAACTCATTTCATTTGTCCCATGGTGAAGTGGGCATAAGCCTATGTGACATCTATCAGTTGGGAAGAATTATTCCCCTCAGAGAAATGTATGATGAGTTCCTCCCTACATCGGATGTCTAGGATGATACTTAGAAGAGCCTAGTTTTAGAAAGGGAGATTTGTTATTATTATAAAGGAGAAATTGAAGAAAGGGATGATAATGCACTTGATTATTTCTTTCAAGGATCAGGTCAATATTTTACTCTATAGCAGCAAAGTTAGACCAACCGCTATTCAGCCTCATTGGTGTCCCTCCCAGAAAGTTTCATGATAGTGACAAATCATATTGGTCCATCTTGGAGGATGGAGATCATACCTTGTGGGGATATCATGTGAACTTGGAGATCTCTCTGAGCCTAATACTAGAAGGTTTTATAGCCATGTCCTACAATGAGTGGCTCTTTCCAACCGGGGATACACATTTAGGAATCCATGTTAGCATGTTGGTGATGGAAACACTACTTGTAGAAGGGTGGTGACTTAACTTGTAAGAACTAGTCCTTGCATGCCTTTATCAAATATTAGGCCATTTTCAACAAGGTAGTACCCCTTACATGATCCGTGGTCCTCTCTAGTTCTTGTTTGGATGGATAGGGTATCATTTCCATTGTTATGAATATTACAATGCTTCCATGATCCCAGACTCCATATCCCATTCTATATTTTTAAACATCTCTAGGGTCAAGGATATGTCTCTAAGCCCTGCTGAGGTTAAGGAAGTGCTGAACCATCCTGATAGCTTTGAATTTACCATCTTTTGTATACTTTTTGGGCCAATTATTGGTGATGGAAATGAATCCCTTAATGAAAGATCTTATATGATCTCCCTTCAGGATGGGGTTCTCGCAGCTAGGGTGGACGAGCTGGTTGTCTTTGAGCCTTATACACCATATCGATTTGCTTATCAGTTTGGCCGTACTCAAAGGGTCTCCCCTATTCCTTTGATCAGTGTTTTAAGGGAGTGACATCCTGGGGTTATCCACCAATTTTTGAGGATGCTGACACGTGAAGACATTGGGACTAAGTTTATGCTTCTGCCTACTGATGTTTCTTCCAGATTTCCTTAGCCAAGATTAATACCAGGATTGGGTAGCATCTTGTATGAATGTTGCGTAAAACTAGTTGGTCCATCACATGTATAAGCCTTTCAACTTTCTAATTCCTTTGTTAGAGGCAATGATGGAATTGATTAAAGATCTGGATGAGACATCAAGAAAGAGACCTCATTCAAGTGATGACCACTCTGAAGGTGAAAAAAATTCTATTGAGTAAGTTAATCCTACAACATAGGCTACATATGATACGTCTATTGAGAGAAGGGTATATGGGTCTTCTTCTCCTATTTCCACACCGATCATACTAACTATTCTCCTCCTACCATGCCTACCTCATTGGTTGTAGAGGTTCAAACACAATGTAGGATAGTCTGCGAATAGATTCAATCCTTGATCACTGAGACCCCCTTATAAATATTTTGTGACCAAGGGGAACACCTTCACCAGTTATTTCATGACTTGGGGGAAGGTGGTTTTGATCAACAACCTTTGCATGAAATTATGTAGAAAATCATCTTAAAATAAATAGATCTGGCCACGAATGAAAAGGATCTGCATGATATTGTAAATTAGTCTCCCCTTTTGAAGTAGATGAGGGATATAATGGATGTTTTGAAGTAGGTTTGTCAATTTTTATCCGAATTTAAAGCTCATATAGATGCCTAGACTGTGCATATATGGAGATGTGAGGAGATTATTTGTCATCTAAGGTATGATATTTCAACATCATCATCCTCATTGGACACTTCTCATAAGAGAGTTGAAGAGTTTACTACCTTGGTCAAAGCTCTCCATCCTAGGGCAGAAGTGGAAGAAGCGGGGAGAGCAGAACTCCAACGTTCAATTGATGCCTCTCACTAGAGTCTTGCTGATCTTACCAGTGTAGCTGACCACCTTTTATTATGATTCAATTTTTTTACCACACTCTGTTTTTTATGAGAAATAAGAGATACTTTGAAATGTGTAGATTCCTCTTGTTTAATGTTTTATTGTCAACAAATAGTCTTTATCAGACTTTATATGGGTTTTCCTATTTTATCTTTTATTTATGAGATGCATTACATTTTTTTGTTCCAATATTTTGTGGATCACCAATGATACCCATCCCTTTCTTTAAATTGAATGAACACAAATGTCTATAATTGAATGTTGAAATTCCAACATATTCGCTTTGAGAGATTCCCATGCATACCCTCCAACATGAGGTTCCTTATTGATAATCTATTCCAGCTATCTTGAAATCACCTGATTTGTAGAAGGATTATCTGGGTAGGACATGTGTCCTAAAGGGGGAGTGATTTTTATTTTCACTGAAGGTGATAAGCTTTGTCTATAGAATCTTGATCGTGTTAAGACCATGTATCAAGACTTACAAGCTTTCACAGGCTAAATAAATTCCATTTATTTTAGTTTAGGGTCTTTTTTCTCAAACCTTATATTGCTTTAGTTTAAGGTATTTTAGCTTGGACCAGATTTTTCTTTATTTTAAGGTCTTTTAACTCAGACCTTCTATCAATTTAGTTTAAGGTCTTTTAGCTCAGACCTTCTATAGATGTAGTTTAAGGTATTTTTGCTCAAACCTTTTACCACTTTAGTTTAAGGTCTTTTAGCTTAAACCTTCTATTGCTTTAGTTTATGGTCTTTTAGCTTGGACCTTCTATTAATTTAGTTTTGGGTCTTTTAGTTGGGAACTTTATCTCTTTAGTTTAGGGTCTTTTAGCTCAAACCTTTTATCACTTTAGTTTAGGGTCTTTTAGCTCAGACCTTTTATTGCTTTATTTTAAGGTCTTTTAACTTGGACCTTATATCACTTTAGGTTAGGGTCTTTTAGCTTGGACCATATATCACTTTAGTTTAAGTTATTTTATCTTAGACTTGATTTTTATTTATTTTAAGGTCTTTTATCTCAAACCTTATATTTATTTAGTTTAAGGTCTTTTAGCTCAAACCTTCTACCACTTTAGTTTAAACTCTTTTAGCTCGGACCTTCTATCACTTTAGTTTAGGGTATTTTAGGTCGGACCTTCTATATGATCATGGGATATGGTGCAGACATGACATAAATGACCTAAAACACTCTGAGGTGTTGGGTTTTTTCGTGGTGTTGCCGAGGATGGTGAGAATTGGAAGGCCTTTTTCACAGAGTGACACATTTGGTTGATATCCATAGGCGCATATGCAAGATTCATAGGCATGCATGCATAGTCAAGAAAATGGTCCCTTGAAGTAGGGTATATTTTCCAGGGGCTATAGAAGGTTTATGGATGTAATATTGGTTGAGGTTGCAATACTAGGGATACTAGGTCCACCTGGATAGTTGGAGTATGGATGATGTAATTCATAAACCAAAATATTGAGTCTGTGGATATAGGATGGAGAAGACATGCTAGGGATGACCCATAACACTTTGAGGTGTCGAGTTCTACCATTGTGTTACGAGGGCTCGCAAGTATTAAATCCCCTTTCTGACAAGGAGAAGATGACTTTTTTTGGAAGGTCAAGGACCTTATGTGTTAATAACATGTTCAAGAAAATCTGATCTCCACTTATTTTTTAGGGATATAAAAGGTTTTCGAAGACTCAAACGTCTATATAATAAAGTTGGGTATGGTAATAAATCCATACAGGAAGGGTTATGGAACCCTAGGGTAGTTTATCTCTTAATGTGAAGCTAGAGCTATATGACCTATGGTTTAGAATCATGAGGCATGGGCCATCAAAAGTTCTAGATTGGAGTGTCTCATTCCATCCTTGAAAAAGTGTACAAAACACGGTGACATAATTTTGAGGATGTTGAATCTACTCGAATAGTTTGGTATGAAGATTGTAAATCATGGTTTAAAGTGCTCAAATCAGGAGAATGATATAGGAAAATCATATTGGGATTAGTTCAGACACACTGAGGTGTTGAGTTCTTCCGTGATGATATTAGGGATCACAAGGATTGGAATGTCCTTTTTGTATAGTGACACATTTGGTTGACGACCATAGGTTCATATTCAGGAGTCATGGGCATGCATGCATAGTCATGAAAAGGGTCCCTTGAAGATAGATCTTATTTCCATAGGCCATGAAAGGTTTATGGTGATTTGAGGCACCCAAATCATAGAGTGTGATTTTCAGAAATTGTAAAATCCAAGAAGGGTTTGAGAACCCTAATGGCTGTGTTACCACCTAGCAAACATATTCTCGCATCAAGGAGATGTGATAAATCATTACTCTAAGTTTTTCCTAGACCAGTGGGTCCAGTGAGCATAGATTTTATTTTACCAGGGATACAAATTAGACCCTATGAGATTTATTACTTATATTTTTGTGCCATGATTTTTTCTTAAACTACAAAGATTAAGAGTTTAGAGGGTGAATACTTGACCTTTTCTCAGGCTACCCTTTATGGTTTTTCAACCTGATGAGTTTTGTGTCTCTTTCTCTTGTAGTTTAAGGTATTTCTATTTGGACCATTATAGGATAGAGTTTAATGTTGAACATATTTGACCAAAACACAATCAGTTTAAGGTCATGAATCACATGGAGATAATATGGGAGATGCCACACAAGATCCTAACTAGGATGCCTAGGGTCAAGAGTACTCCAACATAATTTTGAGTGGGAGTTGGAAATATTGTAAATCACATCTCAAGTTCCTCAGGTAATGAGAAATGATATAGGGAAGTCATACTGGGTATGTCTTGTAACACCCTAAGATGTTCGATTCCGCCTCAGTGACATCAGGATCATGAGAATCAGAAGAACCTTTATATTAAACTGAGATGTCACCAGTTGGTGGGTCTAAATCCCTTCTGCATAAATATCATGGCCAACCGAGAGATATATTTTTTCTTTTTCAAGGTAAATTAAAGGCTTGCAGCAGCCTAAGGTATACAAGATATGAAATGTGGCACATAGATTGAGGTTATTTTCAAATATGGTGGAAGCACCCCATACTATGGTTGGCTGAGGTAAGTCTCTTATGGTCCTTCGATAAGGAATAAAAAATGGGATATGGACTACATAGTTTATTTTCATGTAGTGGGGAAGTTTTTCATGCAGTTTTAATGTCATTCGACTGAGATGTTTTCCTTTTAGTTTAGCATCATGTGTCAAGGACGTATCCCCGTGCAGTTTATTATCATGTGATAAGGATGTTTGCCTTACAGTTTAACATCATGTGGTAAGGACATAATTTTGTGAAGTTTATCATCATGTTTTAAGGATGTATAATCCTACATGAGAAGATTAAAATGTTGTGGTTGGTCCCAAGGGTGAAATTATGGGAGTCACTATGTATCTCATGAGAACGAGAATCAAACCACACATAGTTCTTTATAGCCATACTGTTTAATGTCATACGGTGAGGAAATTGATCTGCTGGTGTGAAAAGGTGGAATCACAACTGGTCCCATGAATGGAATTATGGGTTCCACTATATATCCCATGATGATAGGAATCAAGACATACATAGTTCTTAAATGATAAACTCTCTCTTCACTAGTCTGGACCATACAGAGAGATGGGAATTGTATCCATTGATTGTTGTAGCTAGGACTGAGATTAGATTTCTAGGAATCACTACATATCTTTTAGTGATAGGAATCAAGCCACACATAGTTCTTTAAAGGAACATGAATTTTAGAATCATTCAAAAAGGAAGGATATGGACTCACGTGGAAAGTGGAAATGCTGTGACTGGTCTCAAGGATGGATGTTTCATTGTCGCTATGTATCTCATGAAGAAATGAGAATCAATCCATACATAGTTCTTGAAATCCCATGTAGTTTAACATCATGTAGAGATGATGGAGGTGAACCGATGTGAATTGATAGGAATATTGTGATTGGGACCAAGGGTGGAAGTATGGGTGTCACTACGTATCTCATTGAAAATGAGAATCAAAACACACATTGTTATGAAGAGCTGTGCAATTTAACATCTTGCGGTGAAGATTGATGGTATGCCTTTTAAGTCTCGTATTCAAGACCAAGATGATCCTATTGAAGGTGATACACCTTTTTCATATGGGAAATCCCTTTCCAAAATTCCTAAGCCCATATGAGCTATGCTCGGTGTGAGAAACAAGGAATGGAAAGGGTCCAATGCAGAGGCATTTAAGAGCAGGACAAGGTCATTTTGTATCACATGGTGGCTAGACCAAGATATAGGATTGAGGCATACCTATGTATCTCATTGAAAATTAGAATCAATCCATACATAGTTCTAGGAAACCCGTACATTTTAATGTCATGCAGTAAGGATGTGAGTGAATCGATGTGAATGAAGATGGATATTATGGATTAGTACAGTTTCACGTCAAGCGGTAAGGACGTAGATCACCCAATGTGAAGGGAAATTAATCTTGTGTATAGAACCAATAATAGAGAATTGGGTGTCACTACGTATCTTTTGATAAAAAGAATCAAGCCATACATAGTTCTTAGGGAACTGTGCAGTTTAATGTCATGCACCCAGGACGTACTCCGTACACTTTATTGTCATGTGGTTAGGATAGATTTGTAAAGTTTAACGTCATGTACTCTGGAAGAATTATGGGGATTACTCTAATGTGTATTCCCTTGATGATGAAATCATATGAAAATTATTTATTGAGAAATATTGAATTATTGGGATGTGTGACATGCCCCCCATCCATGTTGGCCAAAAAATAGGATCTATTATTATAAACATTATATATTTCATAAGGTCCTTCCCACTTGGGTTCCAATTTTAGGGGCTTATTTATCATTATCATTGGGGTTATGATATCCATCGCTAGTTTTCCTTGGAGGAATTAATGGAGGAATTTTTTTATTAAATTCTCATGCTATCCAATTCTGATAGACCTCTAGGTTGTGCAATGTGTGAAATCTATTCTCATCTAGCTATTCTAATTCATCTAGCTTCTTTTGAGATTATTTATCATCTGAGAGATACCTGAAAATGGATATTCAAAGTGAATGAAATTAGACTTCTATGGGTAATACTTCCTTGGTACCATACACCAATGAGTATGGTGTTTCCTATGGGGTGGTATGCGTGGTGGTATGGTAGGCCCATAAATCATGGAGGATTTTATATGGTCAGGACTTCTTATCCTTATTCACCATATTCTAGAGTATATTTGAAAAAGTCTTATTTAAGGCCTCTATCTATCTATTTTTTCCACATGATAGCGGGATGAGTGATTGGACTTGGCATTGTACCCCATGTATAACTTCTTCAACTTCGTGGAATAAAAATTGGTGCTGTTGTCCGTTAATATTGTGTGAGGGACCCTGAACTTAGTGATGATATGAGAATTTATGAAGTTGATGATATTATTCATTATGAATTAATTGATGGGTATTTCCTCATCCCATTTAGAAAAGAAGTTGGTAATAGTATGGATTTATATGAACTGCTTAGATGTTGCTGGGGGATATGGCCCCACAACATCTATCCCCCAGACAAAAAATAGAAAGGAATATTTAGATGCATGTAGAAATTCTAGGGGCTGATGGATGAAGTTTTCATGAATATGGCATGAATTCCATTTATTGGTGAATTCCACATAGTCCGGTATCATGGTTTTCCAGTAATATCCCAACCTCCTGATTTGGTGGGAGAGCCTAGTTACAAATTGATGGGCACCGCGGGAGCCTGTATGGACTTCTTCCATGATGGTAGAAAATTCTCCTTCTACCATGAACCTAAGGAGGATTCCATAAAATCCACACTTTTAGAGAACTGTTTTCTCATTTGGACCATCCTGTAGAGTGAAGTTTGATGCCCAATGCTGGATCCGTTTCATTTTGGCATGATCTCCAGGGAGAATTCCGTTTTGGAGATAACCAACTATGGTCTCCATACATCCAGGAGTGATCATTGGTTTATCATGCTCTAGGGTGGTACTGACCTGATTTATTTCTTCCATATCACATATAAAGATTGATGAGACCATTCTTTGATCTGTGATATAGAAGATTGCTTCCTCCTGATCAGGGTCGGCCAAGATGGTGATTGCATTAGAACAAGCATTCTATGATCATGGAACATGATGTAATGTGGGATCAAAGGGAACACTACTATCAATCCCCTGACATAACTAGTGTGGGGGAAAATTATTTATTTTTAATGGAATATTCGCCATTGATATTATTTATCACTAATTCTGAGTCCCCTTTGATATTCAGGCAGGGTATGTGAAACTATATGGCTAGTTTCAATCCAGTGATGAGAGTTTGGTATTCTGCCTCATTATTTGTGTAGCCTTTGGATAGTGATAAAGATTAGGGCAAAACTACTTTGTATGGAGAGACAAATAAAATCCCTAGACCAACCTAGTTGAGCTTAAGGTTTTTCATCCTTGTACCAAGATGACTTTTAGAGGTTCTATTAAAGTACATCTCCAATGTCCTAGGAGTGTCATGGTCATAAAAGACCTCTTTATCAGGGAGATTGGTGTCTTTAGGTGTATTTTACAAGGAAAGATTTGTTGTGAGCCTTTCACTGACTTCTGTGATATGAACTGAATTTCATACTGCTGTAGAATGACTGCCCATCTAGCCAAGCACCTAGTAAATACAGGGTGACCAAGGATGTACTTGAGAAGACCAGTCTGAGAGACCAAGTGGAATTTATGGTGCTATAAGTAATGTATCATCTTTTTCACTGTAAAGATGAGTGAAAGCTAGTTATTTTCTACATCAAAATATCTAGTTTTAGTACCAAGCATCATCTAGCTGAGGTAGTAGAGACTATTCTCACTTCACTCATCATTATTTTGTGCTATAGGGGTGCCTAGTGAGCATTCTATGAAGACCACGTATAAGATGAGTGGCCTCCATTCCACCAGAGGCATCAAAATTGGTGGGTGTAACAATTACTTCTTGAGACTTTTGAATACTTTTTGACATTCATCATCTTATTGGTAGGTGATTTATTTCTTCATTATCTTACTGAAGGGGAGAGCTTTTCCGGCCCGGTTGGCTATGAATCGTTGAATGTAGGTGAGGTACCCTTGGATTACCCTCATTTATTTGAGATTTATAGGTGGTGAAATTTCCAAGATGGCACCAGTCTTCTTTGGATTAACCTCAATGTTGCGATGGTGTACCACAAAGACAAGAAACTTTCCTAATGTTACCTTGAAATCACACTTTATTGGATTCATCTTTAAACCATGCTGTCGCTATTTGTTGAATATTTTTCGAAGATATGTGAAGTAATCACATTTCTTTCGGGATTTTAAAACTAGGTCGTTGACATAACACTTGACTATACTTTCCAATAATGGATTAAAGATTCAATTCATGGCATGTGGATATGTGCCACCAACATTATTTAATCCAAAGGGAATCACCTGATATTAGAAGATCACTTGAGGTGCTCTGAATGTGGAGTATTCTTCATCTTCGGGGGCCATCTTGATCTGATTGTACCCCGAGTACCCGTCTATTAAGGAGAGGGATTGGAATCTATTAGTTGCATCGATCAAGAGTTCTGTGATCAGCAACGGGAAATCACCCTTTGGGAAATATCAATTAAGTTTTCTAAAATCAATAAAAACCCTAATATTCCTATTCTTTTTCTTGATGGGGACAATGTTGTCAATCCATCTTGAGTATTTCACTTCTTGGAAAAAGTTATATTTGATCTAATTTTCAAATTATGCCTCTACATTGGTGGAATGAGAGAGGTGCATCCTCATAGATGCCTATTTGAAGCCTCGATGCTCATCAGGTAATCCAAGATGGTGCGTTTCCACATATGGATTCAATCTGGGAATTTCTATATAGTTTCAAGTGAACATATATTAGTGATTCTTTAGAAATCAATTGTACATATATTACTCTTAGAGGGGCATGTAGACACTAATTAGAGTAGGCCATAGTTCTTCGGTTCCCAGATTTATTTTCTTGAGCTCATCTATGGTGGTGGAGATAACTACCTAAAATGTTGTAGGGGGCGTTCTTGAGTTCATCCTTATCCTATTCTATTTCTGAGTCTTTGGAGACATTTTTAGGTGAAGGTAGAAATCTGGGGGCTTCTCTATCACTGTTAGATTCAGGGAGACTATTAGAAGATACATCATCTATTAGGTCAGAACAGGTAATGACAGATGAAATAGGGGGGGGGGGGGGGGTGGATAGTCAAGATTAAAAATTTAAAAAAATAAATAAATTAATTAAATATTTATCAGAGTTAATTATTAAGGTTAATTAGTAGCATAAAAAGTAAATAAAAAAAGGATTTTTTAATAGTAGTTCGGTCCAAAGTGGGCCTACTTCTACTCTTATACCTCTCTACTCGGTGAGATATATATGTGCACTAAAAATGATTTTTATGGAGGATTCATAACCCAATTACAAAATCCTTTTATATTATATGGATAACCATGACACCAATTTTTTTATGGAGAGTCACAACCCTTACAACCTAACTTTAGACACCAGAAGTCCCAACCCGAACAATCTTGGATTTAGATACACAAAGTCACAACCCTTATATATTGAATTTAGAATCTAGGAGTCATAATATGAAGAAATAGAATAACAAATAATGATTTAGTGTGCAAAAGAATAAACAGAAAAATAGAGTGCGCGTAAGAGATGAGAAAAAGTGTTACAGACTCAGAACTAGATGAAATAAGATAAACAATGAAAGCAAAGGTACTGGTTATTGATATTTTAATTATCACATCTCATAAATCCAATTTTAGTCGAAGCATAAATAATATGGAACTTGTGAGAAAGTCCTAGTGATAAAATAGAGTGTCTTAAGACATTCCAAATTTCACAGTAGGTTCAAGGTTCGCAACACTTTCACTTTGAAAATACAGAGTATCAAATATGTTAACCCCTGTATATCTCTATTGTTATATATTTTTACCTGCAAGAGAGAATGATATATATATATATATATAGAATAAATATTCATCTACTACAACATCTCTTCTTTTGGATATTCAAAATAAATTGAGTCAAGAGCTATCATAACTATCTCTATAAAATTCTCTACATTTTTGCCTCTTTATTCCTATAGAATAAATCTCTATTAAAAGTATTCAAAATAATTTGAATAAATCTTTCAAAAATATATCCAAAATAAAAGAAGCATTAAATGATTTAAAACTCTAATTTAAATCCATTTAAACTTAGTCAATACATTTTCTAAAAAATATCAGCACACGTCAAATTTAAATTTGAATATTTTAATTTAAATAGTCTTGAAACCACTAAATTTATTGGAAAAAGACATTGAAATAATTTATTAAAAATTTCTCTTTAAATATTCCACAAAAAACATTAATAACTCTTCGATCACAATTATTAGATTTAATGTTCATTTATCTAGTAGAAAAACGATTGAAAATAATTCATATATATGCAGTAAATCAATTTCCAACATAAAAGTATAGAATTAATAGTAACATAGGGTATGAACAGTAACATAGCATAGGGAATTAATGGTAACATAGTATAGGGAATGAATAGTAATGTAGGGTTTCCCAACCATACTTTTCAAAAATGAACAGTAACATAATGTAGGGTATGAACAATAACGTAGAGTTGATGAACCATATTTTGCGGAATGAACAATAACATAATGTAGGGTATGAATAGTAATGTAGGGTTGATGAACCATACTTTACGGAATAAATAGTAATATAGCGTAGAGTATGAAAAATAATGTAGAATAAGGTATAAACAATAACATAGGATTTATGAACCATAATTTTCTAAATGAACAATAACGTAGCACAATGTATGAATAGTAACGTAGGGTTGATGAACCATACTTTGTGAAAAAAACTAGACAACATACTTTAAAAAATTTCAATTAATTTTTAAGGGATCTAAAAAGTAGAATCATACTTTGGTAAAAAATTCTTATTTGTAGAAAAACTTATTATCTTTATAAGGAATAAATAATCAAATAAATCTAACATTTAATGTTTCAAATATCATCAAAAAATAGAAGCAACATCATTCTGGAAAAAATGCAGTTCTCAAAAATCAAAACAGAACTTCAGACAATTTATTCACCATCTAAATGACCTTTTTATACTTTTATGTAAACTAATTAAATAAATATAAACATGTTGTATTTCTATAAAATCAAGTTTTAAGAGAATTAGATATCTGTAAAAGTTTTAGTAAAATAAATACATCATTTTTTTAAACTACATACTGTAGAAATTCTAAAAATACAGCAGCAAATTCATTGATTTTTAGAGTACTAAAAAATAATTTTCAAACTTCTTTATAAAATAATGAAATTTAAATAAATCTCTTATCTATACAACATGATTATAAATAAAAAAATATAAACACTTTATTTTATGATATCATCAAAATAAAGAAATACTTTTAAAATAAAATCACATGTAATCAAATAAAATCATAATGTATTAGGAAAAACAGGTAAAATCATATGTAATAAAACAAAATAAAAACATGCACATTCACAAAGAATCTCCACCTTTTTTAATTACAAAACCAAAAAATTTAAACCATTTAAAACTAATTTTAAAAACATTATTTAAAATTAATATTTCTCCCCCTTTTTTTAAATAAACAAAAATTGAAAAAAAACTCCCCCTAAACAAATGTGGTAATAAAAATTTTGAAATCCAACATACCAAGATAAAATTTAATTTTTTCAAACTGAGAAAAATATAAAGGCTTTGTAAAAATATCTTCTAGATGACTTTTAGAAGGAATAAATTCTAAAAAAATATCACCCTTGTTCACTTGATGTTTAATAAAATGAAATCTAAGACCAATATGATTTGTTCTAGAATTTTTTAAAGGGTTTTTAGAAATAGAAATTATAGAAGTATTATCACAAAAAATGGGCAGTTTATGAAGATAAACACAAAAATAACATAAGGTTTTATTAATCCATAAAATTTGAGTATATCTACTAGTAACAGAGATATACTTAAATTCTAAAGTAGATAAAGTAACTGATAATTGCTTTTTAGATGACCAAGAAATAATTTTTTTCCCAGAAAATGAAACATACCTGATGTACTTTTTTGGTCAATTCTATATCCTCCAAAATCAGAATCAGAAAAAGATGTTAAATCAAAAAAGTTATATTTTGGATAAAATAAACCATAATAAATAGTTACTTTAACATATCTAATTATTCTTTTGACAGCATTAAAATGACTTTCTTTAGGATCTTCTTGAAATCTAGCACATAAAAAACACTAAAAATGATGTTGGGTC
This sequence comes from Viscum album, assembly GCA_963277665.1. Lineage (NCBI taxonomy): Eukaryota > Viridiplantae > Streptophyta > Magnoliopsida > Santalales > Viscaceae > Viscum > Viscum album. Next base: position 1,379,894,054 of record OY728143.1, on the reverse strand, counting down.
TAGATGTAGTTAAATATAGAAAGCTACCTATCATTCCTCTATAAAATTTAAAATCAAAATATTTTCCAGGCACATAAATATCTAATTTTCAATGAGTACCCATAGGAGTTTTCATATATTTAGAAGAATCAAGACTAAATCATTTAACTAACTCTTTATCATACTTAGATTTATTAAGAAAAATTACACATTTTCTTTGAAAAATTTGAATTCCAAGAAAGAACTATAATTCTACCATTAAACTAATGTCAAACTCAAAATAAATCAAAGTATAAAATTCATTACAAACAATTTCACTAGATGATGCAAAAAATATACCATTGATATAAATATGAACAATTAAAGTATCATTTGAAATTATTTTAATAAAAATAGTAGGATCAACAATGCCTTTATTAAAACCATTATTTAATAAAAAAAGAAATTATTTCATTCCAAGAACATGGTGCTTGCTTGAGACTATACAAGGCTTTAGATAATTTAAAAACATGGTTAGGAAAATTTTCACTTTCAAAACTAGGGGGTTGAGAAACATAAACTTATTCAGTTATAAAACCATTTAAGAAAGAGCTTTTCATATAAATTTTATATAATTTAAAACATTAAAGAAAATCAAATTCCAACAATATTCTAATATCCTCTAAATGGAAAAAAGGTGTAAAAGAATATTCAAAGTATATACCTTATTCTTGAGAGTATCCTTGAGCAACAAGTCTGGCTTTATTTTTGAAAATCTATCCAGATTAATCTAGGTTGTTTCTAAAGATCCACTTAGTTCCAATTACCTTCTTATCCTCAGGAAATTATAATAAAGTATAAACATTATTTCTAACAAACTAATTTAATTCATCTTTAATAGCAACAATTTAGTTTGAATCCTGTAAAGCATCATTAACATTAAAAGGAACAAAATCAGAAATAAAAATAGAATTGGAATAATAATTTAAAATTGAATTTCTAATCTTAACACCAGAATCAAAATTGCCAATTATATTTTAAATAGGATGATCTTTGCCAAATCTTCCAAGATTTTGGATTAGGTTGAGGAGTATGCTCCCCCTCAATTGATTCAATCTTATCATTATGTATTTATTCACCAAAATTGAAATCTATTAACTCATCATCAATAACATCAGAATCAAAATTTAATTTAACATTATTTTCATCAAACATAACATTAAAATATTCTTCAATAATAATAAATATTTTATTATAAATTCTATAAGGTTTATTATTATTATAATAGCCAAGAAAAATACCATCATCACTCTTAGCATCAAATTTATCTAAATTGACCTTTGAATTTAAAATAAAAACTTTACAACCAAAAAATATAATGTTACCAACATTAGGGTTTTTAATTTTAAATAATTCCTAAGAAGTTTTATTTAACAAATGTCTAATAAGAATTATATTTTAAATATAACAAGCAAAAAAAAACATCCTTATCCAAAAAATATCTATGCAAATTATATTCACTTAACATAGTTCTAACCATTTCAATAAGAGTTAGATTTTTTTGTTCTACAACACCATTTTTTTGTGGTGTTCTAGGAGCAGAAAAATTATGAAAATAGATATTCTTTAAAAAAATTCAAAATATAAATTATGAAATTCAACTTCTTTATCACTATGAATAGAAATAATCATACAGGATTTTTCATTTTGAACTAATTTATAAAAAGAAATAAATCTAGATAAAGTATCATTTTTATGAGTAAGAAAGTATACCCATGTAAATATACTATAATTATCAACAATAACTAAGGTATATTTATTTCCACCAAGGCTGGAAATTTAAGTGGGTCCAAATAAATCAAGACGTACTAACTATAAAGGTCTATTAATACTTATATGATTGATGGTTCTAAAAGAAATTTTGTGTTGCTTCCCTTTCATGAAAGCATTACAAATATTAAGATGTTCTTTCTTCAAGAAAGTAATCTATAACACATTCTCATGTTTTGAGAGATTATGCAACATTCTAAAATTAACATGACCTAAACATCAATTCCAAAGGATGTTGTCAGTCTGTACAACATTCAAACAATTTACATGTTGAACAATTAGTTGTAAAAAATCAATAATATAAATATTATATTTTCGATTAGCATAAAATAGTAAAGAATCATCTTTAAAAACTAAAAGGTTATCATTTTAAAATTTAACTTTCATTCCATCATTAGATAATTGTGACATACTAATTAAATTATGTTTTAAATCTTCAATATATAAAACTTTAGAAATAAAAGTAGAATTTGAAATACCAACTTTACAAAAACCTTTTACTTTGCCTTTGGAATTGTCTCCAAAAGTAACAGTGCCTCCATCACATGTGTTGTAAGTGGTAAAATTTGATGGGTCTCTAGTCATATGCCTAGATCATCCATTATCCATGTACCGTATTTCATTCTTAAGACATCCAAGGCATGTTTCCTACAAAAATAAATTACTTGAAAATTTTGGTACCCAAGATACTTTGGTTCCAATAAGATTACTAATAAATTATTTAGGTACCCATACAAAATTTAAACATGTATTTCAAGGTACTCTAGATAATAAAGACTTAGAAATATTAGTTTTTTAAATTCCCAATGATTATTTAAATCTAAGAGAACAATCATTTGCTTAGTGAACTTTTAGGACACATTTAAAACAAGTAATAGTTGAAGTATAACCATTTTTACTTTTAATAAAATGGGTTTTAAAAATTTGAGGAAATATTCTATCATTACAAAACCATCTTTATTTTTATCAGTTCTAGTCAAAGGCATCATCTTTTGATATTTTTCACATCCTTGAATAAAAGTAGATAAACATTGTTTAAGACATTCAAATTCCTTTTTCAAAATTTCATTAAAATATTGAGTAGATTTCAAATTTTCATAAACTTTTGAATGAGAAGTAGAAGTAGTGTTACTTAGTTTTTCATTCTGTCATAAAAGTATTTTATATTCATAAATAAGTTTCTCATTTTTTTCTTTAAACTTATTATATAAATTAGTAGCTTTGAATTTTTTTCTTAATATTTAAATTTCTTTATTTAATTAAAAAACATTGGGGTTTTTAGAATCATAATCAGAATTAGAACATCCAAAATAAAAACCATAATTACTAACCTTATCCAGAGATGTTATGAATCACAAGTTAGCAGATTATTTTCCCTTTCTAGATTATTCACTAGAATTAGATTCTTTTGTACAACTCCAACTAGTTGTCAATGAATTTTTGTCCATATTTTTGTATTTATCATTATTATTATGTTTTGGACAATTGGGATTATTATGACCTTTCTTCTTTCACTCACAACATATTACTTACAATGAATTTTAATTTGTATTACCCTTCTTATCTACCATATATTTTTCTTTTTGAGGGTTTATTCTAAACTGATTCTTAGATCCTTTATTTTTAATTCTTTTGTTTACTATAGTCACAATCTGAGCAATATATTACTTTTACAAATCCTATATATCAGAATCAGAAGAGTCAGTAGAAACAACATTCATAGATTTAAAAGCTACACCTTTTATTTTCATTGTCTCCTTATCAACTATGTTCTTCAGTTCGAGTTCATATTGGAGTAGTGATCCAATAAATTAATCAAGTGTGTACTCTTTGAAATTATTGCTTTCATCAATGACAACCATCTTGGAATGCCATTTTTTAGTAAGGAATGTAGGAATCTTTCAACAAGTATCTACTTTTCCGGTGCTTCTTCATGTGAATTCATTCCATTCACAATGCTTGTAAATCTGTGGAATATTTGGTTCACTGTTTCATATTCACCCATCTTGAAATCTTGGTACTCAGCATGAAGCACTCCAAGTTTGGTACAGATTATTTTTTCAAATCCAAGGTGAGTAATTTATAGAATATTCTATATTTCATGAGCTATCTTACAAGCAGACACATGACTAAAAACACTTTTGTTAATATCACAATATAAAATATTAACAACTTTATAATTTAAAAGATATCTAGTAACATCAATCTCAATAAGAGTATCCAGGTTAGCTTCAGGAAGTATGTACTCTTTTGACATGATAAACCAATGATTAATGCTCAAATGTTTGTGGTAAGCCTCCATTTGGGATCTTCAGTAGCCATAATCATTACTATCAAACCATGGTGAATTTTGAGTAATCCAATCATCATTTGGGTTCGATCCTACCATCTTATAAGATCTTTATCCTTAAACTATGAGGTCTTGGAATAGGTTGTCACAATTAAATATAAAAGCATACTCTATAGAGGGATCAACTAATTCTGAAAGGAATAACCTATGATACCAATGTTTGGTATCGAGAAAGAGAATGAAAGAGATAAACTATTCTTATGAAGGCATTCCTCTGATACCAATTGTTAGGTTGGAATGGGTAATGGAAGATGGTCTAGAGGGGGGTGAATAGTCCAGATTAAAAATTTAAACAAATAAATTGATTAACTAAATATTTATCAGAGTTAATTATTAAGGTTAATTAGTAGCAAAAAAAGTAAACAACACAAGGATGTTTTTTTATAGTAGTTCGGTCCAAGGTGAGCCTACTTCTACTATTATACCTCTATACTCAATGATAGATATGTGTGCACTAAAACATTATTTTTATAGGGGAATCATAACCCAATAAAAAAATTCTTTTCTAGTGGAGGGATAACCATGACACTTAATTTTGTATGGGGAGTCACAAGCCTTGCAATCTGACTTTAGACCCTGGGAGTCACAACCCAAACAGTAGTAACTTTAGATATAGGGAGTCACAACCCTTAAATTCTGACTTTGGAATCTGAGAGTCGCAAATTGAAGAAATAGAGTAACAAATAATGCTTTTGTGTGCAAAACCATAAACATAAAAATAAAGTGTGTGTGATAGATGACAAAGAATTTTAGACTCAGAACTAGAAGAAATAAGATAGACAATGAAAGAAAAAGTACTAGTTATTCAGATTTGAATTATCATATCTCATCAAGGAAATTGTAGTCGAAGTAGAAATAATCTGGCACTTGGAGAGAATGTCCAGGTGATGAAACAGAGTGTCGCAAGACGTTAGAAATTTTACATCAGGTTCAAGGTTCATAGAATTTTTACTTTGAAAAAACAGAGTATCAAATATGTTAACCCATGTGTATCTCTATTGTTATATATTGTGAACTACAATAGAGAATTATATATATTTAGAGAGAATAAATATTCAGTAGTTACATCAGCTCCTCTTCCTTCAGATATTCAAAATAAATTGAGTCAAGAGCTATCATAAATATCTTCATAAAATTCACAACACTGTTTCTTCTTTATTCATGTAGAATAAATCTCTAATAAAAGAATTCAAAATAATTTGAATAAATCTTCCAATAATATCCACAGAATAAAAGTAGCCTTCAATGATTTAAAACTTAAATTTAAATCCATTTAAACTTAGTCAATACATTTCCTGAAAACTAATAGCACAAGCCAAATGTAAATTCGAATATTTAAATTTATATAAACTTGAAACCACTGAATTTATTGGAAAAATATGTTGAAAAAATTTATTAAAATTTTATCTTTAAATATTCCACCAAAAACATAAAAAACTCTTCGATCATAATCCTTAGATTTAATGTGAATTTATCCAACAGAAAAAATTCAAAACAATCCATATATATATATATAAAATCAAATTTCAACATAAAAGCATGGAATGAACAGTAACTTAGGGTATGGATAGTAACATAGCGTAGAGAATGAACAATAATGCAGCATAGGGAATGAATAGTAATATAGGGTTTCCCAACCATACTTTGCGGAAATGAATAGTAACATAACATAGGGTATGAACAGTAATGTAGCGTAGGGTATGAATAATAACGTAGGGTTGATGAACCATACTTTTTGAAATGAACAGTAATGTAATGTAGGGTATGAACAGTAACATAGGGTTAATAAACCGTACTTTGCGGAATGAACAGTAATGTAGCGTAGGTTATAAATAGTAACGCAGGGTTAATGAACCATATTTTGTGGAATGAATAGTAACATAGAGTAGGGTATGAATAATAACATAGGGTTAGTGAACCATTATTTGTAGAATGAACAGTAAGGTCGCTTAGGGTGTGAATAGTAATGTAGCATAGTCTATAAACAATAACATAGGGTTGATGAACCATACTTTGTAAGAAACACCGGACAACATACTTTAAAAAAATTCAATAAATTTTTAAGAGCTCTAAAAATCAGAATCAGACTTTGGTCAAAAATAATTATTTGTATAAAAACTTATTATCTTTATAAAAAAATAAGAATCAAATAAATCATATATTTACTATTCTAAATATCATTAAAAAACAAAAGAAACATCATTCTGAAAAAACTAGAGGTCTGAAAAATCAAAGAAGAACTTCATACAATTTATTCACCATCCAAACAACCTTTTTAGACTTTTATGTAAACTAATTAAATCAATATAAACATGTTATATTTCTAAATAATGAGGTTTTGAGTGAATCAGATACAATTACAAGTTTCAGTAAAATAAATACGGATTTATTTTAAAACTAAAGACTATAGAAATTCTAAAACTGCAGCAGAAAATTCATTTAATTTTTAGAGTACTAAAAAAGAATTTCCAAACTTCCTCATAAACTAATAAAATCTAGATAAATCTCTTATATATCCAGTGAGATAATAAATACACAAATATAAACACTATAGTTTATGATATCATCAAAATATAGAAATATTTTTAAAATAAAATCACATGTAATCAAACAAAATCATAAAGGGTTAAAAAAATGCAAAATCATATGTAATAAAAAACATGCACATGTACAAAAATAATCACCCCTTACTATTTGAGTTTCTATAGAGATATATCAAAGCTAATTTTCTTACATTGTCATTGAGGATAATAGGGTATTGGACTTCAGGGATTAGATATTCTACTTCAACCATGTTCATAGGGTGCACATAGTCACCATCAAGCATGATCCAAGGATTTATAGGGGTGGTCCCCAATACATTTTGAGATGCAACTTGTATATCATCATCCACCATTGGATGCTTACCTCCCTTATTGTAGAAATATTCTTTAGTATATGTAGCTCTATAAGTCTCAAAGGGGGAATTGTCACCATGTAATATGCCGACCCTTCCATTGATGGGGTACTTCAGACATTGATGAAATGTTAATGGTAATGCTAAGTGGCTATAAAGCCAGGGCCTTCCAAGAAGGACATTATATGTGGTGTCTTTCTGGATAACATAAACTTAGCATCGAATGTGAGTTCCACAAATTGTAATTCAAGTTTGATCTTCCCAAGAGGTCTTTGTTCGCACTTATCACACCCCTGAATGGTCAGTTTCATGGGGGGATAAGTCCCCTTCTCTATATCCCAAATGTCAGAGAGTTTGGACTAGGATGAGATTGATCCCAAATCCAATATCAATCAATACCCTTTGGACATTGACATTATTGAGTTTTCTTGAAATTTATAGGGGCCTGATGTTCCCTTGGATGGCCTCTTCCTGATCTTGATCAGTGAATGAGATAGTTACATGACATTATGAGGACATATTCTTCACTTGATAGACCTAGGATATAGTGAATTCTATCCTGTGGGCTCTATAGGGCTTCAATAAGTTCCTCCCTGAGTTATTCTTAAAGGCATAGTTCATTGAGTATTGAGAGTTTGGCTGGGGATACAACTAGCTATTTCATAACATCATAATTTTATGCTAGAGGCCGATGCTTCACAAAATGGGGTTTCTACTAGGCATGCAGTTCAAGAGCCAATGAATTTGAGGTGGAAGGGCCTGGTGTTTGTGCAGAAGTTGTGGCAGTATCTTCTTCTAGTGGTGCAGGTCACACCATCCTTCCCCATTGTCTGGGTTGATAGGATTGAACCACCACTAAGTGATTAAGCAATACAATCTAATGTGGGTGACTACTGGAGGGTTCTAGGACTCCTCCTTACCTCTTTTGATCCTTCTTGAGTGATTTCCCACAAGTATCAGCTACATATATGTCCTCCATAGGGATATAACCATAATATTGAGTCTGACAATGCCTGCACTATCCCTTGTATCCTTGGTCTCATCGCATGTAGCCTCTTGTTCCTATATTATGTGTGGGGAAACCATATTTGGGGTAATATTCATCATTAGAGAAGGGGAATTCCAAGTGTATCATGTTGAAAAAACTAAATATGAGCTTTTTTTCTGATGTGGATTTCATTTTGTGGGGTTATGCCCATGCTGCAAATGTTTTTTGGAAGAAATCTGCAAGAGTTAGGACTTTTTTTGGAGGTTAATATGACTCTTCCCCCTCTATCTCTTCTTAATTTCAGCTATCGTTCCCACCTTTGGGAGGCACATATGATGTCTCCTTCTTCAGTGGTGGAGCTATTGCGAGTTTGCACAACTATGCTTTCATAGTTTCATGAGCTCGATCAACTCTTTTTCAAGTCATCGAGCTGTCAAATTTTTTCTCACGCCTAGCCAAAAATTTATTCCAACCATCATATTTTTCTGACCAAATGATGGTTATGCAAGACACCTAATCTGGGGAGTGTCTAGTTTCACCTGTCTAGAGTCGACTAATCCTTGAATGGAATATTTGAAGATAAATAAATCTTAGATATTATGACCCAGGCTTCTATAGTAAGGGAAGTAGTCGGGATGATCAGTGAGGTTGGCTTCATCAGGCCTTCTAGGTTGTGGAAGCTTGAGCAGGTTGTTACCCATGGATGCCAAGACATAACTAGGGACTTGTTCATTTTATAAGGAGTATACTTTGTTCATCTATTCCTGAAATCCTATGAAACCATGGTTTCTCTATGCTTCTAGGCAAGGGATATTCTATGGTTTTCACCACTCGACATGAGGTGCTGGGTAATTTGGATCCTACCTGGGTGCCTAGATGGGTAATTTCACTATCTTGAGGGTGAAAACTATATATTTTTCTCTGCTTGGATTTTCCCCCTATGTTGCAGGCATGAGTCGAGACTTAGATAGGGTTTTATGAATAAACTCTTCAAGAAGTTGTTTTGTTTAGTTAAACTCTCAGAACCCACCTAAATATTTCATGGGGATCATAGGTGTCTGCAATTCATCCCTAATATTTTCCGCATAGAGTTACAGCTGTTTCTCCTACAAGAGGGGGATGTTGAGAGAATAGGTTAAACCTTTACATCTTTCTATAAAATCATACACCCTATCATTGTCACATTATTTTTAATTATTTATATCAACGATCAATATTTTCCTCAATTTTTAACTGAAATGATAAAGGAACTGATGAAGAAGGTCTTCCCATCCTGTAACAGATCCCGTTGATAGACTACTTTACCAAACAAAGGCTGGCCCTATCAGAGTCTGTACGAAACACCTTATCTTTTTTTTCCTCCTGTTGATCTCAAGGGCCCATCATTAGCCCACATCGGGATAAAAAGTGCGTAAGATGTTGTTTAAGGTCACATACACCATCAATTGTAGTAAAGGTAGGGTTACCAAAGTTGGGTGGAGGTGGAGTATCATCCACCTATTTAGGATATGAATTCTTTTTAGGCTATAAAGGTGCATGCCACCCTTCTATGGATTCTATTTGAATATCCATGGATTCAATGATGTTAATTAACTCTAGGGACACTACTGTCTGAGCCAACTCCCATCCATAGGGAGTAGGTGGGGGCCGATGAGGTGGTCCCACCTTCATCTACCACTGGTTTTCAATTTTTCCTATGACTAAATGATTACCCTGATGAGGGAGAGGCTTTTTTTGCAATATAGGGATTTCATGATCATTTTATACTTCCTCATTTATGTGGAATGGATGCCTAGATCTGGATCCAATCTACTTCTTAGATACCACTCTTACCGGAGGATCATCTATGGGAGGGAGAATATTCATCTTTTGTTAGAGATAATACCTAGTGAGAATATTTCCCATGATTAGCTCCTCATTGAGTTGCGGGAGAGCCCATATTTCACTCTCATATTGTGATAACTATTCCTACATGGAAGTAACTTCAGTTATTCTGGGTGGTGATTAGAATGTATCCATACCTTTCCATTTTTATTTGATAGTATTCCACCAAGGAGGTGGAAACTCGTTATTCAATGGTTCCAAATTTTGAAACCTTCTCAGATTATGGGTACACACAACCTCATTTGGTGTGTCCAAATCACCCTCCTCTTAGGGAACATTTTTTGTGTTTCAGACCTCTATGTTTGTGGCTTGATCATTGTACACCATGTTGAAAATAACGACATTCACAGAGGCAAATCAGGTAATGGTGGTTGTTCCATTGCTTTCTATGCAACAAGATGATTCTGCACAGCTTCCATCAGGGTCATTATTCGAAACCTTTTCCTTATTGGTTTATTTTGGCTTGTGAACCCAATAGAGTAGGATTTCCTTTTACATATTCTACTCCCATATCATCCAATAAATAGTGACTTTGAGGGAGTCTCTGATTGTGATTGTCGATCAAGCCCTGAGCAACAGAGGTTTATCCTGCAGTGGGAGGAATAGGTGGGATACCGACCTTTGATTTTTCCCTCCCAACCTAGAGAATACTGATTCTCTCTATGGTGATGATGATGACGAAAATTACCCCATCCCTATGGGGTGGGGGTCATTTGGGGATTCCATTAACATTGATTGGTCTCGTTGTTGAGGGTTTGATGACTCTATTCAGGACTTGATGATTCTCGGGATGAACATGAAGATATAATTTCCCATAGAATAGTGCGGTGGGGGTGATCTAGAATTTCCACTAACTCTTCGAGGACCCTCTTAGGGGATGATGAACCTAGAGATGGTGATTGAGATATAAATTCCCCCAGCCTAGCAGGTTGTGGTTCAATCTCACCTGCCGAGGACATGTCCTGAATACTCTCGAGAATTGATGATCTGATGGGTGTAGGAAGTGGTAGATATTCTCCTGGATTGGGGGGAGAGTTTTATCTTGGATGGATACTATAATATTTACTACCATGGACTGTATGATGTGGTGCAACTGTGCTCGTGTGGGAGATGGGTGTGACGACAACCCATGATGAGAATTATTTTTCATGAGAAGTTGTTTGGATGATCACAACTTCATTCTCCGTGTTTGGAATGTGTTCTCATCACTTTAAGGGGCCTAGTTTGATGTCCTGTTGGATATCCTATTCCTCCATTCATGATTTTTGGGCATCGTTATAGTTGGGTCATTCTATTGTAGTGACCAACTGGCCTGAGCATTAACTAGTCCCCTTATTTTTTTAGAGGCTTTAAAATTACAAGATGCTGAATCTGAGGGGTTCTGTTGTTCCAAGGGTGTGAAAAAGTGTAACGTTCCATACTTTCCACATCCTCAAATATGGATGCATGATGTGGCTTTGAATATCAGCTGTCAAATTATCATGATGTAGTGGAGGCAAGCTTGTTACATATTTGTGTTGTTCTTTTTCGGTTTTGGATCACAGGCCATGGAGATAGTAGCCAGATAGAGATGACAATAGAGTATTTTGACTTTCTGAAGGTGAAACTTATATACAGGATAAGAGAGATATCAATCCTTTAGTCACCGATGAGTGGCCTATATATTTTGGCATAGATAAGGAATGCACTCCTTTTCTAGATTATATGGGATCTCATAACTATAAGTAGCGAGGGACCAAAACATAATGGGGAGGTTGTTTCCAGCTAAATCTCTCCATATTTCAGTGTCATCCTCCTCCTCATTAGACTTACACACCTCTATCCATTCAGACCATAGAATATTTCTCTAATGGTCTCTTGCTGACGGGAGTGGAGTGTTGTTGGAAGTTGATGGGGGAACCATATAAATCCCACCCCAATGTTTCAAGAACCTCTATATATGATGGTGTTATAGTTTTGGACACCTCTCTATATGGAGGTGTCTGGGAAAGGGAATAATTTCCTTGTCTGTGGGAGATATCACCATGGGGAGGTTGACCATGGTGGATGTTAGTAGTAGAGTCCCTGTGATCCATTTCCAAATTACCATGAGGAAGACTATTGTGGTAATGAACGTCTTCTACTTCTAATTCAATAGAAGAGTTGATGAACCCTCATGGGGTTGAGAATGTGTCTCGAACAACCTCAAGGACATTAGCATTGAGTAGATTAGGAATATGGACCATGTTCTACATCATGGTTAGAATATGCTGACCATCCTTTTGGGATTGTGCAGGGATATGAGCCTACTATATGACAATTTCAAAAACTTTTATATAACCATATGGTGATGTGAGAGTATGATCCCAATGCTAAGAAGCTATTGAAATATGCCAATAAGCTATCTCATTATTGAAAGAGATATGAGCCTATCCTGAGGCATGTGCCATTCTCACTTGGTGAACCTTAATAAATATGGGAGAATGAGCCCAATATTGAGCCATTGGGATATTTTTCTGGTCTTTCTTGTCAAGAGTGTGAGCCTACCCTAAGGTGTGTTCCACTCTCACCTGGTGAGCCCCAATTGAAACAATAATATGAGCCTGGTCTAAATATGGATTCCCCATCAAAATATTCCAACAGACCTCTGGAATGGGAGAAGGAATATGAGACTCCTCCTGCATTTCCTTGGAATGATTCTAGTGCAGTCGTTCACTAGCATAAGTAGGAATATGTGCCTTAATTCCACGATATACTAGAGTATTCCAAACAGATTCATTGTTAGGAATATGAGCCTCTCCCGATCCTTGTTCCATTATCACTTGGTTAGAATCATCCAGAAAGAAGATATATACCCAATCATTGACCTTTAGAGTATTCCACTGGACTTCTTTGATAGGAGTATGATTCAGTCCCGAGGCTTGTACCCCTCTCATGTGGGGAGCTCCGACCAGAATGAGGATATGCACCCAATTTCAGGCCTTTGGAATATGCTGTTAGAATTTTTTGATAAGCACATTCCCCTATCCCAAGGCATGTGCCTCTCTCACCTAGTGAGCCTCAGTTGGAATGAGAGTATGATCCCAATTCGATGCCTTATCCTTTATCAAAACATACTGATAATCCCCTTGGAAGGGAGAAAGAGTGTGTGATTACTCTAGTATAAAAACTTGTTCACAATGATAAGAGTGTTGAGTTGCCCTAGCTATAGGGATATGAGTATGCGCTTATCCCTTTATCTGCAATAGTTCTAAAATATATTGGAATATATCTTCAACTATTGCTAAAATATATTGTCATTTTAGAAAAGTGTGTGTAGGGATATAAGCCTGCACATTTTCCATCTCCATTATGCACTGGAATATGTCTTCGATTGAATAGGTGATATACACCCACTTTTTTCCTCCTTGTTCCATCAAATTATTCCAATGGATTTCATGCACGGGGGTAGGGATATGCACCTACCCCATGTTTGGTGTGGGAATATGACCACAGACTTGTTTCGAGATGGCAGGGATATGATCCCGCTTTCAAGTTCTTGCCGAAATATGATGGCATACATCATCAACATGAGTGGTGATATGATCCCTCTTTTTGATATCTAGTGCCTTCCTCCCCCGATAATCCTTCCTTGCTTCCTGTTCATGTGTATCATAGGTGGTAGTGTGTTGGGTGGTACTCATAGCAGATGATTGGTAGTTACCAATAGGATGATGCTAATGATGGTAGTTGGTAGGTGCCCTCCTCATCAACACCTAAACCGAAAGGGAGCCATATTTGGATTCCTTGTACACCTTCATTAAATATGTAAGGGGGTAGTTGTTGTGATCTAGGTACAATCTCCTGAAGCGGTTGGTTGTATGGATGAGGGATACTGGCTTAGCTGTAACCTTCATTGGTCAGAGCAGATTTTCCAACTACTATGCTTGGAGAGCCTCACAGGAAGCTTCCATGGTCGAGATTTTACTGTGTTGGAGGTACTCCCAAACTATCATATTTTCAACCTACCGTTGGAGCTATCGAGCATGTGAGATAGATTTGTGACCCATGGGGATTGTAGCCGCAGATGATTTACTAAAGAGAACACTAGATAATGAAGAAATTGTCTTGAATCAGGATGTTGTCAATATCTGAAGTCATGCATACAATAAGGATTAAGGTCTCCAAATAGTGAAATATCTTAGGGATGATGTTCTCAATCATATATACATGGTTAACACAATTGTCCTGATATTTCTGATTTGTCCATTCTGCTCATTTGGACTTGTCAAAACAAGGATAGAATTATGAGAACCCTAGTTATAGAGGATCATAGCTACGATCATGCTGGTCTTACTTATTTTTTATAGGGTTTATAAAACAAATTGGCTTGAGATATTTACACCAGGCTTGTTAGTGTTGTTTTCATACGGGGAGAAAACAAAATTGCTCAACGAATTATAACCTAATAATTTATTATTATAGAGATTCACATCGGTTTCACCACTTTTTTGTTTATAACGGGCAAATGAAATAGTCTGACAGTTCATAACCTAGTCATTTTTATATTACAAAGATTAATGCCGAGTTCATCATTTTTGTTTCATTGGGATTTGAGGTGTGGAATGGGTTTCACTTGAAAGTTTGGTTGAGGGGGGTTTTGAGGCCTCACTAAATCGCTTTCATTGGGTTTTCCATTTGTTTCTTATTTCCTAGAAACTCTCAATGGTTCCCTCATTCATAGATTATTATGGACTTTCTTTACAAAGGCTAGCGGTCATCTATGTTTTTAGACCCAACAACTCTTGCAGACACACATTGGTTGAGAGGATGGGAGGCCGAGCTCATTTCACCCTTTTGGGGGGAATTGCTACCCACTCTAGGACTCTATTATAGATTTAAGATATGTTCGTGAATAACTTCCTAATCCTGATATGAGATTGGTTACCCTAAAAAAAACTATAGGTTATTTCTACTTTATATGAGAAAGATTAGGGTCTCTTTCATGAATCCATATGTATGTATCTAGGGTTCTCCATCATTTTATGGTAATGGGATGCTGCTTATATATAAATGCTGAAGCTGTATAACCAGGTGCTTCAGAATGTGCTTCTATGAAAGGAGGAGGTTAATATTATGAGGAGGGGATTGATCCATTATGAGGCATCCTATATATTCTGGTTATTTCAGGAATTAAAACCTACATAGTTCATTGGACCTATGAAGTTTAACATCACGCCAAAAGGACTCGTATGGGTTCTCTAGGACACCAAGTATTCAAGATCGAGTCCCAGAGGGACATACTACATATCCTAAGTATATGAGAATCAGAGTTACCATATTTCATTTGTTCAGGTTTTAGCTATTAAGGTCACCCCTTTCATTATAAAGACTCATGGTGCAGATTATATGATTATTGAGACTCCCTAATATCACGTGATCCATGATCGGTATGAGAAATAAGGGGTATAAAATGATAATTTCATTTTTCATGATGTGAGACTTATGTTCTGGGACTACCCTGAGATGTTTTATCATTAATCTTAGGCCTTAGGAAGGCGTCCTATATATATTGGTTATTGAACAAATGAGATTTATCATAGTTCAATCGATTTCTCAGTTTACTGATGGATGAGGTAAGTTAATCACCTCCCAGGAATAATTGGGTCCCAATGTTTGAGATGTCAAAGTCATAAAATTACTTACATCGAAAGAGGTGTTTATTTGTTCTCGGGCCTTAGAAAGGCATCCTGTGTATCCTAATTAATGTAGGAATCAAATTTCACATAGTTCAATTGATCGAGGCTTATACACTAAGGCCACCCGCACCATTATGAAGGTTTATAGTGCAGATGTTATGATCCTTGCAACTCCCTAAGCCCATGTGATCCATGCTTGTTGTTAGAAATAAGGGATAACAAGTAATCAATGTCATTACTTTGAATAAGGGACTTAAATGCTGGGATTTCCCTGGATGATCAATATGGATCTTGAACCTCGGATAGAGGTGGCTTATGCATCCTCCAATACTCTAATGGCCCGAAGGCCTTCATTTTTTATTGATTTTTGATAATCCACCTTTCAAGGGGTGAGGTGGAACCCTTACAAGGCCCGTAGGTGTAAGTATTACATGGCTCGTAGGCCTTAGAGGAATTCATTTTCCCTTAGGCTTCAAACATTACATACAACCTAGACTAACTACTTGGAACTACTCCTCCCTAGCATCTTAATCGTGAAATCAGCTCTCAACCTTCACATGACTGTTCGGCTAGGCATTCCCGTGCATGCACAGGCTTGTCCCGATGGCAGGTTCCATACCCTCTCATTCTTGTAATCCGTTTAGATTCTGTTGTGGTGAAATCTCCTTTCTCATCCTCCTTGTAGAGATTGTTCCTCGTAGGTCGTCTGGTTTGCATCTGCACTTAAGGTGGCCCAAAGGCCTTGAGGTGGCCCGACGACCTTACTGACCCAAAGGCCTGGGTGTCCCGAAGGCCTTAAAGGACTTGGGGACCAAATTGGTGGCCCAAAGTCCCAAACAGGGGCATATTCTTGGCTACTATAGTGCCAAACAGTACCTACTACAGTTCCCGCTATAGTACCTGCTACAGTACTGTACAGTTCTCACTACAGTACTGGAAATAATGTCTCCACCTGGATTTGATCTCGAGTCTCCCGGATGCACTTGCAGAGTCCTTACCAACTGGGCTAAAACTCATGTGCATGGCCTATGCATCCTGAATATGGAAGGAATTAGAGTCACTATAGTTCCCTTTATATTGGGGACTTATATACTGAGGCTGCCCTATTGATCGGGGATGACACTCTAAGGTTGCCTGATTGATCGGGGATTACACACCAAGTACAACTAATGTAATCAAGTATGGGGATGCTATATTTATCTAGTCTACTTATCTGGAAGGTGTCACATAACCTATTTGACTTTTCTTGGAAGCCATCACATGAACTGGCTGTCTTGTTTAGGGGGTGTTTCATGATCCAGCTGACGTGCCCTGGTGTCATTCACAAGAGTTGGCTTGAAACATATGGAGGATGCCATAAGTTTCAGTACTACATGATTAGAAGGATGTCATGTATCTTGGATTAATATCACTGGAGGGCATCGTGAGGCTTAACCATTATGTCTGGAGGGCGTAGTGGGTCTCAGATGACTTGTACATTGGGTGTCGTTAGACCTAGCCATCATGTCGGGTGGGTGTCACGGGTCTCAACTGACTTTTCAAGAGGGTGTCACAAGAGCTTAGTTTTCATTCTTAGATACAACTTTGAGACTTGAATAACATGGGAGAACATTGTTATATGAGTTAGACGATCTATCTGAATGGAATCACAAGGCTTGGGGGATAGACCCAGAGGGTCTCACAAGATCAAAGTGGTGTACCAGGGGGGACCATATGACTTGTTTTGACATTTCTAGAGGCCTTTTCATGTCCCAAATAGCATGTTGAAGGAGTATTACAAGATCTAGGCGACATGTACTGGTGATATCACATGTCTTCAGATGACTCACACAGAGTGCATAAGGACCAACGAGCATGCTTTTTTGGTTAAGTATTCCACTTTTTAATCTTGGTTCTAGACCTTATATTGTAATGGCCTTAGGTTCATTCAGTATTATTTTCTTTGAGTCTCATGTGGTCTGGGGGACATGCGATATGTTTTTCACACATCTTTCTGGTAGTCCTTCTCATGATCTGTGAATGATCATGTGAAGTAACTTATGTATGGTGCATGATTGCTCCAGATATTATTCAATATATTACATGAATAAAGACCTACTTGTCATGAGATCAGCTGCTATGAGAAGTTCTCTCTAGACCTTGCACTCAAGAGTCCAGAGGTAAAGAGTTGAACCATCCAAACTCCAACCCTTTTTTCATGTTGGAGTGGGAAATTTATAGGAATCACCACCCTGGTTTTTTGTTCTTTATACGACATACTAACATCAGTCTAGGTTGGAGTCAGTGAAGGGATCTAGCGTTATGCGACTTCAAAAGTCTGTAATGAACAAACCTAGGTTTCCCTTAAACTTGGCACCCAACCCGATCCTTCACATACCTAAAGGGAATTCCCAATCCCCATGGGCTAACGAGAAGTACCTGAGAATCGAACAAAAAACCAGAGGAAACTATTTCACCCAACAAAAACAAACACATGACATATATATAAACAAATCAAGAAAGATCATTGAAAATTCAATAAATATATTCCATAACTTTAAGAGAGACAGCTGAAACAAACAACTGTAAAAGTATCCAAAAACTCCAAGAGACAAGTAAAAATACAAAGGGCCAAAACCAAACATCTACTCCATGTGACGACATGGACGAACTCCCACCATGTCACCACCAGCTACCCAACTCAACTAACATGAAACCTCATTGCCTCATTGCGGTGCCTTTCCATTCCCTGCATTGGAAGACATACATAGGTCTGCACACCACTGAAGAGGTGCACATGGTGTGAGATAACGGGATCAATAGGATCCCACCAAGGTGTTCCATAACAAGTCCCCATATAACAATTCCAATATTCTCATTTTAAATAAAACATGTCATGATAAGTAGTAAAACCGTTTTATATAAAACTTAGTAAACATTTCATTTTTATCACAATTCTAAAACAAATGAAGGTATATCAATTTCAAAGCACAATTTTCATATCATATGTCACAAGAATCAACATGCATATTAAGGCTAAAATAGTACAAATCCAAGAAATACAAAACAAAAGTAGCATCACATGCATCACAACACCAAGGAATACAACAGGTTAGGAAGTAGAATACTCATACCCAAAAATCTATGATCAGTGCACTATGGTACCTAAATCCAATTATCTACACTCCAGGACCAAGGAGACACCCCAAAGTGTGAAACACCAATATCATATACATACCTAGATAAAATAATCTACACTCTAGAATAAGAAGAACACCTAGAAGGTGAACCCACACAATGGATGATGGCCTCTAGCTAAACCTTCCACCTAGTACCCAAGGTAAACAAAGTGCTCATTTTCATAATCATATAAATGTTTTGAAAACAATTTCAAAACTATTTATGCAATTCAACATTTAATATGGTAACCATACCCGATTATTTTTCACAATTCATTCAATGCTTTGAAAATACCCATTTTCTTTCCATTTATCAAAAACCAAGGAAAAACCACTTTTATTGAAAATATCATTCCAACATACACAAACAATCATGCCAATTTCATACCAATTTATTCATAAATCAATTTATAAAAATGAAAAAATATGGTTTATCAAAAACAGTATAGAGACGGAACCACCTACCTCAAAACTCGGGTCACACATGGCTGTAACGGGATCCACCAACAATGAAAACCCAACGACATAAACAAAGTCCCTATAATACAATCCACATATCATGATTGATACAATTTCTAAAAAAAGGGGTCATTGGAAATGTGGAAACCCACATACCTCAAGATCAAATACCTACCATACCATAACCAATAAAGGAACGACCTCTAAAATGAGATCACACCATAGATCTAGAAGAAGACATGAAGAAACACCAATTTAGACCAATGAATATGATAATGAAACTCTAGGTAATTATTGAGATCAATGGAAATAGAGTAGAAGAAAGATCACTCACCTAAAGAGATACACTGCAACTGAAGTGAAGATCGAATGTTGAACAGATTGATCTAGAAGTAACAAAGTATCCAAAAATCACCGGAGAGGAACTTTGGTTTGATAGAAAAGGAGAACATGCATTCAAATGGGTACCCGAAACTAGAATGGTTCCCTAAAACTTCCCTGCTAAGGGAATTACACGATGTGTAATTCATTTACACGTTGTGAAATCTATGGTGTTTAAGTATGCCAAAAAACCAGTCACCTCAAATTAAAATCCTACCTTAAAATAATATGAAAAATGTAACCATTAATCACACTGTGTAACCTTTCACAACATTAGTCCCTTTCACAGATTACACCCAAAAACAATTACAAACCGTGTAACCTAGTTACACGGTGTGAAATTATTTTATATCTCGTGGAAACCACTGATTAAAGATGGGAGTCCATCAAATTTTTTACTTAAACTATTATAGGTATCCTACCAATTATTTCTCCGTCCTATACTGGAAATGAAAAATTAAAACCAGGATGAGGTTAAATATATACCTGATAGATCAGTAATGAGATGTTACAGAGCCTCTACTGTGGACCGCTCAGAGGGTATCACCTAATTTTCAGCGACCGCAAGTCCCTTTTATCATCACTTCCATTATTGGATTATATCTAATTAATGGAGACTTTTTTAATCACTCAGACATGTTGAAGGACTTCCTTATTGTTATGTTTACATGTCCGAGGGCCTTTGAAAGATCTAACACCTATTGAAAAGCGTCCACGATATTCTTGATGAATTGTATTGATATTTATGTGAGACAAGGATGGTTTGTACAGGGGTCTCATGGGACCACGATGCAGACTTCCTTAATGCGTCACAAGTTTTTTATGACCATGAGAGGTTTCCTCCTCCTCCCTATTTTATTCCCTTTGTTTTATGTGAAAAAGGTTGAGATTCATGCAAGATTTCATGATTAATGTCAAGGATGATTGCTCTATTTTTTAGTGATACGTCACGTGATTGATATGGGTCATGTGGGGGTGTGTGAGAATTTAATTGGAAAAATCAATCTGTTTGTCCTTAGTGAGCTGAAGGGGAAGTCTGAGGTTGTCTGGACATATCTGAGGAATTCTGCGTGGTAAGGATGAAAAACCAAAGGGATTTCACGAGATGAGGCATACTTGTCACTAAAGTCTCACAGTGTATTTAGGATCATCTATGGCATGACTTATGTCCTTTAATGACCATGAGTAGCTCCAACCTCCTCCATTTTTTTCTCCTTTGTTTTCTTTTACAAAGGTTCAGGAGTCATGCGAATTTTCTTTGATGTTGCTAAGGGAAAACATCCTTCCCTTTAGTGATGATCCACACAATATTTGTGGATTATAGGAGCCTCTTACTTTGGGAATTCCATACCTATTTTTAAAATTATTTTTAGGTTGGATTGCTAGGTGATTTATTTCGACAACTCACATGGCCTAGGGGAGCTCATTTGGCTGCCATCGCGTGACTACTGGTTGTCTAGAGCACTTTTGAAAAAGTGGAGGGGCTCATTGAAAGGGGATCCGTGGGATACAACTTAGGTTATGCATGGTGAGTGGAGTCCACACGTGACCTTATAATGGTCACACGATCACGATCCCTTTGAGGGTTCACATGATCCACAGGTCTCATCCATCTTCTTCTTCCTTTGCTTTTGCGGGGAAAACAATACCCATTTTCAGGTATTTTTTCCCTTGTGAATTTTTTGATGATTATTTTGTGGGCATCAATAGAAACCTCATAATAATGATCTAGGTATTTTTGGATTATTTTACTAAGGTGGCTCATTTCTTTCCAATTTGAGAGACTTTTACCATGGATCAATTGGGTGAATTGTTTGTTCGAGAGGTAGTGCAGTTGCACGGGGTTCCACAAACCATAGTTTTATATAGTGATCCATGTTTCACTTAATACTTATTATAGGGATTATATAATGAACTTGGTACCCATGTTTTTTTGAGTATAGCTTTCCACCCATAGATAGATGAGCAGTCCAAGCATACTATTCAAGTGTTATAGGACATGTTGAGGGCATGCGTCCTAGATTTTGGTGGATCCTGGGAAAAGAACTTATTGCTTATTGAATTTCCCTAAAACAATAGTTACCATGATATGATTTAGATGAAACCATTTGAGGCGCTCTATGGTAGACCGTGTATATCTTCATTGTATTGTATGGAGGCTGGGGAATCAGAGTTATTGGAACTAAGTCTCATGCAGGAGATGTTGGGACATAT
This sequence comes from Viscum album, assembly GCA_963277665.1. Taxonomy (NCBI): domain Eukaryota; kingdom Viridiplantae; phylum Streptophyta; class Magnoliopsida; order Santalales; family Viscaceae; genus Viscum; species Viscum album. Next base: position 1,379,872,279 of record OY728143.1, on the reverse strand, counting down.
TTAGTTGATTTGGAAATGTATGGCTACAGATCATAGTAGAAACAAGTCGTATATAGATAGGAATAGTAAAAATATTGAGTTTATGGTGGGTGATCATGTGTTTCTTTTGGTTTCTCCATGTTTGGGTCACCATTGAATTTGGAAATAGGGTAAGTTGCCTCCCAGGTTTGTAGGGCCATTTGAAATTACAGAGAGGATCAGACTAGTGGCATACTGATTAGCTCTTCCGCAATGATATAGTGGTATAAATAATATATTTTATCTGTCAAAACTTCAAAAGTATCACATTGACCCATATCATGTGATTTAAGTTGAGGATGTTGAGCTTGAAGATAATACATCCTTTGATGAGCATTCAGTTCATATTGTGGATCGTAGTGAGAAAGTCCTGCAGGGAAAGACTGTTCCCTTGGTTTAAGTTCTATGGTAGTATGGAAGGGTGAAGGAAGAAAATTGAGATATGGAAATGGATATGCGGGCACAGTGGCCCAAAATGTTAACCATGGAAGCTCAGTGATGCTTGGGAAGAACGCCTCGAGGATGCGCTGTTATAAGGTGGAGAGATTGTAAGGTCTCAGACTTCATAGAGGTATTTTATTGTTTAAATTTTGGTTTTAATCCCTTAGGTTTGGATAATTAAAATTTTACAAGGTGTATGAGAAAGATTATGGGCGTTCTGGGGGTTCCAGACATGAAAAAAGGGGAATTGGTCCATCCTGTGCATGTTGCATGATTGGTGCATGGTTAGAGTAAACTGTGCGAAGGGGGAGGCCAAACTATGTGGGATTCAATAGAGGAATTTCTTATGGTTGGTGAATATTTTTTCAAACCATAAAAAATCCACAGGCAACCATGTGACTTGGAATCCTCTTAGATAGAGGTAGGTACACGGTTGGCACATGGTTTGGAAAATAGTGTGGCCAAAACATGCACCCATTAAAAAGTGAGAATTTACCTTTTTTCCCTCTCAAGAGTTTAAGTATTACACCCAATTTCTTCTCCAATTTCTTCTCCAGAAACCCTAGTAACAAACATAATCTCTAAAATCTTCCCGAGGGTTTATCTCCTTCATTTCTAGGATATTTAGAGTGCTACTGGGTGTGGATTCAAGCTTCGGGTGAGTCTAATGCTTCTCTTTCTTATATTTTCCAGATTAGGCTTTGTGGTTTTGTTCTTATTCTTAAAAATACCTAAAAAGCTATTTTTATAGTGAATCTTAGGTTTGGGATTCAATGGGTTCTTGAATATGGATATAAAGATAATGTTAAGTTAGCGTTCTTCTACAGATTCAAGGTAGGTGTTCTAAAAGTTATATCCCTTAGTTTTATTGTCGATTTGTGCATGTGTGGTTGTGATATTGATTCTCTCTTGATTTGAATTTTACAACTTTTGTAATATTTGTTAAAATGGTTGGATAAATGATGATTTAGACACCTCATGACCCCAACAGGATGCATTGAGATTGATTATATAATTTAGGGTTACCCATGGTGTGTGCCAATATTACCGAACATGGAAAATTTTAATGTTAAGCCTAAAGTTAACTTGTATTGAAATAGAGCCCATGATGAATGTGTTGGCATGTTGGTTCAAATTATAAAGATGCACTAATATTAGTTGTGTCTAGTTGTTGGAAATTTCATAAGGGATTTTTTGAAAAAATGTAAAAAAGGGTTAAATGGAATAAAGTGAACGTGTCAAACAATTTATGAGTTTGTAATGGAATTGAATAAATGGGCTAATTCATGTGAATTGATGAACAATGTGAAATGGGTTAATGTATGGAAATTGTTGAATATTCTAAATAGGTTAAGGTGTAAAAATTGAAATGGTTTAAATAGGCTATGTTATGTAAATGGTAAATGTACTAATGGGTTAAGGCTTGACAATGATTCATGTGTATAATTAAATGTGAATTGTAAATGTTATGTGTATTTTTTGAGAATAGTTTGTGATACGGTATATGTGGTTAATGGGTAAATAATAATTTTCACATGGATTATTAGTTTTGGGGTATTGGACTTGAGGATCTATGCCCATGGGTTGGGTTATACTGAGGCTCTAAACCCCACCCCTATAATGCATGGGTTAGGGAAGGGGACTGAGGCTCTATACCTATAACGGTTGCATTTGATGAGACTACCTGGACCGAGGCTCCAAGGTAAGTGTGATGTATTTTTTATTAAATGTTTACCCCTAGTGAGATAAGGAACTTGACTTATTCCCTTATGCATGATAATTAACCAGCTTAGGCTGTAGTGTAAATGATGTAAATGCTTAACCCATAGAACAAATGATAAAACTGGCTAAAGTGAATGTTGTTAAGTAATGGAACCTAAGTATTCTTATGAAAACCTTATAATTTATTTGGTAATTAAATTAAATTTATATTTAGATTGGATATTTTGTAAACACCGTTGGTGGTGGCATTCTAAGTTGCACTCACACCCTACTCGCGATGCTATTAGGTACCCGAGAAGATTTCATTATTACAGGTATAGACAAGGGAAAAATCCCTATAATAGAGGGTTGAGTTGGGAATTGTATGTTCATGGATAAGGGATAAAGACTTGGAGTCAGGACCCATTTTGGATATGCTTCCGTTAGTCTTTATTTTGGGTTTACTTCACTTTTGGCACTATTATCATGACATGACATATTTATTTTTTGGTTGTAGTAAGTACCTCATTTGGGAAATTATTGGTAATGCATGTTCTGGTTTATTATTTATTGTTTCATTCATTTCATATATTATATACTATGGCTTACTATGGTAAATAGGGTACAATATCCCCATGTGATTTATTAAACCCTCACTATTAGTTGATAACCTTTGGTATACAGGGAGGCATGCTTGAGGTCATGTGGTGACCCGGCTCAGGGCACAGGTTTAATGGCTCCTGGGTTGAGGAAGCTACAAATATGAATAATGGAAACTAAATTATAAAAATAATATGCTTTAAAAAAGTATAAAAAAATTCATTTGTTATTTATATATTAGTAGTAAAATAATGGGCATTTGAAAGAAAAATAAATGTTTTCTGAAAAACTGTATTTTTCTAAAATACGGGTTAGTCATTGTTTGCACACATAATTTAAAATTAGTTTTTTTTACCAATTTTAGAAAATGTATTTGATTAAATTAATTTAATTTTTTAAACAATCATATAAAAATTAACTTAGGGTTAAGTTTTTGCATTTTTCTGAGATGTTTCATTTATCGATGAATTGTGAAAATACTGGATTTTATAGAAAACTGACTTTTCATTTAAATTATTTACCTAGTAAAATTATATTTTAAATTGGTTTTAAAGTAAAATTAGTAAAATTATTTTAAAATTTGACTATTTTTTTTCATTTTAACCAATTTAATATTGAGTTTTTATATTAAAATCTTCTATACTTACGAGAATTTTCTCTTTGGAAACCCGCTTTTTCATCACATATACGAGTCTAATTTTAAATTGGATCCTACCAATTATTTGAATTGAATATCTAAGAATGGATTAAAATTTTATAATCAGAATAATTTATATTATCTAATAAGGTCAAAATAATTTTTGACCAATATGAATAGTAAAATTAGTAAAAATTAATTACCACTGTTAAGGTAAAAATTGATTTACTGGGGGGTTAAACTAAAAAGATAAGGGTTAAAATGACCTAAAAAATTGGAAAACACAAATTTTATGGCCATATTTAGACTTTATCACCTATAAGGGTCTATAATTACCTATTTTAGGCTTTTTTCATGATGAGAACATGGGTGTAATTGAATCTTACAGAAATTCCATGCGTGTACTCTCCCACACTTATAAAAGGCCGCCACCTCACCTACCATATTCACACTTCCAAATACATTTGGTTTAGCCAATAAATATCCAAATAACTTTCATAATCCCCCAAAAACATTATGCATCCCTTTTTATTATCCAAAATCTAACGTAGGAATGCTTTTGGTACAAACCTAAAGAATTTTTCTAAAGAATAGGTAACATTCTAAAATGGGGTTTTATGTTGTTTCTTCTTAAAACACCTTGAAATATTATTAAACCATGATTATATAAGAACCTAATTATATTAAATATAATTAGATGTTATTATGTCAATTTAATGACCTATATCCATTTGCTCTTCCATCATATGGGAAATGAAACTGTCGATCGTGTGTACGACAGACTATCTCCTCGCGAACCGATGTAACTCGTTTTCCATCACCACCTTTAATATATGGATATAATGAAGGATTTAAAAAAATTATATTATATTTATGATATTATTATACTTTTTTAATTTTAACATCACCTATACCTTCTTACGTTCCATTTTGTTTCAAATATGATAACGCTGTTCGTGTGTACGACTGACTACCCCCTCGCAAAGTGATGCGATTCATTTTTCACTTATGATTTACATGAAATATAATAAGGATAAATTTAATAATTATATGACATGATATTTATTATATAAAATTAATATATCACCTACTTTCATACCCTTACACCTATTAAGTAAATGATAATGTCGCTCGTGCGTATATAAGGCCTACCGTCTCCATGAAGTGATGTGATCCATTCTCCATGTTCAAATCTCAATAATGATTCTAAAAATATATATAATGAAAAAAATAATATTTATAACATTTATATAATTCCATATATTATGTAACTATATAATACACACAATAACCATAACTTTCATGACAAAACACGCATGAGAAAACAAGACAATTAACACCTAAACATTGAAAATAATGAATATTATTAACTAATAGGTGATAAGATGATAGAAGTGTATAATATATGATATTATATGAATATGGTTATGATATAAATTAATTACATGATTAAAATTATTATACAGGAGGTTAAATCATGTTCAACCAAAAAAAAGCGCAAGGTAAGAGGCTTCATCTCAATTTCCCTTCATTGAGGCATATTGAAATGCTATACACATAATTTATTTTATATGGTCTATATACTACCCCTTTGACATTTAATATCATGATTAATTAATTAATAATGTTATTTAATGTTTCAATTTGAATTATTTTATCCAGGGGGAAGTAAATTTAAAATTACCGAGTGGTAAATAATTTCATAACTCAATTTCTTTTTATTAGGTTATATCATTTCTTCATTTTCATTAAAATTATAAGATTATTTGTGTACATTTTTTTACAATATTATATTTTATTTCCAATTTTTTTATGTGGATTTAAATTTGATAAACATAATTTATTCATCAATTAATTCCGACTTCAATGTTATGATCAATGTAAGGGTTTATTTCAAAATATCACTTTAATTAGTATTGTTTATACTTGAATTTCCATTGAAAGAAATTATTTGAAAATTTTATAATAAACACATTTCAATTTATTCCTATACAGTTATTCATGAATGTTTAAAGTAATATTACAATTTTTCACTCTTTGGTACTTAAAATGATTGAGAATTTTTTTAAATAAAATTTGACTTCATGTCTCTATTCAGTCGAAAATCCTTTTTTTCCAAAACCATGTTTTCAAAAAATGTTATGAAAAATATTTTTCACATTTTCAAAATGATTTGTTAAAGAAATTTTCACCCATGTTTGAATTTATAAAAATATTTTTAAAGGAATCTTCACATCTTTTTCCAAACAAGGACAATTTTTCTTTTACCGAAAATGTGAAAGGAATATTTGTTTTGACATGTACGACTTGTGAAAAATTTATTATCATAATTACCACTCACTTTTTTAAATATTACTTCATAAATTTTAAAGGTTATTTTGAAAGAAAATTATTTTCAAAATATTTTGTGAACTTATATTTTTGAAAATATTTTCAAAGTAAAAAATGATATTTTTCTCAAGAACGTTTTTAAAGATATTTTTATGGTATTTATATTATACAACAACAAAAACCCTTTATTTTAATTATAATCCCCTGGGGATATGTTGTATTGATACTATAATTATTAATTATATGGATGGTTCAGGATCATTTTTACCAAAGAAAGTATTTAAATTCACTTTATCGATTCATTTTTGTAGTCATTAACTTTCCCTTGAAATATTCACTTTCCTATGATCATTGGAAATTAAATTTTCCTTAAATATCCATATTATTTATCATGGATATTTTTATTTATTAAACCATATATAATTTCTATTTAAGGTGTTCTCTATTGAAAGTTATTTGTTTATCTGGGGAAATATTGATAAATTCATATTCTTTACTCAATACAGATATTTGATGATAAGGCATATTGTTCATTAATTAAATAGATTATTTGATATACGAGGAATGATTTTGGAACACAGTGATGGGTGTGGCCTAGAATTATATATCCCCATTATTCATCGATAGTCTCATGAGGTGAATTAGTAAGATAACATTAAATGGGTTCCTACCTATAGTTTTAAACTATCTTGTAAAAGGTGTTGATGACAGAGGTATCATAATTCCCAAGATAATGATGTATAATAATTAGTAACCGGCCTCTTGGTTCGAGGTATCCTTGTGATGGATGATGATTTGTGGATTAAGGTGGGTAAGCTCGTGGATTGAGGTGGTAACGATTGTTTTTCTAAATTTTCATTTTTGAAATTTGAATGTTCAACTTTTGAATTTTGAATGTGGTGTGTGGGGTTTATATGGAGGTTGGTATACGGGAACAACTAGATATGTTTGTATGGTTACCACTTTTCCAAAAGTGGCTATTTGAAATTAAAAAAACGTTTTGGATGATGTCTAATAATTAATAATTTCCTTCATTAATATTTTAGTTATTATTATCCAGGATATTTTCGCAATGATATTATATATGGATACATTTCATTCTAATTAAATTTATTAAATGGGATGTGTTTTTAGTTATTTACCTTTACAAATTGATTGTGAATTGTCTATTCTTGATAGTCAAGTTATTTAAATGGCATGTGTGTTTAGTTATTTACATTTCCATACTGACTATTACTTATTTATTCATGATAGTAAATTTATTTAAATGGAATGTGTGTTCAGTTATTTACCTTACCATATTGATTATTCCTTATCTATTCATGATATTCAAGTTATTTAAATGGAATGTGTGTTCAGTTATTTAACTTTATATATTGATTGTTCCTTAACTATTCATAATAGTCAATTTATTTAAATGACATGTGTGTTTAGTTATTTACCTTTCCATATTGATTATTCCTTACATATTCATGATAGTAAATTTATTTAAATGGAATGTGTATTAAGTTATCACCTTTACTTATTGATTATTCCTTATCTAATCATGATAGTCAAGTTATTGATTAAATGACACGTGTGTTCATATATTTACCTTTCTATATTAATTATGACATATTGATTATTCCTCGTTTACTCATGATAGATTCTACATTATGTAACTCTTTCTGAGTGTTTGAGTCACCATTATTTTGTTTCCTTTCCCATATAAAGTGTACTATGAATGATATGTAAGGATATTCTAGAGGGAATAATTATTTTCTTGAAAAAAATTATGTTGTAGTTTGTATATTAACATGTAGAATGAATAATCATGTATGCATCTAGTTTAAAAAGACTAATAAACTATTTAGTGCTTCGAGATGTGATTCATTGTATCCTATGCCAATGTAATAAAGTAAACACTAACTTTAGGTTACTATATTTGAGGTTATTACATAGAATGATATGGTGATATATTATGCCTCACAACAATTGAAGGTTCCTGAGAAAAATTACCCAAATCATGATTTAGAGTTAATTTTGTTAACTTTATATTTAAAGATATGGATATATTATATTTACAGAGAAAGGTGTGGCATATATAGTGATCATAAAAGTTTATAGAATATATTTACTAAAAAAGTGTTGAATATGTTCCATAGAAGATAGTTCTTGTTGATTAAAGATTATGATTTCTCAATACATTACCACTCTAGGAAAGCGAACAAGGTGGAAAATACTTTGAGTTGAAAGGATTGTACTAGCTTATCTATGAAGAGGATAAAACAAGATCCAATATTTCTATATTTGAAAATAATGAATCGAGAAATATTAAAGAAATGGGAGAAATATTGTCTTGATAAAATGAGTGTTCAACCATCTATCCAAGTAAAGATTAAAGATGCATATAAAGAAGATGTATAATTGAAAAAGAAGGTAAGAAATGTTCTCGAGTTCAACTTTGATTATGATGGAATGATAAGGTCCAGGAACCATGTATGTGTCCAATCTATAACATATTTGAAGAAGGAGATATTGGATGAATCTCATAGTTCACCATTCTCTATTAATCATGGAAGTATGAAAATATATGAAGATCTAAAAGAGTATTTATAGTGGGACAACACAAAGAGAGATATTAAATAATATGTATCTCAGTTATTAGTATGCTATTAGTTAAGGATCACTACAAAAAAACATAAGATTAGCAGTTGGTTTTTAGAGGGGGTTATGAATAACCCCCGCTAATCATCAAATTTAGAGGGGTTTCAGAACCCCCTCTATTTTTTAACATTTTTTCTTCTTAATATTTAGTTGTATTTTAGAGGCAGTTGTGTTAAAACCACCATTAATTTAATAATTAGTTTCCCTATATGTTCGGTTTAGAAGTGTCATATATATTCATTTGGATTTTAGAGGATATATATATATATATAACATGAGAATTATTTTTTTAAAGGAAATTGTGGGGGTTCACAACCCCCTCTTATCTCTTAAATTATAGGGGGGTCATAAACGGCCGTTAACCCTTAGATTAGAGGGGGTTTTGAACCCATTCTAATTTAAGATATTAGAGGGGGTTGTGAATCCCCTCTAATTTAAGAAATTAGAGGGGGTTGATGAACCACTGCTAATCCCTTTGATTAGAGGGGGGGTTTTAACCCCCTCTATTTATTTATTTATTTTTTAGAATAAATCTCATATAAATTCAAATTTTATAATACATATGTGTGAGTGCACATGTGTGTGTGTAAACACACACACATATTACATAAACATATTTTATAAATGTATTTAAATGCATTATAAACACACACACACACATATGTAAAGAAATTATATAAATACTTTAAATAAATACTTATACATATAAAAAAATGTATACATATATAAATATTGTTATACATAATATAAATGTAATTATAAATATATTTATTCAAATATATAAAATTTATATATGGTTTTATAAATACTATACATTTATATTATGATTTATATTATACATATATTATATTAAATATATTCTTATTGTATATTTATGTATAAATACATTTTTATTATATTATGTACACAAATAAATATAATATAAACAAGATTAAATATAAATATAAATATAAATAATATATTTATATTATATATATATATATTATATTATATATAAATTTATTTATATTATATAATTATTTTTTATATATTTCAGTACACCATATTAATTATAAATTAATTTAGTAAATATATATATAGATATATATAATTTAATTATATTATATATTTCCAAATATATGATTTTATTTAATTGTATTTATATGTATACATAAATATAATAGTATAATTTTATGTACCTTTTTATATATATTTATTTTTATAAATTGTATTTCATATAATATTAATTATATATAGCATAAAATCATAAACATATTATATAAATATATACATAAATATAATTTATTTAAAAAATATATCATATTAAAACCTAAGCTTGTAGTTTTTATAATTCATATTATAATAATAATAAATATATTTTTGAATAATATGTTTATGATTTTATATTATATATAATTAATATTATATGATATATAATTTATACAAATGAATATATATTAATGTACACAATATTATACAAATATATTTATTAAAATATATTTATGTTAATATACATAATATTATACAATTATATTTATTGAAATACATATATATTAATGTGCATAATAATAAATATATGTATTGAAATACATTATATAAATATTTCTATAAATTGTATTTCACATATCATTAATTAAATATTTGTATAAGTTTTATTTCATATATAATATTTATATAAATTAAATTTCATATAATATTAATCATATATATAATATAAATATTTGTATAAATTTTATTTCATATATATGTATTTCATATAATATAAATTATATATAAATTATATATAATATTATAAAATTTATACCAATAAATACATATTAATGTTCATAATAATAAATATATGCATTGAAATACATTATATAAATATATTTTTAAAGACATTATATAAATGTATTAAATAAATAAACATGTACATAATATATAAATATGTATTTAAGTATATAAATAATTTACATAAATATATTTATAAATATATAAATATATGTGTATATACATAACATAAATAGAATTATAAAATATATTTAGTCAAATGTATGTAAATAACCATATAAAACATATAGTTTATATAAATGTATAAATTGAATATAATATAAATTTATTATAATATAAATACATAAACACATAATATAAATATATATTTTTTAATTCATATAAATATATATGTAGGTTATTCATTTATATGTATTTAAATATTTATTCAAATAATATTTATTTTAATTAGATTAGTAATATATATATATATATATATAATTGTTTCTCTATGTATAACATAAAAAAACTTACCTTGGTGGAATAGGCACTACGATTTGTCCTTAAGGAGGGGGGGTGGGGGGGGGGTTCAAAACTCACTGCATTCATTTTATGAGGCCTTGTGAAGGTGGGGTGTTGGGCGCAGGTGACACGTTACACTGGACGAGATCACAAGGGAATGGTATACAAGGAACTTGATTGATGGTGGGAACTGGAAACACGACAAGGTGGGATGTCACACAACAAGGGAACTGGACACAAGGCAATGAGAACTGGATGGATGGGTTGTGTGGTGTCACGCTACAAGGGAACTGGACACAAGTGAACAAGAATTAGAATGATAGGTGGGTGTGACATGGGAACTATAGAGGGAGGACGATTAAAAAACAAAATAAATAATTAGAGGTGATTGATTGAATCTGCCTCTAATACAGATCAATTAATGGTGGTTAAAACCACCTCTAATTTACTCTAAAAATAGAGGCGGCTCTCAGAACCACCCCAAATATATGACATTTAACTCACTTAGTGGCGGTTTCAAACCACCTCTAATTTGAATTATACATTTGAGGGAGTTATTAAAAAACAAAATAAATAATTAGTGGTGGTTGATTTAAACCACCTCTAATACGAATCAATTATAGGTGGTTAAAACCACCTCTAATTTAGTCTGAAAATAGAGGTGGTTCTCAGAACCACCCTAAATAAATGACATTTAACTCACTTAGTGACGGTTTCCAACCACCTCTAATTTGACTTATACATTATAGGGGGTTAAAAACCCCTCTAAACTAAGATTATACGGTGACATTGGAAGGTGTTTTAACCGAATCAAATATAACTGCCACTAAATTTGACATTACTTTACTAGAGGTTCCTCAAAACCGAATCTAACAACAGTAGGTAAGCACATTAGTGGCAGTTCATTATAACTATTTCTAAAGTGTTTAGAAGGGGTTTTAACCCCTTATAAACTAAAAAATAACCCCCTTTAATCGGGTAATTTTTTTAGTGTATGAGATAGAAAAGCCTAAGGGGTTGTCACAACCATTACCCATACCTAAATAGAAATAGGAAAACATCACCATATACTTTATCACCAGAGTCCCCAAAATGTGTAAGGGACATTATGCTATTCGAGTTGTAGTTGATCGCCTCACAAATTCAGCGTACTTCATTTTTGTTAGATAAGATTTATATCTTAATCATATTTCCAGATTATACATTAAGGAAGTGATAAGATTTTATGAAATACCATATTCTAGTATATCTGACTGAGGTCCAATGTTTACCTAAAAATTCTGGTAAAATATTCAACAAGATCTGGATTCAGAGTTATTTTTTAGTAATTCTTATCATCCTAAGATATATAGTTAGTATGAGAGAACCATTCATACCCTAGAGGATATGCCTTGGTCATGTTATATATATTTCAAAGGTGTTTGGGATCAATACCTTCCTTCTATCGAGTTTTCTTACAATAATAGATTTCACTCGAGCATTCAGATGGATACTTATGAATCCCTCTATGGAGATAAGTATAGAACTATAAAATACTAAGATGGAGTTAGAGAAATAAATCTATTAAGATTCGAGTTATATAAGGAAATGAAAAATAAGGTTAGAGACCTTCAACAACACATCAAGGAAGCCCATAGTCAAACAAAGTTATGATGACAATTGTTGGGGAAATCTGGAATTCAAAGTTGTTGAGAAAGTATTATTTTGAATATCTACATGTAATAATATTATGATATTAATAAATAATTGAAATATTAGAACTAGGTATATTTTACCCTTTTATATTCTTGAACAAGTAGGGATGGTATCTTATATCTTGGAGCTTCTACAGAACCTCTCTTAGGTTTATGATGTGTTACATGTATCTTACCTGAGGAAATATATACCTAATCCTTCACATATATTGAAATAATATGTTGTAAAATTAGAGAAATATCATTCCTATTAAGAAAAATTGGCATAAATCTTGGATCCTAGAGATACAGGTCTACGGAACAAGACAACTCACATAGTTAAACTTATTTGGAGGAATCAAAAATTTAAATAATCTACTTGAGAACTTGGGGATGTGATGAAACATAGATATCCTAATCTTTTTGTATCAAATTAATGGAATTTATAGGAAAAAAATAAGGGGGTATAATGAAACACCTAGACATTTTATGATATATTTCTCTTGAAATAGATTTAATTTCTTCTATAGCTTGCAATACACGCAAACCTAAGTCTAAATGAACTATAATATAACATACCATTTTAACCCAACCATTAAATTAGTGTAGTAAATAGGAATAAATATATTTTTAAAATTATGTATAAAGGTTTTATATAAATCAAATATATTGATAAATAAGTACTCAATTTTTATTAAAGTCATTATATGCTTTAAAAATACAATTTCCTCGAAAATGGTTTTTGGTGAGCAAAAAAAAATAATTTTCATCACTTTTAGAAAAATTAAATTGAATTTTGAAATCAGTATGTTAAAATTAACTTAGAATGTTTGTTTTTATAAATTTTGGAATATATTTATTTTTTGATAACTAGTGAAAAATACTGATTTTTATTGAAAACTGTCTTTTTGTTTAAATAATTTACCAAGTTTAATTTTATTTTAAAATGGTTTTAAAGTGGAATTAATTATATTTTAATATTAATAATATAATTAAGTTAATTAGAATAAAATTTATGTTTTAATTTTGTATAAAAACATTTTTATACTTAAATTTTTTTTTTCTTCTGAAAAACTGTTTTTCATTGCTTTTTGCGTTTTATCTTAAATTAATTTCTACAAATAATAAAAATTTAATATTGAAAAATAGATTAAATATTTGAAATTAGGAGGTATAAATTTGTTAAATAGTTATCTTTTATTTTTGGTTAATATGGATAGTAACCATAGTAAAATTTTGTTACAAGAGTAAAGGTAAAATGGGCAAGTTAAGGTTAAAACTAATGTGATAAGGATTCAAATTCATTAAAACAATTATTTTATTTAATTTTATTGGTATATTTCATCCATAATAATTCAAACTTAAAAAATACAACTTTTTACCATTTAACTTTGATTTTGACCTTTATAATATTTAAGTAAAAGATAAAGTAAAAAATGTAACTTTCTTGATTTTAATATCTATAATATTATGTGATCGGGATTAAAAAAACTTATTCAGTTATAAATTTTCGTTTTAAATATTAATTTGTTTTTTATCATGTTATTTTTTTTTAAATTTTAGTGTTGAAATAAATACCTTAAATTCTTATGCAACACCAACATAGTGCTTGTGCAGGCAGTAGAAAAATCTCCTAAATAAAATTACAAAATCTAAAAGCATTTTTTTAGTGAGTTATAGTTTCAAAAAAAATTTATAGATAAATATAACATATTAGGTATGTTTTAAAGGTTTATATTCAATTTATTTTAGTATAATTTTATTTTCATATTTAAATTAAATGAATAGTTTCAAAAATGACATTAATGATATTTTATAATAAATAATATTTTATTAATTGATTTAAAATTCATAAAAATCCCATATTTGGATAATTGAATAATATATGGTTTAAATTATCAACCATGGTACATTTATGGGTTACCTATACTTTTATAGAAAATTTTTGACCCCTAAAGAGAAAAACACATTGATATTATGATAATTATCAAAATGGTTAATGGGGGGGGGGAGGGGGTAAAACCAATAGATAAGAGTAAAAATGATACTAAAACATGTAGAAATTTTATTTTATGATATGATTTAGAATAATAAACTTATTATATTCAAATTATATATATTTTGATCCATTTTCTATTAAAATTAATTTATATTTATTTAATACTTTAAGTAATTACAAGAGTTCCCCTACCTTCACTTATAAAAGGGAACCTCAACTCCCCCATTATTCACAATTTTTCAACCTTCTATATTGACCAAAACCTACCCAATTATATTATAAGCTTACATATCCATTAATTAGAGGTACTGGTCTTATTAAAAGACCATTCCAAGGGTCCTTAAGAATGAATCTAAAGGAGGCCTACTGAAGAAGAGATAATAATCTTACCCGACCTCTTTAAATTAATTTCTTTTTATACCTCCTATAAATATATGGTATCCATTATAAAATAATGTATTTAGTATATTAAATATACTAAATTTTTATTATGATAATGTATTAACCATTATCCACTTTATTTCCATTCATTGGAAGACGATAACGTCACTCGTTCATATATCATATATATATGAATATATATGATATATATGATATATTAATGATTCTATAATGGATAATTAATATTTATCTTTCTTTCATTTCATCCTTTGAAAAGTGAAAACATCGTTCATGCGTACGTACAACCTACCGCCTCTATGAATGGTGTAATTTATTTTTTTATCTCAAAATTTTATAGACCACTATATTTCTATATATATAATGAATATATATTATATTTATATCATGATTAAAATTCTATATATTATGGAACCATGATCAATGTATAAGGATCAGAATTACTGAACTGAAATTCTCATGAGAAATGAAATAGTTAACACCCATAAACGACGTTTTTAATAAGGAATTATTAATAAATGGATGTGGAAATGTTATAAAGGGATCATATATGTTGGTACCTCATTAATTTAATGATAAAAAATCATTATTATTATGTTTCTAATGAGTTTACTATTTTATGATAACATATTATTTTATAAGGTAATTTGATGAAATTTTTCTTAGTGTTGAAAAGTGTTACCATTAGTTCAATCCATGAATCACTGTCAGCTATTCCTTACTGCCAAACATAAATTTCCATCAGAAATGACTCACCCCAAAAAATGAATCACCACCAGACTGACTCACCACTAGATATGAGTCACCACCAGAATTGAAACATTTCCAGATATGAGTCACTACCAGACTGAATCACCACCAGACATGACACACCACCAGACATGAGTCACCACCAGACTAACTCACCACCATAAATGAGTCACCACCAGAAACGAGTCACCATGAGATATGAACTACCATAAAGTGTTCTACCACTACTATTCTTCCTGATTTGAATTAAATGCTCCCAATAGTTATTTTGTGGGAGTTAATACAAATGATTATTTAATGATTATTTCTAACCCTTTACACGGATACATTGAAGAAAAGTAAGAGTTTTTATGAGGATACAAAAAATATTTATGATTATTCTTCAATGGTTATTCGAACAAAAAATTCTTTATATTTTTAAAGGATCTCCCTCATTCATAGGGGATCATCAAACGAGAACTTACATGATGCACACTTACTTTCATTTGACTATGAAAGTACATTGAATACCTAGATCATTTCCTATAGACATAAAAGTGTACTTCGTGAGGCTTTGTTTTCATGAAAATTTAAGAGAAAAACTTTGGGGTCTTCCTTAAGACAAATATAAGGACTCTCAAGCATCTAAATTATTATAATCCAAGAAGCACTTCATTTATTTATATTGATTTATTTTCTCTCTTTGTTTTTTATATACTTTCGAGAGGTATGCTATATTACTCTATATAACTACACACACTGAATCCTACACCTGAATAGGAGAATAATTGATATTCTATCTATCTATTTTAATCTTCTTACCCACGGTTATTGCGTAAGAGGTCCCTGCATGTCCTGTGTTGTTTTTCTTCCCACATATAACTGTAGAAGAGGCTTTGAGCCTGGATAGATTTTGGGATGTTTCTTGTATACCCAATCCAGGTTTTGGATTATATTACTGTTATATAATCTTATTAAAAGTGGGTTATTTCCAAGTGGAGTGGATTTGGTCTCATCTTGATATGAAATCCCTTGTTTATTCCACTATGTGTTTTAGTTTTGTATTATTCATTTAAAATATTTAACCGCATTTTTTTTAAAATATGAACAAAAACCTATAATTTGATAGTTAGACTTAACTAGTGTTTATATAATGATTTGTTTGAATAAATTGATTTAAAATTTTAAATAAATTTCAAATATTGTTTTGACAGACCCCTAATAAAAGTTTGAGAAATATTTTAAAATATCAAACTTATATCAAACTATTATTTTGATTAACTAAGTGAATTTAATTAAATGGGGTATTTTATTTGAAAATTGTTTAATAGGAATTTTATTGGGTAGTCAATTCACACCCCAATTGAGTTACTCACTTTGACCAATATTTGGTATCAGAGGCCTTTCAAAATTCTTTCAAATATGATTTTAGTTTCCTTTCAAAGATCTTAAATTTCTATTATTTCTAAATTTAGTTATTTATGGATAATAGACAAGAGGGATCTTTTACCAATATAACTCCTTATTTTAATGGAACAAATTATGATCAGTGAAAATTAAAATTAAAATGCATCTTGAGAGCATGAGTTTTGATATCTGAATAATAATTTAAGATCAATATGAATTACCTCAAACTGATAGAGTTTCTTGGAGTGATGCTAATAAATCTGATTATAATAATAATTATAAATTTATGGATGATTTTTACTATGATTTGGGTGATGAGGAATTCAATAAAATATCTACATGTAAAACTGATTTTAAAATTTGGGACATTTTAACTATTTATCATGAGGAAACACCTAATGTCAAAGAAATGCACTTAGATACCTATAATATTAAATATGAAACATTTAAAATGAAACTTTATGAGCCTATTTTTGAAAAGCATATCATGTTCAATGAGATCATGAATACAATGTACTCACTAGGGAAACCTATTTCTGAAAAAGACCAAGTAATGCGACTATTGAGGTGTCTACCAGATAGATAGAGAGGAATTTCACTCTCAATTATAGAATCATGTGATTTAAATAAGTTACCTATTAATGAGATTATTAGAAAATTAATTTTGTATGTGGAAGAAATAAAAGTTAATAGAGAAGATGAGGATAAACCAAAAATAAAACCTGCAGCCTTTAAGTTTACTACCTAAAAAAAAAGAAAAAATTCAAGCTGATATTTTAAGTGATAAAGAATATCCTTATAACAGCGATGAAGAGATATACCATATGGACATAAGATTAAAAAGGTTTTATAAGAAGAATAAGTTCTTTAGGAAACCAAACTATAAAGGTAAATATGAAAATAGAGTGAACTACAGGAATGATTGGAAGAAAGATGATAGTTTAAATGAAATAATTTTCTATGATTATAAAAGGAAATGGAATGTAAAAGATAACTATACTAAGATGAAATACAAAAATAAATATGATGACAATTATAAGAGGTAAAATAAAGAAATTAAAGCAACATAGAGTTCTTATAAAGAAAAATTGAATGACTCAAACACTACCTAAGAGGATAAGCATGACAAAGCTAACATGTGTTTTATGAAAAACATATATGAGGTATCCAATGTATTTCCTGCTTCTCCAGTACATATTTCTAATCATTATAGGGATGAAAAAAATGATGAAAAAATTTCAAATGAATATATTTTTGAGTACTATAACATTATTAAATATAAATTCAATGGGTTTAAGGATAAATATATAATTATAATCAAATAACATGATTTAAATACTAATTTTAAGTCTGACCTTAATGTTGAGAATGAGAAAAATGCCCAACTATTAAAATAGAAAAATGAATTAAAATTATCAAATGAACAACTAAAGAAATATTTAGAAAGATTTACTAATGGGATAAATACTCTTACATAAATTCTTGGAAAGAAGACTGCTCTTAAGTACACTACTAGTATAGGGTATCAACCTAGATAGAGGAGGATTATTAAAAATAAATTCATTCCTAGTTATAGTTCTGCTACTAGTTTTATTCTTCTGGGAACAACAAAGTATTTATTTCTAAAAGTTTAAAATATTATTTTGGGAAACCTATTATTAAAATATGGTTGCCTAAATCTTTAATTACTAAAATTTATAGACCCAATAATATTTGAGCACCAAAATCATTTTTGGTGTAAAATTTATTTTGTAGGGGACCTACTTGAAAAGCTCTAGTAAGAACCCATGCTACCTAGACATTGGCGGTTCGATAAATATGACTGGATATCATTCAAGTTTAAAAAATTTGATCAAAGTGGATGGTGTAAATGTCACTTTTAGTGACAATTCCAAAGAGAAAATTATTAGCATTGTCCAAATCTGTAATTATAATAATATTTTAATTTCTAAATTATTATTTATAGATGGTTTGAATTATAATCTACTTAGCATCTCATAACTAAGTTATGGTGGGGTTTTTTGTGAAATTTGAAAATAATTCTTGTAATATTTTTTATTATAAAAACGATTAATTATACTTCCTTGAGAAATGATAATGGTTATGATATTAATTTAGATTCCTTATTTTCTAAAAATATTTCTTATCTAAGTGCATTTTAAAATGAATCCTGTATTTTACATAGGAGACTAGGCCATTGCAATATTCACTCACTTAAAAACATAACTAGTAAAGGGTTAGTCAAATATCTACCTAAACTATAATTCTAAAATGATAAAGTCTATAACCCATGTAAAAAAGGGAAATAACACAAGATATATTTCAATTCAAATAAATAAGTATGAACTTATCAACCCCTAGAGTTGGTTCACATGGACTTTTTTGTACTATCAAGAGTTTCTAGTCTAATTGGGAAGCACTATGTTTATGTACTTATAAATGACTTCTCTAGGTATAATCGAGTATTCTTTTGAGCTTAAAAAAGTAAACCCTTCTCTTATTTTACCAAATATACCAAATCTATAGAAAATCTTAGTGGACTTAGGATTAAGACCTTAAGAAGTGATCATGGCCCTGAGTTTGAAAATCAATATTTTGAATCTTTTTTCTAAAAAATGGATATAATAATAACTTTTATATTACTAGAACCCCACAAAATAATGGTGTTGTAGAAATGATAAATATGACCCTTTAATAAATTTCTCAGATAATGCTCAATGAGTATAACCTACCTATTTATTTTTGGGTAGAGGTTGTGAATACATCTTGTTATATAATCAATAGAGTTTTTATTAGACATATCTTAAAGAAAACCCCTTATGAATTATGGAATAGTAGAAATCCAAATGTTAATTACTTTAGAGTTTTTGGTTGCAAAGTATTTATTATTTTCATTAAGGATAATCTTGATAAATTTACTTCCAAGAGTGTTGAAGGAATTTTACTTGGTTATTCACCTTATAGTAAAATGTATAGGGTATTTAATAAAATAACCAATATTTTAGAAGAGTTTTTTCATGTCAAGTTTGATGAAACAAATCCACATAAAACTAAAAACCCCTTATAAAATCTTGAGTATGATTTTTCAACTCTGAATATTAA
The DNA here is from genome assembly GCA_963277665.1 of Viscum album. Lineage (NCBI taxonomy): Eukaryota > Viridiplantae > Streptophyta > Magnoliopsida > Santalales > Viscaceae > Viscum > Viscum album. The sequence continues at coordinate 1,379,852,346 of OY728143.1, read as the reverse complement.
TGCCAAAAATTCCAAAAATTCTATGAAACAATCCAATAAATCATTAAGTTCTAAGGAACATCCTGAACCTAAACCTGAACCTATAAAAGACCATCATATTTCCAAAAATTCTTTTCTAAGATATTTTTAGAATTATAAATACCATCCATTAGTTTTTTTAGTTGGAGACCTAGATATAGGTACATAAAATATATATTCTCTTAGAAATCAAGTTGAAAATCAAACATTATTATCAAAAATAAAACCTAATAACATCAATGATGCAATTAATGATGAATTCTAGGTGGTAGAAATGCATGAGGAACTTAATCGATTTAAAATGAATAAAATTTCGGGACTTTTTGTTAGACCTAAAGACACTCTGACTATTGGCACTAAGTGGGTGTTTATAAATATATTTGATTATTCAGGCACCATAGTAAGAAAAACATATTGGTTGGTTATACAAAGATATATTCAAGAAAAGGGTATTGATTAAGAGGAAACATTTTCACCTATGAATATACTTGAATACATTAGAATAATTCTTTCTAATACAACACATTTGGATTTCAAACTATATCAAATGGATGTAAAAAATGAATTTTTAAATGTTTATATAGTTGATGATTTTTTTATTTAAGAACCCCCTAGATTTAAAAATAATCATTTTTACAAATAATGTTTTCAAATTAAAAAATTATTTATATGGTTTAAAATGGGATCTTAGAGATTAGTATGATAGGCTCGTCACTTTTTGTATTTCTAAAGGCTTTTCAAAAGGTATAGTTGATCCTAATCTTTTTATAAAAATAATTTTGAAATATGTTTTAATAGATCAAATTTATGTTGATGATATTATTTTTGGATCTTCTAAAAATTATTTGTTTACTGATTTTTCAAAAATGATGCAAAATGAATTTAAAATGAGTTTAATGGGTGAGCTTAAATTATTTCTTGGTTTTCAAAATTTTCAAAATAAAGATGGAATTATTTTAAATCAAAGTACACTAAATACATTCTAAAATGTTTTTGTTTGGATAACACTAAAATTAGTGATACTACCATGAGTAATACCTATAATCTAGATCTTGATGAAGCTATAAAACTATCAGATCAAACCAATTACATAGTAATTATTGGATGTTTTCTATACTTAACTGCTAGCTGATCTGATATTATGTTTAGTGTGTGTATGTGTTCCCATTTTCAAGAAAATTCTAAAGTGTATCATTTACTTTATATTAAAATAATTTTTAAATACCTCAAATATATAATAAAATTAAGAATATTATAGCATAGAGGATAAGCAATTGACTTAGTGGGTTATTTAGATTCTAATTTTTGTGGTTACATGTTTGATAGAAAAAGTACCTCCAAAACATGTCATTTTTTGGCCAATTCACTATTATTTTGGTGTAGTAAAAAGAAAAATTCTTTTGCACTTTCTACCACTGAAGTTGAATACATAGTTGTAGGAATTTTTTCTGCACATATTTTGTGGATGGATGAAACACACATTATTAGACTATGGATATTAATTCAGGCATGTCCCTATAAATTGTGATAAAAAAGTGAGATAAATATTTCTAAAAATAGTATATCTTATTCTAGGAAAAATAATTTTGATGCAAGACATCAGTTTTTGACAGATCATTTCCAAAAGGGTGATATAACTTTTGAATTAATAGGAACCGAACACCAGCTTACTGATATTTTTTACAAATCCATTGAATTCCGAGAGATTCAACTATATCAAACATGAATTGGGAATGATAAATTTCAGTTAGTCATTAATTTTGGACAAGTCACCATTAAATAAGTCACCATTAGATAAGCCACCATTGGACCATAAATTGGTGGACAAGCCATCATTGGAAGATCCACCACTGGAAAAGTCACCCTTGGACAAGTCACTATTAGACAAGCCGCCATTTGATAGACCACCATTGGGATGATCCACCGATGGAATGCCACCGGTATCTATTTTCTTCTAGTCTCTATTTCAAGTTTTTCTAACATTTCTATTTTTTTATATTAAAATTTTTATTCCATTTATTTGTTTTTATTTTATTATATGTTACAAATTTGAATCCCTAAATGATAAATTGGGCTTAAATTCTATATTTGAACCACTATCTCTTGTGTCTGATTCCTTCAAACTCTTTCATATTTTTTTCTCACTCATGACCTTCAAAATTCTCATGAATTTACTTAAACCTTTAGTTTCACTGAAATGGTGAGACTTAAGTGACATAAAATGTTTTCTCTTGAAGAACCGATGCCTGTAAAGAAGTCTAGAGGAGAACTGAGATGAAATTTTGTCAAGTCAAGGAAACCGTTGCTTGTAAATCGTGTGGTTGTTTCTAAAAAGGAAGTGGATGATGAATGGTTATTATCCAGTAAGTCATTGGTGCTTATGGTGATCTAAGACCATGGATGGGTAGACTAGTTATCTATAAATGAAAAGCCTTTTTATCCTAGTTTGGTTCATAAATTTTATCAGTACATAGAATTTAGTTTTTTCAAGAAGAAATATTTGATTCAGAGCATGATAGATGGTAAGGATTTTACATTTTCTTCAAAAGAATGGGAAAAGTTTATAAATATTCCTCATTGAAGAGTTTTTGAATATTATCAAGGTACAATATCCAGTGAAGGTGAATCATTTATTTATGAGGATGTGCTGCTTGATCTGATTGGTGATATTACTCTAAGAAGGCCTACTACTACTAAGTTACATTGAAAATGAAAACTTATTTTCAAGTTTATTCATTATTTTTTATGTCCTAGAAAAGGGGAATTCAGTACTATGAGATATTAGGATGTGTACATTCTATTCCTTATGAAATGAAGGGATAAAATTAATATCTATAGATACCTCATGGTGCACATGATGAAAATGTGTAAGTCATATTATAGGTCTAATTATCTCATTTATCCTAAGTTGATTTTGGTCATGTTTGAAACAAAGTGCTTGATAGATAAGGAGGAGGAAGCTGAAGTAAGGTGTGGTGATTTTTGATTAACTAAGGTTATCTATAAAAGGATAAAATTGAATTGGAACTCATGGATGAAAAAGTGGGTTAAAGATAATGATAAAATTTATGAGTATTTTAATCCGATAGACCATTCTACTAGACCCAATAACTTATTGGATCCTGGATTGGAGCTTGATGAGATTTTGAGCTATTCTGATAAAGAAGAATAAGTTAATGTGGTTAGTGATTAAAAGAAAATGGAAACCTCTATTAAAGAGGGAAGAGATCTAGATATCCCTAAGAGCCCTTCCATATATTTTGGATCTGCTAGTACTCCTATTTATCTCCTTGTTAGAGAAAGCCTGTTAAGTGAAAGCGATAATGACGATTAAGTGTGGTGTCCCGATCTTGGTGCCACTTAAATGTTCCCTAAACCGGTGGGCCACATAGCCTCAAGTGCGCCTCCCCGTACGCTAGAGGCATCCGACTAACATCTAGGGACTAGGTTGTGTCTTTGGGAAGACTATGGCCTCTGTTCAGAGTATCACTATGGGATAATCAACTTATAAATAAATATTTGAAGCATAAAAATGATGGAAAAGACAACTAAAGCATGTAAAAACATCAAAACACTAAATAATAACTAGAAGTAGTGAACTGAATCATATATAAAAGATTATGATGTCATATCTCTACAAAATAGGGACAATATGTATACATTATAGCAGAGATTCAATACAGTACATGCTATAAAAAAGATACAAAAAGGCCAAAATCTATCCAAGAATCCTGAGCTCCTTCGTAATCATCTGCTACCAAGCTCCCATCTCAAGTCAATTAAGAAGTTACACATCCATAAGTGGACACTTTCTCATATCTACACCTACAAGAATATAGTCTGCCTAGGTACCATCGACGACCCAGATAGGGTGTGTGATAAACTCAGTAGGCTACCACTAATGATGTTTATAAATATCCATCTAGTGTATATAATATTGAAGTGTGCATATATAATAATAAATAATGAAACTGTATATGGGTTGGCTCTAGTTCCAGAAGGACGCCAGACTAACAATACTAGATTTGGACTTAGTAGGATAGTCTGAACATGTAACCATATGTATACACATATATAGACTATATACATAGTGATGTCTACGACCATATATATGGCTACTACCACCATCCTAGACCAGAGGCGTAACTCATACATCCATAAGATATAACATGATAATCACAAGTATCAAGGGACTCCATGCCCAATATCACAATAGTAAGGGTCACCATGCCTATTATCATAGTAGTAAGGGTATACATGCCCAATATTATATCATAGGGACTTCATGCCCATATCACAAGAATAGGGGATTCCATTCCTAGTATCATATCAAAGGAATGTCATGCCCATATCACAAGAATAAGGGATTCCATGCCTAATATCATAGTATGGGTTGTCATGACCATATCATATCACAAGGGACGCCATGCCTAGTATCACAATCATAGGGTCTCCATACCCATATCACATTTATAAAGTGTCTCCATGCCTGTATCACATTTATAAAGGGTCACCATACTCGTATCACATTAGTAGAAGGGATGTCATGCCCATATATATATATATACACACACAAAACATGCATAAGGGTCTCCATACCCATTCACCATAGTTAATAAGGGTCTCCATGACCATAGATTATAATAATGATAAGTAAAAATTTGATTTAATATGATCTAATTCATAACTCATAACTCATTAACATTTTATAAAAATTTTGTAACTGTTGTTTAATTTAATTAGGTGATGTGGTCGTACCACTCACCTCTATCCAACACAACTTAAAATGATAAGTGTGTTATCTATGTTATAACATAACATTTAACCATTTCATTTATGTTATCACAATATATAATTCATTCCAAAACCATTTATATGATGGTTTGACCATTTAATCATTTATAGACACATTGGAAGAGTGATCGGTGCACCGTAAGGGGTGGACATAATAGAAGGGGGACCTAAGAAGGTCTTAAGGCTGTCAATTAAGGAAACCAATTAAAGGTGGATTGAATTTAGGGGAAACTCATGTTGAAAGAAACATGTGGCACAATGACACATATTATAAAACGTCTCAACATTGAGGGATAATAACTAGACTACCCACTGTAAGTTTAAAGTACTATACTCATCCGGTATCAGCCCTTCATTTGGATTGAATTAAGAGAAAATGGAAGAATAGAGAAATGCCTTGAAAATAGGGTATATGATCTCAAAACAAAATATCACAGTTGATAAGAAGAATAATGGTGAAATGAGCATAATTATTAAAGGGATTACCTTGAGGAATCCAACAAGATAAAAGGAGATCAAATCAGAGTCTGGACAAATGATCATGAGATCCTAGATTAGGATTAAAAAAGGAGCTCAATCGAAGGAGGAGATCTGGCCATGAATGGAGAGTGAAGAAAATAGTAAGAGGGGTTAAAATTATAAGTCATTAATGACATTTTGATAAAATCAACAAAAATATATAGGCTGCACAGTTTGTCTGCACGGTTGGTCAAACCATGTGCCAACCGTGCACCTTCTATTGCCTAAATTGGGACCCCGCATCATTTCATGTGAATGGTTTGACTAACTGTGCTACACAGCTCTAATAAAAACTATAGGTGCTCCTGCATGGGCATGCACATTAGGCTATATGGTTTCTTAAAATCGTGCAGCCTCTTGAAGACCTGTGTCCATCCCTCACATGGTTACTCTAACCATGCAGACTGAGTTACAAAATTTCTAATAACTATGTGACCCAATATCCTTTTCCAAAAACCAAGCCTTTGGGATCCAAAAAATCCTTAAGAATCCCAAAAACTCCCATGATATCATTAGGAATCCATATTAGGTCCAAGATGAACATTTAGAATAAATATTTAATGGATCTGGACCACAGAGAAAACCCGGGTTCTTACAGTCTTCCCCCCTCAAAGGAATTAATACTAGAATTTCCCTTTCAAAGGAGGTGAAAATATGTCTTCGAAAAACTCTGACTACTGAGCATGTGATCAGCCTCCAACTCCTATGCCTCATCTTGTACATGATAATGCTTCCATAACACTCATACTAAAGGGAAAAAATGATCTCAGAGAGACTTATTTCTATGGTCAATGATATGTATATGATACTCCTAAAAAGAATCATCAGTATCTATCTCAACATCCATAAGATCAAAAGTATGAGATGGGTCATCATGATAATGGTGAAGCTGTGAAATTCAGAAGACATCGTGTATAGAACGTTAACTACGAGGTAATAAAAACAGATAGTGTACCACCCCGACTCTTTCTAAGAACTCAAATGGACCAACATAATGAGGTAAAAACTTCCCTTGCCTCCATACTTGTCTATGTCCAAGTCTGGGTAATACTCATAGGAATACACAATATCTGACCTTGAACTCTAGATGTCATTGATGATTACCAACATAAGATTTATATCTATATAGAGTAGTATACATACACTTCCTGATCATCTAAACCTGGTATGAAGTATCCTACATGAGATGAGAACCTAGTAGCACTGTATCTCCTTCCTCTAATAAGCATAGGGGTGAACAACACAACATACCATAAAAGGACTGATAAGGATCCATCAAAATCATCACCTAAAAAATGTTATTGTAAGATAACTCTATGAGAGAGATATGCTTCTCCGAAGAACTACTAAAATCAAAGATGAATTATTGGAACATGTCCTCTAAAACCTTTAAAGTTAATTCTGAATGGCTATCAATATGATGGTGAAAATTTGCACTCAAGATCACCTATGTACCAATAGTTTTCTGCAATCCATTTGAGAACCTCGATGTTAAATGAGAATCCTGATCTTAGATGATAGTATGAGTGACCAAGTGTATCCTTATAATCTCATGAAAATATATTTTTCTTAGATCATCAAATGATAAAGTCTCCCAGATAGGAAGGAAGTGGTATACTTTTGTCATTTGATCCATGACTTCCCAAACTACATCGCTACCAAAAGGCAACCTCGTTAAACTGACTACAAAATTCATCGCAACATCCTCCCATTTCCATTTAAATACTATTAACGACTATAAAAATCCATAAGGATGTTGGTGCTTTTTCTTCAACCACTTGCAGGTGGAACACCTAGTGATAAAACCTACTATCTAATGTTTCATCCATGCCCACCAATACCGTCGGTGAATATAATGATACATCTTGGAGATACCCGCATGTACTTCCCACTGAGAATCATGTCACTCTTTCATCAACTTCTCTCTCATGTCTGTAGGAACCCAGATATGCCCATGTATATGTAGGATGTCTTCATCATTGATATACCAATCTTGGAGGTGGGTCCTCACCAGTAATTCTCTCTCATAAGACCAAGCCTTCAGGATATGAAAACTATCACATGACTACTCTATCTAGAAGTGAAGAGGTCACTGATAGTGATACAAGTATAGATTGTCCATGATGGTACTAAACCTCTATGTGCATCTTAGAAAATAGATCCATAACCTTCCACTTTCTACTGGCCTCCTGAACTACCTGTGTCTGATTCCTCCTCAGTGAATCAATAACAAAATTGTATTTACCATGTGTATAGGATAGATCAAATAAAAATGACTTTAGATATTCAAAGAATATTCCATTCCTAAGATTCAGGTCATGTTATGTGAAAATATACTTGAGAATTTTGTGGTCTATAAACACTAAAAAATTCTCTACCAGTAGATAATTCCTCCAACAATGTAAGGAGTGAACAATAACTTCCAAATCAAGATCGTGCTTCAGGTTATTCTTCTCACGAGGCCTCAAATGTTACAACCCATATGCAATAACTCGACCTTCCTTTATCATAACTACTTCTATTCCAATACCTATTGCATCACAATAGACTATATATCCTTTTCTCGAATTTGGAAGAATCAAGATCGATGCTGAAGTAAATCTTCATTTTAGCTCTTCAAAGGATGTATAATAGGATTTATACCATATAAACTTTAAAACCTTCTTATTCATGCCCATAAGAGTTGCTTATAAGCATGATAAGTCCTTTATAAAATTCATGTAGTAACCATATATCCCCAAGAAACTTTGTATATCAAATACTTTATTGGGCTACTCCTAGGTAACTGCTACTATCACCTTCTCTGGGTCAACTAAAACTCCTACCTCCAAGATAATATGACCCAGTAAGTGAAACTAGTTGATCTAGAAGTGGAATTTACTAATCTTATAATACATATAGTTCTCTCTCAGTGTATTCAAAATGATATCAAGATGAGTGGTATGGTCTCTTCGAGTATGAGAATACACTAAGATGTCATATATGAAGATCACCACAAAGGAATCCATATTAGGATGAAAAAACATATTCATAAAATCCATAAATATGGTAGGTGTGTTTGAGTGAATGAATGACATAATAATATTATCATATAAACTATACCAACTGTGAAAATCCATATATAGAATATTTGAAGGCCTACATCTAATCTGATGATAACTTGATCTCTATTAGATCTTTGAGAATACCCTCGCTCCTATGAGATGGTCAAAAATATCATCTATACATGCCAAGGGATAGTATTTTTTCATAGAAATATTATTCAATTTCCCATAATCCACACAAATCCTAAGGGTTTTACCCACCTTCTTGAAAACAAATGACCGATGAACCCCAGGGATAAGTACTGATCTGTACAAAACCATTGGCATCTAAATATTATAGATTCCTATTAAGCTCTTGAAACTTAGTAGTATCCATCTTTTAAGGAGGAATTGATACTGTTTCAGCTCTGAGAACTAGATCTATAGTAAAATATACCTCTCTTTTAGGTGGTAGTCCTAAATAGTTTTTGGGGAAAACATCCCTGGATCGTTCAACAACGGGATAGAATTCAATATGATGTAATACTTGATCATTTATAAAGAGGCCGAAAATCTGGGAAGTCACTCAACCTATCCTAATATTATCTAGTCCATCTCTTACTTCCTGTACATTCCCATAACCCTTATAAATATACATACCGACCTCTGGTGATGTAAACAACACCCTCCATCGATAACAATATACATAGGCATGATAGAGAACCAACCAGTCCATACCAAGAATGAAATCAAATCATTTCATATTGAGGATAAAGAGTTCCCATTAGAAGTGATAGATGCATACCTCAATAGGATAGTCCTTACACTGGCGTACACTTTCTGATCTTATACCCAAAGGCGTATCATGTGTCATAGCACCACAAGAGTACTCAACATGTAGCCCAAGGCTCTCCAAAACAAGAACAGATATGAAGTTAAGTGATGAATATATATCAAATAAGAAAGAAACTAAAGTAATATAATAAAACATTGAATAATATATTCCTTTATGTCTTTCCTGTCTAGTATAAGCTTCATTGAATAAATAAGGCTAGATCCATGGCCCCGTGCTCTAACCCAACTTCCTCGAATGGGTCCGCTCTACGGGTGTTGTATATTAGAAGTCTAGATACCACAAACATAGCCTCCTCATATATATTAATGGTGGGTAGTAATCTAGATACCTACTTGGAGAGGTTATACTAATCCAAATCCTGAAGAGGAGCTAGAATAGATCTTCTCCCACTTGGAACAGATGAGAAGGTCTTGCAGAAAAGCTAAAGAAGCCCCAATATATTGTATCCTCAGCACTGGATAAGGTCTCTAGTACAATAGGGGTTCTTATTCCCTAGATTAACACACTCATGAGAAACCAAATAACTATCTAAGGGTGTCATTTGATTGCCACTACTCACGTTTACAGTCTCAAAGCATTGCTTCCGACCACTAGTCGAACCAATAACCTGTCTGGGTTCTAAACTGCCCTGGATCACACCGTCATCTTCCATCAGGTTCTACTCATTTATGAGGACCTAATCAACTATATTAGATATAGTAGTAAACTAGAAAACAATTACTTGATAACTAATCATATGTTTCATACCACCCTCAAATTGTCTCTCTTTTGCTGGATCATCAACCATATAGATAGCCGCAAAGCGATGAAGCTCTGTAAAACAAGATGAATAGTCCATAACTATAATAGAACCCTAATTTAGGTTCATGAAATCCATATAACGATCATCCATCAAGGTATTAGGGAATAATTAGTCATAGAAGATCAATTGGAAATCCCTCCAAGACACTTCCCTGTACTGAACTGCCTGATTCAGAATATCCCATCAGCGTTTGGTGGATCCTAGAAACATTTAAGTAGCGAGTTTCAATCTCTTATAAGGAGGTGTCTCCAGATACTTGAATATAGAAAAAACTATCTCGATCTATAACTCTGCTTCTTGTGGTCCACCATCCCTCAAAAATGTGGGTGGATGCTACTACTGGAACTCCAGAGTCAACTCTCCCATAGAAGGGGAAAATATCATAGCTCACTATATCATCTATATAATACATATAAAAACTCCTCATAATGGGGAATAATCACCCAAATTAGGAATATTAAGAGGTTACATAGGTGGAACTATTATAGGTATCATTTGAAGCTCAAGGCCCACCACCTCTAGAGCATGGTCGTCACCACCCACTTGGCGTACGAACGGAGGATATCGTGGTGTCATTTATCTAAAAATTTAAAACACACACCTAAAATAGGATTTAACAGTGATAACATAATATATAAAAGAATAGTATAGGTACAAGGCTTACCATGTGATAGTCATACCCCTCTTCCAGCATAAAGAGTCAAGTATGGGTGATAAAACATTTATATAGAACACAAGAGACACTACCTATTACCGACTATTTAGGCTGGGTATGGGTCAAGATATATGTTTTACTGTATTCAATTTATTTTTAAAACTCATATTTATATTAATATATTCTTTTAATGGTTTAACCAAATGGTTCACCACTTTTGACCCATAAGGGCCCATACAGATTATGAAACAAAGTGTGGTGTCCATTTAATCCAAAACATAATATGTTCCAGCCCATACGACTAATGTTACATGACTCAACATGCCATAATTGACTACTTAGGGTGTATCATATAGCCTAAAAATGAAAAAAAATATTTAGGTTGTGGTAGGAACTCTAAGTACCAATTAGGTTTCTCAATTTCCTTCAAAAATAATTAGCCAAACACAATTATATAATACATGGAAAATGAAATAAATGTCACACTTTTATACAATTTATCCTATATTTCATGATATATGCATGATATGTGAATTATAACAAGTTTAAAAAATTATACATGATAAATTATTCCTTTCCCTTATCTCATCGGGCCAAGGATAAAAGGTAAACCTCAATCATAATAATATTAACATCACGATTCAAGTGCATCACCCAATGGTGGAATCAAATCAACTGTAATTGGAATAATACAGAACAAAAATTCCTTATTCCATGTATCTTAGTATTACCTTGAATGAGGGTTATATACTCACATGCATGAATTATAACCATGTCCCAAATAATTACTAATCTCATATCTAGTGTCTCAAAATATCAAGGTAAGAAAATAAATCCCTAATACCGTAAGCTTATAGTACTCTCCGCACCCAGTATCAGCCCTTCATTTGGCCTGGATCGAGAAAAAATAGAAGAAAAGACGAACACCCTGAAAATAGGGCATATGATATCACACCAGAATAGTGAAACTATTAGGAAGAAGAATAAAGAAACACACATAAGGATTTAAGATATTACCGATAGGAATATAATGAGATAAATATATATCAAATCAGAGTTCGAACAAAAAATCAGGAGCAAAGCCTAGATTAGGCTTCAAAAGTGATCTCAAGCAGAGGATGAGAGCTGGACATGACTGGAGAGTGAAGAAAATAGGAAGAGGGGTTAAAATTATGAGTCATTAATGAAATTTTGGTAAAATCACCCAAAATATATGGTTCGTATGGTTTGTCCACATGATTTTCCAAACCGTGCACCAACCATGCACCTCCTACAAGATAAGGAGGGACCCCACATGGTTTCATGCACATGGTTTGACTAACCATGTGAAAACCATCATACAAACATTTTCTAAAAACCACAGGTGCTCCCGCATGGGCATGGACCTAAGGATGAATGAGTTTCCTATAAATTTGTGGCCTCTTGAGGCCCTTTGTCCAGCCCTAACATGATTACTCTAACCACACAGACTGAGTTTCACGATTTATACTAACCATGAGACCCAATTTAATTTTCCAAAAACCATATTTCTGGGCTTCAAAAAATCCCCAGACACCCCCAAAAATCTTGTGATATCATTTGACATCCATATTAGCTCCAAGATAAAGAAATAGAATGAAAATTTAAAGGATATGTAGCTCCTAGAAAACCTAGGTTATTACATAAAGATACTGAGGTCTCCGGAGATGAGTAGATTATTATTTCTTCTTATAAGTCATATAAATAAGTTGTGGTGGTTTCAAATGATGAAAATGGTAGTGATGGAAATGGAGATTATAAAGATGATAATAAGGATATTAATGGTGATGGACCTGACAATGATGATGCTAATGGTATTGAGAGAACTCAATCACATCATCCTTCTCCTTATGCTTCAGTTAGGTCAATAGAGAGACCTTATTTAGCTAGATCAGTATATTTAGAGAAATATATTCCTACTCAACCTGTTGGTGATGCTACGTTTGCTAGAGGTGATATAAAAGTATCTGTTGAGGGGGATAAATCCACAAGTTTTGTCATTGTTGACCCTATTGATTTGACTTCTTCCATAGTGGAAGTGGAAGCACATGATGAGTGGGAAAAGTTCCCAGTATATATCCAACTTGATTTAGACTATTAAAATTACAAGGATGTTGAGGAAGATATAAGAGAGAATACAGATACTTGGAGTGGTTCTACTATGGTAGAGGTTGAGGTATCATCTAAGGGGGAGCCTTCCCCAAGTTCTAAACTACTTGGACCGTCTTATGTAGAATTAGATGATGATGGGAGTGGTGATGACCACAGAATTCCACCAGAGCGTGGTGGACCTGCTGTCTTAGTTTGAGTTTGGATTTGAGCATATTTATGATGCTGGTGATCTTCAGGCCTTCCCTTCAGATGCATATGATAGATCAGATCATGCAAATGTTTTTATGCCTAGTGATAAGAGAGCTACTTCACCTCCACCTTCTATTGTTGTTCTGCCTTCAAACATTGTTTCTCAATATGATTTAGAGACTTTTAGAGAGAGGCTTATTTTAGACTTCAATAGAGTTTTTAGGTCTTTGATATATCCTTTTACACAGTTTAGCGAATCCATTTCCAAATTTTTTTTTGATTTGTTTTTTTCCATATCCAACCCAAGATGAATTTTTATATTCAGGAAGTTGAAATTGAAAAAATAAGGTTTTCCAGTGAGATAAAAACCATGAGATCAGTTATGGAGGAGATGAGGACCTCCTATACTACTAGTATAGATGAATTGTTGAGGATATTAGAGAGTGTTCTTGCTATTGATTCTACATCTATTTCTCCACCTCCCTCAGCCTCCTTTGATACCGATTTGATTAGATCCATAATTAGAGAGGATCTACATGATATTATGGGTGATATCCATACATCTCCTCAGGAGGACCTAAAGAATATTTGTCTACATGGTGAGAACATATATAAACTAGTAAGATAATGTTTGAATGAAGCCTAAAGTGATAGGGAAAACATCACCAAGGCCATCAAATGTTTTCTTTCTAGTATATATACTAACCATGAGTTTAATTATCATTTTAAGTTTTTAGCTAAAAAACTAAGGATTACACCTATTACTAGGGATTTCAAGGAACATGTGGAAGAATTGAAAGTGATTCCACCCCTAATATAGTTATTTATGGAGGAAAATAATGATTTATTTAGTGATATAAAGAGAGGAGGAAACATTATTATATACTTTGTGAATCTCATGAATACTTTCCTATATGTATCTAGCATGACAATGGTTTTTCTGGATGAGATTACCATGTCAGCCTTCACATATTCTCCTTCCTTATATCCTTTACCTCCTCTATACCAAACATTCAACATGTATCTGGTGGAAGCAATTAGGCATCTTTGATCAATGATCATCAGAGAACTACCTACCAATACCTCTGCACCTTCATCCAGTATCTCATCTCCCTAAACTTCTACATTAGTGCCTCCTACCTCTGGAAAGGAAAGGGACCTACTAATCCTACCTCTAGAGATGAGAGTGATTTGGATTATCATTAGTCTCTAATAATGAATCTATTGTATTTTCCCTGTATTTATTTTTGGTTGTAATGAAATCAGTTTTTTTCTCAATAAATTATCTCCCTTTTTATTCAAATGTTTGTATTTAATATTTCTTTTCTTAGCTTTTTGATGATCCCAAAAGGTAGAGAATAATTATGGCACTTTAATACCACTTCTCCTTTGATACCATAAATTTTGGACTCCCAATTTTATTTGAATGTGATTTAATTTTACTTTGACATCATTAACCAAAATTATCCATGATACCATACTTATTTTGATTCCATTTGAAATTTGACATGTTACACATACTTTTACCCTTCAAATACATCTATTTTATACCTATGTTTATTTTATACATGGTTTATAAAAATCCTTGATTTTGATCATAAAAAAGGGGGAGATTATTAGAAACTCTTTATTTTAATGCTAAAAAATAATTATTATTATGTTTTTATTGAGTTTAATATTTTATGATAGAATATTATTTTGTAAGGAAATTTGATGAAATTTGTCTAAGTGTTGAAAAGTACCACCGTTAGTTCTAGCGATGAATCACTGCCAGCTTCGAATCACCACCATACATGAATCACCACTAGACATGAATCAATTCCATAAATGAGTCACAAACATATGTGAGTCACTTATAGACCTAAATCACCACCAGATATGAGTCAATGCTAAATTGACTCACAGCCAGGCATGACTCACCGCTAGACATGAGCCACTGCTATACTGATTCACTAAAAGAAATGAGTCACTGTATGAAATGATTCACCACTATAAATGAGTTAGTGCCAGTTATGAAATACCATCAGGAGTGGTACCATCACTATTTTTCCTAATTTGAATTAAATTACCCCAATTGATATTTTATGGGAGTTAAAGAAAAGGACTATTTAATGATTATACCTAACCTGTTTCATAGACGCATTAAATAAAATTCAGAGTCAGTACGAGGATCTAAAAAATATTTATGATTATTATTAAATGGGTATTTGAACCTATAATGGTTTATATTTTCATAATATCCCCCTTATTCATAGGGGATCATCACACGAGAAATGAAATGATGCCTAATTACTTGAATTTGACCATGAAAGAGTGGAGTACACTGAATATCTAGATAATTTTCTATAGGCAGAAAAGATAACCTCGTGACACTATATTTTACTATAAATTTTAGAGAAATAGTTTGAGATAATCACCAAGACAAATATGAGGACTCTAAAGAATATGGATCATTACAAACCAATATTAACTTAATTTCTTCATCTTTATTTACTTTCACGCTTCGTTTTTGTTGTACTTTTGAGCAGTTTGTTGTATTTATCTGTATAGGTGCATATACTGACTCCTGCACCTAAACTAGAGAATAATAGACATTCTCTCTATCTCCTTTCATCTATTTACATATGGTTATTGTGGAATAGGTCCCTAAATGAATTTTTATGTTTTTATTCTCACGTTTAAGCATGGAATAGGCTTTGAGCATGAAAATCTGGTGAGCTATTTCTTATATAACTGATCTAGGTTGTGGACCAGATTATTGTTATATAATCTTATGGTAGCAAGTTATTTCCAATTAGAGGGGATTAAGTCTCGATTTTATACTGAATCCATTGTTCATTTCACTATGTGTTTTAGTTTTGTTTTATTCATTTCAAAGCTTTAACTACATTAGTTTTTAAACTATGAACAAAACCTATAATTTGATAGTTAATATTAACTAGTGTTTATAAAAGGATTTTTTTTGAGTAAATTGATTTAAAAATTTAAAGTAATTTCCTATATTGTTTTAACTAAGACCTAATCATGATTTGAGAAATATTTTAAATTATCAAAATTATATCAAACTGCTATTTTGATTAACTGGGTGTTTTTATTTAAATTTGGGGATTTTATTTGAAGTTTTTTAACAAAGAATTTATTGGGTACTCAATTCACCCCCTCTAGAGTTACCCACTATAACAAAAAATATATTATATTATAAGTATGTACATAACTGTGGTATAAAATTATAGTAAATTTAAATTTATTATATAGGAGGTTAGAGTGCTTACTCAAGGTAAGAGTATTATGTTATAATCTCATTGTTTACCAGGATTGTTTATGATTAAGTTTATAATGATGAAATTTTATTAATTTAACTCTAAATAATTTATTATACTGTGGTTATTTCTAGATATTATGTGTTTCCTTTCATTTTCCTCCCTTTAAGAAATCAAGATATTGAAAGAATATTTTTAAGGAAATCTGACTTTATTTATCTCTTCGGTCAAAAATCCTTTTTCTTCTATATCCATTTTTTATAAAAATGATTTCAATATTGTTTTAATATAGTCATATGATTTTTTAAAGTCTTTTTTACCCATGATTTAATTTTTAAAAAATAGTTTAAAATGAATATTATTATTATTTTATGAACAAGTCAATTTTGTATTTTTAACAAAAATGTGAAAGGAATCACTATTTTAAAATACATGGCATGAATAAAATTTCTCACTATTATGACCACTCAATACATTGAATCTTAATCTACAATTTTAAAATTTTCATTTCAAATAAAATGTTTTATTTAATATTTGAGAAATTTTTAGATTTTAAATAAGTGATTTTAAAGTGAAAAGGGTATTTTTCTCAAGAAACGACCCAAGTGATCTTTTGAAGGAATTTTTCATATAAGATGACATATTTTAATGTTACTCAAGATTTAATAGGGATATGATCTAATGATACCATCCTTATTATTTATCTAGATGGTTTATGATTATGATGAAAATATGTTTATGAATCCCATTTATTTTCCATGAGTTTTACTATGATGAAATGTTGAAATGTTTACAAAACATTTTTACTTTTCATAGGATATGATATGATTAATGTTTTATGATCTCATGGCATACATATATGTGATTTTAATTGTGTTATGGTTGGGACTGGAATTATATATCCCTTTAATACATTGGGAAAATATTGGTATCTCATGAGATAATAAGGGCTGTAATGGGGAGCAAACCCATCCGTAAGGGATTTTTTTCCACTATGGTAGTATTGGAAGTGAAATTTGACTCATGATATGATGGAATGGGGTGGGAATCCAATCCACTATGATAGTCTTGTTAGTGATCCTTTACTAAGGAAATTATTTTTTATACTTATGAGTATGACACAAACTTATATCTTATGCTAATCTTATGCTCTCATAGCTCATGTTTCTTGATTTATTTTTGATCTATTCCTTATGAACTACCCAGATTTATTCCATGACTCAAGATTATGTTCTATGATATGTTGGTTATGGTTTAAAAATTTTAATTTCATGTTTTCATACCATTATACTCATGTTATGTTTAATAATCATTGATATCTACCTTGTTTACCATTATTGTGCATATGAGATCACCCCTTATTGTGTTTTCTTTCCCCATGTTATGAAGAATGTTTTTAAGTAGGGTATGTCTAAGAAGTGTTCTATGTGATAAGATCTTTATGGGAGATGTTGAATATATTTCATAAATAATAAGTTTATGTATCTAGTTTCCAAATACACTAAACCTTTATAGGTATATCATAGATGATAATATTATGTAATGAATATTCATCTATTAAGTTTTAATATTTATGTATGAAAAGTATGGACTACCATATAGGTCATATCTCAAGGAGCATTGGTGGTTTAAATTATGTATTTAATAGAAAGGTCTAAAAATAGGGTGGGGGTTGGTTTTGAAAATAGTTCTATGTAAAAAATCTTAATTAAAGA
Organism: Viscum album; assembly: GCA_963277665.1. Lineage (NCBI taxonomy): Eukaryota > Viridiplantae > Streptophyta > Magnoliopsida > Santalales > Viscaceae > Viscum > Viscum album. The sequence continues at coordinate 1,379,834,385 of OY728143.1, read as the reverse complement.
GTTTAATAGTTGATAAAAAGTGTATTTTGAAAAATATAAGTCAATGATGTCATTATGTGTTCACTAAACACATTTCAAGTTCATTGTTCTTAAAGTTTCATTTAGGTTTGGTAAAAATATTTGGTTGAGATTAATCGGAATCCTGATTACTCTATAAGCTTTTATATCAGTGCGTGTAGAACCAAACCATGAAAAAACAATCGTATAGCCAAGGTCTAGATATTATTCATGGTATAAGAACTTCCAAATAAAATTAAAATCTCAAATTTTTGGGGAATAAAATTATTTTTGTGTTGTCCAATCATTGCAACATAAGTCACACACTCAAAACCATACACCAATCAATTAAAAGTAAAGAGAATTCCATTAAATTTATTAAAAAAGAATTCAAATCTGAATCAAAGTAAGATAATTATGAATGAAATGTTTTCAAACCCAAAATAAATAAAATCAATACAAAAAATAGTTTCATAACTCCATTTACATGATTTTTACCTCCCTCACAACGATTGGCCACCGTTTAGCTCAGCATCAAGAGGAGGAGGAGGCTTGAGTATATTTATTTCTTTATTTAATATCAATCTATAAGGATAGGAATCTCCATAACCTATAATTTTATGAGAGGAATCATATGTAACTCAAAAATGGAAGTTCTTTACCCCTTTATTGATCTTGAAAATGAGGTCCCCAAAGTTCCCCTTTATAGGAAAAGTAGAATGAGGTTTTGGGAACCCAGATTTATATATACCAATTGTGTCTTAGTTTTAGATTAGCAAACAACCTAATCTAAATTTTGAAAAAAAGATAATAGTTTTTGTACGACCCATTTACTATCTCCCTATAAATTTTGTAGGATATTTGAAATCTAGAAAGGGATATATTTAAAAATAATGAACTAAACTCTCGACTTCAAGCATATTCAGTTTCCTAGAAAGATCAGTTTGGTTGGACCAATAAATGGATAAATTGGGATTATGTGTATTTAGAAGAGTTGAATCCCACTAAGTTTTATATTAGACCAAAAAATTTCATCCCAATTGGATAGATAAATTTTTCAAATGTGTAAAATACTGGACATATATTAGGGGGATTCTATGAAACTTGGCCCATTTTTCTTCAACTTTATCTGGACCCTCCAAATCACCTCATCCTATGAAAAAATATTCCAAAATAGTAAAATTGAATATTTTTAATATTAATTAACATTAATTATTTTAATTAAATATGAATTGAATTTTTTTATTATATTTGGAATTTACAATACAAAATTATTTTAACATAATTATACAAGGGTGGAAATGAATAGTGAATCACTACGCAGTCACTAAATCACACCAAAATAGGAACGTGTGAAATTTGTGTATCAGGGAAAGAGAGAAGGGTGTCCTTAAACTTAGATGGATAAAATACTCAATATTAGAATCTAGAACTTGTTTACTCAGATGTTTGGGGTCTTACCCAATTTAATCTTATAGTTTTTCCCTCTACTTTTTAAATTTCATTGATGGTGCTACTATAAAATTATGGATTTACCTTTTCAAGAATAATTTTGATATATTTTAGGTGTTTATTAAATGTAAATATTTGTAAGAAAGGGAATGTGGTTGAAATTTAAAATTTATTCATACAGACAATAGAGGTGAGTACACCAGATACAAATTTTTGAAATTCTGCTTGAAGAAGAGAAAAAGGCATGAGAATAGGGTGCATGAAACTCAAAAAAAGAATAAAGTGGATGAAGGGATGAATCAGAACTTAACATATAAGGATCAAAGTATGAGTTTTCACTCAGGAATATCCAAGGGTATTTTGGTAGAGACACTAAACACAATAGCTTATTTGGTGAATAAGTGTCCAACATCAGTAGTTGGATATGAAATTTCAAAGGATATATGGTTTTATAAGTGATTTAAAGTTCACCATCTTAAAATATTTGGAATGTTGGTTTATATTCATGTGAATGCCAAGGATCATGATAAGCTCAAAGAAAAATCCAAAGTGTGTTTTCTCATTGGATATGGGGATAGGAAATTTGGATATCGGTTATGAGATGATGATAGACTTGAAATCATTAGGAGTAGAGATGTTATATTTAATGAGAGTTTTTTATAAGGATTGAAACTTAGAGAATAATGAATTTGGGGGAGAAAAATCAACTATAAAAGTCCAATTTGACTAGAGTAAATGTTCCATAAGATCAAAAAATTTTGAGAGCTTAGATGAGAATGTTGAAAGAATTAGAATACCAACAATAAGACCATCAAAATAAATGCCCAAAATCTATATTTTTTATGTAATTATAATCAATAAATTCCCTAAAGCTTAAGGGAAGCTAAATATTGAGCTGGAGCACCATATTATAGGTCACTAGTGTAAAAAGAATTTATAAAATTACTGTTTTAACATTAGTTTTTTTAATAACCAATGTTATCTTTTTAAATTATTTATTTAATAAACAACATAAAAAACTAGTAAATTAGGTTTTTAAGTTGATTTTAAAAATAATTGACATAAAAAATAACTTGGAATTTTTTTTCATTGATTATTTTAAAAACTGATTTAAAAAATATCATGGGATATTTTTTATGTTGTCTATTTAAATAAATTTTTTAAGAAATATATCTATTTTTTTCACATTAGTTATTTTAATAAGTGATGTAAAAAACATAAAACTATGGTATTTTTAATGTTGGTTATTGAAATAACTGAAGTTAAAAATGAAGGAATTTTATTTTTTGAACCATTCCAGTGTAATTTTTATTTCCCACCCATAATTAGATCCTAATAAATATAAAAAATTAATTTCTTCTATATCCCTCTTATAAAACTATTTCATTGCAAACTCTTTGTCCCATTTCCCTCTCAAACATCCGACTCTTCCTCTATCTTTAAATCTATCACATGAATGTAATTTTTATTTGAAAATTTTATTTTTTCCTTTGATTCACCATTCACATATTTCAAATCATGACTAAATGTACATTATAGAGATGGATAAGTCACCATCAACGATATCGGATTTCATGGAAAATATTTCAATGATGATGCTAGTATTTGTTCTAACATTATGATTTATACTAGATTTTTTCATATAGGTAAGATCCTTTGAATAATATATTTTATTATAATTTTATTTTTTCTATCATTTTTATTATTTTTTGAATATTATTAGAGTTTATTTGAACTATTTTTATTTTTTTATTTTTTTAATTCTAAACTAATTGTTTTTTCATATGAATCATTAATTGTTGTTGTTGATTCCATAAACAATCAAAGTTGTTTTTTATTGTATCAAATTTTTTAAAATCAAATTTTCACATTGGTTATTAAATAAATGAAGTAAAAAATCATTATAGTAAATATTTTTAACATATTTATTAAATAAAAAATGTAATACATATATTTTTTACATCGCTTGAAATTACATAACCTCAAAAAATGATGTTAAAAGACTAAAAAAATGATGTAATAAACCTATTTTTTGTATTAGTGTGGATTTTGAAGTTTTATTAGAATTAATTAGTTTAGGGTAGAAAATTAAATTGAGGAAAAAAACTATAATCAAAAGACCAGTTCAAAGGTTTGGGACTGATATAAACTTTCTACTTATAACAGATAAAGGGGAACTTAAATGTCTAGAGGAAGTGACATTTCTCATTGACTCAGAAAGATGGAAATAAAAAACGGATAGAGATATTTATTAATTTAAGATAAATAGAACGTGGGAAATAAATGATTTACTAGAAGGTAAAATAGTTATAGAAAATAAGTTATTTTATCACTTGAAAGTATAGGCTGATAGAAAAAAGTTCTACAAAGCGTGGTTGGTTGTAAAAGGTTTTCAATAGAAAGAAGGTATTAGTTTCTCAAAAATATTTTCACCAGTATTTAAAAATTCAATTATATGTATGGTGTTAAGAATCATATCATTGGAATATATGTATCTAAAACAAATGGATGTAAAGAAAACTTTCATTTATGGTGAGTTATAGGAATAAATTTACATGAAGAAAATGATGGGTTTCATGATAGATGGATACAATAAATTAGTATATAAGTTTAAGAAATGTCTTTATGGTTTAATGTAAGAACCAAAATAGTGTAATCATAAGTTTGAATCATTTATGTCAGAAAAAGTCTTCAAAACGTGTAACACAATTTACTACTATTACCAGAAGCAATGGGATGATGATACTTTCAACATATTTCTTTTGTATGTTAATTATAGTTTACTGGTTAAACTAGATGGTGAAAGAATCTATAAATTGAAGTGTAAGTTATTCAGTGGTTTTGAAATTAAAAATCTCAGGCATGCCAAGAAACACTTAGGGAGGAGGATTGAGAGAGATAGAAAGGAATAAATTTTAGTGTTATCCTAGAGAGATTACATATGAAATATTATTAGAAAATTTCAGATGATCGGATTTAACTCTATCTCATCTCCATTTTTTGATAATTTAAAAGTATCCAAGGTATAATCACCAACAATAGATAATGATTTCCAAAACATGGGGAAATTTCCATATTATTTAGTTATCAGAATCCTACTGTACGCCATGATTTATACTCACCCATATATATCATTTGCAGTGAGAGTAATATGTCTATTTATATAAAACCCTATAAGGGAACATTAAGATACTATTAAGTGGGTCTTGCATTACCTAAAAGGAAATTAATATGTGGATATTTGTTTTGGGGAGGAAGATCCATTACATGGTTTTGTAGATGCAGAATTTCCTGGCAATTCAAATAAATGAAATAACACAACTGGTTTGTGTTTACCTGTAGAGGAATAAAAAATAATTTGATGTAAAGGATGTATAAGATTTCTATGTTAATTATAATATAATATGAGTATGTAGTAGTAATGAAATCAATGAAGGAGTTGGTTTGGTTGAAGTAGTTTTTGAAGGAATTAGGAAGAAGTTAGGAAGGAGGAATTATTTTCTATGATAGCTGAAGTATAATCTACTTGTAGAAAAATATAATTTTTTATTCAAGGACAAAAAATATTGACCCGAAGTACCACTTCATCATAAACATGATGGAGGATAAAGTGTTATATCTCTAAAAGATAACTGATATCCAAAATTTGATGGGAATGTTAAATAAAAATTTAGTTCAAGAAATTTTATTTCATTATTATAACTTAGTGCAGCTTAGGCGAATGAAAAGAGGATTGAGAAACACTATGCATTTAAAAAAATTAAAGAAGTTTTCCAATGTTTTTAAGTGGTTTATGATGTTTCCATAAAATAAGTTTTTAAGTGGGATATTGTTAGGATGTGAATCTAAGTTTCAATTTACTAGATGTTAAGTCACCTAAAATATATTTACTAGAAGTTGGTCAGCTGAAGGTGTTTTAGCTCACTGTGAAGGAAGTGATTGTTCATCTCTTCAGGTGAAACAAGGTTATTAGAATTTTATATCTTTCGATAACATCAATTAGGTATAGAATGTTTGGAAAATAAGGGAAGTATTTAAAATGAAGAGTCTGGAAGTGTTTATTAGGGAAAGTTGTTGAGGTCAACGAAGTTACTATAAATAATTGGTGATATTTTATATGGAGGATCTTCTATGAATGTGGGATATGGTGTTACCTAAATAAAGGAATGTGGGGTCTGATCTATACAATAATTATTGATCACATACAATGAATTAGTGATATGAACAATGAATATAGTTTACATATAGTTTTGAGAGAGTTAATAATTTATAATGATAAATTACTAAATTATTTTTTATTTGTGTGTAATATTTTTTACTTCCATTAAATATAAATAATACTACATTGTTTCTCCCATTCATGTTGGATAAATTTTCTGAATCAAATTATTCCTTTGTGTTCACTTATGGGGGAATGACAACATCTTTTTTTATTCCATCACAAATAAATTAAAATGAGTTATAAGGACATGAGCATATACCGGTGACCTACCCATATGAAAGGAATAAGCCTTACCAATACATTTCAAAAGTTTCATCATCCCTCTAATTCTTTCTATCTCTATCCTTCCAGACATCGACCTCCACCTTTGGCACTTCAGCCTTCGGCACCAGGACACACCCAAGTGGGAACCTTCTAAAGCCACCTCTACCTTGGTGTTAGTCCCTGTTAACACTCATTAAATCTTTGAATAGTCCTTATCCACACTTAGACTATTCCCACTTATATAGTGGGACCAAATTGTCATCTAGTTAGCACTATTGTCTAATAATAGCGAGCGACCCTCCGTTGTTTCTAAGCAACCTTTATATCCCTGTAACACTCATTTCTTTAATAATAAACTCCTAGTAAACAATGAACCTCATATTCTAATAAAAAATGACGATTTAATGAACATTGTCCTTATTATAAATTCATATGTAAAGTCTCCATGTGTAAAGACCCACATTTTTCCGAGTCATGAAAATGAGTAGAAATTTAAATTTTTGGTTTCAGAGGCTCATGAGAGGTAAAATAGTCATTTTACTCTATAATATGATCTTAGATAATTTTTTTCACAACTCTTTTGGTATCATAATAATGTTTTTACCCTAGGACAAAATTTTGGTGGCATTATAATATTTTTGAATTTTTTGTGTAATATTTAATATTTATTTAATTAAATATCAATTTATTCACACATTTTTTGATGGTGATATATTTTGAATAGAACTTCATATGGAGATTCTGACTCCATGGATGAATTTGAAACAAGGGGTTTTAATTAGTTGAGGTGTAAACCTGATTTGGGTTCTAGGACTTAGGATGAGCATTTTATATGGGAATTTAATTTAATTTAATTAATAAATTGATTAAATTAAATTAATTAAAAAAATCCCACCCATTTACTTCATATGAATGATATAAGGGGTTGAAGTATCTCCCTCATGTGAAACCAAACCATGAGGGAAGGGGGAAGGAGGCACCATTATACTTTATCCTTGGCATTAATCGAGACCAAATCAAGCTATAATGGCTTCTGGGTCGAGATTTTGACCTAAAGCTTTGGAGTTTTTTCTTGGAGGTAGGATATGTTTTGAATTTTTAGCCTTGATACCCATGTAGATTTTTCTTTTCAATTTTAAAGTCATATATGTATTTTTGGGGACCCCATGGGGGTTGATTTGGGGTTATTTTTGGGTAAAATGGGGGTTTCAGGAGGATTGTAGGGTTTCTTATTTGGAAAACCTGACCACATGACATGTGGTTTTAAGAAAACATGTCACATGTTCTTCATATTTAAGTTATATGGAGTTTTTTGGGACTACACACCATGTAGTATGAGTACACACCATGTAGTGGGTTATGGACATGGGGATGAGTACTTGGTCAGACACCCCATGTGAGGGGGATATGGCCCTATAGTAGTACATGACTAGACCCCGGGTGCACCCATGGAATGTAAAAGTACATGGATAGATCCCAATTATACCCATGTAATTTAAAAGTACTTTACCATGTATTTATTTGAGATTAAACTTTGTGTACTCATAAGTACATGTTGTGTACTTGTAAGTACATGTCGTGTAATCGGAAGTACACATCATGTACTATTCCCTTTGAGGGATTTTTGAGGATTTTGCACCTTGAAGTTGTAAATGGGCTCAATAGGAGTCCATTTTAATTATTTTCAATGTGAAACTTGTTGGTGGAACCCTTAGGGTGTTTTTAGTACTTTTATGAGGTTATTCAGGGAAAGCGAGTTTTGATGGAGAGGTTTTTCCTTCAATAATTGGATCCAACAGTCTCCAGAGAGAGAGTCATGGGATGATACATAGATGAAAGTCATGAGTGTCCTGAACCAACCTAGATTAAATACCTATATAGTGCCTAAATAAGTTTTGAATTGTCTTAAAGAGTGTTCCTGATCCCCACAAGCTAGTGATTGGTTCTTGGGCATCAAAACAATCAAGAGGGAACAATTTCACCATAAGTGTAACTCATTAAGAAAAAGAAACCGATATAAAAGAATAAATATTCAGTATTCTAGACACTCCACAAGATAAAAAGTGTCACAATTAAACATATGGTAGTCTCAAAATGTTATGTCAATAAAAAACATCATATGATATAATTTAGACGTCAACACTAGATAACTCCATGAAATAAGTAAATCATAGGCTTCACTGGTTGTAACCAACTCCCATCGCCTTGATAATCAAGAACATCCACTACCTCTAAGAAGATATTTCCCTTTTCTTGGATCTGACATAAGAAAATAAAAATAATTCTCAAAATCAAAGGTAGGGTGTGATAAAAAAATCCCAATAAGATCTCACCAAGCATTTTATAAGAAATATATAATAATTAAACCAACTTTGCTCAATTTCAAATAAAACATGTCATGGAAATCATTTCATAGTTCAAATCAAAACATTATTTACTAAATATTTCAATGGATAGAATAAAAATAGGTAAAAAAGTGAATTTCTATTAAAGTAGACATGATTGAGAATCTTTTTCCAAATAGTTATGAATAAATCATTTTAATCAAAATTGGCATATATAAACATTTCAATAAATCAATGGAATATATAATCAATTTCAATTATAACACCTTGGTTAATAGAATAAAGGTTATATTAGTATAAGGATTCTCACACATATCAGTGAAGTATATATCAAGGTGTACACACACTCCCTATATCCCGATATTAGGGGGAATACGAGAGAATCCTAATGAATAAACTCTTTTCCATCAAGATAATTCAGTTAGCATCATCATCATTAATTCATTTCCAGGTAGATATAATACATACCCAACATGTGTTCTTCCCACTTAACTACCTATAATCCCATGTTATTCAAGTAAAATCAAACATTTATGGGGTTATCATTCAATTTAATCATTCTCAATCATTCTAAGAAATCATTTTAATCATCCCCATGTTAAAATTTCATAACATGTCCTTTATTTCAAAAACTCACATAAAATGGTTTTTATCAAAAAATCATGGCTTAATTTCAAATCATTTCACTTATCATCACACCACATTTAATTAAGTTTTATTTCACTAAAAATCATGCTTCAAATCATTCATATCACCACAATATCATTTTTTTGAAATCAAAATTTATTTCAAAATTAAAATTTCAAAGGAATTTCATCACACACACCATGAAATTTCAAATCACTTATCAAGAGACACAATTGAAGTTTTATAAATCAATTGGAAAAAATTTAAATTTAACGACCATAAAAGGTTTTAATTTCCAGATATTTACTTATGAAACCACCTACCTCAATTCATGATCTCACTGACATGAAATAAAGGATCCACCAAAGGAGAGTTGATAGCCAGAATCAATCAAGAAAGGATACTAGAAACATAATTATCATATAAGAATGTCCAATTAAAAATTTATAGAATAATTGGGGTGAGATAAAACACATACCTCAATGATTCCCAAAGAATACAAAGTGACCAACAAAGATTCCTAAAAAGAATCTCAATTCCACAATGGATCTATAAGAAATATAATTAGATCAATAAAAAACCCTATATCTAGCATCAACATACCTGATCTATGATTATGATCTAGATAATAAGGGAATATCTAGGAATTTTATGAATAATTATAAGAAATGTGCACATATCTTTGAAAATCTAGATCCAATAGTAAAAGATACATCGAAATCGACCACCAAAGGAAATGAATCCCCAAAATATCTAAGAGGAGTTTCCTTGTTTGAAAAAAATTTACAATGGAAGAATAATGAGACCAAATTGGTAGGAATAGGGTCTTAAAATAAAAAATAAAAATAATTAATTCAGGTCGCATAGTTGTCCGCACAGTTTACTAAACTGTGCACCAACCATGCACCCCCTTCTGGAATACTAGAAGCACTTCACGGTTTGACTGCATGGTTTGAAAAACTGTTCACTAACCATGTATAAAAGTATTGTTTCAAGCCACATAGTTTTAGGGGTAGGCCATATAGTTAACACTAACCATATTCCAAACCATGCACCCTCCACTGGAACTCAAACACAAGGTGCATGATTTCTTGGGAAGACTCGCATGATTTTATCTAACCATGCGCCAACTGTACATAATCCCAAAAACCTTTGAAAAACTTCAAAATTCCCCCCAAAAAACCCAAGATACAACATAAACAAAAGGATGTTGAAATAAAGGAATATAAGTACCTAAATGTGGGTGTTATGATGTTTTAATTGTCCCCATTATAAGTGATTTCTTCCCCCCCCAAAATACTGTTAAGAAGACTCCATAACAAAGAGGTGAGGCCACTCTCTCACTATAGCCTCATGCTCCCATATCTCATGAGAATTAGAACCATACCTCCATAACACCCAAACTAATTACAGAGAATTTACATGAATAACCATTATCTGAGAGTCAATAATATGATCTAGATGCTCAGTTTTGGATAAATCAGGATCCACATGAAGATCCTCACGGCTTATGAAATTTTATAAATTAGAGAGATAATTTATGAGATATGAAACACGAAACACGTTATGAATTGATTTCATATAAGGTGGTAAATCCGAATGGTAATACACCTTCCTGATCTACTCAATAATCTCAAATGTTTCGATGTATCTTGGTGGTAACTTTCCCTATTTTCCAAGCCATTAATGACCCAACCAAGGTAAAACTCTAAAAAACACCAAGTCACTAACTGAGACCTCTAAAGATAATTAGCTACAATCTATATAGGATTTGTAATACCTTTGGGTATTTACCATTCTATAAATAATTAATTGAATATTTTCTTCCATCTCTTAGAAAAAACCAGGTCCAACCAGGGAATATTCGCCAATCTCCAACCAATAGAGTGGAGTTTACAAAACTAGACATACAAGGCCTTAATGGGTTACATCTTGAAAGACGACTGGTAGCTGTTATTACAGCTAAACTAGACCAACCCCAAGGGGAAATCCCAAGCTCCTCTAAAGTCAAGGACACATACACAAATCATTTCCTCAATAATTTTTATACCTTATTCCGTATGACCATCTATCTAAGGATGGTACATCATTATAAAATTTACCTGGGATCCCATAACCTCTTGGAGGCCATTCTAGAAACAAGAAGTAAACTGGGAATCCCTATTAGAAATTATAGAAGATACAACTCTATGAAATCTGACGATCTCCTATACATACAGATTTTCAAAGTCCTCAACTTTAGTGGATCATTAATGGGAATAAAGTGATCTAATTTGTTAAATTGGTCAATCACCACCCAAATAGTATTCCTCCCTCAAGGTGTATACATAAAATTGAAAACAAATAAAATTGAGATCTCATCCCACATCCAAGTCAGCATCATAAGTGGATGAACAAGATGTGAAGGCTTTTGATGCACACCATTTATCTACTGACATGTATAAAAATGAGAAACAAAATTAGCAGTGTTTCATTTCATACCTAACAACCAAAAACATCACCTCATATCATAAAACATGTTTATCATGATTTGGTGTACTGACCATTAGGAATGATGAAAATCCACTATCACAACTTTCCCCATGGGTAATGAAATAACAAATTGGTTCCAGAAGAAAAGGATACACTCATAAGATAGAGACCACTCACCGATGTCCTCCCTACTATATAAAGAATCCCTAATGCATCAAAAATCATCATTAAGATGATGTTTCTAAAGAATAATATCGATATGTGAGGATGTCAACTGAACACTCACCAAAGTAGTCCCAGTCTCATCCTCCTAGAATCTAAAATTAATATGAGCAAAGTGATCCATAAAATTCCACTCCTCAGAGGATTCATTCATGGAATGGTATAGAAGTTTCCTACTCAAATCATCAACAAAGTCATTCCTATTACCAAGAGTGTTGGTAATTTTAAAGTTAAAGGATTGTAGGTACTCTATCAATAACTTATTAATAAGATTAAAATGTTTTTTCAAGAAGATATAACTCAAGATTTTGTGACTGGAGTAGATGGTAAACCTTTCTCTAAAAATTTAATGCTGCCAACACTTCAAAACATGCATCATAGATGAGAGTTCAAGATAACATGTGAGATAGTTCTTCTCATGAGTCTGAAGCTGATGAGAACCATAAGACACCACATGATCACCCTACATGAGAATAAAACCCAAACCCAAAGTTGATGCATCAAAGAAGACCATATAGTCCTATACAACTTCTGAAATAGTTAGCCCCAGTTTTGAAGTAAAATGATTCTTAAAATCATTAAATGAATCCTAACACTTTGAATCACATAATAACTTCAATCCATTCTGAGTAAGAGTAGTCAATGAAGAAGGAAAATTTGAGAAATCCTTCACAAACCTATATAATATCCTACCAAGCACAAGAATATCCAAATATGAAAGAAATTACATAGTTAGTCCAAGTTAATAATAACATTTACTCTTTTAGGATCAACTAAAATACCATGTTTGAAAAGTATGTGTCCCAGGAACTTTACCTAATGAATATAAAAGTTGTAAGTTCCTAGTCAAGATCAAGTATCATTGAGAGGGGGAGGGGTGAATCAGTGATATATTTTTCTTTTAAATTTACTTCTTTATAAAACAACCTTCACCTCCTGTTAAAGAGTTATCACTTTATCTAAAAAAAAATCACACATCCATAGTAACACAATAATTTACAAGGTTCACTACTCAATAAGAGTAGCTATGTACTTGGTATGGTTTGAAAATAATAAAATACCACAAAATACACTATAAAACAATCCTTTGTGTGGAATAAAATAAGTAGGATATTTCCTTACACTTGTGTAGCACTATTTTCAATATAATAGTTCACGTGCTTCAAGTAGCATGAAATTATGTAATAAAATTTTGTATAACAAGTTATGAAACATGTTACTGTTCTGTCTTGTCAAATTTCATAAATATGTTCTTCAAAAAAATTCTTCAATTTCTTACCCAACAGCAGGCAATAACTTACTGGACTTAATAAGGATACTCAGTTCAATTTCCCAATCGGATTTTGAAGTTCGATTACTCAGTCCAATAATATAAATCTATTAGAATACTGCTAAAATAATTCATAACTTCTTCTACCTCAGTCTCAAAATCTCAATCCAATTAAAAAGTGTGATTTTGAAAACTTTGATTATGATCTTGTATCTTCTACTTTATTCTTCTATCTGGAAAACTTCCTCAAGAATGATTAATATAGAAAATACTATCTAGAAACATTCAGCTCTTCTCCTTTTGTATTCAACTTTATATCTATGTTATAAAGTAAAAAGTACTTTATCCTTTTATAGGTGACCCAAAAATGGTTTAGGTAGGATTATAAAAAACATTACCACACTACCAAATTTTCCAAATCATAAATTTTCCACAAATTTTTAATACATATTAAATTCTTCAATACTTCTCAAATCATATTGAATATTATAAAACCTCTCACATATTATTCATTATCCATACTTTCTAAACAATATTCAGCCCACTTCTGATTTTCATTATGATCTGGCTCATTATGATGGAGGAATATGGTTACTCATATTTTCTTGAACCACTTGTAAACAAATCTGAATTGAAGATATCCCATTACATTTCTCCACACCAATTGAAACAAATATTAAAATCACATTTCCTCTCATTAAAATGATTCTTAATAGTTCTTCTTGACTCTTAAGACTTCAAGATTCCCTTAACAACACTTTTTTGACTGCTTGAAACATTTCTTCATTTATTCTTTTTCTGTAGACCGATGATCCTGTGTCCGATAATGTTTATCAGTTTCAGCCTGCATTAGATGGATTTTTCTTGGATTTACTCTAATAATCAGTGTCAGTTATAGTATGATGAATCTTAACCCAATTAAAATTATATCAAAGTTCTTATTTCTCTTGACCCACTTATTTAAAAAAAACGATGTTCCTACTTAAAAAACAATTAATAATTAATCTTGATGAAAATGGTTGAATATATTCTTAATTGATCTCTAATATTCTTATTCAAATTGATTCAATTTTTTTTTCTTATTATCTTATTCATTGGTCCCAACAACTACTAAAAAATTATTCTACCTCCTATGATTGGTGGCACACCATGTTCGATGGACCAGTTCTAGTAGATTCAACTTCAACAACTTATGTCCTTTTATAATTATGATACACATCATCTTATTTCTATGAAGATTTGTTTCTTATGGCTTATTAATCTGATTGAAAACTATAATATTAATTTTCTCATGTGTTCTGATCAACATTCTCAGCCTATAAAAAAATATACGTCTGGTGATCTCACATTGATCTTGAGAACAAAAATCGTTAGCTCCAACAACTTCCTTCTACCACAGACTTCTACTTGTATCATGACTTTCTCATAAATTTGAATACTTTTAGGACTGGAATTTCATCTCCTTACTTATATTGGGATGTAATATAAATTCCCATACCTCTAAAAAATTCTTTATTTCCAATATAATCCTCAATATGATTGACATCACTTTTTCTCCCACTTTACTTCATAAAGATTGTATTACAAGTCTCTATAAAACTTATGACATTTGTGAATTAAAAATTAGAAAAGAATCATTGGATTTTTTTTCAAATCAATGTAGAATATGATTCATCTTCCTCATTATGATCATCACTTCATTCTGGACCCAAGGTGAGTCTGATGAGCCTTTTATTCCTGAAAATCTATTCCCAATATGATGGAATTTCTTAAGAATTGTGATCTTAAAATCCTGAATACAATTGTGAGTTGATAAAAAAAATACAAATTGAGTTGATTTATTTTCTTCTCTACCTTCTTTGACAAAAATGACAACACCAAACATCTTCCATCTTCCAAAAACAACTTCCGGCCAACTTGGTCCCAAAAATATTCCCCTTTTGATTTTTTTGTCAACAAAGGTTCATAAATTACTAAACTTTGTAACCTCAAGATATGAATTACTTATCAAAAATTTTAAAACTACGTGAGCTAACTCACTGTAGGAAATAGGTCGGCTGCCTATGTTCAGCCTCACTTTATAAAATAGTTCATTCGGTAAAGGTTTTGTGAAAATGTCAACAATTTGTTCCGATGTAGGAATATACTATATCTTTAATTTATTCTTCTCCACATGATATTTTATGAAAAGATATTCGATATCAATATGTCTTGAATGATAATTTAGTACCACATTTTTGGTAAGTTTTATGGAACTCTGATTATCACAACCCAAGAGCAAGGGTAACTTAACTTCAACAAGTAAATATTCCAATTGAGTTTTCATCCACAAAATTTTAATATCATATTGAGTGGAAAAAACATCATCATATTTATCCATGCTAATATTTACTAATTTTTTTTATTTATACACAAACTAACACAAATTTTACCTGTAAAGAAAACTCCTCCAAATGTAGATCTTTTATCATCAACATTTTCCACCCACTTAGTATCTAAATACCCAAAAAAGTCAATACTTTCTAAGATATCATACTAGATTATGAAATTTTATGTTCCTTTTATATATATGATAATTATTTTTCTAACAAAAAATGTGATTCTTTTGGATAACTCTAAAATCTTAAACCTAAGGTGACAACATAAACAATGTCAGGTCTTGAGGCAGTCAAATATACCAAACTTTCTACCACCTTACAAAACTCTTTATGATCAACTTCCTTACCTTCTCCATATTTAGTCAAATTGTTTCCCACTAAAATCAGTGTGGAAACAGGTTTTGAATTATCCATGATGAACTTCTTAAGAAGTTTTTTAGCATAATTTCCTTGGGAAATAAAAATGTGTTTATTTATTTTTGGGATTTGTAACCCAAGAAAGTATTTTATTTCACCCAGCATAGACATCTCAAAAAAAATCATTTGTTCATCAAATATTTGAAAAGTCCATTCATCATTCCTAGAAAAGGTAATCTCATCAACATAAAAAATTATGATGAGGGAAAGTTATGAATTTCTTTAAAGTACAGATTACTATGAACTCTTCCTTTCTTAAAAATGATATTATTTAATAAAGTATAAAATTTGGAATACCATGCCATTGGATCTTGTTTTAGACCATACAAGGATTTATTTAACCTACACACATAACTTTTATCTTTCCCAACAACAAATCCAAATGGGGTTTCAATATAAACATCCTCATCATGATCACCATTAAAAAATGTTGATTTCACATCCATCTGAAATTTTTTGTAACTTAGTTATACAAGAATAGAAAGAAAGATTATAATTGTTTCTAATCTTTCCAATGGAACAAACATTTCATAAAAGTCAATTCCTTAAATTTGGGAGTAACATTTTCACATTAATCTTTCTTTGTTTCCTATCACTTCACAATATTCATTCAACTTATTCTGGAAAACCCACTTTGTAACAATAACATTTTTTTCATTTGGTTTTGGTATGAGTTATCTTGTATCATTATTTTAAATCTGATAAATCTCTTCATTCATATCCTGGACACATTCAGGATTCTCAAAATCATCATTAACAACTTTTGGCTATACTTTTTAATACAAAGAAGTATGTTTAATTATTATTCTTGTTTGAAACATTTGATATTTATCACCAATAATGATTTAAGATTCCACTTGATTCCTTAGGCTAGGATGATATTTTAAATATTATTCTTCATCAATATAAATAAGTGAGTATAATTTTTATTCTTGAGAAGGATTAAAATTGTTTTTTTCTTTATCAGAAATTCTTTCTTCTTGTTCATTTTCCTCATCTGCATGAGCTTGTTTATCTTCCGTAAGACTTTTAAATAACTTTCACATAAACAGATTCAACTAACATTACTTACTTATTATTGAAAGATATATATCCTATTCCACCCTAATAATTCTTAAGAAAAATCGTATCTTAATCTCTCTGCTCAAACTTTCCAAGGTTTCCACCTTTGTTTTTTATGAAGCACAGACTCCTAAAAACTCTTAAGTGTTTCAAACTTGGAGATTTTCCATAAAACATTTCATATGGAGTCATATATGAACTTGGTCTATAAAGACAAAAGTTTTGAATATAAATAGAAGTTATCATGGATTTCCTATAAAAGTAATGATAAAGACCATGTTCAAGTAACATAGTTCTTCCCATTTCAACCAGACTTCTATTCTTTCTTTTAGAAACACGATTTTGTTGAGGAGTATATGGTGTACTGACCTGATAAATTGAATTTTTACTGAATATTTTATTTATAATAAATGATAAAATTTTCTAACATTGTGTTAAATATGTTTATTTACAAAATATTTGGGATTAGATCATTCATTTGGAAATTTGATGAAAATTCCAGTTTTACCCTTTAAAGTGCACTGTCGTATTGTAGAGAAAAATATTTTTATATTTATTATTTTAACTTAAAATTTTTGTAAATGTGTTCCTAAATTAATATTATACAACTTTTTTTCATGACATAGGAGCTAAATCATGCATTTTATTAGACTAAATGGGTCATGAATTCAAAGATGGGCTGGACCTGCCAGATTGGACATCACTACAATGATTGTGCCATATCTTCTTCATCCATTCTTGGATTGGGTTTAAATTTTTTAGGAGCTAGAAAACCCAATTTATTAAAAATAAGATTTATAGAAGGATAGATAATTCACATGTTTTCATGGTCAAGAAGGCTGTGAAGTGGGATTAAAATATTTGGAAGAATCTCCCCATTCACAATTGAAACCACCTATAACTTATCATCCATCCACTCTATAAATATGTATTTTCATCATTTGGAGGGGTCAGGATGTGAATTAGGAGATTTAGGGAATATTATAATTGGTTTCACTCAAATTCTCCAACCATTTTAATAGGGGTATCTCTTTAAGTAAGGATCCCCTCATCGAAGCCTTCTTCTTCTTCTTCTTCATGTTGTAATGTTTGTATTTGCATAATAAACTTCTTAGTTCCTCTTTTATTTATTATATTTTCTTCTTTTTTTTTCTCAATTATCTTCTTATTTAATCATCCTATTTGGTCTATAATCAAGATTTTAAATGATAATGGGTTATACCATTTATAAATTTTTTCACATGCAAAACATTACTACGATGACTACACCGCCCATGAAAGAGTAGTTATTTTTAGTAATCGATTAAAATATATCCTTATTAATTAATTTATTTTGAATAAGTATGATATTATAATTCACATAATATTATATATTAATTGAATTTTTAATTTAAATTAAACTAATCAAGAAATTGAACAATTAACATAAAACACATGAGGTTGAGTAATGTGTGAATGTGAGAGCACGAGCTTAACCGGTGAAATAAAATCACATGAGATAAATTTGTAGAGTTAAAATATATTCCCTAAACACAAATCATCCTCATTTTCTAGAATGGATATGTGCCCTAATTTACCACAGAACATAATTTAGACTTAGAATGTCAATCAAAGTAGGGTGCTACGATTGCATGTTTCGAAGCTAGCCTATGCCTTAAATCGCTTCATCTTTATGATAAAGTTATTTCTCACAGGGTTTGTGAATTAACAATTTTGGGGATCATAATTAAGTGAATATTAATTTAAATGATCATGATTAATAATTAAGTGAAGAGGTAGATTTATATCAATTACACCTTTTAAAATATTTTCTAAAAAAACATCTTCTTGTTGTGTCTTTTTAATCGAACTTCATTTCAAAAAAAAAATTCAATATTCTTCCAGAATACTTATTCTAGTTTTATAAATGATAAAAAAACCCCATACATTAAATTAGTGTGTTTAAGTTATTTTATTTTCTTTTCAAAATACCATTAATAAGTTGTCTTAAATTACTTCCTCCTTTGAGAGATGACTTTGGTCAGCCACTCTACTACACCTAAATAACCCAAAATCAAACATCATTTGAAAGCGCCCACGACAACACCTTTCAAATCGGTGTCATATCTGGGAGGAAAGTAATAATTTCAACCATTTAGAGGTATTAATTTTATTTTTTTATTTTTTTCTCTTATTCTCTTCTTTCTTCCTTCTTTACCCAATCTGAATTTTTATTCTTCATTTGTTTTTTCTTCTTCTTCCTTTTGTACCATTAACTAAAACTTCTAATTTTTATTTTATTATGGTCCACTTTTCTTATTTTAATTTTTATTTGATTTATGACATGAACTAATCCCAAATATCTCTTAGCTCTTGACCCTGATATTTAACTCAACTATAGGGATCGAATCAAACATTCTCATTCTACGAGAAGTTTCAACATTCAACCAGTTGGAGAATTTATCCATTCTGGGAACATAGAAATTGGAAACAATTATAAATAAAAATTAAAATAATAACCAATGTATGAAAACAATAATAATTAAATTAATATAACCATTCGAGAATTGACTGCACCAGACATTAATTATCAACCAAATCACACTGCATACCCAAATCTCGAATCAGACTTTGAACTGAAATCTGGGTTAATTAACCTTCTTCCAAAGTTTCACAGCTTATCTGGTGAGCACCAAAACAAACACCTTATAGAATTTAATGTGGTTTTCTCAGCCCTAAAACCAAGAAATGTATCTTAAGATCAAATCAAACTAAGATCATTCTAATTCTCACTTGATGGACCTACGAAAGATTGAATGTATTACTTGCAACCTGAAGATGTAACTTGTTAGAAATATTTGAAATGTCTTTTCTTGTAGATATTTTTTCCATCATAAAAGACCACATCCATTAAAAAATAGATATCCGGGATCAATAAATCATAAGGGGAGTCAATGTATGAGTATTGTGAGCGATTCAAGAAGTTGTATGAAAGATGACCACATCAGCAAATCAGTGAGAAACTACTCATCCAGTACTTCTATGAAGGAATCACACCTATGGAGAGAAGCAGGGTGGATGTTGTAGCTGGAGGGGGATTGGTAAAAAAACACCAGCAGATACATGTGTGTTGATTGAAAAGATGACACAAAACTCCCAACAATTTGGTGATCGAGGTACGCTACATGTTAGAGGAGTACATGAGGTAAGTCCTTACTCTCTTGAAAATCATTTTATTGATACTAAGTTGGAAGAATTGAATACTATGGTGAGGTAGTTTGATTTGGATCACAATACATCCCAACCCACTCTTATGAGTCCATCTGGAATTTTCACTGAAATATACCACCCAAATGACTATTCCCCCCAATTATAAGAGTCATAGGATTGTGCAGAAGTATTCCCTAGGGGACCATATCAGCAGAAACAACAACCACATATCCAAAAGAATTATGATTCCTTTTCCCCAACATAAAAACCAGTTTGTAAGGATCAATAATACATTAGTTATGACTCTAGAAAACAACAAAGGACCCCTTTTCAACAAAACTTCCATCAGCCTCCACCTTACTAGTAGGGTTTCCAAAAACCCCAAAGGATATTTGAAGCCCAATAATCAACAAGACAACAACAAGGGACTTGTAAACTAAAGATATATTATAATACTATTGATCTTTTGAAAAAAATTGTTCTTAATCAACATAATGGGATGAAGATTCAAGGTTTAGAGCTGATGGGGTTGAAGAATCAAATGAGATAGATTGCCACTACCCCCCATGAACTTGTAAGTATGAATTATGTAAATATACCCTCCCAACCTACTCTAAATCCCAAGGGGAATGTTATTTCCATAACATTGAGAAGTGGGAAGAAAATGAATGATACTTATGCACCCACCATTCCATCAGGATTCACCACAACTCCATAGAAGCTCCATTCAAGACCAACTAATGAAAAACCAAAGGAGAAAGACTAATGTAATAAAAAGATTGGTGATGTTCCTCCTAAACCCCTTCCCTTTCCAAATAGGGTGGTACAAAACAAGAATATAGATGAGAAGGTGATGCAAAAAGAGGTTTTAGACACATTAGAGCATGTGGAGATCAACATCCCTCTACTTGAATCCATTAATAAAATCCCAATGTATGCCAAATTCTTAAAAGAACTTTGTACCAATCAAATAGTTATCAAGGTAAAAAAGTGGATCAATCTTGGAAGGAATGTGTCAGCACTAATTACACCAAATATAGAAATTATAAAAAAGTGAAAGGATCCCGGGACATTCACCATCCCATGAACCATAGGGGAGTTTCACTTTTCTGATGATCTTTGTGATTTAGGAGCTTCCATAAATGAAATGCCTCACTTTGTATTTTCTTTTTTATAGGTTGGTGATTTGAAGCCAATGAGAGTAGTGGTGAAGTTATAGAATAGATCCACAACATATCTAGTAGGATTCCTTGAGGATGTACTTTTTCAGGTAAGATACATGATATTTCCAGAAGACTTATATGTGCTTAACATGGATGATTATCAGGTAAATTCTCCTATTCCCATTATCTTAGGTAGGCCATTCCTCAAAACTGTAAAAACAATCATAAATGTTCATGAGGGTACACTTTCCATGGAGTTTGGAGATGACATTGTGATATTTAATGTTATGGACTCCATGAAGTACCCCTCATAGGACCATTATTTTTTTATCTCCCATTTTGAACCACCAAATAAAAACCCCATAGAATTTGATTGTCCTATGCTTAGGGATATTTTGAGTATTGGTTCTAGTTTGATGTCTAAGAGCACTTCCACACCGGTTTCTAATGCACAAATATAATGAACCTAACATTTTACATATGATATTACATTATTTTAAGCATAATGATACATCAATGTACAAGCCAAGGATCATAAAGTCTAGTATCCTGGGGGACTAGGTACATAAAACTAAAAACATGGTACTAAATAAAACATTTATTTATTTAATATTAAAATTGAGATCCTAAATTCAATTGTGCTCAAACATCTTCATAGGGTACCCTGGGGAACACATGAAACAAGGGATGAGATAAATATCATAGTAACGGAATAACCATAAGAACAAAGTATTAGCACATAGGATA
Source organism: Viscum album (assembly GCA_963277665.1). NCBI lineage: Eukaryota > Viridiplantae > Streptophyta > Magnoliopsida > Santalales > Viscaceae > Viscum > Viscum album. Next base: position 1,379,812,558 of record OY728143.1, on the reverse strand, counting down.
GAAGGCATGAAATTATGATATAAATAGGCATGTACATATGGAATCATAACATATAAACATGGAATAATTTAAACATGGAGTCATAATAATGTGGAATAAACATAAAACATGACTTTATCATGAGTAAAAGGTAACCTCTAAGACCATTACACTTGGTAGCACAAGACAATGCTAACCTCCAAGACCGTCACACATGGTAGCACAAGCCAAGGCTAACCGCCAATATCGTTGCACATAACATCTCATGAGACTCAAATTTACCCAATTAATTGGATCTCTATATAGGATCACCCATATTAACTTTTAATGAATATGTTTTCCACATAAATAATCATATATAATCAATCTTACATAAACATAAGGGTTACCCATGGAAAGAATTGGGTACCACAATCATGTCATAAAGCATAACAAATGGGCATATCATAAAAGTATCCATGAAATAAAGGGTCTAAAATATAAATGGAAAATAATAAGGAAAATATTAATGTATCATGGTAAGTTATTTCATATAGAAGTTACAATATGTAAGAAAATTATTTAATAAATTTTATCATTAAAACATTTTTGTGCGGTTTTAAGGAAAATACTGTAGAGGCTTTAAAATAGAAAAGGGAACAATATTTTATATAAAACTAGAAGTGAACCAAGAATGTTTTAATAATAAAAAAACTGATTTTATAAAGACAATTTTGTCTTAAAATAGTGGATAGAGTGCACTTAAAATCGGGTAAGAATTCGGGAAGTTCCCTTAAAACAAGTTTGCTTATCGAGAAGTATTGAGGAGAGAATCACTTAAAAACATGTATATTCACAAAATAGAATGAGGGATGGATATTGAAACATTAGTTTGGAGCTTATAAATATTATATATAAGTTTTACAAAAAAGTAAAATAAAATTCATTTGGATAAAAAATAAAGATAGAGCAACCCAAAGGAATATAGGAGGTTCGGGTAGAATTCCTTACGGAATATCAGCATGGTATCAGGTGTACTTAGGAGGGATTAATGTGAGATAAATGGGTTTATAATATTTTATACATAATGAGGGTAGTATGACGTAGGTGTTAAAAGACACCCCATCATTAGTAATTACACATAAAAGGGCATAACATAGAGGATATTCTTGAATAAAAGTGAAATAGAGAGGATCCCTTACCTTAAGTCTGATGGGGTTCTCCACTTGATATTGATGACATGAATAATAAAATTAGGTTCATTAATTAATAATTAAAGAAACTATTATATCTTTAAAATATTTATTATAAACTTTTTCAGTTCATTCATGACCTTTTTGATGGGTTAAGTGGTTCAATTTCATTGTTCAGGTCTGTTTGTTTTCTTGGTTTTTGCGACCGGTTTACTTATTTTCATGAATGGAGAATCATGTAAAATGGGTATGGTTGTACAGATTTGGAGTTATATTTAATTATAAAACATCCATAAGGATACATGTTTGTAAATTTAAATGTGTTACTTGGCGTGAAGGTGAATCACGATATAAAACATTAATGATTAACGCTTGGATTAATTTGGCGATTTTGCTCATAATTAACTTGTTTTGTATTATTATTTTACATCATGTGTGAAAAAGGATTTCAGAACAACACATAAGATAAAATAAATATTTAATATTCTTGTTCAACCATAAATTTTTTTTCATTAACGTAATTGAAGATATTAAAAGGTATTGAAAACCCATCGCCCTTGAATGTGGTAAATTAACACATCTTGGATGGTGTCTTTACTACTAGTATAAAAGGAGAGTAAAGGAGAGATGATAATTAATTATTCCATTATCATAACAAAATACCAGTACATATAGGGTACTGGAGTGTTCATAACATTTGGATGATGAGAGGTAAGGATAGAAAATAATACAAAGGAATTTGAAAATAAAGTAAAAGAATTGAAAAGAGGAATTTACCTCTTGTGTTGATCTTCCTTTAGAGCCTATTAAGGGGAGAGGATTTATTATTTTGAAGAGACTAAGGGATGTTGGAAGTGAGTCATGATCTTGGGGAGATATTTGGGCATAATTTAGGGAAGGAAAAAGGATTGAGAGGAGTGAAGAGAGGAGGTAAGGAGGGGTGATATTTATAGTGGAGGAGAGGAGGGTTTTCATAATATTTAATTCCTTAGTTTATTAATTTCCCTCAAGACCAGAAATAGTGGTGTTTCCATGACCAAAAATAGTAATAAGATCATATGAGTTCGAATCAATTGGTCTTACATCAGTAGAACATTATCCATGACCCTATAAATCATGTATTTAGCTTATTTTACAAATTATTGGATTTTACTATTCATAAAAAAATCATGTAATTTAGAAAAACCCCAAAAATTCACCCTAATTTTTTTTCAATGTGTAGAATCCAAAAATGAACTCCATTTTTCAAAAATAATTTTCTAAATATGATTAATGTAATTTATAATTAAAATCATAATTTACTTAAAAAATACGAATTTTAAAACTATAATTAATTTTATAATGCTTTCAAAAATTAGGTATTATAAAGTTATCTTAAAACCAAAAGACATAAAATTGTTGATTTATGAACACATTTTAGGAAAATAAAATTTCTCTTAAATTAATTAATTAATTATAATTAATTATTTATGAATTAAAAAAATACTAATACTTTTACTATGGTCATATAATGCCTAAATTTTATTTATACATTCATAGATGAGGTTACTATTATTTTGGATGATTTACTTTTCATAAGAGTCATATTAGTATTCATAAGGGTATGTTACTATTCATAAGGGTAGGTTACTATTCACCAAAAAATTATGTTTTTTCCATTAGACTCCAAAAATCTTACAAATTGCAACCATGTATGTCAGATTTCCGAAATTCAAATCACAGAAGTGTCAAAATTATGTTTAATGGTCACATAGTACTAAGTAGTTCATTATGTTGTGATTACATGTGATTATATGACATATTTATAAGAATGGAATTTTCCATTGATAAAACAATGGGTTGTTACAGCAAACCTCTCTTAGATTTGATTTTGAAATGGATTCATATTCTGATTTTGATCATGTTCACTTTGATTATGACATGGTTGTTGAGTATGCTGATGGATTTGATGAATTATTTTCTAATTTTGATGATGTTTATTCTGATACTGATGTTATTTGTGCAAATATTTCAGTTCCTTCAATATCTCCATCCATACATCACCCCCTTCATTGGAGCTCAAGCCATTGCCACTAAATCTCAAATACTCACACTTGTTATGTGGAGAGAGATAACCTATTATAATTTCTAATAATATTCCTTTTGAACATAAAGAAAAACTTTTGAATATTTTGAGGGAGAAAATTCAGGAAATAAGGTGGACCTTTGCTGAAATATCAGGTATTAGCCCCTCCATTTTCATGCATAGGATTATTTTGGAGGATGGGGATAAACCATTTAGGGAGCCACAAAGAAGACTGAATCCAACACTTTTGGAGGTTGTTAAAAACTAAGATGAAAAATTTCTCAAGTAAGGTATAATCTATCCCATTTTAGATTCCCAATGGGTAATTCCTATTCAGTTTGTGCCTAATAAAAGTGGTGTTACTGTTTTTATAAATGAGAAAGATGATTTAATTCCAATGAGGGTTAAAAATAGTTGTCGTGTGTGTATTGATTATTGGAAACTAAATCATTCCACCCGTAAGGACCATTTCCCCTCCCATTTATTGGCCAAATGCTTGAGAGACTAGGTGAGAAGGAACATTATTTTTTGTTGGATGGATTTTCTAGATATTTTCAGGTTCCTATAGCTTCATAGGATCAGGAGAAGACAACATTAACTTGTCCATTCGACACATTTTCTTGCTGTAGGATTCCATTTAGACTTTGCATCACCCCAGGTACCTTTTAGAGATGCATGGTGAGTATTTTTTTTGCTTTTATTGAGACCTACATGGAGGTATTTATGGATGATTTTACAATGTATGGGTCTTCATTTGATTATTGTATATCTAGTTTGGGAAAGGTGTTGAATTTTTGTATTGAGAAGAATCTAGTATTAAACTTTGAAGTGTCATTTGATGGTAGATCATGGAATTGTCCTAGGGAATGCAGTATCAAAACATGGGATAGAGGTTTATAAATATAAGGTAGATACTATTTCATCCTTACCCAATCATTCATGTGTGTGTGATGTTAGATATTTCCTAGGGAATGTAGGATTTTATCGACATTTCATCAAATATTTTAGTAAGATTTCTCTTCCTATGTCATAATTACTTCAAAAGGATTCTCATTTTGTGTTTGATGATTCTTGTAGGACTTACCTTGATGAGTTAAATAAGTGTCTGACCACTCCACTAATCATACATCCCCCACGGTGGGACATTCCATTTGAGATTATGTGTGATGCTTCCAACTATGCAGTTGGAGCAGTCTTATCACAGAGAGTGGAGGGACATTCACATGTGATTTCCTATGCATTGAGGACATTGGATTCATCCCAATCATACTAAAAACCACATAAAAGGAGTTTCTTGCCATAATATTTCCTTTAGATAAATTCCGTTCATATTTTTTGGGCTCTAAAGTAGTTATTTTTTCTGACCATGCAGCTCTAAGGTACCTCTTGAAGAACCCAGACGCAAATCCTAGACTCATCTGATGGATGCTCCTTCTTCAAAAATTTTATATTGAGATGAAGGAAAATAAGGGGTCAGAAAACCTGGTGGTGGACGACATGAGTAGTTTTACTCACACACAAGAGGATGACACCTTGAACCAGGTACCACTTTGGGACACTTTCCCCAATTAACATCTTTATCTTGTCTCAGGAACACATCCTTGGTATGCTGATTTAGTTAAATACCCTTTTGCCTTTGAAATTCCTAAAAATTTAAGGAAATATCAAGTCCAAAAGTTAAATAGCGATTCAATATTTTATGTTTGGTATGATCCATACCTCTGGCGCATGTGTAGTGATCAAGTTATTAGGAGGTGTGTTCCTGATCATGAGTTTGAGTCTATTCTGTATTTCTGCCATACACTTTCATATGGAGGACACTTTGGACCCCAATGAATATTTAGAAAAGTCTTAGACTCTATATTATATTGTCCTAGATTATTCCATGATGCTGATGTGTTTTGTAAGTCGTGCTCACTTTTTCAACACACTGGGAACATTTCTAGGAGACACGAGATGCCCCAACAACCCATATTATTCTGTGAGATTTTTGATGTATGGGGAATTGATTTTATGGGCCCTTTTCCTAGTTCATTTGGTTTTTTGTATATTTTGCTTTCTATTTATTATGTGAGTAAATGGGTGGAGGATAAGGCCACCAGGACTAATGATTCTCATGTTGTAGTGTACTTTGTCAAGACACAGTTTTTTTGTAGGTTTGGAGTACCAAAGGCAATCATCAGCGACCAAGGGACACCCTTCTATAATCTTAATTTGGATTCCCTCTTTCGGAAGTATGGGGTGAAACACAAAACATCAACACCATACCACCCCCAAACAACTGGCTAGGCTGAGGTTTCAAATTGATAGTTGAAACAATTTTTTGAAAAAACCGGTCAACTGAATAGGAAGGATTAGATAAAGAACTTGGATGATGTGATTTGGGGTTATGGGACTACATACAAGACTCCCATCAGTATTTCCTCATTTAGGATTATTTTTGGTAAAGCCTTTCATCTACCAGTGGATCTCGATCATCGAGCTTATTGGGATATAAAGAAATGCAACATGGATTTCTCCCAAGATGGAATTCAAAGGAAGCTGTAAATTCAAGAGCTTGAGGAGATTATATTGTTATCATATGATAAATCAAGGCTCTAAATGGAAAAATAAAAATCATCTCATGATAAAATTATCTAGAAAATAGATTTTCATGTTGGAGAGAAAGTCCTGCTCTATAGTTCATGATTGAACCTAATGCCCGATAAGTTACATTCCAGATGGTTAGGTCCTTATGTTGTGTCTAATGTGTTTCCTTATGGTGCATTGGAGATAACACAAGATGACACTAGAAGAAGATTTACAGTCAATGATAAATGTTTGAAGTAATACATTTAGGGAATTTCTAATGATGCAGTGGATTTCATCACACTGCATGACCCCATCATCACTTGAAAATATCAGGCTGTTCCTAACCCTTTCACTTTTATATTATTTTTCCAATTTAAAATTCTTCATTTCATGTGCACATTCATCTCATGGGTTCACATTGAGGAAAACTCAATATTTAAAGTGTGTGTGAGGGGACAAAATTTTGGGGTAGATTTTTTGGATTTTTATTTATGTGTTTTGTGTGTGTTTTCTTTTTGGGTTTCAGTTAAATTTAAAAAAAAACAATTAAAAAATTTTGTTTTCATTTTTATTTATTTTTCTTTATTTTTGGTTTTTAGATACATATTTTTCTTAAAAGAATATCCAAATCATTTTTCATTATTGAGTCGATTGTGAGGAAAATTCCATTTTTTGGAAAAAAAAATTTCACATGAATGTTGATATGTAATATTTTTCTATAATTTTTATTTTTAAATCATTCTTAGGTGTTTAATTAGTTTTTAAAACCCATGCCTCATTATCACTAAACATTATTTTATTCCCTTACTCGAGAGACATTCTAGGACCTTTACTGTATATTATTCCTTTTAATCACTCTGTAGAGAGTCTTTAGTAATGTAGAGAAACTATAACTTTCCTTGATTCTTTTTGAAGCCATAAGATTCAAGTGTACTACATTCATGATAGAGGCCATCGTTCATTGAAAATCCCTCTGTAAAATCAACCTCTATTTTTTGACACCTTGAAATTTTACCCCTCTTAAGCCTTAGAGACCATTAAATTCCTATTAGGTAGCCACATTACAAGATAATTTATCTATACCTACCCATATCTTATATAGATTCTTGTTTTACTTTCAGCAAGTGTGGGGGATAGTGTGATTCCATGGGAATTATTAGGAATAAATCATTATTATGGGTTGATAAAAAGATTGCCTACATTTTCTTTGGGTAGTGGGTTCACAAGATATATTGTATCATTGTTTTACACATTTTTCACTCTTTATCTCCAATGAAAATTATCAAAAAAAAAGTTATGTACATTGAAAAAAACAACATAACAAAAGAAAAAATAAAAAAATAGAGAAAAGAGGAAGTCTATTCATTATTATTCACTAATTGGATGTGACCTACACAAATAGACAATGGGGATAGTGAATTTTAAGTGATACACTTTTTTTAGGGGTTGAGTGTGTGCATTCATTATGAACACTTTCTGAATTTTGACATGTTATGTACTTAAGAGATTAATTACTCCTCTTATGCCTCATATTTTTATACATTAAATCCTACCAACCCTTTAACCTCAGATCAAACTATTAGAAGTCCTATTGAGTAGCACATTAGTTTATTTCAGTAAATAACTTATAATCATGGAAAGCATATGGTAATATCACATGAACTCTGGGAAAATAGCATAACTCCACTTTCACATGTTCCTTGAGTAAAGAGGGAAAATTTCTAAGCGAGTTAGGTTACGATTTGTTGCATGGGTAAAAAAATTAATTTGAAAAAATTTGAATGTTATAGAAGAAAAAGTATAAAAAAATTGATTTCATAAATGAGACATGATGAATTTCATTTCCGAAGAATCTTGGAAGTTTCCTCACCTTTGATTTTGGAATGAGTCTTGATTAGGATATAATACTTTGCCTAGGAGTGAAAAAGGGAAAGTGTAGGGGATTTGATAAAATTAATTTCTTATTGAATATTTTATTGATAATAAATGATAAAATTTCTTCAAATTTTATTAAATATTTTTATTTATAAATTATTTGGGATTAGATCCTTCATTTGAAAATTTGATTAAATTTCCAGTTTTACCCTTTATAGTACACTATAGTATTGCGGAGATAAATATTTATTATTTATTATTTGAACTTTAAATTTTGTAACTATATTCTTCACTTAATATTATATAACTTTTGTTCAGGAAATTGGAGCTAAATCATGCATTGGATTGAACTAAATGGACCATGAAGTCAAAGATGGGATGAACCCGCCAGATTGGACATCAATATAGTGTTTGTGCCATATCGTCTTTATCCATGCTTTTATTGGGCCCATATTTTTAAAGGATCTTGAAAACCCAATTTCACACAAATCATCCTTCTGTAAGGAAATATAATACACCCATTTTGGTGTTTAAGAAGGCAGTGCAAGTAGGATTAAAATATTTGGCAGAATCCCCCCATTCATTCTTGAAACAACTTATAACCTAGCATCCCATCCACTCTATAAATATTTATTTTTATCATTTTGAGGAGTTGGGACGTGAATCAGAATATTTAAGGAATATAAGAATTGGTTTCACTGAAATTATACAACCATTTTAATAGGGTTATCTCTTGAAGAAAGGATCCCCTCATTGAAGCCTTCTTCTTCTTCTTCCTATTGTAATGTTTTCATTTGCATAATAAAATTCTTAGTTTCTCTTTTATTTATTATATTTTCTTATTTTTTGTTCAATTATCTTCTTATTTACTCATTATATTTGTTCTATAATCAAGAGTTGAAACGAAATTGGGTTATACCATTTCTAAATCTTTTCACATGAAAAACATTTCTACGATGACTATACCGCCCATGGAAGAGTAGTTATTTTTAGTAATCGATCAACCTTTATACTTATTAATTAATTAATTTTGAATAAATGAGATAATTTAATTCACATAATATGATATATTAATTGATTTTTTAATTTAAATGAAACAAATTAAGAAATTGAACAACTAACACAAAACACGTGAGGTCAAGTAATGTGTGAATTGTGAGAGCACGACCTTAACTAGTGAAATAAAAGCACATGGGATAAATTTATAGAGTTCAAATATATTTCCTAAACACAACTTATACTCATTTACCAGAATGGATATGTTCCATAATTTACCACTGACCATAATCTAGACTTAGAACGTCAATCAAAGAAGGTTTCTACGATTTCATGTTCCGAAGCTAGCCTAGGCCTTAAATCACTTCATATTTGTGGTAATATTATTTATCATAGGGTTTGGGAATACAAAAATTAGGGGATAATAATTTATTGAATATTAATTTAAATTATAATTATTAATAAGTAAGTGAATAAGTAGAGTTAGATCGATTATGACTTTTAAAATATTTTCTAAAAAAACACCTTATTGTAGTGTCTTTTTAATCGAACTTCATTTTGAAAAATAAAAAAATAAAAAAATGAAATCATCATCCATCATAATTATTCTTGTTTTATAAATGATAAAAAACCACCATCCTTTCAAGTAGTGTGTTTAAGTTATTTTATTTTATTTTCAAAATACCTTTAATATGTTGTCTTAAATTACTTCCTCCTTTGAGAGACGACTTTGATCAGCCACTTTGATGCACCTAAATAACCCAAAACCAAACATCATTTGAAAGCACCCATGACAGCTCCTTTCATGACATCATGAAAAATTCCATTCTTATTGAGATAAATTTTAATTCTTATTTTTTATATTCACCACCATGTTATGTTCTTAATTTCTTCACTGAATACTCAAATTCCTTCTCTGTTTTCCTCCTAAAACTCTTAATTTGTTTTAGAGAATCTGACATATGTTTTATATACATGACGCAAGTAATTCAAGTAAAGTCATTAGTGAATGTAATGAAGAACATATGTCCATGATTTGATTGTTTTCTGATTGGTCCACAGATATAAGAATGAATAAGTTATTGGGGTCATTTTGAACAAATTTTAACTTTATTATGCACATTATATGTAATCTTTCCTTATGGAAAAATTGTGCAACACCAATATCTTCTTTATGACATATCATGAATTACATGGAGCAAGGTGGGGTGACTGAAGGAAACCCTAATTTGGGTGAATATAATTCTTGCACAATGAATAATGATCCTAGGAGGAGATCTGTTATTAATCTGATTGATGATCGATCTGAGCTTGTTGTACATAAAGATATTTTTCAATTATTTTCTCCAAATAGAGAAAATATGATTGATCCTATGCCTCATGATTCTCTTGGAATTAAGAAAAACGTTTTGAAAGTCATTAAATCTACATGAATTCCTTATTTTTTGGATTTTTATTCTCCCCCTCCAGGATGGGTCATCAAAAAGGGGAGAATTTATCATGATTAATCTGACCAATAAGCTATTGATGACCGCATGGGGGCTCTGTAAGGTTTCCATCATTACACGAGTTCTGATTCCAAAAGGAGCGAAGCCTTGGAAATTCAGTAAACTTATGAAGAGGATTACTGAAATATGAGGATTTTATGAATAGAGGATGACTTTTATTGGTTATGGATTTTATCATGTCATATTTATTTCTGATGAATCTAAATGAAGAGCTTTGAGTTTAGGTTCAATTTCTATTAAGCCTGGTTTTCTCAAGATTCAACAATGGAATCTGAACTTTGATCCTATCAATGTCAAGAATACTCATACTCGGGTTTGGATACATATTTTTAATTTAAATTGGCCCTACTCGCATTAGAGAATTCTTTGGTATATGGCTTATTCTATTGGAAACCCTATACAAATGGATAGACAAACTGATAACCCAATCTTTAGTAATTATGAAAGAATACTTGTTAATGTTGATATGTCATAAATTTTTGTTGAAGAGTTTTTTCTTACTACCATGTATTATAGTATTAATATGGAAATTTTATATGTGAGAAAACCGAAGTTTTTTTCGAATTGTAATTTTTGGGCATGTTGTCTTTGACTGTAACATGAATAAAATGTGAAATTTATAAATAATCAGGGGGAATCATGGTGCTTCCTATAGGAGAAGAAAATGAAATGATAAAAAATCTCCTAACATTGTTCATAAGTCTTCAAATGATCGGACTACAAGCCTCCCTTATAAGGTCAGAACCAAATATCCTTCTCATTTGAATAATTCAACTATTGAGCAGGCTGACGCCACTGCTCTAGTTGCTATTGATGATATTGTTGACATCATCTCTCCCTCAGAAAAATAAGATGATGATTCTGGGTCTAGGAAGACTAGTTCTTCTTTGAATATTAATGTTTTTCATTCTGAAAATACTACTCCTTCTGAACAAGTCAAGGTTTTGGAATCTACTGGTGTTGGTGATAACCCTCCCTCATCTAATCAGATTGGGGATATTTCTACACAAACTAGGCCTGTGTAAATCACTAATTTGGAATATGAATAGATTTCTTCTGAACATGGTGGGTTTGGATGTCAGTGGTAATGAAAATGTTGAGAAGGCAACCATTATTTCATCTAGGTAGACTACTCCTCATGAGCATGGAACTATCTTGGTTTCTGGTGATATAGTTTTTGCCGATGATACCCCATCTGAGCAGGATAATGTTACCTCCTCTCCTAGAACACCAGAGCTGGATAAGTCCAATGGCCTGGTATGTTATGATAAAAATGAAAATTCTAATGTTCATGGATATGATTCTTTTTCTAATATTTCACCTTCCAATGTTAAAAGAAGAAAGCTCCATGATATCTTTAATCTAAATGAAATTCAAGAATATAATAAGTTCTCTCATTTAAGTGGGGATTCATGGGATGAAGGTACTGAATCATCACTATATGTGATTTCCCTTGATAATGATTCTTTCAAACCTACAAAAATATAAAACTAAAAGGAGAGTAAAGAGATAATCATCATTGAGAAAAGCAGAAATCAACATTATGATGGGCCTAATACTAGGCTTAGGTCTCATGATTAATGAAGGACCTCTACTATAATTTATAAGAGATAGGGAATTCACCTAAAGTCACAACCCTTAGGAATTTTATTGAGATCAATAAACCCTTACTTATTGGCCTTGCAAATCCAATAATGAGATTTACCAATTATAAATCTCTTAAATGGAGTTCCTTAGGATATTATTTGGTTTCTCACAATCTTTTTGAAGGTGCTATGGAATATTTATGGGTCTTGAATCATAACAACATTAGAATAAAATCATGCAGTTGTGATCATTAGTACATTACTACATTGGATGATCTGAATGGTTTTGTTTTTCATATGAATTTTATTTATGCCTACAATCTGTACACATGAAGTAGAGATCATTGGAAAAATCTAGAAGGTTTTTTTTTGAAAAATTAATTAGAGTTGGATTTTAATGGGTGAATTTAATACTACATTAAGTCCTGAGGAAAATACTAGACTTAATTTCTGTAGTATAGATACACATGGGTTTTCCTCCAGTATTAACAAGTGTAGATTAGTTGAGATTCTGATTGTGGGGGCTGATTTCACATAGAATTGATCTACCATTAATGGGAGGAATGCAAAAAAATTAGATAGATGTCTGATACAGGTTGATGAAAGTGATGATTCTTTTGGAATTTCTGGTATCACCTTACCTAAAGTTTATTATGATCATAACCCTTTTCTTATTGATATTTTTATCAACAATTTAAGGTCAACACCTCTACCTTTCAAATTTAATAATGCATGGTTTGATGTGCCTGGATATAGAGAGATCATTATGGATGATTTGAGTGTCGAATGTGCTGTTAGTCCCTTGAAAATTCTTTCCACTAAATTAAAATTTGTAAAATAAATGCTAAAGGTTTGGAGTAATTCATCCATTTATAAGATTGATCTTGATATTAAGGAGGCTAAAAGTCAGTTGGCTCATTATTAGAATAATAATGAGTCTCAGGATATACCTTCTTAAGAGGAGATGAAATCTTTATATAAAATTATTTTCATTCACTTAAAGATAATATTGATTGGAATGAATTTAATGTTAGGTGTCTTAAGGAAGGAGACTTGAATTTGAGGTTGTTTCACTGCATGCATAAGGAAAAGAAGGCAAGAAGAGGACTTTCTAATCTCAATATTGAGGTGACTCTTTATAGTTATAAAAATGAAATTTCTAATGCTGTTTCTAGATATTTTTAAGAGTTGTATAAGGAAAATGAAATTGATAATACTCAACAGATGACAAGAATTATTTTTCATACCATTGATGAAAAACAAAATAAGATGTTAGTTGAAACTCCCAATGAGAATGAAATAAAAATATCCTTGTTTTCTCTTAATGTACAGTTCTACTAGACCAGATGGATTCACTAATAAGTTTTTCATGTTCAATTGGGATATTGTGCATATTGATGTTGTAAATGTTGTGAGATAATTTTTTAATCATGTTTCTAAGACTTATAGAGTGAATTCTCATTTTATAGCCTTGATTCCAGAGAAGTAAAATTATCTTGATATTAAATATTTTTGAATGGTTGCAATTGGTAATTCAAATCATAAAATCATAATTAAAATAATGACTTCTCGAGTGAGAGATATTACTAATGGATTCATTACCCCAAATTAGTTTGGTTTTGTCCTAGGAAGAAGCATTCAAAATTTCCTTTATACTACCTTTAAATGTGTCAACATCATGAGGGAAAAGGTGAAAAAAGGAAACATGGCTGTAAAAATTGAAATCTCTAAGGAATTTGATACCATAAAGTGTAATTTTATATTTTATATTCTAAGAATGCATGGATTCTTATATAGATTTATTAGTCTGGTCAGTTATATTCTCAGGAGTTCTTGACTCTCTATTCTTGTGAATGGGTCCCCAAGAGGCTTTTTTCAGTGCTCTAGGGGTGGGGGGTAAGACAGGGTGGTCCATTATCTAGGATTATTTTTCCATCACTGAGGATTATTTAAGTTGTTACTTAAATGAACTTGTGCGAACTAGAATTTACAAGAAAATTTAGGTTGGAAGAGGATTTTTTCACCTTAACATATTTTATATGCTGATGAAATTTTACTCTTTAGGAAATCTGATAAAATCACCATCGATTACATCAAAGATATCTTTGGGAATTATGGGGAGGCTTCTGGTCATGTTGTTATTTGGAAAAAATCCTTTGTGTTTTTTGGGGAAAGAGTGTTAATCTCGAAGCAGAACAGGGTGTCTAGGAAGCTTGGTGTTAGGAGAGGATCCCTCCCTTTTATATATCTTAGGGTGACACTTTTTTGGGGAAAGGTTAAGAAATTATATCTTGAAGGTATTTATTCAAAAATTATCAATAAAATGAAAACATGGCATGGTAATACCATGTCACAAGAAGGTAGAACTTATTTAGTTACTTTGGTTATAACTTCCATGTTTGTATATGAATTCTATTTATACAGATGGCCTAGAGAACCCATTAAGGAGTTACAAATTATGATTTAAAACTTTATTTATACTGGATAAATTTATGAAAAGAAACTTGTAACTATTTCTTGGAATGATTATGTTAAACCTATTGATATGGGATGAATGTGCGTTAAAGATATAAGACACTTTAATGAATCTATGGACACAAAATTTACTTGGAATATTATTACTGATAATGATTCCTCTTTCTAGTTTCTTTTAAATAGATTAAATATGACATCCCACCTTTCTATCACATAAACTTTCATTACATTATACAAAACTGAGGATCTTTAAGGTTTAGTGTCTTGGAAACTAGGAACTTAACACATGACAACATAAAACATTCTTCTTAAACACTTGAAAGGCTTCTTCATTTGTTCATCCTAAGTTCATTACAACATCTCATAACCTGGGAGCATACATCAAAGGAAATGGTGAGCAGAAGGCCCAGTAAGGGAAATAAGGGAAACATTTTACATGTGAACTTGAGATACATCAAAAAGTCATGAAAATAACATTATGGAATGAGAAAGAGATCATGGGGAATATCATAATAAAAATAACATGTTTCATAACTTGAATATGTGGCTACAAAATTTAACATAGACAATCATTTCCATTTCACCAAGCTCCATCCCCAAGGTGTCATTAAAAAAAATACCAAGGTTATTCACCAATGTATTATTAAAATGGTCATCTCTAGAGATTAAGTCTTTACCCAATTCATTGGAGCACTATCAGGCCGCACCCTTAATTTTTCTTTATTATCATGTGAGACACATATATCATCATCAATCATTTCATAAAAAACCCATATACAATAAAAGAAATGGCTTTCATTTCATAGTCATAACATTTTAAAAATTTCTTTAATGACGTGATCTTTATGTCACTTTAAACCCACGAAAAAAGGAAAGCGGGTTTCATGTATATAAATCATAGAATTAAAATAGAAAATTTTTATATATATGTGAATACCCATATAGAAGAAATATCTATGAGTATTAACTTAATAAAATAAAATAATTTGAGAAAAAGAGAGATACATTTTGAGACAAAAATTCTGCAGCATAACGGCTATGTTACAGGGTTTTAGAAAACATTGAAAAGAGAGGGGACATGGGTCACCCACTCATAAATGATCCATAAACAGTAGAGGTACAGAATATAAAGGATATAAGAACATGGTAATGAAATTTTAAAGACATACCATATGAAATGAAAAACATAGAAGGAAGACAAAAATAAGATTTCTCTTATGAAAATTCAGCAGTCTAACGACGTCACTTAAAACATCAAAAAATGAATTGATGAGATAAAATAGGGTCTCTAATAATATGAAAATAAAATATCAGTAATATAGATATAGAGATAATACCCCAACATAATAAAAAGGAACTTTAAATACTTGACATAAAAATAGAACTTGAAAATGAGAAGGGTGAAAGAATCCCTTAAAAATTCGGCACCCTAACGACGCCACTTAAACATTCCTAAAATGAATTGAAGAGAGAAAGAGGGGGTCTCTCATCATATTAAAATAAAAAGGACATTAGTATGAATATAAAATAACATCCCCAAGATAAGAACATGGAGCATAACAGAAATGACATAAAAGAGAGTACTTGAAAAGAAAGAGAGTGGTAGGATCCCTTACCTTAAACCGTAACTTTTAAAACTCGATGGTTGGGACCATGAGGGATTGGGGGAACCTTGGGAGGACTCTTTGGGAGGTAAGGAGACCAGAAATTAATTGAGGATGATTTTTGAATGTAAAGGATGATAGAATGGCTTGGTATTTATAGGGGAAGTGAGGGGACAAGGCATTAATGGCCAAGGGACACCTCATTGGTGGTATTGGAAAAACAAGTGGTATTTCCACATGGTATTGGCCACTTGGGACACCTCATAACTTATCTTACTATTCATAAGTCTACCATCCCTTAAAAATCTCATGACATCATCATGACAAAGTTATGATGTCATTAAACATACCGAAACCCTAAAACAGTATTTTTACTATTCACTGAAAATTCAACTTTTTCAGAAAACTACCAAAAATTTACCTTAACATAATATCAATGCTCCAAATTCAAAAATAATCATCATTTTATTAAAATAATTTTCTAAATAATTTTAATTTAGTTTTTAAATAAAAGCACTATTCAATGAAAATTCCTTTTTTCAGACAAAATCCCCAAAAATTACCTTAACATAATATCAATGCTCTGAATTCAAAAATAAACTCCATTTTATAAAAATAATTTTCTAAATATTTTTAAGATAATTTTTAATTAAAAAACACTATTAACCCGAAAAAACTAATACTTGACTAATAATTTATGAAAGAGTTATTTACCCATTTTATTGAATCACAATACTTAATCAAGGTGCGTAAATTATATCAATACTTTATTTTAGTGAGATTACTAATCCATTTGGTCACATTACTAATCCTAAGCGTGAAATCACTATTCATAAATCACTATTAACCAAAAATTATGTTGATCTTAATAGACTCTAAATTTCTTACTGAACACATTTGTAGAAGACTATTTTTTGAAAATCATCACACATCATGAATTATTTAAGGTTTACATAAATATTTCAAAATATATCTTTTTTCCGAAATTCATCAACAATACACATCCTACATTTATCCGAGCATTTGAAAATTTACAAACTTCACCACAAGAAGAAAACACAATTTTATTTATCTCAAAGGATTACACAAAGCATTTATGGTCACCTTACATAGCCCCTTATAACCCCAGCATAGGACCTAAGTGTAAGGTGTGCTAAGTTGAGAGAATCTGAGGGCGGCTCGGCCAACATTGCACGAGTAGTAATTTCTATCAGCTTGAACTTCTCGCGAAGGTGATTCCGTTCTAGCTTCACATGATGAAGTTCTTCTTGGGTTTGGTCTAGAGCAAAGCCCAGTGGTGCTACCTCCTTCCCAAGTTCTGTTAGATGGGCTTCGATCGGCCCAAGACTACTGGATGAGGCCATCAAATCTTCTTTCTATATTAATTAACCAAGATCACTTGTATTCAGAGACAATAATCGCAACATTTAGTTTCAAATGGTCATATTGACCAATGGTCATATAATAGTTTAAACCCAACGGTCTCATTCTAATTATACTAATTTTATCAAACGAAGTAGTTTTTTTGACTATAAAATAAAATAACACACAAATTTAGGAAACCAAATTTATTCAAAATTTCGGGTCGTTACATTCTTCCCCCCTTAAGAAATTGTGTCCTCGCAATTTTTAAAATTGGTCTTGGAAATTTTATTGAAAGTCCCACATCAGAAAAAGAGTCAGTAAAACTATTACTTTAAGAGAAAGAAAGGGAAGTACAAAGGTTACCTGAGTTAACCCATTCTAGGATTCCATGTAGGGAAACATGGATATGGAAGAGAAAACAAAGGTTCATGTTCTGATGGAGAGTGATAGAAAACATGATTATGAGAAATTTAACCACAAGAAAATCACAAAGTTATGATGTGTGTAAATGGTCTTTAATTACCCAGTAGGAAACATAAACCAACAACATTTTTGTTTTATGTTCCTTTTCATAATTTTTGAGGAATTCATTCACTAAATAAAATAAAAACATAAGGAAATATACTTACCTTCAATTAGAGTTTCATCCTTTAATAAGTTTCTATCAAAAATAATATTTTCTCCTAACTATGAGCATTAAAAAACACTCAGTCTCATCAAAAGCACAAGAATCATCTTCTAGAGAATCACATAATCCACAAAAGATTAACTATATATTTCTTCTATCTTTAAACATTATCCCAAAAATAGAAAGGGTAATATAAAACAACTCTTCAAAAAGAAAGAACCCCATAGGAAGGGAAACTACTTTTAAATATTCAAAATTCCATGGTACTACCCAAAGTTCACCATAGACCATTCCATAAATAACTGCCCTTAAAATTCTTCAAAATAAACCAAACTAAGATTGAAACCCAAATATAAGAATGATTTCATAACATAGTATTCCAAGATAAATTTTATCGTTCATCTCTAAACAACATCAAACACTCTTATCTTATTATAACAAAAGTAACTAAACTAATCACATTTTCCCCAAGACAGGTTAATCATTTCATAAGTAACCTAAATTATAATAAGTTCACCTTAAATTCATTGATTCTTCAAAATATAAGTCAACCTTTACTCCTCAATGAAAATACCATAGTAATCTATTTACCTTGATCATACAGGGTTCCCAAAATAGTGGACGTCTTCCAAAATAATATTCTTCTTTTAATCACCTAATCATTTTTTTAATAAGAACAGCTTCACAACATCAAAATGTGATACATAACAATATATATTTTCCTTAATGATATAAAACCATCTTAGGTAGTGACTTGATGTTCTTATAAAACATTAAAGATATGCTCAGAGAGCACGAACTAAAATACAACAAGACATAGACAATTATTGCGAAGAAGATACATTTACTTTAGTCATCATGATCCATCTCAGCAAAGGACTTGCATTGTTTCCTTGTCCTTGAAGATTGTTGATGCTCATCATGCTTCTCATTCCTTCCAAGAGAGCATTGTCTTGGATAATGTCAAACTTCTCCAAATTTACGACATTGAAAAGTATAATGTACATTAGATTAAACCTTGTCTCTATTCATCACATTATCCATTTTTTAAAGAAATTGGATACTTTATACCCTATCACCCCACACTTAAAACATCTCTCGGTTCCTTTGTGACATTCCCCTTGGTGCCTCTTTCAACACTTTTTTCACAATGGAAATTGGGACTTCTTTCCCTTATCAACTTTATCAGACGAACATCCTTGAGACTTTGTCTTCTTCTTCCTTGATGAATTTGGGTATTCAACTAGGTACCAATTATTAATTGTGATTTTTGATAGCTGGTTTGGCATAATCACAATATGTTCAACTTGATCTCTCGTCATCTTTGTCATATTAATAGGGCAATCGTCACATTTCCTATCACATCGGTTTTTGGGTCGTGTTCTTCTATTTCCCACCATTAACTAAGAAAAGAAAGTATAATTAGGGGGCTTAAATACTTATCCAATAATCATGAAAAGGAAAATTAAATCATAGAAGGATAAACTTGTAGAAGAAAAGTATACCCTAACTTGTGATCCCCTGGGTTCCAATCTAGGTTATCCATGATCATATATTCTTATGTGAATCTTTATTTTATTTTATCTCTTTCCCTTTAATAATGGTTCATACAAAACTTACGAATTTACCAAAGAATATCCCTCGGGAGTGTCAAACCAAGTGTGCAACAAGGCCCATTATCATGCACCAGGTTACCCCGGGTCAAGCCCAAAACATATTGTCATAGTTTTCACTCCTAGGTACATCTGTTCCAGAGCCTCCTCTACTTGTTCGTATCCATACATGGATTTATTTGTTTGGAAACCACTTACTCAATACTTCACCAAAATACCAAGATGTTTTCCTATATTTAAAATTTTCTATAGGGTTCTTCTTAAAGTTTTCATATCCTAATTTCCACAAATGAGTAAACCATCCTTTGATACCAACTATGACATCCCGCCTTTTTATCACATAAACTTTCATTACATTATACAAACTCGAGGATCTTGAAGGTTTAGTGTCTTGGAAACCAGAAACTTAATACATGACAACATAAAACATTCTTCTTAAACACTTGAAAGGCTTCTTCATTTTTTCATACTAAGTTCATTACAACATCTCATAACCTAGGATCATACATCAAAGGAAAGGGTGAGCAGAAGGCCCAGTAAGGGAAACAAGGGAAACATTTTACATGTGAACATGAGATACATCAAAAAGTCATGAAAATAACTTTAAGGCATGATAAAGAGATCATGGGGCATATCATAATAAAAATAATGTGTTTCATAACTTGAAGATGTGGCTACAAAATTTAACATAGACAATCATTTCCGTTTCACCAAGGTCCATCCCCAATGTGTCATTAAAAAAATTACCAAGGTTATTCACCAAGGTATCGTTAAAATTGTCATCTCTAGAGATTAATTCTTTACCCAATGCATTGGAGCGCTTATCAGGGCCCACCCTTAATTTTTCTTTATTATAATGTGAGCCACATATATCATCATCAATCATTTCATAAAAAACCCATATAGCATAAAATAAATGAGTTTCATTTCATAGTCATAACATTTTAAAAACTGCTTTAAAGACATGATCTTTATGTCACTTTAAACCCACGGAAAAAGGAAAGAGGGTTTTGTGTATGTAAATCCCAGAATTAAAATAGAAAATTTTGATATATATGTGAATAAAACTGTAGAAAAATGAGCTTTGAGCATTCAATTAATAAAATAAAATAATTTTTGAAAAAGAGAGAGACATTTTGAGACGAAAATTCTGCAGCATAACGACTATGTTACAGGGTTTTAAAAAACATTGAAAAGAGAGAGGACATGGGTCAGGCACTCATAAATGATCCATAAAACATTATAGGGACAGAATATAAAGGATATAAGAACATGGTAATTAAATTTGAAAGACATACCATATGAAATGAAAAACATGGAAGGAAGACAAAAATAAGATTTCTCTTATGAAAATTATGTAGCCTAACAGCGTCACTTAAAACTTCAAAAAATGAATTGATGAGATCAAATAGGGTCTCTCATAATATGAACATAAAAGATAAATATGATACATATATAGATCTTACCCCAAAATAATAAAAAGTAACTTGAAAGACTTGATATAAAAATAGATCTTGAAAATGAGAAGGGTGAAAGAATCCCTTAAAAATTCAGCAGCCTAACGACGCCACTTAAACATTATTAAAATGAATTGATGAGAGAATGATGGGGTCTCTAATCATATGAAAATAAAAAGGACATTAGTATGAAGATAAAAGAACATCCCCAACATAAGAACATGGAGCATAAAAGAAATTGCATAAAAGAGAGTACTTGAAAAGAAAGAGAGTAGTGGGATCCCTTACCTTAAAACGTAACTCTTAAAACTCAAAGGTTGGGACCTTAAGGGCTTGGGGGAACCTTGGGAGGACTCCTTTGGAGGTAAAGAGACCAGAACTTAGTTTAGGATGATTTCGGAATGGAAATGATGAGAAAATGGCTTGGTATTTATAAGGGAAGTGAGGGGACAAGGCATTAATGGCCAAGGGACACCTCATTGGTGGTATTGGAAAAACAAGTGGTATTTCCTTATGGTATTGGCCACTTGGGACACCTCATACCTTATCTTACTATTAATAAGTCGACCATACCTTAAAATATCTCATGAAATCATCATGACGTAGTTATGATGTCATTAAACATACCGAAACCCTAAAACTGTATTTTTACTATTCACTGAAAATTCAAATTTTTCAGAAAACTCCCAAAAATTTACCTTAACATAATATCAATGCTCTGAATTCAAAAATAAACTCCATTTTATAAAAATAATTTTCTAAATATTTTTAATTTAATTTTTAAATAAAAACACTATTCACTAAAAATTCATTTTTTCTGAAAAAATCCCCAAAAATTACCTTAACATAATATTGATGCTCTGAATTCAAAAATAAACTCCATTTTATAAAAATAATTTTCTAAATAATTTTAATTTAATTTTTAATTAAAAAACACTATTCACCCGAAAAAACTAATACTTGACTAATATTTTATGAAGCAGTTATTTACTCGTTTTATTGAATCACATTACTTAATCAAGGTGTCTAAATTATATTAATACTTTCTTTTAGTGAGATTACTAATCCATTTGGTCACATTACTAATCCTAAGCATAAAATCACAATTCATAAATCACTATTCACAAAAAATTAAGTTGATCTTATTAGACTCTAAATTTCTTACTCAACACATTTGCAGAAGATTATTTTTTGAAAATCATTACACAACATGAATTATTTAAGGTTTACATAAATATTTTAAAATATCCATTTTTTCCGAAATTCATCTATAATACACATCCTACATTTATCCGGACATTTGAAAATATACAAACTTCACCAGAAGAAGAAAACACAATTTTATTTGTCTCAAAGGATTGCACAAAGTAGTTGTGGTCTCCTTACATATCCCCTTATAACCCCAGCATAGGACCTAAGTGTAAGGTGTGCTATGGTGAGAGAATCTGAGGGCAGCTCGGCCAACATTGCACGAGTGGTAATTTCTATCATCTTGAACTTCTCACGAAGGTGATTCCATTCTAGATTCACACGATGAAGTTCGGCTTTGGTTTGGTCCAGAGCAAAGCCCAATGGTGCTACCTCTTTCCCAAGTTCTATTAGATGGGCTTCGATTGGCCCAAGACTACTGGATGAGGCCATCAAATCTTCTTTCTTTATTAATTAACCAAGATCACTTGTATTCATAGACAATAATCGCAACATTTAGTTTCCAACGGTCATATTGACCAATGGTCATATAACAGTTGAATCCCAATAGTCTCATTCTAATTATACTAATTTTATCAAATGAAATAGTTTTGTTGAGTATAAAATAAAATAAAACACAAATTTAGGAAACAAAATTTATTCAAAATTTCGGGTTGTTACATTCAATTATCATTTATAGAATAGATATAATATGTATATAACCTCTTCTGTCTAGATATAAATTAAGAAAGCATATAACGACATCATGTCTTGTTTACGATGGATGGTTTGTAGGAAGTCTGCTTTGAATTATTGGAGAACCCAATGAATTTCAAGGCCAATTTCTGAGGCCATTGATGTTCCTATGCATATGAAAAATGCAAATATTGTTGATGCTCAAAGTATTATAAAATTTCATGAGATGTTTCCTTCTCAAATAAAAATGGAATTTTATAGATATGAATATAATGATTGTGATACTCTTGTGTGAACATCTATTTTTAATGGTGTATTCATGATAATAGAATACTATAGAACCTCGTGTATTGGTGTTTTCAAAATGCCTACATGGGTTATAGCTTTAAAAAATCCTTTTATTCTACCATATTCTTTACTATTGATCTAGAGAATTTGGAAGAATCACATGCCAATTCATGGATCCACTTATCATGTGGTTATACATCTTTCCTTTTTTTGTCACCTTTGTCTGTAGGTTGAAGAGTTTCTCTTTCATATCTTTGTTAGTTGTAGTTTCTCCTACAGACTATGGCTGTATATTAAGGATATATTTGGATACAGTTTTAATTATGGGAGCTTTGAAATGTTGATGGTGTCTATTAGTACAGAGGGATGTAGTGTCTAGATTCAATCTTTGTTTTTAGTAGCTTCAACTTCACTCATATCATATGTATGGAAGGCACAAAATGGGGTTTCTTTTAATGATCATGTTCCCACTTTTCATACTAGACTTTGGGAAATTCATAAGAATATTCTCACTGTCTCCAAAATTCAAATTGGATCAATGAATAATGAGTTCTGTGATTTAGTTATTTTGATATCTCTTGGAATTAGTGTAAGTAATAAAAACCATTGGTGGATAAATACATTAGATGGATTCATCTGATAACTGGATAGATTAATGTTAATACTGATGGGGTCGCCTCAGGAGTATCAGGACCCTCAGGTTGGGATGGCTTCATCCACACTTATCAGGGATTCATTAAGGGATGTTTTTATCACTTTATTGAGAATAATCATGAAATTGAAGCTAAATTATGGTCTGTGATCAAAGAGATTAGGTATGTTGTCCACTTTGGTTGGCACTACATATGGGTTGAATCTGATTCCAGTTTGGATATGGAAATTTTCAAAGCACATTCCAGAAATTTTCATTGGATAATGATGTCGTATTGGATTGATTGTTTATGTCTTTTTAAGTGTCTTTTCCTTGATGTCATGCATATTTATAGGGAAGCAAACCAAGTTGTTAATGATCTATCCAAGAGGGCGGTCATGGAGACCATCTCTGGATGTTCCTTTGGTACTCCATGTTTTTATTCTGATTTGGTTGATGTAGATATGCATGGTTACTATCATACCTAATTTTAAAAATCTACCTTGTAATACCTCTTTTTCTACATTTACTTTTTTGAATAAATTTTAGGATAAGTCTTTCCTACCTCTTGAACCTTTTGATTATTAGGAAATCCATGGACACTATATCTCTTTGATAACTTGATCATGTTTCTCTGAACCATGTTTCCCATACTTTTATGCCACAACTAATTTTCTTCCACCATGCCTAAGTAATAATATTTTTGAGCCTCCCAAAATTAAAACAGGTTTCCTTTTGTATGTTGGACTCTTGTGACTATTTTTCCATTTTCTTCACTTACCACAACAAACCCGTCTTTTCTGAAAACAACTTTGTTTCCTTCATCACAATGTTGTGAAACACTTAGCAGGTTTTGTTTTAGACCACCAAAAAACAAAGCTTTATTAGACTTCAACTTTTCTTCCCCAATGATGGTTGATCCAACACCTTTTATTTTGTTTAATTCATCATTTTCAAATGTTACTATTCCTTATTTGAATTCTTGTACATTATTCAACAATTTTAAGTCTCATTTCATTTGATAAGAACACCCACTATCCAAGATCCAAGGTTGTTCACCTTTTATGGATTTGAGATCAGTTTCTACAACAATAGATTTAATTTCCCTTTATCTTTCATAACATCCAACTTCTGAGACTTATTAACAAACTTATTTTGTATCGATAAAAAAATAATACATCCTTTTGTAAGATGTACAAGTTGTTTGCATCTCTTAAAAATAGTTTCCATAGGTTGGAATCTGTTTTCTACTTTTACCCAACATTATCATATTTCTTCATAACATCTTTCTTAGATCACTACTAGAAAAATAGGTATTTGCGACGGGATCCCGTCGCAAATGGCTTTTTGCGATGGGGGCCCGTCGCAAATGGCCCGTTGCTGAAAACGGCGTCGCAACAACACTTATTTGCGACGGGCCCGTCGCTAAATCCTTTTTTTGCGACAGTTATTTTCCCCGTCGCAAATAGTACTTCGTATATTTGTAAAAAACTTTTAAAATAGTATTTGCGGTGGGACCTGTCGTAAAAACTATTTTTTAAAAAAAATAAAAAACTATTAATAAATTATTTTAATGCATATAATAATACTAGTATTTGCGACGGGCATAGTATCCCGTCGCAAATACTATAAAAAAATAAAAAAATAAATTATTAATAAATTATTTTAATTAATATAATAATAGAATTATAATTCACAAATAAAAATAATAAATTATTTTAATTAATATAATAATAATAGAATTATAATTCAAAAATAAAAAATAATAGAATATTAATAAATTATTTAATTAATATAATAATATTATAATTATAATTCATAAATAAAAAAATATTAATAAGTTATTTTAATTAATATAAAAATAATATAATTATTTTACATTCAAATATTAAAATAATTCAAGTATTACAAAAAATATAATTAAATTATAATATTATAAAATTTTAATATATATATATATTTTAATATTATAAAATATAAATAATATTATTATTCATATTAATATTGTTATTTAAAAATATAATATTATTAATATTTTATAATGAGACAAAAACTAAGAATAGAAAAAAAAAATATTTTGATTTCCCAAATTTTATAACATAAATACAAACTCTAATCTGAAGGAGGGGGGGAGGTGGGGGATCTGCAGATGGTGGTGGAGGAAACTCCATCCCTAAAGCATGAGTGAGTCGGCGCATGTACTCCATCTGCTCCTGATGCTGCTGCTGCCACCGACTCGTCTGCTCCTCGTACAACTGCTGCTGGCGTTGACGCTCCTCCTCATGCTGCTGACGCATCTGCTCCTACTCCTGTCAGAGACTCTCTATCTGTGCAGTCTGAGATCGCAACTGATCCTCATACTGTGTAGTAGAAGAAGATGCACGAGCTCCTCTCGAGCTGGACGCCGACATCACAGTACTGCCATAATAATCTCCGGGAGTCAGTCGAGAGCCGATACCAACTACCCGGCCCTTCTCGAAGGCATACTGGGTGGCCTGCATCCATGCCACCTCATCAAACTGACGGGCAGTGGTCTGATCTGATGACTCGGCCTGACTCTTAGGCCGGGCCTGTGACGCTACGGCCTCATATGACTCCTATAGTTGCAATTTAAAATTAAAATTGTGAATATATTATATGCAGTTAATTTTTAAACTTGAAAACAAATAATACTGACCACGATGTGATGCTGACGATCACCTCTGAGCTCCCCAGTAGCAGGATCACTATACATCCTCTGATATACATCGTACTCTGTAATATCGGGGTGCTCGACAGCCTATAAGAATAAAAAATAAACTGTTAATATTTATAGTTATATAAAATATTTATAAATAATGTACGTACCAGATGTTGTCTATGAGTACTGAAAGAACGACTCCCAGCTCGATGAGTCACCTCCTGTCTCCCCCGATTCTGCCTCCCCACCGATGATCTCCTCTGAAAGGCACCACTCAACCAGTGCGCACATAATCCATCCCATACATGGGATGGAATATACTCTGGTCGGTGTGCTCTACATGACTCCTCAAAATATGACACTCCTGCTTTCTTCATCGCATCTTTTCTTAAATTGTGCAAAAACTGACGAAGGCGATCATGCATGGCCACCTCCCATGCCTCGTGGATGGCGTCACACATGGTATCCTCAATCAGATACCATAAACCCTACAAATAAATCAAAATATCAAGTTAGAAATGAAATAATTTTCAAAATAAAAATTATTTATTTATGTACGTACCAACCAATGGCCGAACATGGCCTGCTGCACATCAATGGGAATCTGCTCCCATGTGGTCCACGGCTGAGAGAAATAGTTGCGCAAAATAGCGATGCCCTGTCCGACTGCTATATGCGGAAAACTGAAAAAATAATAAACATTTATTATGTGAATAGATTAATGAAATCTTAGTCAAATCCACAGGTTATCACACCTCCGTGTGCATGGATCAAACCCAAGACGTGGACGTCGCTCGAGGACGGGGTCAGGAATCATCAATCGTGCAAGACCGCGCCCCCTCCGCGTACTCCCTGGGGCGCCTGCAGGCTGAGGGTCATCTGTCAGCAACGCATCCGCATCGAAAGTCAGGTCAGCATCCGCCAACTCACGAAATGTGGCGTCGTCCATCTGAAACAGAAAATGTTAATGTTAGCAAATAATTGATAATTACTATTATATATACATATATACATAATATGATTGTATATAAATACCATGGAATGCTATCAGTGTTCATCTTCATCATCATCTTCATATATGTCAATGCCATCTTCATATTCCTCCTCAACATCATCGATATCCATTCGAGTTACAGTTGCTTCATCTCTTACCATTTCAAATTCATATGTGACATCATTAACATCATCGTCATCACTGACTCTTAAATGTGGGGTGTCGTCATCGATACTCATGTCTCTTTGTAAAAAAGATTGATTTTGAGTACTCTCTTGAAAAACTTCAATTCTTTGCACATCAGTGAAAGCACATTCACTTTGACTAAACTGATTGTCTCGAATTTTGATTTTTATTATACTCCACCAATCAGTCAAGTCTCTTGATGTTGCACAGTACTTTGCATAATAAACTTGATATGCCTGTTGATCCAATAAGAATGGTTCATTTACTGCGAGAACACTTTTACATTTAATATCGATGATTCCATGAGTCGGATAAACACGCACGCCTCTCTCTGTATCCAACCACCGACATTTGAACATGGTTATGTAATGTTGTCCAAGATAACAGAGTTCAATGATTTCATCAAGTATGCCATAAAATTCAACTTCATTTTCTCGATGATGAGATCCTCTCAAGCTAACTCCACTGTTCATTGTTTTTTTTGATTCCCCATATGCATGTGTGTGGAATCGAAATCCATTCACCACATATGCATTATAAGTTTTAACAAGTTTGGAAGGTGGGTTACTCAATACACACAACCATTTGTCAATTTTATCAGCATGTCGAGACACCTGAAAATTTGTGAAATAATTATCAATATAGTAAACTATACATTGAATGAGTTTCTAAAAGATAAAGAATTTATGTTACCAGTTTTTGAAACCACTGAGAGAAATTTTTCAGTCGACGTTCTTCGAGAGCAGCTGCTGTAATTTGTGGAATTTGTTTCTTGATATGATTATCATACAACCTATAAAAACCAAAGTTATTTACTGTAACATAAATGATAGAATAAGTGATATAAACACTTACAGTACAACTGATGTCATCTCTTCACAGTTGAGCAGAACATACGTCTGAGCTCTCTGATGTTCATCATCTGAAATCCAGCGTTCATAAACTCCACCAAAACCAAGCTCTGACTGGTTAAAAATAGATAATTGATTGTCGATTTCATCAATATTCCTCTCATTCTGTCCCATTCGGTTGTGTTTTGAAGGATACTTAGATTCAAAAAAATGGGAGCAGAAAAAAGATATTTCCTCTTGCAAATAAGCTTCTGCAATAGATCCTTCAATAGATTCTTTGTTACGTACTTTTCATTTCAATTTTTGCATGCATCTTTCAAATGGGTACATCCATCGAAACTGTACCGGACCTCCACATTTGGCTTCATATGGAAAATGTAACATCAAATGTTCCATTGAGTCGAAGAAAGACGACAGAAATATTTTTTCTAGTTTACATATAATTACAACAACATCTTTTTCAAGTTTGCCTAGAGCATCATAATCTGCCGTAGCCGCACAAATTTCCCGAAAAAAATGAGACATTTCTATTATGGAATCCCAAATCACAGAATTCAACAGACCTCTTAATCCAATGGGTAGAAGTCTCTCCATTATAACATGACAATCATGACTTTTTAATCCAGTAATATAACCATTCTTTACACATCTACCCAAATTAGAAGCACAACCATCTGGAAGTCTCAAATCTATAATCCACTGACAAAATAATAAACGGTTTTCTTTAGACAGTGTATAAGATGCTTTTGGTTTCAGTAACCTTTCTGTTCTGACATTCTCAAATAGTTCAAATTATGGACGCCTGCAAATTTGGGCAAGATCTAAACGTGCATTTACATTGTCTTTTCTCTTTCCTGGCGTATCCAAAACTGTATGAAACAAATTATCAAAACAGTTCTTCTCAATATTCATGACATCTAACATGTGTCGGACCAACAGATCAGACCAATATGGCAAATCCCAAAATATGCTACGTTTAATCCAACAGTGTTCTTTCCCAAAACCAGAAATTTTCTGTTAGTTTATTGTGGGACCAAAAGTGATGGGGGGTAATGAAAATACAACTGATTTTAACTCTGAACCTGATAGCATTTTTGGAGGTCCATCCCTTTCAACTGTTCCTTTTCTGAAATGAGATCTGTTTCTGCGAAAAGGATGATCAGCTGGAAGAAATCTGTGATGACAGTCAAAATAACAAGGTGTCTTTCCATGAATGAGCAAAAATGCTTTGTTCTCTCCCATACAGTAAGGACATGATTTCTGACCATGTGTACTCCAGCCAGATAACATCCCATAAGCTGGGAAGTCACTTATTATCCACATCAATGCTGCTCTCAGTATGAAATTCTGTTTCGTTGCAACATCATATGTACTGACACCAGTACTCCACAATAAATTTAATTCATCAATCAATGGCTTCAAATAAACATCAATATTTTTCTTCGGATGTCCTGGAATTAGTAAAGTCAAAAAGATATATGGCTCCTTCATCAACATCCATGGAGGTAAATTGTACATAGTTAAAAAAACAGGCCAACATGAATATTGACTACCAAAAGATCCAAACAGACAGAAACCATCAGTGGAAAGGCCCAGTCGAACATTTCTAGCTTCTAAAGCAAAGGATGGATGCACTCTATCAAAATGTTTCCATGAATCACCATCGGTTGGATGATTCAAGCTTTTATCGGTTGAAATATTCTCTTTATGCCATGACATCATTGTCGCTGTATTCTTAGACATGAATAAACGCTGAAGTCTGGATGTAAGCGGAAAATATCTCAACTGTTTTACAGGAATCAAACCAGACTTCCCGTGTTGTCCTTCTTTATATCTCAGTTGCCCACATGTAGGACAACTATCCAACGACTCATTTTCCCCAGAATATAAAATGCAGTCATTTGAACATGCATGAATCTTCTGACAAGTAAGTCCCAAATTTCGAACCAGCCTCTTACTCTCATAGTAATTTGCAGGTAAAACATTTCCTTCGGGTAACAGTGTTTTCAGCAAAGAAAATATCTGGTCAAAACATGTGTTTGACATTCCGTTATCTGATTTGATAGCCATAAATTTTTCAACTGCTTCTAATTTGCTCATCTTGCAGCCAGGATATAATGCATCCTCAGCAGATTTCAACAACTCATAAAATTCAGACGGTGCCAACTCAGGATTTGAAGCTATATCAGCCGGAGTTTCTGTATATTGAACAGATGAACCTGCAACATCATGTACTAAATCTTGAAACCGGGATGGATCCGGAATCAAGTTGGTATCACCTGCTCTGGAACTGCGTTCACCGTGTTGATACCAAAAAACATAATCTGGTTGAAAACCAAAACGCAAGAGATGTTCTCCCACTTTGTCAAACGTGTCAAACGTTCTCAATGCACATTTTCTGCAAGGGCATTTTATTTTTCCTTCTGAAACAAATTCTGAATTTGATGCCGCAAATGATAAAAAAGTCTCCACACCCTCAACATATACAGGATTTAAACCAGAACCGTTTGGATTTCTACGTTGATTTATCCATATGCGGTCACCTAATAATGATTGTTGACGACCTCATTGTTCCATATTTCTCTATAAAATATAAAAGCATTACTGGTTTTGAATAATTTGTTAGAAAAAACACTCAAGTAAAGATTGAATATATTGAGAATAAAGCAAAACATGTTACAAATATTGATAATTTTAATATTATATTGATTTTTTATTATTTTAATAATACTAATATAATTTTTTCATAAACATTAATTATATAATAATAACATTATTACATTATTAGTATATTTTATTATTAATATTAAAATAACATAATTTTTATATTATATACAATTCTCCTTTCATCTGCGTGTTTAACATTTTGTCTCCACATGTAATATTTGCATTCACTTTCACCTCTCCATTGGCGAGTAGGTTGATAATTTTGAAAAAGAATGCGAATATTACATGTGGAGACAGAAAACACACAGATGAAAAGAGAATTGTATATAATATAGAAAATTATATTATTTTAATATTAATAATAAAATATACAAATAATGTACTAATGTTATTATTCGTAAATATTGGTAATTATTCCAAATTATTGGTAATTATTTCTAATTATTGGTAATTATTTCTAATTTTTGGTAATTATTTCTAATTATTGGTAAATATTGGTAAATATTGGTAAATATTGGTAAATATTGGTAATTATTGGTAAATATTGGTAACTATTGATAATTATTAGTAACTATTGGTAATTATTGGTAATTATTACTAATTATTTCTAATTATTAATAATTATTGGTAATTATTACTAATTATTGGTAATTATTACTAATTATTGGTAATTATTACTAATTATTGGTAATTATTACTAATTATTGGTAATTATTACTAATTATTGGTAATTATTACTAATTATTGGTAATTATTGGTAATTATTGGTAAGTATTGTTAATTATTACTAATTATTGGTAATTATTACTAATTATTACTAATTATTGGTAATTATTACTAATTATTACTAATTATTGGTAATTATTACTAATTATTGGTAATTATTACTAATTATTGGTAATTAATACTAATTATTGGTAATTAATACTAATTATTGGTAATTATTACTAATTATTGTTAATTATTACTAATTATTGGTAATTATTACTAATTATTGGTAATTATTACTAATTATTGGTAATTATTACTAATTATTGGTAATTATTACTAATTATTGGTAATTATTACTAATTATTGGTAATTATTACTAATTATTGGTAATTAATACTAATTATTGGTAATAAATACTAATTATTGGTAATAAATACTAATTATTGGTAATTAATACTAATTATTGGTAATTATTGGTAATTATTGTTAATTATTGGTAATTATTACTAATTATTGGTAATTATTGCTAATTATTACTAATTATTACTAATTATTGGTAATTATTACTAATTATTGGTAATTATTACTAATTATTGGTAATTAATACTAATTATTTGTAATTAATACTAATTATTACTAATTATTGTTAATTATTACTAATTATTACTAATTATTGGTAATTATTGTTAATTATTACTAATTATTGGTAATTATTACTAATTATTGGTAATTATTATGAATTATTGGTAATTATTACTAATTATGACTAATTATTGGTAATTATTACGAATTATTGGTAATTATTACTAATTATTACTAATTATTACTAATTATTACTAATTATTGGTAATTATTACTAATTATTGGTAATTATTACTAATTATTGGTAATTATTCCTAATTATTGGTAATTATTACTAATTATTGGTAATTATTACTAATTATTACTAATTATTGGTAATTATTACTAATTATTGGTAATTAATACTAATTATTGGTAATTAATACTAATTATTACTAATTATTGGTAATTATTGATAATTATTACTACTTATTGGTAATTATTGATAATTATTACTACTTATTGGTAATTATTACTAATTATTGGTAATTATTACTAATTATTGGTAATTATTACTAATTATTGGCAATTATTACTAATTATTGGTAATTATTACTAATTATTGGTAATTATTACTAATTATTGGTAATTATTACTAATTATTGGTAATTATTACTAATTATTGGTAATTATTACTAATTATTCCTAATTATTGATAATTATTGGTAATTATTAGTAATTATTGGTAATTAATACTAATTATTGGTAATAAATACTAATAATTGGTAATAAATACTAATTATTGGTAATTAATACTAATTATTGGTAATTATTGGTAATTATTGTTAATTATTGGTAATTATTACTAATTATTGGTAATTATTGCTAATTATTACTAATTATTACTAATTATTGGTAATTATTACTAATTATTGGTAATTATTACTAATTATTGGTAATTAATACTAATTATTGGTAATTAATACTAATTATTACTAATTATTACTAATTATTACTAATTATTACTAATTATTACTAATTATTACTAATTATTGGTAATTATTGTTAATTATTACTAATTATTGGTAATTATTACTAATTATTGGTAATTATTACTAATTATTGGTAATTATTACTAATTATTGGTAATTATTATTAATTATTACTAATTATTAATAATTATTACTAATTATTGGTAATTATTATTCATTATTACCAATTATTACTAATTATTGGTAATTATTATTAATTATTACCAATTATTGGTAATTATTGATAATTATTACTAATCATTGGTAATTATTGGTAATTATTGGTAATTATTGGTAATTATTGGTAAATATTGGTAATTATTGGTAAATATTGGTAATTATTGGTAATTATTGGTAATTATTA
This sequence comes from Viscum album, assembly GCA_963277665.1. Classification (NCBI taxonomy): domain Eukaryota; kingdom Viridiplantae; phylum Streptophyta; class Magnoliopsida; order Santalales; family Viscaceae; genus Viscum; species Viscum album. The sequence continues at coordinate 1,379,778,816 of OY728143.1, read as the reverse complement.
CTAATTATTGGTAATTATTGATAATTATTACTACTTATTGGTAATTATTGATAATTATTACTACTTATTGGTAATTATTACTAATTATTGGTAATTATTACTAATTATTGGTAATTATTACTAATTATTGGTAATTATTACTAATTATTGGTAATTATTACTAATTATTGGTAATTATTACTAATTATTGGTAATTATTACTAATTATTGGTAATTATTACTAATTATTGGTAATTATTACTAATTATTGGTAATTATTACTAATTATTCCTAATTATTGATAATTATTGGTAATTGTTCCTAATTATTGGTAATTATTAGTAATTATTAGTAATTATTGGTAATTAATACTAATTATTGGTAATAAATACTAATAATTGGTAATAAATACTAATTATTGGTAATTAATACTAATTATTGGTAATTATTGGTAATTATTGTTAATTATTGGTAATTATTACTAATTATTGGTAATTATTGCTAATTATTACTAATTATTACTAATTATTGGTAATTATTACTAATTATTGGTAATTATTACTAATTATTGGTAATTATTACTAATTATTGGTAATTAATACTAATTATTGGTAATTAATACTAATTATTACTAATTTTTACTAATTATTACTAATTATTACTAATTATTGGTAATTATTGTTAATTATTACTAATTATTGATAATTATTACTAATTATTGGTAATTATTTCTAATTATTGGTAATTATTACTAATTATTGGTAATTATTATTAATTATTACTAATTATTAATAATTATTACTAATTATTGGTAATTATTATTAATTATTACCAATTATTACTAATTATTGGTAATTATTATTAATTATTACCAATTATTGGTAATTATTGATAATTATTACTAATCATTGGTAATTATTGGTAATTATTGGTAATTATTGGTAAATATTGGTAAATATTGGTAATTATTGGTAAATATTGGTAATTATTGGTAATTATTTGTAATTATTACTAATTATTGGTAATTATTACTAATTATTGGTAATTAATACTAATTATTACGAATTATTACTAATTATTGGTAACTATTCCTAATTTTTACTAATTTTTACTAATTATTACTAATTATTACTAATTATTGGTAATTATTACTAATTATTACTAATTATTACTAATTATTGGTAATTATTGGTAATTATTGGTAAATATTGGTAAATATTGGTAATTATTGGTAAATATTGGTAATTATTGGTAATTATTGGTAATTATTACTAATTATTGGTAATTATTACTAATTATTACTAATTATTACTAATTATTGGTAATTATTACTAATTATTGGTAATTATTAGTAATTATTGGTAATTATTACTAATTATTGGTAATTATTACTAATTATTGGTAATTATTACGAATTATTGGTAATTAATACTAATTATTGGTAATTAATACGAATTATTGGTAATTAATACTAATTATTACTAATTATTGGTAATTATTGATAATTATTACTACTTATTGGTAATTATTACTAATTATTGGTAATTATTACTAATTATTGGTAATTATTACTATTTATTGGTAATTATCACTAATTATTGGTAATTTTTACTAATTATTGGTAATTATTACTAATTATTGGTAATTATTACTAATTATTGGTAATTATTACGAATTATTCCTAATTATTGATAATTATTGGTAATTGTTCCTAATTATTAGTAATTAAATGAATAATTACTAATAATTAGGAATAATTACCAATAATTACAAATAATAACATTATTAGTATATTTTATTATTAATATTAAAATAATATAATTTTCTAATTTATATACAATTCTCCTTTCATCTGTGCGTTTTCTATCACCACATACAAATAATACATGTGAAGACAACAAACACACAGATGAAAAGAGAATTGTATATATATAAAAAATTATATTATTTTAATATTAATAATAAAATATACTAATAATGTAATAATGTTATTATTCCTAATTATTGGTATTTATTATTAATTATTAATATTTATTCTTAATTATTAAAAATTATTACTAATTATTCCTAATTACCATTAACTATGAACAATACTAATAATTTAAATTTATTAAGTAACAAAACAATGTAAACATAATTAAATTACAACTAATTAAGAATAATTGAAACTAATAAAAAATTAAAAATAAATATTAAATTAAAATAAACATAAATACCTTGAAAATTGATCTGCTCTGATCGTTCTTCAAATCTTTAATATCAACTCCGGAGAAAAAAATTAAACTGGAGAAAAAAATGAACTTTAGAAATACAACTTTGAGAGAAGAAGAAGATGGAGTTTGATAATGATTTGAAAAAAACGGATGGGGGTATTTATAGGTTAGATTATTTGCGACGGGATTCCCGTCGCAAATAGTGTTATTTGCGACGGTACCCGTCGCAAATACCTTAGCCAACATTTATTACGGTCAACGGTTAAATAGTTATTTGCGACGGGACCCGTCGCAAATAACCACCTGCCGACATACTATTTGCGACGGGGGAATATTCCCGTCGCAAATACCTTTTACCGCCGCCGGTTATTTGCGACGGGAATATTCCCCCGTTGCAAATAGTTTTCCCGCGATTTGGCGTGCAACGCGCGCCAGTTCTTTTACGACGGGGAAAACAATCCCGTCGCAAAAGCCTACTTATTTGCGACGGGTAAATACCCCCGTCGCAAATAAGTTTTTCACGGGGCTATTTGCGACAGGATTTATTCCCGTCGCAAATAACCCGTCGCAAATACCCATTTTTCCCGTAGTGGATTTATTATTTTTAGAGTATTGAATCCCCATCAAACATTACCTTCTGTAAATTGTGGAACACTGGTAATGTTGTTGGTTAAACCAACACATATTTTTTGTATACCCAAATCCACCACAATACCAGTAGTATCCATAGAAATGATATCTGCCTCTAAAACATCCATACTACTTATAGTTGTGAGCATGTTCCTCATAAACATTCTTATCTTTATTATCAGAACTTTGTTGGCCACCAACCTTTCTGTTATCAGTCTGAATCTTCCTTTTTAGCTCAATTTTATTTTTGTCCTTATCAGAACCAGAAGTAATAGAAACATTTTTAGACTCATAATTTTTAGTAACTTCTGAATTCCCCATTTTGTTGGTCTTGGCCACATAAATATATTTCCCATCTTTATTCTTCTTTAAAATAATTTCAAATTTCTTCTCAACATTTGAAGGTTTTTTTGATCCTTCTCAAAATTACCCTTTCTAGAGCTTCCAACACCTTCAGAGATAGAATTATTGAAACTTGTAACCCTCTATTCATCTTTAGAAAGTTTTGTTGGACATGTTCCAACTCTTATTATTTTTCCTTTAAATTTACATCAATATGTTCATTACGATTATTTTATTTCTCAAGATGTTTCTTCGAATTATCAATATCTTCTAGTAGCTTGAATTTCTCTTCAAGAAAAAAATTATTGATTGTTTTTTGAAGAGTCTTCACTTTTTTGCTTCCTGACTTATTTCTCAAGCCTCCTAATATTTCTCAAACATGCTTTCAATTCTTCTTTAATACGAAATTCTAATTGACTTTCTTATTCTTTAGAACTATTTCTTCCAAACTCTTAAATATTCACTATTGTAATGGAAGTATTTTCTCCAGCCTCCTCAAAAGATTCTTCGGATTCAACCTCATTATCTTCTTCTTCTTCATCATTAGATAAGAAACTTTTTCTTTTGGATTTGAAATTTTTATCTTTCTATTTTGAATAATATTTATCCTTATCACCCTATTTATTCCATGATATTCTCTACCTTCTATTACCTTCTGCACTATCCTCTTCTTTATTTCTCTGAGGATAATTAGTCACAAAGTGCCCCATTGCTCCACATTCATTACATTTTAATGGATGTTTCCATTTATATTTATTTGTACATATTTTAACACTTTTAGAAAATAAGGATAAATATTCATAAAGATTTTTACATACCACATTTTTTGGAATTAAAATCACTAGCTTCTTCTTCAATAAGAATTTTATTTAACTTTTCATTCTTGGCAACCTTGAAAGACATTTCTCTATCGATTTCCATTTTTTCATTTCATAACCTTTTCCCTTCCAATTTCATAGGTAATGATAGTGCTATGTAAATCATCTAGAGATAATGTTTCTAGATATCTATATTCTAATAAGGAAAATTTACATCAAACTTGTTAGGAATAATTCACAATATCTTTTCAATAACTGTATAATCTTATAACTTTTCACAAAGACATATAATATTTCTGAAAATGTCATTCACTCTGGTAAATAAGCCACCAACATATTCATATTCACCCATCTTTATATATTAATAATTCAGCCTTCATATTTGTAAATTTTCCTTATTTACTTTTGTATTGCCTTCATAAATATTTCTCATCTTATCCCAGATACCTTTGGTATTGGAAACACCCTTTACTCTTACAAGCTGACTTTCAAAAAGTGATGAGATTAAATCATTATTGTAACTTCCATCATTTTAAATATTCTTATTGTCAATAGATGTACGAGGAACATTATCATCAATAGGAGGAAATCCATATATTGCAGCTATAAGAACATCATAGACAATTTATATAATATAAGGCACTATTCTATCTTTCCAGATATTGTAGTTCCTACCATTGAAGACTGGGATTCCCTTAATATTCACACAATTGATATTTTCCATCACAAATTCTTCTTCAATGACATTAATAAAGAGTAAACAAAGGGAACCTTTAGCTATGATACAACTTGTAAGTGCACAGTCAAGATCAAGTATTACTAAGAGGGGGAGGAGTGAATCAGTGATATATTTTTTTCTTTTAGGTTTCATTATTTCTAAAACAACCTTCACCTCATGTTAAAAAGTTACTACTTTCACTGGAAACAAAAAAATCACACATCCACTAGAACATAAGAATTTACAAGGTTCATTACTCAATAGGAGTAGCTACATCCTTGGTATGATTTGGAAACAATCCAATATCACATAATCCACTCGAAAATGATACTTTTTTGGGGAATACAATGAGTAGGATATTCCATTACACTTGTGTAGAACTATGTTCAATATAATAGTTCATGTGATTCAAGTAGAAAAAAATTATATAATACAATTTTTTGTAATAAGTTAAGAAACTTGTTACTGTGATGCCTTATCATCTTTCACAAATATATTATTCAAAAAAGTTATTCACTTTATTACCCAACAATAGGAAATAACTTACTAGACTTCATAATGATACTCATTCTGATTTTTTAGTATGATTCCCAAGTCTAATTACCCGGTCAAAAAATATAAATCTTTTAGAATACCACTGAAACAATTATAAACTGATTTTTCCTCCTAGTCCAATTGATCGGTCTGATCCTAGAAACTTTGATTACAATATTGTCTCTTCTCCTTTCTTCTTATATTTAGAAAACTTCCTCAAGAATGCTCAATATGGAAACTCTTTCTCTTTATAAACTTTCAGTGCCTTACCTTCTCTCTTCAATAGTACATCCGTGTCATAAAGTAAAAAGTAATTCCTCTTTTTATAGTAAACCCAAAAGTATTTTTGGTATGATTCTAAAAAACTTTACCGCTCAATGAAATTTCCAAAATCATAAAATTTCCTTGAATTTTGGATACATCTCAACTTCGTCAATTCATATAAAATCTTCTAAACTTTTTTAAAATATTCTCACATCGTCATATTTCTTCATAATTTCTAATCAATTTTCAGTTTTCTTCTGATTGTCATTATGATCTGCCTCATTATTATTGAGCCATATGGTTACTCCTATTTTCTTGAACCACTTGTAAACAAAACAGAACGGTATATATCCCATTATTTTTATCCACACCAATTGAAACAAATATTAAAATCATATGTATTCTAATTAATATTATTTGTAACACTTCTTATTGACTATTCAAACTTTAAGCTTCCCCTAACAACACTTTTGATACTGATTGAAACATTTCTTCTCATATTATTTTTCTTCAAACCAATGATCTTGTGTGGGATAATGTTTATCAGTGTCAGCATGCATTAGATGGTTCTATCTTAGCATCACTTTGATAACCCATATCAATTACAATCCAATGAATCTTGACCCAATTGAAATCATATCAGATTTCTTCTTTCTCTTGACCAACTTTTTTAATGAAAATAATGATCCTACATGATAAAAATCAAAAATTCATCTTGATGAAAATGGTTAACTACATTATTGAATGATAACTAATTTTATTCTTTACATCGGTCCTAAAAAACTTTTCTTCTTCTCTTATTAATTGGTCCCAAAAACTCCTAATAAAAAAATGATTCTACCTCTGATGATCAGGGGAACACTATATCTGATGTATCATTTCCAACAACTTCAAATTTGAAAATTTCTTTCATTTTCTGATTATGATACACATCAGCTTATTTCTATGAATATTGGTTTCTTTTGGTTTATTAATCCAACTGAAAACCAATATCTTCATTTTCTCACATGTTTTGATCAACTTTCTCAACCTACAAACAAATATTTATCCGATGGTCTCACACTGATTATCTTGAGACCAGAAATATCCATCTCCAACAACTTCCTTTTACCTTGAACCTATTCTTGTATCATTAATTCCTTATGAATTTTAATATGTTTCAGATTGGAAAAAACTTTTCTAACTTACATTGGGAAGTAATATAACTTCCCATATTTCTAACAACTTCTTTCTTTCCAAATTTATCCTTAATATGATTGGCAGCACTTGTTCTCCCCATTTCCTTTATAAGGCCTACAACACAAGTCTCTAGAAAACCTTTGAAATTTGTGAATTAAAAAGTAGAAAAGCATCATTATATTTTTATCAAATCAATGTGGAATACGATTAAACTTTCTCATTACAATCATCACTTCATTTCAGACCCAAGGTGAGTCTGATGAGCCTTTTCGTCCAAAAAACTTCTTCTCAATCTGATGGAATTTCTTAAGCATTGTGAGTCTGAAACCCTGAATATGACTGTGAGTATGATCACCAACAAATAAAAAGTGAGTCGATTTCTCTTATTATTTATATTCTTTGACAACAAAATAAAACACCAAACATCTTCTAGCTTCTAAAAAAACTTATATCCAACTTGGTCCCACCATAAGTTCTATTTATAAATATTAGCATAAAGTCTGCGATCTCTCAAAATTTCTAGAACTACTCTCAAGTGACGCACATAATCCTCCTATATCTTGGAGTAAACTAAGATTTCATCCACAAATATCAAAAAAATAATCATGGTACTGGTGAAATATCTTGTTCATCAACTCCATAAACCAAACAGGAGAATTGGTCTAACCAAAAGGTATAACAAGGTACTCATAGAAATACCTACTCTTGAAAGTAGTATTAGGAATATAAAACTATTTGATCCTTAATTTGTGATAACCATACCAAATATAAGCCGTTGAGAAACACATTTTCTATTTTATCTAGTTAAAAAATCATCAATAAGGGGTAATGGATACTTATTATTAACCGTGGACCAATTGAGCTTCTGATAGTCAATATAAAGGTGAGGGATTCCATCAGCCTTCTTGACAAAAAGAATCGGAAATAACCGTGGCAACAAATTGGGATGAATGAATCCCTTTTAAAACAATTCATATAATGAAGTCTTTAACTCCTTCAGTTCAACTGGTTCAATGTGGTAAGAGGGAATGGAAATAGGCTAGGTACCTGGTACCAAGTCAATAGAAAACTCCAACTCCCTCATCAGTAGAAATCTAGAAAATTTATAAGGAAATGTGTCAAGAAACTAAACAATCACTAAAAGAAAATCACCACTAAAATATTCCTACTCTAGTTCAAAAGGAAACATGGATATAATCATACTTTACTCTAAAAGGGGAGGTTCAACACAAATTGACCTTAGGTCCCATTCTCCCTAAAATAAATAGCACACCCTATCAAGGGTAGTAAAGGAGAACCGTTAAAGATAACAGTCGATATGAGATTTATGAGAAATGATTAAATCCATCCTAAGAATGACATCCAATAGTTTCATATCCATAACAAAAAAGTCCCAAGTAATCTCAACTTTCTATAAAAAGAAAGTGTAAGAGGGGAATTAGACACTCGTCCCTATCTTCATCTTGAGAGGTATAACAATCTACATTACATAAGGCATGAGATTTGTAGGAAGGTTTATCAATTACATAATATGGGTAGATATGAAGGAATTAGAGACACCCATATTAAATAAAGTATTCACTAGAGATGAATCAATAGTAATGGTACCTCTGATAGTTGTAGGACCCACATAAGCTTCCCCTAAAGACTCATCCACTATGTGAAGTTCTTCATTCCTTATGCATGTGGCTAGTACCCATTTGTTATTAAAGTATCCAACTATTCCATAGATCCTCCTAGTACTTTCAATATCATACCACTACATAGTGTGGTAAAATATTTCAAAATCTCTTCAGGTGAATTGAGCATTCACAAGATCTATAGATCCTTAGTGACTCTTTTCAAGAACTCTTTGAGTTCTCAAAATTTACACACTAGAAACAATTAAGTGGTCCTTTACCATATATTATAGAAGAATAAGTCTATTTAAAAGACCCAACACTACATTTTCCACCACAAGACTCATACCACTTCCTATTCACTTTAAAAGGACCACTTGAGCCACTACTAGGAGTAGGAGGAACTCCCCTCAAACCTAACTTACCATCCAATTCAAGTTATCCCATCAAATCTCTATCCAAAAAATCATCATATGTGGTGATATTTAGCAGAAAAACTTAGTATTTGATATCTACTCAAAGATCTTTCTCAAAAATCTAATATTTCAGCTTCTCATTTGATACAACCTCATGTAAGAAATGAACAAAATCTATAAAGATATTGCATACTAAGTTACTATCCAATCACCCTGATCAATTATAAGAAACTTTTTCGACCTATCCAACACTATTTATTCTATATGGAATTGATCCATGAAAAGAGACTTGAATTATTTCCATTAAAATCCCATATTTTTCCTTTTCTTAACCAAATAATACCATCATCTTATTCTAGGCCCTTCAAGTTTGAAGGCGGACCATTTCACCTTAACTGAATCCTATGTCTCCCAGAAATTAAAGAGCTTCTAAACCTTCTTCAACTAATCCTCTACCACTTTTGGATCATTGGTACCATGGAAATATGGCGGGTTTAAATGAAGGTATTTTTGAGCATGACCTCTATTATCATACCTATGAGGTGTAATCATTACAACCTGAACAAGAATATGTACAACTACCAGGACTAAGGATTATACCACATGAAAAATGACCTCGATATGGTTCTAATCGACTATAGGGTTCAATTAGTGTGGTTTATTAGTACCTCCCTCTTGAGGTCTATTCAAACATATGTTTTAGGGCATGATACTACACAACATCAATGAATAATAATGGAAAACTTTAGTGAATATATATGATATCATCAAATCTATCTATCATAATTAAATAGGTAAACCCAAATATTAGATCAAAGATTTAAAAAAATTATATAATTAGAATAAAAAACTCCTTAGAGAAACTTTTTTTGGACAACCCATGGTATTTTAAGGCTTATTATGATGAGATATGGATAAGAACTTTCTCATAAAATACCCCTTAAGTGTTGAAAATATTATCTTATATCTTCCAAGACATCCTAAACTACAAACTAACATTGAAAAAGAGGCACGAATGGCTATGATTCCAATTTTTATTAACCCAACCCAGATACCCACCTAAAAGGCACCCAACAAAAATCTAGCATGGTACGAAGGGAGTTATCAATCCTCACAGGTTGGAAAATTACACCCAGGCATCAAAACAATCAAGATGGAATTATTTATCTAAAATAATAACTCCTCAAGTAAAAAACAACCGATATAAATGAATAAACAATCAGTATGCCAAACACTCCACATGGGATAAAGTTACAAAAGTAAAAAATTGGTAGTCTCAAAATGACATGTCAATAAAAAACATTAGATAAATCCATCTAGACATCAACACCAAATAAATCCTTGAAATAAGTGGATCACAAGATCCATCAATTGTCGCCAAATCCTATGGTTCTACTAATCAAGAATATCCAATTCCTCTAAGTGGAACCTTTCTTTTTCCTAGACCTAGTATAATAAAATATATAAACACCCAAAGGTAAAGGTATGGTGTGAGAAAACAAATCCTAGTAGAATCTCACCAAGAATTTCATAAGAATTCTATAATAATTAAACCGAAATTCTCAATTTCAAATAAAAAATGGAATGGAAATATTTTCCGAGTTTGAATAAAAACATTATTTACAAAACATTTTTATGACTAGAATAAAAATAGGTAAAAAAACGAATTTCCATTTAAGTAGAAATGCTTAAGAATATTTTTAAAAACAAGCATGGATAAATAATTTTAATTAAAATAGACATGAATAAATATTTCAGTCAATTAATTGCATGTATAATCAATTTCAATCATAACACCATGGTTAAGAGACCCTAGGTAAGATTAGTATAGGGATTCACACATATATTAGTGAATTATGTCACTAGGTGTTCACACACTTCCAATATCCTAAGACTAGGGGTAATAGAAGATAATCTCAAGGAATAAAATCCCTTCCCTTTGGATAATTTAGTTAGAGTTTTCATATTTAATTTATTTCTTGGTATAGCTAATTCATGCCTAATGCGTGGTATTCCCATCTAACTACTAAGTATCCCATATGATTTAAGGTATATCAAACATTTAGGGTGGATATTATTCAATTAAATAAATATCAATCATTCCAAGAAACAATTTCAATCGGCCGCATTTTCAAGTTTCAAAACATGCCTTTCATTCCAAAACCCCAAATCAAATGGTTTTTATAAAAAAATCATTCCATTGTTTAAAAAAATTTAACTTATCATTATAAAAAATATCATTCATTTTCATTTAATCAAAAATCATGCTTTAAATCATTCGTATCCCATCAATATCATTTTTTAGAAATACAAATATATTTCAAAATCCATTTTTAAAGGAATTTCATCACACACACCATGCCATCTAAAATCACTTATCAAGAGACTCAATTAAAGATTAATAAATAAATCATAAAATCAATTTAAATTTAAAAATCATCAAAGGTTTTAATTGGTATATATTTCCTTATGAAACCACCTATTTAAATTCACAATCTCACTGAAACCAAATAAGGTATCTACCAATGGAGAGTTTATGGATAGAATCAATAAAGAAAGGATCCTAGAAACAAAATTCTCACATAAGAATATATAATTCAATGCTTCTAGAATAACATGAGAGATATAATAAAACATAAAAAATGATTCCTAAATAATTAAAAATGACCAATGAATATCTAGGAAATAAATATCAATTCCAGGATGGATTAATAAGAAATCCAATTAGATTAAGAAAAAAAACCTAGATCTAGAATCAATTTCCCCAATCTATGATTCTGATCAAGAGAAGAAGGGTAAATTTAGGAGGATAACAAATAACGATAAGAAATAGGTACATAAATTTGAATATCTAGATTCAATAATAAAAGATCCATTAAAATTGATCACTCCAAGAAAAGGAATCCCCAAAATATCTAAGATGAGTCTCCCTGTTCATGATCCATTTATAATGAAAGAATAACATGATAAATAGGTAGGTATTATGTCTTAAAATCAAAATTTGGAATAATTAATTCATTTCACATGTTTTGGATACATGATTTTCTAAACTGTGTTCCAAATGTGCACCCCCTTATAGGATACTAGAAGTAATTAATCGGTTAACTACACAGTTGATAAACCATGCTCCAACTATGCATAAACCCACTGTTTAAAGCTACGAAGTTTGTGTGTGTGTGGGGGGGGGGGGGTAGGCCACATAGTTTTTAATAAATGTGAACCTAACCATGAACCCTATACTGAAACTCAAACATAAGGTTTATGGTTTCCTAGTCTAATCCACATAGTTTTCTCTAACCGCGTGCCAACCATGAACATTCTTAGAAAACATTGAAAAACTCCAGAAGTCACCCAAAACAACCCAAGATAAGACCCAAAAAAATAATATAAAAAAGGAATGTAATAACCTAAAATTAGGTGTGAGGATGTTATAATAACAATGATTAGAGTACATGGAATGATATAACCAAGTTACTCAATTGGTATAGCATGGGAAAATCTATGGTTAGTGGGAATGGGTTGTGGATCAAAGAGATGGATAAGTTGGGTGTTCTGAGAAACCTAGTGTTGGACCTTAGAACTAATATGGTCCATGATCCATATCCATGGATCGATGTTTAAGTGGATTTTCCCATGAGTCCAAGAGGCCATTTTTTGTGTTGGCACTATCGAGAAGCATGTTTTCCCCGAGTGATGGGCATTATCCTGAGAGACTAGTTATGATAGAGGATCCAAATATGGAGTACTCCAATTGAATACTGATTCAATGGATCCCAAGAGGGATTCCTATGCTTAGGTACTGACATATAGGACCTAGGTTGGTTCAATATTGATATACTGACCCTAATAGGTTGTATCTGATTGAGTAGTGATGGTTGTTGGTGTCACTCTAGAACCCAGACCGATATGAAAGCCGATGGGGTTAAGATTATAATTATTGGAATGAGTATTTGACCAGCCCTTATGATGCATTTATTTTGATTTATATTTATGTTTGATTACATGTGATTTCTCAGGAAGACTAGGAATCCTCCATTGGTTTTAGAACTAATATAATTTCCATGGATTCCAAAGGATAACTTATTGAGAAAGATGAGACTCTGGGATGCATAATATGGTTGGGATACAATATAATAGTATATTTTTGGTGGATTCTTGACTCGACTAGCATCTAGTCATTTATTTTATCAAGTAGTAGATTCCTAGATGTGGTACCTAGTATCTAACATCAAAGAATGTGTGGCCACATATAAAATAATGTATGGGATGTAAATGATTTCTTTGATATTGTGATACCATTATGAATTACCAAGTGTCAAAATTTAAATGGAGACAGTAGCATACCATTGTGAATTCCCATGATTCTAGGGATTCAAATGGAGGTATGAGGTTTCAGGTGGGTGTATAACCCCAAGCATGGATGTTCGACATCTCAAGGGTGATAGTTGAATCCCCTCAATTGATTCCTCTAATAACCTTGGGATTATATGAACACAATATATATGGTTGGGATGAGGAGATGTGTGATATTGTATGCCCAAGATATTGACCAAGGGAACTAGGGAGGGTATTCCCTTTGGTTCCACGGGTGGCCCAGGAATCAGTCACACATGGAAATATAATATTTCTTAGGGATTCCCCTCATAGGAATTAGTTATCTTCCTGACATTAAGAATGCCTAGGTACTATCATGGGATTCAATTTAAGGGATTGAGGATGGGAGGTTCCTGGTTATTACCTAGGATTCAATACTCATTAATGGAGGTGTTATAATGGGATACTCATAGAGAGGACAAATGTTCCCCTAAGGTGATCCTCATCATCATATACATTTTAGCATCAGGTTGAGGTAGGTATGACTAATCAAGGTCACAGAATTGAGGATCAATGATGGGAATTGGGATTATATAGGGTTGTATGTGGGAACCCTTGGGGTGGTGATGCTATTTTGGTTGAAATAGTTCTTATGACATTCTAAAATACATTCTATCATTGGTCAAAACAAATTTGAGTCGATTGGGGTCGTAGAAATAAGGATCAATGGCAGTTTTATTTATTTATTTTATTTAAATTATTTATCGACTCTGTTGGTCATATTTACCAAGGATTAACTTATGAAAGCTAATTATAGGTCTTATGTTGGGTTTGGACTACTGAGATTCATTTCTCACCCCCTATATGGGAAACTCAGTGTGCGTGCAGACCCCATGTCTGCTTTTAAGTTGAGAACAGGGTGAAGTGGATAGGTAGGAGGCCCATGATTGTATGATCGAGCTCAAATGATAATGTGAAGTATTAGTATCAGTATATCATAAATTAAGAGTCATGAATACTAGATATAAGGAATGACTCGGAGTTGGTAGTAAATTCGGATGTATTTATTTTCAACTGTTTATTTTTTATTTGGGATTGGCTTTATGGGTGATGAATTGATGTATGTATGGAATTACTATTCAATACTTTATTGATTTTGATTTATTAGTCATGTTTATATTTATCTAAATTCATTTAATGAATAATTTTATGTGGATGATATTTAGTTTTTTTATGATTTCACAATATGATATAGGGGGAATAGTCTTCCCATGACACCTCTATAGACCTCCCATGGCTAGTCGATAGCTTATGGAATATGGGGAGGCATGCATGAGGTCACATGGTGAACCAGTCTAATTACTTTACAGAGTTATATAAGGTGGGCATTAAAAAGTGTTATCAATGGTTTTATTTATTTATTTGACTATTTGAGATATGGTAGCCAAGATATATAGGAACGTGTTAAAGACTATTATAGATACTGGGATGACACTATTGTAAATGAGATCTATACCAATAAACCCATACCAATGGTTTAAAAAACCCATTGGTATAACCTATTTATGGGAAGGCTATAACAATGGTTTATAAAAATAATTAGTATAGATGAGGTTGTACCAACCATTTTTTAAAACCATTTGTATAGAGGAAGGATATACCAACGGTTTCAAAATAAATTGATATAGCCTTCAAGATACACCTATAACTGCATGACCTCCCCTACCCGCATCTCACTCCCATCCTAAATCCAACCCTACGAGTGACATTCCCTTATGTTCCCCAACCCCAATGATCTCACCTCACTTGGTGTTTTGATTCCATTCTTCTTGAAGAACAAAATGGTGACTTTCAAATCCATCATCTCTTCTACCAAGTATTAGTTTTATTTTCTAGGTATAAAATACTATCCAATATTCTTTTAAGTCAGGATTATTCCTGATTCATTAAAAAAATGGTTCATTTTTATTATATTTTTTATTGTATTTCATAATAAATATGATTACAGGTGATGTATTTTTTCTAAATTTAGTTACTTGATACTTCTATATAAATCTAATAAAAACCTATATCTTTTTGTGTATATGAGGTATATATGTAATTATTTTTTGTAGTACTTTTTTTTGTTTTTGAATATATTAGGGGTTATGAAATTATTTATTTCAATGTTTTATTTCATTAATTGAAATTATTCATTTTAGTTTTTAAACATGTTTGGATTTAAAATGTAATATTTTGTTTTAATATATAGTTTATTATTTTTTCATAAATGAATGAATATATATTTTATTTATAAAATTAATTTCATTTAATATTTTTTTCTCAAAAGTATTTTTATTGATGTATTTTTTTTCAACTTTAAAATAGTTTTTATAAGAACACACATTTCACCTCAAATTAAGTCTATATCCTTTTCATATGTTTTCCATTATTATAAAATTGTTGGTATATGTAAAATTTTATATGGATGGAATTTTTTTATTATATGAAAAAATTTCTTATTTTTTTTAAATATATGGAAAAAAATTAGATAAAGGACCATTTAATTTATTTTTGATATGTCCAAAGAGATTTTTTTTATGAATTATACCTTGTTTGGGTTGTTTTGAGTAATCAGTTGTTATGTTACATTCCATACTATGCACTTAGTTTACTAGTAATATAATATAGTTATTTACCAACCTCAACTAATTCCATGTTTGGTTTATAACTTGTGAACTTTAGTACAATATGTATACCATGATTGTTGTTTGATGTATATTTTTTCATTTATATTATAATTCTCATACTGACTAGCTTGTTAGTTATTCCATACATATACTTATTTGTGTGGTATTATGTATAGTTATTACTGAATGATATAATGGATTTAAATATTATGGTTTTATATATATGGTATTTTGTTATCTCATGGGATTGAGTTATGAAATTAAGGATATAGGTGATAAATATATAGTTTAAATTATTTTAAAATGACCTTTACCTTATCAAATTTCAGTTTTCATGATAAACTATGTTGTTTTTTATAATGATTCATTAATTTATGTTAAATTTATAATTTATTTACAAAAATAAAGAGTGATTTAAAATGGATTTGATTTCAATATTATTTCATTGATTTTCAGTGATTAAAATAAAGTGAACATGTCTTGTTTCCTTAAATATATTTTTTATTTGAATTCAATATTATTTCAATGATTTTATGACATGACGTATAACATTTTTTTAACATAATGGATAAAATTTGGATGTATGATACTAATGATATTTCAATAGATTTTCAAAATAATTTGGAGAGTTTTTTATATTTTTCATTTAACAACGATTTAGATAGTGGTCTTATACACTTCCCAAGTTTTATTTGAGTTGGAAGAGCTTGGTTAATTTATGAAGAATTTAGGTACCATATAAAAAATTTGGTTTTCAAACAAACCATTATGTTCAGTATCATAATAGAGAGAAAATACAGTCTCAAAATGTTCATAATATGATTGAGAATACTGGTTTAGAGAATTTATTATACGAATGATTTCTATTTATTTATCATCATAAGAAATACAATATTCCAATGTAAGAAGAAAATGATTTGAGAAAACATGATGCATTTATTGAAAATGATAGTGTTGATAGGGTGAAAAAATTGAAGGATCATACCATGACTCTAGTATATTGGTAATGTGGTAAAATAAAAAAGTTAGAAATTTTAATTTGAATGTTTCATGGGAAAACCATGTATAGAATTTATAATACTATAATTTATTATATTATTACCTTTTTGAATGAATTACTTCTAGATGATGTAAATATTAACTCGAAATTTTATATGGAGTGGAAGTTAATTTACCAACATGGATTTTATAAAAATAAAATCCATTCTTGGTCGAAATATTGCATCTTATTTTGGGAGGAAACCATTGCCCTAAATGATTGTATAAAATGTGGAAAATATCTATGGAAACCAAATACTAATGGATCACCATCTCATGTTCCACAAAATGTAATTTGGAACTTTCCTTTGATTTATATACTCCAAAATATTTTCATGTCTGAAGAAATATCAAAAAAATATATGATGTCTTAATACTGTGCGAAATAAGGATAATGATGAGTTTTTTCATCCTATAGATGGATTTTCATTGAGGAAATTTGATGCTCAAATTTAGATTTTTTAGATAAGGTGTATAATTTTTGGTTGGTTCTATCATGTGAAAGTTTTAATATGATTGGCTTGATGTTTATTTTTCACAAAACATGACCGGTTTTCGTACACATTTTTAACCTTCCTCCATGTACGAGTATGAAAAAACTTTTCACTTTCTTGATTATACTCATATTTGGACCTTCTAATAGAAATTATGTAGATGTATAATTTCAACCTTTAATAAAATATTTGAAACAAATTTGGAATGTGGGTGTGTTCACATATAATACTTGTTTGAAAGACATATTTTAGATGCATGTTGTGATTATGTGGATAATAAATGATTTCTGGCTTCTACAATGATTTATAGTTGGATCGTGAAGGGAAAACTTTAATATCATATTTTTATGAATAATACATGATCTAGAAGACTTAAATACCATCATAGTTTCATTTTTAGGGGACATAAATGATTCTTTCAAATGAATTATCTATATAGGAGTAATCATTTAAGATTTGATAATACTATTTTGATAAAAAATCCACCCAATGTAAGTATGGAACTGATGTGATTAATGAATTTCAAGATGTTATTTTTTCATTTGGGAAAGTAAGATTAAATCTATAAAGAGGAATAATTTTTTCACTGAAGATAATTATAATTAGAAGAAGAAAAATATCTTCTTTGAGTTGACTTATTAGACAAATAATTTTTTATGTTATTTTTTAGACATAATACACTACTGACCTCACCTATTTTGATAATCTCAATTATGTTTCAATATGCTTTGATAATCCCAAATAATGTTTATCTTTATAATAATTATCATATCAAAATGATCATTGGAATTTGTTAATCAATGGTTATCTATGTTTATACTTGTTTAGAAATGTTACTGACTCAATATGAATATGATTTGCATAAAACAGATAAGTGTTAAGCTTATGAGTCACTGATATAGAGCTAACGATAGAATAAGTGTACCAGTATGCACGAGGTCACTGATATACAATCTACCGATACAAGGAGACATACCTACCGATATGAATTCCACAGATAAAAAATACAAAGTCCACCGATAAAAAGTGCTACTGATACAAAGGTCACTGATATACATAGCTACCAATAAGGCTAATTACACCAGTACATAATTCTACCGATATGAATAAGGTCACCGGTATACAGATAGTTACCGTTACACCCGAGCTACCGATATAATAAGTCTACCGGTATGCACAAGTCGACTGATACAGAATAATCGCTACTATTATGAAGTCCACCGTTATAAGCTCACCGGTATGGGTCACTGATACATACGTTCACCAATACAAAAAGGTCATCGATATGCATAACAGCTACCGATAGGAAGAGCTACTGATACAGGCTCACTGGTACAAAGAGCTACCGTTATAGAGGATAACAACTACCGATACAGAAGAGCTACCGATACAAGCTCACTGATACCAAGAGCTACTGATGGAAATCAGTCACAATTTCTCTAAACTCTATTTCTATTTGTTTAATTAGAAACAATCATATTTGATGTTTTTAATGCACCTTCTATTAATTAATGATAGTGGTTGGCATTTTAGGAACCGTACCTAGTACCTTTAAAAAGGTAATCATTCCTATTGCCGGAGATAAAGCTATATAAGGGAACCTCAAACTACTAAAGACGTGTGGTGGTTAGTCAGTCCTTCCATGCACATACAAGACAATCTTCTGGAGATAATCAAGAACTTAAATTCATAGACGAAGAAGGAAGAATACATACTGAATCTATAGAACCTGAACATTCAATGAGAAAAGAGCTTCAACGATTTCACTTTCACTCAAGCTAATCAGACTGGTCAACCTGGACCTAGAAGTCAAATACAAAAGGATGCTATATTTCTTGAAAAAAACTAGAGAAGGACTCAAAGCCTCATCTGCATCAATACAAGGAGTCCAGAGCTTCACTCAAAACACATAGAGCATTCTAAACTCATCTCTATCTGTTTATCTCTATTGTGTTTCATTTATTTACATTTTCAGCAGTGTGTGTGCTCTGTATTTTTAGATACACACTGTCTCCTCTGCTGAACTGTAGGATTTATAAATCCTCACTCAATATTTCCCTTACCCTCTTGTATCACACTGTGGATAGTGGTAGAGGTCAAGTGTGACCAGGATAGCCTGTGTGCTATTGTTTTTTTCCCATGTAGAACTGTGGTAGAGGTCTTAGTACTTGGATAGTCTTTGTACTATTGTAAACCCTGATCCAGGGTGTGGATCAAAGTTTATATAAACTGTTTTAGAGGACTAAGTCTCAGCTTGAGACTGAACCTCTTGGTTCAAACTGTTGTGCCTGTTTATTTTGTTTTAAACTATATTGAATATTCCGCTGCTAAGTACTTTGAAATAAAAATCTATTTTAAAGTTTCTCTGATAGTTAAACTAGAAAGTGTTTGTATTTATTGTAAAGAATTTGGTTAGTTTCAAAATCTAATCTAATCTTCAGATTAGATTAACTGAGAACTAATAAATCTCTTGAGAATCTAACTGACCCTTTACTGTATTAAAAATTCACTATAGTTTAGCTTGTTATTTAAATTGTTGGATTTTAATAGAAATACTTTTAACAGAAATTTTTAATTGGAACTCAATTCACCCCCCTCTTGAGTATCCACTCCGACCAACATTTGTTATTAGAGGTTTTTGTTAATAAAGGATTTCCAAATACTCTGTTTTTCAACTGTTATTTTAGTTGTATCTTAAAGATCTTAAATTTTTGTTAGTTCTAAATTTTTTCTCTTTAAATATATTTGCTAAAATATAATTATGGATAATAGATTAGAATGTGCTGCTACCAACATGCCACCTTTCTTTAATGGTGTTAATTATGGCCAATGGAAACTAAAAATGAAAATTCATTTAGAAACTATGGGATTTGACATCTGGAATGCTATAAAGACTCAGTATAAGATTATAGAAACTGAAAGAAATACTTGGTATGAACCTACTAAAACTACTTACAATAATAATTATAAAGCAATGAATGCCCTGTATTGTGATTTAGGAGATGAAGAATTTAATTGAATATCTTCCTGTAAAACAGCTTATGAAATCTGGGATACTTTGGATATTTACCATGAGGGAACAACCAATGCGAAAGAAATGAGATTAAACACTTATACTATTAAGTATGATAATTTTAAAATGAAGCCTGATGAACCTATTTCTGACATGTATCTCAGGTTCAATGAGATTGTTAACAATATGAGCTCACTTGGAAAAGTTGTTCCTGCAAAAGAACAAATCATGAGGATACTAAGATGTCTGCCAGAGAGATGGAGAGGCATATCAGTTTCAGTAAGAGAATCGTGTGACATAAGTTCACTGCCAGTTAAAGATCTTATTGGTAAGTTAATGATGTATGAAGAAGAACTGAAGGTAAAAAGGAAGAAGATAATGAACCAAAGACGAAGTCAGTGGCATTTAAGTCTACTGCCTCAAAGAGCAAGGACAAGGAGAAAGTTCAAATTCCTACAGAAAGCTCAATAAGTGAAGGTTAAATTCTGATAGTGATGAAGAGATGTCTCAAATAGCCAGAAGATTCAAGAAATTATACATGAAAAATAATTTTTTCAGAAAACCAAATTACAAGGGTAAGTATGACCAACAAGGTGATTGAAAGAAATATTAGAAGAAATATTAGAAAAGGACTGATAAAAGTGATGACATAGTCTGCTACGAATAAAAGAGGAAATGACATGTAAAAGCTGACTGCTCGAAGTTAAAATACAAGAAGAAATATGAGTACAAGGAAAAAAAATATTAGAAAGCAATTAATGTAACCTAGAGTGCTTCATATGATAGTTCAAGTGATTCTAACTCCACCCAGGATGAAAAATATCAAAAAGCTAATACGTGTTTCATGAAAAACACATCTGAGGTAACATTGGATACTCCTGCCTTAAATTCTTATTATTCTGGAGATGATTCTTATTTTGAAAACATGTCCAATTAAGAGTTATTTGAATACTGTAACATATTAGAAGATACCTATAATGAGCCGAAGAACAAATATAAAACCTTAAAGAAACAATATTCTTTAACTAGAACTGTCAAATTAGTATTAAAAGTAGAAAAGAAAAAGAATGGTCAATTGTTAAAGGAAAATACTCAACTTAAATTGTCCAATGAGAAACTTAGAAAAGACTTAGAGAAGTTCACAAATGGAAAGAATACTCTGAATCAAATGCTTTGAAAACAATTGGAACCAAAGTATTCTACTGGTCTAGTCTATCAACCTAGATAGAGACAACTTATTAAGAATAAATTTATTCCTAAATCTGGACAGTATGCTGCTAGTTCCAATTTTGGAAATTCTTATGCCTCAACTAGCTATTCACATAGTTATAAATCAAACAAATTTTATCTTTCAAAATCTTTTTAATCTATTGATTGTGTGAAAATCATTAGACAAATCTGGGTACCAAAAGTTTTGCTTGCTAACCTTTCTGGACCCAAGAAAATCTGGGTACCAAAATCATTTTCTGTTTAAACCTATTTTGTAGGAGACTTTCTTGAAGAGTTCCCATAAGAAGATATAGTACTTGGATAGTGGATTTTAAATGCATATGTATGAAGATTACTCATGTTTCAAAAGTTTAATCAAGGTTGATAGAGGACATCTCACCTTTGGTGATAATTCAAAAGGAAAATTCATCGGCTTAGGCTAGATTGGTAACACTAATTAAATTTCAATTTCTAAAGTATTATTTGTTGATGGATTAAAATACAACCTGTTAAGCATTTCTCAGTTGTATGATGATGGTTTTAATGTTAAATTTGGAAATGATTCTTGTCAAGTTTTTAATTCTAAAAATGATTTGGTATTTACTGCCTTGAGAAATGAAAATGTATATGATGTAGATTTAAATTCTTTAGCCAATCAAAAGGTTACCTACTTAAATGATTTTTATAGAGAATCTTGGCTATGACACAGAAGATTAGGAAACTGCAATGTTCATTCACTTAAGGAGCTGACTATGAAAAATTTAGTTAGAGACCTACCTCAACTAAAATTCCCATAAGAAAAAGTTTGTACTCCCTATCAAAAGGGAAAGAAACATAAAGTTTCTTTCAAATTAAAGAAATAAGTTTCAACTTCTCAACTTCTCGAGTTAGTTCACATGGACTTGTTTCGACCTTTGAGAGTTTCTAGTTTAAATGGGAAGCACTATGTTTATGTTCTAGTAGATGACTTTTCTAGATACACTTGGGTATACTTTCTAGCTCACAAAAGTGAAGCTTGATCTTACTTTATTAAATGCTCCAAGTCTGTAGAGAACCTTAGTGGACTTAAGATAATGACCCTAAGAAGTGATCATGGTCGTGAGTTGGAAAATCATGATTTTGAAACCTATTTCTCATTTAATGGCTACAATCACAACTTTTCTTCCCCTAGGACACCTCAACAGAATGGTGTAGTAGAAAGAAGAAATAGAATCTTTCAAGAAATTTCAAGAACTATGCTCAATGAATATAATTTACCTGTTTATTTTTGGGATGAAGCTGTGAATACAGCTTGTTATATTATAAATAGAGTCTTGATTAGACCTGTTCTTAAAAGACCCCTTATGAACTATGGAATAATAGGAAGCCTAAAGTTAGTTACTTCAGAGTTTTTGGTTTCAAAGTATTTATTCTTAATACTAAGGATAATATTGAAAGTTTTCTTCTAAAAGTGATGAGGGAATCTTTCTAGGTTACTCTATAACCATTAAATCTTATAGAGTCTATAATAAATGAACAAAATGTGTAGAGGAATCCGTGCATATCAAATTTTATGAAATTGATTCACATGAACCTAAGTCGTCTCTTGAAAATCTTGAAGAAGATCTATCTATTCTGGACCGTAATGATAAAATCAGTGAACATGTTGTAAAGACAACCAGTTCTAGATGTATTCCAGAATCTGCTTCTGGTGAACCTGAGCATAGAGAAGAACCTAAAATCTCTAGTCCTACCTTTACTAGATCAACTAGGATTCTAAAGAATCATCCTTTAGATGCTGTTGTTGATAATCTTGATAGAGGGACACAGACTAGAGCTTCTCTAAGAAATCAGGTTGAACATCAAGAATTTATTTCACAATTAGAACCTAAAAATATCAATGATGTAATCAGTGATGAATTTTGGGTTTTGGCTATACAAGAAGAATTAAATCAATTTGAAAGAAACAAAGTCTGGGAATTAGTTGACAGACCTAAGGACACTTTGACCATGGGCACTAAATGGGTTTTTAGAAACAAAGTTGATGAATCAGGAAATATCATTAGAAACAAGGAAAGACTAGTTACATAAGGGAATTGTCAAGAGGAAGGAATAGACTATGAGGAAACCTTTGCACCTGTAGATAGATTAGAAGCTATCAGGATTCTACTTGCCTATGTTGCTCATCTGAATTTCAAGTTATATCAAATGGATGTTAAAAGTTCTTTTCTAAATGGTTTTATAATTGAAGATGTTTTTGTTGAACAACCACCTATATTTACTAATCCTCATTTTCCAAATCGAGTTTTTAAGCCCTCTAAAGCTTTATATGGTTTAAAACAAGCTCCACGATCATGGTATGATAGACTCAGTAGTTTTCTTATTTCAAAAGGTTTTTTATAAAGGGATTGTTGATCCAACTCTCTTTATTAAAATAATTTCGAAAGATGTTTTAATAGTGCAAATATATGTTGATGATATTATTTTTGGATATTCTAAAAATAATTTTTGTATTGATTTTTCAAAGAGTATGAAAAATGAATTTGAAATGAGTTTAATGGGAGAACTCAAATATTTTCTTGGATTTCAAGTTTTTCAAAATGAAAATGGTATTATTTTAAATCAAAGTAAATATACAAAGGATATTTTAAAATGTTTTAGTTTAGATAGTATTAAGTAAAGTGATACACTATGAGTACTAGTTGTAAGTTGGATGCTAATGAGACTGGAAAACCAGTGGATCAAACCAACTACAGAGGTATGATTGGGAGCCTACTCTACCTTACTACTAGTCGACATGATATTATGTTTAGTGTGTGTATGTGTGAAATATTTCAAGCTAATCCCAAAGAGTAACACTTTCTTGCTGTTAAAAGAATTTTTAAATATTTTAAACATACTACTAACTTAGGATTATTTTATCCAAAAGGACAATCATTCGATTTAATAATTTATTCAGATGCTGACTTTGCTGGTTGAAATTTAGATAGAAAGAGAACTTCTGGAACATGTTATATACTAGGTAAGTCCTTAGTGTCTTGGTGTAGTAAAAATCATAACTCTGTTGCATTGTCTATTGCTGAAGTAGAATATATTGCTGCTGGTAGTTGCTGTGCACAAATTCTGTGGAAGAAACATACATTATTGGACTATGAATATCAGTTTGGACATGTGTCTATAAACTGTGGTAACACTAGTGTGATTAATATCTCAAAGAACCTTGTATCTCACTCTAGGACCAAACACATTGATGTAAGACACCACTTTTTGAGAGATCAGTACCAAAAGGGTGATATTACTCTTGGTTTTATAGGTACTAAACGTCAATTGGCTGACATTTTCACCAAACATTTAAGTTTGGATAGGTTAAGTTATATTAGACATGAGTTAGGAATGATAGACTTTGTAAGTTAGAAACCTCACTGTTAGAAACCTCACCATTAGAAACCTCTCCGTTAGAAACTTCGCTGTTATAAACCTCACTGTTAGAAACCTCACCATTAAAAACCTCACTGTTAGAAACCTCACCGTTAGCCAAACCTCACCGTTAGCCAAACCTCACCGTTAGCATGAACGTCACTATTATATCTCACTGGTATGAACCTCACTGCTATACCTCACTGTTAGTGGACCTCGCCGATAAAAATACCTCACCATTAGGAATCCTCACCGGTATGTATTACCGTTAGGTTGTGCTGTTTTTAAACTTTGTATCTTTAGCTGCCAAAATCTGTATCGTCTGCACTATACTTACTATGATTTATTTATTTATTTTTTGATTCCTAAATGATAAAACATAAGTATTGACCTCATCTCAATCCACCTCAAACCCTTTGACTTCAATCCTTATCTCCCGAATCATCGAACACTAAGCCTTGTGTTTCGCAGAATGATAAGAGTAAAGAGACCATCAGTCAGCGAAAAGGTTGACGAGCTGAATGCCAAAATACTCAAAGGAGAGTCTAGTGGTGGAAGTGAAGTGAAGAAACCTACAAATCCACATCTCTTTCAAAGAGAAATATTAGTTGAGAAAGAACTTTTCATGGAATGGTTGATGACCAGTAAGTCTTTAGTTCTAGAAGTGCTGGAAGACCAAAAATGGGTAGAGTGCTTCTCGAATAACAATGGTCCTTATTATCCAAAGCTGGTAAAAGAATTCTATGAGTTTGTTCATTTTGAGAAATCAGAAGTTGAGAATAAGATGGTATCAGTAGTGAATGGTAGGACAATATCATTTTCCTCTGTTGAGTGGGCTGAGTGCCTGAAGGTTCCACATGAAGGAGAGTTTGGGTATTTCTTGAAATCAATACCTCCTACCAGTGACATCTTTGAATATGAAGTCACTTTGGAAGAATTAATAGGAGATGGCACACCAAGAATGGTAGTTTCTACATAAATGGATGGAGAGAACCTGTTACTGTTCAAGTTCATCCAACATGTGTTAAGTCCAAGAAGAGGGGACTTTGCAAATCTAAAATACCAAGATATTTATTTGTTTAATTTGTTAAGACATGGTGTTAAGGTGAATCTGTGTAAACTGTTAATGATTCAAATTGAATATATGACTAGGACGAAGTCAAAAACTAATGCTCTATTCTTTGCAAAGATGATCTCTGTGATGATCAAGGTATGAGGTGTGGCTAAGTCTCAAGATGAGATAGTTGTTATGAAAGAAAACTTTTGTATTACCAAAACTATCTGTAAATACATGAAGATCAATTGGAATCCATGGAGAAGAGAATGATTCAGTGATGATGAGAAGCTATATGATAAGTTTAATCCCGTGGATCATCCTTCTAGGCCTAAGGATGTGAGGGACCCAGGTCTAGGACCTAATGAAGAGAAACCTTAGTATAGTGATGATACTAATGAGGAGGATACCTCTGTAGCTGCGGGAAGGGATCCAGACTTGCCTCCATGTCCTGTTGCTGAAGTTATATAATCTGGAAAAGAAACAGTGTTGGGAGTAAGCAATGAAGAAGTACTTATTGATGAGGAAGACCAACCTGCACCAGAGAATGAGGAAGAAGAAGAATCTGAAACTGAAGCATCTGTTTCTACCTGCTTAAGTCTTAGTCCAATGATTGGGAACTCCTCAATGACTACTGAGGAAGTTGTTGAAGTAGACAGACCTGCATCTATTCCTGAGGAGCCTCCTTCTATTGGATAATTGGATATGGTTGTGGAGGATTATTCTGAGGAAGACCGAGCTGCTGAGGGTGCTATTTCTATACAGAAGACTGCACAGATTGAGGGGGAGAATCCTATCAGACATGGTACTGTTTCAGTTGCTCATGAGATCGAAGACTGGGATGAAGACCCAGGTTTTGTAGTGTTTGGGTTGGACTATCCTGATTCAGAAGATGAGACACCCATAAATAGACCTCCTATCTCTTATAATCTCCTTTCTAAAACTTTACATAAATAAATAGTAAGAAAAACTAATTTAAACTAGTTGAAGTCTGATCTCCATGCCAGTTTTGTGGAAGAACTGAAAAGAATGGAAACCTCTTTAATATCTTATATTCAGTCTATGACGACTGTATCTAGTGTTTTGGATGAAGTCAAGACCTTCCAGGATCAAATTTCAAGCTTGGTAGAGAATTTTGAATATCTAAAGATATCAATTGTATCTATGGAGTCTTATATGAGCTCTAAATCTCATGCAGACAAAGAATTGGCTTTTGTAAAGAGTGTAGTTGGACAAATGGTATCAGGTTTTTAGGAATTTAAGACTTTTATGGAATAGCATGTCAGCACCCAAGACTCTATTGTGAAAAATATCATAAGTGGGATAACTAAATCCTTTAAGGAAACAATTTCCTTTAAAATTTATCCTCTGAGTTCTACCAGGCCTTCTTTGGATATTGATCAGATTCGAGCTATGATGAGAGAAGAGATTGGACAGTCTTCTACCAGTGGCTCTGTAGACTCTGATGATTTGACCCAAGTGGTGACTACCACTAGGGATATATGACAAATTGTTCAGAATTTTATGAGAGAGGCCACTGATTCTCAAAAATAGGTCAAAGACAAAGTGGATTTATATTTCCAAAGGATCTATACAAAGCATCAATTGAACAATCATTTCAAGATTCTATTAGAAAACCTAAAACTTCTTCCAGTCAATCAGGCTTTTAAAGAACAAGTCATCAAGCTCAGGGAGTTGACTCCTGCTCTAGATAAATTTATAGAGAACAAGTATGAATTCATTTCTGCTATGGAAAGAGGAGGAGGGATCATAATGGACTTTAGGAATCTATTGCTTCCATTTTTTCATGTAGACAGTACTCCAATCATTGTACCTCCAGCTCTACCTACCTCTGCTCAGTCTGCCTCCATTCCTTAGATGACTCCAGTGCAAGCAATCCGTAGCCTCACTCTTATGATCACCCAGCGAGCTACACAGTATAGGCCAGGCACTGTATTAGTAGCTCATCCTCCATTGATCATATCTGGTGTTCCTAAGCCTCCACCTACATCCACCAAACCTGAATCCTCTTCTGATCCCAAGGGAAAATCACATGATGAGGAGGTGGATTGATTAGTGGCTAAGAAATTTGATAAGAATCACTCGTATTCTTTTTTTTTTCTTCAATTCTGCATTTATCTATATTTTTTCCTCAAGTGATATATACATGATTTTATTCTATCTTACTTTCTGTCACTTTTCTCATATCTCTTTCCTTCTTTTTTCTAATGACAAAGGGGGAGAAATGATATGGAAATGATATGGAAATGATATGGAGAAATATGGTTAAAGGATAAAGGGGGAAAACTATGATATGAAGAACCATTATATTTTACCTCTGATACAATTGTATTTAATTCTATATCCTCTGATACATTTAAAATCTCACATTTCTAAATGTCATTACTCACATTGAGAAATAAAACCCATTGTATTTTATACTGATACATTACTGCTTATTTTGGAATTATAACATCATAATTTGTGATTATCATAAAGGGGGAGATTGTTGACCTCAAATGTTTTGATAATCCCAATTATGTTTCAATATGCTTTGATAATCCCAAATAATGTTTATATTTATAACAATTATTCATTAAATATATGACATCATATCAAAATGATCATTGGAATATGTTAATCAATGGTTATCTATGTTTATACTTGTTTAGAAATGTTACTGACTCAATATGAATATGATTTGCATAGAACAGACAAATGTTAAGCTTATGAGTCACTGATACAGAGCTACCGATAGAATAAGTCTACTGGTATGCACAAGGTCACTGGTATACAAGCTACCGATACAAGCAGATGGACTTACCGATATGAAGTCCACCGATACAAATACAAAGTCCACCGATACAAACAACTACTGATACAAAGGTCACTGATATACACAGCTACCGATAAGGCTAAGTACACCGGTACAGAAGTCTACTGATATGGATAAGGTCACCGGTATACAGACAGTTACCGTTACACCTGAGCTACCGAAAGAATAAGTATACCGGTATGCCCAAGTCGACTGATACAGAATAACCACTACTATTATGAAGTCCGCCGTTATAAGCTCACCGGTATGGGTCACTGATACATACGTTCACCGATATAGAAAGGTAACTGATATGCATAACAGCTACCGAAAGGAAGAGCTACCGATATAGGCTCACTGGTACAAAGTGATACCGTTATAAAGGATAACAACTACTGATACAGAAGAGCTACTGATACAAGCTCACTGATACCAAGAGCTACCGATGGAAATCAGTCATAGTTTCTATAAACTCTATTTCTATTTGTTTATTTAGCAACCGTTATATTTTATGTTTTTAATTCACCTTCTATTAATTAATGATAGTGGTCGGAATTTCAGGAACCGTACCTAGTACCTGTAAAAGGGTAATCATTCCTATTGCTGGAGCTAAAGCTATATAAGGGAAACTTGAACTACTAAAGACATGTGGTGGTCAGTCACTCTTTCCATGAACATACAAGATAATATTATGGAGATACTCAAGAACTTACATGCATAGAAGAAGAAGGAAGAATACATACTAAATCTATAGAACCTGAACATTCAAGGAGAAAAGAGATTCAACGATTTCAATTGCACTCAAGATGATCAGACTGGTCAACCTGGACCTAGAAGTCAAATGCAAAACGACACTCTGTTTCTTGACAAAAACCACAGAAGGACTCAAAGCCTCATCTGCATCAATCCAAGGAGTCCAGAGCTTCAATCAAAACACATAGAGCATTCTAAACTCATCTCCATCTCTTTAGCTCTATTGTGTTTCATTTATTTACATTTTGAGTAGTGTGTGTGCTCTATATTTTTAGATACACATTATCTTATGTGCTGAACTGAAGGATTTATAAATCCTCACTCAATCTTTCCCTTACTCTCTTGTATCCCATTGTGGATAGTGGTAGAGGTTAAGTGTGACCTGGATAGCCTGTGTGCTATTGTTTTGTTTTTCCCATGAAGAACTGTGGTAGAGGTCTTAGTACCTGGACAGTCTTTTTACTGTTATAAACCCCGATCCAGGGTGTGGATCAAAGTTTATATTAATTTTTTGAGAGGACTAAGTCTCAACTTGAGACTGAACCTCTTGGTTCAAACTGTTGTGCTTGTTTATTTTTTTTAAACTATATTGAATATTCTGCTGCTAAGTACTTTGAATTACAAATCTATTTTAAAGTTACTCTGATATTTAAACTAGCAAGTGTTTGTATTTATTATAAAGAATTAGGTTAGTTTCAAAAGCTAATCTAATCTTCAGATTAGATTAACTAAGAACTAATAAATCTCTTGAGAACCTAACTGACCCTTTACTGTATTACAAATTCACTATATTTTATCTTGTTATTTAAATTGAGGGATTTTAATAAAAATCCTTTTAATAGAAATTTTTAATTGGAACTCAATTCACCCCCTCTTGAGAATCCACTCCAACCAACATACACATTGAAAAAAATATATGTGAAATATTTCTATCAATTATTCTAAATGTCAAGTAGAATACAAAAGATGATTTACAAAATTAGCATGACTTAGTGGATTAGGGTATCATATCAGAATTTCATCCTATGTGTGTCAGTGAAAATAAATAGAAAATTTCATGTTCTTATGAGATAACACATTTATAAAAAAATTAGTTTTGGTAAGTACTGGAGACTATAAAATTTTTTAATGTATATTTATGTAACTTATCAAAATGGGTCAATAGAAGAGATTTGAAGATAAAATATTTGAAGACTCATGATTATCATATCCTTCTTAATGAGTTGATTCTAACATAAATCCATCATCTATAGTACAATAATACAAGGGTGGAAGTGATTTGATTATTATATTTTTATAGATAGATTTATACTAAAAATTGGTCCAAGTATTTCTTACAACAATTGTAGGAAGATGCACCATTTATTGTGTGAGTTAGAGAAAGGTTTTTCCTATATCATTTTTCACATGCATGATACATCCAACTATCCATATTCAAACTAAAATACTTATTGGAGGACCTATTTATTTTCATTGGATGTATCCAATTGAAAGAAATATGTAAAAATTTACGTCTTATGCCAAGAATAGGAATCAACATAAAGGATCCATTGTGAAAGGTTACTTGTCTCAAGAATGTATGGATTTTTTTCATTGTATTTGTCTAATGTGACCAGAATACATAACATGAAATTAATAAATAAAGAAGATAAGTATGAGAAAATTGATCCTAGATTTCCATCACTTCCCCAAATAATAGTAATTGCTAGATCATATGTATTGACTATATTAATCATTGAAGAACATGATATGTCACATAATACAGTATTGTTTTACTATGATTTTTTCAATGACTACATCAAGAAAGTAAATTTGACATGTGTATGTTATCTTATCCCATGTAATTTTACATATATGTTAAACAGTTTCAATATTTTTATGCAAGGAACATATACAAATTATAAATATAAATCATCATTCATTGCTTTTGATAAGAAGATAGAATTTTCATAGAAAAGAGTATCCATCTTAGTTAAAATCAAATATATAAGTATTACTCTAATAAAATAAAAAAATAAACATTCATTTAATTTTAATATTCACTTATTACAACACCCCCAAATTTTAATGTAAGAACCTTGTATTCAATAGCGTGAATGACTTACGTAACACCAATCCCTTAAGGGAATATAATATCTAGATACGTTATAATATATTTAATATTTAAATTAGATTATATATATATTTCAATGTGTGAAATAATGAGTTATAGTGAATTACATGCAAGAGAGAACTTCTTCGATAGCATGCGTTATACGCAAGACCGATTTTTACTAAACAATAATATATTATTAAAATAATATTATTTAATATAATATGATATAACCTATCCATTATGTTAGTGTTTATGAATATTATTAACTAACTTATGAAATTTTTTTGTTTATATAAATATAAAATTAATACATTGGTTACCAATTAATGAGAAACGAAAATAAGAACCAATTGATATAAAAAGAAATATTATTATATTTATGCTTCTAAAGGAGTTATGTATTAAAAAAATAATTAATTACAATTAGTTACTTATTTTAAGGAAATATATATGTTATATATTCAAAAAAATATGTTTGATATTTTTCCATTAGGTTTGATATGCATAATATTAGAATAAACTATATTTTACACATAAAAACCTATATTTTTATAAAGGAAATATTAACGCCTTTTAATGGAAAGCCCATTTTAAATATGAATTTTGAAACTTTAATTGATTTAATATGTTAAAATAAACTTCATATTTTAAATTTAAACATAAAAATCAGGATATGGTATTTTTTTATTTTTTGGATACACATCATTTTTTAATGAATAGTTAAAAATACAGAATTTTAGTTCAAAACTGCTTTTTGTTCTATTTTATTTATAAAGATAAATTATGTTTTATATTTGTTTTAAAGCTTAATTAGATTTTATTTTTATCAATTGATACAATTTATGTTATTGGTATCAATTTCACTTTGAAATTGAATGTAAAAACTTATCAAACTTTTGGACCTTTTTACTTTAAAAACCCGCATTGTCGTCCCGCCTACAGGATGAATTTTAAATTAA
Source organism: Viscum album (assembly GCA_963277665.1). Taxonomy (NCBI): domain Eukaryota; kingdom Viridiplantae; phylum Streptophyta; class Magnoliopsida; order Santalales; family Viscaceae; genus Viscum; species Viscum album. The sequence continues at coordinate 1,379,746,295 of OY728143.1, read as the reverse complement.
TTTATTACACTCATGTGATTTGAATTTTGAAAAATTAATTAAATATTTGTAATCATCATAATTTATAATATCTAATAAGTTCAAATTAGTTTTTGACTAAAAATATTAGTGAAAGTGATTAAAATTAATTGCAATTATTAATGAAAAAATAAGCTTAATAAAGGATTAAACATTTAACTTAAGGGCCCAATTTACCTAGAAACTTTTCCAACAACCATTGGATGGAAATATCGTGGAAATTAAACTTCCATTATTTAATTTTTTTGGTTTGGTATGACTTTTGTTAGGTAAGAACATTTGTACACCTAACTTGTTTCTAAAAATTCCATGTGAGTCCTTTTCCTTCCATATAAAAGTCCACCACCTATCTCCATTACTCACACCACTAAAATCTCTTATGTTAGGCCAATATCTACCCAAATAGTATCCCAAAATTCCTCCCCTATACCTTGAATACTTCCTTTGTTTATAAATCCTTCCAAGGAAGCCTTTTGGTTCAAACCAAAAGAAGTTACCTGATTAAGAGGTAGCATCTTCTCTCAAGATTTTTAGTTTCATTTCCATTATCCACTCCCAATATTCTTATTATTATAGTGACCCAAGCCTTTTACATATATCATTTCATGAATTTAATCATAATTAATCATCAGAGTACATGCCAAGTATCGTTAAGTCTAGTGTCTTGGATGACTAGGTACATAAAACATAAAACATGATGCAAAAAAGAAACATTTATTTATTTAATCTCTATAAAGAGATCCTAACTTCCTTTAAGCCCTTAAATATACATAGGGTAACCTAGGGAACATATGAACAAAGGGATGATCTGAAAATCCCAGTAAGGGAATGAACATAAGGATACATCTTAATCACATGAGTTAAGAGGCATGACATAATGATATCCAAAGCATGGAACACATGAAATCATATCATATAAGCATGGGATCATATAAACATGGAATAATATAAATGTGGTAGAATCATGAAACATTTATTTGGTACGGTTCAAGGCTAACGGCCAATCCCGTTTCCCATTTTAGTACGGGTCAAGGCTAACCGCCAATCCCATTTCACATCGCATCTCATGAGACTTAACCTTACCCAATGCATTGGAGTGCTATCTGGGCACACCAATCTCAACATTTTCATGAATAATATTTCTAAATAAATATTCATATCACATAGATAATTATACATAATCAACCATACATAATCATAAGGGTACCCATGGAAGGAATTGGGTACCACAATCATGACATAAATCATAACCAATGGGCGTATCGTGAAAGTGTCCATGAAAGGAAAGGATTAGAACATACATGGAAATTAATAGGGTAAAATAGTCATATAAAATGTTAAGTGGTGTCAAACATAAGTTACAACATATAATAAATGTATTTTATTAACATTAGCATTAAAACATTTTTGTGCGGTTTTAAGGAAAATACAATAGATCTTTTAAAATAGAAAAGAGGACAATAATTTATATAAAACCAGATTTTAACCAAGAAGGTTTTCATAATAAAAATAATGATTTTATAAATATAAAATGGCGGCATAAAAAAAGGATATATTTCACTTGTGATTGGGTGAAAATTAGGGAAGTTACCTTAAAATGTGTGTGCTTATTGGGAAGTATCGAGGAAGGATTCACTTAAAATCATGTATATCCCTAAAAGAGAATGATAGATTGATCTTGGAACATGAGTTTGGAGCATATAAACAGAATATATAAGTTTTAAATAAAAATAAAATACAACTACATTTTGGTAAAAATAAAGATAGAGCAACTCGAAGGAATAAAGGAAGTTCAGGTAGAATTCATTATGGTTTATCGGCATGGTATCAGGTGTAACTAAGAGGGATTGATGAGAGGGAAAAGGGATTTATCATCACTTATAAATAAATATGTTAGTATGGGGGAGGTGCATAAACATACCCTATCATTTGGTATTACACACAAAAGGGCATATCATAGAGGACAATCTTGATTAAGAGTGAAAATGAGAGGACCCCTTACCTTAAATCTGTTGGTGTTCTCCACTTGTTATTAAAGACATGAATAGACAAATTAGGATTATTAATTTATAATTCCAGAACCTATTATATATGTAATTGATTTATTATAACCCTTTTTAGTTCATTCAATTCCTTTTTTATTAGTTATAATGTTCAATTTCATTGTTCGGGCTCATTTGTTTACTTGGTTTTAAAAGATCGGTTCACTTATATTCAAGTTTGAATAAACATGAAAGATGGAGGTGGTTGTCCAGAAATGAAGTTATATTCTATTAGTGAACATCCAAGATATTACATGGTTTTAAATTTAATTTGGTTACTTATATTGAAGTCAAACTATTATATAAAACCATAGTGAAAACCGTTTTTGTAAATCGGTGGGTTTGATTACAATGAACATGTTTTGATTTATAAATTAATACCATTTTTACAAAAGGATTAAAAAACTAAAAATAGAATATATTACATATATAATAATATTGTTCAACTATAACACAAATGGTTTCATGACCATAATTAAATATTATAAAACAAATTGATAAACTGTTGTCCTTGAATGTGAAAAATTAGCACATCTCAAATGGTGATCTCATTTCATTCAAATAAAAGGTGGGGAAAGGAGAGAAGATAATGAAATATCTCATTATCATAAAAAAATTCTAGTACATGTATGTTACTAGATTTATCATGATATTTGGGTGAAGGGAGGCGAGGAAAGAAAAAAAAATAGAAAATAACTAAAAAGAAATGAAGGAATTGGAAAGAGGAATTTACCTCTTGAGACTTCCTCCTTTGATAACCTCTTAAGGGGAGAGGTTTTGGTATTTTGAAAAGGATATGAGATTTTTGATGTGGGGGAGGATCTTGGGGAGAGATTTGGGAAGAATATTGGTAAGGAACAAGTCTTGAGAGGAGTGAAGAGAAGTGGGAGTGGGGGTGGGGATCCAAAAATGAAGTCCATTTTTCAAAACTAAATTTCTTAAATATGATTATTCTAATATTTAATTAAAATTATAATTTATTAACGATTTTTTTTAAAACATTCATTTACTTATTCTAAAATATAGGTACATCATAATTTCAACTTGAATAATATTTATATATTATCATAGGTAAGGTTATTATTCATTAGGGTATATCAATATTCATAAGGGTATGTTACTATTCATAAGGGTAGGTTACTATTCACCAGAAATTAATTTTTTCTTATTGGTCTCCAAATAACTTACTGATTCCAACCGTGAATGTGGGATTTTCAAAATTCCAAAAACAGAAGTGACAAAATTATGTTTAAAGGTCACTTAGAACATATTAGTTCATTTTGTTTTTTTTTCATGTGATTTTATGACATATTTATAAGAAAGTAATTTACATTGAAAAACATTGGGTCGTTACATTCTTCCCCCGTTATGAAATTTCTCCCTCAAAATTTCGCTTTACATTCTAAGCTAAAAATAGGTGCGGGTACTTTTCCTTCAATTTCATGACAAAATATTCATTCTTTCCTATTATCATTGCCTTCATATAGAAAGGGTTCATGCGTCACAATGGTACCTCTTGATATTTTCAAAATCATCTACTTTTTTTCCCTAAAAACACCTCATGCATCTTTGTTTATATAGATGGATGCATCTATAAGTCATTAAAAAGGTATTTCTTATATATAATTTTGAAATATCTTCTTGAAATTGTTTTTTATAAAAACTTCTTACTGATTCATCTTCAAATATTTCAAAATAGAGCTTTGGTAAATCAGTTTTTGTATTTCTCCAAAGAAAAAAATCTATAATTTGATACATATATGCAACTCGGAGGTCTCCCTCTTTTTTAGAATATAGAAAATATTTTTGTGCTTCATAATTTTCAAATAAAGAGAAGAATGTAAAAATACCCTGATGGCACTTCCAACACTTAGCATGGAAAGAAAGTTAAGAGCAAAATATTCCCCAATAGACTGTACTTGATCCTTGAAAGAATTGTGCAACGGTAGAGGTATTAGATGCCTCATATAGTTGTTTTCTAGTAACATGGATATTTGAAGAGGTTTCAAAGTCATTTGAGAATGACTTCAGGATGATATTTTTGAGTAGTTCATCAGGAATATAGACAAGAGTTGTTTGTGATATTCCTCCTTCTATATTTTAACTATGAAAAAAGGAATAAAATTAGGTGGTTTGAATACTTATCTATTGAGCATAAAAAAAAGAAAATTTGAACATAAAAGAATAAAATTATAAAGAAGAAGTGTATCCAATCTTATGATTCCTTAGGTTTATATCCTGGTTATCCTTGATCTATTTCTTAACTTATATTCTTATGGGCTTTTTTGTCCCTTAATAATGGTTTGTACCAAGCTTGTGAATCTACCAAAGCACATCCCCCGGGAGTGTCGTAACCAAGAGTGTAGAGAGGCCCATTGTCATATACCAGGACACCCTGGGTCAAGCCTAAAACTCCTTATCAGAGTTTTCACTCCTAGGTACATCTATGCCAGAGCTGCCTCTACCTTCTTGTATCCAGACAATGACACATTTTCTTGATAAATCACTTACTCAATACTAACCAAAATTTAGGAATGCTTTCTTATAATTAGTCTCTTCATTAAGTTTATCTCTAAGGTGCTCTATTCCTAATCTCCAAAAAAAACTATATCATCCTCTGATACCAAATATAGAGACCTAAGCCTTTTACATATAACATTTTATTAATTTAAGCATAATTAATAACCAGAGTACAAGCCAAGGATCGTTAAGTCTAGTTTCTTGGAAGACTAGGTACATAAAACATAAAACATGAGGAAAAAAAGAAACATTTCTTTATTTAATCTCTATAAAGAGCTCCTAACTTCCTTTGAGCCCTTACATCTGCATAGGGTACCCTGGGGAACACATGAACAAAGGGATGAGCTGAAAATCCCAGTAAGGGAATGAACATAAGGATACATCTTAAGCACATGGGTTAGGAGGCATGACATAATGACATCCAAAGCACAGAACATATGAAATCATATCATATAAGCATGAGATCATATAAACATGGAATCATATAAATTTAGAAGAATCCTAAAAAATTTCTTTGGTATAGGTCAAATCTAACCACCAACCCCGTTTCCCATTTAAGTACGGGTCAAGGCTAACCGCCAATCCCGTTTCACATCGCATCTCATGAGACTTAACCTTACCCAATGCATTGGAGTGCTATCTAGGTGCAACCATATCAAAATTTTCATGAATACTCTTTCCACATAAATATTCTTAATACATAGATAATCATACATAATCAACCATACATAAACATAAGGGTACCCATGGAAAGAATTGGCTACCACAATCATGACATAAATCATAACCAATGGGCGTATCATGAAAGTGTCCATGAAAGGAAAGGATTAGAACATACATTGAAATTAATAGGGTAAAATAGGAATATAACCAAGTAAGTGGTGTCAAACAAAAGTGACAACATATAAGAAATTTATTTTAGAAACATTAGCATTAAAACATTTTTGTGCGGTTTTAAAGAAAATACTATAGAGATTTTGAAATAGAAAAGAGGAAAATATTTTATATAAAAAAATAATTGAACCAAGAAGGTTTTAATAATAAAATTAATGATTTTATAAATACAATTGTGTCTTAAAACATAGGATAACATGCACTTGAGATTTGGTAAAAATTTGGGAAGTTCCCATAAAACGTGTGTGCTTATTGAGAAGTATCGAGGAGGGATTCACTTAAAAGCATGTATATCCCTGAAAAATAATGATAGATGGATCTTGAAACACTAGTTTAGATAATATAGACATAATTTAGAGGTTTAACATAAAAATAGAAGACAACTACATTTTGGTAAAAAGAAAGATAGAGCAACCCAAAGGAATAAAGGAAGTTCGGGTAGAATTCATTACGGTTTATCGGCATGCTATCATGTGTAACTAAGAGGGCTTGATGAGAGGGAAAATGGGTTTATCATCACTTAGAAATCAAGAGGGTAGTATGGGGGAGGTTTGTAAACATACCACATCATTTGGTATTTCACACAAAAGGGAATATCATAGAGGACAATCTTGATTAAGAGTGAAAAGGAGAGGATCTCTTACCTTTAATCCGTTGGTGTTCTCCACTTGTTATTAAAGACCGGAATAAAAAATTAGGCTTATTAATTCGTAATTAAAAAACCTCTTCTATATGTAATTGATTTATTAAAACCCTTTTTAGTTCATTCAAGTCCTTTTTGATTAGTTATAAGGTTCAATTTCATTGTTCGGGCTCGTTTGTTTACTTGGTTTTAAAATATCGGTTCACTTATATTCAAGTTTGGATAAACATGAAAGATGGAGGTGGTTGTCTAGAAATGAAGTTATATTCTATTAGTGAACATCCAGGAGATTACATGGTTTTAAATTTAATTTGGTTACTTAGATTGAAGTTGAACTATTATATAAAACCATAGTGACAATCGTTTTTGTAAATCAGTGGGTTTGATTACAAAGAACATGTTTTGATTTATAACTTAATACCATTTGTACAAAAGGATTTCAGAACTAAAAATATGATATATTAAATATATAATAATCTGGTTCAACCAGAACACAAATGGTTTCATGACCAGAATTAAATATTATAATATAAATTGATAAATTGTTGTCCTTGAATGTGCTAAATTAGCACATCTCAAACAGTGCTCTCATTTCATTCAAATAAAAGGTGTGGAAAGGGGAGAAGATAATGAAATATCCCATTAGCATAAAAAAATTCTAGTACATGTTTTTTACTGTAGTTATCATGCTATTTGAGTGAAGGGAGGTGAGGAAAGAAATAAAAAGAAAAGAACTTAAAAGAAATGAGGGAATTGGAAAGAGGAATTTACCTCTTGAGACTTCCTCCTTTGAGAACCTCTTAAGGGGAGAAATTTTGGTATTTTTAAGAGGCTAGAAGATTTTGGACATGGGGGAGGATCTTGGAGATAGATTTGGGTAGAATATTGGCAAGGCACAAGGCTTGAGAGGAGTGAAGAGAAGTGGGAGTGAGGGAGGGTTTTATAGTGGTGGAGAGAAGGGATTTCATAATATTATAATCAATAATTTATTATTTATTCACAAGACAAGGAATAGTAAGTATTACATGACCAAGAATAGTAAATGGGTCATGTGAATTCGAACCAGGTGTGGTGACATCATCCCTGATGCTAGGAATAGTCTATTTAGCTTATAATGTATATATACGGTAAACTACCATATTTTACTATTCACTAAAATTTCAAGTATTTCAGAAAAATCCCAAAAATTTACCATAACCTTTTTTCGACATGTAGAATCCAAAAATGAAGTCCATTTTTCAAAAATAATTTTCTAAATATGATTATTTTAATATTTAATTAAAATCATAATTTATTATCGAAAAACAGTTTTAAAACATTCATTTACTTATTCTAAAATATAGGTATATCATACTTTCAACTTGAATAATATTTATATATTATCATAGGTAAGGTTACTATTCATTAGGGGATATCACTATTCATAAGGGTATGTTACTATTCATAAGGGTAGGTTACTATTCACCAAAAATTGAGTTTTTCCTATCGGACTCCAAATAACTTACTGATTGCAACCGTGAATCTCATATTTTTGAAAATTCCAAACACAGAAGTGACAAAATTATGTTTAAAGGTCACATAGCACTTAGTAGTTCATTATGTTGTGTTTTCATGTGATTTTCTGAAATATTTATAAGAAAGTAATTTATATTGAAAAACATTGGGTCGTTACAATTATTCTATTATTACATAACAAAACCAGTATCCTCAATATATTAGGATGTTTTTATTATAATTTTTTTACCTAAACTTACACACACATCCATCTAATGGGTAATGAACATACTGTTTCTGTTTATGGTGAATTACTGCCTCACGAAATGATGATTGTTCATTTCTACCTTACCACCTATAATGGTGGACATTATGATTGAAACTATATTTTTTAATGTTACATATTATATTTATTATTTATTTATACTTATATAATATTTTTATAACACAAACCTTTAATAATTTCCATTTTATGTTAATACGATAACATCTTTTGAGGAAGTGTGAACTATCACCCCCTCAAAGTGATGTGATTCATTCACACGATACATGGAATGATAAATGATAGTTATAATTACACATATGAGACATAAAAAACATATATATGATATTCATTACATAATCACATTTCTGTAATTATATACATACATACATACATACATACATACATACATATATATATATATATATCATTTTCTTTATTACCCTTTCACACACTTAAAAAGTAATAACGTTATTCGTGGAAGTATGGACTACCACCTCCTCAACATGATGTGATCCCTTTTTCATCAAAATAATTATATATATAAGTATGTATGATTAAATAACATGTTATTTATTATATAATTATCATTTTGGAAAGATATGGTGTTACTTACCTTCTTTCCATAATGATCATTGAAAAATGGGAACGTTACTCATGCATACATACGACCTACCTTCTCCATGATTGTAACATTTATTAATTTTTCATAACCCTATTCAATTATTGATTTTAAAAATATAAATGATGTATAAATATGATAATTATTTCATAATTATTACTCTGTAGAAGTTATATAATGACCCCTTTGACCATAATTAATCTACGAAAGTTGTTTTTGATACATAAACTGAATTTGGTCAAAACACATGATGTAAAATTAATTGATTAATTAATTGTACACAAAATGTTAATGAGTGGAATAAAATTAATTATAAACATAAAATTATTTATTAATAAATTATAAAATTAACATAAGTTTATTATACAGGAAGTTAAAGGACGTTCACCCGAAAGGAAACTCAAGGTAAGGGATTCTTTTCTGATTTTCATTCTATGAGGCATACTTAATTATTGTGCACCTAATTTATTATATATGGTGTACATACTGACACATTGAAATATAATATAATTAATTATACTGTATTCATGGTATTTAAATGTTTTATTTAAGGATTATTACCTTTGGGTTTTCCAATTCATTTGTTACTACATTAGTAAGGGATTCTTGTCTCACCTTTCATTCTTTGAGGCATGCTTTTTTATTGTGCACCTAATTTATTATATATAGTGTATATATTTTCACATTTAAATATCATGAATTATTTTATCTTCATGGTATATGAATGATTCATTTAATTATTATTAATTTTGGGTTTTCTAATTCATATGTTACCAAAATTGTTAGGGAATTTCATCTCAAATTAAATTCCATTGAGACTTATTTGTTAATATGCGCCAATTCACTTTTATTTGGTGTATATAATACCTTTTTCATGTTATATCATTAATCCCATTATTCTTATGATAGTATAAGTATTATATTCTGGATATTATGATTCAAATGTTTCAAAGTGGTATGTGACCCTTTGGAATGTTTAAAGATTATTCTCCTCAAACACATTCTTAATGATTATCTATAAAATCTCAATTCCTTTTGTGATTGTTAACTTTATCTTGAAAAAATAACTTTATTCGTTTTTCATTGTAAATTACCTTAAATATCCATATTATCACACAATGGGTATTATTATTTCCTAAACCGTATATGATTTTACATATGGTGTATACTTTGACAGTTATTTAATTAATTGGGGAAAAAATAATTTATCCGTATATCTCATTAAATACAGTTATTTGATAAGGTATATTATTTATTTTGATTATTAAATATGAGTAATGTTTTTTACTGGCAATGGTGGGTGGATCCTGGACTTTATATAGCTCCTCGATGCATCGATAGGTTCTCATGGGACAAATTAGTTGCGCAAATCAAAATAGTTTAAACTATCTTGTGAAAGGTCTTGTTGGTAATATATTTTCATGTGCCTCATACATGATGTCCAACAATTAAGTATTTCCCTTATACTAGTTTCAATTATTATTCATCCATGTGATTTCGCATCGACATATCTATGGATATAGTTCATTTCAGTTCATTGATTAAATGGCATGTGTCTTAGTTTCATACCTTTCCATAGTGATTTTTCCTTATCCAGTTTTTTAAATGGAATGTGTTTCCAGTTATTATCTTCCCATATTGTTTATGCAATACCTTTTCATCTTATTGATTATATGGCATGTTTTTAAGTTACTAACCATGTCATAATTATTATTCTCATTGATTAATTATTGCATCCACTATATTTTTCCCTTACTAAGCATTTGAGCTCACCCTTATTATGTTTCTTTCCCCAAGAATCCAATAATCTTACTATGAAAGTTATACAGGGATTTACTATATGGATTAGAGTTATACTTGAATTTATTTATTTAGAAAGAAGAAAATAATTATGTTGTAATTAGTCTATTCATTTGTAATAAAATACTCATTTATGTATCTAGTTTACCAAGACTACTAAAATAATCAGTCCTTTGGGGCTTTATTCCTTATAATAATGCCAATGTAATTGATATCAGACACTAGATTTGGGGATTCTGGGGTTAGGTCACTACACTCATTTTTTAGGTATTGAGTTTACCTATTGACTCTGTCTCTAAAGAAATAAGATATTTTTGATTTTGGTCCTAACTTTATGGTTCATGAATGAAAATCAATTGTGATAAATTTTTACAGATTTTTTATCAATAATAAATCAGTGAAAATGAGAAGAAAACATGAGGGTGTTATATTGACTATAATGATAAACGGTTATGCTAGTGAATCAGAAATAAGGACTTGATATGAATATGAATCTTATTATGGAGTTATTGATAAAATAATAATATTGGATTATTACTCTCATAGTTTAGTAACTATGATAAAATGCATGTGGTTTGATTTAATGATGAGACAAGGAAAATTTATTTATGAATGTGTATTTAGAGTTATTGACATGAATCACATTTTTGCAACTTATGAGCCACATATTTTTTCATCATTAGCGAAACAAGTTTTTTTATGAAAGATCATATGAGATTATATTTTGTGTCATTATTTAAGTAATCTCAATACATATTTTTAATGATTTTGGAAATGAAATTGACCTAACCAAAACTAAATTAGATAAAATTGAAAATATAAGAATAAAATGATATTATACCCATGTTTAACATACTAATTATAATGTTTTGATTTATCTATGACATTTCTTTTATGTTTTGATATTATTGCTACTAAAAATGATATGACTATGTTATGTCACTACCTATGATTTTTTTGGCTTGATAATTAGTATCCCTTAATTAATTTATTTCTAATATTCTTTCTTATTTAGATTAAACATTAGTCACATATTTCTAATTAAATGCACATTTCATTTCAAGTGGAAGAAATGAAAAAAATTGAAGAGTTATGAAGGCAGAAAATTTCTGATAATAATCTCCATAAGAGAGAGATGGGAATTCCTCCTCCGGTGCCTATTGTGAGTACACTATTTCAAATATATATATCAATAAGATATAATTTCATTTCATGAATCTTTTTGTAAATTTTAATTGGGAACCATCACCTAGAAGAAAACCATTCTCCGATTATCCTAGTTGCAGTAGTGCTCAGCCTGATGATTCAGGGGGGGGGGGGGGTACTAGAGGTACTCAAAACAATCATCTTACCTAATTAAAACCATACCCTTCATCAAATATTCCATGTATCACATTTTTTATCCCATGGTTCCATTAGAGGCACCATGAATATCCAGACCATCTATAATATCCCCACCATTCATGTCAGATCCCCCTCATATATATTTTCCTTATCCAATGATGGAAACCACTTCCCATCCATATTATCCTTTTCCATAAATGTGTATTCCACCTCAATTTCCTACTACTTTATTCTCTCTAGGATTTTATGTTCACACTCCTTAAATATTTTATCTGACACATTCTGATCCTCCTGAGTATAATGATCACCATGAGCAGACATTGGACCCCACTGGTACCACACAGGTTGTTAATCCTTCATATCATAGGGTTCTAACCATACTCACTAATTGACCTAGATCAGTTATATGTATATAACCCTAGTAATTTTTTTACCATAATTTATTTTTATTATAAGATATTTTAATTTAATATTTGTATTTTATTTGTTCATAGCTGGATTTTCCACTATAATGTAGTGTGGGAGTACACACATGTGTGAAGTGTGAAACCACGACACATATGTGATAGTTGAGTACAATGAGGATAATAAAATTATTGGTAAAATAGTGAGAGAATGTAGGAGTTTTATAGTCATTCTTGCAAAATACAATGACATCATTCCCATTAATCCAGTCACATGAAGACACATTGAAAATGAAATAAAGGATAATGATTGGGATCAAATATGGGTAATAAAATTCATTATATTTAATGTTATATTATTATTTTATTTATATGAATTAATATTTTGGTAGTAGCTTCGCTAATCTTCTCGATGGTGAGGCTGTGAGGACTACATGGCTAATGGAATCAGGTGAGCTATGGAGAACATATATGAAGGACCCTAGGTCACCCTAAGAGGCGGGGGGGGGGGGGTGAATTAGGGGGTCAAATTTTTTACCTATTTATTGGATTTTGTTCCCATGTTGTTAGGAACTTAATTAAACCTATATGATGGATATGTGCAGTAATTAAAACATTCACATGAAGAAGGACAACAAAACACTTTTACTTGGTTCACCACTAAGGGCTACGTCCAAGGAGCATATGCCAATTGGTTTCCAGCCATACCTGATTCCACTATTCTTAACAAGTTGTGGATTATAAGGTTCAGGTATAGTCACTCTGTCCCAGGCACACATCCTTTACAAAAGTTCAGGGATAGCTCACTACCTTCCTCAAATCACTTCCGTTGACTCCCCCTGGCTCACTGATCTGGGTGATGTCACACTCAGTTTATGGGTGTGAAGGTCCCTTTGTCACGACCCGACCCGTACCGGGGCTCGAGCCGCAAATACCCAAGCCCGACTCCATAGGCCAGGGGCTGGAGACTAGCGCCGAAGGCACAAAAAACTAGGGGAGGCCTTTGCCTACGAATCTGTACACACACACGCAACCACCCCAATGAAAAAGTGCAGAGAAAAACAAAACAAGGTACAACACTGCTATAAAAAGGGAAACCCAACATACATGCATCGACATCTAACCAGTACAAGAAAAGTGATGAAAAGAATAGGGGAAAACACGTGCCCAACCAAAAAGGTGCCACAACCCGACAACAGGTAAAACGAAAGAAAAATAGCTAGGAGATCCCTACTCCCGAATCCTAATCTACGACCACCATATGCGGACGAAGCATCCCTGATCCTCCACGCTCCTCTGTAGTCTCGATAGACTTATCCGTCGTCTGCAAGGGAACACCAAGTGTGGGAAAAGTCCAAGCAGGAGGGAGTATAAAGATACTCAGTAGGGTGCCCCGAAAGCTCGAGGGAGCAACATAAGAGGAACTAAAACAGTGAGAAGTAGGCAGAACAGAGAACAAAGGACAAGTACAACAGATAGAGTGCAGCCCAACCCGCCATGTGTAAGTAAGCGACTGAACCCAAAAGGTGGGGAAAAAAGTAGGGTGTAAATATATGCTCAACAAGAAACCCAAACAAGGGTGTAAGGGGATCTCTATCTCCAAGCTCAGCCCAGGATAAGTCACCAACAATTCTAAGGATATCCATCCACAAAGCCCAACACCTCGTCACATCTTCCTAGGAAGCCCAAGTCAGAGGGCCCCAAATCACCGCACTTTGATACTATCCTCTTTGGGCAGCACTGACTTGCCCGCACGGTTTTAGGTCGCGTCACAAGGACACATCTCAGTGGGGAAAGTTCCCCTCATCCTTGTGGGTCCTTAGTCAACGTAAAAGCTATCACACCGCTGACCCACACAGCAGAAGTCTCACTCCAGTAATCATGGAGGAAAGTCACTGAATAGCCTCATAGGAAGGGCTAAGTCTGGAATTCCAATGGGTGACCCACTACCCAGCCCTGCTAGAGGGTAAACCCCACTAAGTCGATAGTGTCCCACTGCCCAGCCCCACTGGAGGGTAAAACATAATATATCATCGAGCGACCCCCTACCCATTCTCTAATGGAGGGTAAAACATAATATATCATCGAGCGACCCCCTGCCCAGTCTCTGCTGGAGGGTAAACATAATATATCATCGGGATACCCCCTGGCCAGTCTCTACTGGAGGGTAAACCCTAAAAGAAGTCAACAGGCGACCTCACTGCCCAGCCCTGCTGGAGGGTAAAGCCGGAACAGTCGACAGGTGACCCACTGCCCAACCCTACTAGAGGGTAAACCTGGAATAGTCAACAGGCGACGTCACTGCCCAGTCTCTACTGGAGGGTAAACCTGGAATAGTCGACATGCGACCTCACTACCCAGTCTCTACTGGAGGGTAAACCTGGAGAGTCAACAGGCGACCCACTTCCCAGTCTGTGCTGGAGGGTAAACCCTAAGAAGTCAATAGGAGACCCACTACCCACTCTCTACTGGGGGGTAAACCTGGAACAAGTCGACCGGCGACCCACTACCCGGTCTGTGCTGGAGGGTAAACCTGAATAGTTGACGGGCGACCCACTGCCCGGTCTGTGCTGGAGGGTAAACCCTAAGTAGTCAACAGGTGACCCACTGCCCAGTCTCTGCTGGAGGGTAAACCTTAAAGAGTTGTCGGGCGACCCACTACCCAACCCTGCTGGAGGGTAAACCCGGAATAGTCCGATAACTTTGCGTTGCAACTAACATCACCGGGTGTCATTAATAATGTTACCGTGCATTGGTTCAGAGTGCGTCAAAGGGACCTCCATCCAACATCCTTTCATGTTGCCATATTTAACAAGATCTCAATCGAGGCTCCATATGGCCAAATGGATTGCACTGTTGCAATCCTCGCGGGAAAACACGTGAGATAGACTATTTACTTACCTGGAATGGACAACCGGTGAACATAGTACTATTCATAGTCGTCGGCCCGTGTGGGGCCAACATCACAATCCAAAAACTCAACCATCGGGTCATACCTCTGCGATCCCCTCGGAAAAGCATGCGGGATCGACTACTCGATCACCCAAACCGGACACCCAGTGAAAAAAGTACTATTCACAGTAGCCAGCCTGTGTGGGGCCCACACCACGATCCCAAGAAAGGTCGGGCGAACTGCGCCATCATGATGCTCGCGAAAAAACACGCCAAAACGGCTATTCATACACCCTAATCAGACGCCTGGTGAAAAGGCGGCGGAACTTTGCACACTGCTTAAAAGACGCCCCGTGGGGCCCATGCCTCAACTCCAATTAGGCGGGTATAATTCACTGTTGCAATCCCCTCGGAAAAACACGCCGAATGCAGTGAACAAACACCCCAAACAGATGTCAGGTGAAAACATCGTGTTTCACTGTAAAACGTGCAAACCGGGCCCTATGGGGCCCACACCCTATCTCTGGCCCAAATATTGAAAGGTCATATCAAAATGTCTACACGAGGACTAGGACCACACTGCCACTGACGGCCTGTCAATCGAACATCCCAAACAGGAGTTAGGTCCGATGCAAGAATAATTAATTAATTAATTAATTATCCGCATTAAACATTTCATGCCTCTGAGTAACAAAACCTCACAGAAATGTTCTGAACCAACTTCAGAAGGTCCATCTCAACTCTAGGGCCATAGTGCCTCTGACGGCACGTCAAACAGACGTTCGGTTTGCGAATACATCCGCTACAAACATTAATAATAATTCAATATTATTAAGTTAAATTGCTCGGGCCACCCGCCTTCAGGAACATAACCGAAAAACCCAGAAACTCACTTTAAAAGAACCGCCCCATCAACACGGTCCCACAGCTACAGACAGCGCGTCAATCGGATGCGCCGTTTAAGAGTTACGGACCCCGAATGCAAAGGGGCCTAACCGGGCCGGTCCACCCCGGCTGGCCCGGTCCGAGCCGCCAGCCCGCGGCCCAGCCGCGGTTCCGGAACAGTCTTCCGCGGCCCGCCTCAAACTGTCGGACATGAGCGGGTCCAGCCCTCCTCAACCGACCGGCCAAAAGTTTGGTCTCCATCACAACGCAGGACCCGCATGAGGCGGGTCCTTGCTTCCTCCAAAACAGACCGGCTGAAGCCGGTCTTCGTTGACCCCAGGAGGACCCGCGAGGAACAGGTCCTTCCTCCTCCGCACGCCCGAGGCCACGAGCTCGGATCCTCCTCCGCTGAACGCGACCGGCACCCTCGCCCTCGCTCGTAGCGCCCTGCTGCGATACCGCCACGCCTCACCGCGGCCCGCACCACCTGGACCCGCGTGCGCCTGACGCCCCACGCTCACGCCCCGGCTGGCCTCAGCTCCTCCCGAGCCCGCTGCACCTCACCGCTTCAACGCCGCCCAGCCTCCTTTCTCCACCACCTAGACCACCCTCAGCCACACATAGCTCATGCACCCCTCAGCTCCACCTTCGGCCAACCTCTGGCCTCTCGACGCCTCACACCATCGGCCCCGCTGCTCCGACAACGGGCTCCGAACCCCCCGACTGCACTTCCCAACTCCTCCCGGAGCTACTCCGGCCGCGCCAGTGACACCCAATGCTAGTGACTATTCCCGAACCCCCAACCGAACCACTATCTGGTGCCCGAACCTCCGCTGCGCCACCCCGAGCCCCGGCCACCGCCCTTTCCGGAGCCGGGACTTCCGACGGCCGCCGCCACCTCTCCGGTGGCCCAGAAACAAAACTAAACATGGTTTCCAGATCCTCGGGGTGATGCCTTCGCAACGCCTGCCCTCGATCAAGGATCCGACCAGAATTTGACACGTTCGGAATTTGGATGAAGAACGCCAAGAACGGAAAAATAAAACGGGGTTCGGGCGTTGGCCGTGTTCATTCGGCCGACGCCCCAATTCAAAATAAAAGTTTAGAATTTAAATGAAAAAATTTACAAAGGAGCGGAAATATAACCGAAACCCTACCTCGATCCGGCCGTTCGACGTTCTCGACGCACACGCTCGGTCCTGCTTCGATCCGCCAGAGTCCGTTCCTCAATCCGGCGAAGAACAGCGAAGAACGCTGAAGAACAACGAATAACACTTGAGAGATAAAGAGAGAGATAGAGAGAGAGAAAATGAAATGGGTTCTCCCACTTACTGAATTTATAGGAATTCACTAAAACTCTCCCAACAGGCGCGGGTTCCGAAACACCCGCGCTCTCCCATTTTATACCTCACCTAGGTAAAATGCCCCATTTCGAACTCAACAGAAGTCTCAGATTTCCATTCTGAGGCTTTGTTCAATAGTTATTTGAAAAGGAACACCAGTGATAAAAAAAATCACTAAGTGGTCATTTCTAAATGACGATTTTTACCCCTGGGTGATGTCTCTCACTGCAGGCCCGTACTCGCAACTTTTACACCCCTCTTAGGGTAAATGACATGCTCCGGACTCAACGGTACTCTCAGATTTCCCATCCGAGCGATCATTTAGGAGTTTTTCAAGTTTGAGCTACTAAATGAATAATTATAATTTAATTTATCCATTTAATGCTCCGCCAACGAGCGAGGGGTCCGAACGTCCCATGCCGACTTATTTTAAGTCGCTCCTAGGGTAAACACCGCGTTCCGGACCCAACCGTTGTCTCTAATTTATAATCCAATTAACCGTTTAAGGGACAACTCATTCCCACCTTGTGCATAGTATAAAAATACTTAATATTTTTATAAAATTAATTCCAGGCACACCGGGCCTCGGAATTGCACGCTGTCTGAACGCCCAGCTCTAGAATGACATCACGAAATTTTCCAAAGTCTCAGAGTCCCAAAACCCTGGTTCTTACATCATTCCATTCTTCAAGCTTTTCATCCTTGAAAATCAAAACTACAAATACAATTAGGGATACTGAGCCCACATCTGGTTCTCCCACTCCCACGTGCTCTCTTCCACCCTCCTGTGATGCCACAACACATGAACCAAAGTGATGGTCCGTCCCCACAGAGTCCACCCCTAACGCTCCTCATCCACTCACGAAGGACCTACACCTTCTCCGTCATCGCCCGCACCAACTCTGGGCCCACGAGGGAGGTCTCCCCAACCTCCGTCCAGCACATCGGTGACCTGTAGGGTCTCCCGTAGAGGGCCTCAAAAAGGTGCCACACCGATAGTAGTGTGGTAACTGCTGTTACATGTGAACTCCACCAAGGGCAGGTGATCCTCCCAGCTTAGGCCCAATCCCAACATGCATGCCCTGAGCACATCCTCCAACACCTGGATTCTACACACTGTCTGCCCGTCTGTCTGAGGGTGAAAAGCTGTAATCATATGCAGCCGAGTCCCAAATTCCTCCTACAGGCCTCGCCACCAACGCGGCGTAAACCGCACGCCGTGATCAGAGGTGATCGTTGAGGGTACTCCATGAAGGAAGACGATCTACCGAACGTACAGCTGCCCTTGACTCTGCACCGGGCTCTACCTTCACCTGGTGACAGGAAAGACTTCATGAAATGAACCCATCTACGCTTCGTTTTAGGCTAGACCATCAAACTGCTGCTGAAAGTCTTTGTACATCATCCCCACACTGGGATGTACAGCCAGGGCAGGAGTGTGGGATTCTCACACCACCTCCTCCCACATCTCCACTGGTACTACAGCTCATCCTTCGAATAGGATCTCGTGATTCCCTCCTTCAGAATACCCATCGGGTGCATCACCCATGGATATTTGGTCACGTAGGACCTCACTGTCGACATTCCTCAACTGCGACTCTCTCACATGATCAAGGAGAGAAGGAGTCAACATCATCGACTGCAGAAAGGCCGTACCCTCCTGCTCCACCGAGGTCAGCTACAGGGGAGCCAACTGCTCCGAAGCAGCCACTATAAGGCCCTGCCAGCTGGCGCTGCTCAACCAAGAAGCTCTCTGCCACGAGCGCCTGCTATAGCACCCTAGCATAAGTAGGGATTCACATGGGCACTTCACTAGCACAAATCCCTCAACGAAGACCCTGCTCAAACTCCGGCGCCCAGGAGTAACCATCACTGATCATATCCTACGAGTAGCGTGTCAGATCGGTAAACTGGGCCGAGTACTATGCCATAGTCATCCCCCCTGCTTCCGTTCTAGAAGCCCTGAATCCGAATGAAGCGTAAACAAGAGGTGGGGAGTACTCTTCCCTAAAGAGATGCTGGAATATATCCCACGTGAGAGATGACTCATCATGGGTCTGTGTAACCAAACTCCACCAATGACTAGCTACTCTGGGGAAAAAGGTCAGTGGCAAAATCCACCATCTGATCAGCCGGTGTCCACACAAGCCTGATGAGGCGAACCACTGACTCTAGCCAAACCTCTAATATCTGCGGGTCTGGCCCACCGTAGAACCTTAGCGGTCCCTGACGCTAGAACTTGCAAAATGCGCTCAACCTGCGCACGTCCTCAGCCTACTCTGTTGGGGCTGTCTGCTGCTCAACAAGTAGGGGTGCTATTACCCACCTACCTGGAGAAAGGGGATTGCAAGATGAGTCTTGAACTGAGGCCCCGTCACTCACGGGATCATCGTCATGAACCGTAGCTAGTTTCCTAGCTAGCTGTCATCGCAGAGACATCCTGAGTGCTATCAAGGATTACTATGGTTGGATGAGAAAATATATATATCAACGAGAGTGGGGAGCTGACTCAAGAAGGACAATAAAAGACTCAATCCTACTGGATGCATTTTCCAAAGTTCCCTATAATAGATGTGTCAGCGTGCCGAGTTGACAAGTGGGTTATCAGGGTCCTAGTGAATGGATACGTTAGCCGCCCATACCATCACTGGACTCCATGGACTGAGAGATGCTCTCAAGACACGTCAAGACTATTTCCCTAAACCCAACCAATAACTTTTTAGGGAAACGCCTGAATGACATCCCAAGGGTCGAACCACCTTTGATACCACTTTTTCACGACCTGACCCATACAGGGGCTCAAGCCGCAACTACCCCAAGCCCGCCTCCATAGGCCAGGGGCTGGAGACCAGTGCTGAAGGAACAAAAAACTAGGGGAGGCCTTTTCCTACGAATCTATACACACACACGTAGCCACCCCAATGCAAAAGTGTAGAGAAAAATAAAACAAGGTACAACACAGCTATAAAAAGGGAAACCCAACATACATGCATCGCCATCTAACCAGTATAAGAAAAGTGCTGAAAAGAAAAGGGGAAAAACACGCGCCCAACCAAAAAGGTTCCACAACCTGGCAATAGGTAAAATGAAAGAAAAACAGCTAGGAGAGCCCCACTCCTGAATCCAAAGCTACGACCATCGCACGCTGTCCAAGCATCCCGGATCCTCCACGCTCCTTTGTAGTCTTAATCAACCTGTCCGTCGTCTGCAAGGGCACACCAAGTGCGGCCAAAGCCTAAGCAGGGGTGAGTATAAAGATACTCAGTAGGGTGCCCCGAAATCTCGAGGGAGCAACATAGGAGGAACTAAAACAGTGAGCAGTAGACAGAACAAAGAACAAAGAACAAGTACGTCAGAGAGAGTGCAGCCCAACCCGCCATGAGTAAGTAAGAAACTGAATCCAAAAGGTGCGGAAAAAAGTAGGGTGTAAATATATGCTCAACAAGAAACCTAGACGAGGGTGTAAGGGGTTCTCTATCTCCAAGCTCAGCCCAGGATAAGTGGCCAACAATTATAAGGATATCCATCCGCAAAGCCCAACACCTCGTCATGTCTGCCTAGGAAGCCCATGTCAGAGGGGCCCAAATCACCGCACTTTGATACTATCTGCTTTGGGCGGCACTGACTCACCCGCACGGTTTTAGGTCGCATCACAAGGACACGTCTCAGTGGGAAAAGTTCCCCTCATCCTTGTGGGTCCTTAGTAAATGTCAAAGCTGTCACACCACTGATCCACATAGAAAAAGTCTCGCTCCATTAATCACAGAGGAAAGTCCCTGACTAGCCTCATAGGAAGGGCTAAGTCTGAAACGCCAACGGGTGACCCACTACCCAGCCCCGCTGGATGGTAAACCCCACTAAGTCGACAGTGTCCCACTGCCCAGCCCCGCTGGAGGGTAAAACATAATATATCATCGAGCAACCCCCTGCCCAGTCTCTTCTGGAGGGTAAAACATAATATATCATCAGGCGACCCCTTGCCCCGTCACTGCTTGAGGGTAAAACATAATATATCATCAGGAGACCCCCTGCTCAGTCTCTTCTAGTGGGTAAACCCTAAAAGAAGTCAACGAGCAACCTCACTGCCCATCCCTACTAGAGGGTAAACCCGAAACAGTCGACAGGTGACCCACTGCCCAGCCCAGCTGGAGGGTAAACCTGGAACAGTCGATAGGCGACCTCACTGCCCAGTCTCTGCTGGAGGGTAAACCTGGAACAGTCGAGAGACGATCTCACTGCCCAGTCTCTACTGGAGGGTAAACCTGTATAGTCGATGGCGACCCACTGCCTGGTCTGTGCTGGAGGTTAAACCCTAAGAAGTCAACAGACGACCCACTACCCAGTCTCTGCTGGGGGTAAACCTCGAACAAGTCAACGGGCGACCCACTGCCTGGTCTGTGCCGAAGGGTAAACCCTAAGTAGTCAACAGGCGACCCACTGCCCAGTCTCTGCTGGAGGGTAAACCTTAAAGATTCGTCGGGCGACCCACTGCCCAGCCCTACTGGAGGGTAAACCTGGAATAGTACGATAACTCTGCGTTGCAACTGACATCACTGGGTGTCATCAATAACGCCATTGTGCGTTGGTACGGAGTGCGTCAAAGGGACCTCCATCCAACATCCTTTCATGTTTCCACATTTAACAAGATCTCAATCAACGCTCCACATGGACAAATGGATTGCACCGTTGCAATCTTCGTGAAAAAACACACGAGATAGACTATTTACTCGCCCGGAACGGACAACCGGTGAACATAGTACTATTCACCATAGCCGGACCATGTGGGGCCCACAGTATGATCCCAAAACTCAACCATCGGGTCATACCTCTGCGATCCCTTCAGAAAAACACGCAGGATCGACTACTCGATCGCCCAAATCGAACACCCGGTGAAAAAGGTACTATTCACCGTAGACAGCCTGTGTGGGGCCCACACCATGTTCCCAAGAAAGGTCGGGCGAACTGCTCCATCGCGATGCTCGCGGAAAAACACTCCAAAACAGCTATTCATACACCCTAATCGGATGCCTGGTGAAAAGGCGGCAGAACTCTGCACACCGCTTAAAAGACGGCCCGTGGGGCCCACGCCTCGACTCCAATTAGGCGGGCAGAATGCACTGTTGCAATCCCCTATGAAAAACACGCCGAATGTAGTGCTCAAACACCCCAAACAGATGTCGGGTGAAAACATGGCGTTTCACTATAAAACGTGCAAACCGGGCCTTGTGGGGCCTGCACCCTGTCTCTGGCCCGAATACTAAAAGGGGCGTTTCAAAATGTCCACACGAGGACTAGGACCACACTGCCGCTGACGACCCGTCAATCGAACATCCCAAACAGGAGTTAGGTCCGACGCAAGAATAAATAAATAAATAATTAATTAATTAATTAATTAACCGCATTAAACATTTCATGGCTCTGAGCAACGAAACCTCACAGCAAAGGTTCCGAACCAACTTCAGAAAGTCCGTCTCAACTCCAGGGCCATAGCGCCTCTGACGGCACGTCAAACAGACGTCCGGTTTGCGAATATGTCCGCTGCAAACATTAATAATAATTTAATATTATTAAGTTTAATCTCTTGGGCCACCCGCCTTTAGAAACATAATCGAAAAACCCTGAAACTCCCTTTAAAAGAACCGCCCCATCAACACGGTCCCACAGCCGTAGACGGCGTGTCAATCAGACGCGCCATTTAAGAGTTATGGCCCCCCGAATGCAAGGTGGCCTAACCGGGCCGGTCCACCCCAGCCGGCCCAGTCCGAGCCGCCGGCCCGCGGCCCAGCCGCGGGTCTGGCCCAGTTCGCCGCGGCCCACCTCAAACCGCCAGATCCGAGCGGGTCTGGCCCTCCTCAACCGACCGGCCAAAAGGCCGGTCTCCGTCGCAACGCAGGACCCGCATGAGGCGAGTCCTTGCCTCCTCCGAAACAGACCGGCCGAAGCCGGTCTTCGTTCACCCAAGAAGGATCCACGCGGTGCGGGTCCTTCCTCCTTCGCACGCCTGAGGCCAGGAGCTCGGATTCTCCTCCACTGAACACAACCGGCGCCCTCGCCCTCGCTCGCAGCGCCCAGCTGTGACACCGCCACGCCTCGCCGCGACCCGCACCGCTTGGACCCACGCGCGCCTGACGCCCCATGCTCACGCCCCGGCTGGCCTCGGCTCCTCCCAAGCCCGCTGCACCTCACCGCTTCAAAGCCGCCCAACCTCCTTGATCTGCCTCCTGGACCACCCTCAGCCGCACCCAGCTCAGGCACCCCTCGGCTCCACCTCCGGCCAACCTCCGGCCGCTTGACGCCTCACACCGCCGACTCCGCTGCTCCGGCAACGCACTCCGAACCCCCCGACCGCACTGCCCGACTCCTCCCGGAGCTACTTCGGCCACGCAGGCGACACCCAACGCCAGTGACTATTCCCGAACCCCCGTCCGCACCGCTGTCTGGCGCCCGAACCTCCGCTGCGCCACCCCGAGCTCCGGCCACCACCCTTGCCGGAGCCAGGACTTCCAACGGCCATCGCCACCTCTCCGGTGGCCCAGAAACGAAACCGAACACGGTTTCGAGATCCTCGGGGTGAGGCCTTCACAACGCCTGCCCCCGATCAACGATCCGACCAGAATTTGACACTTCCGGAATTCGGACGAAGAATGCCAAGAACGGAAAAAATAAAATGGGGCTCAGGCGTTGGCCGTGTTCGTTCGGCCAACGCCCCAATTCTAAGAAAAAATTGAGAATTTAAAAGTCAAAATTTACAAAGGATCGGAAATATAACCGAAACCCTACCTCGATCCGGACTTTCGACGTTGTCGACGCGCCCGCTCGGTCCTGCTTCGATCCGCCAGAGTCCGCTCCTCAATCCGGCGAAGAACAACGAAGAATGCCGAAGAACGGAGAAGAACACTTGAGAGAGAGAGAGAGAGAGAAAATGAAATGGGTTCTCCCACTTATTGAATTTATAGGAATTCACTGAAACTCTCCCAACAGGCGCGGGTTCCGAAACTCGTGCGCTCTCCCATTTTATATCTCACATAGGTAAAATGCCCCATTTCAAACTCAACGTAAGTCTAGGATTTCCATTCCGAGGCTTCGTTCAAAAGTTATTTGAAAAGGAACACCAGTGATAAAAAAACCACTAAGTGGTCATTTCGAAATTATGATTTTTACCCCTGAGTGACGTCTCTCACTGCAGGCCCGTGCCCGCAACTCTTACACCCCTCCTAGGGTAAACGACACGCTCCGGACTCAACGATACCTTCAGATTTCCCATCCGAGCGATCGTTTAGGAGTTATTAAAGTTTGAGCTACTAAATGAATAATTATAATTTAATTTATCCATTTAACACTCCGCCAACGAGCGAGGGGTCCGAACGTCCCGCGCCGACTTATTTTAAGTCGCGCCTAGGGTAAACACCGCGTTCTGGACCCAACCGTGCTCTCGGATTTTTGATCCGATGAACCGTTTAAGGGATAACTCGTTCCCAACTAGTGCATAGTATAAAAATACTTAATATTTTTATAAAAATAATTCCGGGAACACCGGGCCTCGGAATTGCACGCAGTCTGAACGCCCAGCTCTAGAATGACATCAAAAAATTTCCCAAAGTCTCAGAGTCCCAAAACTTGGGTTCTTACACCATTTAACAGATAGTCTTGAAAGTCTTTGTCTCCTGTTAAGTATGAGACTTTTATTGAATAAATTTATAGAGTTGATGCTCTTTAATGTTCAATCTTCTTCTCTAGTGCAACAACCAGATGTTCTAAGACTTCTTATTCTTCTTAGCCAGTATCACAAATTCTTTTTTGATTGTTCAAACACTGAAAACCAGTTCACTAGGAATCATCATAATCAACTCTTATTATTCCACATATGCATGTGACCATGCATGTGACAATGTAGATGTTATATTCCTCTTCACTTTGTTAGACATGTGCACCATTGGTTTAGAATGATTCTCTTTAAAGCATTCAAATATGCATGCAATTTCACTTATTATTTCTTGTGTGAAGGCTGAAATGGGTATGGTGACTTTTATTACACACACAACCTCTTCTCTCCTTTTATTAGTACTTAATTCAGATATTCTTGTCCTTTAATTATGTTCTTATTCAAATCATGCATATGAATGCATTTCCCATTACCATGCATAATCTTCCTTCTCCCTTCCCCAACACACACTTGTTCACTTTGATTTTCTTATATTTATATGTATGTGATTTTATTCAAACATCAATGTGTGAATTTTTATATGGAATGGTGTTTCTTGTTTTCCCCTTTGTTTTTCACACCAAGGGTATGGAGCTCCTATTTGCACAAAGTGCGCACACCTCCTTTACGAACCAAGATGGTTCACGGCTCCTCCTCACACAAGGGATGTGTGGGCTTCCTTTGCACATGAAGTGCAGTCCTCCTTCGCGTACCAAATGGTACATGGTTATGATCCATGAACTGAGTGGTACATAGGACTTCCCCTTGCAGGATTCCCTTCACTGATAACCAGAGTGGTACACGGTCAATCCGGGTGGTACGCATGAAATTTTCTCCCCGAATCCAAAACAGTACGTGAATCCTCTTCATAAAACAGAAGAGTTTCGTGGCTCTTCTTAATCGTGAACCAGATCGGTATGCAGGATAATCTTCACAAACCTAAAATGGTTCATGGATCATGTGTAAGAACCCAGTTTTTTCTGTGAAATACTTTGGAATATTCTTGATAATATTCCAGGGCAGCGTCTTCAGACGGCGTGCGATTCCGAGCCCCGGAGTGGCCGGAATTAAATTTTCAGTGTGTTCACACTAGAAACACAAAATAAATAGGATAACTCCTAAACTATTATCCTGATCAGGGATCTGAGTGTACGGATGGGTCTGAAATGGGGTGTTTACCCTAGGAACGACATAAAACTTGTCGGCGCGGGATGTTTGGACCCCTCGCCCGCTTCTGGAATGTTAAACGGATAAATTAATTAATTATTTTATTCGTTTATTAGTGAAACGCTAGTATCTCTTAAATGGTGGATCAGATCGGAAAACCGAGAGCACCGTTGAGTTCAGAGCATGCCGTTTACCCTAGGAGGGGTATAATTTTCGCGGGCGCGAGCCGTTTGTGAAAAATGGCCCCAGGGGTGTTTTTTGTAATTTGGTGGCCTCGGGCGCTAAGTTTAATAACTTTTGAACGGGGTCTCGGATTAAAATTCCGAGATCACCTTTGTGCTCGGGAGGTCGTGTTTACCCCAGGGGAGGCTTAACCTCGACCCTACTGAGAGTTCGGGTTTGGGGCTGTCGGGCGGGCGTTTAAGTGTTTTCTACTTAAACGCACCCCCACCCTCTTCTTCTTCTCCTTCGAACTCAAACCCTCCCCCTCTCCTCCAGCTCCGGCGAAGCACTCCGGTGAGGAACCTCCGGTGATCCAATTCCGGCAAGGCAGCAGAGTGGCGGCGGACTCCCCGTGATGCCCCGGGGATCACCCAAGAGGTAGGAGTCGTTTTCGTTTCGTTTTTTTATTTCCCGCACTCTTTGAGCCCAGTTTATAGCATAGAACTATTATCGGATCGTCGATCGATTCCCATGGCCACGTAGTACGTTATCCGAGCTTTCCAACGCTTGTTTCAGATTCAAAATATGAACTCCGAAGCTTCTGCAACGGCTCGGTGAAGATCTGCGGGTTTTTGGGGTTTTCTGGCCGGCACGGTGGTCCGACGATCTCCAGGCGGCGGCTCCCCTCCCTGGCGACGACGCTCTTCGGCGCGGAAACAAGCCCCGGCCGTGGCAGCTTCACGCGGCGCAGAGGCGGTGGCTTCGGCAGGCGGCAGGCGGCGAGGGCGGCCGGGCGGCTCCGGCGTAGGGCAGAGGACGCGGGGTGCGCAACCCCGCGTGCGGCGCGACCGCGACCCGCATGTCGCGGGTCGCTGTTGGGGGAAAGCGGACCGGTCTTGACGGCCGGTCGAGGGAGCTGGCCACGACGGACTGAACCGGGCCTGCGGCCGGGCCGCGGGCCGGTTGAGGGCGGACCGGCCGAACCGGGCCGGTCCGGGCCTAGGGAGTGCCCCCCTTCTTTGAAATTCTGACACCCGTAACTTTCGTTACGGGCGTCCGTTTTGCGCGCCGTCAGTGACAGCGCGGACCTTGCGGCGAGGGGAATGCTTTGAGGTGGTTTCAGGAATTTTTAATTCCTGAAACGAGGGGCCTCGATGGCGTGACACGTATGTCGGGGGATTTGTCAGTTCGTCAGCGGAACTTGTTTTGGACGGCGCGGACGCGTCCGACGTCCGTTTTGAGCGCCGTCAGTGGCGTTGGAACCCTAGAACCGGGGCGGAGCTTTCCAGGGAGGTTTCGGGCGTTGAAACCTGAGTTGAGGCATGGGACCCATGGCCCATCTTTTGAGCTGCGTGCAGCTAGTAGCGACTTTTTCCTCGGACGTCCGTTCGGGGCGTGCGAGCAGTCGATGTTGGGTGTCTTTCCGAGGGCATCGCGTTGGCGCAATCTGCCCGCTTAAATTCGGCACGGTGGTATGGGCCCCACGAGGGCCGTTGGGGCGTTGACAGTGTTTTTGCAGCAGTATCACCGGGTGACTGTTTTGGACAAGTGAATAGTCCATCTTGTGTACTTTTTCGAGAGGATCACAATGGTGCAATCTGTTCATTGTGTTTCGGGACCGGGATGCGGGTCCCACGTGGCACCACTCGTGTGTGGTGCGCCGGGATACACCTTTTTCTCCAGATATCCGTTGCACTCAAGTGAGTAGTGCTTTTGACGTGTTTTCCTGAGGGGATCGCAATGGTGCGATGCGCCCGACTGTTTTCGGGGCCGAGGCTCGGGATCATGGGACGCCATTCAGGCGTGAGGCGGTGTTGGTGACTTTTCCGTCGGATATCCGTTGGAGGCGAGTAAGTAGTCGATCTCGCGTGTTTTTTCGCTAGGATTACAACGGTGCAATCTGTTTGGTTGTGCAGAGCCTCTTGCACGATCTTGTTAAATGTGGAAGCATGGAAGGTGCTCTAGTGGTGGTTCGCCCTACCTTGTTTGTAGCGGACCTTTGGCGTGTGATCGCGCACTCTTAGGAGAGTGATGTAAATGGTTCACGAGATGTGGCTGGCTGTGCCTGGGCCTTTGAGGTGGAGTTGTTATGTCACGCCTTCACGTTGACGTTAAATGCCGTGTGCACGATAGCCCTTAGGCTGGAGACGTAGTATAATCTGGGAGTATACGAGAATGCTTGGAGGTACGTGTGGTTGTTCGTACCTGAGAACGTTGGTGCGTTCAGTTGGGGTTGAGATGGGGGCACACGTTGTGTGGGCCCCACGTGCGTGTCGGGTTCTTCTTTGCGTACTTCGACCCCTCGCGATGTAGAGGGTCCCTCTGTGTGTTTGTTTGACTAGCAGGGTGGAGTTTTTCCCCTGGCACTGTGCTCGTTGGTTGACCAGCAGGGTTGAGTGGTCTCCCCCTGGTTTCATTCTCGATGGATTGGCCGGTAGCAGTTCTAGTGACACCCAGTGCTGGAGCAGATGCTGCACCTCCTTTGGGTGAGTTGTTCTGGAGTTGGGAGGTTGCGCGATACCCACTCCGTGTTCGATTGGCCCGTGTTGTGCCCTTCGGTGGAGATGACTACAATAGTTTTGAGTTCTACCCTCCAGCGGGGCTGGGCAGTGGGTTACTCATCAACTTCTAGGGTCTACCCTCCAGCAGAGACTGGACAGTGGGTCACCCGACGCTAGTAGGGTCTACCCTCCAGCAGAGGCTGGGCAGTGGGTCACCCGACGACCTCTTAGGGTCTACCCTTCAGCAGGGCTGGGCAGTGGGTCGCCCGTCGTCTAGTTCCATGTCTACCCTCCAGCACGGTTGGGAAGTGGGTCGCCTGTCGACTTATTCCGGGTCTACCCTCCATCGAGGCTGGGCAGTGGGTCGCCTGATGATGTATTAAGGTCTACCCTCCAGCGGGGCTGGGCAGTGGGTCTCTTTATGATGTATTAAGGTCTACCCTCCAGTGGGGCTGGGTAGTGGGTCGCCTGATGATGTATTAAGGTCTACCCTCCAGTGGGGTTGGGCAGTGGGTCTCTTGATGATGTATTAACG
This sequence comes from Viscum album, assembly GCA_963277665.1. Taxonomy (NCBI): domain Eukaryota; kingdom Viridiplantae; phylum Streptophyta; class Magnoliopsida; order Santalales; family Viscaceae; genus Viscum; species Viscum album. The sequence continues at coordinate 1,379,717,065 of OY728143.1, read as the reverse complement.
TCTACCCTCCAACGGGGCTGAGCAGTGGGTCGCCGGATGATGTGTTTTGGTTTACCCTCCAGCAGGGCTGGGCAGTGGGTCACCCAGTATCTTAATATGGTTTACCCTCCAGCAGGGCTGGGCAGTGGGTCACCCGATATCTGGTTATGAATTACCCCCCAGCATGGCTGGGCAGTGGGGACACTCGTTGGCATTCCAGACTCAGTCCTTACTATTAGGCTAGTCTGAGGCTTTCCTCCGTGACCACCGGAGCGGGACCCTTGGTTGTACGGGTCAGTGATGGATCAGCTTGACTTTGAGGAGACCTCTCGACTGTACGGCAGTGACGAGGTGTGGTTTGACTTTCCCTAGAACTCTCAAGTATGAGGGGTGCTTTCTCCACCGAGATGCGTTCTTGTGACGCGATCTAAAACCGTGCGGGCGAGTCAGTGCCGCCCAATGCGGATAATGTCGAGGTGTGGTGATTGAGCCCCTTGTCTTGCGGTTTGGGGAAGACGTGCAGGATGCTGAGCATCGATGAAGTTTACCTCTGGGACTGTTGGCGACTCTTTTCTTAGGCTGAGCTGCGGGACGGAGATCCCCTTACGACATTGTTCGGGCTTCTTGCTGAGAATAAGGATATGTATATACCTTGTTCGAGTAGCCACTTCTTGGGCCTTGTTACTCTCCCTCCAGGAGAGGTGAAGGTGTGCGGGGTATGCCAAATGCTTTCTGTGTCTATCTTCTCGGGGCTGGAGGGGTCTACTCTCTGCTATAGGTGGCAAAGACTCGACGGGAAGTTCATCTTCTCACCGTTTCCAGCTCCTTGTGCCTGGACGAGTCTACTTCCTTTCTCTTGTTGGGTTTAGCTAGAATCATTACTGTACTCTCTGTTGTACCCCTTTACCTTCCTGTTCGCTCTACTGCTCACCCTTCGGTACCTCCTTTTGTTTCTCCCTCGAGCCTTCGGGGTATCCTACTGAGTATTTTTATACTCACCCCTGCTTGGGCTTTGCCCGCACTTGGTGTGCCCTTGCGGACGACAGACAGGTGGAGCGTGACTTCAGTGGAGCGTAGGAGCTTGGGCTCTTGGACCGCGTGTGGTGGTCGTGGCCGGGTTCCAGGTGGGAGACCCGTTAGCTGTTTCTTTTCTTTACCTGTTTCCGGGTTGTGGCACTTTTTGGTTGGGCGCGTGTTTTGCCCCTTTTCTTTTCAGTTTGTACTTTTTACTGTTTAGAGGTCGATGCACTCGTGTGGTTATTTATAGTAGTTCCCCTTTTACTCTTCTTTTTACTCTGCACTTTTTCATTGAGTGTGCTGCGTGTGGGTGTGTACAGGTGCTTAGGCAAAGGCCTCCCGGAGTTGTTGTGCCTTCGGCGCTGGTCTCCATCCCCTGGCCTATGGAGGCGGGCTTGGGGTAGTTGCGGCTCGAGCCCGAGTAGGGTCGGGTCGTGACAAAGTGGTATCAGAGGGAGGTTCGTTCCTTGGGACGTTGTGCGGACGTCCCTAAAAGAGGAATTGGTTGGGATTTAGGGCAATAGTGTTAACGTGTCTCGAGAGCGGCTCTCAGGCCAGGGAGTCCAGTGATGGTGCGGCGGCTGACGTATCCATTCACCAGGACCTTGATAACCCGCTTGTCGACTTGGCATGCTGAGACACTTGTTGCATGGAAAATTTGTTTGTGCATCACATAGGATTGAGTCTTTGACTGTTCTTCTTGAGTCAGCTCCCCATCGTTGTTGTTGTAGTATATACATATATGCTCATCTGACCGCGACACTCCTTGATAATATTCAGGATGTCTCCGCGAGGACAACCAGCCCAGATACCATCTTTGGTGTGTGACGACGACCCTGTGAGCTATGAGGCCACAGTACAAGACCCATCATGCGAGCCCTTTCTCCTGGTGGGCCGGTAGCAGCACCCCCACCTGTTGAGTAGCAGGCAGTTTCAACAGAGAAGGCTAAGTTTGAGCACAGTTTGAGAGTGCTCCGTGAGTTCCAGCGGTAGGGACAACTGAGGTTCAGTGGTGATCCAGACCCTCAAGCAGTAGAGGTTTGGATCGAGGCAGTGGTTTGCCTTTTCAGGCTTGTGCAGATGCCGACAGATCAGAGAGTGGCTTTGGTAGCCAGCCTTTTTCGTGGAGCAGCTCGGCGTTGGTGGAGTCTGGTGACTCGGTTCCTTGATGAGTCGTCGCTTTCGTGGGGCGACTCTCAGTTGTTGTTTCGTGAGGAGTTCTTCCCCTCCTGCTTGCACTCCATTCGAATTCAGGAGCTCCTGCAGTTTCAGCAGGGAGGGATGACGGTGGCCGAGTACGCGGCTAGTTTTGCAGACCGTGCACGCTTTTACCCGGACTTGGTCCATGACGACAACTTCCGAGCGCGGAAGTTTGAGCAGGGTCTCCGCCGAGAGATTCGTGCTGTCATAGTACCTTTGGGAATTCCCACATATGCTAGGGTGCCGGAGCAGGCATTGGTGACAGAGGACTTCCTGTCACGTTCTAGAGTTGATGGTGGTAGCAGGCACGTCGGAGCCGGGACATCTGCCATAGCTAGCAGGCACCAGAGGAAAGGATATCGATGCAGGTGGCCTTCCCACTGCCGGTTTTGGAGACGTGGTCGTATACAACTATGGAGAAAAGGCGCAGGGCCTCAGCTAAGGATGCCCTTCCGTGAATGGATCCCCGGCCGTGGTTGTACACCACAGTGGCGCCGGAGGGCACCAGGGCAGCCCAGAGAGCGCCGATGCTATGCTTGCGACGGGCGAGGTCACTTGGCACGAGACTGCCCAGCCCATGTTGCTGAGAGTTTCGGGCAGGCAGCAGGTGCACCACTACGACAGAGGCAGCACCGTGATCTGAGTAGTGGCCAGAGAGGTGGTGCTAGCAGAGGATAGGGAGGAGCTGGAGGTGGGGGACGATGTTAAGAAGTCTCCCCATCACCACTAGGCGGTCCATGTCAAGCTCCGGGAGCTAACGGTTGGGACCGCGGGTAGCTGTGAGCTTTGGATGTCTATGATCCTGCAGAGCATGGGATGGTGAGAGGTACCCCTTGCGACTCTTCTTCCTTTTGTAGTAGAATTGTTGGGCTCTGCGTGTGAAAGGCTTTTCTCCCGGCTCCCTGTTTGAGGTGTTACCAGGGTGACGCAGGGCGTCGGGTGTGACCCTGTGTTGGTGAGGAAAAATGCGTGAGACCTTTTCCTTTAGTCGATGGTGTTGACTCCTTCGCCTTTTGAGCGTGTAAGAGAGCATCGACTGTGGAACCTTGCGTGACCAGATATCCTTGGGTGTTCCACCATATGGATATTCTGAAGGAGGGAATCACCGGGCCTTGTTTCAGGTGCGGGCGGTGATTCCAGTCGCGACATGCGATGTAAGGGTTCGGTCGGGGAGGTGAGCTACCCCCGAGGGCCTCCGGGCTGTTTGTGACCGTGAAAAGGGATGGCGAGGTACCCTACCGCCCTGCCCTAGCCCCAAAGTCTGGATTGGGTGCACGACGTCGGCAAGGGCCAACCTAGCGTGAACAGATCGATCCTTTGGCCTGTGTGCGGTGACGCAGAGCTGTGCGTGGGTTCTTCTGGGTATGGGAAAGCCAGTTGTGGGCTTAGTACCCTATGTTCTTCCCTGGTTTTTCGTTTCGAGGACGAAAATCTTGAAGGAGGGAATGATGTAAGAACCCAGTTTTTTCTGTGAAATACTTTGGAATATTCTTGATAATATTCCAGGGCAGCGCCTTCAGACGGCGTGCGATTCCGAGCCCCGGAGTGGCCGGAATTAAATTTTCAATGTGTTCACACTGGAAATGCCAAATAAATGGGATAACTCCTAAACGGTGATCCGGATGAGGGATCCGAGTGTACGGATGGGTCCGGAATAGGGTTTTTACCCTAGGAACGACATAAAACTTGTCGGCGCGGGACGTTTGGACCCCTCGCCCGCTTCTGGAATGTTAAACGGATAAATTAATTAATTAATTTATTCGTTTATTGGTGAAATGCTAGAATCTCTTAAACGGTGGCTCGGATCGGAAAACCGAGAGCACCGTTGAGTTCGGAGCGTTCCGTTTACCCTAGGAGGGGTATAATTTTCGCGAGCGCGGGCCGTTTGTGAAAAATGGCCCCAGGGGCGTTTTCATAATTTGGCGGCCTCAGGCGCTAAGTTTAATAACTTTTGAACGGGGTCTTGGATTAAAATTCTGAGACCACCGTTGTGCTCGGGAGGTCGTGTTTACCCCAGGGGAGTCTTAACCTCGACCCTGCTGAGAGTTTGGGTTCGGGGCTGTCGGGCGGGTGTTTAAGTGTTTTCTACTTAAACGCACCCCCACCCTATTCTTCTTCTCCTTCGAACTCAAACCCTCCCCCTCTCCTCCAGCTCCGGTGAAGCACTCAGGAGAGGAACCTTTGGAGAGACAATTCTGGCAAGGCATCGGAGTGGAGGCGGACTCCCCGTGAAGCCCCGGGCATCGCCTAAGAGGTAGGAGTCGTTTTCGTTTCATTTTTTTATTTCCAGCAATCTTTGAGCCCAGTTTATAGCATTGAACTGTTATCCGATCGTCGATCGATTCCCATGGTCGCGTAGTACGTTATCCAAGCTTTCCAACGCTTGTTTCGGATTCGAAATCCGACCTCCGAAGCCTCCACAACGGCTCGGCGAAGATCTGCGGGTTTTTGGGGTTTTCCGGCCGGCACGGTGGTCCGGCGATCTCCAGGCGGCGGTGGCTGGCGGCGGGTTCCCTCCCTGGCGGCGGCTCCCCTCCCAGGCGATGACACTCTTCGGCGCAGCAACAAGCCCCAGCCGTAGCGGCTTCGTGCGGCGCGGAGGCGGTGGCTTCGGCAGGCGGCAGACGGCGGGGGCGGCCGGGCGGCTCCGGCGTAGGGCATAGGACGCGGGGTGCGCGACCCCGCGTGCAGCGCGACCGTGACCCGCATGTCGCGGGTCGCTGCTGGGGGAAAGAGGACCGGCCTTGATGGCCGGTCGAGGGAGCTGGCGCAGCGGACTGAACCGGGCCCACGGCCAGGCCGCGGGCCGGTTGAGGGCGGACCGGCCGGACCGGGCCGGTCCGGGCCTAGGGAGTGCCCCCCCCCCCTCTTTGAATTTCTGACGCCCGTAACTTTCGTTACGGACGTCCGTTTTGCGCGCCGTCAGTGGCAGCGTGGACCTTGCGGCGAGGGGAATGCTTTGAGGTGGTTTCAGGAATTTTTAATTCCCGAAACGAGGGGCCTAAGTGGTGCGACACGTATGTCGGGGGATTTGTCAGTTCGTCGGCGGATCTTGTTTTGGACGGCGCAGACGCGTCCGATGTCCATTTTGAGCGCCGTCAGTGGCGTTGGAACCCTGGCACCGGGGCGGAGCTTTCCAGGGAGGTTTCGGGTGTTGAAGCCTGAGTTGAGGCTCGGGCCCCACGGCCCGTCTTTTGAGCTGCGTGCAGCTAGTAACGACTTTTTCCTTGGACGTCCGTTCGGGGCGTGCGAGCAGTCGATGTTGGGTGTCTTTCCGAGGGCATCGCGTTGGCGCAATCTGCCCGCTTAAATTCAGCGCGGTGGTACAGGCCCCATGAGGGCCGTTGGGGCGTTGACGGTGTTTTTGCAGCAGTATCACCAGGTGACTGTTTTGGACAAGTGAATAGTCCATCTTGTGTACTTTTTCGAGAGGATCGCAACGGTGCGATCCGTTCATTGTATTTCGGGACTGGGATGCGGGTCCCATGTGGCACCGCTCGTGTGCGGTGCGCCGGGATGCACCTTTTTCTCTGGATATCCGTTGCACTCAAGTGAGTAGTGCTTTTGACGTGTTTTCCTGAGGGGATCGCAATGGTGCGATGTTCCCGACTGTTTTCGGGGCCGAGGCTCGGGATCACGGGACGTCATTCGGGCGTGAGGCGGTGTTGGCGACTTTTCTGTCAGATATCCGTTGGAGGTGAGTAAGTAGTCTATCTCGCGTGTTTTTCCGCGAGGATTACAACGGTGCGATCCATTTGGTTTTGCGGAGCCTCTTGCACGATCTTGTTAAAAGTGGAAGCATGGAAGGTGCTCCAGTGGTGGTTCTCCCTACCTTGTTTGTAGCGGACCTTTGGCGTGTGATCGCGCACTCTTAGGAGATTGACGTAAATGGTTCACGAGATGTGGCTGGCTGTGCCTTGGACTTTGAGGTGGAGTTGTTACATCATGCCTTCGCATTGACGTTGGGTGCCGTGTGCACGATAGCCCTTGGGCTGGAGACGTGGTATACTCTGGGAGTATACGAGAATGCTTGGAGGTACGTGTGGTTGTTCATACCTAAGAATGTTGGTGCGTTCAGTTGGGGTTGAGATGGGGCCACACGTTGTGTGGGCCCCACGTGCGTGCTGGGTTTTGCTTTGCGTACTTCAACCCCTCGCGACGTATAGGGTCCCTCTGTGTGTTTGTTTGACCAGCAGGGTGGAGTTTTTCCCCTGGCTCTGTGCTCGTTGGTTGACCAGCAGGGTTGAGTGGTCTCCCCCTGGATTCGTTCTCGATGGATTGGCCGGTAGCGGTGCTAGTGACACCCAGTGCTGGAGCAGATGCTGCACCTCCTTTGGGTGAGTTGTTCTGGAGTTGGGAGGTTGTGCGATACCCACTCCGTGTTTGGTTGGCCCGTGTTGTGCCCTCCGGTGGAGATGGCTAGAGCAGTTTGGAGTTCTACCCTCCAGCGGGGCTGGGCAGTGGGTTACTCATTCTAGGGTCTACCCTCTAGCAGGGACTGGGCAGTGGGTCACCCGACGACCTCTTAGGGTCTACCCTCCAGCAGGGCTGGGCAGTGGGTCACCCGTCGTCTAGTTCCAGGTCTACCCTCCAGCACGGTTGGGCAGTGGGTCACCTTTCGACTTATTCTGGGTCTACCCTCCAGCGGGACTGGGCAGTGGGTCGCCTGATGATGTATTAAGGTCTACCCTCCAGCGGGGCTGGGAAGTGGGTCGCCTGATGATGTATTAAGGTCTACCCTCCAGCGGGGCTGGGCAGTGGGTCGCCTGATGATGTATTAAGGTCTACCCTCCAGCGGGGCTGGGCAGTGGGTCGCAGGATGATGTGTTTTGGTTTACCCTCCAACAGGGCTGGGCAGTGGGTCACCCAGTATCTTAATATGGTTTACCCTCCAGCGGGGCTGGGCAGTGGGTCACCCGATATCTGGTTATGAATTACCCTCCAGCATGGCTGGGCAGTGGGGACACTCGTTGGCATTCCAGACTCAGTCCTTACTACTAGTCTAGTCTGAGGCTTTCCTCCATGACCACCAGAGCGGGACCCTTGGTTGTACGGGTCGGTGATGGATCGACTTGACTTTGAGGAGACCTCTCGACTGCAGGGCAGTGACGAGGTGTGGTTTGACTTTCCCTAGAACTCTCAAGTATGAGGGGCGCTTTCCCCACCGAGACGCGTTCTTATGACGCGATCTAAAACCGTGCGGGCGAGTCAGTGCCGCCCAAAGCGGATAGTGTCGAGGTGCGGTGATTGAGCCCCTTGTCTTGCGGTTCGGGGCAGACGTGCGGGATGCTGAGCATCGATGGAGTTTACCTCTGGGACTGTTGATGACTCTTTTCTTGGGCTGAGCTGTGGGATGGAGATCCCCTTACGACGTTGTTCGGGCTTCTTGCTGAGCATAAGGATATGTATATACCTTGTTCGAGTACCCACTTCTTGGGCCTGGTTACTCTCCCTCCAGGAGAGGCGAAGACGCGCAGGGTATGTAACGTGATTTCCGTGTCTAGCTTCTCGAGGTTGGAGGGGTCTACTCTCCTGATATAGGTGGCGAAGACTCGATGATAAGTTCATCTTCTCACCATTTCCAGATCCTTGTGCCTGGACGAGTCTACTTCTTTTCTCTTGTTGGGTTGAGTTGGTCTCATTACTGTACTCTCTGTTGTACCCCTTTACCTTCCTGTTCTCTCTACTGCTCACCCTTCGGTACCTCCTTTTGTTGCTCCCTCGAGCCTTCAGGGTATCCTACTGAGTATTTGTATACTCACCCCTACTTGGGCTTTGCCCGCACTTGGTGTGCCCTTGTAGACGACGAATAGGTGGAGCATGACTTCAGTGGAGCGTAGGAGCTTGGGAGCTTGGACTGCGTGTGGTGGTCGTGGCTGGGTTCCAGGTGGGAGACCCATCAGCTGTTTCTTTTGTTTACCTGTTTCCGGGTTGTGGCACTTTTTGGTTGGGCGCGTGTTTTGCCCCTTTTCTTTTCAGTTTGTACCTTGTACTGTTTAGAGGTCGATGCAATCTTGTGGTTATTTATAGTAGTTGCCCTTTTACTCTTCTTTTTACTCTGCACTTTTGCATTGAGTGTGCTGCGTGTGGGTGTGTACAGGTGCTTAGGCAAAGGCCTCCCCGAGTTTTTGTGCCTTCGGCATTGGTCGCCAGCCTCTACCCTATGGAGGCGGGCTTGCGGTAGTTGCGGCTCGAGCCCGGGTAGGGTCGCGTCGTGACATCATGCATGCTCTTTCTTAAATTTAAATATCAAATAGGCTCTGTTTCTCAGAAAACAGGATCTCTCGAAGGCTTGGATGCAACAAACTTTTCTCGAACCAGTGAGACTCTTTTTATAATAAGAGAAGAGATATTTTCAGCATCCAAAATCCACACTATCCTTTCTTCAAGATTCTTCCTTGAATTACCGAAATATTCGATTATTTAATATCTTAAAACCAAAATGGAGATATGACGCATGTTTTGGATGTTTCCTTTTTCAAAATCACGACCTTCTCACTGATCGTTCATGAATTCAAGATAGAATTTATCCCTTTTTGAATCCTTGTTCAAATCCACATGGCCTTAGCAACTTCATTTGCCTTTACCATTCACTTTTTATTCGTTTCATTTGCATGCATTCAAATGTAATTGCATGCATGGAATCGTGACAGTAAAATGATTAGAACAGGCTTGACTAGAGCTCAAATGGTGGCTCGAGTGGCGAGATTATCATTCAGCTAGAGCTCCTGGTTCGCGGGTGCATGTAGGTGTCTGAAGGTTGAAGACAACACTCAATCAAAGATCGGACAACTCCGATTCAACCACATGCGGCGTTGAGATGATGAGCGACCTAGATTATATCCCTGGATGCATGATGCAATGTGCGACCGAGATCTTCAGCAAGATCAGATGGACGGTCAGGATTACATCCTCATTTTTAAAACCTTGTAACAAATCGACACGCCGTGATGTTTTCATGTGGTTTATCAATCAAGCCGTGGTTGCAGCGGCTCAGATTACTCCTCCTCCCTCCTCGGTACCACCCCGTATTGTGTTCACCCTACGACATGCTCTTAACACCCACTATACTCCTCAGGTGCGCTCCTAGAACCCACGCTGCACGAGTTCACCGTCGTGCGGCACCTGCGGGCTTATACACAACACACACACACCTTGCCTCCTGCGGGCTGTCCTTGAGGGCTTCTCCTGAGCACGATTGACCCCTCAGGTCCCACATGTGCTTGAGGTGAGGACCTCGGCTGGCCTCCATGGATGACCCTTTTCTTTTTGGTAAAGGAATATAAATAAAATAACTACTTAGTGTAAAACTAATTGTTTTCCAATATAAAATGCCAAACCTCCTCCACAACCTCTTCTTCTCTTTTCTTTTACTCATTCCAATCCTGATACACATATATCAAACATAGTATCATGCTCAACCAATATCTCCTTTCCAGTCTCCATTTTACTTAGGATAGTTCCTTATTCATGTTGATCATCATTGACATCCATTGACACTCATTGATAACAAATACAATATTTATATACAAGATTATCCCAACAATGTAAACATGAGTTATTTAATTTTTAGGTTTCTAGAGTTGGAATAGATTTAGAGACTATACCTATCCTAAATGAGTTTCTAGGAACGCAATACCAGGAAATGATTTCTCATTGGAAGAGTGATGAGTTTAAAGTATTAATCAAATTTTAGGGTTTTTATTGGAATGGTGATGATTTTCATTAATACTTTTTTTATATTAGTGAAAATTATTTTTATGAATCTTAAAAAAGAAATAAAAAAACAAGGATGATATAAAGTATCTATACACTTTGGGATGAACAATGATGCCAAAACATGATAGGAATCAAGTATTTTTCATAGATACATTCCTTTAATTAGGTATTAATAGAAATGAAAAATTGATCGTACCTCAATTCTGAAGTGTACATCTCAAGTTATGATCAAAATATAATAGCAAACATAGTCTAGAAATTAGGATTCCTTATGATTTTGAGTTATGTAAGGGTTAATCAAAATTTATACTATCTAAGTAAATGTAACTAAAGTTGGTTATGGAAAGGAAATATGAATTTTATATTAGTTAAGTAAAGTTAAGAATAAGTTTCCACTTGTTAAGTAAGGGTAAACCTAAACTTATACAGGCTAATTAAGGGTAAAACTAAAGTTATGTAAGGGATAACTAAAGTTAAGTAATGGAAAACAAAGTTAAGTAAGGGTAAAATAAAGTTAAGTAAGGGTAAATAAAAAATTAATTAAAGGTAAAATAAAGTTAAGTAAAGGTAAAATAAAGTTAAGTAAAGGTAAAAAAAAGTTATGTAAGGGTAAACTAAAGTTAATTTAGGGTAAAAAAAGTTAAGTAAGGGTAAAATCAAGTTAATCAAGGATAAAATTACGTTACATAAGGGTAAAATAAAGTTAAGTTATGGAAAACTAAATTTATGTATGGGTAAAAAAGTTAAGTAAGGGTAAACTTAAGTTAAGTAAGTGTAAAACTAAATTTAAGTAAGTGAAAAAAAGTTAAGTAAGGGTAAACTAAAGTTAGGTAAGGGCCAAAAATTGTTTAGTAAGGGTAAAATAAATTCAAAGACATTATTAAGGGTAATTAAAATACTTAGAAATAATATAAAAACTTTATATTTGTTTTATGAAAAAGTAAAATAATTAAATAATAAATAAAATAAATGATAAATAAAACAAATAAAATCAATAAAATATAATAAAATATAATTAAATACAAATATTTAGAGGCATTTTAAATATGAAAAACATACAAAAATAAATAATAAAATTAATGATATATAATAAAATATAATTAAATAAAAATATTGAGAGGATTTTTTAATAAGAAAAAAATAAAAAATTAAATAAAACATATATACTAAAAACCAGAAAAACAATCTCCACAAATCGAACATACACATGGTGTGTTTTTAGATCATCAATTTTATATTTGGAACTATTTAATGGTTAAGACAAATAAACTTAAACAAAAATATTTCTCCTTTTAGTATTGTAGCCATAAAACACCCCTACACACATAAATCCCATGATAACACTTGAATCATAAGACAACTAAGAGAACACCCCACAAACTCACAACCTAACTCAAAATACTAGTGAAAATATAGTAGTAAGACATCAAATCCAATAACTTTATAAACATATGTGTTTCAAGAAATGTTTATTTTTTGTGTTTATTAATGGAAAACCTAGACTTCTACTTCAACTTCAATTCCCATTATCATCACCCAATTTATAAAAAAAACTCTATTAATTCCCTTTCCAAAACATGTCATCATATGAATTCAACACCTCTTAATCCCAAATTTACCACAACCACTATGTTACCTTCTTAAAATTATTTACCATTTACGAAAGGCGATCTCACTATATCAATGGTATATTTTAAAGTATTTAAAATAACTTTTAAATAGTTCTTAAAAATTATTTTAAATAGCTTTTAATATTATTTTAAAGAGTTTTTAAAATTTATTTTAAAAAGTCTTAAAACTACTTGTAAAACTTTTTTATATAGTTTTTAAATCTAATATTAAATATTTTTTAAAAAAAAATCTGAAAAGTTTTTTAAAACTTCTTTTAAATAGTTTTTAAAAATTATTTAAAACTACTTTTAAAACTACTTTTAAAACTAATTTTAAATAGATTCAATTTTAAACCAGGTGTAAAGTGTTTAATATAATAATTAAATGTTTCAGTTTATATTTTATAAACTGCACGACTTAATTTTAACATATAAGCATGAAAATAACTTCACATAATATTAACATATAAAAAGTTATAAATATAAATTATATTAACATGTAAACTCTAAAATTTAATTACATATACATAGTTTCAAATAATATTAACATATAAACATGTAAATAGATTCATTTAATATAAATATAAATACTTTTCAAATATAAAATATAACCAAAACGGAGAGAATGTAATGAAACTAAATATAAATAAAATTTACTATCTATACCTACCCAATACAAATTAAACACAATAAAACAAAATTAAACCCAATGGGAACAATCTTACCCTAACATACCTAAACCAACCAGATATAAATAAAAATAAATTGAACCAAAATAAATAGAATCAATCCTTTAATGAACTAAATTGTAATAACATGTATGGAAATAATCTAAATCACATGTTTTATTAAATGAAACTACAATTAAAACATTAATTTAATGAAATATAAATCACTAAAATTTATCTAAACCAAACAAAAATAAAATATCAAAATTAATTTGAAATTAAATTTCTCAAACTAAAATAAACTATATTAACCTAAAATAATTTTAATTCATAAGTTTTATACATAACTAAAAAATATGAATTGGATCTATAAGTTCTGAATTACCCAAAATATATTTTACTCAAACTGAATTCATCCAAAATAAGTCTAACTAATAAAAAATGAAGTTGAACCAAGAAAATAATGAAAAAGTAACTTCAATATAGATTTGTAAAAAAAATCTTTGTTTTTTCATTTTAGATTGATCGATTATAGTTTCACATAGTTGGGGATAATACAATACATTTCTATGAAATTTAGTTCAATTGGTTTTGGTTATTTTCAATTAATTGGTTACAATGAGTTGATTTTGTTAAAAAATATAAAATTATGGAATAATGTTTTTTATATTAAATTTAATTATAGAGGGTGTTATTGAACATTGAATTTTGTGTTCCTTGAGTAATTTTTTTTGCTTGAGCAGAAAGTAGAAAGATAGAAGTGCTGCAGATGAATAGACAATAATAGATTGTATGTTTTAGTTTTATGGTTTCAAATGTTAATATATAATTTTCAACTAAATAGTTCATTTATATTTGGAACAATGTTCTTTGGGGGACCTTGATGAGTAGAGAGCTGACAAATTTGGACCAAATGATTATTTTTACCAGATATTATGAGATGATCACCATGGTAGAGTATGCTATCAACTAGGGAAAAATATTCTCCCAAATAGATAGTTTCCAACTTCAGGAACCTATAACAGTTTTAGTATCACCAAGTTAGAAACGGATCATGCAGAGTAAAAAAAGCTTCATATATAGGTAGTAAATGATAAAAAATATCCTTAAAGAATCATGAATAAAGTCAAAAGTCCAACGTGTAATTTATAAAATCTATGAAAACATTATGTCCATCACTTACACTATATACTACTCTGATTTTTGAAACTTTTATATCAATTATGAATTTTTTATATGTTACATCGGGGGATGGTGATGATGGTTGGGATGCTGACTTCCCTTGTGATGGTGTTGCCAATGGCAATGGTGATACTTATTGTTATAATGCCGATGCTGATGGTGATGATGATGGTGATAATGATGGTGATGATGATGGTGGTGGTGATGAGTATGTTGGTAATGGTAGTAATGATAGTGATGATCACGAGAGAGAGATATTGACCCTCTTTATTTCTAACTGATATTTATGACACATAATGCTTGATAACCGAATGTGATTCCATATATGTTTTATTATTATTTTTGTAGTTATGAAATGATCAAAATGTAAAATATACAATATATGTACTGTTTTAAATGTAAATTGTGGATGGTTCAATGCATTAATTTGTTTCTTGATTTTTCTATATTGGATGCTTGTTTTTTGGGGGTGTGGGTGAAGGTTTTTAGGGTGTATATTGGTTCTTGGTCAAGATAGGATATGTTGTTGGGTTGTTTGGAGAATAAAGGCTATACCAACGATTTAATAAATCATTGGTATAACACATATACCCATGATTTTATTATATAATAATTTTCTAAATGAAAATTTAGGGGATCTATACCAATTATTTCATTGAAACTGTTGGTATAGAGCTATCCCCATATCTTTTATACCCCCAATTTAGGAAATGTTTGGTATAAGCTATAAAAATGGTTATGTAGCCTATACCAATGGTTTAAAACCATTCTTATAGGGTAAATTTCTAGTAGTGTGGTATATTATGAACACCTTCACTGATAGAAAGTCCAGATTTCCAGGGTTGGGATTGTTGATTTGGATTTTTGATGCTATTATTGATATGATTTTGACCTTGAGTGTTTTTCATAATGTTTGAGATTGATGATGATTTGTTTGATTTTGGATCTTGTCTTATTAGCTAGATAATTGTTATAGATTTAACTATTTTCCCGTAGATGAAAGATGTGTCTCATGCATTATGAGTTGAAATGTAGGATTCACATGACATGTAGGGGACTACCAGTGTGATTTTATCACCAATGAGTGGTTTAGATATTTAAAGTTTTAACAACTTCTCATATGATGTTTTCCTATATTAGTACTTGGTGGAATTATACTTAGATAGACCAACTTATATATATATATATATATTTCTAATGGTAGTTCATATGGATATATGGTGACACACTTGTTGATGAAGATGACATGATCCCTCTATGTATGGGACCTAAGGTTACCCTGGCAGGTTAGTATGGAATATTGTGCCTTAGTGGATACCCCTAGTGGGTTTCTATTTCTTGGGTTTGGTTATTGAAAGTATCAGTTACAAACCATATGGTGTTTTCCATATATATTGGAATGTTACCCTACTTAACCAAACTGAGTGACAGTGGTTCATTGGATACAGGTCACCATAGGGTGATGCAGTTGAATGTACCCTTTAAGTTTTCTTATTTTAAGTTCCAGTAACAAACTATATGGTGATTTCCCATATATCTTAGAATGAAATTTTATCAATATGAACATTTTGGTTATAAATCATTATTATAGATCATCAGAGGGTGATTCCGGTTGAGTGAGTACAACTGTTTGATGTGACAAAATGATCAGTTGTTTTAAGTGCCAATAACAACCTATATGGTGTTTTCCCATATATATTGGAATAAAATTATAATTATTAAATCCAATGGATGGGGTTTCCCTTAGTGTGAATCATCTAATACAATGTTGTTGGATGTGATAATGGTAACCTTGTATGAGTTGGGATTCTCAAGGGAGCAATCCTGTAGGTGGATTCTCAGTGAGAATCAGAACCCTAATAGGTTGGTGTTTCAGGATGAGGTGCCTGAAATATGTGGATACGGGACCCTCAAGAGGGATTTTGGCATGTTGGTTTTCATGGGATGTGGAGACAGGAACAGAGAGGTGGTTCCCATGATATATGACCCTTTATGTGACCTGAATTTTAATCTATATGAGAGATCTATAGGCATTTAGATGTGACTATGTGTTTAGTGAGTCAAAGATTTTATGACTATTGATGGTAAACCATGAGAAGGGTTGGATTGAGGTTTACAAGAGACATTGATGTACGAATCATGTGTATGTTCTAGATATTGAGATCAATTCACAAGAGGTGAAATTGATTTTATAGTATGGGTATGGTGATGAGTTGGTTTTCCTTTTCATAATAATGAAACCTTGGTTTCTAGTACCTTAGAATGTGTGCCATCGAGAGTTCCTTGGTGTCAAGGTGAGTTTTTGAGTGAAAGACTAGTTTGGTACCTGGCCCAATTGTTTGGATGAATTTTAATACATGTGTGGGAACGTGTATGGAATCTTGTGTCTTGGAATGAAACTATATGGAGGATAAGTGCGTGCTTAAGTTTGGTCTAAGAGAGGTTCCCAGTTTTGAAGACGAGTTTCAATGGTTTTCTAGTTTGTTGGAATCGACCTGCATGAGGATCATAATTAGTGGGTTTAGGTGTGATATCCTAGGTTCTTGGTTTGTAGCTTAGGAAAGCATGAGATCCTGTGAGAGGTTCTTGGTGAATCACTCTTCTTTAAGGAAGAGATAGGTAGTTTGAATGGATTTTTGGGATAAAGCCCTGTCGCGTGAATGCAAGTGTGCATAGGTTATGCGTAGTGTCATTTGGGTCACATGTGGGACCGTTGTGGTTGTTAGATTCTTTGTGAAACCCAAGAGGTGCATCCATGATTGAATTTTTGATGTAGGTTCGTGAGGAATGGAATACAAAAATCCTTATGGTGTGGAGTGAACTATATGCCATTAGATGATGTGATTATCATTTAATGTGTTTTATTGACTGTGAATGTTTCCATTACTGGTGATCCTGAAATGAGTGGTTTATGTTTTCATGATGACTCTCAGGTGTGAGTGAGTTGGACACACCCAATAACTGTGTTCAGTGATGGATATAGCATGGACCATAGGCACCAACATTGGTTATGGGGAAATAATAAGGATACTCATATGGTGGGGAGAATCATATTGGTCAAAGTTGAATGTATCTCATGTTGGGTGAGTTGTGGGAACTATGGGACAAGTCGTTGGTTGGTTGAGATAACATTGGTTGTGTCGATGCTTGGAGCGAGATCATGGAAACTGGTTGTCCACTAAGGATTCTTAAGTATGAGAAGCGCTATGATGGGGAGACTATAAAGACCCATATTTTCTAGGTTGTGAAAATGAGTAGAAATTTGAATTTTTGGTTTCAGAGTATCATGAGGGATAATATATTCATTTTTCCCTTCCATATGATCTTAGATAATTTTTCTTACCACTATGTTTGTCCTGAAATTGGGTGTTAATCATAGTATATGAGTTTTGTGGAATTATGAGCCATTAAAATTTTGATAGAATATTTAATATTTATTTAATTAAATATTAAATTATTCATGTGTGTTTGGGAATTGATATACTTTTAATGGAGAATCATATTGAGGTTTTAAATCCTTGGTTGAGTCCAAAATATGGGGTTTTTCTTAGGTGTGGTGTAAGCCTACTTTTGGTTCTGGCACTCAGGACATGCATTTTAAATGGGAATTTAATTTAATTTAATTAATTTATAAAATAAATTAAATTAATTAAACACTCCCCTCCCCATTTCCTTCCTGTTGACAACAGAAAGGGGTAGGTCACTCCCTCACATGATGGATGAACTGAGAGGGAACCGGGAAAGAGGCACTTCCAAAATTCATCTTTAGTATTGATCGAGACCAGATCAAGCTGTAGTAACTTCCAGGCATAGATTTAGACCCAAAGTTTTAGAATTTCCACTCAAATGTTGTCTATGTTTCGATTTTTTATCCCTGATTCCCATATAGATGTTTTTTTTTTCAATTTTAAATCCATATATGTGTTGATGAGGATCCCATGGGGGTAGATTTGGGGTTATTTTGGGGAAAATGGGGGGATTTAGATGAATCACAGGGTTTCCCATTTAGAAAACCTGATCACATGGTATGTGGTTTCAAGAATACAGACCATGTGTTCTTTCTATTTAGAGATGTTGGAATTTTTGGGACTATATCCCATATAATTTGTGTACACGTAGTGTAGGGTGTCATAACCATGTGACCAAGTACTTGGTCAGACACCCCATGTGAGGGGAATATAGTCATGTAGTAGTACATGACCTGACCCTAGGTGTACCTAGGGAATGTAAAAGTACAAAACCAAATCTTGGGTGTAGTGAGGGAATGTAAAAGTACACAACCAACTTTGGCTTTGAGATTACATGTTGAGTACCCAGAAGTACATGTTATGCACTACTCCCTTAGAGGGGTTTCAGATGATTTTGAATCCTAAAACTATAAATGGGATCAAGAGGAGACTATTATGAGTATTCGTCCACATTTAATGTGATGGGGGAACCCTTAGGGAGTTTTGAGGAATTTCAAGAGGCGATTTAGGGCAAGTGAGTTATGATGGAGAGGTTATTCCTACAGTAATTGAATATAGTGATATATTGAGAGAGGGGAATAGGATAACACATAATTTAGGTTGATGATAATGATTGGATGATATGGAATTGAATCACAAAGATCCTCGATTGGTGTTAGCATTGAGCAATGCCTGGTTAGTAGGATAAGGTTATATCTTGAGGAGATAGATAGGATGGGTGTTTAGGCTAACCTAGAGTGGGAAATTGGAACTGAGATAGACCATGAGACATCTCCTTGGACCAATGTTTAAGTGGATTTACTCTTAGAGAAAAGAGTCCATTTTATATGTTGTCACTATTGAGAATCATGTTTTCCTAGTGTGGTGGGTTTTGACCTGACACACTAGTTATGACCAAGGATCCTAATAGAGATTCCTCCAATAATTTTCTAAATCAGAAGTTTCCAAGAGGGATGACTCTACTTGTATACCTATTACAATGATAATAAGAGGGATAAATCCACTTATGTGTAGTCCCAGAAAATCGCAACAAGTATGCCTCCACTTACATACTGATTTCTAGGATCCCAAGAGGGATTAATATACTTATGTGCTAACTTAGAGGATCCAGGTGGGTTCCCCATTGATAAAAAAATCTTGAGAGGGAACATAATATTGGTAAGTGATGGTTTTAGGTTCCACCTTAGAGCTCAAACAAATGTGTAATTTGATGGGGCTAATATGATGATGATGGGATTGGGTGTTCAAATAGACCTTGTGATGTATTTATTTTGATATATATTTATTTTTGATGACATTTGATTACCCAGGATGACTGGGAATCCATTTTTGGTCATGGAACCAATACCACTGCATTGGATGCACTAGTATAACTTATTAAGATGGATGAGACCCTGGGATGCATGATATGGTTAGGATCTGGTCTAAAAGTTTATTAGGGGTGAATTTCTAGCTCATCTAGAATATAGTGATTTGGTTAATGTGGTATGGGATGCCTAGATTTGGAACCTAGGATATAACATCATAGTGTGTGCATACATGTATATTGGAATACCTGAGATAATAGGAATTCCTTTGATATTATGATACAATTAAGAATTCTAGAGTGACGTGATTTAAATAAATATACTAGTAAACTATTGTAAATTCCCCTAACAGTTAGGATTTGAATAGTGGTATAAGATGCTGGGTAGGTGTAAATCTCATAGCACAGATGTTGTTCATCCCAAGGGTGATAGTCAGATCCCATTGATGGATGCCTTGGATACCCCCTAGGTTTAGGTGGATGCACCAGATGTGGTTTGGCTGAGGAGACATGTGATATTGTATACTTGGGAGATTGATCATGGGATCTATCAAGGGTATTCTATTTAGTTTCATGGGTTTCCTAGGAATCAATAATGCCTGGATGTATATGATTTCCCAAGGTTTCCCCATCCAAGGAATCAATTGTAATCTTCATATTGAGAATTCCTAGGTAATAGTGTGGGGTTTAACTTGGGGGATTGAAAATTATGGATTCTCATTGATACCCCAAGATCTACAACTCATTTATGAATGTGTGATAAAAAGATCCCTAGAGAGTAGAAAGTGGTTACCCTAAGCTGATGATCATGCTCAGATACATTTTAGCATTGGGAAGAGGTAAGTATGGTCAATTGAGGTTGGGAACAGAAGATCAATGATGGGTATTGGTCTTGGATAGGGTTACAATAATATTACCTTGGGGTGGTGATGTCATTATTGTTGGAACTTTCCCCAGGACATGATCAAAGATATTCTGACACTAGCTGTAGCAAGTTTGAGTCAGTGAGGGTCCAGAAACTAAGGGTAATTTTTTTTTAGTTATTTTTTTATTTTTATTTCAGTTATTTATTGGAATTTATGAGAAATTTCATGAACATACACTTATGAACATAGGTTATAGGTCCACCATTTAGGGTGGCCTATTGATATTCATTCATCACCCCTTTTACATGAACCTCAGTGTGCATACAGACCTTTTGTCTACTTTCAGGTTAAGAACAAGGTGCAGTGGATAGGGAAGAGGCATGAGATTTCCTAATTATGTCTAGATGCTCATGTGGAGTCTTAAGATTGGGTTGTTGAAGATCAAGAGTCATAGAGTCTAGGTTTGTGGCATGTCTTGGAGTTGATTTATTTTCAGATTTTTTTTCATCTTGGATTATCTCGATAGAGGATTAGTTATTTTATGTATGGAATGATTGTTTGGACCTTTACTACATTTAATTTATTATAGTCGTGTTTATATTTATCTTATTTCATTTTCATAGTACTCTGATTCGGATTATATTTAGTTATTTATTTTGTGATTTCACACTATGATATAGGGGGTAAAATAATCCCAAAATACCTCTATATACCCCCACTACTAGTTGGAATCCTATAGAGTATAGGGAGGCATGCATGAGGTCATGTGGTGAAATAGTTTGTTTATTATATGGAGTGATTTGGGGCATTTTGTTAGACCATTAATCTTCATCAGTATCATCTTATCATGATTTTTTCACAAAATTAAATGAATCTATAATTACATTAAACATTTGGAAGACGATACTTCCCTCTACTTCTCTCCATTCTATGGACCCTGATAAACCCACCAAGTTCTTATCTAGATGATCTTCTTTTTCATTTCCACACTTGGACTATCATTATGATCAATCTACCGAACACACCCATCCATCTACATCCATTGAACCTACCTTCTGGTGATCCCTCTATCCAGTATCCTTCCAATAATTTGACACTTTGTGGTCCTATAAAGATTTTTTTAAACTAATGTTTCTACTTATAATAAACTTATTTCCATTGGCCTAAATAAAGAAAAACATGGTTCTGGAGCACTTTCTCCATATGGGTATCTAAGTGAAACTCCAAATGACTGAACTTCCATAGCTTCCAACACTTGACCAAGAAAAAATTCCTCATAATAAAACCCAAAAATATTCTACATTGAGAATTATATTTGTAGGATGATTACAAAAATATCATACATAAATACTATTCACACATTCACACCAAATCACCACCAGTAATCTTCTACACACCCTCATTCTATGACAATTGAAAGATTCACCTCCAAGTTGCTTTTGACCATACAGGCTCCCACTAAAAGAATTCCTCATTATTCCTTCATAACCTTGATATGCTATTATGCTTCATCCATGAAACTTTTATAAATAACTCTATGAAAACTCTCAAAAGAAAACAAGAACTAATCTTTTATTCTATGACTTTATTTAAATCTCATCGATTAGATGTGCCATACACCAGGACCATGGCCTTGATCTCTATAAACATCTGTATGTAAATATTTGATATTATGATATTTTTCAATGCAAGTTGTTGTCAGTATGTTGAAATCTATTGACACCATAAAAACAACCTCTATCTGAAACTTTCAAAAATTCTGATGTCATCTACATAATGTAATCCCAATAAAACTTACATTAGTGAAACCAATACATTCACAAATCTTTCCTCCCATTTCATCCAGCATTTAACTATACACTTTGAGTATCGCACCTCCATTTCAGATTTACTTTTTATGATCTTCTAGTATTCTGAAGATTTTTACCACAGAATTAGAAGCCCATGAAAAGAAACACATGTTTAGACGTGGGTTTGTCTTTATTTAACTTTAGCACGACCAAAGTCAACACCTCTCAAAGAATTTATTGATGAGAGATCACATATATTATTCTTCTATAAATCTAGATTATCCTTTATAATATACTTCCCCAAATGGAAATTTTCTCAATGACACCCATCTACTAGTGTTCCAGGTCATACTTCTTTGACTTAGAAAAACATGGCCAACAGTCTTTTGAAAAATGTCACACTTTCTCTTTAATATCTCACATCTCAGAATAACATCCAATCCACCTACATCATGGTTCTTCTAAATATTTTATGTAAGGTAAATTTTATTATAATGGATCATTTTAAAGAAAAAATACAAAAACTTGTTCCATTTTTTATTCCCATGTAAACCTCCTTCCTGAGTGTGAACACCTACTGTAAATCCAAATATTTCACTCTCTACCACTGAGTTTCATCAAGTATTTTTAGAACTTAAGATTCAAATCCCGCCATCTATTTAAATACCATGTTCTCATAAAAAAAATACCTCAAACCCCATATTTCTATCATTTAATACTAGTATGAGAACACTCCTTTGGACCTTGAAACCTATCCACATGATCCATTACCATGAACCCCCTAGCATGAATTCCCACAAACTTCCACAATTTATCTTATTTTATAGAATATAATATTCCAATGAATCAGGAAAATGCTACACCACACTTTCTTCCACTTATTTTGGGTATTGAACCACCAATTTTTCAATAGTCCCAAGGCTCCTAGAGAAAACAATTTCTCTTACCTTTATAATCATTGAGTGATGAAACTATAGAGTAATATGACAAGAATCAATACTTTGTAACAACTTCAATCAGCCCCTCTTAGCTGTAGATTTTTGGATCCCACAAAATTTGATCCTTCTAAGAATAAATCTCTTGAACTCCATTGATTTCATTTAACTTGAACTTCCAAAAGACTTCATCAGTGCTGACAAATCCTTATGGGAATATGAATCCTCTATCACCTAACAATAACATCTAAAACATCTCTATTCTTACTATCATGGATTTCTAGCTCATTATCCTTCCTTTTGAGTTACTTATCCATCTAATTGAACTAAAAACCCTATAGTAGTAGCTAAACTAATATCATCCATGATATTTAACTTCCACCATTGGATCATCATACTAGGACTAAACCAATGCAATACTATCCATAAAAAATTGAATCTTCAAGTGAATTTATAAAATATAAGGGATCATAGAATTTACTTTGGAATTTCCAAAAGTCTTCAACCAAGTTCCCTAATTCCACTCTAATGAATGGAACACACTTCATTTTACCTGTGACTAGTTGGAATTTTCATATCCCAATAACACCATTAGAACCACCACTATCTTTTAGAGGCATCCTTTTGGTAACCTTATAGACCACCTAACCATGAAGAACCCATAAATCTTCCTCTAATTTCTAGCTAGAACTAACAATGGAACACATCACATGATAACTTCTAATAAATTGGACTTTCGATATCCAAGAATACCTCCAGAACAACCATTGTTTTTTCAATAATATCCTTTCAAGTCCTTGATTAAATACTCCACCAGAAACTCTGTTACTACGCTCTTACACCAATAAATACAGAAAATATCTAATATCGCTTACTGTGGATGATGGAGTAGATTCTGATCACCAAAAGTTCTTCCTTTTTTAAACCCAACACAATATAAATTCAACCATTTAAATTATCTACTTTTAATAGAAACACCCTCGCAACTTTGACGTATGGAATCAAGAAGTCCAGGAACCCTAATCACTACATAGATTCATCATCCATAATCAGGTTTTGATTACCTCACAGTCTTCTGGCTAGGATGTAAAGCCAAGTTTTAGTTTAATATACGTTAATTCCCCAAAAATAAATTTACTAGAAATTTCTCAGTGTAAGATATTTTGGATCAACATACACAAAGTGAAAGTTCATCTCTTCAGGTGGTATTAGGGTCATCAAAATTTTATATCTTCCAATGACATAAAGTAGGCCTAGAATGTTTGAATAACATAAGAAGTCACTATAATGAAGAGTATATAATTGTTTATTAGAGAAATTGGTTGAGGTCAATGAATTTATTGGAAATCATCAGTGAAATTCCATATATAGTATAACATCCCTAGACCCACACTCCCTATTCTGATGCTAAAATCTAAAAGTTTACATTTTTGGATTTAATACTGTTAACGATGACCCAGTTTTCACCATCCAAAAATTAAAACATCAAAAGAAAAGTGTTGGATCACTTACATAAAAAAAGACTTTTTAGGTTTAGAGTTTCATAGAATTAGAAAAAAAATCTTACATAAAGAATACCTATAACTTTAAGAGAGTAGTTTTCCCACTATAACATGATTTTCTTATTCTAGATTACGTCATCATCATCTTCCAAATGAAACCATTATAGGCATAAATCATTAAACATCAATATTGATAACCTAGGGACAAGAAAATATAATAAGGGTGAACTCAAATTATTAATAAGGGTAAACAGAATAATTAATAATTTAATGTCATCAGTGAGCACAGAAATAGCATAAGGGTATGATGATGTAAGGACATGTGCTTTTCCGGACCGCAGTTTGGAGAAAAAATTTGAATTTTTGAATTTGGATGATCGTGAGGGGTAAAATGGTCTTTTACCCTATCATATTATCTCAGATAATTTTTCCGACCACTCTGTTGGTTCCGGAATAGGG
The DNA here is from genome assembly GCA_963277665.1 of Viscum album. Classification (NCBI taxonomy): domain Eukaryota; kingdom Viridiplantae; phylum Streptophyta; class Magnoliopsida; order Santalales; family Viscaceae; genus Viscum; species Viscum album. The sequence goes on along the minus strand of OY728143.1, from coordinate 1,379,692,864 downwards.
TGTTTACCCTAGGACAAGAGTTTGGTGGAAATCTGAGCTATTTTGAATTTTAGTAGGATATTTAATATTTAATATTATTAAATTAAATATTTAATTATTCATACAGGTTCTTTTGGCCAGAAATTTTAAACAGTGAGTCAGATTGATATTTAATCTTCACCTTTGAGTCCGTAATGGGGAGTTTATCCTAGGAAAGGCATAAACTTGAGTCGGGTTCTGGGGCTAGCCTGAGCCCCATTTTCTTTTCTTTCTTTTCTTCTTTTCTTTTCCTTATCCTTTTTTCCTCCTCCTTGTGCATGACTTCTGTGTGATCTTCCTTTTCTATGTTCAATTGGAGAAAATGTATATTGAGAAATATAGATAGATGGAAGGAAATAGGGGTACCATTGTGGAGACCTCGATGCGTTGAGTCGGCATATGGCATCCATGGACGGTGAAATCAAACGAAGCTTCGACCGTTTCTACCTGAAGGTAGGTCTGTTTGTGTTTTCACCATATATACTCATTAAAAATGTTGTTCTAAGTTTTTAAATCCCGTTTATTCTTTCTTGTGTCCTCTTAAGGCCAGATCTGTTGTTTCGGGGGCGAAAACGGGTGTTTCGGGCGTTTTGAGGGTTTTCCTGTCAGAAACACAGGTTACACGGCGTGTGTTCCAGGGGAAGATGTCGTGTGTTATTCCCACTCAGGGAAAAATATGTTTTCTTAAGTAAACACTACGTAATTTGAGTACACTCTGTGTGGTGGTTGGATGTGTGTTCGTCCGTGTGAAAAAAACACAGAATGATGGTTTTTGAACAATACATGCCGTGTACTAGGAGTACACACCGTGTAGTGGCACCTAAGTGTGTGTCTGGGTGAAAAATCACATGGGGTGGTGTTTTTGTGAATAGTGCATTCCATGTATAGTAACTTACGTGCTATGTACTTTTACATGGGTAGACCCCATGTACTCTAGAGTACATTCCATGTACTTTGTCCAACCTGTTTTCATCCGGGGTTTCTTTAAACCCCTATAAGTTGCAATCCAGGGGTCCGTTTCACGTGTTGCCTATGGCCAAATGACCCTTGATTTGAGGCGGAAATTTTGAGGCTATTTGGAGGAATTTTTGTGTTGGGAACGATGCTCGGTGGTACGAAGCGTCCAAAAAAGAATAATAATATTTTAAATATTATTATTTAGTGATTATTGAATCAGACGTATCTTTTGTGTCCGATGTCTGTTTAACACACCTTTAGCAGTGTTGAAACCCTAAATTAAAGGTAGATATTTATAGACTTATTTCATGTTCTAAACTCGAAATCGGGTGTGGGCCACACTCAGGATCGTTATGGTGAATAGTATCTTTTTCATCGGTTGACCGTTTTGGGCATGTGAATAGTCAATTCTAAGCACATTTCTGCGTAGATCGTAATGGTGGAATCCTATTGAAATTTAGAGTTCATCTAAATGATTTTTTTGGGGTTATACCTAAATCTATAGGTTCTTCCTCCAGTTATTGAGTTCATTTTACACCTGAGAGTGAGACTTGGCGTGGATGATAGGTTGGGTGTTCAGACCAACCAAGTTGAGACCTTTGATCTGAGATGAGCTTTGAGCTATCTCTTTTAACCTATGCTTTTGAGGATGAACCCCTTGTGAGATGTGCCCTTTTTGTTTAAGAGGTCATGAGACCAGATGCTTCCAAGGATCCCCTGTGGGATACCTTTTCTTATGTGAAAACCTAGGGATCCCCTTATAGGATCTCTCTCCTATTTTCCTTTGAGAGGATCCCTGTTGTAGGATGACTCTATTGTTATTTGTTTGAGGATCCCATATTGGATTCCTTACTTAATTTTTCCTAAGTATCCCATGTATGATTCCTTCTCTCGTATTTACCTAGAGTATCTCGAGTAGGATTCCTCCTTAGTGTTTGACTTGAGGGACCTAGCGAGTGACCTTGGTTTGACAAACCCTGAAGTGTTACATTGGGTTTGGGTAGAGATGGAATTCAAGTGTCACCTAGAACCCATGAAGAACATGTAAGACCATGGGGATGTGGATGTAGTGTTGGGTTGGGCATTCAGACCACCCTTACTCGTTTTTTTATATCTAACTTGGTTTTGCTAATACAAGAGTGTTCACCAGAGGTGCTTCCTGGTTGGTGGTTGTTGATCCTGATGTGAGGCATCTTTCTATATTTTTGTGGGATGCCCTGACATGTTCTCCTAGGATCTTTCTTCTAATCCAGGTTAATTCTGATATTTACTATACCTAGAGGTATTACCTGGGAATAAGATGTTGATCCTTACTTGATGAAATTGGTTATATAAAGGTTTTTCTCAGGTGAGTTGATTATTGTTAACCATGTAATAGTGTAATTTGCATGTGTTGTGATACATGCTGAAATGATGATACACCATGTAACATCACATTATGATTTCAGGTACTTTTTGATGTTTCTAAGTACCTTTGATTTGGAGTAGTTACTTGGGGGTGCGTTTGGGTAAACTTTTTAGTAAAACAAAAGGGAAATGGCTTGTGCACGGTTTGCGCATGGTTGGACAAACCGTGTAGACAAACCATGCCAACCAAGAATCACTGGATAAAGAGGTTCGCATGGTGTGTGCACGGTTTGACAAACTGTGCGACCAAACCGTGCAGACCGAGAATCTCTGGATAGTGAGGGCTACACGATGTGCACACGGTTTGACAAACCGTGCGCCTCTGCCCAGGTAAACTGTGCACGTAGTTTTTAATTCCGAAAATTTCTTTTAAAACCACCCTAACCCCCGGGACTCCCATATGTTCGACCTTGGCTCGAGCTTGACTCATTTTAGGTATTTTCAAAGCTTCCTAGGGATATTCCAAGGCGATCCAAACATCTTTCTTCGAGATTGAAGACTTGGATTGAAGATCCTCTCTCCTCCCGATAAGTGGATTTCATCCCGTTGCATTTCTAGTTTATTCCTTTATCTTTCCTTGATCTTTTCGTGGGAGATTTCCTTTATTTCCATGGATCTATACCTATGAGTGGAGGTATTGATCTAGGATTGTGAATCTAGATCTATTTTTGCAAGATCTTTATTCCTTTGATATTAATTTTGGTTTTAAGGATTTAGATCCAGTTTTTTATCGACATTGTTGTGCCGCTCAGTTTTTGGGGTTTCTCGTTGGGCTAACTCCCATCAATAAATCAAGGTAGGTGGTTCCGTCCCGTCATTCCAAATTGATTATCCTTGTATTGATTGGTTTATTTCAATGGTTGATTTAAATTCAATTTCTCAAGATGCTTTCTATTAAATTGATAAAAACTCGATTCCATTGAATCGAGATATTTGAAATGGTTTTGGAATGAATATTTGGAGAACCCAAATTCCATTGAATTGGGTGTGTTTATGGAAATTGGATGATTTAAATTGTTTAATTTAATTGGTAGATTTTATGGAAATGATTTCAATTAAATTGTTTAATTTAATTTTGGAAATGAATTTGTGAAATGATGGAATTGGTTTTGAATGGATTTTCAAACTGGTGAAATGGTTTAAAATGATTTGATAGAAACCCATTGTTTTTATCTTATGAAAAAGGCATGTTTTGAATAAAACCTGTTTTGGTTTTAAATGGAATGATATTGGCACTTTTGAAATGGAATAATGGGAATGATCGTATTTTAAGCTTTCTTAAAATAGTTTTCCCATCATGTAAGACCACATTCAAGCCTTAGGTAGTTAGTGAGTTATTTGGATACACTCTATGCTACGAAAATGTTCTAAAACATACTTGCGGCGGGTCACATCCTCGATGGGTTGGTGACAAGTCTCCTTTGGACAGTGTTATAGGGATGTGTGTATACACATTTTTCTGAGTTCACATAGAGAGTGCGGAATCCTATAACTGGTTAATACTATCGTACCTTTTGGAAGATGACCATGCTGATCGCTTGTTTATTTATATATGAGATATAAATGTATGCCAATGATTTTGAACTGCTTACATGCCTGATGAATTTACAGAAACTGTTTTATGTAACTATTTTTATTTAAGCCATTGTTTTATAAATATTCCATCATTGTAAAGCCTTGCTTGATAAATTTTCCATCATTTGAAAATGTATAGCATGATTTGTTATGATATACTTTTGAATTGACAAACCTGTTTATTTGAAAATTGAATGTTTTTCTTTTGAAAATCCATATTTGTCATCGGTTATGGAATCTTTGGTGATATCCTACTGGGCTTAGGCTCACACCCTACTTTTGCCTTTGGGTGTTTGTAGACTTTCTCCTTCCAGGTTCGAGCAAAGGGAAAGAATATCTTAGAGGTGGATCCAGTTATTGATCTTTGGACTTGGTGAGTTGTGTCCTTAGGGACCTTGGGGTTGTTTTCCCAGTTTTAGTACTTTGGAATTTTATGCCTCTTTGTAATCTGGTACACTACTCCAAGTGGAATTTCATTTGTTATTCATACTGTTTGTTCCACTCTTGCTTCCGCATTCTTGTGGCAGAATCGTTCCCACTTGTATGTTGTATGATGAGAAGTTCTAGACGCCGACCCATGGGGATTGGGAACACCCTTCGGGCTATGTTAGGGCCGGCTCAGTTATCGGGTTACCAGGGTACCCGGGCTTGTTCGTGAAAAAGTGGTATCAGAGGGCAGGTTAAACATCTTTCCTTGATGACATTATGCATTTGAGTTTTCTTGTCGGGACTTAGGAGGTATTTGTAATTGAGTTTCTGGACAGATCTCACAACAATGAACCTTAAGTCACCAGGGGTGGTTAGGGAAAGGTGGCTTGTGGATTAGTTCTAGTCTTTTCCCTCTTTTGATTTAGATAGAGTGAAATTCAAATCTTGTTATCCATCCTATTAAGAGTAGTTTACTTTGTTTCTCCGGTTGAGTGTTAATCTAATGTCTTATTTCTTGTCTGCTGATGTTGTGTAGCATCATGCCTCTGAGAAGACAAGGGAATCAGATCCAAAAAGAGGTTGCTGCTGAAGCTCAGCAAGCGATTCCTATGGTGGATCCGAGTCTGGTTGAGGTGATTGTTCGCACTGTCCAAGCTCTGGGACATGCACCACCTCCAGTTCTTGTTCAGGCTCCAGCTATAGATCCTCATAGTGATATTATCCTAAGTCATTCTCAAGAGTTCCTATGCCAGAGGCCACCAGTTTTAAAAGGCTCCACTGACCCTCAACATGCTTAGAAATGGTTGAGTAAGATTGAACGTCTGTTTGGGTTCTTGGATACACCTGATGTTATCAAGGTGAAGTGTGCCACCTTCGTGCTGGAAGGACCAAGTAGGATATGGTGGGACACGATGGTGACAGCTGGGAAACATGAGGGTTTGGAGTGGAAAGACTTTAGGGTTCTTTTAACTAACCAGTTCTATCTAGAATCAATGGTTTTGGCCAAGACCGTGGAGTTTTTCAAGCTTGAGCTGGCCAACAAAACCATGACTGAGTACTCAAATCATTTTTTTGAGTTGGTACAGTTTTCTCCTAAGATTGTATCTAATGAGAGGATGAAGGCTCGACGGTTTGAGTTAGGACTTCGATCAGATATCTGTTCTTAGGTTTTCTTTCTAAAGCTACCCACTTATGCAGATGTGCTGGATAGGGCGATGATGGTTGAGAAGGACTTGGCAGGAAAGTCAGGGTTGAAGGAGGTTCTTTTCCCTCCTAGTGGCAGTGTGGGTTCCTTTAAAGGAAAATGGAAGCATGACTTTTCTCATGGTGGTTCTCGATAGCAGATTCATTCCAGACCTCCGGTAGCACCTGGAGGGGCTTCTTTGACTTACTATTAGTGTGTAAATCTAGGAAATTCTAAGAGGTTTTGCACTGAGGTTCCCAAGAACTGTAGCTCTTGTGAATGTTTAGGGAACTTGCAGATATTCTGCCATCACTTCTCTACTCCACATGGTGGAACAGGATCATCAACACCTCTAGAAACTGCGAGGAAATCAAATGCTTCACGTATGAAAAGGTTCCAGCCATAGTCATCTAGAATGAAGATTCTTCACGTAGTGGAAGAGTCACCAGAGGTAGATGATACAGGTCCTGCAACTGTGAGAGGTACCACTACGATAGCTTCATATTTAGTTACAACTCTTTTTGATATTGGTGCATCTCACTCTTTTATTTCAACCCATATTGTTAATCTGCTTAATCTACCTATGGAAATTTTATCTTGTGCAATGGATATTACTACACCTCTTGGTATAATGAGAGAAAAGGATCTTTGTAGTCCTTCTTGTGTCTTCTCTCTATCAGATGTTGATCATTCTTGGAGTTTCTTGGTTCTCGACATGAAATATTTTGACGTCATATTTGGGATGGATTGGATCATTGCCAATAAAGCCCGGATCGATTGTTATCTTCGATGGGTCTACCTTACTACACCCAGTGGTGTGCCTCTTGTTTTTCAAGGAGAATGGGACCCAAGGTCAAGAAGAGATGGACCCTCTTATCCGGAGTTGGGGAAAGTTATATCAGTTTTTTCCTTTGATCTGGAGAGAGATTCAATGTGTGGTGATCTTCCTCCAGTAGTCGGTGAGTTTTATGATGTGTTTCCTTCAGAATCCTCTGGTTTTCCACTAGTTAGAGAGGTTGATTTCTCTATTGACTTAATACCTGGTACTCAACCGGTTTCTATTCCCTCTTACCTAATGGCTATAGCAGAACTAAAAGAACTGAAGTCCCAGTTAGACAATCTTCTTGAGAAAGGTTTTATACGCCCGAGTATGTCAACTTGGGCAGCACCTATTCCCTTTTACAAGAATGCTTATGGTTCTCTTCGCTTTTGTGTTGATTATCGAAAGATCAATTGAGTTACGATAAAGAACAAATATCTGTTACCATGAATTGATGATCTGTTTGATCAATTGAAAGGGGAAAAGTGGTTTTCAAAAATAGATATTCGATCTGGTTACCATCAGTTGAGGATAAAAGAATATGACATTCATAAGACCACTTTTTAGAGTAGGTATGGCCATTATGAGTACATTGTTATTCCCTTTGGCATAACAAATGCTCCTGCAATTTTCATGGATTTGATGAACAAGGTTTTCTGTGAGAATCTAGATACTTTCGTGGTAGTCTTTGTGGATGACATTCTTGTCTACTCCAAGTCTGAGGAGGATCATGTGCATCATCTGAGAACAGTTCTGAGTCTTTTAAGGAATCCCTGACTTTATGCCAAGCTTTCAAAGTGTGATTTCTAGATTTGGGAAGTGAAATTATTGGGGAATGTCGTATCAGAAAAAGGAATATCAGTTGATCCTGAGAAGGTGAAGGTTGTTATGACTTGGGAGCAACCACGAGATGTTTTCGAGATTCGGAGATTCTTGGGCTTAGCAGGATATTATCATCATTTTATTAAAGACTTATCAAAGTTAGCTTCTCCAATGACTGCTCTGACTCGAAAGGGAGTGAAGTTTTCTTGGAATGATAGATGTTATAATTCTTTTGTTGAGATTAAGAATCTCTTAACTACTGCGCTGGTGTTAACTCTTCCTGAGGCTGGGATAGGTTATGTGGTCTTCTATGATGCATTGGGTTCAGGTTTGGGATGTGTACTCATGCAAGGTAATCATGTTGTTGCCTATGGGTCTTGTCAGCTTAAGCCTCATGAGAAGAAATATCCTACCCATGACCTTGAACTTGCAGCTGTAATGCACACACCTAAGTGTTGGAGACATTACATTTATGGAGAAAGGTTTACTGTGTATTCAGACCAGAAGATCTTGAGTTACATCTTCTATCCAAAATATTTGAACCTCCTCCAAAGGTGTTGGGTGGAGTACCAACAATCTTTTGACTTTGACATTGCCTATACCCCGAGAAAAGGGAATGTGGTTGCAGATGCGTTAAACAAGAAACTTCCATAACAGGATGTGAAAGAATCTTCAAAAGAGTGGAGTTTGATGGCTCTTTTTTCTCAGTTGCATATTAGAGTTCAGTGGAAGGGGATTGAAGTTTCTTTAGCTAGTGTGTAGTTGACTTCTACTCTCCTCGAGTTAATTCTTCAGGAACAAAAACTAGATGATGAGTTACATAGCATTTGGGACTCTCTTTATGGTGGGGAGACCGACACTCTGTGGTAGTTCTCCAAAGATGGTGTTATGTGTTATTGAAACCATTAAGTTGTGCTGTTAGAGGCAAGGAAGGATGTGATGGGGGGTTTGTATAACTCTCCGCGGTCAGTACACCCAGGAACCACGAAGATGTTCTATGACATGCGGCGACAGTTCTGGTGGCTAGGTATGAGACGATACATTACTGAGTTTGTATCTCGTTGCTATACATGCCAGCAAGTGAAATCCGAGCACCAAAAACCTTCGGGTTTACTTCAACCACTTCCAGTCTCTACATGGAAGCAGGATGAAATCTCTATGGACTTTGTGGTTGGGTTACCTCAAACCCAGAGGAAGAAGAAAATGATATGGGTTGTGATCGATAGGCTGACCGAGTCGGTTCACTTTATACCTATTTGAGATACAACCAAAGTTGATGAGTTGGGAAATATCTATGTGAAATAAATTGTTCGTTTTCACGGAGTTACATCTACTATAGTCTCTGATAGGGATCCTCGGTTTACTTCTCGCTTTTGGAGAGGACTTCAGGAGGCACTGGGATCTCAGGTCCGTTTGAGCACGACCTACCATCCACAGTCATATGGCCAGATAGAGAGAGCTATTTAGATCCTTGAGGATATGCTCTGCACTTGTGTTCATGACTTTGGTGGGTCTTGGGATGATTATCTAGGGCTAGTTGAGTTTTCTTATAACAACAGTTATCAATCTGCAATCAAAATGGCTCCTTTTGAGGCTTTGTATGGCCATCCTTGTAAATCTCCTTTATGTTGGTTAGATATTGGTGAAAGATCTTTGGTAGGACTGAGTTTGGTCCAAGAGACAACAACTAAGATCCAGTTGATTCGTCAGAGAATGTTGACAACACAGAGTCGGTACAAGTCTTATGCTGATCGTCATCGTAGACCTTTAGAATTATCAGTTGGTGACCAGGTGTTCTTGAAATTTTCACCCAGATTAGGTCGTCAACGGCTTGGGAGGCAAGGAAAGCTTGCTCCTCGTTTTATGGGACCTTTTTAGGTTATTGGTCTTGTGGGGAAAGTTGCTTACCATCTAGCTCAACCACCATTGCTGACGGCGATACATAACGTATTCCATGTATCACAGTTGCGAAAGTATCTCTCTGATCCATCACATGTTGTGAGCTGGAGTGATCTTGAAATTGAACCAGATTTATCTGTGACTGAACGACCAGTCAAGGTTGTTGATTCTGAGACCAAGGTACTTCATGGGAAAACGATACCTCTGGTCCGTATACTTTGGCAGCATGGTTTGTATTCACATGAGATGTGGGAAAGGGAGGCACTAATGAGAGAGCAGTGGCCTCATCTTTTTGACGTGGAGGTTTCTTCATAGGCTTTCTGGGGACAGAAAGGTCTTATGGTGGGGAGGTTGTAACATCACGTTACATTTTCAGGTACTTTTTGATGTTTCTAAGTACCTCTAATTTGGAGTAATGACTTGGGGGTGCATTTGGGTGAACTTTTTAGTAAAACAAAAAGGAAATGGATTTTGTATGGTTTGTGCATGGTTGGACAAACCGTGCGACCAAACTGTGCCAACCATGTAGAACTGGACAAAGAGGTATGCACGGTGTGCGCACAGTTTGACAAACCTTGCAGCCAAACCGTGTGGACCGAGCATCTCTGTATAGTGAGGGCCGCATGATGTGCGCACGGTTTAACAAACCATGTGCCTCTGGCCAGGTAAACCGTGCGCACGGTTTTTAATTTCAAAAATTCTTTTTAAAACCACCCGAACCCCTAGGACTCCCATATGTTTGACCTTGGCTCGGGCTTGACTCATTTTAGGTCTTTCTAAAGCTTCGTAGAGAAATTCCAAGGTGATCCGAACATCTTTCTTCGATATTGAAGACTCAGATTGAAGATCCTTTCTCCTCCCGGTAAGTGGATTTCATCCCGTTGCATTTCTTGTTTATTTCTATATCTTTACTTGATCTTTTCATGGTAGATTTCCTTTGTTTCCATGGATCTATACCTATGAGTTGAATTATAGATCTAGGATTGTGAATCTAGATCTAGTTTTTCAAGATCTTGATTCCTTTGATCTTAATTTTGGTTTTGAGGATTTAGATCCAGTTTTTGATCAACATCGTTGTGCCGCTCAGTTTTTGGGGTTTCTCATTGGGCTAACTCCCGTTAATAAATCGAGGTAGGTGGTTTTATCCCGTCATGCCAAATTGATTATCCATGTATTTCTTGGTTTATTTCAATGGTTGATTTAAATTCAATTGGTCAAGTTTCTTTCTATTAAATTGATCAAAACTCAATTCCATTGAATCGAGATATTTGAAATGGTTTTGGCATGAATATTTGGAAAACCCTAATTCCATTGAATTGGGTGTGTTTATGAAAATTGGCCAATTTAAATTGTTTAATTTAATTGGTGGATTTGATGGAAATGATTTCAATTAAATTGTTGAATTTAATTGTGGAAATGAATTTGTGAAAGATGGAATTGGTTTTGAATGGATTTTCAAACTGGTGAAATGGCTTAAAATGATTTGATAGAAACCCATTGGTTTTATCTTGTGAAAAAAGGCATGTTTTGAATAAAACCTGTTTTGGTTTTAAATGGAATGATATTGGAACTTTTGAAATGGAAGAATGAGAATGATCATATTTTAATCAATCTTAAAATAGTTCTCCCATCATGTAAGAGCACATGAAATCCTTAGGTAGTTAGTGAGTTATTTGGATACACTCTACTCTACAAAAATCTTCTAAAACATACATACGATGGGTCACATCCCCGACGGGTTGGTGACCAGTCTCCTTTGGCCAGTGTCATAGGGACGTGTGTATACACATTTTGCGGAGTTCACATAGAGAGTGAAGAATCCTATATCTGGTTAATACTATCGTACCTTTTGGCAGATGACCATGTTGCTCACTTGATTATTTATATATAAGATATAAATGTATGCCAATGATTTTAAACTGCTTACATGCCTGATGAATTTACATAAACTATTTTATGTAACTGTTTTTATTTAAGCCATTGTTTTAGAAATATTCCATCATTGTAAAACCTTGCTTGATAAATTTTCCATCATTTGAAAATGTATAGCATGATTTGTTAAGATATGATTTTGAATTGCCAGACCGATTTATTTGAGAATTGAAAGTTTTTATTTGGATAATACATATTTGGAATCTTTTATGGAATCTTTGGTGATATCCTACTAGGCTTAGGCTCACACCCTACTTTTTTCCTTTAGGTGTTTGTAGACTTTCTCCTTCCAGGTTCGAGCAAAGGGAAGGGATCTCTTGGAGGTGGATCCAGTTGTTAATGTTCGGACTTGGTGAGTTATGTCCTTAGGGACCTTGGGGAATTTTTCCCAGTTTTAGTACTTGGGTTGTAGTACTTTGTCATTTTATGCCTCTTTATAATCTGGTACACTACTACCAGTGGAGTTTCTTTTGTTATGCATATTGTTTATTCTACTCTTGATTCCACATTCTTGTGGCAGAATCATTCCCACTTGTATGTTGTATGATGCTAGGTTCTAGTCACCAAGCTGTGGGGATCGAGAACACCCTTCGGGCTATGTCAGGTCTGGATCAGTTATCGGGTTACCAGGGTACCCGGGCTGGTTCGTGACACACCAAGAATGGCCCTGATACATGCTGAAAGGTCGATACACTGGGCTTGGACCTGATACATGATAAAATGGTGATACACCGAGCTTGGTCCTGATACATTCTAAAATGATGATACACCAGGATTGGCCCTGAAACATGATGAAATGCGTATATACTGGATTTTACCCGGAGACATGATGAAATGCTGATATACCAGGCTCGACCCTGATTGACTGATATGCCTGTGGGTGAGGTTTGGATATGCCTTTGAGCAAGGTTTTCTGAGTCTCATTTGGATTCATGGGCATATTCTCCAAGATTTCTGACAAGTGAACTTTTACAGGATTGACCATTGGTATACGATATCCTTCCTTCTAGTATTTACTATTTGTATAATGTATCATAGTTAGTGATTGGAGGTGAGTACGAGTGAACCTAGGTGTAGGATGAGTATCCCCCTATGGATACGTAACTTGATTAGAGATATAATTTTGAATTTGGCCAAAGCAGGTATATGTTGATGGGATTATATACCCAGATATCGACATAATGATACATGACTTGAGTGGCACAACTGTCAGCTCAATGCCCTTACACAAGATGTCCATGAAATTAGGATTACGGACCCAGGGATCGACTGCTGATGTGGTTTCTTGTTATTGGATTCACATACTCATGAATATTCATATTTATGTATATGTGTATAGGTATGGGAATATACATGTATACATATATAAATATGGACATCCATGGTGGAACTTGCCCATTTTACAGGGATTACAGACCCTGGTTCGACTGTGGTTGCACGTTTGGTTTACTTCTTTTTGTTGTATTCCAGTTAGGCTGATCACATTGCTATTGTATACACTTTTAGTAGCACTGTTATAGGTTGCATGTTGGGGTTCCCTACTGAGATTATTTCTCACCCCTGCACGTGCACCTCAGTGTATGTGTACACCTTATGTATGCTTTTTAGGTTGAACATGTGTTTCATGTGAAGGTTCTGGGCGTAGTGGAAGCAGGGTTGGGATTGAACCCAACTTTAATTTTTTACCATGATCAATGATTATTCTGGGATCAATACGATGATGAACGCCAGTCTCCATAGAATAGAATCAAAGGTCTAGATAAAGAAGAAAGAGGCCCGAAACCTTTAGAGAGGATATTACACATCATGTTTATAATTAATTTAATTAATTTCATAAAGAAAACATTACCTAGATTTTCAGTATTTTATTCATTGATGATGTTGATCGTTCTAAATGACCCTTATATATTATCTCATTGTGCCTGCAAGGATATAAACTAGAATCCCTCTAGCGGTAATCCACACATGCTCCGATGGCCTCTGATCGACACCACTCATTGTTCGGGTGCTAGCGCGGCGAAGCGAGTGTCTTGTGTCAGTCGTGCTTGATCGCTTGTTCTTCGGCCTTGAAGAATGTATCTCTTTCTTGAGAGGGGGGGGGGGAGAGGATTTGAGGGAGAAATTGTTTAGCTCAATAATTCTCAATTCACCAAGCGTGTAGTGTGTTCGCTATGGCACAATAGATGTACTTGTCTATTTATATGCATGGAACTTCAGTTACAATATTTAATTGCATAAAGTAAATTAAATATATTCATGAACTTATAGAAAATACCTAATCATTATAATAATACAGTGCCATTATTTATGGTGTTCCAAATTGTGAAAAACAGAATTATGAATAAAATTATGCATCACAAAATAATAGCAGCATCATTATTATTTTAACTTGTGCCAAGTAATAATTATTTACCTTCTTAAAAATAATCATTTTACTACCGGACCAGCCTTGGTCCGCTCAAACTCCACTTCTATTTACTAAACACCTGAATAAATAAATAAATAATTTATTCTATTAAATAAATATATTATTTAAAAACTAGTAAATAAATATTTATTAAATGTTTAATAAAATAAATAAATAAATTTTATTTAATTTATTTGATAATATTAACTTGAATAAAATTATTCCATGGTCTTGAGAATAATATTTATTTCATTAATTAAATTCAAATGGAATTTAACCGAGACCACCAAAAACACTTAGTGTGTGATCCTCTAGGATTATTTCTCATTGGCATTAGGCGGGCTTGCCTAAAGTCCAAGAGTACTGTCTAGGAACGGGTCAATGCACCCAAGAGGAATAACATAAAGTCACAACAATGACATCCACATACGAATGATCACTGTGTAATATAATCCCTTTGTCTCAATATCTCATCAAGTAGGTTTCATGATAGTGTCATAAATCTTTATACTTGATACGTCGTTCATTGACTACCTGAAATAAACTCGTTGTTACACCATGGCCATGAAAATTCATGTGATGATTCTATTTCAATCAAAGGTTCGAGATATCAACTTTCATAAATGGAAGGGAAAAATCCTTCCTCGACTTGTCCATTAATATCATGTCACTCGTGATGCACCCAACACACTCTACTTTCTGCTAACTATCTACAAGACAGTTTTTGTCAGTAAATCAAAGTGCATGAGTCATGACACATATTAATGATAATTTTAAAGTCTATGGATCATTACACACGCTCGTAGATAGAAATATACGATGACATAGAAACATGAGGAATTCATACTAGCAGGTCTATTCTCATAATCTCATGTCTTGGCGATTACCAATTGAGAACTTCATGAGAGGAAGTATCATCTTCTTACAAGTACTCACACCTAACTGTCTTCATTATATGTGTCCCTTCATAGTATTTCATCAAACCATAGAACTATATTTAAGAATATTGTTATAGAATTTCAAGGTTCTCATCATAGCGGGGAACTGCCATTACCTTATTAATGAAACAAATACTCTAGGACATTATTTCATCATAGTCATGTAAAAAAATGAAAAATATGTAATAAGATGTTTAATATTTAAATACATTAAATATCCATGTAATCAAAGTACAACTAGTTGGTTCCAGGACACCAACACTTCCAACTCCCACTTGGACTAGAGCCAACTACCTACGACTTTCAGTCCACTAGACCCCACATGGTGATCATGTTTCTGTTGAGTCAAGGCTTTAGTCAAGGGGTCTGCCACATTGTCTTTTGTGGAAATAATTATCACTGAAACTTCACCTCTCTGAGAAAAATACATCAAGAGATGATACTTCCAAAGTATGTGCTTCATTCGATGATGTGACCTTGTCTCTTTTGCGAGAGCCACCACTGAAATATTATCATAGTACAGTGTGATGGGATCTTTACTGATAGGTATCAAATCCAGATCCTAGATGAAGATTCTCATCCAAACTACTTATTTAACTTCCTCATAAGATGCGATATACTCAGACTCTGCTGTAGAATCTGTGACCACACACTTCTTTGATCTCTTCCAACCCACAACACCTCCATTCAAAGTGAATATGTATCCCTTTTGCAACTTTGTGTCATCTTGATCAGTCTGGAAACTAGAATCTACATATCCTCTGATAACTAGTTCCTCATCTCCTCCATAAACTATTAGAATATCCTTAGTATGCCTCAGATACTTTAGGATAGTCTTGAATTCCATCCAATGGCGGTCACCTGGGTCATCTTGATATCTTCCTACTACACTTAATGCATAAGAAAAATCTAGCCTAGTATATAGCATGACATATATGACTAACCCAATCTCTGATGCATATGTAGTTCTTTCCATTATCATTCTTTCCTCATGTGTCTGAGGAAACGTTTTCTTGGAAAGATGAATGCCATGTGATTTTAGCAACAATCCCCTCTTGTATTTTTCCATACTGAATCTCTTCAGTATCTTATCAATATATGTAATTTGAATTAGGCCCAACAATCTCTTGAATCTATCACGATGAATCTTGATCCCAATAATATATTCTACCTTTCCCAAGTCCTTCATAGAGAATCATTGATTCAGCCATGCCTTAATAGACTATAAGACTAGTATCTTGTTTCCAATAAGTAATATGTCATCAACATATACTATTAGAAAAATGACTACACTCCCACTAAACCTTTTGTAGACATAAGGCTCACATTCATTCTTGACAAAAACAAATTCTTTTATGGCTTCATCAAATCGATTGTTCCCTGACCTGGATACTTGCTTTAATCCATAAATTAATTTCTGCAACTTGCATACCTTATTTCCATCCTTTAGAGTCACAAACCCTTCAGGTTGTGTCATTTAGACATCTTCATGAAGGTTCCGGTTAAAGAAGACTATTTTGACATCCATTTTCCAAATCTAATAGTCATGGTAAGTAGTAATGGAAAGTCAAATTCTGATGGATTTCATCATTGAAACTGATGAAAAGGTTTCATTGTAGTAAATTCCTTGACACTGTTTAAAACCTTTTGCAACTAGTCATGCCTTATAGGTACTGACTTGTCCTTCCATGTCCAATACTATTCTTGAATACCTATTTGCAACCAACATGATTTATATCAACTAGAGGATATACCAAAATCCAGACCTGGTTTTGATACATGGAATCCATTTTAGAATTCATGGCTTCTTTCCACTTGGAAATATCTATGCCACTTAATGCTTCATTGTAGGTTAGAGGATCATTATTATCAACTAATAATGAGTCACCATCCTCGGTAACTAGAAAACTATACCATTCCGGTTCTCTAACATCTCTTGTACTTTTACATAGTACTTGTGTCTCTGGAACAAAATCTTCTTCCTCAAGGCTTTGTGGAATCTATTCCTATACCAACTCTTGTGTACCTTGAGCCTTGACTTCATCAAAGTCTATCTCGCTCCCACTATCTATTTTAGAGATGTAATCCCTCTCAAGGAATATGTCATGTCTTGCCACTATAACATTTTTTTCTGAGGGGTTGTATAGGTAATATCCCCTTATTTCCTTGGGGTATCTTATAAAGTTACACTTTGTGCCTTGGGGTGCGATCTTGTTACCTAAAGAGGCCGTAACAAATGCTCTTCTACCCCACAAATGTAAATTTGATAACACGTATTTTCTACCACTCCAAAAATCATATGGAATACCATTTATCGATTTAGTTGGTACTTGGTTTAGTATGTGTCCTACTATTTTTAACGCATATCCCCAAAAGGATAATGGAAGAATCACATGAATCATCATTGATCTCACCATTTCCAATAAGGCGTGGTTCCTCCTTTCGCTCAGACCATTCCACTGGGGCGTGTATGGAGGAGTGAGTTGGTATAGGATCCCAAACTTCCATAAGTAATCAATGAAGTCTTGATTATGATATTCTACACCTCGGTCTGAATGGAGTTTCTTAATCATATTAATAATCTGGTTGTCAACTTCATTCTTGTATACTTTTAACTTACCAAAAGAATCCGACTTATACCTCATTAAATAGATATATCCATATCTAGTAAAATCATCAGTAAAAGTAATGAAGTATGAGTACCCTCCCCTTTCTTCAACTGGAAATGGTCCCCATACATTGGTATCAACCAATCAAGAAGTTATTTATCCCTTTCACCTTTCCCACTAAATGGGGATTTGGTCATTTTTCCTTGTAAACATGCATGACATATGCCAAGTGGTTTTAGTTAGAAATAATCTAAATATCCATCTTGATGTAACTTTGTCAAGCGTTTCTCCTTTACATGACCTAGTCGGTGAATCCAAAGTTCTGTGTGGTATGAGTCATGTGAAGTATCTTTTTTATCGATTTCTATTACTTGGTTTGTGTAATCCAACACATAAATTCTGTTATATAAATGTGCCCCAGCAAAACAAATTCTATCTTCGTAAAAGAAGAAGCATTCATTTCCAAACTTGAAAACAAATCCATATGTATCTAATCTAGATATAGAAATAATATTTTTAGTAAGAAAAGGCACATAAGAAAAACCCTTTAACACCAATATCATCCTAGTTGGAAACGTGAGGTGGTAGTCCACGACAACTACAGTAGCAAGTCTGGCTCTATTGGCTGCTTGTAGATCTACCTCCCCTTGGTTAATATTTCTGAATCTACTTGGTTCCTGTATTTGGATACATATGTGAGCACCACAAGCTATATCTAATACCAAATTAGTAGAAAAATATAGATTTAATTCGATAACAAATTCACCTAAAGCTTCCCCTTGCCTCTTAGGCTGGGTGCATTTCTTCTTCCAGTCGTCCTTCTTGCCACATGCAAAACAAATATCATTCTGTTATTTTCCCTCCACTTTGATATTCCTTTTCTTAGAAGACAATGAAGAGTCTTTGGGCTTAAATCTATTCAACTTCCCTTTATTCTTATTAACTATAAGTATAGAAGGATTTTCACACTTCATATCTTTGTCCACTTGGTGAATGAGGATAAGAAGATCAGATAGAGACTTCTCAATTTTGTTCATATTGAAATTGACAACAAAGTTAGAGAAGCTTCGAGGGAGTGATGTGAAAATGAGATAGGTGCCTAGTTCTTATGGGAGTTTAAACCCTAGAACCTTCAGGCACTCGATGTAGCCAATGAACTTGACTATATAAGACCCATCTAGGTTACCTTATCCATGCTTACTTTTAAAGAGTGCCTTAGAGATCTCAAACCTTTCCTGTCTTGCTCTCTCTTGGTAAAGACCACAGAGGTTCTTGAGCATTCTATAAGCATCCATGTTTTCATGATACTTCATGAGATCACTAGACTTTTATGATAACATCAAAAATTGAACGTCGACCATGTCTTTCATATGTTTCTCATAGACCAGGAAATCCTCATCACTCGCCTCTTGGGAAGGAGGATCAGGTAATGCTGACTCCAGTAAGTAAGACTTCCGTTCAGGGTGTAGGATAACCCGAAGGTGTCTAAACCATTCCTGGAAGTTACTTCCGGTGAGAATGTTATCTTTACCTAGAATTGATTGCAGGGATAGTGTGGTTGAAGAGCTTGTCATTTTTATTCTATAATTAAAAGAGAAGATCATTAGTACTTTCTTGATTACATTTTATGAGAAATAATAAATTTTTATAAAGTATCATACTATTTTATCAAGTCAAAATGGTTCTCACCATTGAAATTAGAATGTATAGTTTCCATGAAATTCTAGTGTAAGGGATCCATATTCCCCATCGAATAACCCTAAAAAGGGTTGGTCAAGCTATTAGAAGGTATTTAGGTAGGAAGGTCTTTGCCAACTGCGGGCTTGCAGCTCCTTGATCTATTGAGTGGACTCTCCAATCCCGAAATCACGACTTTTGGATTTCCTCAACTCTTGACTCTAATATTACACCAAGTCTAGAAAGGGATACTGCTCTTGATGTAATATGGTTTAGTCAACCAGAAACCTTTCATAATGGATTCTGGTATAAAAGAAAGTTTCCCAACAAGGGTTGTTCAAACACATAGTTTTATTGAGTTTTTCCCTTAATCAAGTAACGGAAGGCTTCATTTGACTTAATATTTTATTTGAGGGATTTTTATCTCTTATGCGTGAATTTCTTATTATCATTATCACATTCTTGTCGATATTAAGGGAAAATTACTTAAGTGATTAACCATTTCTTGATAATATTTATGCATAAGTCTGGTTTATTTTAGTTCCATCTTGCATGCTTGTTTAATTCATTAATTATGTGATCGTGAAAACACATCCATAATGATAAACCATGAAACTGATGGAAATAAAATAGAGGTAATGATCATTACATTTACAAATGGTTAGTTTATCTAGCAGTTGATAAACTAACCCTGACCTAGGGGAGAAACATATTGAACCTTTTAGCTTCGTGTTTACAGCTTTCCACTTATCCACCTTTGTATCTCCTAGGATTGGTTTCATCTCGGCTCCTTCTTGAACCGCCTCCACCATCTTGGGAGTTCCATCCATTACATATTCCTTTTTTTAAACTCACATGCAGGTGAGGGGTAAAAAGGGGTTTTACATAAAAGAAACTTTGGGCACACAGACCCTATATATTAATGAGGAGAAGGCTCACAGTCAAACAAATTTAATTAAAATAAATAAATTAAAATAAACCATCCACATAAAAAGGTCTTGGTCTAGCTCAAGATCATCTATACATGCAACAATATTTATGCATAAATAAAACTAGCATTCAATTCTTTAATCATTATTATTTAAGATAAATCACACCCGAATCAATTAATTATCATATTTTATTAATCAATCGTTTTATCTTAAACCCTTTTTTGAATTTCCTTGAGATTATCATCCATAATAGTTTTAAACAAATAAATTCATTTAAAATTATCTTTGTTTGTAACTTGTACCTTGGAGGCAACCCAGTGAATTCCTATTCATAACTACCCAATGAGTAGAAATGAGCATTACACAGTTGTTAAATTAAAATAATATATATAAAACAACTATCACGTGTTGTGCCTCATATTTATACATGCATGATGGTATACGTCTTAAGGGTTTGTATAATATAATAATAAATTTTAATAAATCTGCGTAATTTGGATGAGTACATGGCATGTATTTCCAACTACATAGCGTGTACTATTTTTCTCCGTCCATTCAAAGTACATGCATAGGGAAACAACATGTGAGTATAATTCAGAAATATTCGGAGTACACGACGTGTCCAGTAGGCCACACGCCATGTAGTTTATTGTTACACGGTCTCCAGCTGGGCAAGCAATGTATAGGGTACATAGTCTAACCCTAACCCAAAGGGGCTACACGTTGTGTCCAGTGGTCCACACGACGTGTAATCCGAAAACCACGTGCCACCTGTTTCTGGTCAACACACAGAGTTATTAATACTTAGACAAAATACAGTGACATGGCCTAGTTTGGCGGACTAGACCCGATGCATTGAACCTTTGCTACACGACATGTACTACTAAATACACATCATGTGTTCTTGTGTTGTACATCCATGAACCTTTGTCACCTCTGGATGAGATCCTCTATTTTATTTTAATCAAAATCAAAAGAAATGATCATTTTTGTAAGGTGAATGAGAAATGAAAGAAGTGGAATAGATCTCGAGATTTAGATTTGCAGAATGATTAACTTTAATTGAAACAACTAAATTATTAAATGCGTAAATCATAAAAAAATATTTAAATAATTATAAACTATGATGCAACCGCTCTGATACCACTTGATGGTTGTGGGTACAATGGAATCATGATTGGTATGGAACCCCACTTTAATTTTTTCCCCTAATCAATGATTATTCTGGGATCAATATGATGATGAACGCCAATCTCCACAGAATATAATCAAAGATTTAGATAAAGAAGGAAGAGGCCCAAAAACTTTAGAGAGGATCTTGAACATCATGTTTATAATTAATTTAATTAATTTAATAAAGAAAAGAATACCAGGATCTTCAGTACTTTCTTCATTTATGATGTTGATCATTCGGAATGACCCTTCCGTATTATCTCATTGCGCTTGCGAGGATCCAAACTAGAATCCCTCTAGTGGTGATCCACACGTGCTCTGATGGCCTCTGATCGAAACCACTCATTCTCCGTGTGCTAGCGCGGTGAAGCGAGTGTCTTGTGTTAGTCGTTCTTGATCACTTGTTCTTTGACCTTGAATAACGTTGCTCGTTCTTGACGGGGGGGGGGGATTTGAGAGAGAAATTGTTTAGCTCAACAATTCTCAATTCACCAAGCGTGCGGTGTGTTCGCTATGGCCCAATAGACATAATTGTCTATTTATATGCATGGAACTTCAGTTACAATATTTAATTTCATAACAACAATTTAATACATTCATGAAATTAGAGAAAAACCATGCTCATAATAATAATATTGTTTCATTATTTATGGTGTGCTAACTTGCGCAAAACAGAATTATGAATAAAATTCCGCATCACAAAATAATAGCAGTGTCATTATTATTTTAACTTTTTCTAACTAATAATTATTTACCATATTTCAAATAATTATTTAACTACCAAACTGGCCTTGGTCCATTCGAACTCTAGTTCCATTTATTGAAAACCCAAATAAATAAATAAATAATTTATTCTTTTAAAATAAATATTTTATTTACAAACTGGTAAATAAATATTTATTAAATGTTCAATAAAATAAATAAATAAATTTTATTTAATTTATGCGAAAATCTTAACTTGAATAAAATTATTCCACGGTCTTGAGAATAATATTTATTTCATTAATTAAATTCAAATAGAATTTAACCGAGACCACCAAAAACACTTAGTGTGTGACCCTCTAGGATTCTTTCTCGTTGGAATTAGGCGGGCTTTCCTAAAGTCCAAGAGTACTGTCTAGAAACGGGTCAAGGCACCCAAGAGAACGAACATAAAGTTTCAACAACTACATCCACATACGAATGATCACAGTGTAATATAATCCCTTTGTCTCAATATCTCATCAAGCAGGTTTCATTATAGCATCATCAACCTTTATACTTGATAAGTCATTTTTTGACTACCTGAAATAAACTCATTGTTGCACCATGGAAATGGAATTTTGCGAGACAATTTTATTTCAATAAAAGATCCGAGATATCAAATTATATAAATGGAATGGAAAAATACTTCATTGACTTATCCATTAATATCATGTCACTCGTGACGCACCCAACATACCCTACTTCCCGCCAACTGTCTGCCTGACAGTTTTCGTCAGTAAATCAAAGTGCGTGAGTCATGACATGAATTAATGATAATATTAAAGTCTAAGGACAATTACACACACTCATAGATAGAAATATCCTATGACACCAAAAAATGAGGAATTTCTACTAGTGGTTTTATTCTCATAATCTCTTATTTTGGAGATTACTAAGTAAAAAATTCATGAGAGGAAGTCTCATCTACTTACAAGTACTCGCACCAGACGGTCTGCATGCTATGTGTCCCTTCATAGTATGTCATCCAACCGTAGAACTATATTTAAGATTATTTTTATTTAATTTCACGGTTCTCATCATAGCGGGAATCTTCCATGACCTTATCAAGGAAACAAATACTCTAGGACATTATTACATCATAGTCATGCAGAATAATGAAAAATATGTATTAAGATGTTTAATATTTAAATACATTAAATATCCATGTAATCCAAGTACAACCATTTGGTTCTAGGACACCAAATCTTATAGCATAGTGGATAGGGATAAGGCCCAATGTTGCATGATCGATTGGAGCTACTTGAGTGGTTCTACTATTTAGGTTGGTGCAGTTCAATAGTGTCTGGAGATCGGGTACGTGGGTTGGCTTGGAGTTTGTAGTTGAGCCCTGTACTTTTACCTTCATCTTATATTGTACTTTTATCTGTATGGTCGGCCCAGTGGGTGACCAGTGTTGTATTGTATTACATAGATGTTCGAGATTTAATAGAAAGTTACTATTACATCTTTTTCTATTTCAGTTGTTTATTTCATCCGCACTATGTTTACTTTCCACTATGTATGATACTTAGTTATTTCCTCTATTTTCTTACTCTATTATGAGGTAATATTATCCCAACTATTACAACCAAGGCCTTCGCTGCTAGTTGGCAGCCTCTGGCGTACGTGGAGGTGCACTTGAGGCCTTGTGGCGAACCAGATCGGAGCACCGATTTAGTGGCGTCCGGGTCAGGATGTTACAAAGTGGTATCAGAATAGTTTTCTTTTCTTGGTCTTTAATATTTGGGATATGTTAGATAGGAGTATTAAGAATTTGTTGGAACCTATGATGGATATCAGACTAGTGCATTGAGAACACTTGTTCAGGTAAGAAGTCCTGGATTCCAGGGTTTGGTATTATTGTTCTGGTTTTGTGATATTACAGTTGTATATGATTTTTGCCTTGAATAGCACACATGTTGTGTGGTGTTTTTATTTACTATAGATATATGTATCTTTTATATTAATAAGAGGCTATAGTTAGATTTTGACTCTTGTCCAGCAAAGGAAAGAGGAATCTCATGCATCATACTGGGCACATAGTATTCACAGCATATAGGCCTATTAGTGTGTGTTTTTACTGAAGACTGAGACCTTTGGGTCTGCTTACACATACTTTTTACTCTGATGGCAGGTTATGTGGATCTTCATTGGGGCGTTTTTGTTTAGAGGATGATGACTTAGTCCTCATGCACCTCTTATGCAGTGACTCTAGTAGGCCAATATGAAATGTGATTTCTTTATGTTTAACCCCTTGTTGGGTGTTGTTTCTCAGGTATGTGGTTATCTAGTCAGATGGCTGAGTACGATGCCGATAGATACTGAGGATTTTCATGTGAATTGGACCTCATTAGGGTATTTCTGTATATGGATACCTGATTAGTTTCAGTTTAGTTTCTCTTCCTTGTTGGTTGTAACCTCCAAGGAGCAGTTCGTTCTGAGGATGCTCGAAGAGGACTAGTTCTCTTGTAGGTCATGTTTCCAGTTTTACCTTTGTAGGTCATTGTGATCTTTACCTTCTTTAGAAAGGTTTTGGATATTTTGGGAGAGGTGGTTGGACCTTGTGACCCATTTGTGAGGATTATTCTATAGGGCTAGGTGGGAGACCTAGAGACCCTTAGTTTGACTCGGACCCTTGAAGTACAACGTCTATTTTTTTCTAGGGTAACCTGATTGAAAGGTTGGATCATGTTTTACAATGGATTTTTGGTAGGGATATTTATTTTGCACTCATTTTGTGATTGAGGCCCTATAGGTGCTCAAGTTTTCATTATAGTCATGAAGATTTATTCATCTTTTGATTGAGGCACCTCAGGTGATTACTTTTTGAGACTGGCATCGATGGGCAAGACCGTTCAAGATCCTATCTTGGTGGACCGGTGTTTCAGTTGATGCTAATGTAGTCAGGGTGTGGGTAGATTCTCATGACAAGAATGAAGATGTGTTTATGTTTCAGGTGTTTAGGATACAAGATGGTTTCACTTGGTATCATTTGAATCTAAAATAGTGAGTGGTCGGGTACGAGCTAAGGACCAGTGTTTTAAGATTTTTCATGGGTTTTGACCCTTGGAGTTGTGTTGAATGTCCCTATGTGGTAGAGGTGACATCGTGAAATGTCAGATTACCATGAGATGGTTGGCCCGAGATTGAATCCCATCCAGGTTTTGATAGGATGGTGAATGTGGCTCAGATGGAGCTGGATGTGCCTTTTTGTAGAATCTCAGTGTACTCCTGTTAGAGATGATCATGCATTATATTTATTCATCTTGAGTGTGCTGAGAGAGCTTCAGCCCTATGCCGAGTACCTTTTTCTTTCTTAATGTTCTTCCCTGTTGAGGAGGGAACCTGTTTTGGTTGCACTCTAGGAGCGGTGTAAGGTAATCCATAAGGTGGGGAGTGAACCATTGGCCTTTTGAGGGTGGTTTTCCTTGTTTTTTTCAAACTTCAGTGTTTTTTGTGAGCTTTTGAGCTTGAAGTTTTCTTTTTTAAGACGGATATAGGGGTATTCCTATGGTGGAAGTACCAGATTGGTCACAATTAAATGTCTTCTGTGTAGAAGGTAGTTGTTAATGCTTTGAGGCTGGTTTTTGGATAGTCTAAATAGCTTGGTTGTGTAGATACTCGGGTTGGCAACATGGCTACTGGTCCTTTAACTAGGATTCTCAGGGATGATAATATTTATGGTGGGGAGTTTGTAAGGACCTGTATTTTTCCGGACTACAGTTTTGAGCATAAATTTGAATTTTTACGTTCGGATGCTCATGAGGGGTAAAATGGTCTTCCCCCTAGCATGCAATCTTAGATAATTTTTATGGCCACTCCATTGGTTTTAAAATAGGGTGTTTACCCTAGTACAAGATTTCGATGAAAATCTGAGTTGTTTGAATTTTAGTGGAATATTTAATATTTAATATTATTAAATTAAATATTAAGTTATACATGCATGTTCATTTGGAAATAACTTTTAAATAGTGAGTTGGATTGAGATTTCATCTCCACTGTTAATTCTAGAATGGGGATTTTAGCCTAGGCAAGGCGTAAACTCGAGTCGGGCACCTGGGCCGGCCCAGGCCCCTTTTTCTTTTCTTTCTTTTCATTTTTTCCTTCTTCTTCTTTCCTCCTCCTCCTTGAACACTCCTTCTAAGTGATCATACTTGGCTGTTTACTATGGTGGAAAATGGTGATTGAGAAATAGAAAAAGATGTAAGGCAAGAGGGGTACCATTGCGGAGATCTCGATGCGCTGAGTCGGCATATGGCTTCTGTGGACGGTGAAATCAACCGAAGCTTCGATGGTTTCTGCCCGAAGGTAGGGAAGTTTACGTTTTCACCATAGATCCATGTTAAACACGTTATTTTAAGTTTTTAAAGCTTTTTTATTCTTTCTTATGGCCTATTAAGGCCAGATCTATTGTTTTGGGGGCGAAAATAGTTGTTTTGGGCGTTTTGAGGTTTTCCTATCGGAAACCCAGGTTACACAATGTGTGTTCCAAGGGAACAAACCATGTGTTCTTCCCATTTAGGGAATAATAATTTTTATTAATTAAATTCCATATACTCTTAGTACACACTATGTGGTGGTTGGATGTGTGAAAAAAACACGAAATGGTGGTTTTTAAACAGTACACACCGTGTACTGGGAGTACACGTCGTGTAGTGGCACATGGGCGTGTGTCCGAGTAAAAAATCACATGTGATGGTGTTTTTTTGAACAGAAAACCCCATGTACAATAACTTACATGTGGTTTACTTTTACATGGGTAGACCCCATGTACTCCAGAGTACATTCCATGTACTTTTTCCAGCCTGTTTTTGTTCGGGCATTCTTTAAACCCCTGTAAGTTACAATCTAAGGGTCCATTTCACATACCATCTATGGCCACACGACCCTTGATTTGAGGCAAAAATATTTAGGCTATTTTGAGAACTTTTTCTATTGGTAACTATGCTCAGTGTTACGAAGCGTCCAATAATAATAATAATAATAATTCAATTATTATTATTTGGTGACTATTGAATCATATGTTTCTTCTACGTCCAATGTCTGTTTAACCTACCATCAGTGGAGTTGAAACCCTAAATTAAATTCAGATGTTTAGATACTGATTTCAGGTGATAAAACCAAAATCAGGTGTGGCCCCACTCATGATCATTATGATGAATGGTACCTTTTTCACTGGTTGACCGTTTTGGGCATGTGAGTAGTCCATTCTAAGCATTTTTCTTCGTAAATCACAATGATGGAATACTCTTAAAATTTATAGGTCATATAAATGGTGTTTTGGGGGTTCTAACTAAATGGAGAGGTTACTTCTCCAGTTATCGAGTTCAATTGTCACCTGAGAGTGAGACTTGGTGTGGATGATAGGTTGGGTGTTCAGACCATCCTAGTTGAGACCTTTGATTTGAGATGAT
Organism: Viscum album; assembly: GCA_963277665.1. Classification (NCBI taxonomy): domain Eukaryota; kingdom Viridiplantae; phylum Streptophyta; class Magnoliopsida; order Santalales; family Viscaceae; genus Viscum; species Viscum album. The sequence goes on along the minus strand of OY728143.1, from coordinate 1,379,665,928 downwards.
ATGTGAGCTATCTCCTGTAACCTATGTTTTGAGGACATCCCCCTTGTGATACGATCCCTTTTGTTCTATGAGGCCATGAGACTAGATTATTTTAAGGATCCCATGAGGGATGTCTTTTCTTATGCGCTGACCTATGGAGTCCCTTATAAGATCTCTCTCCTATTTTCCTTTATGAGGATCTCTGTTGCAGGATGCATCTATTGTTCTTCGTTCGAGGATCCCATGTTAGATTCCTACTTTCCTTTTTTCTAAGGATCCTATGTAGGATGCCTTTTCTCATTTTCACCTGGAGGATCCCGAGTAGGATGCCTCCTCAGTGTTTTACTTGAGGGACCTAGTGGGTGCCCTTGGTTTGACCAACCCTGAGGTGTTACATCAGGTTTCGGTAGAGATGGTGTTTGGGTGTCACCTAGAACATTTTCCAAACATGTAATCCCATGGGGCTGTGGATATAGTGTTGGGTTGGGCATTTCTGCCACCCTTACTCATTTTTTTATATCTGACTTGGTTTTTCTGATGCATTAGTGTTCACCAGAGGTGCTTTCTGTTTGGTGAATGTTGATCCAGACGTGAGGCGTCATTCTATATTTTTTGGGGATGCTCGGACATGCTCTCATGGGATCTATCTTCTGAGCCATGTTATTTATGATATTTATAATACCCAGAGGTATTACCTAGGAATTGGTTATTGATCCTTACTTGATGCAGTTGGTTATATAAAGGTTTTTCCCATGTTATTTGATTATTGTTAACCATATAATAGTGTAATTTACATGTTCTATGATACATGTTGAAATACTAATACACCGAGTTTGGCCCTAATACAGGCTGAAATACTAATACACCAGGCTTGGCCCTGACACATGCTGAAATGATGATACACCAGACTTGTCCCTGATACATACTAAAATGCTGATACACCGGGATTGGCCCTAAAACATGCTGAAATGATTATATACCAGGTTTTACCCTGATACATGCCAAAATGCTAATATACCAAGCTTGAACGTGATTGAATGATATTCCTATGGGTGAGGTTTTGATATGCCTATAGGTAAGGTTTTCTCAATCTCAGTTGGATTCATGGTATTATGCTCCGTGTTTGCTGACCTGTGACCTTTTATAGGATTGACCGTCGGTATACAATATCCTTCCTTATAGGATCGACTGTCGGTATACGATATCCTAATTAGTGATTTGAGGAAAGTACGGGTGAACCCAGGTGTAGGAAGAGTATGCACCTATGGTGACGTAGCTTGATCAGAGATATAATTACAGCATTGGCCGAAGCAGGTATATATTGATGAGATTACGGACCCAGAGATCGACTTAATGATACACATCTTGAGTGTCATGATGTCCAGCTCAATTCCCCTGTACAGGATGTCTAGGCAACCAAGATTACATACACAAGGATGGAATGCTGATGTAGTTTCTTGTTATTTGATTCACATACTCATGAATATTCATATTTATGTATATGTGTATAGGTATGGGACTATACATGTGTGCGTATATAGATATGGACATCCATGGTGGAACTTACCTAGTTGACAGGGATTATAGACCCTTTTTTTGACTATTGTTGCATGTTTAGTTTACTTTTTTTTAATGTTCCAGCTAGACTGAGTATGTTACTGTTGCATACACTTTTAGCAAAACTATTATAGGTTGCTTGTTAGGGTGCCCTACTAAGATTATTTCTCACCCATGCACGTGATCTTCGGTGTACATGTAGACCTTATGTCTTATTTTCAGATTGAGCATGATTTTCATGGTGGATATGGCCGATGAACAGTGTTTCATGATCGAGCGGAGCTTCTCGAGTGGTTTTACTGATCAGGGTGGTATAGTTCGACAGTGTTTGGAGACTGGGTACGTGGGTTGGATCAAATTTAGTAGTTGAGCCATGTACTTTTACTTTCAGCTTATTTTGTACTTGTATCTATATGGCCGGCCTAGTGGGTGACCAATGATGTATTTTATTATATAATTGTTCAGGATTTTACATCATTTTATTATTATTTCTTATTCTATTTCAGTTTTTTATTGCTTCCTTACTCTGTTTACTTTCCGCTGTGTATGATACTTAGTTATTTATGCTGTTTTATTACTATGGTATGAGGGCATAGTCTCCCCACTATCAAACCTAGGCCCTTTTTTCTAGTTGGTAGACTTTGGAATACGGGGAGGCATGCTTGATGCCTTGTGGCGAACCATATCGGAGCACCGGTTTAGTGGCTTCCGGGTCAGAACATTACAGATGACATAATCAAATTTCATGTGAATAAAAAAGAATATTCGTACCCATAAATTCCTAGATCATATATCATGAAAACATAGAATAAGCCTTGACAAAAGGCATTAATCATGAGAATAAATTATTATGAGCCATTTTATGTCAATATTTATCATAAGAAACATTTTAAACCCATAGAAAGCATAGATAAAATGTATTGGTATCTTGGAAACATTATCTCCATAACCCATTTTAAACCCATGTTAGAGATAATTGGATTCTAGTTAAATCCATAGGAGAAACCCATCAGTAACTCCCTCTATCTTATCTATCGAGACAAGGAAAATTACCCAAAGCATTAGAGTTATATCTGGGAACACCAATTGTATAATATATATTAAGCTCACCCAATGTTATCTGGGTGTACCCATCATATAATCTATAATAGGCCTACCTTTCACTATCTAGGCACATCCATAATATAAGCTATAAGGGGATCACCCAGCACTATCTAGGTGCACCCATTATCCTTAATAATTTCCAATACCATTCATGAAAAAAGTACATAGATAATTCATTTCCTCATAAACTCATAAAAACAACCTTTATTATTTTCAGAACATGATTAACCCATGAAAATATACAGGTTCCATAATAATATTTTTGAAACATGATTAACCCGTGGAAAAGAGACGAGTTCTATAAAAATATCTTTGAAACAATATTAATCCATATATGGAAATAATAAAAGTGGTATCATTACAAAATATCCCCATTGGAGAATAAGTAACAATAAGGGATGTTAGCATTGATGAATGGAAATACCATTAAAATATCATTAAAAACATTTTTTGGGAAAATAACCTTTTAATTTTGAAAATCACTTTTAAAAACTAAAAATTCAAAAAATTTTGAAATTGTTTTATTTGAAAAAAAAATTAGAATAATATAAAGGAAACATCAAGGAAAATAATGGATATGGCTACAATAAAATCCATTCATGTCAAAAATGTTAAAAATAAACATTATTTTCAAAAAAAATTGTAAAAGGGAGTCAAAAGTGACCCATTTGGAAAATATTAACAAATTTCCCTTTAAAACCATTTACAATAAAGTAAAAGGTCATGTAAAATGGATTTAAGAAATCATTTATTTTTATAAAATAAAATTTAATAAAATATTTTATAAAACATGGATATGGAATAGAAAGATACATGATCTAAAAGAATAAAGTACAAGATTGGTATCACTTAAAAAAAATTTCTTGATATTTATTTAATAAATAATTTAGGAAATGTAAATAAAACATGAAAACCAAATTCATAACTAGTGTAGAAGAAATATATGTGGTTCAAGAAAACACGAGCATATGATTTCCTCCAATGAAACCTTGAACATAAACAAACCTAGAAGAAAGAAGATTGTAATATAAAGCCCTTTCCACTTTGGAACCTCTTCAATCATAATCCCCATGAAATAATAAAATCAAACGATAATTTAAATATCACAAACATAATAATTTTCATGATATAACATTCCAAATTTAAGTATATACACCTCAAAAATTAATATAGGTGAATATCATAAATGAATATCTTAAAGAAAGATAATTTGAGATGAATAACCCTTATACAAATCATACCATTGAATTTTAGAATTAATTGATGAATTGATTTTGTGTATAAAATGTAAAACCACATAAAAGAAGTGGAAATGAAACATAAGATAATCAAAATTCATTACATACATAATCATTAAATAACAATTCCAATGTATAAGTATTATAACCCAATGAAAATAAATTGAGTTAAGAAATTCTTTACCAATTGGTAAATTTCAAGTCAATTTCCTTGAATCAAATAATTAAAATAGAAATTTAAAATACAATTATGTATGAATTATTAATGTTATTACATGTAAAATAAGAATTATATACACTAAATAATAAAAAAATTGGTGAATATGGCATATGTAACATAAAAATGAAAAGTGAGATGAGAAAACTCTTACCTAGAGTCCAGAATTTTCATAACAGTTCTTTAGCTCCTATATAATTAGCTTACATAAATTATTTAATTTTTTAAAAACATTTTATGGGTATAATAAATTATATTTAAATCATTTTTTTTAATGACATATTCAAATACTTAATTAGTTAAAGTCATGTTAAGTGTTTTGAGGATGTTTGGTTCATTATTTAAAAATAGATTTGGTTTGTTGACCATGGTCAATGATGTCATAGATAAAAATATACAGAATAATAATCCTGAAATATTTATAATATTTATAAATAAATTATACTTTTAACACCAATCATGTAATATTTTTATGAAAAAATGAAATACGTTACAATCATGGAGATTGTAGGTCATACATGCGCATGAGTAACATTTTCATTTTTTAACGATCATTATGAAAAGAATGAAATTAATATTTTATCTTTACATAATGACAATAATACTATAAATACTATATTATTTCATTAAATATTTTTATATAAATCATCAATGTGTTTTGGTGATGAAAAAAGTATCACATCGCTTCGTGGAGGTGGTAGTCCACATGTGCACACGAACGATGTTATCATTTTTCAGTGTAATAAATAAAATGATATATTATAATCTAAGAATTAAAAATATGTCATTAATATTATAATTATTTTATTTATATCACATATATTCCTCAACATTATCCTTATTTCTATCCATTTAAAGTGTTAGTAAAAAACGAATCACATCGCTTCACGTGTTAGTAGTTCACTGTACACATGATTGATATTATCACATACCCCACAGAATGAAAAGTAAAAATTATTATATGATATAATAACTAAATAAGCATAAATATGTAAAAATATTATATATATACTTTTAATACATAATTATATCAGGCCTCAATAGGTGATGATGTAAAACGAATGACATCGGTTCACGAAGCGTTAGTACGCTGTACACATAATTAATGATTTCGTATCCCATTTGATGGAAGAGGATATAAATTTAGGTTATTCAATTAATATAATAAAATATCACTATATATTATATATTGGTGTTATTATATGTTCATAGTTGAAGAATATTTTTATGAAGTGGAAGAATAAATAATACAAAAATGCAATGTTAGAAATTTTACCTCCTCTCAGACCACCTCTTTAGGATTATGCCTAAAATATTCTTTGAATGTATTTTTGAAAAAACCAAGATTATAGGATGTGGGTATGAAATTTTGGAAGTGATTTGGGTAGGTATCTTCTGAACCAAAGGGTTTTTATGGTGTCAAGAATAGATGATAGGGGGTGGCCTTTTATAAGTTGGGAAAGGAACCCACATGGAAACTACTTAGAAATTTCCCCAAAAAATCCAAAATGATAAAGTAATTACCCTAAAAAAAGATTCAAAATGACCATAAATTCAAAATCGTGAAGGATTATATTGAAATATTTCTATTCAATAGTATTTTTAAAAGGTTAATTCGAAATCTTACCCTTATCTTTTTAGTTTAACCACCAATAAACTCTTTTTTCAATAACTGCAATAATTAATTTTTAAGGTTTTCAATATTCATTATGGTAAAAAACTAAGTTTAAATTATTAGATAATATAAATTATTCATATTAAAAACATGAAATCTATTTTAACAAATTTAGTTATAAGAAGTGAAAAATTTTAATTTAAAATTAATCCCCTAGAAGCGATGAAAAAGCGTATTTTTAATAAGTATATTTTTTAAGCAAAAGAAGATTTTATATTAAATATATGAATATTAAAGATAATTTTATGAATTTAAATTAATATTTATTGATAATTAAATATTTTTTCAGAAAAATCCCACTTTTAAACGTAAAAATAAACTTATACTAAAATCCAATATAAAGTTTATTTAAAAGTAATTAAGTAAATTAAATATAAATAAATAATACTTATGTTACTTGAAATTATATTAAAAACATATTGAGACTTTTAAATTACTTAATTTATTGAAAATAAATGACATTTTTACAAAAATATGTATTTGTCCCAATTCACCAAAAAATCAACATTTTTTTGAAAAATCCCAAAATTTCACCCTAAGTAAATTTTGATATTAAAATTTAAAAAATTAATTTTATTTTATCAAATAAAATTTATAAAATTTTGAAAAATTAATTATAATATTTTTTCACAAAAACCAATAAAAATCATTTTAGATGAAAACATAATTTTGAAGAATAAAATCAATTTATTAAAAATTGATTTATTATTTAATAATAATTTATCAATAATTTATATCTATTAGTAAATATCTATATATATATATATATCATATATTAGTTAATATTGTTCACACCCTCCAATTTAATGGCTAGGTTATAAAGATTATATATTTCGTGGGCCATTTAAGATTGGTGTTTCCTATCAAATACACCATAGAACATGGTTTTATTTTCTAAAATATTAGGGTGTTACATCCTAACCTGTTTAATAAATTGAGTCCATGAAATTTGAACTTTATCTTAGGAATAAAATTTTCAAACATTTGAAAATACCTTCTTTGGAAGACCACATCGTAAAAAGGGTTAATAAAACTTTCTCTTAAAAAGAGAGAAAGGGAAATATGAAGGTCATCACATAAATAGGTTTCCACATAGAATAACATAGGTAGGATGTAAATACTTGGAAATAGAAGAAAAGTGTAAAGTTTAAATAATTATATAGTGTGATATAGACTATTGATCATAAGAATGTGACTGATCTTGAGAAAATCAACAACCACAAAACCATAAACCAAAGTGGTGCAAAAAGGTCATTGATATCATCAGAAATGGTGGTAATATGACAAAATTTTGTTTACAAATACTTTTACTTGGGTTGAGGAATTACTTACCATCTAAAATAAGAAAATAAGGAAATATACATGATGATTATAATTTCATTATTTTTTCAATTTATACCACAATATCATCCTTTTCTATAAATGATGAGTATTCAAAATGATTTTTTTCAGGTATGAAGCAGTAAAAATTAACTTTTAAAGGATCATATAAGCATAAAAAGGATAAAAAACTATTCCACCTTTCTCTGTACATTAACCAAAACGGTTCGCAAATGGTAAGATAATTCCCAAAATGAGTAAGCCTTAATATGATGAAATAATACATTAATCTCCAAAATTCAACAGTAATAAAAAAGTTTCAAACTAAATCATTCATAAATAAGATGAAAGTTAAAGAGTGTTTTAAACTCAAATGAAATCTCATACCTTTCAACATTAAAGCCTAAAAATATGGAAATATCTGTTTGAAATAACAGTAATCACTTAGTTACCAAATCACATTTCAATACCATGGTTATCTATATGATAAAACTTGTGTTCCTATAATTACCTCAATATCCAAGATCATATAATCCTGAAATTTTATAAATACCTTAAATATTATTTATAAAAAATGTAAATACATACTTCACATTAAAAAAAATATTTACATATACTTTAAATCAAGTAAAACCTCACCTAAAATGTCATTAATCCCTTTAAGATCTCATCTCTTAAAACCTCAAAAGGGTGTCTAATAATTTTAAATCATGATCATACTTAATATTGAAGACCTATTATGGTATCCATAACTCTTAATATAAACTCACATGAATACATACTAATATCGAATGTTATTTAAAACCCCCTCTAATACCAACTATAATAGCTCCAAACCCTCAATTCTGGATCTGGTGCTAAAATCCTAAAAATTACATTTCTGGATTTGATACCGATAAAGGTGACCCAAATCTCACCATAAAAAAATTAAAACATAAAAACGAAAATGTTGGATCACTAACATACCCAAGGACATTTTAGGTTTATAGGTTTAGAGAATTAAGATAAACCCTTAAATAAAAAATTCCTATGACTTTATGAGAGTATTTTCCCACCATACCAAGGCTTTGATATTCCATATTAGGTCATCATCATCATATAAATGAAAACATTCTATACATATCCCATTAAAAAACATTCTTGATAACTTAGGTAAAATGAAAAATAAAAAGGGTGAGCTCAAATGATCGATAAGTGTAAACACAATCATTAACAATTTAATGTTATTAGTGAGCATAGTAAGAGCATAAGGGTATGATGACATAATAAAAGTGCATGAGAATAACAATGAATATTAATACCCATTAATACACAGATCATCAATCATGAAAACAAGTAATACGACTTTAAAAAAGGAAATAATCATGAGAATCAATAATCATGAGCCATGTGATAACAATCTTGATCATAATAAACATTATAAACCCATAACAATAATAGATAAAATGTATTGGTATCTTGGAAATATCATCTTCATAACTAATTTTAATCCCATGATATAGATAACTGGATCCCAGTTAAATACATTGGATAAGACCATCAATAAATCCCTCCTTCATATCCATTAAGACAAGGAATATTACCCAATGCATTAAAGCGTTATCTGGGCACACCCATTGAATAAGCTATATTTGGCTCACCCAAAACTATTTGGGCGAACTAATTTTATAATCTATAATGATCTCATGTGAAACTATCTAAGAATACCCATCATATAAGATATAATGAGCTCACCCGGTGCTATCTAGGTGTACCCATCATATAAGTTATAACAGGATCACTCAACATTATTTGGGAACACCCATGATCATCAATAATTTCAAATTATTTTTCATAAATAAAGTACATAGAGAATTAATTTCGTCATAAAATCATAAAAAAACCTTTATTTTTTTATAACTTGATTAACCCATGAAAAAAGGTTGCATAACAATATATTTGAAACATGATTAACCTGTGGAAAATAAATAGGTTCCATAACAATCTCTTTGAAACAATATTAATCCATCCAGATAAATAATTAGGATGGTATCATTACAAAATATCCCTATTGGATCATAATTGAAAATAAGGGTTTTTGATATTGATGAATGAAAATACCCTTAAAATATCATTAAATTGTTTTTTGGGGAAATAAACTTTTAATTTTGAAAATCACTTTTAAAAACCAAAAAACCAGAAAATATTCTGAAAATAATTTTATTTTAAAAAACCATTAAAAATATAAATTAATCTTAAAGGAAAATAATGTACATGATGGAGGTAAACTATATCCATGCCATAAATGTTAAAAATAAACATTCTTTTCAAAACATTTTGTAAAATAGAGTCAAAAGTGACCCATTTGGATTACATTAAGAAATTTATTTCTAAATACTTTTAAAAGAAGATAAAAGGTCTTGTAATATGGATTTAATAAATAATTTATTTTTATAAAATAATATTTAATAAAACATTTTATAAAAAATTTCTGTAAAAGAGAAATATACCTGATCTAAAATAATAAAGTACAAGATCGATATTACATACAAACAACTTTATTAATATTTCTTTAATAAATAAAGGAGGAAATGGAAATATTTTTTTTACCATCTTAATAACCATTGTATAATAAATATATGTTTTTCAAAAAAATAATATCATAGGATTTCCTCTAATAAAACCTTGAACATAAAAAATACTGAAAGAAAAATAGATTATTACATAAAGCCTTTTCCACTTTAGAAAATCTTCAATCATAAGCCCAATGAAAGAATAAAAAAAATGATATTTAAAATATCATGATCATAATAATATTCATGATATAACATGTCAAATTTTAGTATATAAACATAATAAATGAATATAGGTGCATATCATAAACGTATGTCTCAAAGAAAGAGAATTTGAGATGAATAACCCTTATAGAAATCATACCATTGAATTTGAGAATTAATCGATGAATTGATTATGTATATCAAATGTAAAAACACATAAAAGAATTTAAATATATCATTAGATAATAGAAATTTATTACTAATATAATCATGAAATAATAATGTCAAAAAATAAGTATTATAACGCATTGAAAAGAAATTGAGTTAAGAAATTATTTACCAATTGGTAAATTTCAATTCAATTAACCTTAAATGAAATAATTCAAATAAAAACTTAAAATACTAAGATGTATAAGAGATTCAAGTTTTTAAATGTAAAATTGTAAGTATATACACCACATAATAAGAAAAACCGGTAAATATTTTATGGCTCATAGAAATTAAAAGTGAGATACGAAAACCCTTACCTCGGCTCCAGACTTTCCATGCTATCCCTTTAACTCCTATATGATAAAGTTATAAAAATTATTTGATTTAATAATAAAATTTTAAGGGTTTAATAACTTATACTTAAATCATTTATTTTATTTATTTTTATTGAAATATTTAAATACTTAATCAGTTAAGTCCACATCGGGTGTTTTGAGGACGTTTGATTCATTATTTCAAAACGGCTTTGGTGTGTTGAATGCGGTCAAAGTGTTCATCATATAAAAATATACAGAATAATAATCATGTAATATTTATCATATTTATATGTCAATTATACTTACCAATTATGTAATATGGTTATGAAAAATGAACTACATTACAATTATGGAGACGGTAGGCTGTACGTATGCATGAGTAACATTTCCATTTTTCAATGATCATTATAGAAAGAAGTTAACTAATATTTTATCTTTAAATAATGATAATAAAATCATTAATAACATATTATTTCATTAAATATTCTTATATATATCATCAATGTGTTGTGGTGATGAAAAAAGTACCACATCGCTTTATAGAGGTGGTAGTCCACACGTGCACACAAATGATGTTATCATTTTTCAATATAAGAAAGAAAATGATATATTATATTTTCATAATGATAAATATATCATTAATATCACAATTATTTCATGAATATAACATATATTCATTAACTTTACCCTTATTACCTTCCATGTAATGTGTAAGTTAAAAATGAATCACATCTCTTTACGAGATAGTAATCCTCCAAACACACGAGCGACATTATCGTATACCCCAAGGAATATAAAGTAAGAAGGTATATATAATATCATAAATAAATAAGTATAAATATGTTTCAAATAATATATATATATAGATACTTTTAATCAATCATTATATCAATCCTTTATAGGTGATTATAGAAAATGAATGATATCGGTTTGTGAGGCGGTAGTCTGCCACACACACGAATAAAGACTTTGTATCCCATTTGATGGAAGAGGAGACAGATTCAGGTTATACAATTAATGTAATAAAATATAATTATATAGAAGATACTATTTTTATTATATTTTCATATTTGAAAAATATATTAAGGGGGTGGAATATTAAATAAAACAAAAACACATAGTTAGGAATTTTACCTCTTCTTGGACCACCACTTTTGGATTATACGTAAAGTATTCCTAGAATGGATTTATGATTAAAAAAAATCCTTCTAGGATATCGGTATGGAATTAATTAAGTTATTTTGGAAAAAAAATTCTGAATCAAAAGGTTTTTAATGTGTAAAGAAGAGGGAATATGGGGTGACCTTTTGTAAGTGGGGAAATGAACCCACATGAAAACTACTTGGAAATTTCCCAAAAGAATCAAAAATGATAAATTAATTACCAGAAAAATGATTCAAAATGACTATAGATTAAATTATTTAAGGATTATATTGAAATATTTATATTAAATATGATTTTTACAAGTTTAATTTGCAAAATTACCCATATCTTTTTAGTCTAATTCCTGATAAACCTGTATTTTCCTTAATCACAGTAATTAATTTTTTGCATTCTCACTATTAATTATGTTAAAAAAATAAGTTTAAATTATTAGATAATATAAATTATTATAATTAAAAAATATAATCCATTTTAATTAATTAGATTCACATAATTGGGAAATTTTTATTTTAAATTAATCCCACAGATGCGATGAAAAAGCGTGTTTTCAAGAAGTGTATTTCTAAAGAAAAAGATGGATTTATATTATATCTATAACAAGTAATAATCATTGTATGAATTTAAATTAATAATTATTGATATATAATATAAAACTTTATTTAAATTATTCCTAATTAGGGGTTTTTTAATTAATTAAAAAGGAGATACCTAATGCACTTTAAAACAGTTTTTAGAAAAATCCCGGTTTAAAACCCAAAACAAAGTTATACTAAAATAAAATATAAAGTGTATTTAAAAGTAATTAAGTGGGTTAAATATAAATAAATAATACTTATCTTACTTTAAATAATATTCAAAAAATAATTTTACTTTTAAGTTTCTTAATTTATTAAAAATAAATGACATTTTTACAAAAATCGGTATTTTTACCTATTCACTGAAAAATCAACATTTTCCAAAAAATTAAAAAATTTCTCCCCAAGTAAATTTTGATATGAAAATTTCCAAAATTAAGTTCATTTTATCAAATAAATTTTCCGAAAGTTCCAAAAAATAATTATAATATTTTTTCATGAAAACCAATAATTTTTTTGATTAAGACATATTTTTGAAGAGTAAATTCACTTTACTTAAAATTGATTGATTATATACTAAGAATTTATCAATAATTTATATTTAGTTGGGAATTTATATATATATATTTTATAAAGTATTTAATAGTATTCATACCTTCTAATTTAATGGTTACATTATAACATTTATATATTTTATGGGTTTTTTAAGATTGGTGTTGTGTATCGAATACACTGTTGAACATAGTTTTATTTTTTAAAATATATGAATGTGGGATATCGGTGTTACCTGGAAAACTATATGTAGTTTTCTATAAAGGGATTTGGGGAGTAATATGAATAATTTTTCATGATCAGGTACAATGCATTAGTGACATGAATAATGCATACTGTTGACATATAATGTTTAGAGAGTTTATACTATGTAATGATAACATACAATATAATTTTTTAATTGAACATAATATTTATAATTTCAATGAATATAAAGAAATACATAGTGTTTATCCCAATAACATAGTAAAAATTATCCAAATAATGATGTTCTTTTATGTTAATTTCCTACTTTATGTACTTCTATTTTTATGTTTCCTTGAATGTTTATGAGTGTTGCTTAAGTTTTGTGTGAGGTTGACTTTGTGTGGTTGGTAGGCTGCAAGGACTTCCTACTTCAAGTACACCTATTTTAGGGAGGTTAAATTTTAAAGGTTTAGTTTTTTTACAGACTAATCTACATGAAATATTCCAATGGATTGACATGAAATGTTCTGGTTGTTTTATTGGAATCACATTTGTTTATAGAGTCTCTTACCAGTAAGTGGTATCAGATATTGTGGTTTTAGTTCTCACTCAACACACCAGAGGTAGATCAAGTTTTATATTTATCTATTTCCTTAAAATTATTTTATTCTCAATGGGAGTTTACTATTAGTGGAAGTAATGGAACTCTATGAAGGTAATATCTAGATAAATAAATTTGATGGAATTGTTTTTGGATTATGGGGAATGAAGTTAGAATAGAATCTCATTTAGAAGGAACTTGATATTCCATTATTCAGCGACCATTTAGAGAAGATGAAGAACGTTGAATGAGATGTATTATATAGGAAGGTGTTAGAATTAGTGAGTATGTATTTGGAAAATAACATTGCCTTTAACATATGATAAAATAAAACTACAATATAAGTTATTAAGGCTCTACCAGATATTTATGGGAAGTATACAATGCTGAAAAAAGTTTTCATGATACAATGGTTGTTTGGTTTAAGGTTTTAATAAGGAATACCAACTTCAGATCATGTGAATAACTTCAAATTTATCTATGGGAAACTAGAATAAGTGAAGTTCATGTTTAATAATGATGTATGTGAACTACTTATATTATCTTCACTTCTAGAGAGCTGGGATGTAATAGTGATTGTGGTTAGTAATTATAGCAGAAATATAGATTTTTTTATTTGAGGATATCAGATACCTGATCCTAAATGAGAAGTTCTTGTGAGGATAAGCCTAATTACCATTATAGTCTTCCTTATAAATAAAGTATGATTAAAAAATAACATTAAAACACACACACATATAAGCATATAGTACAAAAAAAATGCACACCAGGATTACATGGTTTAGATATTGTGTCCTACATCAAGGGGAGAATGGGGAAATATATTTTCATTCTATTGGAAAAAGAGTATAATGGGTTAAAAGGACATTGCCATATATCAATTACCTGCCCATATTAAGGGAAGAAGTCTCACCAATACCATTTGATAGCTACATCTTCCCTCTACTCCTTTTGGTATATGTCCTTATGGAATATTACGTCATTCATTGGAATTTCAGCCTCTGACACCCAAATATGCCCTGTGGGATCCTTCCAGAGCCACCTATGACTTCATGTAAGGACTTTTCAATGCTCAGTTAGTATTCGAATAGTTTTGATTCACATTTTTACTAATTCTACTAATATATTGGTCCTATTTAATCATCCAGTCAGAACCATATTATGAAAATCATGGATGACCTTCTGTTGGTTATAATAAACCTATGTTTCCTTTTAGCACTCATTTCTTTGACCAATAACTCTCAATTAATAAAAAACATAATTTTCGGATGAACAATGATTATTGAGAAAACATTTAATTTATCAAAAATCCATGAGGAAATTATCCATGCATCTTCATCAGTATCTTCATATCATGAATCTTGCATAACCTCCACTAGATCCAAAATTCCATTTATCTTCCCTAACCTTCCCCTTATATATACTTCACTCCATACTCTATACCATGAACAAACCACTAAGTTCTACTCCAGAAGATCCTATTTTTCGTTACTACACTTGGACCCCCATTGTGCTCTAACCACTAAACTCATCAGTCAAGATCCTTCTACTGAACCCATATTTTGATGATCCCACTATCCAACATCCTTCCATTGATATGACACTCTAAGGAACACATCGAACTTCAGTTCAATTAATGATGCTTCTTATGATGATCTTACTTCTTCTAGCCTAAATCTAAACGAACATGGTACTAGTGTACTACCTATATCTTGGTATTCATGTGTAACCCTTAGTGACTGAACTTACAAAGCTTCTAACACTTAAACTAGAAAATAATTCGCACAGAAACACCCAACAACAATGATGGTGGAAGTGATGATAATGATGTCAAAGGTGGTGATTAAAATGATGAAGACAATGAAGATTATGATGAGGATGGAGAATAACAATGACAATAAGGAATATGGATGGTGATGACGACATCAATGAGGATGATGGACCACCACGATGGTGTGGATGATGATGGTGGTGATGATGAGGAAAATAATCTACGATGATGATTTGGATGAAGAATGAAAAAGATGATTATGATGGAAAACATGAAGATAATAGTGATTATAATAGAAACGACACCAATGATGGGGGTGGCTGCAGTGACAGTGAAGATGACATTGAAAAATATGACAACAAAAATGGAGGTGGTTCCACCACCACTGAAATAAGTATAATTCTTCTTATACACCCCAATAAAGTAATTTATCTGAGCATAAAAACTAGAGTTTTTTTAGAAATGGGTAGAACAATGTCATCACAGCATGAAACTTCAAAATTATTTTTGGGGAAGTCTACAATATCAACTCTTTATATCTTGAATCAGTGTTTACTCTAACCAAATTTGGTCAATAGAACATGTGATATGTGGTTTGGATAGAACATTACTAGAAATAAAAGCATATAAGATGGGTATTTTATGATGGGGTCCTATTGCAAATGACTCGTTGCAGAAAATGGCATCGTGAATACTTTATTCAGGTTTTAAAAAACTATTTTGCGATGGGATTACCATCTCGTCCCAAAAAAAGTTAAAAAATAATAAAATAATAAAACAATAAAATAATAATAAAATTTAATAGAATAAAAATAAAAATAATAAAATAATAAAAAATAATAAAAAATAATAAAAATAATAAAAATATAATTAAAATAATGAATAAAATAATAAAAACTAATAAAATTAATAAAAACACAATATCTGCAAAAATATAGAAAATAATAACAATAATAAAATAATAATGTAATAATAATAATAATAATAATAATAATAATAATAAAGTAAAAAAATAAAAAAATAAAAAAATAAAAAATAAAAAAAATAAAAAAATAAAAAAATAATAAATATATAATAAAATAATAAGAAATAAGAAAATAATAAATAATAAAAAAACACAATATTCACAATAATATAAAAAACACAGTATATAGAAATGTAAATATATGGATTAATAAAAATTTTACAAAAAAAACTTACATTCAAATGTTTATGAAAGAAAGTATATAAAGTACTGAGGGGGGGGGGGGGTCGTCTGGAGGAGCTGGGGGAGACGGTGGAGGAAACTCCATCCCTAAACCATGAGTCGGGTGTCGCATGTAATTCATCGTCTACTTGTGCTGCTGCAAGTGCCATTGACACATCTCCTCCTCCTCCTCCTGTTGTCGATAGAGCTCTTTCTACTCCCTATAAATAGTCTCTATAAGCTCACCCTGAGTTCGCAGTTGCTCCTCATAGTGTGTAGTAGATAATGATGAATCTCTACAAGATCCTCTTGAGATTCTCTACAACATCAATTCAGTATCATAATAAAACCTAGACGTCAATCGACAACCAATACCAACAACTTAACCTTTCTCGAAAACATACTGATTTGCCTGCATCCATACTGCATCATCAAATCCTACTGCACTGGAGATCTGATCATTGATCTCGACCTGACTCTTAGGTTGTGTCTGAGACATCACAACCTCATATGACTCCTTAAATTGCATTTTAAAATTAAAATAGTTAAAATTTTATTTATAGTTAATATTAAAACTCAAAAAGAAATTATACTGACCACAATATGACAATGAAGATCACCTCTAATCTCTCCAGTAACAAGATCATTGTACATCCTTCTATAAATGTAAAACTCTATAATATTAGTTTTTTTGACTGCCTATATGTGTATAAAATAAACAGTTTACATTTAAAGTTTTATAAATGATTTTAAAAAAGTACATACTAAATGTTGTCGATTCTTACTAAATGTACGAATACCAGTTCAATTCGTCACCTTCTATCTCCCCTGATTCTGTCGACCTAATGACACACTCCTATGAAAAGTATCTCCCATCCAATATGAACATAATCCATACCAAACCCAAGATGAGATGTAATATGGTTGGTGGGTATAATAAGACTGATCAAATTCTGTGACTCTCGCAATCTGCATTGTTGTCCTCTTCATATTTTGAAAAAAACATGACAACAAAACTCACACATACAACCCTCTCATGCCTCCCAAATATATTCCCGCATGCTATCATTGATGAGAAATCATAAACCCTAAAAATAATTAATAATATCAAGTTATTAATTAAATAAATTTAAAAATATCTATTATTTATTTACATACCATCCAATGATCAAACATGTGGTGCTGAACATCAACGAGAATCTGATCCTATGTAACCCATGCTTCAGAAAAATAATTCTGCAATATATAAATTCCTTTTCCAACTACTATATGAGAAAATCTATAAAAAAAGATAATAGATAATCAAAATATTAGTATATATATAAATTAATGAAAATTAATGAAAACTAACTAAAACACACAATTGAACATACCTACGCATGCATGAATCGAACTGAAGACATGGATGTTGCTTGGGGATAGGGTTAGGAATCATCAATCTCACAAGACCATGACCCCACCGAGGCATCCTTGAACCACCAATAGTTCGAGGGTCAGATGAGCCAACATCTTGCTCGTCACCAGTAGATCAGCCTCCCCCAACTCACAAAATAGATCTGTGTCCATCTAAAAATGAAATTTCTATTAGAAAATAGTTAAAAATAACTATTATATATAGATAACTATTATATATGAATATAATTAGTAATTAACTATGTATATATTCATCTTCATCCTTATATTCATATATGACGCTATGAAAATCTTTATATTTCTCCTCAGGATATTCAATTTCTATAGGAGTTTCAGTTTTATCATAGCTTTTCATTTCAAACTCATTTTTCACATCAATAACATCATCATAACCATCTACCCTTAACTTATGGGTGCCATAATCAATATTCATGTCTCTTCATGGAAATTATAGATTTACATTAGTCTCTTGAAAAATTTCAATTCCTTGCACTTCAACGGAACCACCTTCATTTTCAATAAACTAATTTTCCCGATATTTCATTTTTATTATGGTCCAACAATCACTCAACTCTCTTAAAGTAGCATAATAATTTTCATAATAAATTTTATTTTCTTAATGATCCAATAAAAATGGTTCATTTACTGCAAGAATACTTTTATATTTAATATTAATGATTCTATGACATGGATGAATGTGCAAGCCTCTCTCAATATCCAACCACTCAAATTTAAACATCTTTACATAATTCTGTACCAGATAACACCATTCAATTATTTCTTCTAGCATACTATAAAATTCAAATTCAATTTCTCTATAATGATACCCTCTCAACAAAACACCACTATTCATTTTTTTGATTCCCCATATACAAGTGTATGAAATAAAAAACAATTCCTCACATATTCATTATAATATTTAATCATTTTGGATTGTGGGTTACTCAATACACACAATTGATTATCAATTTTATGAGAATGTTGAGATACCATATTTTTTTTAAAAAAATTATCAATATAATAAGTAATAAAATTATTTTATTTTTTAAACCATAAATAATTTATTTTAGCAATCTTTGAAACAAGTAGGAAAATTTATTTTTCCGATTTTCTTCAAGAGGAGCTATTGTAATTTGTGGAAACACTTTCTTGATATGATTATTATAAAATCTAAAAAAATATTAATTTATTATAAAAAATATTATATAATAAGTTATAGGGGAAGTCACAGTACAAATGGTTTTTTTAAAAGGTTGTGGCCAAAGCCACAATTTATTATTAAAGAAAATGCCTCTTTAGACTAGGTAGAGGGTGATCCATTACATAGCCCAAAGTCCCAAGGCCAAGTGGCTTGCATATAGGGCTAGAAAGCCCATTTTTTGGCCCAAATGACCCCTTGGTGAACAGTACTGCTACAGTACCTGTGTAGTTACAGTCTCTGCTACAGTACCGCCGCCGCTACATACCTTTTTCCTCAATTTATTCATGCATCTATTGAATGGGTACATCCATCATAATTGTACAGGAATTATTCATTTCTCATCATGTGGAAAATGTAATATCAAATGTTCCATTGAATCAAAGAAATTAGGAGGGAAGGTTTTTCCGAGTTTACATAAAATTAAAACAACATCTTCTTGTAGTTAGAAACGTGCATCGTAGTCTATTGTCTCCACAAAAATGTCTTGGAAAAAATATGATATTTCTATTAGCACATCCCAAATCATATAAATAAACAAACATATAAATCCAATCAGTATAAGTCTGACCATTATAACATGACAATCATGACTTTTTAATCTGATAATTTGACCATTTCTGACACATCTAGCCAAATTGGAAACATAACCAACTGGAAGCCTCAAATCTACAATCAAATGAAAAAATAATAGATTATTTTCTTTAGAAACTATATAAGTCACTTTTGGCTTCATTAACTTTTGTGATCTATTATTTTTAAATAGTTGAAGTTCTGGTTGCCTGAAAATTTGGTCATGATCTAATCGTACCTTTAAATCATCTTTGGTCATATCTAGTGTGTCCAAAATTGTATAAAATATATTATCAAAAAATTTCTTCTCAATATGCATGACATCCAACATGGGATGAACTAAAAAATCATACCAATATGTATGTTCCCAAAAAATGTTCTGTTTTATCCAATTGTGTTCTTTCCCAAAGCCACTAATTTTCTATTAGTTTATAGTCAGTCCAAATTTAATGGGAGGTAATGAAGGGACAAAGGATTTTAACTCAATACCTAAGATCACTGTTGGAGGTCCATATCTTTCAATTGTGCCTTTTCTGAAATGATATCTATTCCTCTAAAAATGATGATCATTAGGAAGGAATATTTAATGATAGTAGAAGAAACAAGGTTTTCTCCCATTGAAGAGCATTATCTATTTTTTGTCTCTAATACAGTAAGGACATGATTTTGGTCCATGTGTACTCCAACCGGATAACATGAAATATGCTAGGAAGTCACTAATTGTCCACATTAATGCAGTTTTTAGTGGGAAATTTTGTTTTGAAACAACATCTTATATACTGACACTATTACTCCAAAATAAATATAACTCATCAATAAATAGCTTCAAATAAACATTGAGATTCTTTTTTAGATTTTGTGTAATTAATAAGGTTAAAATGATATATGGATTATTCATCAACATCAAGGGAGATAAATTTTGTTGAGTTATAAAGACTCTCCAACAAGAATATTGACTGCCATAAGAACCAAAAGGATAAAAACCATTAGTAGAAAGACCCAATCACACATTTCGAGCTTTTGAAGTAAAAGATGGATGTACTTGGTCAAAATGTTTCCATGAATTTCCATCAGTAGGATGATTTAAGAAGTTACCAATTGAAATATTGTTTTTTGTGCCATGACAACAATGATGCTGTGTTCTGAGACATAAATAAAAACTTCAATTTGGGTGTAATCAATAAATACCTCAATTTTTTTTAGGAATCAATCCAGATTTCCAGAGTTGATCCACCTTGTACCTCAATTTTCCACATTTAGGAAAACTAATGAATGACTCATTTTCAGCATAATATAAGATTAAATCATTTGAACATGAAAGAATCTTCTTATAACCAAGAACCAAATTACGAACAAGCCTATTTCTCTCATACAAATTTGTAGACAACATATTTCCCTCAGGTAACTATGTTTTAACCAAAAGTGAATATCTAATCCAAATAGCTATTTCAAATTCCTTTATCTAATTTAATAGCCATAAATTTTTTACCCGCTTCAAATTTTATTATATTGCAACCAGCGTATAAGGCTTCATCGACAGACTTCAAAAAATCATAAAATTGGGATGGTTCCATCTTTAGAGTTGAGTCAATATCATCCTTAGTTTCAGTTTATTGAAAAGTCTTACCAACCACATCATGTACCAAATTTTGAAACCGAGATGGATCTGGAAAAAAATTATTAGTATCTTCTCCGAAACTAAATTCACTATATTGATACAAAAAACATAAACATTTTTAAAACCAAATCGCAATAGATGACCCCCATTGTTTTTAAATGTATCAAACCTTCTAAACGCATGAATGGACCGAAGACCTTCATTTTTATTGATTTTTGATAACCCCCCTTTCTAGGGATGATGGGGAACCCTTACAAGGCCCTTAAGATTAGATATTACACAGCTCGTAGGCTTAGGAGATTACATAACCTGAAGGTCTTAAGGAATTAAACCAGAATATCTACAAGGAACTGCCCCTCCCTAGCATTTGCATTCTGATAGTAGCTCTCCACCTTTGCAAGACCGTCTGGCTAGGCTTTCCATGCAAGCACAGGCTGGTACCAATGGCATAGCCATACCCTCTCATTCTGACAATCCATTTGCCTCTGCTCTGGTGAGTGTACCTGCTCTAAATCCTCTTCTAGGGATGATCCTTTTTTTAGTGTGTCTCGGACCTGCATTCATGTGGCCCGAAGGCCTTAGGGTGGCCCTAAGGCCTTAAGGTGTCCGGAAGGCCTTGAGAATCAACTGGACCGAAGGCCTTGGGTGGCCCAAAAGCCTTGTAGGACCCGAGGACCAAACTGGTGGCCCGAAGGCCCAGAGGGATAAATAGTTCCTACTGCTATAGTACCAAACAGTGCATGCTATAGTGCTGCTATAGTACCTGCTACAATATTGCTACAGTTCCCCCAGAAATATGCCTCTGCCCGGATTTGATCTCGGGTCTCTTGGATGCACCTAGTGTGTCCTCACCAACTGGGATGAGGCTCATGTACATGTATCAAACCTTCTCAGATCACATTTCATGCATGGACACTTAATTGTCCCTTCTGAAACAGCTTATGAGTTTGATGATGTAAATGAAAAAAATATTTAACTCCCTCAATATATATAGGATTTATACCAGAATCATTTGGATTCTTACAATGATTTATCCAATCAAAATCATGTAAATAATACTATTTTTGACTTCCTTACTCCATATTACTCTAAAAAATATATAATAAATATTTTTTTATGATTAATTTGATATAAGAAAAAGACGATCCAAAAAAGAGTAAAAATTAAACAATCATAATTTACTTTTAAATATTTTCAATTTTATCTATTTGTTACTGCTTTCTACTATTTACCACTAATTTTTACTAATAACCTTTAATTACTGCTAAGTACATGTAATTTTTACTAAATAATTTTTGTGTGTGTATAATATCACTAATTAATAATATTTACCATGAATTATTACTAATTACTACTAATTTTTATTAATTACCGATAATTTATGTCAATTATGTCCTATCGACGCAACATATCCTCCTCCTCCTCCTACTACAGCCATCGATGCGTCACATCCTTCATACCTCAGTTCTAGAAACCTAATGAAAAAATTAGACATGGTTGTTATAGATTGGTCATTTATAATCATCTGAAGATTGGGAATTCTATGATTTACTAAACATGTATAAATCATAGATTTTACAATCATCAAGTTGATGAAATCAATTTAAGTCAACCATGTCTCAATTTTTTATTGCACCAATTTATACTAACCATATCTAAATTTATCATTACTCATCACCTATAAATTGATGTCATATTTCATTTTCACTAATCTAGTAATTTATACTAAAAAATACTAAGTATTACTAAGTACCGCAAGTTTATAGTAATTTTTAAAAATTAGAGCGATTTAACGTTATTTTTTAATAATTACCACAATTAAATAATAATTAGAGAAATTTACCATTAATTTTTACTAATTACTGCTAATTATTACTAATTACTGCTAATTACCACTTATTACAACTAATTTTTATTAGTTTATAACAATTTTTTTACTAATTACTGCTAAATTTTTACTAATTACTACTAATTTTTACTAATCACTACTAATTACCGCTAATTATTACTAATTATTTCCATTTATTCATATTTATTCCTAATTATTGATATTTATTCATATATATTACTATTTAATCGTATTTTTTACCATTTATTATTAATTATTACCATTTATTAGTAATTACTACTATTTATTAATAATTACTGGTATTTATTACTAATTACCACTGTTTAGTACTAATTACTACTAATTACTACTAATTAATATTAATTAGTAATAATTATTACTAATTAATACTAACTACTACTAATTACTACTAATTAATACAAATTACTACAAATTACTACCAATTACTCCTCTTTATTCGTATTTATTCAAATTTATTACTATTTATTACAATTTATTACTAATTATTCATATTTATTTGTATTTATTATTATTTATTACTATTTATTACTATTTATTTCTATTTATTATTAATTATTATTTATTATTACTAATTATTTCTATTTATTACTAATTATTACTAATTACTACTATTTATTACTAATTACGACTATTTATTACTAATTACTACTACTTAATGTTAATTACTATTAATTACTACTAATTACTACTAATTACTACCAATTATTCCTAATTATTCCTAATTATTTCAATTTATTCTTATTTATTCTTATTTATTCCAATTTATTACTAATTATTACTAATTATTACTATTTATTCTTATTTAGTACTATTTATTCCTATTTATTACTATTTATTCCTACTTATTACTATTTATTACTATTTATTACTAATTATTTCTAATTATTACTAATTATTACTAATTATTACTAATTATTACTAATTATTACTAATTATTACTAATTATTACTAATTATTACTAATTATCACTATTTATTACTAATTATTACTAATTATTACTAATTAATATGATTTATTATTCTTTATTACTATTTATTACTATAAACTACTATTTTTTACAATTTATTACTATTTATCACTATTGATGACTATTTATTACTATTTATTCCTAATTATTACTCATTATCACTAACTATTCCTAATTATTCTTAATTATTACTAATTATTTCTAATTATTTCTAATTATTACTAATTATTACTAATTATTACTAATTATTCCTAATTATTCTTATTTTTACTAATTATTTATAATTATTACTAATTATTCCTATTTTTTCCTAATTATTCATAAATATTTCTTATTATTACTAATTATTACTATTTAATACTATTCATTCCTATTTATTACAAATTATTTCTAATTATCATTATTTATTACTAATTATTTCTAATTATTCCTATTTATTTCTAATTAATACTAATTTTTACTAATTATTCCAAATTTATTCCAGTTAATACCAATTATTATTAATTAATACTAATTAATACTAATTAATACTAATTAATACTAATTAATACTAATTAATACTAATTAATACTAATTAATACTAATTAATACTAATTAATACTAATTAATACTAATTATTTCTATTTCTTACTATTTGTTACTGTTTTTTCAATTTTTTACTATTTATTACTAATTATTACTAATTATTGCTATTTATTACTATTTATTACTCATTGTTACTAATTATTACTAATTTTTATTATTTATTGATATTTATTACTTATTATTACCATTTATTGCTATTTATTACTATTTATTTCTAATTAATACTAATTACTTCTAATTAGTACTAATTAATACTAATTAGTACCAATTAATACTAATTAGTACTAATTAGTACTAATTAGTACCAATTAATACTAATTACTCCTAATTACTATTAATTAATACTAATGACTACAAATTAATACTAATTAATACTAATTAAAACTAATTACTACTAAGTAGCAATAATTAATACTAATTAAAACTAATTAATACTAATTAATACTAATTACATGTAATTATTATTAATTAATGATAATTGAACCAACTTATTACAAATTAATACTGTTTACTTTCAAATAAATAATTAAATCTTTATAAAACAACATATTTGTAAAAACAAATAATTCCAAATAAAACTATGTAATTCAAATTTAATTTAATTATTGCTAATTAATAATAATTATTAATAATATAAAATAAAATGAATTAACTAAAAAATAAAAGCAACAAATAAATACTTTAAAACTGAATCTTTCGCTGGATGCAAGCCTTGAAAATTGTTCCGCTGTAAAATTTAGAACTTTGAAAAAATAGAAGGAAAAAATATGACACTAGAGAAGGATAGATGATTTGAGAGAATAGTGAAATGAAAAAAATCAGATGGGGGTATATATAGGTTAGATCATTTACGACGGGATCCCCATTGCAAATGGTACTATTTACGGCGGGACCCGTCACAAATGTTAACCCACATATTAATTAGGGACAACGGTTTAAAAATGCTATTTGCAATAGGTCCCATCGCAAATACCTACCTGCCAACATGCTATTTGTAACGAGAGTAAAATCCCGCAATAAATACTAAAACCCAAGGATGCTATTTGTGACGGGTGTAACCATCTATCACAAATACGTTTCCTACGGTTTGGCGCACACCGTGCGCCAAATCCTTTTACGGAGGGATATATATTCACGTCGCAAATATGTTCTTACAACATACTATTTGCGACGAGGATAGGGTCCCATCGCAAATAGTAGCTCCCGACAGACTATCTGCGACAAGACCCTTCCCGATCGCAAATAACCCGTCACAAATACTGCTTTTTCCCGTAGTGGAATCCAAACATGAAGAGTTTAAAGGTATTAGATAATCCTTATTATATCAAGATTAAAATAATATACATAGTATAGTTAAATGAAGGTATATTTGTTGGATATACACTCAGTGGAAGGAGTTAGTAGATGTACAATAAGAATCTTGGAATATTTTTTGACATATATGATGTAATTGTGTTATAAAACCAAAATTCTTCACAAAAATCATTTCACATTGGTGATGGCATTGAATAATCTATTAGAGATGGTGTTAGAAAACATGTGAGAATTTCAGATGCACAAACATATTTTTAAAACTCTTAAGTTGATTCTAAATATATAGTGATGAGGAAAGCCCTAGGAAAAAAGAAACTAAGTTCCCAAGGCTTAGAAAAGCATGCGGTGAAGCAGAAAATTCTTATAGACAATAGAAATGGTGTTTAAACCAATATGACATTGCTAAATTCCAATCATATCAGCTTTCTTTTGTAAGTTGAATAACAGAGTGTTGAAGAGGATTTGAAAAATGAGGGTTGGATTGCGAAAATGGAATAAGAACTAATTCAAATTGAAATGAATGAAACTTGGGAATTTGTATCACATCCCAAGGAAAAGAATCTGATAGGGTTGAAGTTATTTGCTTTGGAATAAGCTCAATTAGAAAAGTGAGGTATCACATAAAAAATCTCATATTATTTACAAGGGATAATATCAAATTGAGGGTATTGATTTTATTGAAACTTTTGATCCAATATCAAGGATTAAAATAATCATAACATTTCTTTTGATTTGTCAACAAAGGAATTATAAGGTTTTATAAAAAGAAATGAAGTCAGTGTTTATGAATGGTGGATGATTTCTACATTGAACTACCAAAAGGGTTTGTCCTTGACGGTGATGGTTCTTGAGTTTACAAGCCAAAGAAGGCTTTATAGGGGATGAAACAAGCATCCCAAGCATGGTACTTAGAGTTGTATAAAAACTTAAAGATCATTAAATTAAATAAAGTGAAAGTTTATTTTAATCTCTATATTAAAGGAGATGACATGAATTCACTTATGGTGATTGTGTATGTCCTCTAATGGCCCGAAGGCCTTCATTTTTTTATTGATTTTTGATAATCTACCTTTCAAGGGGTGAGTTGGAACCCTTACAAGGCCTGTAGGTGTAAGTATTACATGGCTCGTAGGCCTTAGAAGAATTCATTGCCCATAGGCTTCAAACATTACATGCAACCCATACTAATTACTTGGAACTGCTCCTCCCCAACATCATCATCATGAAATCAGCTCTCCATTATCGCATGGCTGTTCGACTAAGCTTTTACATGCATTCACAAGCTTGTCCAGATGGTAGGTGCCATACCCTCTCATTATTGCAATCGGTTTAGCTTCTGCTATGGTGAAAGCTCCTTGCTCATCCTCTTTCTGGTGCTTGTTCCTTGTAGGTTGTCTGGTTTGCATTGCACTTAAGGTGGCCCGAAGGCCTTGAGGTGGCCCGGAGGCCTTACTGACCCGAATGCCTGGGAGGCCCGAAATCCTTAAAGGACTCAGGGACTAAATCGGTGGCCCGATGTCCCAAACGGGGGAATAGTCCCGGCTGCAACAGTGCCAAACAACACCTGCTACAATACCTGCTACAGTTCAAGCATATTACCTGCTGCAGTACTGCTACAGTGCCAGAAAAATATGCCTCCACCTGGATTTGATCCCTGGTCACCTGGATGCACTTAAGGAGTCCTCACCAACCGGGTTGAGGCTCATGTGTTGTATGTCGATGACATAGATTCTTTTAGAAACAAAGAGAAAACTGGTGATGAATTTTACATCAAAATGAGGAAATATTTTGAGATATTATTAATAAGTGGAATGAAATTATTCTTAGGTTTAAAATTTAGAAACACAGTAGCTTCTATATTCCTCTCACAAGAAAATCATAATGGTGAGTTATTGAATAAGTTTGGTATGGAATAATTGAGAGAGGTACTTTCTCCTATAACACTTAGGACCACATTGTCCATTGATAAAAATGGATATAGTTTGGATCAAACAAAGTTCTAAAGGATTATTAGTAGCCTACTCCACTTTAAAAAGTCTATACCTATCACTATATTTGTAATTAAATGTTGATAATGATTCCAAGGAAATCATAAGGACTCGAATCTTACAGTGGTGAAATGGATTATACACTACATTAAAGTGAATCATAAGGATATAACCTTAGGTGTTACATGACCCCAAACATGTATCCCCATATGCCAAAGGATTACAAATAGAAGTGAGGGTCTAAGGTGTTACCCTGGGGAGACTATAACCACATATCAGAGTAACAACAGTGGAAAAATAATCAAGAAACATCCATAACAACAACCAGACTATAAAAAATATAATAAAAAAATTCATTCTATAAAAAAAATACAACATAAAATCATACATCACAACCATCAACCCACTGATCCAAACATATATACAATTTAAAAAACGAAATAAAATACTAGGAGGCTCTAATACTATCCCCAATCCACATCTCATACCATTTTCCAAATTCCTATAAAGCTGCTCCAGCCCAATCATGCAATACTAGGCCTTCGTACTACATGAACCTATGAACAATGTGGCATGCTTAGGTACTTAAGTTCCATGGACACCCAAGTAGGGTGTGAGTAAAAATTATTAGGGAACCACTAATGGAATCACCCACATAACCAGTCTTACAGTGTATGAACAAGTGTTATACTCCATAAATAAAGAAATAACAGGATATAATAAAGAAAATATTATGGATCTATGAGTTCTAAGGTGGAACTTAAGATCTACAATACCTACTTTATCCAATGATAGATGTCTTTGATCATGTTACATAACATGTGGGGGAATATATATCCTTCCGTAGAATATCATTAATAAGTATACATAAGTATATATGACCACTCAGGGGGAAAAGTGGTTCACCTAGATCATCTTATATATATTCAACCCTCAGGAGGAAGAAGAGACCAACCCAGAATCTCAACAATTACAAAACTAGGGGGAAGAGTGAACCCACCTAGAATATCATATAAATAAAACAAATTCATGGGTATAATTAATGTATGAGGAAATAATGGTTCACCCAACGATCTCAATTACACAATACATGCATGGGGGAAGAGCATCCCACTCGACGATCTTAGATATATAACACATGTACATGGGAAGAGTAATCTACTCAATGATCTCAAATGTATAACACATGAATGATGGAAGACAAGCCCAACCGATGTTCTTAGATATATAACACATGTATAGTGTAAGAGAGGGAAGATTGTACCACCTGATGATCTCAGATATATAACACATGCACATGGGAAAAGTGTCCCACCCGATGATCTTATATACAACATCGAGGGTGGGGGGAGTGACCCACCCAATAATATCTCATATAAATATTGAAGGCTAGAATCCACTCAATAATATCTCATATAACCTATCAGGGAAGGTATAAATTTCCCCATAATATCTTATCAGGGGGAAAATATCCCACCACATAATATATCATATAAGGGGGTATATAATTCCCCCTATCCATCTCATTTCATTATCCTCATAGGGGTATACCATATGGATGAACCCATCACACATCTCTTAGTTTGTCCTATCAAGTGAAAAACTTAATTCTTAATCAAATATATAAGGTATATCACCATGATAGATTATAGCGGCCCAAGAATTTCATATATAAATATTTCTTCTTTTTTATGGATATTCCATATATCTCAAAAATACACACTTGAGGATTGTAAAGGTTTAGTGTCTTTAGAGACCAGATACACAATCATCTTATTTCATGAAATATCTTCAACATATCCTAAAAATATCTCCCTATTTATAACTCTTCATAGACATACCCTACTTAAAACCATTATCCATAACCCAGGGAAAGGAAATATAATAATGGGTGAGCTTAGATTCTCAATAAGGGTAAACATGAGAGATATAAACAGATGATCAAATATAAGTATTAGATAATCATAAGGGTATGAGATCATGAACATAACTTAAAAAGTTTATACCCAATATATCATGGATTGTAAACATGATTCATGGAATAAATCTTTATCATTTCATAAAAAACATGAATCATAAGAGCGAACAATCATCACAAATCAATTATAAACCATAATTCCATGTAATAAAAGTGTGGAAACATCATAAGTATAGAAACTATATCATATTTCAAGGTTAAATACCAAGACTATAAAATCACAATAGATCAGGAATCAACACATATTCCCCATAGTGGATTAAGCACATAGAGTTGTTTCCCATAGTAGATCAAGCACATCAACTTGTTTCCCATAGAGTATTAAGAACATTGACTTGTTTCCCATAATTTTCTCATGAGATATAATAATTTTCCCAATGCATTGGTGGGATATATTATTCTGGTCCCACTCATTATAAAATTAAAACCTTACATATGTGTTCCATAAAAGCATTAAACATGCAACATATCATCATATTTTAACCTGTGAAAAGAAATCTGGTATCATAAACATTCCATCAATCCATCATAGCATAAACCATGAAAAATAAATGGGTTTCATAAACATCACATCATCATAATAATAAACCATAGAGAGAAAGAATAGAGATGATACCATTGAATCATATCCATAGTAAAACATAAGCAACACCAAAGGTTGTTGTATTTGATGAATATAATTATCATAAAAAGACCATTAAAACATTCTTGATGAAAATATCCTTTCCACATTGAAAATAACATTTTAAAAAATAAAATTCACAAAATATTGTGAAAATAATTTTTCTTTTATAATAACCTTGTAAACTTATAAATGAATCTTCAAAGCATTGAGTGGTCATGATGGTGGGAAATTCTGTTCATGATGTAAAATTTATAAGAAAACATTCCTTTCAAATTATTCTAAAAGAAGTCAAAAAGTACCTCATTTGGAAAATAAAAATAAGATTATTTTTAAAAACATTTTCAAAAATTCAAACACGGGTAAAAATATATTTAATCAATAATATCAGATAAGTAAAAACATTCTTTAAAACATTTTTAGAAAACATGGACATGGAAGAGAATGAATTTTCAACTGAAAAGAGAAATAAAGTTGATTTTCCATAAAAAAATTATTTAGGTCTCATTAGTTATTGAAGAGAAGAAAATGAAAGGAAAGAAATATATTATCCAAAAATAACCAAAGGATAAGAAAATTTATGATATTTTAGGGAGGCATATCAATAAATTTCATCATTATAAGCATAATAAAAAACAATCCTGATAAACAATGAGTTTGTAACATAAATCCCTTACAACTAGTAACTTTTGAATCATAAGACACATGAAAGAAAAAAAATTATATGGATATATAAGTAACTATAAATTTCATAATAACCATTATAAAATAAATTGATGGTATGTATATACACCACATAAAATAAAAAAGTGGTGAATATGGCTTGTGTCTCACAGAAATAAAGTGAGATGAAAATCCCTTACCTCAAGTCTCAAATTTATTCCTAAAAATTAAAATATCCTATATAATTAATATAATTTTATTACAAATATTTTATATAACCATAATAATATATATTTAAATATATCATACCATATATTATTTACTTAAAACCTTTTTTCTCCCATTCATTAACAATTCTTTGTTAAAATCACCTTTTTAGGTAATAATTGGTTTATTCTTCATATATGTTTTGTTTCCGTAGTTTTAATACTTATACTTTTATCATGGTTACCTCATCTTCATAATGTTAATAATTATATAAATATCATATATATTCATTATATACATATTTAGAGTGATCCATAAATGTAGATATATAAAAATGAATTACACAATTTGAGAGACAATATGCCATACGTACACATGAACGTTGTTTCCATTTTATCATTGGATAGAATGAAAGTAAGGTATATAATAATTAAAATTTACATAATAATTTTTATATCATATATATCACATATATTTTCATTAAATCTATCCTTATTAACATCCATTTCAAATTAAAAGGAAAGATGTTTCACATCGCTTCATGGAGGCGGTAGTCCACATGTACGCATGAGCGACGTTATCGTTTTTCAACAGATTAGAAGGTAAAAAGGTAGATATGATTTTATAATTTCATAAGTATAATTATATAATAAACATAATTTAAATAAATCATTATATTCAATCATTACAAGCGGTGATGGATAACTAATTACATCAATTTTCAAGGTTGTAGTTTGTCATACACACGATCGACATTTTCGTTTCACATTTTACGAAAGAGGAGATGGATATAAGTTATTGAATTAATATAATAACATTTTAGTATATGGAATATAATGTTGTTATTATTTCATAATGATTTAATAATATTTTAAGGTGGTATAAGAAGAAATAAAATAAAATTTCTCTGTTAAGAATGATACCTCTTCTTTGGACAACATCTTCAGGTTTTCACCAAAATATTTATTTGGATAGTTTCATAATAAAACCAAATCCTATAGGAAATGGGGATGGAATTAAATAACAAGTTTGGGTAGGTCTTGGATGAACCAAAAGTATCTTTAAGTGTGGACAATAGAGGATAAAAGGTTTCCTTTTATAAGCAAGAGAGGGGTTCCACTTGGAAATTTCCTAAAAGAATACAAAATGATAGTCATTATCAAGAAAAATGAATACAAATGGACATAGATTAAAATTTGGGATAGTATAATATATATATATTCCATAAAATAGGATTTAGATAATTTTAATTGGAAAACATACCTTTATCATTTGGTTTAACCACTTGGTAAACTCATTTTAATCATAACTGTGATAATTAATTATTATTGTTTTTTACTATTCATTATTACCAAAAATCAATTTGACCATATTGAATAATGTTACTTATTATAATTAAAAATATATAATAAATTTTATTAAATTCTATTTTATATGTTCAAGAACTTAATTTAAAATTAAACTCGTAAGTGTGATGAAAAGCAGTTTTCCAAAGCAAAACTTTTCTAAAGTATAAAATGTTTTTATATAAAAAATAAACATAAAATTGATTCCAATGATATAAACTGGATTAATACTAATATATATTACCTTATTTTACTTTTAAAAACATTTCTAATTAATTTAACTTTGTAAATTCTTTAAAAGAAAATATCTTTTTAAGAAAAATTAATATTTTTTACTATTTATAAAAAAATCAGTCTTTTAAAAAAATTATAGAAATTTCAATATAAATTAATTTTATAATTTTGATTTAAAAATTTAAGTTAATTTATTTCCGATAAATTTTCTAAAACTTCAAAAATTAATTTTAAAATAAGTGCAAAAAACACGATGAACCCGTTTTTTTATAAAATATACAGTTTTTAATAATAAAATTGGTTTTTTCTTATTTCATAACTAAAAAAAATATTAGATGAATGATAAATTTTTTATTTAATATATAATATATAAATTTCCTTAAAATAATTCACTAATAGTGATTAATTTAATTTATTATTATAAAAACATTTTATGTTCAAAGGAAACGTTTTTCAAAAAAACATTTCTTTTACTTTCAAATATTTTTTTATTTTCATTTCTAATCAATCGATAACCAATGAATTTATTTTATACATATGTATACCATATTATTTTCAAAATTTAGTAAGTACTATTCATATCTACCAATTTTACATCTATATTATAACAATATACCATATTGCGATTCCTTAAAACTCCGTGTTGTATATAAAGAAATTTATCAAAGAGGTTAAATTTATTTAAAAAAATAGTAAAATCTTAGAGTGTTACATTATACGCCATTTAAATTAATTTTTCCCTTGAAATTCCATTACTCTAATCGAAAAAAATAAAGATACATTTTCCTCATCATGTCCTCAAGTTCTAATGTAGCTTTCTAAAATTGGCATCTTTCCCAACAAACATTGACTAGGTGAGTGATCTTGTTTCATAGAAATTCATCTCTATGGTACATAATATCCACCATTTATTCTTCATAAGAGATATATTTTTCCATTGGTATAACTTATGAGTTTAGTACATGTAATGGTTTGGGTAAATACTTCCTCAAGAGAGAAACATGGAACATATCATGGACTTGAGAGAGGTTCGGTGGAAGTGCCAAGCAATAAGATACCACCCCTACTCGATCAAGAATATAGAAAGGGGAAATATACATAGGGAATAACTTTCCATTCATTCCAAATATCATAAAATTATTCTATAGAGAAACTAATATAAAAGAATTATCACCAAATTCAAATTATAGATCACACCTATGATTGTCAACATAACTTTTCTATCAACTCTAAGATGCCTTGATGTGCTATTGAATGGTTCTTACTTTCTCTTTGAATTAATCAGAAATATCAGGTCCCAATATCTTTCTTTACCCAAATTCATCCTAACACATTGTATTTCTTCACTTATTTCCATATAGAGATTTATGAGGATCCATCTGAATTCTTGATTGAAAGCCATTATTATAAGAAAACTAAACCAAAGAAAGGTGTTGATCCCAAATACCTTTGAGATCCATAGAATAAGATATCAAAATATACTCTAAAGTTTTAATGATTAACTAATATTATGCATATATCCAGGGATGATAAGTAGTGACCAAACTCAACTCTGCATCAAGATCTTGCTGAATACTCCTCTAGAACTTCAAGGTAAACCTCAGATCCCGATCAGAATCAAAAGAATATGGTACTTCATACAACATTACCACTTATTTAATTTATATTTTGGAAATATGATCAAGAGATAATTCTTCAATAATAGAAATTAAGTGTTTTGGCTTTGTAAAGTGATTTACTACAACCCAAATAACATTATGGAATTTAGAAATTTTGGGAAGTCTAACTACAAATTCCTTAGTGAAATTTTCCCATTTCTATTCTAGTATGGGTAATGGTTTTAATATCCCGCTAGAATTATGTCTCAGAGCCTTAAATTATTGACATACCATGTAATGATATAAATATTCAACAATATATTTCCTCATGTTTTCCCACTAGAAATACTCTTTTATATCTCTATACATCTTCATACCTCTAGGATGAATAGAGAATGAAGAACTTTGATCTACATCCAATAGATCTTTCCTCAAATATGGTATCGAAGGAACATTTACACAATTCTTGAAACTTATCATTCCACCACAATAAAGGTAAAACTTAGGGACATTTCTCAAATTATTTTGTAGCTATACATCTTCCTTTTGCACCTCTTTAATCCTCACATGGATATATTTTTGAATTTTCATTTGAGAAAGTCAATATTTCCCCCCTTCCTTCAATATTTCTAGATCCATACTTCATAAATCCAAAAATATTGGGTATTTTGTGATCCTCATCATATAAAACCTAGTATGATCCTTTCATCTCAAAGCATCAAACACCTTCTTTACTTTTCTAGTGTGGTAATTTATTGAGAAGTCATAATATTTAATCATCTCCAACCATATTCTATGGTGCATATTAAACTATTTCTATGTGAATATTTAATTTAAATATTTATGATTAGTATATATATCACATATTTCTCCATAAATATATATCATCCATATCTTTAATTCAAAACATACTACAGTTAAATACAAATCATGAGTTGGTTATTTTTACTCACAAAGCTTCAATTGTCATGGGGCATAATCTATAACCATATAATTCTACATGATAATTCATCCCAATTACTTCTTTAATACATCAATATATATTATAAACCATTATCCACTATAGGATAATGTGATCACAAGTTAATTTACTAACCTTCTATTTAGTTCCTTGAAATTTTCATCACAATCATTTATCGAAAGGAACTTGGCTCCCTTTATAGTTAACATGGTGAGTGTATTAGGAAATCCTGAGAAATTCTTGAAATTTTTTATATAATATCCTACCAAACTAAGAAAAATTTGGATCTTAGACAGAATGATTGCTCTGGTCCAACATTCAATAACTTCAATCTTTGATGGATCAAAATATATACCATCTCTTGAGATTATATAACCAAAAAATGACACCTTTTATATCCAAAATTCATACTTAGTAGTTTTTTCATACAAATTATCCTTCTTCAGGGTCTTTATAAAAATTATTAAGTGATCTTCATTCCCTTCATTTCTCCTCGAATATATAAGAATATCATTTATAAATACTACCACAAAATGATTACGGTAATCTATAAAGACTCTATTCATTAAATCCATGAAGTTATCAATGGAATTATTAATACCAAATAACTATAATATATATTCATAGTGTGTATAACTTGTGTGGAATGATTTCTTTGGTTTATCCACCTTATTGACCCTTAATTAATGATATCCAGAATAAAGTTCAATCTTGGAAAAGTATTGAGATCCACATAGTGGATCAAACAAGTCATCAATATGGGTAAGAGGATACTTATTATTGATTGTGATATTGTTCAGTTCTCAATAATAAATGAAGAGTATCATTTATCATTATCATATTTATTTTTTATAAGGAAAATACAAAGAAAATAAAGACTGGAAAAAGTAGATGGAGAAAACATAGAAAATCCCTAAGGTGGCATGAAGTGATGAATCCCAAGGGAATCATTTCTATCTAGCTTCACCCCCTCTATCAACAGAGAATTTTCACTAGGAAAGAAAATTATGCCACCTTCCTAGACTTGAATAGAGGAGAGAAATTCATCCACCTTGTTACCTTCATGCCAAATATGAAGGACCTTCGCTTCCTCTAGTGGTAGATAATTATCATTGACCCATATTTATTATTAACAAAAATAATAGTTTCACAACAATGTGGAACACATGTATGAATAAATCCTTAGCTAAAATTATCATAGAGTTTCTTCTTAAATTCCTATAACTTAATCAGGGCCATTATATACAGAGACTTTGAAATAGCTGTAGTACTAGGCATGATTTCTATTGAGAACTTAACTTCATGATTCGATGGGAGACAAAGTAATTATTCTAGAAATACATAAATAAACTCATGCACAACAGGAATATATTTTATGTTGAGGTTCTACCCAACCATCTAAGATAAATAATCTTCATGGATAGGAATTAATACACATAAGATAGAATTAATTTCCATTGAAAGTTTTTATTTATCCTTTCATTAATAAATGATCATGGGTTTATTGGAATATGAAATGTAACTTTCCTTCCCTAAAACTATATATGATATCCATATAAGGAAAGACAATCCATTCCTAGAATA
Source organism: Viscum album (assembly GCA_963277665.1). NCBI lineage: Eukaryota > Viridiplantae > Streptophyta > Magnoliopsida > Santalales > Viscaceae > Viscum > Viscum album. Next base: position 1,379,628,801 of record OY728143.1, on the reverse strand, counting down.
AAATAAAATTCAACTAAATGAAGAATCATAATATTTTCAGTAAGTAATTTACTAGAAACTTCCACTATAGAGGAACTATAAACTTGAGATGTGACCATCATACCATTAATATTTTTCACCATTAACTCAATATCTAATTGTTTATCTAGTAATTAAATACCCTCATCAAAATACTTAGATATAAAAGAGTGGAAATAGATAGAATCAAATATTAAGTTAGCTATTCTAGAGTGGATAATAAGTGTACCTTTCAACATTTCATTCTCATAACCCACTTCATAAGTTGTGATCGTAAGGGGTTTCCCTTTGTATTTAATCTTAATAGGTTGCTGACACCGATCAATATCATAAACCATTGTATTCATGAAATGGTTGGAATAATTACCATACTCTTTTCAATTAAAGCATTGGAGCGTGGGTGGTGTATTGGTTAGTGTATTGTTCTATTATATTGTATTAACTAGCCCGTTCATTGCCTTTCGAAATTAATAGGCTTTATGACCCACTTTTCTATATTTAAAGAACATCCCTGTTCTATTCAAGTAATTCCATTAATGTTTCTTCCCACATTTCTAGTATGTAGATTAATAGAGTTTCTTTCCACCATGTGATTTATTGAAGTATTCACAAGACTCAATATTCATTTTCTTATAAAAACCAAGTTAATAGTTGGAATATCAAATTTTAATTTCAATATTTAGTTCACATAAAACAATTTATTTATAGCTAATATAGTATATTATAGATAAATCCTTTTGGAGACTTGGTTTTAATCCCCTAAATAATAGATCAATTTTTCTTTTAGGGCTAATTATTAAACTAGAATCATACCTTGTATGTCTTGTAAACTTTACCTCACAAGTACCAATTGTTTCACCCTCATTTTTATTAAGATATAGGAATTAATTATATATATTTTTTATAATAAGAGGGAAGTACTTACTAAAAGATATCCTCTTAAAATAAACTCATTCCATAGATTCAATTTCTTATTATTATCTTGTATTCTTAATAAGGTTCCACCATTGATCTGATTCTCCTTCCAAAAAATAAATTGTCAGGATAGCCTTTTCATGTTTTGAGCACTAGAGAATACAAAATATCTTCTTGATGGTTATGATCCATTGATCAACTACTAGTGTATTAGAATATCCACTAAAATAATGTGGATGTTTCCTTATCCAAGACTTAATAACATATTTTTTCCTACTTTAATCATTTGTAAGATCATCATGATTCATGGCATAAGAAATTTTTATGAGAATATAAATAAGATTCTTCATTCCATATCCTGTATCATTTGATTTATCAAGTGTACAATACTATATTTTCCATCATATTTTTTGATAATATAATTTTTTTTGGTTCCAGCCATTGACTAAAACCAAAATGAAAAGTTTGAGAAGCAATAATCATAGTGAGAAAGCACATAATCATGAAAACTTTATATGATTTATAAATCATGAAACCTTAGGTTTAACCTAGTCCATTAATGGTTATCATTTATTTAAATCCTTTATAATTTTTCACAATGAAAATGTGAACTAACCCAATAATATCATCCAAGAGTGTCAAACTAGGTGGGAAGTAAGGGAACACTCACCATTCCCTAGAATGATAGAATAGACATACCCGACCAACTATTTATGTGGTCGTAACCCCATGATTAATCTGTGAAAAAAACCAGGTCCACTTATAGTATCTAAATATATATTTATTTCTAGTAAAACCACATAATCATTTCCTAGAAAAAACATTAGGATGTTATCCTATACTTAGAATTATCCCTAAGGGTTTCATCGAATTTTTCTAACCCTGATATCAAAAGTTCTACTAAACCCTTATTTGATACCAACTATAGTGGCCTGGTATTTTCATAAATAAAAATTACATTTTTAAAAATATTCCACATATATCACAAATACACACCCAAGGATCATAAAGGTTTAGTGTCTTTTGAGACTAGATACACAATCTACTTATTTCATAAAATATCTTCAACATCTACAAAAAATATATCACCATTTAGTAATCTTCATATAAATATCATAATTAAAACATTTACTCATAACCTAGGTAGTGGAAACATAAGAAAGGGTGAGCTTAGATGCTCAATAAGGGTAAACATGTGAGATATCAACATATGATAATATGAAAGCATAATATAAACATAATGGTATGAGATTATAACCATAACATATATTATTTATACCCAATCTATCATGGATTGTAAACATGATTCATGATATAAAGCTTTATTATTTAAAAAAACATGAATTATAGTAGTGAGAAATCATAATAGTCAGCTCTTCCTACTCCCACCTTGGGGATTCCCTAGGTGGCGATGCCTGACGTTGAGGTCCCTCCTTCATTCTAGGGGGAGGGACTACCCTCATCTTTCTATGGATATAATCCTATTCCCTTTATGCCTTTATATAACCTTGAGTCCCTCCCTATATTCCCCTCTATCAATATTTTCCCTAAAGTGATAGATATCTTCGAAGGTTATCCACATCTTATGCTTTCAATAACGAAGTTTATGGAGGCCTTGGCTATACTTAAACTAGATTTGGTTTCTCATTTTACTCGACATAAACTTTCTTTAGACCCTTTTAATAGATTCATGTTCTATTCTTCGGGTTTTCAAGATTTAGCTACTTTTTTACCTCTCTAAAAGAGAGACATTATGATATGTTTCTTATCTATGGAGGATTTGATTTCAGCCTGGTCCAAAGCTCCCTATTTTTGCAATAGTTCCCATTTCTTCCTCTTCTGATGGTCATATGATTTCTATTTGAATAAAGATTCGCTAATGATGTATATATGGGAAAATATCCCAAAAATTACTCTTCCCTTTAAAAATACATAGATTTTTTCATGATAGGGAATATGGTAGGTCATTTTTTGTAAGCGGACAGTTGAAAAAAAATAGTTTGTCACCCTCTTTACCCGAGTTTATGTGTTGAAGTTTATGTTTCCAAATTTCTGATTGAATGGGTTTGGATTATTATTGGTGAATAATTTCTTTGTAAGAAAAAGGTGGTCTTTGAGTCCTAGAATTTCATGACCCAACTCATGCTAGGGCTCAATCCCCAACTACCCCAAGCTCACCTCCATAGGCCAGGGGTTGGCGACAAGTGCCAAAGGAATAATAACATGAGGAGGCCTTTTCCCAAGTTCCTATATACACACACACACACACACACTCATCTTGATGAAAAAGTTTAGAGGGAAAGAGTAAAATATGAAACATATCTAGAATCTAAACCAATCATGTATAACCTATAAGGTTTACAATATTACAAAAGTGAAAGCAGAAAAGTAAAGGGGTAAAATATAAGCTGAACCAGAAATATGTCCAAACCTAAAAATACTAGAAAATCATTGAGAGCACATCTCCTGAATCCCAAGATATGACCACTGTATGTGGTCAAAAGTACCAGGTATCCCTAAGCTCCTCTAAAGTCATTGTCAACCCATCTGTAATCTATATAAGATATGACATGTGTAGGAAAACCCCATGTAGTGGTGAGTATATACATACCCAGTAGGATTATTTGAAAGATGAAGGGGAAGAAGTAAGAGATACAATAGGAATAAAAATGTAGCAGACGAAAGATATAGTCAAAGATAACAACTCAACCTAAAAAAAGTGAAAGTAACCTCATCCAAGCACAAGGGGATAAACACAGTGAGTATATGAACTACCCATTGAGTATTCACCACTTATAGTAGGATATTATACTCATCCAAACATGAGAAACTAGACACAAAAAGAACATAGAATATCCCGTACGTCTTCGCCTTTCATGGAAAGAGAGTAACCAATTAAAAGGTGTAGATACATAAGAATATATTTATGCTCAGTAAAATAGGCCCAAACAAAAGAGTAAGAGGATATACATATCATAGCTCAGCCTAGGAAGAAGAGCCTCTAATAGTTCTAAAAGTCCTTCAATGATTACCAGCATCTCACGCATCTTCCCAAAAGTAACCATCTAAGTATATCCACACCGATTAACTATTCAAAAAAGTTTAGGGGAACATAAAATCTTGTTAGGGAACCCATTCCATGGTGCAAAAGGAGGGTTTCAATCTGATAGTCATCATGGAACTCTACTTCCCAACCCTACTGGAGGGACCACTCGATAGTCTTCCAGAAAATCCACCACCTAGCTCTACTGGAGGGTACCACTTGGAAAGTATCCCAAGAGGCATGACCATGTTGATGAGGGGTATCACTCAAGTAACCATTGAGTACTCCACTACCTAGATTCACTGGAGGGTCAACTCGGTAATCATCATGGAACTCCACTACCCATCTCTGCTGGAGGGTATCGCTCGGAAAGCATTGAGGAATTACAATTCACATCCCTTCTCGAGGGTGCCACTCAAAAATGTCATTGAGGAAATCCACTTCCTATCCCTGCTAAATGGTACTACTTAGAATGGTCATCGAAGAACTCCATTGCCCATCCTTACAGGAGGGAACCACTCAGAACATTCATGGTGATCCTATGCAATCATTGCCATCATCGGGTGTTGCCTAACCAGATGTCATGCCCAGAACATTCCACATCATATCTAAAAAGACATAATGGAAGGAATCATAATGTTATACGTGAAAAAAACATAGGACATGATACTCGTGGTCCAAAATATGAGTTCAAATGAAGGATATATGAATGATAGAAGATTTCTAAAAAGATGTAAAGGGGTACACAGTGTATGAGGGGACCCACACAGTGTGTGTTCCTACTCCACTGCCTATCCATATCCTTATCCAGAACACAGATCTTATCCCATGCAGTAGTAAACACTGGGTAGGTGTAAGACACAATGTTTCTAGTCTAACTGAGATTGGGATGTGTCTGGCTGGTCCTGTCTATGTATCGGACTCCGTGTCCATGTACTTACCCCATGTCCATGCACTTAGGTACATGGTCGTGTGCCTGGACATGTACTTCCACACGGGTTCCTTCCCATGTGATCCATCACATGGGTTTTCCAACTAGGGAAGGGGTGCATGACCTATAGGATGACTACATGCCGTTCCATCTTTAAGTTTTCCAAAACCCTAGACGTAGTTGTTGAGGGGTACAGACTGTGTGTTCATATCTGTACATGGCGTGTAGTCAGGTTTTCTCCAGATTTTCCAGATCTTCAAATCTTCTTGTGGTACCTCAAATTAATTCTCTTTTCTATCTCTATCCAAAACGTTCATATCTAGTCATATATTACAATTTCTTACCGCCGTTCGAAAGAAATCGGCCTATGTTGTTCTTTAGGGGTTCGTCGCATGAACCACATGCCACTGTGCCTTCCACTATCATGGATTTGTACTCTGATTTTCAAAGAATCTCCCATTCCCCACCAAAATCTTAGGTATGACCATACTTCATCAATCCATGCTTTTTTTCTTGATCTGTCATGGTTCTGGGGGTCCGATCGGTCTGGGTACCTCCCGACAATGTTGAACTGGGACCACGGGGTCCTATCGATGATGAAAATGAAGAAAAAATGGTATAAAATCATCATAAAAAATGTTTGAACGATCTTTGGACAATCATTCTGGTCTAATGATCAAGAATATTGATCCGAGGTTAGAGACCAATGAAAAAAATTAAGATTTCAATACACGTGCACATGCAATTGGACAAAATTGGCGCTAATCCTTGAATAAGGATGGATCTACTTAAAAAATTAAATCAAAGGGTGTAAATAAATAATTGATGAGCCCTACCTAGTTTTTGGATAATTATTTGATAATAAAAACTCTCTCTAACAAGGAATAGGGATTGTTGTGTTCGTTTCATCCTGATCTTCTTCGATCCGACATTTTGTCATCATTTGATGTGATCTAAAAATGAAAGGGGGAAGGAGAGCATCATTGGAGATTCTAGGATTATGAGGATAACCTTAGAAAATAATCCATGATGATGTATTTTCTAGATTATTTTAGGTCAAATGAGTTTAATTAATTAATTAATTATATTAATTCAACCTATTGAATGTACCGCCAATGAGAGAGGGATCTGAATGCATCATGCTGACCCATTTTAGGTCACTCATTGGGTAAACACCATATTCTAGCCTCAAATGTGGTCTTGAATTTCTGATTAAAACTCCCATTTAAGAGTTATCCAATTTTCTTTAAGAATCTATGTGCACACAATATAGAATATGTTTAATATTTTTATAAAATTAATTCCGGGCACACCGGGCCTTAGAATCGCATGTCATATCACCTTCTAGCTCTGGAAATATATATAGAAATATTTCAAAGTCTTACAAGGAAATTTTTTTATCTCTACAACATCACCTTCTTCAATATTTTCATCCTCAAAAAGAAAAACTAAGAAAAAAACTCACGAAACTAATATCGTACTTGGCTATCCTACTCCCAAAAACTATCTTAAACGTTCATGTCTTGCCACATCATGTGAACCAGGGTGATGTTCTATCCATGCAGGGTCCTCTCCTGTCGATCTTTGATCGCCACTGAGTGCTCTGTAAAGGTGGATCCATCCCCGATGTCCATCTCACCCAAGTTAATAACGTGCATAGGGTCATTAACATATGTCCTTAGCCATGAAACATGGAAGATATCGTGCACCCGCTCCAACTATGGGGGTATGGTGAGGTGGTAAGAAACCTCTCCAACCCTCTCCAAAATCTTGAATGGCCCGATGAACCTCAAGGATAACTTGCCTCCTTGGATGAACTTCAAAAATCCTCATTGTGGGGATAGTATCAGGAAACCATAGTCTCTCTGGTCGAACTCCAAGGGCATACAAAGATGATATGTGTAGGATTTCTATATACTCTAGGCCATCCTCATCTACTCAGAGATGAAATCGACCTTATACATTTTCACTTTCACCATACATGGTCACACAAGCGATGTCTCACTGATCTCTATCCATCATAAGGGTGACTTGCAGGGTCTCCAGTACAAGGCCTAAAAAGGTTTCATGACAATGGTAGAGTGGTAGCTATTGTTGTACGCAAACTATACCAAGGGAAAGTGGTCCTGCAAGCTCTGAACAAAGTTTAACATGAAAGACCTCAGCATATACTCCAACACTTGGATAGTGGACTCACTCTTCCCATCCGTCTATGGTTTAAAGGATTTATTCATCCTCACTTGGGTCCCAAATTTCTCCTATATACCTCTCCAAGATTGTGACATAAACCGAGCATAACGATCATAGACAATAGTCGAGGGAACCCCATCAAGGGGAATGATCTCTCGCATGTACAGATGCCCCAAAATCATTATCAAAATATTATCCGTAATATAAAGGAAGCGTTCCGAATTCATGAGTCGATCAAATATCACCCATATGGTGTCATTCTCCTTCTCTACACACAGAAGCCCTATCAAAAAGTCCATGGATATACCATACTACTTCCACTTTCGGATCTCAAGGGGATACAACAAACCTGCTAGAACCTATTTCTCATCCTTCAACTAATGACAAGTGATACATAGAGAGATGAAATACGATATGATTCATATCATGTATAACCACCAAAACTACCATTTAAGGTCTCTTTAAATCTCCCCTACACTGGGATGTTCAACTATAGGAGAAGTGTGGAACTCTCAAATCACCTACTCCCACAACGTGACTAGGATTAATGTCCACCCTTGAAAAAGGATGACATGATTACCCCATTTATAATATTCATATAGTGAGTCTACTATAGATATATTATCTTGTATGAACTCAAAGTCTATGTCTCCCAACTGGGACACTTTCACATGCTCATGAAGTAGATGACTCAACACCATCGACTACAGAAAATCTATACCATCCGGCTCCACTAGGGTCAGCTATAGGGAGACCAAATGCTCTGAAACCTCATGAAATAAGTGATCCTGAGACTTCTTACTAAGGGATTCATCTACAATATTATCCTTCCATGGAGTAAAGACTATATTGAAGACATAGTCTTTCAAGAACTCCAACCAGCACTACTGTCTTAGGTTCATGTGTCTTTGCAGAGTCCCTACTCAAACATCCATGCTCAGAAGTATCCATCATGGATCATGTCAAGGGAGTACCAGGTAAGGTCTATAAACTTCATTTCATACTCATCCACCATTATCTCTCCCTATTACATCTCCAAAATCTCATAGATCAAAACTGAGTGAAATCAGGAGGGGTAGTACTCCTCACGTAATAACTATTAGAAGTTAGGCGACGAGAGTGTCAACTCATTATGCATCTAAAAAATGAGGCTCCACCAATGCCAAACTACTCTATGGAAGAGGATAACTACTAGTGAAACCACCTGATCCTTTGGGGTTTGAATATGCTTGAAGATATGGGCCACCAAGTCCATCCAATCCTCTGTTTACCAAGGATCTTGCTCACCAAAAACCTTAGCATCCTCTAGAGCTAGAACTCATGGAGTGTGCTAAGACTACATATGTTTTAAGCCTACTCTACTAGAATGATATAATGTTTGATAGGTGGAGGTTCTTCTACCTTCCCACCTAGAAGAAGGGTCTCATAGGATGGACCCTAAATTAAGGCGTCCTCTTTCATTGGATCATCATCACCATGCAAAACTGGTATACTAATTGGTTGTCATCGTAGAGGTATCCTGAAAGTTGTCAAGACGTACCATGGTAAGATGAGAATATATATATAAAAAAACAAAAATTGGGAGTTGACTCAATAAGGACAAGAAGATACTCAATCCTATGTGATTCAGGTACTATTGATCCCTAAAAATAATGTCTCAGTGTTCTGAGTCACCAAGCAAGTAGTCATGGGCCTCGTGAATGGACATGTTAGTCGCCCATACAATCAATGGACTTCCTGGCCTAAGAGTCGCACTCGAGAAACTTTGACATTGTTTTCCTAAACCCAACCAGATCCTCATAATGGGACTAGTCTGAACAACATTACCAGGATTAAAACACCTTTGATACCAATCTGTTCCAACCCTACCCATGTGGAAATAGAGCTATAAATACCCCAAGAACACCTCCAGATGCTAGAGGATGGTGACAAACATATGTGGTCCAAAGTTGCAGGTATCCCTAATCTCCTATGAAGTCACCACCAACCTATCCATTGTCTACATAATACATGACACATGTGGGAAAATTCCATGTAGTTGTGAGTATATACATACCCAGTAGGATGCCCTGAAAGCTTTATGGGGAGTAGTAAGAGATGTAATAGGAATAAAAAGAAATTAGATGTAAGATATAGTCAAAGAGAATAGATCAACACACACAAAAAGTGAAAGTAAACTATTCCAAGAATAAGAGGCTCAAAATAGTGAGTAGATAAAGTATCCATTGATTCTTCACCACATATAGTAGGAGATTAGATTAATCCAACCATGAGAAACTAGACACGGAAATCACATGGAATACCCTACGTGTCTTCAAATATCATGGAAAGAGAGTAACAAAATATAAGGTATAGATACAAAAGAGTATATGTATTTCTAGTCAAAGAATACCAAATGAGAGAGTATGGGGATCTCCATCTCAAAGATCATATTTGGAAGAAGAGTCTCCAATAGTTTCAAAAGTTCATCAACAATGCCCAACATCTCACACGTCTTCCTAAAAGTAACCATAAAAGTCCATCCATGACTCGTCACTCTGACACATAGTCGAGGGGCCCAAAAGCTCTAGGTATGGAACCCAAGCCCTAGTATAACATGAGGGTCCCACTCTAATAGTTGTTGAGGAACTCCACTACCCATCCCCACTAAAGGGTACCACTCGATAGTCATCAAGGAATGCCACTGCCCAGATATACTGGAGGGTACCACTCAAAAAGTATCCATAGAGGACCCACACCCATAATGATGGTGGATCCCAATCTATTAACCATCTAGGACTCCACTTACCATATCTACTATAGGGTCAATTGAGTTATCATTGGGGAACTCCAGTGACCAGCCCTGTAAGAGGGTACCACTAAGAAAGCATCGAGGAACTCCAATGATCAGTCTCACTGGAGGGTACCACTTAGAAATTTCATTGATGAATTATATTTACCAACCCTTTTACCACTCATAATGGCCATCGAGGAACTAAACTGACCAGCCCTACTATAGGGTACCACTCAAAAAATTCCTCCTAATCCTGCACAATCACTCCCATCATCAAGAATTTCCAAACCATAAATTATGCCTAAAACATTTCACATCATATCTAGAAATCCACCACATAGATTACAATAATGTTCCATGGGAAAAAACACTCATGATAATATACTCATGGTCTAACATCCGAGTTCAAAAAAAGGAGATACAGATGATTGGATATTCTTCAAAAGAGGTCATGGGGTAAACAGTGTGTGAGGGGACCCATATGATGTGTGGTCCCACTCCACCACCTGGTTGTGTCCCTGTACAACACATGAATTCCATCCCATGTAGTGATACACTCTGTGTAGGTGGACTAAAAAATGTTTCTAGGATAATAGGGACCAGGCTATGTGTTGTTGGTCGTGTCTGTGCACCAGACTTCGTGTTCGTGTACTAACCCCGTGTCCATGTACTTAGATGTGTACTTGCACATGGGTTCCCACCCGTGTGATTGATCACATGGGTTTTCCAATTGGGGAAGGTATACATGACATATAGGAGGACTACATGCCATGTCGTTCTTAATTTTTCTAAAACCCTAGCCACCACCACTGAGGGGATACACGCCGTGTATTCATCCATTTACACAGTGGGAATTCATGTTTTTTTCTATATTTCCCAAATCTTCATATATATTTTTAGTGCCTCAAATCAAGCCTCATCGCTTCATATCCAACAATATCTCTATCTGAAACTTGTGGATCTAGTCGTAGATAGTGATTTATGACCACTGTTTTCCAGAAATTGGTCACCATTGTTCATTGGGGGTTCAATGCATGAACTGAATGACACTATGCCTTCCACTACTATGAATTAATACTCTGATTGTCAAAAATATATACCATTACTCACCAACATCCCATATTTTTCCATACTTCATCAAGAATTTTCGGATCTGGGTTGTCGAGTTGAAACTTGTGGATTTGGAACTATCTCCATTTGAAACTTGTGGATCTGGTCAAAGATAGAGATTTCCAACCAACATTTTCTAGAAATCAGCCTCCACTATTCATCAGGGGTTCCTTACCTAAACCGTATTCTATTGTGTCTTCCTAGACATGGGGTTTTTCATTTTTTATTGATCTGTCATAGTTCTAGGGGTCTGATTGGGCTCTTTAATGCTCGAAAATGTCAAACTGGGACTACGGGGTCCTACTAGTGACGAATGTGAAGAATAAATGGGAGAAGAGAACCATAAACAAGGTTTATATTATTATTGGACAAGAATTATTGTCTAATGATAAATAATGTCAATATGTGGTTAGAAACCAATGGAATAAATTAAGATTTCAATATAAGGGTGCATGTAATTGGCCACAATTGGCAGAGATCTAAGAACAAGGATGAACCTGCTCAAACAATTTATTAAAAGGGAATAAATCATAAATTGATTAGTCCTAACTAGTTTTTGGATCATTCATTGATGAATAATGTGCTCTCCAATGAGAAATAGGGATTTGTGCGTTCACCACATCCTGATTTGCTCTGATCTAGCATTTCGTCATCATCTGATGTGATCCTCCAACGAAAGGATGAAGGAGAGTGCCGTTGGCAATTCCAAGATTATGAGTCTAAACCTATACAATACTCCATGATGATGTATTTTTAGGAATATTTTAGGTCAAATTAGTTTAATTAATTAATTTAATAAATTAATTAAACCCACTGAATGTACCGCCAAGGGGTGAGTGATCTGAACACCTCATGATGACCTATTTTAGGTTTCACCTAGGGTAAAAACTAAGTTCTAAACTCAAATTTGGTCTCATATTTTTGATATGAGCATCATTTTAAGATTTATCCCATTTTATTTAATAATACATGTGCGTTTAATATAAAATATATTTAATATTTTTATAAAATTATTTTCAGGGACACCAGACCTTGGAATTTCACAGCGTCTTATTTTCTAGCTTTGGGAATATATATAGAAATATTTTAAAGTCTTATAAGGAAGAAACTGGGTCTCTAAATTTATAGAGTACTTTTTTTATTAGAACCATTTAGGACATTATGCTCCTTCATTCTGATGGGGGCGTAGGGATTCCCATGGGGAGGTTGACACTAGAAAGCAATTCAGGTCAGTTCTCACCGAACTCTCCACTAGAACTTTATCTCATGAAGAATCACTCTCCTTGGATCCTATTTAGGTTAATATGAGAGTTTTGAATCCTAAACCAAGAGTTATGGAAATTTTTTCCAAGTTGAAACATGATTTGGGTTGTTTTAGGATGATAAAGCTGGCCATGGGAGAGCCTAGTTCCCCCAAGGTCCCTTTATTTGCTAACATGGTTAAGGATGGAGGTATAAAAAATGGATAAAAGATCGATCAATGTGATGCTAATAGTAGTGATATCACTCATTCATATTCAAGGGTTCTTACTGAGGTTCAAGGCTTTACAGTTCTGAATGCACCATTGCCACTGAGTCAAGGGTGGATCGACCAACATGAACCTAAAAGTTAATTAAGATCCGAAACTATTTCTCTACCAAGAATAAAAATGGAAAAGAAAATTATTACCCTAAAGGCTGAAAAACATACAATCTGATATGGAAACATAAGTAGGTCGGGTCAAGGACTTTGGAATAGAATGAGGTTAGTGAAAAAGTAGAAGACTCCCAACCAATAATGGACAATGACCAGGAATCCCAAGGGGCTATAGTGATTGGGTCTGGCTCGAGGAAGGGAAATAAAGGTAATATTATTTATAGGAACTTAAAATTACATGGGGGGGGGGGGGGGTAGAAAGCCCTTGTAAATATTACTCAAACATTATTAAAACCATTATAACCATATCTTCAGGTAAGGAAAAGAAAAATGTGATAGAAGTAAGATTGGGCGAATCAACAATGCGTGAAGGTGTCAACAAGATCTATGGTAATTTGGGTGAGCATACTATAAGTGAGGATAGAAAGGTACCTGAAGGCGAAGTCAATGTATAGGGCTAGAATATAGTACCTTTCAATGTTTTGAACATGATGGGAGGACAGGTGGGAGTGGAGAACATGAAATTATTATATCTTGTTCTTCACTACAAGGAAGAAATATTAGAATAATCCTTCCATATAAATGATACAAAGGAGGATGTCAATATAATTTATGAGAGAATGATTTGGGTAGAAAATAATGAAGAGAAATGAATGTGGATCAACAAACAATATTAAATTTCAGTATGGATTTTGAATGAAAGGAATATCATTTTGGAGGAATATATCCAGACTTGGGGCAAGATGGTCGATCATTTTGAATCTCTTATAAAGTATGATCTGGAAACCACAAACTAATGGGGTTTATATAGGATGATTGAATCCAATATACTTAATATTATTTTTAATTATTTTTTGAGATAATATATTGTTAACTCTTTTGTGTTGGAATTTTTTGGTTTCCCACTTTTCCTCAAAATTTCCTTTGAAATAAAAAATTACATTTTAGTCAGAAATCATCATAAATGAATCATAGACCATAATCCCATATCATAAGTGTAGAAACCAATTCATATTTAAAGGTTAACTACCAAGACTATATAATAATAATAGATCAGGAATGAAGACCTGTTTCCTATAGCGAATCAAGCACATCGACCTGTTTCCTATAGTGAATCAAGTACATCGACTTATTTCTAATAGCGGATCAAGAACATCGAATTGTTTCCCATAATTATCTCATGAGATATAATAATTTACCCAATGAATTTTAGGGATATATAATCATGGGCCTACCCATAAAATAATAAAAACCATACATATGTGTGCTATAAAATCATTAAACATGCATAATATTATCATATTGTAACATGTGAAAAAATTAGGTTTCATAAACATTTCATCAATCCTTCATATAATAAACCATTGAAAATAAATGGGTTTCATAAACATCTCATAATCATAAGCATAAAAAATATATTGAAACAATAAATATGGTACCATTGGATCATATACCTATTAAAACATAATAAATAAAAAAGTTTGTTGTTGTTTATGAATATAAATTTCATAAAAAGTTCAATTAAATCATTCTTGAGGAAAATATAATTTTAAATTCAAAAATAATTTTTTAAAATCAAAAATTCAGAAAATATTGAAAAAATAAATTTTCTTTGAAAATTAACTTGAAAATTTATAATGGAAATGTCAAATAATTATGTGTTCATGATAGCGGGAAATTCAGTTCATACTATATAAGTTGAAAGAAAACATTCCTTTCACATTATTGTAAAAATGTCAAAAAGTACCTCATTTGAAAAATGACAGTAAAATTCCTTTTATTTTTTTTAAAAGTCATACATGGGTTAAAATGAGTTTAATAAATCTTATTAGAGTAGTAAAAACATTTTTGAAAACATTTTTAGGAAACATTGACATGGAAGATAATGAATTTTTTATTGAAGTGAAAAATAAAGTTCATTTTACTTAGAAAAATGATTTTGGTATATTCAGTTCTAAAAGAGAGGAAAATGGAAATAAAACATGTATTATAAAAAATAACTATATTATAAGAAAATGTATGATATTATATCATGGTAGATAAATAAATTTCGTCATCATAATCATAATAAAAAACATTCCCAATAAGCAATGAGATTGTAACATAAATGTTTTACAACTTTGGTATGTTTTGAATCATAAGCCTCATAAAAGAAATGAAATTATATGGATATATAAATACAAATAAATCTTATATTAATAATCATAAAATACATTCATGTATAGTAGATACACCACATAGAATAAATAAGTGGTGAATACAACATGTATCTCAAAGAAATAAAAGTGAGAAGAAAATCCCTTAAGTCATGTCTCGACTTTATTTATAAGAATAAAAAACACCCTTATAATAAATATAGGTTCATAATAACTATTATATAACTATAATAATGTATATAAAACCATATATAATTCAATTATAACCTTTTATTACCTATTAATTAACAAATATTTGTTAAAATCATTGTTTCAGTTAATAACAACTTTGTTTTTCATATATGTTTTTGTTTGGTAGATTTGGTCATTGTACTTTGATCATAGTTACATCATCTAAATAATGTTAATAATTATAGAAATATATTATATATTCATTATATACATATTTATAGTCATTCATAAAATTTGATAAAGAAATATGAATTACACCGTTCATGGAGACGATAAGCCGTATGTATATATGAATGTTGTTTCCATTTTTTTGACTAACGAAACAAAAGAAAGGTATATAATAATTTAAATTTATATAATAATTATATTATAATATATATATATATATTCATTAAATTAATCCTTATTACCATACATGTCAAATTAAAATGAAATACGTATCACATTACTTCGTGGAGGCGGTAGACTGCACATTCATTTGAGTGACATTATTATTTTTAAACGAATTAGAAGGTAAGAAGGTATATGTGATATTATAATTTAAAAAGTATAATTATTTCATAAATATAATATATATAATTTAAATACATAATTATATATAGCTGTGAGAGGCCGTAATGGAAAACGAATTACATCAGTTCGCGAGGAGGTAGTCTACCGTACACATGATCGATGGTTTCATTTCCCATTTGATGGAAGAGATGATGGATATAGGTTATTAAATTAAAATAATAGTATCTATGTATATGTAAGATACTGGTGTTATTATTTAATAATGTTTTAATAATATTTTAAGGAGTTATAAGAAGAAATAAAATAAAAATTAATGGTTAATAATGATACCTCTTCTTTTGACAACATCTTTAGGTTCAAAACAAAATCCTTCTTAGTAGGGTTTAATAATAAAACCAAGGACTCTAGGATTTGATAATGGAATTAATTAAGAGTTTTGGGATGTTATTTTCTAAACCAAAATGATATTTAAGTATGGAGATGGGAGGAGAGGTGGTGTCCTTTTATAAGTGGGGAAGGGGTCCCACTAGGAAATTTCCTAAAACAATACAAACTGATAAATTAATTCTCAAGATAAATGATTCAAAATGGACATATATTAAATTTTGGGATAATATAAGTTCTAAATATGTATATCCAATAGGATTTATGAATGTCAAATTATCAAACATACCCTTATCTTTTGGTTTAATCTTCTAGTAAACTCTTTTTAACCTTAACTGCGATAATTAATTTTTCTTATTTCTACTATTCATTAAGAACAAAAATTAATTTGAGCTTACTAAATAATACTAATGATTATTATTACAAATATTTAATCCATTTTATCAAATTAAATTAACAAAAGTGGAATAATTAAATTTAAAATTACACCCGCAAGCGCGATGAAAAGTTGTTTTCCAATAAAAAGGCTTTCTTAAGTATAAAAATATTTTATATAAATATTCCAAATAAAATTAATTAAAAATATATAAATTGGATTAATAAAAATATATTTTAAAATATTTTAATTTTACAACCATTTTAAGAAAAAATTTCACTTTGTAAATGCTTTATATGAAAAGATAATTTTTAATAAAAATATATATTTTTTACTATTCATCAAAAAATTAATTATTTTATAAAATTATAAAAATTTAACACTAAGTTATTTTTTGAATTTTGATTTCAAAATTGAAGGTAATTTTTTCAAATAATGTTTCCAAAATTAGAAAAATTAATTTTAAATAAGTGTGAAAAACGTGATGAAACTTATTTAAAAAAATAAAATTTTTAAGCATAAAACAAGTTTTATTATTTTCCTATGATTAGAAAAAATATTATATTATTGATAAATTATTTTATTAAATATATAATATATAAATTTAATTAAAACCATTCATATACTATGATTAATTTAATTTATTATGATAAAAACATTTTACATGAATAAAAATAGTTTTTTAGAAAAACATTTCTTTTAATTTAAAATGTTTTTTCATTTTTAATCAATAAATAAACAATGAATTTATTTTATAAATTCTTATACCATAACTATTTCATAAATTATATAGTACTATTCATACCCACCAATTTATAGCTTGTTTATAATGATATACCCTATTACAGTTCGTTAAAACTCGGTGTTGCGTGTAATGAAAGCTATCAACGAATTTTTTTTATATTTTTTTTTCATAAAATATTAGGGGGTTATATATCCTATATACAAAACCCTCCCCATGTCATCATAAGGCTGATTCACCGACTACTTTACCCTATGCCACATTATAGTCTTGACACCCTATTTGGGCTCCCCTATCTCATTCCCAACTCTATGTCTAAACCCATCATTCAAGGGGTACATCATCACTCAACATTTCCATAATAGTATTATAGACTAACAATACTCATAACAAATGACACAAAAGAATCACTCTAAAGAGATATAATAATTCCCATCTCACTTTCCAAGTCACAATTCATTCCTCACATACCCAACTTACACATAATCCTACCTTGGAAATACCCATCTAGGTGATCACATACTAGTGAGGGAGAAACACCATCACAAATATATAATCAACTATCCCAATGGATATAAGATATATGTGGTTTCAATCATGGAATACTCATGCCAATAATTACCAATCCACACTCTCCTCTCCAACTTGGGGTATGAGGGAAATTATACCAAGGATTACTACATTCACTTATTGAATCCACACCCCTTAAGGGTATACACACTCTAGGAAATGTATTTACGATCAACCCCTTAGAAATTGGTGGATGAGATACTACACTAGTGTTGAGGGTACATCATGGCCAAAGAATGTTTTAATCTCTTTATGGATGTTAAAGGGAAAACATTCATTTTTTAAATTAAAGTTCAATCACATAAAAGTGGTGAGACAACATATCATATGCAACATAAACAAAATCATAAACGTTTGGGAAATTCATAGGGACCAAATACTAAATTTATGGAGTTATTACCATTAAAATAAGCTCTACTTCCCATGACTAAGATAATCTAAGCCCATTTAACTAATTCACATCGATACAAGGTCCTAAATCCATCGATCCGCCATCCATATAAACTATAAAAATTTTACGATTAATCTAAACATTATTTCAATATTAATTTCAAAACTTATATTTCAGGCATAATCAATTAATTACTCACCAATAATATCACACAGTTTAACTCTTTATGAAAAGGGTTGAGCACCACCCCTGATATCTATATGGGCATATATCACAAAAAATACCCAACTTATCTTTCAATAAATTCATAAAATTTACCAAAATTGATGGAAGACCCTAAATAATTCAATGTATAGATACACCTCTTTGAGTACGTAAAAAATATAATGTGATCATCCTTTCGGTATCTCCTTTAGATAATCCATGAAAAAATCCATTGATATCTAGAAGATTCCACCATTATATGGTGGAATCATCACCCAAGTCCTATTTCAGGTCACATAATTTAATGATGAGAAATAGGCGAAGAAAATAATAAATAATAAACACAAAGCATTAGATTTACCTTAAGAAATCTCAAGGATCAAATGATACTTAAATCTATTAATAAATTATGAAGATCACAATCTTGTAAGTAAAGGGTAACAATAGACCTATTTAGATAATTTCCCCATATAAAGGTCATGAAAAATACCCAATTTCTCTTTAATAAGTGTTCTTAATACTTTCATTAATATTTTGAAATTCTAGAAAAACTATTCACTTTTAAAAAATTTGAAAAAGTCTATACCTTATTGAAAAATTTCATATGTATTGGCCCCGATGAGCACATATTTCAGATATATATATCTTATATATGAGGTTTTTTCCAAAATTTATGTTTTCCCTTCATATGTAATTTTTTAGATCATATGTATGGTTTTTACTTCTGAAAAACTCAATATGTAATGTTTTTCCTCCATACATAATATATTTAATCCATGCGTAACATATTTGTCCCATGCATAATGTTTTCCCCATCTGAAAATCCCCTTTCTGGAAAAACAAATACATAACATTTTTAACTCATGTGTAACAATTTTAATCTCACATAAGGTTTCTTCCTTGGTATAAATTCAATACATAATATAAATAAAATATGTAAGGTTTTCCTCTTTTAAAAAATTTCTCAAGTAATATATTTATATGATACATAAATTTTTCTCTCTATATAATGTTTTTGATCTAGAAAAAAACCCATTTGTAACATTTTAATTTAATAGAAAACATAATTTTTTGATATGTAATATTTTTACCTTAGGAAAAAATCTATACGTAATAATTTTCCCCTGATTCATATATTTTCCAAACACAAGGTTTTTTCTTTAAGAACAATTTCATGCATAATATGTTAATTGATATAAAATATAGTTTTCTTCATGAAATTCCATATGTAATATAATTTTAATTTGTATCAAAATTTCTATATATAACTTACCTATGTATGGTAATTTTCCCATTTGTGTCACATTTTTTTTATATGTAAGGCTTTTAACTTTTACGGAAAAAATATTCCTAAACTATTTTCATACATAAAATTTTAAACTTAGCCAAATATTTTCATATGAAATATATTACTTCCCCATGTAATATATTTTATCAAACATAATATTTTTCACTTAGATTGAATACCTTGTGTAATATATATTTTTTCATGTGTAACTTATTTTTTTCCATACATAACATTTATTTTCCTTACTTGAGGTTTTAAAGGAACTATACTTGTAACACCCTAATATTTTATGATATATTTCACGTTACATAAATTTACTTTCTTCAATATCCTGTGTTACATATGACACCGAATTTATATGTACTGTGATATACTATTAAACTATTATTTAAATGTGACCATTATAATATAGCCATTAAAATTGGTGGGTATGAACAAAATAATTAATGCAACGCCCCGACCCCAGTTACCCAGAGTCGGTGCATTATTACATAACATTGGCATGATCACAAGAAAGATCAAATCTCGAAAGGCCGATTGGTTTAGTAGCCTTGGAAACACTAGATATATTCATAAAATTTTACATTACATCATGAAGTGAAATACTACTAAAACAACATATTGTCTTCATAATCCACACTATTATCCCCTCATAATATCCCTACAGGTCATTCATAATTCTCTTCTTCACATCCTGGGAAAAATAAAACATAGAAAAGGGGTGAGCTCAAATGTCCAGTAAGGATAACAATATAGCGGAAACTTTCATAAATAAGAATAAACATTTAAGGCAATGTATAACTAAAACAAAATCCTTTTAAACTTGAACTTCAACATAGTATGGAAAAAATAAAATGAAATAATTCCATTTACTTATTCACATGGATATTCTACTAATAGAATAATCACATGCTATATCGATAACCACTTTCATAATGATGGAATGCATAATGCCAGACTATCATAACCACATAGCCAAGGCCTTGTTCCAAGAATACAAATAAGTTTTTGCCAAGGACTTGTTCCAAGACACTATTTTGTATCATGAGACCTACCGATGCATCAAGGAGCTATAGCGGGCTCCACCCGTCACATATTAAGTCCAATGCATTCCCATATGAAAAGGTTTAAACATAACATAAACATTCGTATTAAAACTAGCATACGAAATGTCAATACTTTCACCATAAACCATGAATGGTATAAAAATAACACATCCATAGTCAAACATATCACAAAACCTTCAATACAACATTGAAGTTTTTTATCATAATAAATCAACTTCAAATAAGCGTAAAATCCATCAAAGGATGTTGACATAGATGAAATCAAAACTCTTTTTATTGAAATATCTCTTTCTATTTTGAAATCATTTAAGAGTCATATATTTATAAAATAAAACATTTTCTTTGAAAATATTCTTATAATCTTGTAAGGTAAGCTTCGACGATTTTATAACGGCGGAAAATAGCCGCACCCACCGTATAAGTTAAAAAAAACATTCTTACCTTAATTCTGTCGAAAAGGTTAAAAGCACCTTGTTTGGAAAACGATGAAAATATTCCTTTATAAAACACTTATAAAAAGTCAAACAAGGGTATAAATGACTTTAACCCATATTCTTGTAAATATTAAAAAAGTTTTGAAATATATTTTTAAGAAACATGGATGTGGATGATAAAAAGACCCCAGTAGATTATCACGTATAAACAACCTCAGATAATGAAGAGATTGTGAAATAAACCCTTACCTTGTACTTTTCCTTGGTTGGGGTAGGTTAAACTCCTGTATAATGGTGAAATAATTGTTATTAAATTATACAAGAATCATATACATTAATATGATATCATATATGATCTCTTAACATTGCTTTGTTAATAATATCTTAGATTTATCGTTGTTTTGGGTATTAACTGACTCATTTTCATTTATATGTTTTGTTACGTAAGCTATATTTGTCATGGATAGGTTGTATCCTAATCATATCCAGAATGATATCAAGTTTTTAGATACTATTATTAATCATCAAATGAGAATTATACTTGAATGGATACGATGGAGAATGAATCTCATCACGTTCGTGGAGACGGTAGTCCGTACGTACGCACGAGCGACAATATCATTCTTTAGATATTAAAATAATATATAATTTGATGGTATATAATATATATAGAATCATTATCATGTTACATTTATTATTTACATGAATTACACATCATTATTATACCCATCCAAATAATAATTTATTGAATAACAATTACACCACGACGTGGAGACGGTAAGCCGTACGTACGCACGTATGGTGACATGTTATTCAAAGGATGGATAGAATACTGAATATGGTTGTACCATATTTATAATAACATCATAGTATATATATGATACTGGAGTTATTATTTTATAATGGTAACAAAAAAGGAAGAAGTAGTGGAAGAAGAAAGGAACTTGGAAAAGGGTGGTGAAATCATTACCTCTTCTTTGGGTTCTTCCTTTTGATTTGATCAAAATGGCTCTTAGGTTGGCTTTCGGACTAAAGGAAGGCCTCTAGGATGAAGTGAGGGAAGTTGAGAGAGTATTTGGGAGAGTTTGGCCCAACCAAAAGGCTTTTAAGGTGTGAGTTAATGAGAAGGGAGAGTTCCCTTTTATAAGAGGGGTGAGGGGCACCTTTGGTAAAGCTAGAAATATTATTTTATAATAAATTCATATTCGGTTTCTAATAGATCCAAAGTGGATTATTAAAAGGTTAAAGTGGGGATAGGTCGAAAACCACTCAAACAATAGAATTTATAAAGGTTTGGGTTACTATATTAACCTTATCATTAAGTATTAACTCTTAGTTAATTAGTTTCACTTTTACAATGTCTCTTTGTATTTTTATATTATATGGTTAGTAAACTTACTATATATATCCAAGAGACCCCCAAGTGGTCCATTAATGATACACCTATCATAATATAAGTCTCTTGGCCGAAACTTAGATTTTTAGGAATTTAATATCAATTAATAATATAATATTTATTTTAAAAACTCTTTTATGTCAATTTTGACACTATTCAATAATTGATTTTTGTGAAAATCATAACAGAATGATTACTTCGAACAAAGTTACTTAATTCAATCCTAACATGTCATATTAACCTAGAAAATTAGTGTAATTCATTAAAAGTCTCAAATTATATTTATTTGGGTATTTATAATATCAATTATTTTAATTTTTTACTATTATGGTAATTACTACATCATCATTGTGTCATAAATAAATTAACATATATAATATATAAAAATTATAAATAAAATATCATTATGTATGAAATTTTTTTATCTTTATAATGAATATTTACAATCGAATTTATCTTATGTATAGCCCTATATTAAAAATGTGGTAGTAAATAAACTTTGATTTTAACTCTTTTAACTCTTCTTTGAATTAAATAATAATAAATGTCCTAATCTAATCCAAGTGGACCTAAATGATAATATTTTATTCCTAAGGTTGTATTTGGTCGATATAAACTTGTACAATAGAATTAGGACATGTGTTAGGGTAATATTAATATCATTTTTAACCTTAATTACCCTATTTGCTTTTAACCGTGGTAAATAAAAGTAAAAAGTTACTATTCACCAAAAATTATTTTCATCTCATTGAACCACATTTTACTCCCTGATATTAACCATGTCTCTCGGATTTTCAAAATTCCAATCACAGAAGCGGTAAAATTATGTTTTATGAAAAATTCAGTTTTTTAACTACCACTTAGTAGTTTCACTATTCATCAAAAATTGAAGTTTTTCAGAACAATGCCAAAATTTCACCCTAAGCTATAATTGATATTCCAAATTCAAAAATTATGTCTATTTTAAAAAATTACAAACATATAAGCCGCATTGATTAATTTTATAATTAATTCCCGCTGTTACAACAAATTGCTTGTTTTTAAGACACAATATATATCAAAAGATTGACAATTGTTTATGTCCAATTTCAAAGTGAAATTAATTCTAATGAACAAAATTGGATAAAATAGTAAAAATATATTCTAATTATACTTTAAAACCACTAAATAATACAATTTATCACTATAAATTATTTTGATTAAAAAAGTTGTTTTTAAGTATTTTTCACTATTCATAAAAATTGGAAGTTCTCAGAAAAATACCAAAAATTCAACTTAGGATAATTTCGATATTCTGAATCCAAAAATGAAGTCCATTTTGAAGTATAAAATATATATAATTTCAAAAAGTAGGTATTACTATTCATAAAGGCTTGTTTGATTGGTTGTGGTGTGTTAGAACTCGATGTTGCGTACAACACACGCTATTACATTATTCAAAGGGAAACGTACCGTAGAAGCTTGGGGTGTTACGTTCTACCCTCCTTTAAATAATTTCATCCTTAAAATTTCTAGAATGCTACCGCATGAAAAGACTTGGGTGGTTCTTCATCATAAGTTCCTCGGGTTCCCACATTGCCTCTTCCATCTTATGGTTTCTCCACAAAACTTTTACCAGACGCGTCATCCAGTTTCTCAGTACTTGTTCTCTTGTATCAAGAATCCTAACGGGATCTTCGCAATAAGATAGATCGGGTTCCAGTTCTAATTCCTCGTAGGTGAGTACATGCATCGGTTCAGGCATGTATTTCCTCAATAGAGATACGTGGAACACATCGTGAACTTTGGAGAGACTTGGCAGCATTGCCAATCGGTAAGCTACAGCCCCAATTCGTTCTAGAATTTCGAAAGGTCCGATGTACCTGGGAATCAATTTACCTTTCTCACCAAAACATATGACTCCCTTCCATGGAGATACCTTCAGGAAAACATGATCACCGACTCGAAATTCCAAATCCTTCCTTCAATTATCGGCATAGCTCTTTTGCCTACTTTGAGCTGCTTTGATGTGATTTTGGATTACCTTCACCTTTTCCATCGTTTCCTCCACCAGTTCTGGACCTAAAAGTTTTCTTTCACCAACATCATCCCAACATGTTGTTGTACGAAATCTCTTTCCGTATAATGCTTCATATGGTGCCATCTGAATACTCGAATGGAAGATATTGTTATAGGAAAATTCTACCAGAGGTAAATATTGATCCCACATACCTTGAAAGTCAAGTGAGAAGGATCTCAACATGTCTTATAAGGTTTCAATAGTTTGTTCTGATTGTCCATCTGTTTGAGGGTGGTAGGTAGCGCTCAAATGAAGTTCAGTATCCAAGGCTTTCTGAAGACTTTTCCAGAATCTTGAAGTAAAACGGGGATCACGATTAGAAATGATCGATTGGGGTACTCCATGAAGTCTCACAACTTCATTAATATATAGTCTTTCTAGACGTTCCGGTGGTAGATCTTCTCTTATATCAAGAAAATGTGATGACTTGGTAAGACGATCAACAATAACCCATATTTCATTATTCCTTCAAGGAGTCTTTGGTAGCCCCATGACAAAGTCCATCGTAATATTGTCCCATTTCCACTCTGGTATGGGAAGAGGTTGCATGACTCCTCCAGGCTATTGCCTTACAGCTTTAACTTGTTGACAAACCATACATCTTGACACAAAATCAGCTATCTCCCTCTTCATGTTGTCCCACCAAAAATGTTCCTTCAAATATCTATACATTTTGGTGCTCCCAGGGTGTATAGAAAAATTGGAACTATGAGCATCTTCCAACAATTCCCTTTTTAGATCAGGTATATCGGGAACACAAAGCCTCTTCCCGAATTTCAAAATTCATTCTTCATACACAAAGTCTCTCAATCTCCCATCATTCACAGCTTTAATATTCTTTTGAAATTCTTCATCATTGGTATGATAACTCTTAATCCTTTCTAGTAATGATGTTTTGGCAACCATTTGAAAAAGCATTGATGTTTCACCTTCCCTAGTTATTCCCATGTCCATCTTCACTAGATCCTTGAAAATTGGATCCCTTTCAATTCTCATATTGTTCAAAACTCCATGATCTTTTCTGCTCAAAGCATCTTCCACCTTGTTTGCTTTCCCGGGGTGGTAGTGTATCGTACAATCATAATTCTTGAGTAATTCAAGCCCCTACTTTGCCTCATGTTGAGTTCTCTTTGTGAGAAAATATACTTCAAACTCTTGTGATCAGTATAAATCTCACATTTTTCACCATAGAGGTAGTGCCTCCATATATTTAAAGAAAATATCACAGATGCTAACTCAAGATCATGAGTAGGATAGTTTTTCTCATGAATTTTCAACTGTCGTGATGCATAGGCAATGACTCTATCATTCTGCATAAGGACACAACCAAGTCCTTTCTTCGATGCATCACTATAAATAACGAACCCATCATTCCCTGATGGTAGAGTCAATATAGGAGCATTGACTAATCTTCTCTTCAGTTCTTCAAAACATTATGCACACTCTGTTGTCCAAACAAATGTAACCCCTTTACGTGTGAGCTTCGTTAATGGGTTTTCCAATCGGGAAAAATTCTGGACAAAACGTCGATAATAACCTGCCAAACCAATAAAACTGCGTACCTCAATTATACTCGTAGGTGCTGGACATTCTTGGATTTCCTTGGTCTTAGAAGGATCAACAGAGATTCCATCCTTAGAGACAATATGACCAAGAAAAGAAATCTCATGAAGCCATAATTCACACTTTCTAAACTTCCCATATAATTCATGTCTTCTCAGAGTCTTCAGGATAATGCGCAAGTGACTTTCATGATCTCCATAGCTTTTAGAGTATACCAAGATATCATCAATAAATACCACAACAAATTCATCAATAAATTCCTTGAAAACTCTATTCATCAGATCCCTGAATATAGAGGGTGCATTAGTCAATCCAAAAGGCATTACAGTAAACTCGTAATGCCCGTACCTGGTTCGAAATGCTGTCTTCAGAATATCTTCCTTCTTCACACACAACTGATGGTATCCAGATCGAAGGTCAATCTTTGAAAAGTATTGAGCTCTAGGAAGTTGTTAAAATAAATCATCAATGCGAGGTAGGGGATACTTGTTATTTATTGTTATAGCATTGATCTCCCTATAGTCGATACATAACCTCATAGATCTATCTTTATTTTTAATAAAAAGAACAGGGGCTCCCCATGGAGATACACTAGGGTGAATAAATCCCTTATTACTCAATTCCTCTAGTTGTTTCATTAGTTCAACTAATTCTACAGTGGCCATTCTATAAGGGGTATTCTATATAGGCCTTGATCCTGGAATTAAATTAATGGAAAACTCAACTTCTCGTTATTGAGGATGTCCAGCTAAATCTTCCAGAAATACATCTGCATATTCTTTCACAATAAGTACATACTCTATTTGAACATTACTTTCCTCACCCATAGTCATTTCATTCTCTTACTCCCTAATAATTGAATTTAGTTGAGCTACTGGGGGTGGATCTAGATAATAATTAGGTGGTGACAATTCTGCTCTAAAGATAAGGTGTTCCTTATCATCATCATCAAGAATCGTAACCTATTTATTCTTACAATAAATATTCACATCATAGTCCAAAATCCAGTCCATACTGAGGATTATATCAAACTCAATCATAGTTATGACGATGAGATCAATAGATAAAGAACATTTATGTTCTCTAATGGGGACTGATTCACAAAACTTTGTTGCAATGATACTTCCCTTAGGATTTTTAACTGACAACTCCCTTGTTAAATCAAATTAGAAATATCTAATTTTCTTAGCAAACTGGGAAGATATGAAACAATGCAATGATCCAGAATCAAATAATGCATTTTCTAAACTTGAGGAAACCATTAAATTACCTGCCACCACGTCTTTCTGAGCTTCTACCTTAGTAGTAGTGATAGAAAAATCTAGGCCTTGATCCCTTGGCCTTTTCTGAGGTAAGTTCCCCTAACAATTAGGAAATTCATTTGCATAATGTCCCATCTCCCTGCAATTATAGCACTGAACATTGGTAGCTTCCTTCTTCCCTTTGCAATCCCGAGCTTGGTGGACTTTTTCACCACACTTGTAACAGACGCCTATTCCCTTCAAGCAAGTACCAGGGTGTTTCTTCCCACATTTACCACATGATGGATATTCAACCTTTCCCTTCTTCCACTTATTTCCATTCCCAGATTGATTAGTAGATCTCTTTTTCTCTTTCTTTGCTTTAAAGTCATAAGACTTAGAGAATTCCTTTTCTGTTTTGATTGCACATGAGACAATTTCTTCGTACGACGAGAAGGATTGTGAGACTAATGCTCGACGGAGAAATGGTTTTAACCCATCAAAGAAACGATCAATCTTACTTCTTGGGTTACATATATAATCTCCAGCATACCTTTATAACCTTGTAAAGTTAGCCTCATACTTTGCGACATTCTCATTCTCCTTTTGTCTCAATCTCAGAAATTGCCTTTCCATATCTGCTCGATGGTCACGAGGAAAGTATTTTTCTAAAAACAGATCTTTGAACTCCCTCCATTCCATATTTGATACATCATCATCTTCCTTCATGTTTTGAATCAATGACCACCATTGATCATCATCTCCAGTGAGGCGGTAAACATCCATGATAACTTTTTCCCTTTCACTACTCCCCAAAGCCTGAAATATTTTCTCTAGGAAATTTATCCATTGCTCAACTACTAAGGGATTTGTACTCCCATTGAACATTGGTGGTTGTTGCTCATGAATCGATCTAACATTGATCCTCCACACTGCAGATCAGGGTGCTCCATACGGGTAAGGTTATTATTCATAACCTGAGTGAGTTGTCCCAGTATGGTGATTAGCTGATCAGCACCAGTTGCATCACTGGCTCCACTATAATTATCTTGAGCAGGAGGGATATCCCTACATGGAGTGCGTGCATTGATACAGTTTCCATTTCTTCCACTAGGTGCCATTTCTAAACAATGGCATAAACTAGATCAGTTTATGAATCAAAATACATAATTCCATAATTATAAAACACTTAACATAAATTGAACTATTTATGGATATAATCCATAATCATAAAAAAAATTTCTTTGAGGAAGTATATACTCAAAAACTCTTCATAATGATTTGTAAAGAAAATGAGAGTTATCCTAAGCATATCCCCCGAGAGTGTCGTAACCAAGAGTGCAACAAGGACCGTTGTTGTGCACCAGTTCCCGTTCAAGTCTAGCTCAAAGCGGTGTTTTCGGGTTTTACCCCTAGGTACATCTATGTCAGAGCCACCTCTACCTTCTCGTATCCAGACAGGGATGTATTTCTCAGAAAACTCACAAAATCTCTACAATACCAAAATTCTAGGAAGTTCTTCTATACTAATCCTCAAAGTTCATCTTAGGTCTACGTGCTCTAATCAGAGTTTATCTAAATCTAGCTTTCAAGGTTTGTACTAAACTTCCTTTGATACCAATTGTAACTCCCCGACCCTAGTTACCCAGAGTCGGTGCATTATTACATAACATTGGCATGATCACAAGAAAGATCAAATCTCGAAAGACCGATTGGTTTAGTAGCCTTGGAAACACTAGATATATTCATAAAGTTTTACATTACGTCATGAAGTGAAATACTACTAAAACAACATATTGTCTCCATAATCCACACTATTATACCCTTATAATATCCCTACTGGTCATTCATAATTTACTTCTTCACATCCTGGGAAAAATAAAACATAGAAAAGGGGTGATCTCAAATGCCCAGTAAGCATAACAATATAGCGGAAACTTTCATAAATAAGAATAAACATTTAAGGAAATGTATAACTAAAACAAAAGCCTTTTAAACATGAACTTCAACATAGTATGGAAAAAATAAAATTAAATAATTCCATTTACTTATTCACATGGATATTCTACTAATCGAATAATCACATGCAATATCAATAACCACTTTCATAATGATGGAATGCATAATGCCAGACTATCATAACCACATAGCCAAGGCATCGTTCCAAGACTACAAATAAGTTTTTTCCAAGGCCTTATTCCAAGACACTAGTTTGTCTCATGATACCTACCGATGCATTGAGGATCTATAGCGGGCTCCACCCGTCACATATTAAGTCCAATTCATTCCCATATGAAAAGGTTTAAAAATAACATAAACATTCGTATTAATACTAGCATAAAAAATGCCAATACTTTCACCATAAACCATTAATGATACAAAAATAGCACATCCATAGTCAAACGTATCTCAAAAACTTCAATACAACATAGAATTTTTGTATCATAATAAATCAACTTCAAATAAGCGTAAAATCAGTCAATGGATGTTGACATTGATGAAATCAAAACTCCTTTTAGAGAAATATCTCTTTCTATTTTGAAATCATTTAAGAGTCATATATTTATAAAATAAAACATTTTATTTGAAAATATTCAAATAAGATTGTAAGGGAAGCTTCGACGATTTTATAACGGCAGAAAATAGCCGCACCTGCCGTATAAGTTAAAAAAAACATTCTTACCTTAATTCTGTCGAAAAGGTTAAAAGCACCTTGTTTGGAATACGACGAAAAGATTCCTTTATAAACCCCTTATAAAAAGTCAAAAAAGGGTATAAATGACTTTAACCCATATTCTTGTAAATATTAAAAATGTTTTGAAATACATTTTTAAGAAACATGGATGTGGATGATAAAAAGATCTCAGTAGATTATCACGTATAAACAACCTCAGATAATGAAGAGATTGCGAAATAAACCCATACCTTGTACTTTTCCTTGGTTGGGGTAGGTTAACCTCCTGTATAATGGTGAAATAACTGTTATTAAATTATACAAGAATCATATACATTAATATGATATCATATATGATCTCCTAACACTGCTTTGTTAATAATATCTTAGATTTATCGTTGTTTCAGGTGTTAACTAACTCATTTTCTTTTATATGTTTTTTATGTAAGATATATTTGTCATGGATAGGTTGTATCTTAATCATATATGGAATGATATCAAGTCCTTAGATACTATTATTAATCATCAAATGAGAATTGTACTTGAATGGATACGATGGAGAATGAATCTCATCGTGTTGGTGGAGACGGTAGTCCGTACGTACACACGAGCGAAAATATCATTCTTTTGATATTAAAATAATATATAATTGGATGGTATATCATATATAAAGAATCATTATCATGTTACATTTATTATTTACATGAATTACACATCATTATTATACCCATCCAAATAATAATTTATTGAATAACAATTACACCACGACGTGGAGACGGTAAGCCGTACGTACGCATGTATGGTGACATGTTATTCAAAGGATGGCTAGAATACTAAATATGGTTGTACCATATTTATAATAACATCAAATTATATATATGATACTGGATTTATTATTTTAGAATGGTAACAACAAAGGAAGAAGAAGTGGAAGAAGAAAGGAACTTGGAAAAGGGTGGTGAAATCATTACCTCTTCTTCGGGTTCTTCCTTTGGATTTGATCAAAAGGGATCTTAGGTTGGATTTATGACTAAAGGAAGGCCTCTAGAATGAAGTGAGGGAAGTTGAGAGAGTATTTGGGAAGAGTTTGTCCGAACCAAAAGGATTTTAAGGTGTGAGTTAAGGGAGAGTGCCCTTTTATAAGAGGGGTGAGGGGAACCTTTGGTAAAACTAGAAATATTATTTTATAATAAATTCATATTCGGTTTCTAATGGCTCAAAAGTGGATTATTTAAAGGTTAAGGTGGGGATAGGTCTAAAAATACTCAAAAAATAGAATTTAGATAGGTTTGGGTTACTATATTAACCTTATCATTAAGTATTAACTCTTAGTTAATTAGTTTCACTTTTACATTGTCTCTTTGTATTTTTATATTATATGGTTAATAAACATAATATATACAGCCAAGAGACCCCCAAGTGGTCCATTAATGATACACCTATCATGATATAAGTCTCTTGGACGAACCTTAGATTTTTAAGAATTTAATATCAATTAATAATATAATATTTGTTTTAAAAACTATTTTATATCAATTTTGACACTATTCAATAATTTATTTTTGTGAAAATAATAACAGAATGATTACTTAGAAAAAAGTTACTGAAGTCAATCCTAACATTTCCTATTAACCTATAAAATTAGTGTAATTCATTAAAAGGCTAAAATTATATATATTTGGGTATTTATAATATCAATTATTTTAGTTTTTCACTATTATGGTAATTACTGCATCATCATTGTGTCCTAAATAAATTAAACTATTTAATATCTAAAAATTATAAATAAAATATCATTATGTAGGAAATCGTTTTAGATTTCTAATTAATATTTACAATCTAATTTATCTTATGTATAGACCTATATTAAAAATGTTTTAGAAAATAAACTTTGATTTTAACTCTTTTAACTCTTCTTTGAATTAAATAATAATAAATGTCCTAATCTAATCCAAGTGGACCTAAATGATATTATTTTATTCCTAAGGTTGTTTTTGGTCGAGATACACTTGTCCAATAGAATTAGGACCTGTGTTAGGGTAATATTAATATCATTTTTACCCTTAATTACCCTATTTACTTTTAATCGTGGTAAATAAAAGTAAAAAGTTACTATTCAACAAAAATTATTTTCATCTAATTGAACCACATTTTACTCCTTGATATTAACAGTGTCTCTCGGATTTTTGAAATTCCAATCACAGAAGCAGTAAAATTAAGTTATATGAAAAATTCAGTTTTTTAACTACCACTTAGTAGTTTCACTATTCATAAAAAATTGAAGTTTTTCAGAACAATGCCAAAATTTCACCCTAAGCTATAATTGATATTCCAAATTCAAAAATGATGTCTATTTTAAAAAATTCCAAACATATAATACTCATTAATTAGTTTTATAATTAATTCCCGATGTTACAACAAATTGCGTGTTTTTAAGAAACAATATATATCAAAAGATTGAAAATTATTTATGTCCAATTTCAAAGTGAAATTAATTATAATGAACACCATTGGATAAAATGGTAAAAATATATTCTCATTATACTTTAAAACCACTAAATAATATAATTTATCACTATAAATTATTTTGATTAAAAAAGATGTTTTTAAGTATTTTTCACTATTCATAAAAATTGGAAGTTCTCAGAAAAATACCAAAAATTGAACTTAGGATAATTTCGATACTCTGAATCCAAAAATGAAGTCCATTTTGAAATATAAAGTATATATAATTTCAAAAAGTAGGTATTACTATTCATAACGGCTAGTTTGATTGGTTGTGGTGTGTTAGAACTCGATGTTGCGTACAACAAACGCTATTACATTATTCAAAGGGAAACGTACCGTAGAAGCTTGGGGTGTTACAATTAAATAAATAAAAATTTATGGTTTATACATGCATAAAATTAATTCATTAGTTATAAATTGATTATAATTGAAAATAAAAAATCATTTTATGGAAAAAGAGATGTTTTCTAAAATACTGTTTTTATGCGTGCAATGTGTTTTTTAATAAATTAAATTGATAAATATTATTTTAATTATTTTAATTATATTTATATATTTTATATTCAATAATTGTTTTAATATTAATATATAGTTTTTAATAGGCATGAGATAAGAATAAATCCAATTTTTTTCTTAAAAATTGTATTTGTTAAAAAAGCGGGTTTCATTGGATTTTACACAGTTATTTTAAAATAAATTTCTGTCACTTATATATATTTAATATTGAAAAATGGATACAATATTTGGACTTAGGAGGTTCATATTTGGTAAATAGGCCCCTTTTTATTTTTGTTCATTATAAAGAGTAACTATTGTAAAATTTATCACCTCGGTAAAGGATAAATCATGTTAACCTAGGTAAAAAATAAGTGTTGAGGCCCCCATTTTTCATATTAATTCTTATTGAATGAAGTAAAATTGTAATTTATCACCTTATTCTGATAATTTATTTTTACGGTACACTTTTCAATGACAATGACAAATATAATATTAGAAGAAAAGAAAAAAACAAAATGCCACACTCTTACTTTTGAATATATCTTATATGTTTACATAGGGATAAAATAATGATGTGAAAGAATATTAATGATTATTTTGAGAATAATGAAATTATTTTCATTATATTAATTTAATTATAATTTTTAGGTATTATATAATTAACTTAAATTCTTACATAACGTTGATATTGTATTTATTCAATTAGTAGAAAAATATAATAAATGATTTTAAAAATATTAAAAGTAATACAATTTGGTTGAATTATTCTGATAAATGAATTATTTATATACATATAACATATTAGTGATGTTTTAAATTATTATATTCTGATTATATATTTTTATTGATGTATTTGAAGTCAAATTGATTAAATAGTGTCAAAAATGACATTAATAATATTTTATAAAATAATATTTTATTAAATTATTTAAAAACCATGAAAATATTTAGATGACTTGGGGGATAATATATGGTCTAAAATATCATCCAATTTCCATTTGTAATTCAATTTTTACATTATAATTTAAATTATAACCCTTTAATATAAAAAATGTCATTACCGCAGTTAAAATTAA
This sequence comes from Viscum album, assembly GCA_963277665.1. NCBI lineage: Eukaryota > Viridiplantae > Streptophyta > Magnoliopsida > Santalales > Viscaceae > Viscum > Viscum album. Next base: position 1,379,594,814 of record OY728143.1, on the reverse strand, counting down.
AATTAGTTAACCAAGGGGTTATACAAAAAGTTAAGGTTTAAAATGACAAAAAAACCTATCTAAATTTAATTGGATGATAATATTTAGAGATTATACTATTTTTATTCTAATATATTTCCATTTTGAATCATTTTTATTGGGAATGATCAAGTTATATTTTAATATTGTTTTTATAATTCCAAGTGTGTCATTTCCATCCCCTATAACAGGACATCCCTTCCCTCTATTATTTATACAACATTGAGAAAACTAGATTTAAAATACTTGAAATTTTTTCTTATAACCACTATTATACATGTTCTAGAGGTTCTGGTATTCCCAAGTTACCAACCCTAGTTTCCTTAAGAAGGTATCTAAAGGAGGTCTCCTGAAAAAGAGGTAATCATCTAACCCGGTCTCTTTCAATTCATTTATTCTATTAACTTATCTAAATCTGTAGTATTCATAATAAAATAAACAATTAAGTATAATAAATATACTAAAATGTTATTATGATTATTAAACCACCATTATTCACCATTTTTCCATCAAATGAGAAGTGAAAGTATTTCTCATGTGTACATACGACTTACCGTCACCATGTAGCGATACTGTTCATTTTTCATCACCATATTTTATGGATGGGTATTATGATGGGTTTAATATTTATCTATTTTTTATGAAATAATTACTCTTATGATGCTATAATATAATATCTACCTTCTTACCTTCAAATCCGTTGGAAAATGATAACGTCGCTCGTGTTTATGTGTGGACTACCACCCACACAAAGTAGTGTGATTTTTTTTTTCATTTTTGATTTACATGAAAGGGAATAATGTTGTATTTAATAAATATATATATTATATATATGATATAATAATGATTTTATAATGTTTAATTATTTTTTTCATCTATCAAAAAGTGAAAACAACGTTCATGCGTACGTACGAACTACCATCTCCATGAATGGTGTGATTCATTTTTTTATATCTATCTTTTATGGATGAATATAAATATATATATCGAATATATATGATATTTATATTATTATTGAAATAATTTATATTATGGAACCATGATCAAAGTACAAGGACAAAAGCTACCGAACTAAAATATATATGAAAAACAAAGCAATTATCACCCGGAACAATGATTTTAATAAATAATTATTAATTAATGGTTAGTAAAAGATTATAATTAAATAATATATGTTATTATATATATTATCATGTTTATATAAAAAATTTATAATAAAAATATATTTATTATACAAGAGTTTTGAACACATATGAAGGAAGTGAGGCCTGAGGTAAGGGTTTATTTCACAATCATATCATTATTCGAGATTATTTATATTTAAGTCACCAGTAGGGGAATTTTTTGATCCTTATATATAAAACTAAATATATTTTATTATATTATTTTTATTCATATAAATTTTAAATTTTCATTTCATTTTAATCTCTTTAATTACTCAAGATACCAAAATAATGTTTTTAAGGAAAATCAACTTCATTTTTATACTTGGTCTATAATTTTTTCATCCATGTCTATATTTTTTCTAAAATTTTTTAAATAATGTTTTTACCATAATAAAATTTTTTATTAAATAAAATTTTACCCATGTTTTAATTTTTTAAAAATGTTTTAAAATGAATCTTCTTGTGATTTTTTCAAACGAGGTAATTTTTTATTTTTTTTACAAAAGTGTGAAAGGATTGTTTTTAAACTTATATATAATGAATGAAATTTATCACCACAATGAATACTAGATAATTTTAACTTTCATTTAAAATTTTACAAGGTTATTTTTAAATAAAATATTTCCCTTAATATTTGGGAAATTTTTAGATAAGTAATTTCAAAGTGAAAATGACATTTTCCTCAAGAAAATTTCGAGTGAACATTTTAAGGTATATTTATCTATGTAAACATAATATGTTGAATTTTATAATTCAATGAGTATATAATCTAATGATATCACCATCCATATCTCTTTGTATGGTTTATGATCAGTTTTATGGGTGAAATTATTGATAATTCGTATGCCATTTCTTCTAATATAGAAAATTATTTATTTTTAAGGCATGATGATTAATTTATATTGATTGTTCATACGATGAATTAATTTAAATTATTAAGTTATGGGAGGTGATCAGAATTACACATCCTATTGGTGTATGGGTAGGTCCCATGAGGCTACATAGATCAGTTTTTTAGCCAAGTACTTGCCGATTTTTGTAGTTGTCATGACATAAAGCCGTGATGGTATTTTGATGTTTATCAATAGGGCCTAGATGGTAAGTTTTAGATGTACTACATTATGAATTAAATTATCATGATATTAATATAATTATTTGAATAGTTATTATATCCATGGATAAGTTTCAAGCTTATGTGATTATTTATGTATAATTATTTGATCATCATGTATTCCTTCCATATTATTATTTCCATATTTAGCTTTTGCTATGCGCATACCCTAAATAAGAATTTGAGCTCACCCATTTCTTATATTTCCTTTCCCTATGATTATATTAAGTGTATTATGATTGATATTCTAGGATATAATAAAGGGTATAATGGTATTCTTAAAGAAAATACTTTTTTTAATTTTATATTTTTAAATGTATGTTATATTTCATGTATATATCAAGTTAACTAAGACAAATAAACTATTTGTAAAATTGGGATAAGATCACCTATTTTTAGTACCAATATAATAAAGTAACCATTAGCTTAAAGCCCCTAGGGTTGAGGTCTTTATATTTGGTATCAGAGGATGTTTAATCGAAACATTGAGAACTAAATTATGAAATATAACCCTATGAATGAATTTGAGTTTACGTTTAAGTATTCGATAACATAAAAAAGTTTTGGTAAGGTAGATATTATGTGGTTTTCCAAGTAATACATCCCTGTATGGATACTATAAGTGGATTTGTTTTCAAAATATAGTCATTTACGGGTAATAACTGCAAAAATATTTAGTCGAGTATATCTTGGCCATCATTCTGGTGTAATGTGAGTGTACCCTTACCATGTACTTTGTTTCAACCTCTCGAGGTATATGCTTGGTTTTATTCACATTTTATTTATAAACCATTATAAAATATTTGAATTTATTTTTTGGATTTGAGAATATTCTCAAAGAAACCAAGTTTATGATTATGAGATTTGTTATTCATAAATTAATAATTTATGTTAAGTGTTTCACTAGTTTTAAAATTATACATTATGTTTCATAATTTTATAATATAATATAACATATTCCATTACTTTTTAATGGTTCTTAGTGGAAATAATGAGAACTATATCAATGCATGTAATCCATGTAGGAATTTCCATCGTGGGAAAGATAATGATGCTAGATATGGAGATAATTATAGAGTTGAGAAAATTATAACTATATTGGGGAAATTGAGTGATATTAAAACCAATAAATTTACCTATAAAGATAAACCTACTGATCCACAATGTAGTGTAATGATGTTATATTGCTTCATGCATTAACAACCTCTTTCATTCAATGGGACTAAAGATCCATTTTTATCTAAGCAACAGATAAATTCCTTCGAGAATATATTTCTTTATTTAGGAAATAATAAAAGGGATAATGCTATCATTTAAGTTTAACATCTCTTAGGGGATACAAATAAATAGCGGGCATTAATTCAGAACACTAAGGATGAGGTGGAAAAAACAAACATGGAATATAAGGATTTTAGCGTACTTTTCTTTGATAAATATTTTCATCATGAACAAAAAGCAGATCTGGGGATAAAATTAATGAGTCTAATACAAAATGAATATTAAAACGTTTCTACATATTAAGATAACTTTATAATATTAACAAAGAATACTACAGTCTATGTATGTAATCCATTGAGAAAGATTAAAACTTTCTTTGATGGGATTAATCCAATCCATTGAAGGGAACTGGTATCCTAAACATTCTCATCATATGAGGACATAATATCATGTGATATCAATATATAGGAATAATTATCCAAGTATTATGTATTTGAAGAAACGAAGGATAATAATAGGACAATAGAAAAAACAATGGATAATAGGAATAATAGAAAGATCAATTTTCCAACATGTGATACTTATAGAAGGAAACAACTTGGTACATGCTTAAAAGGAAAAGGATTTTTCTTCAAGTGTGAAGAAAAGGCCACCATGCTCTTTAATGAAGGGGTAAGGGATACAACACCAATATACAATGATTTAACTATAATAATATGGTTAAATAATCCAACCAATTCCCTAAACATCAAGGTTTCTTACCATAAAAGAAGTCAAGGGAAGAAAACTAGGTTCATGAAATTACTACAGCCAAAGTAGAAGATCCTAGTGATGTGTTGAAAGGTACACTTATCATACGATCTACTATTGAAAATGTTTTACTTGATTCTGGTTTTATCCACTCTTTTATATCCTAAGAACTATATAAGGGTATCACATCAACACCTCAAATATTAGATGTTTAGTTAGCGGTGAAAACTTATAATTGTATGATGAAAACATATCAAGTCTATAACTTCTCTATGATAAAAGTTTATGGTAATGTTCTTCATGTGAATCTTGTTATTCTTCCTCTTATTAAATTTGATGTAATTTTGGGTATATATTGGCTCTCTTAGTATAGTGTTCATATCAATTTCTAAGGAAGGAAAGTTACATTCGATATTTATAATCAACCTTCAATAATTTATTAGTGCAGGGATGAATCTGAAAAAATAGTGGAAATTACTTCTATAATATTGGGTTTTCTACTTATTCATGATGGATATTTATCACAAATGGTTGGGGGAAACTAAAAATTTAAAATGTGCCTATTTTTTGGGAATATACTGATGTATTGTTTGAGGACTTTCCTAGTCTTCCATTAAATCATAAAGTTGAGTTTTCAATAGAACTCATACCTGGTGCTACACCGATTTCACAAAATCCTTACAAAATATCCCCGACTGAGTGACATTAATTAAAGAAGAAACTCTAGTAGAATATAAATAAGGGATTCATTTTACCTGGTGCTTCACCATGGGGTGCACTTTATCTTTTTTAAGAAGAAAGATGGGTCAATGAATCTTTATATTGAATATTGGTAACTTAACTAGATCACGATAAAAAATTAGTATCCTCTACCTCATATCAATGTAATTTTTGATCAATTATAAGAAGATAAATATTTTTTCAAGATTTATCTTTGATTTTAATATCATCATCTAAGGATCAAGAAGGAGGATATACCCAATAAATCTTTATGTTTGAGGTATGATAATTATGAATTCATCATAATTCCATTTCAACTTACCAATGATCATGTTATCTTTATGGATTTAATGAATAGATTATTTTGAGATTAACTAGTTAAATTTCTAGTAGTATTTATAGATAATATTCTTATATATTCAGAGATAAATTAAGATAATGAAGAACATTTGATAATTTTGCTGAAGACCTTGAGGAATGAGAATTTGTATGCTAAATTTATTGAGTGTGAATTTTTTATTTAGAAAATTTAATTATTGGGTCATATAATCTCATGTGAGGGTATGCCTATGGATCCTTATAAGATAGAAATTATTGAGAAATGGTCTAGACCAACCACGACAACCAAAATACACATTTTCTTTAGTTTTGATGGATACTACTGATTATTTTTGAGAGATTTATTATTTCTATCTAATCTAATCACCATGTTGACTTGTAAGGGGGTTAAGTTATTATTTATAGTTGAATTTGAAGAGAGTTTTAAATAAATAAAGATAAGGTTGGTCAACGCACCTATGCGTACACTACCCTGTAGTGGAGAAGGTTTCATGATCTATAATGATGCATCAAAGAAGGGAATGAGATGAATCCTCATGAAAAATGATATGGTGATATATTATACCTAATTCTAATTGAAGTTTAATTAGGGAAATTACCCAAATAATGATTTGGAGTTAGCAGTATTATTTTTTGGATTGAAAATATGGAGGTATTATTTATATGGTAAAAGGTGTGATGTATATACTGATCATAAAATCTTAAAGTGTATATTTACATATAAAGAGTTGAATATGTTCCAAATATGATTATTAGAGCTGACTAAAGATTATTATTGATCAATATATTACCACCCTGTGAAGGAAAATAAGGTGGCTAATGCTCTGAGTCAGAATGACCATACTAGTTTATCTATAATGATGATTGAAAGAGATCCAATACTTATGGATTTGTAGAATATGGATCTTGAAGTCATGAGGAAAGGGGAAATATATTATATTTCTCAGATGAATGTTCAACCATCCAACTATGAGAGGATTAAGAAGGTTCATAAATAAGATGTGAAATTATAGAAGAAGGTGAGGAATACTCTTGGGTTCAGCTATAATCATTATGGAATGATAAAGTTCAAGAAATGATTATGTGACCCCATAATACCATAAGTAGAGAAGGAATTTTTGGATGAATCTCATAGTTCATCATTCTCTATTCATCATGGAAGTACAGAGATGTATAGATATTTGGAAAAGTATTTATGGTGGGATAATATGAAGTGAGATATTGTAGAGTATGTATCTCAATTCCTATTATGTCAGCAAGTTAAGACTAAGAGATTTTAGTCTAATGGGACATTACAACCATTACCCATACAAAAAATGGAAATGGGAAAAGATCACAATGTATTTTTTCATAAAAATTCCTAAAACATCCAAGGGCCATAATACTATTAGAGTTGTAGTTGATCAACTTATGAAGTTGGAGAGAAGATTTATCTCTTGATCATATTTTCAGAATATACATTATGGAAGTGGTAAGGTTTCATAGAGTACCACATTATTTTGTATTTGATTAGGATCACAGGTTTACCTTGATGTTTTAGAATATTATTCAGTGAGATCTGGATAAAGAGTTGAGTTTCAGTACTATTTATCATACTCATACAAATGGTTAGTCTGAGGGGACTGTTCAAACTCTAGAAGACATGTCGAGAGATTTCTTTATGGATTTCCAAGGTGGTTTACAACAACACCTTCATTTGGTATAATATTATTATAAAAATAACTTTCACTAAAGAATTTAGACAACTCCTTATAAATCCATATATAAAATGAAATGTAAAACTCCAACGTATTGGGATAAGGTTAGAGAAATAAATCTATATAAACATAATCTAGCTAAGGAAATGGTATATAAGTTTAGATGCATTCAACAAAACATAAGGGAATCTCATAGTCGAAAAAAATTATACTGAAAATCATTAAATAGATATAGAGTAAAAAGTTGGTGCTAAGGAGTTCCTATGAATATCTCCTGGAAAAAAGGTTATGAGATTTGGAAATAAGGGGTATCCAAGACCTAGATTTATCATTCTCTTAAAAATTCATTATTATATTGTTATGATAGCTTATTTCATGGAACTTACACCAAATCCATATTAATTTCACAATGCGTTCCATGTATCTCTCCCAAGGAAGTGCACCTGATCTTTCACATGTATTGAACTTAGTGGTTACACCCCTAGAGAAGGATCTATCTTATGAGGAATAAAAAGTGGAGATTATATATCCTAAAGAAAAATTTATATGAAACAAGACCAATTACCTGGTCAAGTTTTGTGTGTAAAATTCATAAAATCAAGGATTCTATATGGGAACATATGGATGTGGTGAGTCATAAGTATCCTCAGTTGTTTGTATTATAGTGACATAATTTTGAGGTTGAAATTATTATAAGGGGGAAGAATATAACACCTTGAGATTTTATGATATATTTTAGTTTTAATAAATTTAATATCTTCAATAGATTGAATTACAAGCAACACTAAGTTTAAATGAACAACTATATACTATTAAAATATTATATAAATGTGACCATTATATCATAGCCGTTAAAATTGGAAGTTTTTAATAGGAATAATTAAATTATGAAAAAACTATTATTTATACATATATAAAATGAATTCATTAGTTATCAATTGACTGGAAATGAAAATAAAAAATCATTCGAAGGAAAATGATATTTTTTTGAAAAACTATTTTTATGCACGTCATGTATTTTTATATTAATAAATTAAAATTTTTATGAACCAAGTTAGAGTTCCATCCAACCCAATAGCTGAACCAGTCGGTGGTGTGGCCCGAATGGGTTTCTATCTCTCTTCGAGTTGGAAACTAGTACTTGGGTATTAATAATATAATGTCGGAATGATTTCACCCATTTACATAAACATTAACAACCAAAATAAATAAACATCTCAATAATAAATAACCAAAGACAAACATGGCACAACCATTTTCAGATTTAGGGATTAAAACCTTAAAAAACACTCAAAATACTACAATATAAGGGAATCCAAAAAAATGACTTAGAAACATTCGTGAATCATGAGGGGCATCACTCTAAAGTTACCACCACCAACACCTTCAACAAGGGGGACACTAGACACCAGATCCACCATCACCATGACACATCTTACCTTTACCTGGTTCATACTTAACAAATTCTGCATACATCCAAAGGCAAATATAGGATGTGAGGTAAATCCTAGTAGGATACCTCCCAATAGAAAATAATCCATGCTACAATATTAGAAGACAATTTAACATGCATTATTATGTAAAGTCCTTTGAAGCATTTTTAAGAAAACATTTTGAATAATTTTTTTTTCAAGAAACCAATTACAAGGAAAAGTATTAATCAAAAAACATTCTTCAAAAATAAATAAACACAATTTACACCATATATCAATGGATTCCATCATATCACATAAGAATTTTGTTACAATAGAGTACCACGGGTAAATCCTTATGGGTAGCTGGCATAAGTGGAACACTAGAAACCTCATACCTTAGTGAAACATGGTATAACAACCACAACCATAAGCTTTCTCATTCATGATCCTTTAGGAGGGAACATCTCATTGACTTAGTGGTATCTAATCATTATCATAGTTTATTTAGTGTTGTAATAATAAATCATTCTAAAAAGAATATGGGCTTTTCCACTTTCAAGTTAACTAGTATCAATCCACTAGAAGAATATGGGATTTCCACTTTCTTATCACTTGCGTACTAGTTCTAGCTTTCCCACCCAGGTTCCCTAGATACCCATTATGCTCATTTTCACATTTCACATGTCACACTTATCAGTACTTACACAATACAATCCAAATTTCCCAAGAACATAAGGAAATCACAACCATTTTACATAAAGAAAACCATTTCCCATTTTATAAACACCAAAACCATTTTGAAACACTTTTCACACCACCTGAAAATTTCATGAAACTCATTTATCAATGACATAATAACAATACACAATGAATTAAACCATTTCAATGGGACAAGACCCTTTTAAATCAATATATAAACCAATTTCACTTAAAAAACATGCTTCCCTTCATTTATAAATTTTTAATTCATATCAAAAGTGAACTAAAATTTAGAAAACATACAAAAAAACTGATTTCATTTCTAATTTTTTTTACAATTAAATCCCTTATAAATCACATTTCAAACCTTCTATAAAAGGCATAAAAACCCTTTAAAGAAAAATTATAATGAAACATACACAAAACATAACCATTTCCATTTAGAAAATCCACTTTCATCATATATGCATGAAAAAAACTTCCAAATTATGTATCTTACCACACAATTAAACCATAGAATATATATAAATAACCAAGAAAGAATATTAAAATTATCTAACAATGTTAGGGCATGGAACTACCTACCTCAAGCTTGGAAACTTTTGGAAATTGGTGAAAAACAACAACCACACCACCAAAAGACCCTAAAAAGAAATATTTAACAACAAACATCAAGATATCACTCAACAACACAAGATCAAACCCTACCTAGTCCACAAAAACCCACTGGAAATCAAGAACCTAATAAAGTAGGAAGAAACCCCTATAAAGAAGGAAGATAGCAAGAGAGAAACCACTTACTTGAAGTTTCATTAAAGAATTAGGGTCAAAGATACCCAAAAATGGAATCCCAAGAGGTCCAAGAAAGCTTGGAGGGAGACATAATGGTTAAAAATCATGTATAGGGTGGATGAGAGGGTTTAGGGTTAAATCACAAGAGGAAACAAAGGGAATTTCCAGATTTTTAATGGCATAAAAAAGTCATAATGTTTTCCCACATGGTTTTCCAAACTGTATGGAAACCATGCGCCCATTACTATCCAAGAGGAACACTCCACATGGTTATCCAACACAATTTATAAATTGTATGATAACCGTGTGGTTATCCACTTTCCAAAAATGTAACTAGGTTGCACAGTTTCCTTGAGAAGGGAGCATATTTTGATAAACCATTTTTCAACCACACGCCTCATGCTTCCAACCCAAAACAAACATTTTTCAGTAAAATATCCTGGGAAAACTCAAGGAAATTCACTATACTAAAAATTAACAAAGCAAATACCTAAAAATCCAAACCAGTCACACCTAGAACTCAAGATACAAACTGATATCCAAATATAAATTGGAACAAAGGGTCAAAACAAAAACCTGGGGTGTGACAGTTATCCCCACTCTAAAAACTTTCCGCTCCTAGAAAGTTAAATCAAAGCCTGATCAGATAACAAAACATACACTCTTCCAAAATACAAGGAAATATCCAATAAATATCAAAATTAGGATAAATAAAAAACACCATGAATGGAAATGTAGATTCACAAGATTTAACTCGGTGGGGGGGGGGGGGTAGAATCGACTATCCACCATACTCCCTCTACCCTTAGAAAGCCACAACACCTATAGTTGATTAATCAAGAGAAAATTATTTCTCACAACCACTTAACCCAACATATAAATCCAAAAAACAATCAATAAATTTCAAAAATAAACTCATACCTATCACCCAAATCAAAAAAACAAACCCAAACCACTTTTTGATGAATACTTTCACAACCTTTCTTCAATAAAACTATTAGGCACACTGCAACCCCAACATTTAATCAAGGGAGGAACTCAAAATTAGATATCTATGAATGGGGATACCCAATGAAAATCCATCACAAGGAACTAAACCATATTATCAATACGGGGAGTCCTGAATTGACTCCCCATAATGAAAATGAACTAACACTATTCTACTCTTGAATAAAATTTAACAAGACCCTTGGTGGGTCTCCCCACAATAAGAACCAACAAACTTAATCAAAAAACATAGACTGACATGGGATACCCAACTTGGTCAAACTTAGGAACTTACTATGTGGACCAAAAAACCCTGGTCATCAAACCCATCCATGAGGGTTTTGACGAAAGAAGATCCAAACCAAGCAGAAAGCACTACACAATTTACCACCCCATGATATTTACCATTTCCAAATTAGAAAAAAAATCAAAACTGATCCACAAGGCTGACCACACATGGACAACCAAATATAGATTCACATACAAAAAGACATAGCCACCAGCATTTCAATGACACAAGACCACCCTATCTCCTCACAATCAAATAGGATATTTTAAACCATGTGAGTCGCATTGGGGAAAAAGGTCATCTATGTCTCTTTCCCAAAAATGTTACTATTTAAGATGAAATACCTACAAAAGAATCTTAAACTATCTATTTCCCTCACTGAATACAAAATCTAGACCAAGGCCCCCCACACTTCTTGGATTTTTGACTGCGTGTGAGCTTCACTCTGGAGTTTATGGTTAGAGCCTTTAAGTTTGAAGCACCTCCTTCCTCACAACTATAAGTTGAAAATCCCCATATGGAACACTTTATTTAGTTTCATGAGTGACCACACATCCTTCCAGGTAGAACCAAAAGAACACAAAACCCCATGAGACCCACTTTATCCAACAATACACTTTCATCGATATAGAAAGTTAAAATATGAACACACACCATCCTATTTTACCTCGATTGAGAAAGAACAGAAACATGATTACCACAGAACACACCTTCATTTAAATTAAAAAAGTTCATAATTTTTGAAAGATAAACATGTTTTTGTTAAAACAAAATTTCTCAAAAGATCACAAAACATTTAATTTTTTATTCTAAAGAGAACAAGGCACCAAAAAACACCACCATACATGACTATAATAACTGAAGAAGCATTATGAAGAAAGGGAATTTAAAATAAGCCCCAATAGTTCACTACTACTACAAACGAGTAGGGGTGTTTCTTTCAAATGGGTGGACCCAGATCCATGATGCTTCATGCGAACACTCTGACAAAACTGTTACAAGTGACATGGGTGTCCAAAATCATGTAAGTTCTTCATAGAATTAAGACACGATGACTTCTTTGGATTTAGCTTACGACACATGAAACATCATGATCCTATGGTTAGAGAAAGTTGATAAAATATCCAAAGGACTTTTAATACCATGGTCAACACCAAGAGATTCAGGATTCATTCCATTATTGGAATTCCCTTCACCACTTCCAAGAAATACCTTCAATCATAAATGTGGAAAACATCACCTTTAACAACTCAAGTAACTCAAGGAAACTAAGGTTTCTTTCAATTTCCCACTTAGACTCTTATTCCTTAAGAAGATCTACTAAACCTGAAAAGAGAGGTGGACTCAATTTCCAAAATTCAAGAAGAAAGTCTATTGATTGATCAACTAAAGTGTCTTCCAATAGTGAAATACCCATGGACTCAATTTTATTATCCACCAAATATTGGTGGGGGAATAAAATATCCAATTAAAAGAACAAGAACCCAATCAAAATGATCAATTGAATGTAAAATACCATAAATAACACTGAACACAAAAAGGAAAACAACTCAAAATATTCCCAAAAACATTTTTCAAAAGGCCTTATTAACCATTATTTCAAAACCAAATCATCAAAAATAACTCAAACTCAAAACATCATTCAAACACGAAGAGTTATCAAACTCAAAACACCTCATAAGAAACATTCCCAATTCACAAGGAGACACACCACACAACTAATGGTTATTGAAACATCACATTTTCTATTAAAATAAATTCTGAAAAAATAGGCTTGGTGGGTAGCATGATCACCAATGGTATTCAATGGATCCTCACACATGCATATTCTCATGTCACAATGGGCACTCATCCACTCATTCCATTAACTATCCACATTTTCACATATATCCATGCATGTGGTTACTCATGGAAATACCAAAGGTCAAAACACAAATTTTCCACTTTCCAAAACAAAACACTAAAACCACACTTTCAACTTCTCAATTTAATTTCTATTTCAAAATTTCATTAATATTTCCAAAATTTCACTAACCAGTAAACCAAAAACCATTTTTCAAACTCTGATCAATCCCTTTTTAATATTTATCAAAATAAAATCCCATGGATTCCATCACAAAAATTATAATTCATCCCATTAAAATTATATTCATATTTTCTCGACAGCTTAACAAAACACATTTAAAACATATTTACAAAATATACCTTGAAATAGTTCATGTTTTCCCAAATAATTAATCTCAATAAACCATATATTTTGATTATTAAAATCCAATATCAATGAAATCATCCCCATTTATTCAAAAACCATTTTATAAAAATCTATTTTTCTAAAGAATCCTTCATAATGATCTCAAAAACTCATTTTTTTCATTTTCCCAAAAGAAAAACCATCACCATTTTAAAATCTATTTTTCAAAATTAGAAAATAATGGTTTTTAAAATAATTGTTAAAACCCAAGAAAACAGAAAACAATTTACAAGGGGAAACTAGTGTCGGTGGGTGACGTAGCTATATGGTTTGCGGCCATACACCATTCATAGAATTGTCATGGATAGTATTCTAGGACCATTTCCCTGGATCGACATGGATTTCCATGTCCTGTAATCTCATTGAGACCATTGAACCAACTCTATTTTCATTTCCTAGTTACAACCAATCCATAGGAACCATAGAAACAAAAAGAAACCTAAATTCCCATGGAAACTCAAGGTTCGGTCCATGATATGTTGGCCACACACTTCCCTAGACCTACACCCTAATATCTGACAGTCATACTCTATCTACCTCAACATCCTAAATAACATAGGGTGATTTACATTCTATGTCATCAAAGGAACCAACCTCCCTCTGATACCATTTTGTTATGAACCAAGATGGAGTGACCTCTAACTCGACACCTGACCCAGTCTTTAGAATGGACCGAAGGGTGTTCCTAGTCCCCACGAGATGAAAACTAGTGCCTGTGTATCAATAATATACCATGGTAATTATTTTACCCATTTAAATATACATGAACAACCAAAATAAATAAACATCACAATAATAAATAACCAAATAAAAACAAGGCACAACCGTTTTTAGATTCAAGGCTTACACCTTTAAATTAAACTCAAAATTCTATAAGGGGAGGGAATCCAAAAAATGAACCAGAAACCTCTATACAACATATGGGGCATCACCCTCAAACCATCACCACAGACACCTACAACAAGGGGTACACTTGAAACTAGATCCACCATCACCACAACACACCTTGACTTTACCTAGGTCATATATAATAAAGTCTACATTGTAATGCCTCGACCCCAGTTACCCAGATTCGGTGCATTATTTTAATACATTGTCATGATTTCAAGGAATCAAGTCTGGAAGGACCGATCAGTTTAGCAGTCTTAGAAAATAGATTACATACATGAATGTCACATTACACTTTATAACATACCAAACAACATAAATAATCCTTTACGAATTCCATTATTCCCTTGGATTAACCCTGTATATCAATCACAATACACTTCTTGGAATCCTGGGAAAAGTAAAACATAGAAAGGGGTGAGATCAGATGCTCAGTAAGGATAACAATATAGCAGAAACTTTCATAAATAAGCATAAACATTTAAGGCAATATATAACTAAAACATAAGACTTTTAAACTTAGACTTCAACACAATATAGAAAAAATAAAATGAAATAATTCCATTTACTTATTCACATAGATATTCTACAAGTCGAATAATCACATTAAATATCAATAACCACTTTCATAATGATGGAGTGCATAATTCTAGACTATCATAACCACGTATCCAAGGCCTCGTGCCAAGACTACAAATAAGATTTTGTCAAGGCCTCATGAAAAGACACTAGTTTGTCTCATTAGACGTACCGATGCATTAAGGAGCTATAGCGGGCTCCACCCGTCACTTATTAAGTCCAACTCATTCCTCATATGAAAAGGTCTAAACATAACATAAGCATTCGTATTAAAACTAGCATATGAAATGCCAATAATTTACCCATAAACCATGAATGGTATAAAAATAACACATCCACAGTCAAACATATAACAAAACCTTCAACACAATATGGAAGATTTGTATAATGATAAATCATCTTCAAAATAAGTTTTAAATCCATTAAATAATTTTGACATAGAAGAAAATGATTTATAAAACTCTTTGAGAGAAATACCACTTTTTCATGAAAACATTTAAAAGTCAGAAAATTTAGAAACGAAGTCATTTAAAGACATTTTTGAATAAAAGTGTCCCATACCACTTTGAAACTTTTTAAAGGAATTAACATTTTAAAAACATTAATGTCCATAAAAATAAATCCTTAAAAACCATTTTGAAGACATGGACATTAATAAGAAAGATTTAGAAGAATAAATATTTAAAACATTTGAAATTATGTTTTAGTAATAAAAATTCCCTTAAAATAATCCCTTTGAAAACTCTTTCATAAAACATGAACATGGATAATAAATATTTCTCAGTAGATACTTACGTAAAAACAACCTCGGATAATAAAGAGATTGTGAAATTAACCCTTACCAATTTGGTAACTTACGAAACATAAAACCCATGAAAGAGGTATCATACAATGAATATGTAAATACACATAGATTAAAGTGTATTACAGAAATAATACAATTATGGGAAGTACATACACCACAAAAAATGTAATAATGGCAATGTGGCATGAATCTCACGGGAATAAGGAGTGAGATGGAAACCCCTTACCTTGTACGTTTCCTTGGTCGAGGGTAGGTTAACCTACTATATAATAGTTAAATCATTGTTATTAAATTATACAAGAATCATTTACATAAATATGATATCATATATGATATTTTAACATTGCTTTGTTAATAGTGTCTTAGTATTATCGTGGTTTCGGGTGTTAACTGATTCGTTTTACTTTATATGTTTTGTAATGTAAGCCATGTTTTTTATGGATAGTTTGTATCTTATTAATATACAGAATGATATTAAGTCTTTAAACATTATTTTTAACCATAAAAGAAAAATTATTCTTGAATGGATACGATGGGGAATGAATCTCATCACGTTCGTGGAGACGGTAGTCCGTACGTACGCACGAGTGACAATATCATTGTTTTGATATTAAAATAATATATAATTGGATGGTATATCATATATAAAGAATCATTATCAGGTTATATTTATTATTTACATGAATTACACATCATTATTGTACCCATCCAAATAATAGTGTATTGAATAACAATTACACCACAACATGGAGAGGGTAGGCCGTGCGTACGCACGTATGGTGACATGTCATTCAAAGGATGGATAGAATACTGAATATGGTTGTAAAAAATTTATAATAACATCATAGTATATAGAATATACTGGAGTTATTATTTTATAATGGAAATAAAAAAGAGAGAAGAAGTTGAAGAAGAAAGGAACTTCAAAGAGGGTGGTGAAAACATTACCTCTTCTTCGGGTTCTTCCTTTTTATTTGATCAAAAGGGCTTTTTAGGATAGCTTTATGATAACAATAAAGCCTCTAGGTTGAAGTGAGGGAAGTTTATATAATATTTGGTCAGGGGTTGGCCGAACCAAAAGGCTTTGAATGTTTTAAGAATTGGTTAGAAGTGGTGTCCTTTTATAAGGGGGAGGAGGGGCTCTTTAGAAACAAATTAAAGTATTAATTTATAATAAAATCATATTCGGTTTCTAATGTCTAAAAAGTGGATTATTCAAAGTATAATATGGGTATAGGTCGAAAAAAACTTAACCAATAGGTTTTATAAAGGTTTGGGTCACTTTATTAACCTTATCTTTTTTTTAACTATTAGTTAATTAGTTTGACACTTACCATGTCACTTTGTATTTATATATTATATAGTAAATAAAATTACTATATACTTCCAAGAGACCCCCAAGTGGTCCATTAATGACACACATATCATTATATAAGTCCTTTGGCTGAACCTTAGATTTTTAGGAATATTACATCAACCAATAATATAGTATTTGTTTTAAATATTAATTTATGTCAATTTTGACACTATTCAATAATTGATTTTTGTTAAAGTCTTAAAAACTTTATTAATTCAAAAAAAAATCATTTAAGAAAAACTAACAAGTCATATTAACCAATAAAATTCATGGATGTCATCAAAAATTTCAAATTATATTAATTTTAACATTTAGAATACCAATTACTTGATTCTTTCATTAATAAGGAAAATACTGCATCATTATTATGTCATAAATAAATTTAATTATTCAATGTATAAAAAGTATAAATAAAATATAATTATATAGGAAGTATTTTTATCTTTATAATGAATATTTATAGTTGAAAATATAACATATATAACCCTATGTAAAAAATTGTTTTGCTAAAAGATATATGCTTATGTCATTTTTGCATTTACTTTAACTTATTTAATATAAAGTGTCATTATCACTTACAAGTGGATCCATGGGGTCCCCAAATAGACCCAAAGATGCCCATGGTCGGAAATGTATAAAAAAATAGGGTTAGGACACGTTTTAGGGTAAATTAATATTATTATAATATATTTTTTTACCCTTATTTACCGGATTTACCCTTTAAGCATGGTAAATAAAATATAATTACCGAAGTAATTATTCATAATGTCTAAAAATAGAAGTTACCTATTTACACAATATGTACCTACTGATTCTAAATACGGAATCAATTTTTCTAAATTCAAAACACATAAGTGGCATAAATTAATTTAAAATTAATTCTCACTGTCAAAACAAAAAGCGTGTTTTTAACAAATAATAACTATCGAAAGATTGACACTTTCTTATGTCCAGTTTAAATATGCAATTATATCTAATGACCAAAATTAGATTAACTGGTAAAATTATAATCTAATTATACTTTAAAATCACTCAAATTCATAATTTATTACTGTTAATTATTTCGATTACAAAAGTTGTTTTTAATTAAAATTTAGTATTTTTCACTATTCACCCAAATATGAAAGTTATCAGAAAAACACCAAATTTTTTTTGAAACTAAATTATTATGTCCCAATTATAGAGAAGATATTTATTTTGTAAAATTGAATATATAAAAGTATCAAATATTGGATTTAAAAAGGCTTCTCCATTAAAAGGCTGTAAAATTGCATTTTTTGAAAAATACTTCTTTTATCTCAAAAAATGAATTTGTTCTTAAATTATGTCTAAGAAACTCATAATATGGATTCTAATATAATAAGGATTATATAAAGTTCAAAATTATGTTAATACTATTCATAACCGCTTTTGAACGGCTTGTTTGGTTAGTCATGGTGCGCTAGAACTCGGTGTTGCGTGTAGTGCAAGTTATTGAATTATTTTGAAGAAATAACGTACTACGAAATCTTGGGGTGTTGCATTATTACCTCCTTCAATAAATTGAATCCTCACAATTTGAAATTATTTTTCGAAAATAAAAGGTTGAAAATAGAAAATACCTTTGGGAAAACCCACATCGGAAATTAGGTTAATAAAATTTAGTATTAATAAGAGGAAAAGTGAAATGAAAGTTTCACCACCAAATTATGATCTCGATTAGGAGAACATTTGGTGGAAATTAGAGACATATAATTGGAGGAAAACGTAAATATTTATAGGTAGTTGTTGAGGTCATCAATCACAAACAAGTTTAAAATTGAGGGCCTTAAATTCATAAATCTATGATGATTTAAAATACCATCGGTTCGACAAAACATATGGTATTAGGATAATATATTTTTTTTTGTTTTACGATCCCTTCACTAAAGTATAAAAATTCATTTCTTCATAGAATAAGAGAAGAAGAAAAATATATACTTGATAAGTAGATTCTCATCCTTTAACTAATTTCTACCACAAACTCATCTTTCACTCTGAAAGATAATAGAAATTAAAAATAATATTCTATTTATCCTATTTGAATAAAAAAATATGAATTTATCATTCATCTACCAGATTTTGTTTTTTAAAAAGACTATATTATTCAATCCAGGACATCACGTGGGTCAGTGGTAGGTGATACACCCTTGTCGCCCTTCGGTTGCGGGTTCAAGTCTCGCGGCCTTGCCGGACACGATGGGTTGCCGCCTGACCTCCGGGTTGTCCTTTTATGGAAATCCAAAAATAATCTAAAACTAGAATTATCCAAAATACTTCTGTCCAAACTCACAGTCCAAAATTTATAAGAAAGTTAAACCCAATGAAGATCCTTTTTTCCATGTAATAACATGTGAACACCTTCATCATATATTCTTTTAAAACACTGCAACATCCTGAATTTCCATAAAACCTTATTAATTACATTCATGATCCCTTATTCCTTATAGAATATTGGATATACTCCTTCTATCCAAAAATGTAGTAAACTCAAACAATGATGGAATATCATTAATCACTTTCATTTTAGTCAATAATATCCAATATAATTTATCCAAATCAATCATTTATTATTCAAAAATCACTACCTTAGTATCAAAACCATATTATGGTTTATCTTTCTCTCAACCATATATTTTCCAAAAATTTAACCTGCTATTGAGTCACTTTTTTTAGTTCCACACAATCTCAAGTCCTTAATGAAATAGTACAACAGTACAATCCTTATGTATCTCCATAATTCATATAAAAAGTACATCGTTGATACAACACTAAAATGGAATAATTATTTAATAACAACATAAGAACACTAGTCATTCCTCTTCATCTGTGGTAGTATCATAACTTTATTATTATCCAATAGCATCATTTGGGGCATACTCTGATGATTTGAAAATTGATTCACGTAGTGTCCCCACTCCTTTAAGATGAAGCATTGTACATTTGAAACCATTTTCTTACCCACGCAATCAAGAACATGGTGTCCTTTTTCTCTACACTTATAACATACTCCCATTCCCTTCAAGCATTTTCCAAGGTGATTCTTTCCACAGTTATCACATATGGGAAAATACTTCTTTACCTTCTTCCCTTTATCTGTCTTTCTCCCTACCATACTTTTCTTCTCTGGCTTCCCTTCAAATCCATAGGACTCCCAAAACTCTTTACTTATCTTATCAACACATGATACTATTTCTTCATATGATGATAATACATGGGAGACTATATCCCTTCTAAATTCTGGTTTGAGACCATGAAAGATATGATCCTTCTTACTCTTTGGATCATGCGTATTTCTAGAGTTCTCATTCATTCTACTAGGAAGCATTTGTAAACAATGGCATACACTAGATTAGTCTATGAATAACAATACCTAATCCCAAACTTGTAAAACACTTAACATAAATTAAACAGTTTATGGATACAATCCATAATCATAAAAATGTATTCTTTGAGGGAGTATATACTCATAAACCCTTCATAATGGTTTGTAAAGAAAATGGTAATTATTCTAAGCATATCCCCCGAGAGTGTCGTAACCAAGAGTACAGCAAGGCCCATTTTCATGCACCAGTTCCCATTCGAGTCTAGATCAAAGCGATGTTTTTGGGTTTTACCCCTAGGTACATATGTGCCAGAGCCACCTCTACCTGCTCGTATCCAAACAGGGATGCATTTTCTTGGAAAACTCACAAATTCTCTACATTACCAAAATTCTATGAATTTCTTCTATACTAATCCTCAAATTCTATCTTAGGTCTATGTCCTCAAATCAAATTTTATCTAAATATAGCTTCCAAGTTCATTTCTAAACATCCTCTGATACCAACTGTAATGCCCCGATCCCAGTTACCCAGAGTCGGTTCATTATTTTGATACATTTTCCTGATTACAAGGAATCAATTCCCGAAGGACCGATCGGTTTAGCAGTCTTGGAAAATAGATTACATACATGAATGTTACATTACACTTTACAACATTCAAAACAACATAAATAATCCTTTATTAATGCCATTATTCCATTGGATTAACCCTGTATATCAATCACAATACACTTACTGGAATACTGGGAAAAATAAAGCATAAAAAGGGGTGAGCTTAGATGCTCAGTAAGGATAACAATATAGAAAAAACAATCATAAATAAGCATAAACATTTAAGGCATTGTATAACTAAAACAAAATACTTTTAAACTTGATCTTCAGCATAATATGGAAAAAAATAAAATGAAATAATGCCATTTACTTATTCACATTGATATTCTACTAGTATAATAATAACATTCAATATCAATAACCACTTTCATAGTGATGGAATGCATAATTCCAGACTATCATAACCACATAGCCAAGGCCTCATTCCAAGACTACAAATAAGATTTTGTCAAGGCCTCATGCCAAGACACTATTTTGTCTCATGAGACCTACCGATGCATCGAGGAGCTATAGCGGGCTCCACCTGTCACTTATTAAGTCCAATGCATTACTCATATGAAAAGGTCTAAAGATAACATAAAAATTATTATTAAAACTAGCATAAAAAATGTAAATACTTTACCCATAAACCATGAATGGTATAAAAATAACACATCCACAGTCAAACATATCACAACACCATCAACACAATATGGAAGATTTTTATCATGATAAATCAACTTCAAAACAAGTTTAAAATCCCTTAAAGAATTTTGACATTGATGAAAATGATTTTTAAAACTCTTTGAGAGTACCCCTTTTTAATGAAAACATTTAAAAGGAACACAATTTAGAAAAGAAGTTATTTAAAGAAATTTTTGAATCAAAGTGTCTCATACCATTTTGAAACTTTTTAAAGGAATTAACATGTTAAAAACATTCATGTCCATAAAAATAAATCCTTAAAACCCATTTTGAGGACATGGAAATTAATGAGAAAGATTTAGATGAATAAATATTTAAAAAATTTGAAATGATGTTTTAGTAAAATAAAGTCCCTTAAAATAATCCATTTGAAAGATCTTTTATAAAACATGGACATGGATAATAAATATGTCCCAGTAGATACTTACGTAAAAACAACCTCGGATAATAAAGAGATTGTGAAATTAACCCTTAACAATTTGGTAACTTACGAAACGTACAACCCATGAAAGAGGTATCATACAATGAATATGTAAATACACATAAATTAAAGTGTATTACAAAAATAATACAATTATGGGCAGTATATACACCACACAAAAGGTAATAATGGAAATGTGTCATGAATATCATGGGAATAACGAGTGAGATGAACACCCCTTAACTTGTACTTTTACTTGGTTGAGGGTAGGTTAAAATCCTTTATAATAGTTAAATCATTGTTATTAGATTATAAAAGAATCATATACATAAATATGATATCATATATGATCCTTTAACATTGCTTTGTTAATAATATCTTAGTATTATCGTGGTTTCGGGTGTTAACAGATTCATTTTCCTTTATATGATTTGTTACGTAAGCCTTGTTTGTTATAGATAGTTTTTATATTATTCATATTAAGAATTATATTATGTCTTTAAACATTATTTTTAACCATCAAATTAAAATTATTCTTTAATGGATACGATGGGGAATGAATCTCATCATGTTAGTGGAGACGGTAGTCCGTACGTACGGACGAACGACAATATCATTCTTTTGATATTATAATAATATATAATTGGATTTTATATCATATATACAGAATAATTATAATGTTATATTTATTATTTACATGAATTACACATCATTATTATACCCATCCAAATAATAGTTTATTGAATAACAATTACACCACGATGTGGAGACGGTAGGCTGTACGTACGCACGTTTGGTGACATGTCATTCAAAGGATGGATAGAATACTGAATATGGTTGTACCATACTTATAATAACATCATAGTATAGATAATATTCTGGAGTTATTATGTTATAATGGAAATAACAAAGAAAGAAGAAGTTGAAGAAGAAAGGAACTTGAAAGAGGGTGGTGAAAACATTACCTCTTCTTCAGGTTCTTCCTTTTGATTTGATGAAAAGGGATCTTTAGGATGGATTTTTGATCACAATAAGGCCTATAGGCTGAATTTAAGGAAGTTGAGAGAATATTGGGGCAGGTTTTGGCCGAACCAAAAGGCTTTAAATGTGTGAAGAATTGGTTAGAAGTGGTGTCCTTTTATAAGGGGGAGGAGTGGCTCTTTTAGAAAACTTAAAGTATTAATTTATAATAAAATTATATTCGGTTTATAATGGCTCCAAAGTGGTTTTTTCAAATTATAAGGTGGGGATAGGTCGAAAAAAACATAACTAATAGGTTTTAGGCAGGTTTGGGTCACTTTATTAACCTTATCTTTTTGTTTTAACTCTTAGTTAATTAGTTTAAAACTTACCATGTCACTTTGTATTTTTATATTATATAGTAAATAAACCTAATATATACGTTCTAGAGACCCCCAAGTGGTCCATTAATGATACAAATATCATTATATAATTCTTTTGGACGAACCTTATATTTTTAGGAATATTATATCAACTAATAATATATTATTTGTTTTAAATATTAATTTATGTCAATTTTGACACTATTCAATAATTGTTTTTTTATAAAGTCTTAAAAACTTTACTAATTCGAAAAAATTTCATTTAAGAAATCCTGACATGTCATATTAACCAATAAAATTCATGGATGTCATCAAAACTTTCAAATTATATTTATTTTAACATTTATAATATCAATTATTTGATTCTCTCATTAATAAGGAAAATACTGCATCATTATTGTGTCATAAATAAATTTAATTATTCAATGTCTAAAAATTATAAATAAAATACCATTATGTAGGAAATATTTTTATCTTTCTAATTAATATTTATAGTCTAAAATATAACATGTACAACCCTATGTAAAAATTTCTTTTTCAAAAAGATATATGCTTATGTCATTTTTGTATTTACTTTAACTTAATTAGTATAAAGTGTCATTATCACTTACAAGTGGATCCATGTGGTCCCTAAATCGACCCAAAGATGAACATGGTCGGACAGGTATCAAAAAATAGGGTTAGTACACGTTTTAGGGTAAATTAATATTATTATAATATATTTTTTACCCTTATTTACCGAATTAACCCTTTAACCATGGTAAATAAAATATTTACCAAAGTAATTATTCAAAATGTATAAAAATAAAAGTTACCTATTTAAACAATTTTGAACTCCTGATTATAAATATTTAATCCATTTTTCTAAATTCAAAACTCATAAGTGGCAGAAATTAATTTAAAATTGATTTCCATTGTCGAAACAAAAAGCGTGTTTTTAACAAATAATAACTATTAAAAGATTGACACTTTCTTATGTCCTGTTTAAATATAAAATTATGTCCAATTACAAAAATTGGATTAAATGGTAAAATTATAATCTAATTAAACTTTAAAATCACTAAAATTCATAAGTTATCACTATTAATTATTTCGATTAAATTTTTTTTTAATTAAAATTTAGTATTTTTCACTATTCACCCAAATATGAAAGTTATCATAAAAACACCAAAACTTTATTGAAACTAAATTATTATGTCCTGATTCTAAAGAAGAAGTTTATTTTGTCAATTTGAATATATAAAAGTTTCAAATATTGGATTTAAAAAGGCTTCACCATTAAAAGGCGGTAAAATTGCGTTTTTTGAAAAATACTTCTTTTATCTAAAGAAAATGTATTTGTTCTTAAATTATGTCTAAGAAACTCACAATATGGATTCTAAAATTATAAGGATTATATAAAGGTCAAAATTCAGTTAATACTATTCATAACCGCTTTTGAATGGCTTGTTTGGTAAGTCATGGTGCGTTAGAACTCGGTGTTACGTGTAGTGCAAGTTATTGAATTACTTTGAAGAAATAACGTACTACGAAATTTTGGGGTGTTAAATACATAAACCCAAAGTTTCATGTAGGGTGTGAGACAAATACCAATAGGACATAACCTAAGAGAAAAGATTTCACGCTACAACATTAGGAGACAATATACCATGCATTCTTATTTAAAGGCATTTGAAATGTTTTTAATAATTTTTTTAATAAATAACCGTTTTTAGGAACCAAATTTCAAGGAAAACCATTTCACATCAAACTTGCTCTAAAATAAAAAATACACAAGGTCCACCATATACCAATGGATGGAACCACATCACATAATAATTTTGTTATAATAGAGAACCATGGGTAAACCCCTAAGGGTAGATAGAATAAGTGGAACTCTAGAAACCTCGTACCTCGGTGAAACATGGTATAACAACCACAACCATCAACTTTCTAATGCACAATAAACTAAGAGGGAACATCCAATCGGTATAGTGGTATCAAATCATCAACATAGTTTAGTTAGTGTTGTAGTCATCAATCATGGTAAATGATTCTGACCTTTTCCACTTCTGAGTCAACAGAGTTAATCCACTAGTATAATTCGAGATTACCACTTCTGAATCACTAGAGTACTAGTTCTAGTTTGTCCACCTAGGTACCCGAGATTCCCTTTGTTCTTATTTTTACATTTCAAATGTCACCCTTATTACTACTTAGAAAATAAGATACAAACATTCTAATCACACAATGAAATCACCACCATTTTCCATAAAGAAAACAATTTCCCATTTTACACACACCAAAACAATTTTGAAACACATTTCACACCACTTTCACATTTCATGAAACTAATTTAGAAATGCCACAAGAACAATACATAATGAATTAAACCATTTACATGTGCCAAGACCCTTTCAAATCCACATATTAACTAACTTCACTTTAAAACAACTTTCCCTTCATTTATACAATTCAAAATTCATATCAAAAGTGCACTACTAGGAAGACACCCTTCAAAAAAACTTATTTCCTTTAGAAAACACATTTTCATAATAAAATTACAATGAAATCCCATTCCACACCTTCTACACAAGGCATAAAACCCATTTGGGGGAACATTACAATGAAACATATACAAAACACAACCATTTCCCTTTAGAAAACCCACTTTCATCGTATATGCATGACAAAACACTTCAAAATTACATTTTGTGCCACACAATTAAATCATAGAACAAATATAAATTACCATGAAATCATATTAATATTATCGAACAAAGATAGGGAATGGAATTGCTTACCTTAATCATAGAAACTTTTGGAAATTGGTGTGAAACCACAACTATACTACCAAAAGACCCCAATAAGGAAATATTTAACAATAAACAATAGGATCTCACTCAGCAACACAAGATCAAATCCCCCTAGGTAAAACACCCCTATGGAAATTGAGAACCCAAGAAATTTGGAAGGACACAATATAAAGAGGGAAGAAAATAATAGATAAAGCACTTAATTGAAGTTTAATTGAAAAATAGTGTCAAAAAATACCCCAACATTGAAGCCCAAGAGGTCTAAGGAAGATTGGAGGGATCTATAATGGATGAAAATTGCATATGGGGAAGATGAGAGGGTTTTATGGTTAAATCATGGGAATTCACAAAGAGAATTATTAGATTTTTAATGGCCTAAACAAGTTACATGGTTTTAATGCACTATTTTTCAAGACATGCGGCAACTGTTCACCCCTTATTTTATAATAGGAACACACTGTAGGGTTAGCCTATACAGTTTAAAAACCATGCACTAACCGTATGGTTAGAAAAATTCCAAAAATGTAATCAGGCCACACAGGTTCTTGGGGAGGGGTGCACAGTTTGAAAAACCATGTTCCAACCATGCGCTTCATGATTCTAACCCAAAACTTACAGTTTTCACCAAAATCTCCTAGGAAAACTCAAGGACAAGCACTATAATAAAAATGAACAAAGGAAATACCTCAAAACTCAAACCTTTCATGAACAAAACTCAAGAGAAAAACCGAGATCCAAAAATAAACTAGAAAAAGGGTAAGAAAACCCAAAGTGTGTAAATTCTCCCCACTATAAAAACATTTCACCCCTAGAATGTCAACTCAAAGCCTAATTGAAGAAAAAATGGATACTCTTCCATAACCTATGGAAATCCCTAAAATATATCAAAATGAGGAGAAATAATGGACACCATTAATAGAAACATATATTCACAAGATTTAACATGGAATAGGGGAAAAAATGGACTCCCCATCATATGTACTCTACCTTAGAAAGCTACAACACCTCTAGTTGATCGATCAAAGGAAAAGGAAATTTTACAACAGTATAACCCAACCTCTAAAGCCAAAAACAATTCATAAATTTCCAAATGAAACTCATGTATCTCACCCGAATTGAACAAACGAATCCAAACCACCTCTCAATGAATACTTCCACAACCTTGCTTCAATAAAACTTCTTGGTGTAGTCAAACACCAATATTTACTCAAGGGAGGAACTCAAAATTAGATATATCTGAATGATACCACCCATTTACAATCTAGCACGAGGAAATGAACCGTATTATCAATACAGGAAGGCTCGAACGGACTCCCCACCCTGAAAATAAACTAACACTATTTTACTCCAGGAGAAATTTTAATGACACCCACTGTGGGCCTCCACACCATAAGAACCAACCAGATTAATCAACAAACATAGGCTAACATGTGATACCTAACTTGATCCAACATAGGAACTTCTCACATGGACCAACAAAAACAGGTCAACAAACCCATTCACAAGGGTTCCAATAAAAGAATCTTCAAACCAAGAATAAATAAATACACAATTTATCAACCCCATGGGATGCTACCATTTCTAGATGAGAACAAACCAAAACTGGAACTGATCCACAAGGATGACCACACATGGACAATCAAATGGATATTTGAATCCAAATAGACACAACCATAGGAATTTCAATGATGCAATACCACCATGTCTCCTCACAATCAAAAAGGATATTTCAAACCACATGAGTCTTAATGAGAAAAAAATTACTCTATGTATATTTCAACACATGGGACTATTTAAGATTAAAGATCCATAAAAGAAGATTTAACTATCTCTATTTCCCATATTTAAGACAAAAGTTAGACTAAGGTCCTTTACACTTCTTGGATTCATGACTGCGTGTGAGCTTCACTCCGTGGCCTATGGTAGAGACCTTATGTTTGAAGCATCTCTTGCATCACAACTAGAAGATGAAAATCCCCATCATAAAGACATTATTTGGTTTCATGAGCGACCACATCGCCTTCCAGGAATAACCAAAAGAACAAAACACCCCACATGGATCACTTACTCTAATATGACACTTTTACTCATATAGACACTTAGAATATTCATACACAACAATCACTGTTAGGTATAATGATAAACAACAGAAACAAGATTCCCACAGAATAAAACTTCCTTTAAAAAAGAAAAATTTATAATTTCGAAAAGAAAAAAATTAATTTGTTAAATTATAAGTTCTCAAAAGATCCCACAATATCCACTTTTTCATTATAAAGAGAATATGGCACAAAAAAACACCAACAAAGATGACCATAACAATCGAAGAATCATTATAAATAAAGGGACCATAAACCGAGCCCCAAAAGCACACTACTTATATAAATGGGAAGGGGTGTTTATTTTGAATGGGTGGACCAAGCTCCACGATTCTTTCTAGAAAAAATCTAACATAACCGTTACAAGTGACTTGGGTGTCCAAAAGTATGGAAATTCTTCAGAGCATTTATACATGGTGACTTCTTATTATATAGATTTCCGCACATGAAAAAACATGATCCTAAACTTATAGAAAGTTTATGAAAGATCCAAATACCCTTTAACACCACATTCAACATCAATAGCTTCAGCCCAGTTTCCATTACTTGAATTCCCTTCACCACTTCCAGGCCAAAACATCAAGCATAATGGTGGAAAACTTCACCTTTGACGACTCAATGGACTCAAGGAAAATAATGTTTCATTCAATTTTACAAACCTACTCTTATTCTTTGAGATGATACACTAAGCTGAAAATATAGGGGAACTCAGTTTCTAAAATTGAAGAATAAATTCTATGGATTGATCAATAAGAGGGTCTACCAAAGGTGAAACACCAATGGCCTCACTTTGAATATCCACCAAATATTTGTGGGGGAATACACTATCCAATAAAATAACTAAAAACACAATCAAACAGATCTATTGATCATAACTTACCACAAATAACACTGAACAGACAACGAAAAACAACTCAAAATCTTCCCAAAAGCATTTTCCCAAAGGACTCGTTAACCATTATTTCAAAACCAATTGATCAAAAAGAACTAAAATTTGAAAAAATTCAAAAACTAAGTGTTTTCAAACACAAAATACCTCTCAAGAAACATTCCAAAATCGCAAGGATACAAACAACACAACTACTGGTTATCGAAACATCAAATTTTCTCTGAAAATCATATCTAAAAAGAAAACATACTTGGTGGGTTTCATTCTCACCAATGATATTCCATGGAGCCTCAAACATGAATATTCTCATGTCATAATGGTCACTCATTCACTCATTCCATTTAAAATCCACATTTTCACACATATCCATGCATGTGGTTACTCATAGAAATACTAAAGGTCGAAACAAAAATTTTCCACTTTAAAAAAAACACTCAATCCACACTTTCAGCTACTCAATTTAATTCCCATTTCAAAATTTCATAAAACAACCCAAAATTTCACTAAAAACCAGACCAAAAACCATTTTTCAAACTCCACACATCAATACCCTTTTCATATATCTCAAAAAAATATCTCATGCATTCCATCCCATGAATTCGAATTCATCCCATTCAAAAAAAATATATATTCTGAAATATCAAAAAACCCCTTTTAAAATATATTTTCAAAACCTTCCTTGAGATTGTTCATGTTTTTAAAAATAATCAATTTTGATAAACTACAGGTTTTTATTATGAAAATCCAATCTCGATGAACTCATCACCATTTATTAAAAAACCATTTTATAAAAGTCCAATTTTCAAAAATATTTCTTCAAAATGATATAAAAAACTCATTTTTTTCATTTCCCCCAAAACCAAACCATCACCATTTTAAAATAAAATTTTTACAATTCCAAAATTAGAGTTTAAAAATAATTTTCCGAACCCAAGAAAATAGAAAACAATTTACAATGGGAAACTAGTGTTGGTGGGTGACTTGGCTATATGGTTGGAATCCATAAACCATCACACCACCATTATAGAGAGTATTATAGGAACATATCCCTGCATCCACATAGATTTCACGACCCTGCATGATCATTAAGACCATTAACCCAACTCTCTTTTCATTTCCCAATTTCAACCAATCCACAAGAACCAAATAAACCAAAAAGAAACTTGACTTCTCATGGAAACTCAAGGTTTGGTCCAGGAAGTGTTGGCCAGACACTCCCCCAGACCTACACCTTAAGCTATGACAGCCCTACTCCATATAACTTGACATCCAAAATACCATAGGTTGATTTTCATTCCAGGTCCCTTAAGGAACCAACCTCCCTCTAATATTATTTTTTTCACAAACCATGCCAGAGTGCCATCTAACCTGACACCCAACTAGATCTATGGCATAGCCCGAAGGGGCTTCCTGATCCCCATGGGATGGTAACTAATTCTTGGGTATCAATAATATACCATGGGAATGATTTCATCCATTTACATAAAAATGAACAACCAAAATAAATAAACAACACAATAATAAATAACCAAAACCAAATAAGGCCCTACCATTTTTAGATTCAAGGCTTAAAACTTTAAACAAAAAAAAAATAAAACACAATGGAAGCCACAAAACAACCTAGAAACCTCCATGAAACATGAGGGGAATCTCCCTCAATACACTACCACCAACACTTAAAACAAGGGGGAAACTGTAAACCAGATCCACTATCACCATGACACACCTTTACTTTACATGGGTCATACATAAAAAAGTCTAGACACATCAAAAGGTGTATGTAGGGTGTGATCCAAAGCCCAATAGGATAGCACCCAAGATAAACGATTCCATGCTACAACATTAGAAGACAATTTAACATGAAGACTTATGTAAACGTATTTGAAATATTTTTAAGAAATAATTTTTTTAGAAATAACCATTTTCAAGATACCACTTTCAAGGAAAACCATTTCTCATAAAACTTGCTTCAAAAGGAAATATACACAAGGTCCACCATATATCGATGGATGGAAACATATAACACAATCATTTTTGTTACAATAGAGAACCATGGGAAAATCCATAAGGGTAGCTAGCATAAGTGGAACTCTAGAATCCTCATATCCTGGTGAAACATGGTATAAAAACCACAACCATTATCTTTCTTGGGCATGATTCACTAGGAGGGAACATCCCATTAGCCTAGCGGTCTCTAATCATAATCATAGTTTAGTTAGTGTTGTAATTATCAATCATTCTAAGTTAATACGATATTTTTCACTTCTGATTCAACCAGCGTCAATCCACTAAAAGAATCCAATTTTTCTACTTCTGAATCACTAGAATACTATTTCTAGTTTTCCCACCTAAGTACCCGATATTCCTTTTTTTCTCGTTTTCACATTTCACATGTCACACTTACCACTACTTCCACAATAAAATCCAAAAATCCCAAGCACACAATGAAATCACTTCCATTTCCATAAAGAAAACTATTTCCCATTTTACACACACCAAAACCATTTTAAAATACCTTTTACACCCCTTTCACAATTCATAAAACTCATTTAGTAATGCCACAAGAACAACACACAATGAATTCAACCATTGCGATGGGCCAATCCCCTTTCAAATCCACATATAAACCAATTTTACTTTAAAACATGATTCAATTCATTTATACAACTCAAAATTAATATCAAAAGTGCACTACAAGGAAGAAAAACTGCAACAAAAACTCATTTCGTTTAGAAAACACATTTTGACATTTAAATCAATTTAAAATCTCATTTCACACCTTCTACAGAAGGCATAAAAACACTTTCAAGAAACATTATAATGGAAAATACAAAAAACATTACCATTTATCTTTAGAAAATCCATTTTCATCATATATGAATGCCAAAAAAAACTTCCAAAATACGTTTCACACCACCAAATTAAACCATATAACATATATAAATAACCAATCAAGAATATTAAAATTATCCAACAATGTTAGGGCATGGAACCACCTACCTCAACCTTAGAAACTTCTAGAAATTGGTTTGAAACTGCAAATGCACCACCAAAATACCCTAACAGGGAAATATTTAACAAAAAACATCATGATATCACTCAAAGACATAATATCGAACCCTAACTAGGTCAAACAGCCCACTAAAAATCGGGAACCCAAGAAAGAGGGAAGAAATCCCTAGAACGAGGGAAGATACTAAGAGAAAAACCACTTACATGATGTTTACTTGAATAATTGTGGTCAAAACTACCCAAAAATTAAATCATAAGAGGTCTAAGGAATGTTGAAGGGATATCTAATGGCTGGGGTGGATGAGAGGGGTTTAGGGTTAAATCCTTAGAGGACACAATCGGAATATTCAGATCTTTAATGACCTGTAAAAGTCACATGGTTTTCCTACACAGTTTTCCAGACCATGTGGAAACCGTGCAGCCCTTATGGTCAAAGAGGAATATGCCTCATGGTTAGAATGTATAGTTTACAAACCGTGTGCAAATTGTGCAGTTAGCCACTATTCAAAAATGTCACCAGGTTGCACAGTTTCCTAGAGAAGGGAAAATAGTATGAAAACCTATGAGCCAACCACGTTCCTAATGATTCCAACTAAAAAACTTATATTTTTTAAACCAAAATATCCCTATAAAACTCAAGGACAATCCCTATACTTAAAATGAAGAAAAGAAATACCTACAAATTCACACCTGTCATACCCAAAACTTGAGAGAGAAACTGAGATCTAAAAATAAACTGGAAAAAGGTCAAAACAAAAACCCATG
The DNA here is from genome assembly GCA_963277665.1 of Viscum album. Taxonomy (NCBI): domain Eukaryota; kingdom Viridiplantae; phylum Streptophyta; class Magnoliopsida; order Santalales; family Viscaceae; genus Viscum; species Viscum album. The sequence goes on along the minus strand of OY728143.1, from coordinate 1,379,561,772 downwards.
TGTGTCCAAATGGTAACTATTAGTGTATGATTTTATTTAAATTTATATATTATATATTAAATAAAATTTTATAACATTCATCTAGAGTTTTTACTAGGCATGAGATAAGAATAAATCTTGTTTTATTCTTAAAAACTTTTTTTTATAAAAAGTGGTTTTCATCATGTTTTTCAATTTTTTTTGAAATTAATCTCCAACACTTATAAATATATAATATTGAAAAACAGATACTATATTTGGAGTTCAGAGGTTCAAATTTGATAAATCAACCCTTTTTATTTTTTCTCATTATGAATAGTAACTATGGTAAAATTTATCACCTCAATAAATGATAAATTGGGTTAAAATAAGTTCAAAATAAGTTGTAAGGTCACCATTTTTTATATTAATTATTATTGGATGAATGGAATTAGAACCTTACTACCTTATTCTCAAAATTTAGTTATTTAAGGGACCCTTGTCCATGATAATGACCTATATAAAATTTAAAGAAAATAAAAATACAAAATGTATCTCTCCTACTTTTAACAAACAAATATTAATGGTTATTTTGAGAATAATGAAATTATTTTCATGATTTTAATTTAGTTATAATTTTTAGTAACTATATAATTAACTTAAATGCTTACATAGCACTAATATAGTATTTATTCAATTAATAGAAAAATAAAATAAGCGATTTAAAAAATATTAAAATTAATACAATTTGGATGAATTATTGTGTTATAAGAATTTTTTAGATAAATATAACATATTATTGACCTGTAAAAATATTATTTTATAATTCTATATTTTCTTGATTCATTTTGAAGTCAAATTTAATGATTAGTGTCGAAAATGACATTAATGACATTTTATGATAATTATATTTTATTAAATCATTTAAAAATAATAAAAATATTGAAATAAGAAAATTGGTATAGGAAATTATCTAAAATTTCATTCCTTGTACATTTACAATACAATTATCACTTTATAATCTAAATTATAACCGTTTAATATTAAAAAAGTGATTACCACTATTAAAATTAAAATTAGATAACTAAGGGGTTAAACCAACATATGTGGTTTAAAATGACACCAAAACCTATCTAAATTTCATTGTTTGAGTTTATTTATAAATTATATATTTTTTATTCAAATATCTTCACATTTGTAAGCATTTTTCTTGATAATAACTTGGTTATATTTTAATCTTTTTAGTAATTCCAAGTGTGTCCTTTACCTCCCTTATAAAAGTAAACCCCTTACCTCCGTTATTTACACCTCATTGAAGAAAATAGATCATAAAATCCATTTAAATTTTTCTTTTAAACATACTTATACATGTTATAGAGGTTCTTGAATTCCCAATAGATTAATCCTAAGTTCCTTAAGGAAGGATATAAAGGAGGACTCTTGAAGAAGAGGTAATTGTCTTACCCGAACCATTTCAATTTATTTTTTCTTATAACTTCTAAAAATATATAGTATTAATTATAAAATAATAACTTCAGTATCCTAAATATAAATAAATTTTATTATTATTATTAAACTATCATTATTAATCCTCTTTTCCACCAAATGGGAAGTGGAAGTATTGCTCGTGTGTATGTATAGGTTACCGTCTCCACATAATGATACAATTAATGTTTAATCACCATATTTTATGGATGGGTATTATGATGATTTTAATGTTTATAAAATATATTTATGACATAATTAAATTTTTATAATTATAATATCATGTTTACCTAATTACCTTCCAATCTGTTGAAAAATGATAGCATCGCTCATGCGTACGTGTGGACTAGCACATCTACGAGGCAATGCGATTTGTTTTTCATTTATCCTTTACATGGATGGTAATAAAGATGTATTTAACAAATATAAATGATATATATGATATAATAATGGGTTTTTAATGTTTAATTATTATTTACCTTTCTTTCATTCATCTTTTGAAAAGTGAAAACAATGTTCATGTGTACGTATGACCTACCATCTCTATAAACAATGTAATTTATTTTTCTATCTCTATATTTTATGGGTGAATATAAATATATATATAATGAATGTATATTATATTTATGTATTTATTAAAATTATATGTATTATAGAACCATGATTAAATTATAAGGACCAAAACAACCAAACCATAAAACATACATGAAAAACAAAGCACTTATCACCCAGAATAATGATTTTAGAATTAATGATTAATAAATGGATGATAAAAAGTTATAAGTAAATAATATATGGTATGATATATATAATAATAGTTTCTTTAATATATTTTTAATAAATATATATTTATTATATACGAGTTTCAAACATATACGAAGTGAGTCAAGCTTGAGGTAAGAGTTTATTTCACAATCTCATCATTATTACAAATTGTTTTTTTAACTCTCTAATAAGGGAATTTATTAAGATTTATATCTTAAAAAATATATTTTATTATAATATCTATATTTATATTATTTAAAAGTTTTCCTTTCATGTTACTCTCTTTAAGTACTCAAGATACCAAAATAATGTTTTTAAGGAAAACTGACTATGTTTTTCTACTCGATCGAGAATATTTTGATTCCATGTCCATATTTTCCCTAAAATTTATAAAATAAAGTTTTTAAGACTATAAAATTATTTTTATTACATTTTTATACATGTTTTAATTTTTATAAAATGGTTTTGAATGAATATTCTTATCATTTATGGAATGGGGTATTTTTTTGATTTTTTTACAAAAGTATGAATGGAATGATTTTTAACTTATATAGCATGAAATAAATTTTCCACAATCATGAATACAAAATGATTTAAATATAAATTTAAAATTTTATAAGGTTATTTTCAAATTAAATATTTTCCTTACTATTAGGAAATTTTTTAAATAAGTAACTTTAAAGTGAAAATGATATTTTACTCAAGAAATTTTCTAGTGATACTTTTAAGGTTTTTTCATCTATGTTTACATCATTTATTGGATATAATCATTTATTGAACATATAATCTAACGATAAAATCCACCATATTTCTTTGTATGGTTTAAGAATAGTTTTACTAGAGATAATATTCATATTCTAGTTATTCTAATACAAATATTTTTTGATTTTTAAGGAAAGTTGATTAAGTTGTATTGTTTATTCATAAGATGAATGCATTAGACTTATTAAGTGATAGGTGTATACTATAATTACATAGCTCCTAAATGAAATGGTAGGTATCATGAGACAAAATATATTGGTTGTTTTTCTGAGTCCTTACCCATTTATGTAGATATTTTGGAAAAATGCCTTAACTGTGTTTAGATGTCTTGGAATAAGGCCTCAATTGTAAGTTTAAAATGTATGACATTATGGATTCCATCATTATGAAGTTATTTATTAATTTTCATATGATTATTTTAATAGTTATTATCTCCATTAATAAGTTTCAAGCTTATATGAATATTTATAGGAAATTATTTGATCATCATTTATTCCTACCATATTATTAATGCCTTATTTATCTTCCAATATATGCATACTATTAATAAGCACCTGAGATCATTTTAATTATAACTTTAACTTTTTATTAAAACTGTAATGAAGTACACCAAAAAAAACTCCTTAAGGGGGACATAAGTGGTGAAGACCCAGTGCATCCCCTTGGATCACTGTCCTACACTCCATATAGACGGAGATTAAGCTAGCATAAATCACAAGAGTGTTAGTAGTATTCCCCAATCAAGAAACCGAGTCAACCGCAAAATTACCTTCCCGCCAAATATAGTGAAGGTTCTGTCCAATTTTGAACTCTGTGATGTATCTCCGAAGCAGATAAATCAAGTTCCAAGGAGTTTGCCGTCGTTTCTGAATAAAAGACACCAGAATTTCCAAATTGGACTCAATATCCTCCACCTGGATATCCTGATCCCTAAAAATCACCATTCTAGTAATCAGGGCCTGCACCTCTACCCCTAACAAATACCCCATACCATAGAATGCACTGAACCTGAATAGAACCAAACCTCGTTGGAATAACGGTGTTTTCAAAGAAAACATTTTGTTTTATTTTATGTTTTCAAATGTATGCGATATTTAAAGTATATATCTAGTTTACCAAGACTACTGAACTATTATGTCATTTAGGATGTGATCATTTTCATATAGTAATGGTGTAATAAATTAACTACCATATCTAGGCTACTAGGTTTGAGGCCTTGATAATACTAAAGAAAAATTTCAAAAACAAAAAAACCTAAAAAATACCCAAAACCATTTGAAATTATTCCAAATATGATAAAAAACCCCAGTGATTCTATATCACCTTAATTTATGGAATTTTAGTAGAAAAAAATATCTTAAAATAAGCCCATTCTCATGTTTAAATTCCTAACCAATTCCAAAACTCCAAATTTCTCCATCAATTCCCATTCCCATTTTCACAAACTCAGGCCATTAGACTGAACCTTGTCCCAACATCCACCAAATCACATGAGGAATTACCCAAGCCTCAAATAATATCCAAAAACATTAACCAAAGGTGTTACAACTCTTTTAATTCCAATACAAGTCCCAATTCAAAAAACATCCCCCTCTATGGGACTAAAAATTAAAAAAATCAAAATTTCCTGGATTTTACTCACTTGAAATGGTGTGGGCCATTAAAACCTCCATACCAGAACAATTATTGATTTTTGAAGTATCCTCATGAATACCTTGTGAACCATACTAGTCAATAAGACCTACTTCATGACCCAAATCTCATATACCTTTCTATTTATGGTCATTCCAATACCACACCCAAACCAAATTCACTACTAAAAATCCCACCATTTTTTTCACCACAATGCCGATCATTTCTAAATATTACACAATAATGACCCACTATCAGGGGAATGTATTAATTTCAATTTACTAATGCTGCACTAATCAATTTATGCTAATGGTCTACACCAGTTTATCACCCATTTGAAATCACACATGAGAAACACCCATTTATTATCATTAGAATCTAGGGTCTCACATAGCTGAGACCACAACTATTACACAAGGAATTTCCTTATTTTACATGGCAGAATACATCCCATGAGCATCGATGTTCCATGGGTTTAGTCACCTTACTAGTTTGTTTTCCTAAATTATATACCTGGTTACACTACCCAACTATCATCTTGTATTCAGTGTTTTTCAATTATCAAATATACTAACCATTACCAACTTCTATCATCTAATTCCCCCATATGAGAATTTTCTATTCATAGTACACAACTCGACCACTGACATCTAAGTTTCATCATTGAAACTACAACCACATCCTGACTGGGCCAATTAACACACTACTCTTAATGTTTACCAAAAATTATTCAAAACATGTACCAAATGATTAGAACACATATGTTCTGCTCCCCCACTATAGAAACTTCCATACGTCACTCCCCAAGTATGATTATCAAAGAGTTCCAATATCTCAAGCATTCCACTTCTACTAAGCCATGCTTATATATCCTAACAACCCCTATCATGATGTAGGCTCTTATCAGTTATACCATAATAATTCAATCCATATTTGAGGTTTCCTATCGCCATTAAAGGAAAATATACCATTCCCACTGAAACCTTGGGAATCCATTCTTGAACAAAACATCTAAAAAACACCATCTCTATGATCCATTTCAATTGAAACTGACTTATAAAACCATTTCATGCATTCCCCATGACACTACCCAAGTTTTTCTTTACAATGATGCTCAACAAAACCTATTATAAAAATAAATCATACCCAATTAGGCATAAACCCTAGTGTTACCATACCTTATCATTCGAATCAGAACTCCTTTAATGATATTTCATTAACCTTAGGATCCCACACCTAAATCACTAACCATGTTCACTACATGTTAGTATCATCAAGTTGAAAACATCTCATTTTATTATTTCTCATCAATAAAACCAAGGCATCTCACTCAAATATATGGCCAATCACATGATCACCTATTAACCTAGGAATATTTTCTAAATCATTAGATTTTACCCATGCTATGAAAATTCATGTTTCAATCATCTAGATCATGATCTACCATCTCATCAAGAATCATATCCAAGTCCACCAGGGATAGGAATCCCATACTCAAGTCACCAAACACTCTTAGGTACAAATATTCATTGGGAATATATATGTTAGACTACCCCTAGAGGATCAGTATATCATATTTGTGTATATATATAGTGATATTTCCCTATAATAATCCATATTGAGTAAAAACATATTAACGTGGTTTGGTTAATAAAAATTTCACCCAGAAGATATATGAGAAAATACCACATAGTGTGTTGTTGATACTTTATGTAACCGAACCTACATCATAATCACCCACATGGGGTTCATCAATAAGGCATAAAATGCCTATACCAACCCAATCAGGGTCACTATACATCCCTAACAAAGAGGTAATATATATTAATTATCAAATAATATCTCACTAGAAGATCCACATGAAAATTCATCAAAAGAAATATGGTGGTCCAGTTGAGTGTAATTCCACCAACAAGTTATATGGGAAAACACCATATATGTTGTTGTTGAAACATTAAATTTATAAACCCTCTATTATTGGTAACATTAATTACATAAAAGAACACGAATGTCATATGAGTCATACATGATGAAAATGATTCATGTATGTGGTTCTCATTCCAACAAGATAAGATCCAAAACCACAAATAATAATCTCATACAAACACATCATAATTAAAAATTAATATATCAATCATAACCACACAAAAAAAGAACAATAATCACACATCCCTATTAACATATACTTTCCATCAAAAAATGTGGCCAAGACACCCTAATTTTGGGTCCATCACAATATCTGACACATACCTATTCCCTATTCAACACACCTTAAGTCTCAAGACAAGGAAAAAGATTATATGATACCACTTTATAATGAACCTCACTTGATACCACACTATAGTGTCTAGAAAAAAGGTTTTATGTGACCTTAGGCATGCCTCCACACACGCTTGAGGCTATTGACTAGTAGGGAGGGTCAAAAGTGTTATATTGGAGAGAAAATACCCTCATATCATAGTAAAAAAGGTAAAAAAACTAATAAGAAACATCCAAAATAGAAATTAGTTCATGAAAAATATAATAAAAAAATTCATGCTAAGACAAATTAAATGTAGCATATAGTTATACATAACAACCTGTCACCCACTGGTCCAACCATATATACAATATGAGAAAAATAAATAAAATACAAGGAGGCTCTACTACCTTACTCGAGCCTCATCTCATCCCAGTCTCCAAATCTCCATCGAGCAACTCCAGCTCAATCATTTAATATTGGGCCTCTTCCCTACCAGAACTTATGAACAATGTGGTCTAATCTAGTATTAAAATTATTTGGATACTTGAGGACGGTGCGAGTAAGTCTTAGTAAGGAACCAATAATGGAATACTTGTCATAACTATCTCTATAGTGTATGAAAATTGATATTGTTAGAAAATAAATAAATAATATAACACAATAAAGTAAACACCATTGATCCTTAGGTTCCAAGGTGACACTTGAGATAGAATATACCTGATTTTTTCCATTGCCAAATGTCTATGATCATGTTACATGAAATCAAGGGGATACATATCATACCCAAAATCTCATTAATAAGTATAAATAATTATATAAAATCACCCAGGGGAAAAGTGACGCTCCTGGATCATCTCATATATATTCAATCCTTAGGGGGGAGAGCGAAACACCCCAGAATCATAGAAATAATGAAATCGAGGGGAATATAGGACTCACTCAAGAATCCCATATAAATATAACACATACATGGGGAAAGAGAGGATAACCTATTTATCTTATATATATATATATATAATGCATGCATGGGGGAAGAGCAACCCGATCACTGGTCTTAGATATATAACACATGAATGAGGGAAGAGAGGCCCACCTGATGTTCTCAAATATATAATACATATATGGGCAATGATAAACCCACATAGATATATTATATATATAACACATTAATTTGGGAATATAAAACCACCCGATGATCTGAGATATATAACACATACACAGGGGAAGAAAAACCCACTTAATGATCTCATAAATAGAATCTAGGGAGAACATTTTCCCACCTTTTAATGTCCCATATAAACATCAAGGGAAAACTTCTAGAGAGTAATATCTCACATAACCTATTTGGGGAGGGGGGGGGGAGGGATAGATCCCACTTTGTAATATATCATTATGTTGAAAAGTACCCACCTAATAATATCTCATAAATCATGTCATAGGGAATAACTTCCCACCCATCCTCATAGTGGTCAACCATATAGATAAACCCATCACATGACTCCTAGGTTGGAATCTCAAGAACACAACCTATATTCATCATAGTATACATAAGTTCTATCACCATTATAGTCTCTCTACACAAACCCTCCCTATGGACTTTATATGGTTGGGGAACCCATCAAGGTCCCTTATTGTCACATCATAGCCTGGACACCCTATATGGGCATCTCCATCTCATTCCTAATTATAGGGACAAGCCAATAACTTAGATGGTGTAACCTCTATCATCATTACTATAATCATATTATAACCTTATATGTCTTATAATAAATTTAAAACTGGAATCAATCTAGAGAGATAATGTTGGTCATAGTGGAATACCCAAGAGTGGGGATGAATCAGGTTTCCAATTAAAATTTTTGTTTAAAAAGGATTTTAATTTTTTTTCCCAATTTATAAAAACAACCTATTTTACTAAATAAGATATGTATATAATTTTATATTTTAAAAGGATTCTCAAATGTTCGAGCACAACTCAATTAGAACAAGTTTAAAAACCTATTTAAATTTTGAAATAATTATACTTGTATTAAAAACTATATATAAAAAATATATTAGAGCTAAATATAAATGTATTATTTTACTATATATTTTTGAAAACCAAAATAGGTTTGTTTTAAAAATAGAGAAAAAAAATCGGAAAATGCCTAGTGTAATAAAATAAGAGGTTTAGTTTCAAGTTGATACCTAGTCCTCTCCACTTAGAAATCACTTGATGATAAATTGTTTATTATGAAAAATAAACCAATCCAAAATATATATTGGGTTTTAAATAAAATCTATAAATGTTAATTACAGGCTATATAAAACCTGTTCCATAGTTCAATGTGGGTAATATATGTAAAATAATAAAGGAAAGATTGTATATAAATTTTCAATATAATATAGGAGTTTGTGTTAAATAATAAATAAAGTATTTCAAACCCAACTCAAAATTAAATAGAGAGGGGAAAAGATATATAGTAATAAAATTTGATATATCTCAATATTATTAGTTTTAGTTGATTAAATTGCTTTAAATTTTTACTGGAAAAGTTTCAACTGATATTTCCTCTGAGAGTTCAAAAAAGTAGTGTGTTGTGGGAGTGTTCAGTTCTGTAGCATGGAATTCCAGTATTTATCTTTTACAGAAATGAATTATCCAACAATTTTTTAAAAAAGTATCTCTAATTATTAAAGAGATAAGTACTCTAACTATCCATCAGATAATATTCATAATTTAATCCTTGTACTTATTGAATTCTTAAATGCATTGGTTCGACAATTAATTCTCCAACATATAGTTGTTAGTGACTTGAAAATATCTCACTACTTAATTTAGACATGGTAAGTTGGTCTTCACTTAATAATAACTACTTTGGATTTTAGTTACTTAGAATGTTCACTTGTATAAATAATTTCCATGGTCACCTTCCACAGTCACTTTCCAAAGTCACTTAGCACAATTAATTATTCTATTCATACAATAAGTTCAACTATTCTTCCAAAAACTCTCTTTATCAAGTATCTTAATTTTTTCATATGATATATTCATTTCATCATGTGGTAACTTCATTTATTCATGAGGTCACTTTTCTACTTCTTATGTTCACTTAATTTGTTCTTGCAGTCACTTAATTTTTTCTTACTATCACTTGGATTCATCTTTCGGTCCCTTGAAATCTTCTTGTGGTAACGTAATTTGTTCTTACGGTCGATTGAATTTTTCTTGTAGTCACTTGAATTATTATTGGGGTAAATTTACTTCTTTTTGCAGTTACTACATTGCACACATGGTTAGTTGAAGAGTAGGGAAAATTTTTCTCACCTAATGCACAGTAACTTGTTCATTCAAACAATAGGTTTAATCCTTTATACAATTAATTTATCTTCAACATGCAGTTGGTTCATAACTTAGATAAAATATTGTCATATTAAACACATTCACTTGATTGTATATGCAGTCAGTAGGAGTTCAATGTACGATCACTTCCACATGGTCACTTGACCTTCACCATCACTTCCAAACTTAGTCATTTTTATTAATATGGATAAAAAATAGTGTATAATAATAAAACATGAAATTAATTAGTAACATAATAAAAATGATTTAGGATAATTAAAATAATGAGGTTATAGATTAATCTAACAATCTCCCCCTTTTGATGATAAAATATCACGATAGATAAAACAAATAAAATGCATTGAACACAACCATTTTTCTCCATTTTCAATTTTCAAGTCGTTCCCCCCATTTTGGGATTAATAAAAAGTTAAACAATTTTAAAAGATAACAAGTAATGATAAAGAAATACAGAAAATAAGTTTAGAACATGAATAAATACGATCAAAGGTACTTAATTAATATCATAAGGTCATATAAAAAAAATTAAAAAGAGAGATTACAAAAATTCCACATTTGTAATTCTAATTAGAATAAGAATCCAGAACATCGATGTTGTTATTAAAGAGCATGGGATCCATTCCTTTTGACATAGAGGATGTGGTAGGCTAGGTAAGTTGTTGTACAGAGGTAGATGTGTAAATAGGTTCTTAGATAACCACACACCTAGAAACCGGTCGAAGGTGATGGACTATATTTCTAGGAGACAAACTTAAAGGGTTAATATATGAGGTTTTAGTAAAATGATTGTTTGAATTAATGGATAATGAAGGAGGATAAAAAATGGAAATATATAGATAAGGCTCTAGATACCTAGTAAAACCCTTTACTGATCTTGATCCATGTTCTATACACTGAAAATAATCACCTTAAATTTCTATAAAGGATTTTAGAATAGAATTTAGAACTTTCAACTATTTAACTTGAGACTTGAATGATTGGGTAAAGGGTGGAATTCTAATATTACTTACTAGAGATATTAACATGGAATTAAAGTATGAATAAGTTACCATTTTTCTGAGATATAAGTCAATATAATTTGTAATATTATCTCTATCTCTTCCATCGTATTGACATCCTTTTTGTCCAATTCTAAGGTCCTAGCAACATGGGTTTGAAAACCATTAAATGCTACATCTCTTGCCTTTTTAAATTCATAAAAAATAACTTTTAACTCATCTATTATGAGTTTTATAATTCTATATTCATTCAAAATAGATGGAATAGGACCAGGAGGAGGTATGGAAGAAGTTAAAGGGAGATTACCTGAAGAAAAATATTGAAACACTACATTTATAAATATCTAATTTAGCTTCAAAATAATATCTTAAAGATCAGAATGGAAAGAACCTACTTGATCTTTCAAGTCCTCAATCTCATTTTTCATAAGTTCCATTTTGAGATATAATATTGGTTGAAGATGATAAATAACCAAAGTCACTATCTTGGCTATATATTCCTCTCTAACTGGATTTATAACATTTCCAAAACCAATAGACACCTATTTCAACACACCCTTCAAATTTGATCTAAATTCATTAAAATAATCATTAGTCACATAGGATGATAAATAAAAAAAATTAGGTATAGGAGTATATGGATCATAAATTGTCTACCTAACATCTAACTCATCCTCAATATCCACTAACATATGTCCCAAAGACCTAACTTAAGCTTCGTTATCAGCTTCATATTTATGTTCATAAACATATGTTTATAGATATCTAATTGGAGTGGTTTCATTTATTTTTATAGGTTCTTAATCTTCTTTGGTTTGGGTAGGGCCAAACCTATCTTGAAAAACTTGTTTAATATATGTTCTAAGAGTAGTAAATTCAATTCTTTTTTAATAATAAAATTCAACTATAAAAGATACTTCAAATACTAATTGAGAATAAGTGATGGTATGTACACCATCATTAGGTGGGATTGCCCCATTAACATCACCATCACCAGAATCAGAGTAATATTGGCCTAGAATTTATTCTTCCTCTTAGAAGGAACATATTGTACCCTAGTTCTGGGAGTATTTTTAATAAATAAGTTTTAGAGTGGAATATTTTTCAAAACATTATTTATTCTCTTTAGACTCACCTAAGTAATAAAATTTTGGTTCATCAACAAAACCACTTCCATAAAATTAAGTTTCAACATGATCCCCATATTTTAACTCATCCTCACAGGAAGTTAGTGGTAGATTCAAGATGTCCAAAATATACTACAATAGAGGATTCAACGAAATCCTCATAAGTTTTGATATTTTTTTCACTAAGTCTTTCCACTTTAGGTTTCTCTTATTCGAATTCCCTAGAAACAAAACTGTCATCATCAGAAGAATATTCAGAAAATTAATTAGGATCTAAAATAAAATCCACTATATCCTTGGTATAATCAGATACTTTACAGTATCAAAATTTTCATACAAATTTTCACTACCATCCATCAATTATGTTTTCCAGGGGTTTCAATTTACTTTTATGTTCCTATGAATCTTTTGATTTAAGCACATAACATCAGAACAAGTCACCTTTTCCTCCTCCCAAGGAACTAAAACCTTTTACGACAATATGGATGATATAAGATATGGGTAAGAAAGGGAATTGAATCTAGAAAAAACCTCTGAAACCTCTGATATAGGTATCATCACATGCCATTATAGGGTAATATGAATCATATTATTTATTAATAATTAAAAGAACAAATCCTAGCACCTTATAATGCTAACATTCCCTTTACAATAATTGATGAAGTGTTGGATAAACTTAACAAACAACCTATATTCATCAATAAGATCTACTGTAGTAAGCCTTCAAGAATTCATATTCCTAGATAATTCATCAATAGCATCTTGTAACACACAATGGGAATGATTTATAGGATAATAAACCTGATAATCTTGATTCTCACCCCTGTGAGGCACACTTAATCTCTTTACCAATTTTTTTTAAGAGAGTTTAAAAACTTATAGATTCATCATTATATGAATGGTGTCTCTTTTATCACCCAGAATAAATTAAAAATGGGAATAAAAATAATTAAGTAATCTTAGATAATATGGATTACCATTTTCCCTGAACCATTCATTATGTCCTTTCTTGTGGATTGATTTACACAATAGAGATTTTCTAGACTTAAGCCATTCTGCATCAACTTCTTTTTCAACACTGGATTTCTAATTGATCAGATGAGGTCAGTATGACTTATAATTACCCATACTTTTCATAAACTATTATTTTATCTTATTAGGTTAATATTCATTACATAACAAAATGACCCATGCTAGAATTGTCAAGGACTGGTGCCTTTGGAAACATAGATACATAAACAACTTTCACATATGAGGTATACATAATCTATCACTATGTTCTTCATAACAAGAATCCTTCTAAGACTTATCATACTTAAAATCTTTCTTCATAACCTAGAAAAAATGAAATACAATAAAGGGCAATCTCAGATGCTCTTTATGGGTAAACAAGGGAGATATTTATGATCACTTAAGTATAACATGAATATAAGGGTATGAGAACATGAGATTAACATTTGATAACCATAACCTTCATATCATAGATAATAATATTGATTCATGACACAATGATTTCTAGTTAATAAGACATTAATCCTAAAGGAATCAATGAACATAATCCATGAGATCATAACATTGGAATAAGACATAAATTTGGGAAATATATATAAGTATATAAAATAATTTCCTTTTTTAGTCAAGGCTCACTTCTAAGACTATCTTAGTGGATTGGGTCTACTCCCCATTCCGTTATATTAATAAAGGTTCACTCCAAATACTATCAAAGTAGACAAAGTCACTGAACTATGTTCAATCCTAATCTAGTCATATTTATCTCATGAGATATCCATCTTTACCCAATGCATAGAAGGGGTATATAATTATATCCCCACCCATAACATAATAAAAACCATACACATGTGTTCCATAATATCATTTAACATTAATTAATTCATAACCCATGAAAAGGAAATTGGTTTCATAAACATTTCATTATATCATAACCTATATAAAAGAAACAATTTTCATAAAAAATCATCATTTAATCATAACATAACTCATGGAAAATAACTGAGTTTCATAAAAATATTATCATCATAAACATAAAACATCCAGATAAAGAATAAGGATGGTATCATAGGATCATATCCCTATTATAAATTTAAGTAACATAAAAGGATGTAATCATAAATGAAATATTATTTTAAAAGATCACTTGAAGCATGTATTGAAGAAAATGTGTTTTTCACTTGGAAATCACTTATTTAAAATCTAAAAATTTATCAAATATTAAAGATTTTTTTAATTTAAAATAACCTTGTAATCTTTTAAATGAATATTAAAATTATTTATTGTTTATGATGGTGGGAAATTCTATTCAATCCATATAAGTTAAAATAAAACATTCATTTCACACCTTTTTATTAAAAGTCAAAAAGTAACTTATTTATAAAAGGACAAGAAGATTTTTTTAAAACAATTTTGTAAAATGTCAATCATGGGTAAAAATGACTTTAAAAATCAAAGGATAATATTAAAACCATTCTTGAAATTTTTTTATGTAAACATGGATATGGAAGAAAAATGTTTTTTTACTGAAGAAAGAAATAAATTTAGTTTTAATTAAAAATTTTATTTTAGTATCTTGAGTATTTAAAGCTAGGAAAATGGAAGAAAAGAAATTTATTCTCAATAAATAGCCAGAATAGACTCAAATTCATGTTTTTATCTATAGTTATATCATTAAATATCATCATTAGAAATCTAATCGTAAACCGTGATGATATATACTGAGATTCTAACATAAAATCCTTACCTTGAGTTATACTTGATTTGAAATCACAATAAACTCCTATATAATAAATTTAAATTTATTATAATTATAAAAAATAAAAAAAAAAAAAACTTAAATATCATATATGATCCAATTTTAACATATCAACACCCATTTATTAATAACTCCTTATATAAAGTTTTTTTTCAAGGTGTTAACTGTTTCGTTTCTCATGAAAATTTCAATTTGGTAGTTTTGGTCCTTGTACTTTGATCATGGTTCCATAATATATATAATTTTAATCATTGTATAAATATAATATATATTTATTATATACATATTTTTAGTCAACCATAAAATTTATAGAGAAAAAAAATGAATTACATCGTTAATGGAGACGGTTGAACATACATACACAAGAACTCTATTTTCTCTCTTTAATAGATGGAATTAAAGGATGATAAATAATAATTCAAATATGAGTAATCAAATAATATATATTCATAAAATTTATCTTTATTACTATACAATTAAAATTGAAATGAAAAATAAATCACATAATTTTTTGGAGGTGGTAGTCCACACGTATGCCTGAGCGACATTATCATTTTCCAATGAATTGGAAGGTAAGAAGGTATATATGATATTAAAATTATATAAGTATAATTATGTCTTAAATATAATATATAAACTATAAACCCATCATAATTAACATTCATGAATGATGGTTATGAAAAATGAAATGTATCACTACATGGAGGTGGTAGTCCAGTCGAACGCATGAGAGATACTTTCACTTCCCATTTGGTGAAATAGAGGGTGGATATTGATGGTTACATAATAATAATAACATTTTAGTATATTTATTATACTTAATTTATTATTTTATTATAATTAATACATATTTATACGAGGTAAAATAATAAGTAAAAAAGAAAGTGACATGTTAAGGCGATTACCTGTTCTTTGAAATAAATCCTTTAAATATCATATTAAGGACCATAGGGTTTGTATTTTGGGGATGAAAAAACCACTAGAAAATATATAGGGAATGTTATAAGATAATTGTATAGTTTTAAGTTGATATATAAGGCTCGAAGTGGTGAAAATAAGAAAATATAAGGGTCCCCTTTTATAAGTGAGGGGGAGGACACACTTGGACATTCTTAAAAGATTAAAATATAATAAAGTCATTATCAAGACCAATGATTAAAAACATATATAGATTATAAGTATGAATATAACGAGGATTAAATATTTTCATCCAATAGGATTTAAATAATTTTAAGTGGAAACCATTATCTCTTGTTTTAACCCCTGGTAAACCTATTTTAACCTAAACCTTTGTGACAAGTTTTTACTATTTTTACTAGTCATTATGAGAAAAAATAGAAGTGAAATAATTACCAAAACTGGAAATTATAATTCCAAATATTAAATCCATTTTATCAAATTTAATTCATAGAAGTGGAAGAATTTATATTACAATTAAACCCACAAAACATGACGAAAGACAGGTTTCCGAAAAAAGGATTTTCTTAAGTCTAAATATTTTTTAATAAAAAAACACAACATAAAATTAATTCTAATAAAACTAATTAGATTATTAATATTAATAATTTACTAATTTTAAATGTAAAACCATTTTAAAACAAAATTTTAAAATGTTAAATTCATTTAACCAAAAAACTGTTAATAAAAATTAGTATTTTCACTATTCATTAGATAATCAATCCTTTTATAAAATCCTAAAAAATTCACTCTAAGATAATTTTTACATATTGATTTAAAAACTTAAGTTCATTTTTTAAAAATAATATTTTTAAAAGTGGAAAAAATTAATTTTATTATTTTCTAATAAAAATAAATAAAAACTATTTTTGATAGGAAAAAGTATTTTTTGAAACATCTAAATATTTTACTGAAAACTGAGCAATTATTTATCAATATATTTTATTTTTATAATACCTTTTTACATATATTTAAAATTTAGTTATTACAATAAACTATAAAAATTTAACAACTAGATTTCAGGATTATAATATATCACATTTCATTTAGAGACGAGGTTTCATGTATGTTAAGGTATCGATGAAATTAAATTTATTTAATGAGAAATATAAAATCTTCAGGTGTTACATTATACCCCCATTAAAATAAATTTTTCCCTTGAAATTCCATTACTCCCATAAAAAATGAGGGTATCTCTATTTTATTATATCCTCAGGTTCCCAAGTAGCTTCTTTAAATTTATAATTCTTTCAAATAACTTTGATTGGGTGAGTAGTCTTGTTCCATAGTATGTTGTCACTATAGTCCAAGATTTATACTGGTTATTCTTCAAAGGAAAGATCATTATCCAAAGGTATGACATCTGAGTTCAGTATATGTGAAGGATAAGGTATGTACTTCCTTAGGAGAGATACATGGAACACATCATGAACTTGAGAGAGGTTTGGTGAAGGCACCAAATAATAAGTTACCATTCCTAATAAATCAAGAATATTGAAGAGGCCAATATAACTAGGATCATATTCCCTTTATTTCCAAATAATATCACTTTATTATATATATTAATTCATATAAATACCTTTTTCACTAACTTTGAATTATGTATTTCACCAATGATTGTCAGCATAACTTTTCCATCAACCTTGAGCTGACATGCCATGCTACTAAATGACTCTTAAATTATATTCTATTTCCTCAACTAGACCTGGTCCCAATAGATTTCTTTATCTAACATCATCCTAGTACATTAGAGTTCTACACTTATTTACATATATAGTGTCATAAAAATTCATTTTAATGCTCAAGTGTAAGATATTGTTTTAAGAAAATTCAGTTAGAGTAAGGTGTTGATCCCAACCTACTTTTAAATCCATAGAACAAGATCTCAATATATCCTATAGGGTTCGACTCATTATATCAAATTGATCATATTTATAAGGATGAAAAGTAGTACTAAAACTCAACTCTGTATCTAGATCATACTTAAGACTTTTCCAAAACTTCAATGTAAACCTCAAATCTTGATCTGATACAATAGAAAGTGGTACTACATAAAACCTTAACACTTTCTTAATGTGTATTATTCAAAGCTGATAAAGATATAAATATTATCTGATAGTAAGTAAGTGTGATGAAATTGTAAGGTGATAAACTAATTCCCAAATGACATTATGGAATTTATATTTTTAGGGATTTTGATGATAAAATACATGGTGATCTTTTTCCATTTCTATTTTGGTATTTGTAATGATTGTAACATACCCCTAGACTTATGTATCAAAGACTTAAATTTATTTTATACAAAGAATTGAGATATATAATATGAAATATATCTCTTCATTATATCCCACCATTAATACTCTTTTAGATCTCTACATGTCTTCATATTTCTAGGATGAATAGAGAATGATGAACTATGTGCCTCATCCAATAAGTCCTTCAAATCTAGTATGGATGGAACACATACGTGGTTCCTCTAACTTATCATCCCCTCATAATCAAGGTCAAACTCTAGAAATTTTATAACCTTCTTATACAGCTCCACATCTTCCTTATGTGCCTCTTTGATCCTCACATATTTAGATGGTTGAACACTCATTTGAGAAAGATAAGATTTATTCCCTTTCTTTAATATTTCCAAATCTATTCTTTGAAACTCCTGAAATATTGAATCTTTTTCAATTCAAATAATAGATAAGCTATCATGATCCTTTCGACATAGATCATCTACCACCTAGTTCTCTTTCCTAGGGTGGTAATGTATCAAAAAATCATAATCATTAATTAGATAAAACCATATGTTTTGGTGCATATCCATATATTTTTGATTGAATCTATAATTTAAACTTTTATGATCAGTATATATATCACATATTTCTATATAAAGATAATTACACAATATATTTAATGAAAAAAATTACCAAAACTAAATCCAAATCACAATTTAGGTAATTTTACTCATGAACCTTCAATTGTTGTGTGGCATAAGCTATAACTACATAATTTTGTATAAAAATGCATCTCAATAACATATTTCATGAATAACTATAGATTAAAAACCCGTATCAACTGTAGGGTAATGTAAGTATAGGTGAACTCACTAACATTCTCATCAGTTCCTTGAAAAAGTCCTTCTATTTATATTTCCAAGGGAACTCCCCCCTTACAAGTTAACATGGTGAGTGTATTAGACATCTATGAGAAATTATCCACAATGTTTTGATAATATCTAGCCAAAATAAGAAATATATAGATCTCATTCACAATGGTTGGTCTGGGCCAAGGTTCAATAACTTCTACCTTTAATGGATCCACATTTATACCCTCTTTAAAGATTATATGACCAAACAATTAAACTTCTTTTAGAAAAAATTCAAACACTGTAAATGTTTTATATTTATTCTCTTTAATTAGGATCATCAGTACTATCATTATGTGATCTGCATGGTCTTCCATGCTCTTTGAATATATAATAATATAATCTATAAAGACTATAAAAAATTGATCAAGTTTATCTCTAACGACTCTATTCATTAAATCAACAAATTTTAAAGGGGAATTAGTAATACCAAAGGGAATCACTATATATTCATAATGTCCATACCTTGTATGGAATGATGTCTTGGGTGTATCATTCTTATTGAACCTCAATTTATGATATCCAAAACAAAGATCATTATTGTAAAAGTATTGAGCTCAATATAGCTGATAAAACAATTCATCAATATAAGGAAAAAGATACATATTCATGATTGTGATATTATTAAGTTCCCGATAATCTACAAAATGTTTCATTAATCTATCTTTATTAACAAAAAAATAATAGGTGCACCCCAAGGTGATGAAATTGGAAAAATAAATACCTTTTCATGATTCTACTAGTGTTTATTCTTCAATTACCAAAACTCAATCAGGGACATTCTATATAGAGTGTTTGAAATAGGTGTATCACCAGGTATGAGTTCCATTGAGAACTCAACTTCATGATTCTATGGAAGACTAGAAAACTCTTCAATAAATACATCAACAAACTCCCTCTCAATAGGTATATCATCAATTTTGAGTTTCTCTCCAACCATTTGAGATAAAAACCCTTTTGAATTGAAATCTAGACCCATAAAATGGATGAAATTTCCATTGGATGCTCATAATTACCATTGCATCAATAGATAATCATAGGTTGGTTCATAATATCAAACGTGACATGAATTCCCCAAAAAATGATTCACTATTTTTGTAAATAAATATAATCCATTCCCAAAAATAAAATCAAATTAAACTAGAGGGAGAATAATATGATTTATAGGAAGCACCTTACCACAAAATTCAATCTAATAAGAATCATATATTTATGATGTGATCATTTTAATATTATTTGTTTTAACTAATATTTAAATATCTAATTAATTAGGTGTTACTGTGATACCCCTATAAAATTATTTAGATATAAAAGAGTGGGTATATACTGAATAAAATAAGACATTATTAAATATAGATTGGAAGGAATATTAGGTTTTACAACTTCTTTATCATACTTCACATAAAAAACAGTGATCACGTGATATTTACCTATGTATATAGGATTAAGATGTTATAACATTGATCATCATCATTAACCATTAGGTTTGAGAATTTGTTAGTATAATTCCTATAATGTTTTAATTTGAAACACTAGAGTGTGGGTGGTGCATTCCATGGTGTTTTCCCTCTATCATTGGCTGAATTCTTCCCATCACTACTGCATTTAATTTCCTAATGAACTTCCTTTCCACCCTCAAAACATTTACCAGTACCCTTAAGATAATTTACACCATGTTTCCTACCACAATCCGAGCATATAGGAAAGCTCATCTTCTTCGGTTCATGATTTTTAGAATTTCATTTGAATTACATCTTTCATTTATTATAAAATTATGATTTGGATAGGTAACTCCAATCTCCATTTCCAACTTGATAGCACATAAAGTTATTTATTTATATCTAATGAAGTATCTCATGGTAGAAACCCTTTGGAAAATTGGTTTTAAGACATTGAAGAATCAATCAACCATACTTTTAGGTTGGATGATAATACTAGACACATACCCCCAAAGTGTTTTAAAATTTTCCTCATAGGCACTAATAGATTAATCATCATTCTAATTTAGATCAAGGAATTATTTCTCCATTTTTTTAAGAATAATAATAGAAAAGTAATTATTAGAAAATAAGATGTTTAACTCATCCCACTCGATGGAGTTAATTTATTCCCATTACCCCTTGTTCTTGATAATATTTCACTATTGACCCTCTTCAACTTCCAAATTATAAACAACCAAAATAACTATTTCATGTTCCGAACACTAGAGAATATAAAATATAATTTCAATAATACTAATCCATTTCTTAGAAACTAGTGGATCAGAAGACCCACTAAAATAATTCGAGTGCTACCTCATGAAGGAATCAATAAAACACTATTCCCTTATTTTATCATTTGGAAGTTTAACATGATTAATATATTGAGAATATTTTTTAAGCATAGAAATAATAATTTTAATTATATCTCTGATGAAATTTGGTTTATTAGGAGGAAAATCATTCCATTGCGTTTCACAATTAGAATTAACATGATTCCTTTGAGTTCCATAAATTGACTAAAACAAAAATAAAACACAGTGTGATAAAAAATAATCCTAGGGGAAAACCAAATAATCATGAAAAATAATTTATTAGATGTATAAATCAAGACACATTATTTTTAATCTATGAAACCTTAGGTTTTACCTAGGTTATCCCTGATAATTACCAAAAATTTAGGATGTTATCCTATACATAGAATTATCCCTAGGGTTCTCACTAAAGGTTTCTCATACTAGTTTCCAAATTTAACTAAACCTTTATCTTATACCAACTATATTGACCTATATTTTGTACACATATATATTAAATCTTATTAGATGAATGTTTACTTAGGTAAAAGGAAACATATGAGAGGGTGAGCTCGGATGACCAATAAGGGTAAACAAGGGAGATATCAATGATCACTTAAGTATAGCATGAGCATAAGGGCATGAGAACATGAGATTAACATTTTAAAACCACAACTTGCATATCATAGATCATGATATTGAGTTATGGAACAAATATTGGAAGCTTATAAAACATTAATCATTCAGGAAAAAAATAATATTATCCATGATAGTATAAAATTATAAGAAGACAAAGATTTATATCATACACATAAGCATATAAAATCATTTCCTCAGTAGTCAAGGCTCACTTTAAATACTATAATAATAGATTGGGTTAACTCCCCATTCATTATTAGTAGTCAAGGTTCTCCATAGACCATAATAGTGGATATATTCCCTTACTAAACTTGGTTAACACCCCATTATAGTCCTGTTTATCTCATCAGATATCCATCTATACCCAATGCATTTGAGGTCTATGTAATTTCGATGCCATACATCACATAATGAAAATCATGCATTTGTGTGCCATAAGACCATAAAACATTCATCACATCATAACACTTGAAAATGAAATGGAATTTTAAAACAAATAATCATATCATAACCCACGGAAAGAAACATGTTTCATAAACATTTCATTATTTCATCATAGCATAACCCATGCAAAAGAAATAGGATTCATGAATATATTATCATCATAATAATAAACCACCCAGATCAACTATAAGGATGGTATCATTGAATAATATCCTCATTAAAAATTTAATTAGCATTAAATTAATTAATCATAGAATAAAAAGTCCTTTAAAATATCAAATGAATTAGTTATTGAGGAAAATAAACTTTTCACTATGAAATAAATTATATAAAATCTAAAAAGTTACAAAATATTAAAGAAAAAAATATTATTCGAAAGAAACCATGGAAAATTTTAATTTAAGAACAAAATAATTTTGTGGTTATGATGGGGATAAATTATTTTCACATTGTATAAGTTAAAAGAAAACATTACCTTCACACTTTTTGTAACAAAATTCAAAAGTACCTCATTCAAAAATCTATTAGAAGATTAATTTTTTTTATAAAAAGTCAATCATGAGTGAAAATTAATTTAAAAATAATAGGATGAAATTAAAAACATTCTTGAATTCTTTTTAGAAAACATGGATATGGGAGTAAAATGTTTTTCAACCGAAGAAAGTAATAAAGTTGATTTTCTTTGAAAATGTTATTTTGGCCTATTGAATACTTAAAGTGAGGAAAATGAAAGGAAAATGTGTATTATTAAGAAATAAAAAAGGGACAATAAAATTCGTGAGTTTCTTGAGTGGTATATAATTAAATGTTATCATTATAAACTTAACCATAAATAATCCTGATAAATAATGAGATTATAACATAAAACCCTTACCTCGAGTTCCAATTGCTTTGAAAGAACTCTAAACACATGTATAATAAATGTAAACTTATTATAATTCTATAAATGAGTAATGTAAATACTTATAATTTCATATATTATACAATTATAAAATTTCAACACCCATCCATCAATAACTTTATTAAAATCAATTTTTCCAGGTGTTAACTGTTTCATTTTTCATTAGAATTTCAATTAGGTAGTTATAGTCCTTATACTTTGATAACAGTTCCATCACATCCAGAATTTTAATCATTATATAAATATCATATATATTTATTTTATACATATTTATATTCAACCATAAAAATTAGATATATAAAATGAATTACACCATTCATGGAGATAGTAGACCATACGTAACCATGAATGATGTTTTCACCTTTTAATAGATAGAAAAAAAATAAGTTCAATAATAATTAATCTTTCAAAAACCATTATTATATCATCTATATCTTATATATTAATTATATATATCTTTATTACCATTTAAGTAAAATTAAAATGAAAAAAAATCACATCGCTTTGTGGAGGTGTAGTTCACACAAACACAAGAGTGATGTTATCGTTTTCCAATGGATTGGAAGATAAGATGATAGATGTGATATTATAATTAAAAAAGTATAATTATTTCATAAATTGAATATATAAATTTTAAACCCATTTTAAATACCATCCATGAATTATGGTGATGGAAAATAAATCGTATCGCTATGTAGAGGTAGTAGTCCACATGTATGCACGAGCGATAATTTCACTTCCCATTTGTTAAAATAGAGGGTGGATATTGGTGGTTACATAATAAAAATAACATTTATGTATATTTTTGATATTTAATTTATAATTTTATAATAAATGACAAAGATTTATAAAAGGTAAAATTATAAGTAAAAAGAAAGTGATTGTTTAAGGAAATTACCTCTTCTATGAAAGAAATTGTTTAGATCTCCTCTTAAGAATCCTAGGGTTCGTATTTTGGGAATAACATCACCTTTATAACACACACACACATATATATAGAATTTTATAAGATAATTTGGTATGTTTTTTTAATATATAATCCTCAAATTGGTTTATAGAAGATAAGGGGGGGGGGAGGGGTGGTTCCATTTATAAGTGTGGGAGAGGACAGACTTATAATTTCTTAAAAGATCAAAATATAATAAAATTATTATCATAAAAAAATTCTTCCAAATGGATTTTTATTAAAATTTAGGATACAGTTTTTAGAAATATGGTAATATAATAGTATTTCTATGAGTTTAAGTTGCAAACCTACCCTTATTTCTTGGTTCAGCCCCTGGTAAACCCATTTTAACCATACTTTTGGTGATAATTTTTTTATAGTTTACACTATTTATTATGAAAAAAAATAAAAGTTGTCTCATTAAAATTTTTTTACATGATGATTAAAAATATGGAATCCATTTTATATAATTTATTTCATAGAATTATAATAATTTAATCTAAAATTAAACCCACAAAATGTGACAAAAGGCAGTTTAAAAGAATGTTTTCTTAAGTAAAAAAGTTTGTTATACCAAAATAGAACTTAAAATTAATTATAATAAAAGTAATTAGATTATTAATAGTAAAAATGAACTATTTTTACTTTTAAAACCATTTTAAGACATTATTTATCTTATTATATGCTCTAACTGAAAATAAATTTAATAAATATGTGTATTTTTTACTATTCATCAGCAAATTAATCTTTTTAGAAACTTCTCAAAAATTTAATCTTAGAAAATTTTGACATGATAATTTAAAAAATTAATTTATTTTTGTAAAATAAATTTTATAAAAGTAGAAAAAAATAATTATATTATTTTCTCACCAATGGAAATAAAAACCATTTTTAAGGAAAAAGGTTTTTTTGAAGGATATAAAGATTTTACTAAAAATTGAGTACTTATTTATAAATATATAGGCTTTAAATAAAAAAATTATAAATATTTTTAAAATTTATTTATTTATATTCAGTCCACCAATTTATCAACTAGCTTATAATGGTATACTATATTACAGTTCACAAAGACTTTGGGATGTTTTTTTGTAAGCTATCAATGAAAAATGAATTTATTTGAAAAAAATATAAAATCTAGGATTATTACATGGATTCACTACATTACTCAAAGTACCTTTTTCCTTATTAAATTTATTTACAAGAGGATATCCAATAATATTTGAGGCATCATGGACTTACTCCATCCTCAGCATTTCCACACTAAGATTCGATTTCTCAAGGTTCATGGTGAAGAGAGAGTTTTGAGGAGGGTTTTGAGTGAGAGGGTTGGTAGGGCTTAAAAACAGGAGAGTATTTTTTGGTAAAATCATTTGACAATTTTATATTCTTATTTTTAATTTCATTCAATCACTTAGGTTTTAAAATAAAAATAAAAATAAATAAAATCCTTCCAAAACAACTCAATAAAATCTCAAACAAAAATTGTCATGGTAAGTATACCAATCGTACACTCTTGGTAGGTATACTGACCGTATGCTCATTGTAGGTTTATTAAACATATGAATAAAAAATCACAGTCTATTAACAAAATATGTGAGTTAAAATTTATGGTTACATAATAATAATATCAATACTTATAAAAGTTAAGAACTTATCATAAAAATTCAGATGAACACAAAATTTAGAACTAAATTGAAATGTTTTGGAAGAGTAAATCATTCAAAACTCATGTATGATATAATTAATTCTATCAATATTAAATGAATTTGTAAATATGTCAACATTATGATGTTTCTTAATAATGAATTTAAGACTAATATCCTATTTTTGAAAGTGGTCTCTCAAAATGTGATGTCTTATATCTATTTTTTGTCCTTGAATGAGATATAGGATTCTTAAAAATGTTAATTACACTTGTATTATCAAAATTTATACAGAAATGTTGAAATTGATATCCATAGTCTAGTAAATTTTTTTCATCAATGGAATCTATGCCAAAAACTACCTGTAGCAATGTACTCAGCTTCAACATAGTTTTTTTCTTAGAACACCATGAAACTAGAGACTTTCCAAAAAAGAAACATATTCTAGAGGTTATTTTTCTATCTAACTTACGACCACAAAAATCAATATTTGAATAAAAAACTAAGTCAAATGATTATCCCTAGAAAAAAAAAATACTATTTTTTTATTTTGAGGTTTTTAAAAATTCTTTTGACAACATTCAAATATAATTCCTTTGGATTTTATTGAAAATGTTCACACATGAACATAATAAAAATAATATCAGGCCAGATTGAAGTTAAGTATAATAGACTTATAATCATACCTCTATATATGGTTTGATCAACTAGTTTCCTAGTTTCATCAAGATCGAAATTAATGCATGTACTCATAGGAGAATTACTACATTTGGTACTTTCCATACCAAAAATGTTTAGAAGATATTTAGTGTATTTTCTTTGATTTAACATTATTTATTATTTATTTTTAAAAATCTAAAAACTAAGGGAGAATTTTAACTCACCCATTAAACTCATTTCAAATTAATTTTTCATCAATTTTAAAAATTAAGTACCCATGGAGTTTTTGAATGATTCAAAAACAATATAATTAATATAAATTTTAACTACCAAAATATCTTTGAAAATAATCTTAATAAATAAGGTTGGATCAGATATACCTTTTAAAATTAAAAAAATATGAGCCTATCATACAAAAATTTAATAAACATTTTTAAATTGTGCAATTCTATTTTAATTTAATGAAATGATTTGGAAAATGGGGGATTTGAAATCCAGGGTTTTGTTCAATAGAAACATCCTCAATAATATAACCATTTATAAAATAACTTTTTTAATACATTTGATATAATTTGAAATTTTAAAGTATTTCACAGGTAATAAAAATTCTAAGAGCTTTAATTCTTAATACTGGTGAAAAGGTTTCTTTATAGTTAATGCCTTATTCTTGAAAATAAACTTATGCAACTAGTCTATAATTATTTATAATTATTGTTCTATACTCATCAAACTTTTTTCTATGCCCCCACTTAGTTCCAATGGTCAGGAAGTATTTAGATATTTATACTAGTTCCTATACTTTTTTTTATCCAAAATGATTTGACTATTATTACGCATCCATTACACAAAATTCATCATCTATAGCTTCAATGAAGTTTTTTGGTACAATATATGATAAGAGGTCTTAATGATCAATATTATTTCCAAGAGAGGGTGTAGTTTGAGTTACTCTATCTAGATCTCAAACTAAAACATCTAATGGGTGGTCTAGATGATTTTTAATTTATCTATGGATATAATTACTTGTCCATAATTTTATTTTTTTTTGTTTCTAGTTCAAATAGTCCCTTTGAGCTGGGTAATTTTTAGAGAGAAGTTTTAAAAGAACCATTGAGAGGATTGGTTAAGGTATTCTTATTCAAGTTAGAATGACCATCCTCATGTTTTTCTAAAGTTATTTTAGGCTAATGTGGATATATTTTATCAAATTTTACATGTAAATATTATTCCACAAGTATGGTTACTTTATTGAATTCCATATATTTTTTAATTGAGGTTTAATTACCAATAAATACTCCTTCATCACTTTTGGATGTAAATTTATGTAAACTCTCCTTTGTCTTAAAAATAAATTACTTACAACCAAAAAACATAAAGTAATTAACCTTTATTTTTTTTCTATTCTAAAAATCATCCAGATTTTTATTTAAAATTGTTCTAATAATAACCCTATAGATAATATATCATGATATATTAACATTATCTTCCCAAAAATAAATAGGTATGTCATACGCATTAAGCATAGTTTGGGAAATTTCTTGAAGATCCCCATTCCTTCTTTATACAACACCACTCTACTAGGGAGAACTATGAGAAGAAAATTTGTGATTTTAGCCATGTTGTGAGTATAAATATTCAAAGTCATTATTTTCAAACTCATGGACATGATCACAATTTATGGTCTTAATAGTATGTTCACTATTATTTTCAAAATATTTTATATATATTGTTAAATAGGAACAAGACTCACTTTTGAAAGATATAAAGAATAACTAAGTGCATCTAGAATAGTAATCTATAAGAACATAGGCATAATTCTTAATACTTAATCTAGAAAATCAAGAAGGTGCAAAAAATTCCATGTGAATTAACTCTAGAGGATGATAAGTTGAAACTTGTTTCTTTGGTTTGAAAGAGATGTTATGTTATTTCCCTTTTTGACATGGGTTACTAACTTTATCTTTGGGGAATTCTAGTTTAGTATGTTCATTAACTACACCTTTCTAGTTATATTTCTAAGAGAGTGAAGGTTGCAATGTCATAGTCTCCTATTCTATAGAAAATATTATTTATGAAAGGAACTTAAGCAAAGAAATATTTTAAGAAAATAAAGAATCTAAATCAACTGCATAAACATTATCATTATGTAAAATATTAAAAACTAAATCATGCTTGGAATCATAGATTTTGAATGAATTATTTTCAAATTTTACATGATAACCGTCATAACATAATTATGAGATGATAAATAGATTATAATTTAAACATAAACAAATAAGTATTTAGAAATTAAAAAATAATTAGTGTTATCAATTTGAACAGGTTCTATTATTATTACTCTAGCATTGTCACCAAAAGTGAAATGTACACCATCCCCCTTTTGAATAATTTTAAAGCCTGAGTATTCTCCACTCATGTATCTAGAACATCCACTATCTAGATGAAAAAATTTAATACTAGTACTCTTTATGAAAGTTTACTACGCCAATTAAAATAGGAATTGATTTTGGAACCCATAATTTCTTGGGTCCAGAAATGTTAGAAATAAAAGATTTAAGAATATAAATATATTTAATAGGTTTACCATAAAAATAATTAAGACTTTTAGAAATAAAAACTCTATTAATTATATAATAATATAAACTGTTTATAGACTTTTAAGATCTGAAAAAAGGAATAAATTTATTCTTATAAAGTCTCCTTTTATTGGACTGGTATCCAATCCCAATTGTATACTTGGGTGTGATTTGTTTTTCAAGAGCCATGGTTACAGTTTCTTTACCATTTATAAACCTATATATATCCTTTGTAAGTATCCCATTTTACATTTTAATTTAATTTTTTTTATTTTTATAAATGAACATTCTTTTCTTTTTCTATAGAAATATCATATTTAACATGAACACATAAAACATATTACTTCTTAAACATTTTATACTTAACCTCAAGTTTATTAAAATTTTCCTCCAGAATATTTTAGTATTCTAGTAAATCATTATCGTTCATATTTTAATAATTATTTTAATTTTTATAGATATTATAAATATGAGTAGTTTATTTATAAATAGTATTTAGTTCCTTAGATGTGTTCTTCATAAAAAAATTGTTTTCTCTTTCATTCTTGTCTTCTCTACTCAAGTCAGACACATTAGATTTTTCCTTAGAGGCACACTAGGTAGATTTCAAATATTTCTTTATAATTTTCCCTTTATAATCATATCTTTTATTATAATTTATTTTTTGAAATTCATATTTTTTATTCCCTTTTCTCTTGAATGCATAAAAGTTCACTTCAGTTGAAGGATTTTCCCTTTTCTAGTTTCCTATTATTTTATAATTTCTTCCATAGTTTGACTTCATGAATAATTTATTCTTATTATAATTTTTTTTGAATGTCCTAGCTAGGTGATCCATTTCCTCATAACTATCAAAGGGTAATTCAACCTCACTTGAATTTTATTCTTAGATTTTATCCTTTATATTTAACTCATAATTCATGAAAGAAACTGATTTTATTTTATGATAATCACTATCTTTGTTAACTTTCAGTTATTCCTTGTTTTTCCTATGTTTTACAAAAAAATACTTCTTTGGTAGTTTACATATATCAAAAGATTATCTGATGAAAATGAGGGTTTCTCCCCATTGATATATTGGGAATCATAGGAGTCACACCACTTGATCCTCATAATCAATGTTCTTCCCAAGTGCTTACATCATTTTGAAAATTTCATAGAACCTAAGGCACATGTTAGAAATATATTAATGAAGTTTCATCTTAAATGTATCATATTTAATATTATAGGTATTTAGGCACATATATTAAACACTCTATGTTCCTTTACAAGAAATATAATGTGTATCCTAAATTTACAATGATTAGAAAAATAGAAATTATATTAAAATCATCTTCTTATAATGTAAAACATAAGGCATTCATAACTTTAATATTATAACCATAAGTTTCCTTAGTGTCATTTCTCCAATTATCTATAACAACCTTATTCTTTTCACATTTTCTCTCTATTATAACCAAAATATAAAATCCCATGATTTCAATATTTATTTTCATTTTAATCTTCCAATGAGCATAGTTGGTGCCATTAAACTAGGGAGGCATATTAGTAGAAATCCCCTTATGCATATTTTTATCAATAAATATATAAATTTAGAAATAAAATAAATTTTTATCTTTTCATTAAAAATATATCATATTTAAAAAAATTAAAACCATTGGTACCAAATGGTTTTTGGAGTATACAACTCAAGAGGGGGGTGAATTGAGTTTCAAATTAAAATTTTCATTTAAAAATAATTTAAAACTAAATCCTAATTTTTTTTAAAATTGGACCAATTAAATAAAATAATACAAGTATATAATTTTATCTTTCAAGAAGGTTATCAAAAATTTTAACGAAACTTAGTTAAAACAAATTTTAAAACCTCTTTAACTTTCGAAACAATTTCAATTGTATCAAACATTTTTTATAAATATCTTATTAAAAATAAATTTAAAAGTAGTATTTTTCCATATAGTTTTGAAAAATAAAATATGTTTGTCTTAATAATGGAGAGAAAAATAAAAAAAATCAAAAAAAATGAAAAAAGATGCTCAATCTCAAGTCTATACCTATTCCTCTCCACTTGTAAATTACCTGCTTCCAAGTAGTTTATTAGGAAAATAAACTAATCCACAATACTGTTCAATTTTTTAATAAAAAAACATTACACATAGTTCATCTAGGATACAAAAATCCTCTTATATATCAATATGTGGAATAATATGTGTAAAAAAATTAAAGAAAGCGTGTCTTTACTCATCAATATAATGAAGAAGTCTTTTCTAAAGAATAAATAGAGTATTTTAAACACAACTCAAAGGTAATATAAAACAAATATAGGAAATGATAGGAGGTAAAAATATTTTATACAAATCTATTTGATCAGATTTTTATAACTATTTTTCTTTAAACATTTACTTGAAAATATTCAATTGATCTTTTTACCGAGGGTCCAAAAAAATAGATAGTCATTAGAGTGTTCAGTGCTATAACATAGAATGTTATTATGATTGTCTTGAACACACATATTAATCGTCTCTTCTTTTCATGAGTATATCATATTATTAAAGAGATAACTACTCTAACTATCCATTAGAGGATATTTATAATTTAATCCACATACTCATTTTATTCTTAAATGCAAAAGGTCTATAATTAATACTCCAAAAGATAACTATTATAGAATTAAAAATACATCACTAATTAAGTTAGACATAGTCACTTGCTCTTCCCTTAGGCAAAATTACTTTGGATTGTGGTTACTTAACATGGTCACTTATATTCATACTTTCCATAGACACCTATGGTCACTTAACATGGTCACTTTCCATGGTCACTTGGCATGGTTAGTTCTTATCTTCATGAGGTAACTTCAATTGTTCTTAAAGTATCTTATTTTATTCATGAAGTAGCTTCATCTATTCATATGGTAGCTTCATTTCTTCAATTTTTCACTTCTCTTCTTCTTGTAGTAACTTCATTTTGTTGGTAGTTACTTCATTTTTTCTTGTGGTTACTTGAA
This sequence comes from Viscum album, assembly GCA_963277665.1. Classification (NCBI taxonomy): domain Eukaryota; kingdom Viridiplantae; phylum Streptophyta; class Magnoliopsida; order Santalales; family Viscaceae; genus Viscum; species Viscum album. The sequence continues at coordinate 1,379,529,509 of OY728143.1, read as the reverse complement.
TTTTTATTGTAATTACTTGACTTCTTCTTGCAATTACTTCACTAATTATAGTGGGAAATTATTTTTTTATTAAAGTTAGTTGAATTTTTATTGTAGTTATTTGAATTTTTGTGGTCACTTGACTTCTTCTTTCGGACACAACATTACACACATGGCCAGTTCAGGGATTGGGAAAAATTTTATCACCTAACACACGATAACTTGGTTGTTTATATGGAAATTAAATCTTTTTTGTATCCACTTGATCTTCAATGTGTGTTCATTTCATGACTTATATAGAATTATCTCATCTAATTCATGGTCACATGATTTTACATGTGGTCTCTTAGAATTAAATTTTTGGTCACTTCTTTACGGTCACTTGGCCTTCACAGACACTTCAAGACCTAGTCATTTTTTATCAGTTTGTCCAGAGAAATAGTTGAATATCAGAAAAAATAAAATTAATTAGTAACATAATAAACATTATTTTGGACAATTAAAATAATGAGGTGTTGGAATAAGATAACATATAACATAATTACCATCTCACTTCCTAAATCATAGGTCGATCCTCTCATGCTCAACCAATAAATTATCCCACCTAGGGTATACCCACTTGGGTTCTCACATACGAATGGAGGAGGAAGACTATAATCAAACTTTAATTAGGTATCCAAATGGGTATAAGGTATCTCAAGTTTCCACCATGGATTTCTTAGGACAATCATTCACAAACACCAATACCATGGGCCACTAAATTCCCTCATATATTCAACACCCTTCTGAGGCCCACATACTCCATGGAATTTATTTATGATCAAGAACTTGATCAATTGTGGATGATGTACCACACTATTTTTGAGGTTCCATCAAGTACCAAGAAACTTTTTATATCCTTGTAAAATTTTAAGGAAAAATATCATTTTTTAAAGTAAATGTTGATCACACAGATGTGACGAGACATCATATCACATGCTACGTAAACAAAAGAAAAAAAATTAGAGTGATTCATAGGGACCACCTACCTTATCCATGGAGTTATTACCATTAAATTAAGTTCATCTACCTAGACCTAATCTCAAAAAATTCCATTTGTCCATCACCCATCAACACAAGAACCTAAATCTATCAATCCAATGTCCTCATGAATTATAAAACAACTATCATTAATCTACGCATTATTTTCAAATTAATTCCAAAATTTCTATTTGGGATATAATAAAGGAATTAATAATCAACAACATTTCATAGTTTAAATCTATAAGAAAAGGGGTGGACACCAACCCTGATATCCATCCACACCTTTAGCATAAAAAATCTCAAATTTATATTTATATAAATCCATACATTTCACCCAAGTCAAAAAAAACCCAAAATAATGTAAGTTATAAAAAAACTTATTTAAATCCATATAAAATCTATGGTGATCATAGTTCTAGGATCCTCTTTATCTAGGCCATGTAAAATCACATTGACATAGATATGATTCCACCATTACCTGGTTGATTTATCACCCAATCCCTAGTTTGGGTCACACAATTTAACAAAGATAAATAGGGGAAGAATCCATGAAAGATCAATAAATATCATTAGATTTACCTCAATAAATCTCCAGGATAAAATGACACTTCAATCCATTATGAAATGATAAAATCCCTCTATTGTAGGTAGAGGGGAATGATATATCTATTAAGTTAATTTCCCAAAGTAAATATCATGGAAAATACCCCATTTCACTTTAATAATTCGTTTTAATCATTTATTTAAAATTTGGAAAAATTTTAAAAAGCATTTCACTTTTTAAAAATTTGAAAAAGTCTGGACCTAGTAGAAAAATATCATACATATTTCCCTATGTGTTCCCATACATAAGATATATAATATCTTACATATGAGGTGTTTTCCAAAATTTAATTTCCCACCATCATATGTAATATTTTTAAATTATACATAAGGTTTTTCTTATTGAAAAATATATACACATTGTTTTAACTCCATGCATAATATATTTATCCCACACATAACATATTTCTCCCATGCGTAAAGTTTTTACCTTATAGAATTCTCATACATAACATATTTTCAATATGTATAGTTTTTAGCTTTGTAAAAAATACAAGACATACCAATTTTAACCCATGCATAACATTTTTAAGAAAACAAGAATGTGATAAAAAACAAAACATGAAAGAACATGACATAAGGGATTTTGTGGTTCAGACATTGTGTCTTAAATCTATAGGATAACGACTATATCTCTTTCATTCAAAGAAATAATCACCTTAGTTATAAGGACACCAATTTCAAGAATCCTACCCAAACCAATAGAATAATATGAACCAATACCTCTAGTAGTTATATATTCTAGCACCACTCCTTATATTATTATCTTCTTCTAGCTATAAACTCCAGACTTTGGACACAACACATTTATCACTTTGGTATGCCATCTTAGCACCAGAGTAACTTGAATGTGCCTCGATTTTACACTACTAGGAATCCTAAAACTATAATTTCTTAGGTGTTAGTCTACTTTCACATGAGTTCTCTTTCCACCTTTATAGTGGGTCCTAACTGGTCATATAGTTCTACCACTTCCTGACATTCATGGTAGTCCTATCATTGACATTAGAAACTCCGATTTATCAATAGAATTAGATTCCTTGTTTTCAAAAATCCATTGAATATTGAACATCACCTTTATGATCCACACTATTGAATCTTATAAAATATTTACTTTATTTTTGACCCATAAGGAAAATGTTACGTGCATTATCATTATAAACATCATGTAATCCATGACTTCAACACATTAATTACCCACTCTAGAACTCCATGTTGCATCTATAATATTCTCCTTTAATCTGTATCACTTCTTCCTCTAGAACATGAAAATCTCACTAAGTTCATGCAAATATATAATACATATTTTTCATTACTACACTCAAAATCCATTATACTTTAATATTTCCCAAAACTATTTATGCTCACCCAACTTCCTATGAGAAAAACTGCTCAACTAAAATTTAGAGAGTAGCTAAGTGAGTATTCCATTGAACTATATCAATTAAACTATGATGATACTTTTTATGAAATCCTTTTGTTGATCTGATCTGATATGAACATGGTGCTAGTGTAGTATCCCCATTTAGACTCTCACTAAGTTTATTTTCCAAATCTTTTCATCTATAAACCCCAAAACATAAGATTGAAAACAATTATCACACCAAAACCTAAAAATATTCCCCTTGAGAATTGTTTTCACAAGTTATGAACAATAATCCCCACTCAAAGAATATTCACATGATTAAACCAAAGTAACATGGGCCATCTTTCATTCACCCTTGTAGTTCCCACATGGTTCTCATCTATAGTATTTCTGATCATTTGGGATCCTATTGGGGAATTTTCATCTTCAATCGTCTAAATAGTAATATTCTATTTAATTGAACTAAAAAACAATCTAAATTAATTATTATAATTTATATCCAAAGAAAATTGGTCGAAGAAATATTCAAATTATGTTGAAGTAATATCAATATCTAGTGTTGTATACGATGTCCATGGATCCACTCCTTTCAAAACAGGCTCTTCTGAATACTTGGCCACTAAGATAATAAATTTTTTTAGAGATATTAGACATAATTAACTCTATTGATACCCTCAAAAAATGATATCCATCCATACCTGAATCTTATGGAATGTTTGATATAATTTAATGAATAATTCTAACTAAAATCATCCTTCAATGCAACCAAGACATGGATATCAATTTTATATCAATTTATTCCAACTTCAATTTCGATCTTTCTAGGACCCAATCCTTCATAAAGGACCTTTTAATACTATTATGACCTTTTGATAATTTTTTCCATGGAGTTTGAAACAACCAAAGCCTTAATAATCGCAATTTTTAAAGAAAACACTCAATCTAGACATGGGTTTTCCATCTTTGGTCTTTAGTATTGCTATGGTTGACCTCTAAGAATTATTTTTAGATAATAGAATAATAATCATTTAAATAATAATATTTGGAGTATCTTCAGAAGATATTGCCTCAAATTAAATAAAAGAAAATCATAATTCAAAGATATGTCTTATATTCTAGCTGGACTCAAACCATCTTGAACCTCCATTTCTAGAAAATTCTTCTTAACTAACATAATCAGACAAATTTTAAATGCAAGAAACACCCATGGATACAACACATGTTTCATGCATTCTTATAAAAAGTCTAAACATCTTCACCATGACACCAATTTTTTTGGTTCTAAGCCTGTATCCTCAAACTATTGGAAAACAAAACCATCATATCTTCCAAAACATTATTTTCTTCCATGGACACTCATCCAAAAAAACATCATCCAATCCATTTCCTTCTATCATGGTTCTTTACGATGAAGGTCCCAAAACAGTCCTCAGATTTTTGCTTTAAGTAAAAAGCCCACATTGTTGTGCTACTTCATTAATGAAGGTAATTTTTATAATGGATCCCTTTAGATCACTAGAGCCTAGGAATGTTATGTTTCATTAACACATATCCTTCCAAAATAAGATCACATATCCCTTATTAGTTCTATGAGTTTATAAAAAACACCCCACAAACACCATATTCTAGGATTCTAATTCTTCAACATGTCACTCTTGTTAAGAACATCTTCTTCTAGATCTTGAAACCTTGTTAACACTCATCTATAACCGTGAATCCCCCAATTTGAATCCCATTACAATCCATAAATCTTATTCTACTTTTATATATTATCATAAAAGTCATATTTCAATGAATCATGACCATTATGGGTCCTTTTAATACTTCTCTAGGTGAAAACATCATATCCTCAAGTATTATGGAACCTAAAACCACTACCTCATATATTTTGAACAGTGAGAACTCTAGATACAACATTCCCAACTCAAGTGGGATTGGATAACAATTCGTATCATTGATAGCCACCGACTCTTAGTTGCAATATTTTTGAAACATTTAGAAGTTTATATTATGAAACTGAATTTCTTTTCTTGACTAATTATCCTTGACTCAATTCAACAACCTAAAATACATCAAGATGATTTCATTTGACTATACCTATAAACCCTCTTTCTGATATCATGATCCATGTAACCTGACTACAACCTTCTAGAAAAATCCATATGTGATTATTTTCATGTACTTCCAGTCTGCTAACTAATTTCTTTTAACTGACTCAATATTGAAATGGAACTTACAAAACCTCCAACAGTAACATCACCAATGTCCTATAAGTTTTGTACCTTCCACAATCAAATCATCAAGTTGGGACCAACCTGTAATGACCCATCCCCCAGGGCTCGTACTGTGACTACCCGAAGCCTGCCTTCCATAGGCCACGAGATAGTGACTAGTACTGAGTAGGCATATCCAAAAAAGGAAGGAAATTCCTTTAAACCTATACAAACACACAAAGATAAAACTGTGAAATTTAAACACAAAGTAAACCACAAATATCACTAAGACAACTGCTGAGATTACAGTACAAACTGAAAGTAAAAAGGGGCCAGAATACAAGACCAAAACCACAATGGAAAGTATTAATTCCACGGTCCATGAACTTGAGACCCTACTTGAAGGGTAGGTGAAGGGTAGCTACCTATAGCCATAGAAGTACGCATGTCCATCCCGTCTTAATGAGAACCACCTGGTCCAGGACCACTAAGGTCTCCATCGAAGCGTCAATCACCTACAAAAGTCATGATAAATGTGGATGAATCCTATGTAGGGGTGAGTAACAAAATAATCAGTAGGGACCCCAAACCACAAAGGAAAGGACACAAATAAAGACAAAAAAGAAAGACCACAAAGGAAGAAAACTCACACCAGGTATAACTCAAAGTATAAAAAGTAAGATTATCAGTCATACAGATGAATCATCTTGTACTGATGAGGGAATCATCCCTGATGAGTCACTGAGGTTCAATCGGCTACTGGACCATAGAGGTCCACTCCGCTACTGGACCACTAAGGTCTGCTCAGCTACTGGACCACTGAGGTCTACTTAGCTACTAGACCACTGAGGTACACTTGTTTATTGGACCACTGAGGTATACTCCGATACTAGACCACTGAATTCCACTAAGCTACTGGACCATTGAGGTCCACTCGGCTACTATACCACTGAGGTTCGCTCAGCTACTGGATCACTAAGGTCCGCTAATCTACTGGACCACTGAGGTCCGCTCAGCTACTGGACCACCGAGGTAACGATCGTTATATCCTTCGTATCACAACCAGCCATAGGATTCCCACTCTCAAGTGTGCTTGATTATGGGAGAATATACTCCTCATGAAATCAGTTGTATCTCGACTGCCACAAAAACTCAATTGGAGTATACCCAAAGGACCATATCGTTACAAGGGTCCCAACTCCACAAACAACTTGTCAATCAAACACTCGGTCTGAAACATATTGGTGTTTTAGTAAATAGGGGTTGGTTGCATCTGGGCCCAGTTCGACTTGGTCAGACCGAACAACCCAGCCTAGGGTTCTCACATATCCCGAACCAGTTGATTGCGTTGTCGAGCACGTCAAATTAGTTGTTTAATTTTGACTAGAATTCCTGCAGTATAGCAGCAACCCTAGGTCATCTCTCGAAGGAGCCTTAGATCATTAATTTAAAAAGATGATTTTTATTATGAAAGTAAAAGGTGAATTAGGTTTTGTATAACTTGGGGGTTTTATGATTAATGATGAAAATTGGAAATGAAAGCGATAAAACAAAGTAGAAATGAACAAGATTGATTAAACGTGATCAAACTAGGGAAGTCTCATGATGCTCCTCCTTCATCACTTAAAGGGATGGGGTTATGATCTTTTAATACCTGATTTCTAAAACATATTAACATATTGTTACTGATTTTATTCTAGGATACCTCCTAGGGTTCAGTCGAAAACACACAATGTTTCACTGGACACCGCCGATGATTGAGTGATTTGTGTTCGACATCATAACTGAAACTCACCAAGGCAACACACGAAGAACTCCATGTGCTGTCTAGGATTGTATGTTACTTCTTTGTGATAACCTGACATAAATGTGCATGATATTGAAAGTTCTTATGTGAGTTCAATTAACCAATATGAACCACACAAACACCGCAATTGAATGAGGGAAGAAAAGGGGAAGAACGGTGTGTGAAACATCACATGAAAGGGTACCCCAAACATGATTATTTGAGTTGAGCATAACATACCAGTATATAACTCAATTAAATAAAAATATAGGATGAGGAAAAACAACATACAACATTGAATTAAATAGATCATTCAAAATAATACAACTTCGAATCTCGGGATTACATCACATTCCTCCCCGGGTGATCACAAGGGGTTTAGAAACCCATGGGAGAGGAAGAAGAAGAAGATGTTGAAGTAGAACTTTCCATAGCCTCCAAAACTACTAGGGATATTGATAAGACTCCTTGGGGACTCCAAAATGGCATCACCTTGCCTCCTGGCTGAACTTGAAAATGGGGAGCCCAAGGTGTCTTTTTATAGGAAAATTGGAAGGTGGTTTTGGGCACACAGATTTCATCAATCTAATTATACCACGTGTTTTGGCCTTCATATAGATTTATCTCGCTTTCGAGAAAATATTAAAGTTGTATCCCCGCCTCTTGACTGTCTCCACCGAATGTTTGGAATAATTTGGACAAATAAAGCTCAGGATATTGATAAAATACAGAACACTGCATTTGACTTGGTCCAACTTTGATTCCTTGGATAGATCAGTTAGTATGGGCATCGTAGAGGCTGAATGGGGCTTCAGTTCCTTCATATGAAATATGTCCCATCAAATTTTGGACCGGAACACAAAATATCAGCCCATTTGGATGCACAGATTTCGTGTACTATTCAAAACAGTGGACATATGTCCCTGGATCCATGCAATTTTGGCCCATTTTTCTTCCACTTCATCAAGGGCCCTCCAAATCATCTCCACCTACATTGAAATAATAAAAACAAGTAACATTTCCAATTATAATGTTGATTAACATTAATTAAATTATTCAAACATTGAGTGTAAATTATTATTAAATTTGGAATATTCATTACAAAACTAGTTTAAAACAACAGTGTAAGGGTAGAATAATATAGTGAATCGTGGTACGATCACACCCCCACACCTAAACATTTTCACTCCTGGGAAAAGTCACATATACCAATATTGCATATATATATATTTAAAACATTTGAGGAAATTCTATTTAAAGTAAAGTGATCAATTCACAAACCACACCAAGGAGTTCTTCTTAGTGAAAATAGAAAAAGATGTCTCATAAATCATATCATAGAAAAATTCAAAAAGATTCATGATACCCAATTGAGCAAGGAATTCAGAAGTAAACCATGACACTAACTCTCCATGTGTGTGTGTGAAAACCATTTCATGCTATTCTATCCACTTACTATCTAATAAATATATGTTATTTTAACATTTTTCAGCTTAAATAATTTTGTCCACTGAACCTACCATAAATCCATTGCAATCATATTTCAAGACCCACTCACTTAAGCATCCCCAAAAGTCAAACCATAAGCTCCCGACCTAGATATCCCCATATGTTACACATTTCATCACTCCCCTCATTTATTTTTTTTTGAAGTTTCATTTGGAACAAATATCACACTCATCTCTTAAACCTTGTTTGATCTCCTCAGGACACTAATTTCAACAGTTATAACAAGATAAAAGGTTGAGGAGGAGTGGTTTTTGACCTGCCCAAGACACAATTTTTTTTGAGGGCATACAACAGTCGGACATTAGGTACACACGCATAGTTAAATCCGGTAAATTAATGAAATAGATCGAATAAAGAACGAACGTATGGAAATATCATTTAAAGATGAAAAATATTAACCCAACATATATTTAACTTATATTAAGTAATAAATAATCACATTTTGTGGTTTAGTGCAAAAATTTGTGGAGATATTAGTGACACAGTTTTCCCAAAAAATACTCACACAATGGGAATCAATCATCTCAAAGGTTTCACATATATATGACCATTTATATCATTGACAGAAAACCAATTCACTAAAAATCACCCCCTGATGTAAAATTCATACAAAAATTCTTTTTAGACTTCATTATGGTATTTTTACTTTCCCCCCTTTATGGTCACCAAATCATCGAACTTCGAAATTTTTGATGGGGAAAAATGAAAATACCATAAAAAATGATAAAAAGAGAAGAAAGGAGAAAAAGATGAAAATTCCTATCGAACCCATGAATGTATCCACCCCCACCCCTAGAATGTGTAGTGTCCTCACTGAAATAATTGAGAATGTGAGAAGGAAGGATAAAACCTGGTGCATTTTATTGGTATGATGCATTGATAAGGTGGATTTCCTCCACCATATTCTTCAGAAAATCCTTATAGAAGTGTTTAAGTCACTGCCCATTGACGGTAAGACTTCTTCCACTCTACTCATGCAAAAACTGTATTGCACCAAAAGGGTAAACATTAGTAACAGTATAAGGAACGAGCCATCGGGAACGAAGCTTACCTGGGTGGAGCTTAAGCCTGGAATTGTACATGACGACCTTCTCACCAATATGGAACTTCATCTGGTGAATCATGCTATCATGAATAGCCTTTGTCTTATCTTTATAGATTCGAGAGTTTTCATATGCATCACATCGAATTTCTTCCAACTCTTGAATCTACATCTTTCTTTGCTCACGTGCATCTAAAAGGTTCATATTACATTGTTTAATAGCCCAATATGCACGGTGTTCTACCTCCACTGGAGGTGACAAGACTTTCCAAACACAATTATATATGGTGACATTCTAATTGGGGGTTCAAAAGCTGTACGGTATGCCCAAAGTGCATCATCCAAGCGCAAACTCCAATCTTTCCTATTGGGTTGTACCGTTTTTTCCAAGATTCGTTTAACTTCCCGATTTTATATTTCTGCTTGTCCATTAATTTGGGGGTGATATGCAGTGGAGACTTTATGATCAACCCCATACTTATGAAGAAAAAGTTTCATGTTGTGATTGCAAAAATGTGAACCCTGATCACTAATGATGATTCTTGGTAAACCAAACCTACTAAAAATTTGGGACCTCCCAAAATCAACAACCACTCGAGATTCATCGGTCTCGGTGGCCTTTGCTTCCACCCATTTAGATACATAGTCAACAACCAATAAGATTTAAAAAAATCCAAATGAATTTGGAAAAGGACCCATGATGTCAATGCCCCATGTATCGAAGATCTCACAAAATAACATGGGCTGTTGGGGCATTTCATTCCTCTTGGAGATATTCCCTGTGAATTAACAATGACTGCATGACTTGAAAAATATATGGGAATCCCTATACAATGTTGTCGAATAAAGTCCTGAGTCAAGGACCTTTAGAACTGTATGTTGAGAGCCAAAGTGGCCCCCACATGACAAGGTGTGGCAGAAGGTCAAAATAGAGGTGAACTCATGGTTAGGGACACACCGACAAACAACTTGGTCCGTAAAAATTCTCCAAAAATATGGGTAATCCCAAATTTACCATCGAGAATCATGTTTAAGTATCTGGGATTGTGAAGTGCTAAAATTAGTGTGGATCCTAGATGTTTCTAGAAAATTCACAATGTCCGCATACCAGGGGGTAAGGTCCACAACATCACAAAGGTTCTCATGAGGGAAGAATTATCCAATGGGTAGGGGTGAGTCAACATGATGGTCCAATGGTGGGGAAATCATACTAATGTGGTCAGATACCACATTCTCCACCCCTCTCTTATCTCCAATCTCAAGGTCAAACTCATGGAGGAGGAGCATCCACCGAATGAGGCGGGTCTTGGCTTCAGGTTTCTTTAAGAGAAAATGAAGGGCAGTGTGATCCGAAAAGACAATGATTTTTTACCCAATGAGATAGGAACAAAAAGTTTCCAAGGAAAACACAATAAAAAGAAGTTATTTTTCAGTAGTTTTGTAGTTTACCTAGGCAGGGTCAAGGGTACGTGAGGAATACGCAATGACATGAGGAGCCTTCTCAACCCTTTGCGATAAAACTGTCTCAACTGCAAAGTTAGAGGCATCACACATAAGTTCAAAGGGTAGATCCCACCTTGGTGGTTGGATGATGGTAGGTGATGTGAGACTCATTTTTAGTGAATTGAAATCATCCTCACAATTTTTATCAAAAACAAATTCAGAATCCTTTTGTAATAATCGAGATAAGGGAAGTGAGAACTTACTAAAGTCTTTAATGAATCGGCGGTAAAAACCAGCATAACCAAAGAAAGACCGCACCTCATGAACACATTTTTGGAAATGGAAGGGTTGAAATTAATTCAATTTTAGATTTATCAAATTGAATTCCCTTATTTGAAATGACATTCCCAAGAACTACCCCCCGCTCAAACATAAAATGGCATTTCTCATAATTTAAAACAAGATCTTTTTCAATGCAGCAGCGGAGGTTAGAACCTAGTTTTTCCAAACAATCATCAAAAGAAGATCCATATACTATTAAATCATCCATAAATACTTCCATACAACTCTCACGGTACTCAAAAAAATACTCAACATACATCACTGAAAAGTACCAGGAGCATTACAAAGACCGAATGACATCCTTCTGTATGAAAATGTGCCAAATGGACAGGTAAATGTGGCCTTTTCTTGATCTCCATGGGCTATATGGATTTGGAAATAACCCAAATAGACATCAAGGAAACAATAATGGGACTTACCAGCCAATCCATCTAACATTTGGTCAATTAAAGGTAATGGAAAGTGGTCCTTCCACGTGGCTTGATTCAGTCGACGGTAGTCAATACAGACTCGCCAACTGGTTTGCACATGTGTTGGAACCAAATCATTCCTTTCATTTGACGCAACTTTTATTCCTATTTTTTAGGCACAATTTTCACTGGGCTAACCCATTTACTATCAGATATAGGATAAATGATCCCCGCAGTAAGTAATTTAATGACTTCTAATTTTACCACTTCAAGGAGAGTGGGATTCAACCGGCATTTAGATTGTCTTACGGGCTTAGCCTCATCATCCAAAAGTATATGGTACATACAAATAGATAGGATAATACCGGGAATATCAGCCAATGTCCATCCTATTGCCTTTTTACACTCTCTCAAAATTTTGAGCAGTTTCGATTCCTATTGTGCAGAGATGTTATTGGAAATAATGACGAGTAATTGGTAAATACCCTCAAGATATGCATATTTTAAATTAGAAGGAAGTTGTTTAAGTTCCAACACCGTTGGTTTCTGGATTGAGGGAGGGGATTTAGGGGGAGTTAGGTCCATTAAACTGTCTATCTGCTCATGTTTATTCTCTAAAGATAGATAATCTATACAAATGAGATCTGCAGAATCATCGACGGTCATGGGTACCTCATAATGAACACACTCATCAATTAAAGCACAAAATTTAAACTTTTCAAAACCCACAAAACACTCAAAACATGAATCAAAACTCAAATCATTCAAGGGTGAAGAAAAAAAATGAATCAGAGTTTGGGTTGAGGAGAGAATTGTGTGTGTGTTCATCGTTTGAGAGAACTACCATCGAATAGACAAGAATAGTGGAGTGCTATTCAATAGGATGTTTCATAGCCTCAAGGATGTTGAAACATACCTTTTATCCACCAAATTCCATAGACAATGTACCATTGTGAACATTGATGATCGTCTTTTCTATTTTGAGGAATGGCCTCCCAAGTATGAGAGGATCGTGTCCTTGGGTTCGGGTATCTTCCATCTCAAGAATGTAAAAATCAGTGGGGAAGATAAGATTCTTCACTCTAACATGGACATCCTCAATCACTCCTTTTGGATGCGTTGTACTCCGATTGGAAAGTTTCACGACAATGCCTGTTGGTTGAAGCTCTCCAACCTGTAGAGAAGTATACATGGAGTGAGGCATTATAGTAATGGAAGCACCTAAATCTAGCATATCATCAGAAAAGAAGGTCTCCCCTATGGTACAAGGTATCATGAATGTGCTCGGATCCTTTAATTTGGTTGGAATTTCTGGTTGAATCAAGGCCGAGACATTCCTACCCAAGTTGACTCTCTCATTCCCCTTCAGCCTTCGTCTATGGGTGCAAAGTTCTTTATGAAATTTGGCATAACGGGGAATTTTCTTAACTGCATCCAATAAAATAATATTAAATTGAACATTTTTAAATGTATACATTATCTCATTATCAATATCATTATCATAATTTTTCTTAGATTTAGAGAGTCTTTTTGGGAAAGGAAGAGGAATGGATTGTTCATTTGAATCATCAATGATGATTTGATTGCCCTTTTTATTTTGTTTTTCATTACTTGGAATTTTTGAGGATTGGGAAGGAGTGTTTTCAAGAGGGGGACATATCTGTTTCATCAAATCTGTAGAAGAAGAAGCTTCTTTACCACTACAAAGTGTAATTTCACATTCATTACCTTTATACTTCAGATTGGAAATGGGTTGGGATGGTAGTTGTCCAGACACTTGCATCTTAAGCTCACCGATGGTGTTTACAAATTGTCCCACTTGAGTTCGCAGGTCTTGAATTGCTGATTGTGTGGTCTATTGGAACTGGAGGTTCTGGGTTTCCATTTTTTTCACCATGTACTCGAGACTTGGTTCAGATTTGGGAGGAGGAGGATGATTGTTTTGACAAGTTGAAGGATAAGAAGGTTGCATACCTTGGCCTTGTTGATACCAATTCTGCTTGGGGTAGCTTGAGTTTCCTCCTTGTCGGTATTGGGGATGCGCTTGCCACCCTGGATTTGGATTTGGCCTGAATTGTTCTTGCTTGAAGGGAGGTGCTTGTTGGAATGGATGCCCTAGGAACACAGCTGCACAAGACTTAGATGAATCTTGAAGTTGTGGGAACTGGTCAGAAAAATGAGTGTTATCAGAACAAATCACACAATGTAATGGAATAGAAGTAGAGTGTGAGTTACCTTGTGCTTGAGATAATTGCCTTAGAATGGTATGCATCTCATCAAGTTTAGTATCTACCTTTTATTTTAGGGCTGAATGACTTACCTCATGAACTCCTCAGGTTGGTGCAATAGTCTGTGTACCAAATTGTTTTGTATTTTGAGCCATGTTGGCTATTAAGTCACGAGCGGCAGAAGGAGTTTTATCAACTAGGGAACCACCAACTACAACATCAATCATTCCACGATCCATTGGAATGAGTCCCTCATAGAAGTATTGGATTAATAGTTGTTCACTAATCTGGTGGTGGGGGAATATTGAGCAAAGTCTTTTGAATCGCTCCCAGTATTCATGAAGGGTCTCTTCTTGTGATTGCCTAATTCCACAGATTATTTTCCTAATTGATGCAGTTCAGGAGGCAAGGAATAAATTCTATAGAAAGAGTCTTTTATGATCATTCCAGCCCCCAATCATTGTAGGAAAATAGTATATCCAATCTTTGGCTACACCATCAACGGAGAAAGGGAAGGCCCTAAACATGATTAAGTCCTCATACACATTTTGGGGTTTCATGTTGGAGCACACTATGTGAAATTCTATGAGATGTTTGTGAGGGTCCTCACTGGGAAGACAATGGAATTTTGGAAGAAGGTGGATGAGACCTGATCCTAGCTCAAATTTGTATGCTTCCTCGGGATATTGGATGCACGCAGGTTGGTACTCCACATCAGGGGTGGTCAGTTCTTCTAAAGTTTAATTATTTGCATCCACATTTTCTTGGGTTTGATTGGGTTCAATTTGGGATTGGTTTAGGACCACTTGAGGTTCCAAAAGGGGTTTCTCAATGTTACTTGATTGACCTTCTCTAGATTCCTTGATTTGTGTGTGAAGTGACTTTTCAATTTCAGGATCGAATTCAAGTAGTGTTTCTTTACAAGATCTAGTCATGCAACAATGATGTCCAGTTTGATTGATTGATTTTTTTGTTGTGTTGTTTTATTTTTATTTGAGATGGATAAAAATAACATATGAAGGGTTAAATAAGAATAGAATTTTATACTATAGAATTAGAGAGGGAGATGGAGAAGAAGAGAGAGAGAGGGAGAGATAAAGAACACACCAAACAAACCAAAAATAAAGACAAAATCCAAAACAAAAACAATAAAATGGGGGTGGTGTATTAAAAGGAGTACTAATTAAGAAGTAAAATAAATAAATAAAAGGAAATAAAGAAAAAAATGATCTTGGATTCTCGGCAACGACACCAAAATTTGATCGCGTTGTCGAATGCATCAAATTAGTTGTTTAATTTTGACTAGAATTTCTACAGTATAGCAACAACCCTAAGTCCTCTCTCGATAGAGCCTTAGATCATTAATTTAAAAAGAGTGTTTTTATTATGAAAGTAGAAGTTGAATTAGGTTTTGTAAAACTTGGGGGTTTTATGATTAATGATGAAAATAGGAAATGAAAGCGATAAAACAAAGTAGAAATGAACAAGATGATTAAACGTGATCAACCCGCAAGAAGTCTCATGATGCTCATCCTTAATCGCTTTAAGGGATGGGGTTATGATCATTTAATATATGTTTTTTAACACATATTAACATATTGTTAATGAGTTTATTCTATGATACCTCCTAGGGTTTAGTCGAAAACACACAATGTTTCAGCGGACACCGCCGATGACTGAGTGATTTGTGTTCGGCATCATAACCGAAACTCACCAAGGCAACACACGAAGAACTCGATGTGCTGTCCAGGTTTGTATGTTACTTCTTTGTGATACCATGACATAAATGTGAATGATCTTGAAAGTCCTTATGTGAGTTCAATTGACCAATATGAACCACACAAACACAATAATTGAATGAGGGAAGAAAAGGGGATGAACGGTGTGTGAAACATCACATGAAAGGGTACCCTCAAACATAATCATTTGAGTTGAGTATAACATACTAGTATATAACTCAATTAAATAAAAATAGAGGATGATGAAAAACAACATAAAACATGGAATTAAAAAGATCATTCAAAATATTACAACTTTGAAGCTCAGGATTACATCACATTCCTCCTCGGGTGATCACAAACCCATAAGAGAGGAAGAAGAAGAAGACGTTGAAGTGTCACTTCCCATAGCCTCAAGAACTTCTAGGGATGTTGAGAAGACTCTTTGGGGACTCCAAAATGGCAGCACCTCTCCTCCTGTCCGAACTTGCAAATGGGGATCCCAAGGTGTCATTTTATAGGAAAATTGGAAGGTGGTTTTAGGCACACAGATTTCATCAATCCACTTGTACCACGCATTTTGGCCTTCAGACAGCCATATCTCACTTTGGAGAAAATATAAAAGTTGTATCCCCACCTCTTGACTATCTCCAATGAATGTTTGGCACCATTTGGACAACTACAGTTCAAGATATTCATAAAATACAGAACATCGCATTTGACTTGGTCCAACTCTGATTTCTTGGACAGATCAGTTAGTATGGGAATTGTAGAGGCCGAATGGGGCTTCGGTTCCTTCATATAAAATGTAGCCCAATAAATTTTGGACCAAAAAACAAAATTTCAGCCCATTTTGATTCATGTATTTTTCGTACTATTCAAAACAGAGGACATATGTCCATGGATCCATGCAATTTTGGCCCATTTTTCATCCACTTCATTAAGGGCCCTCCAAATCATCTCCACCTACATTGAAATAATAAAAACAAGTAACATTGAAAATTATAATGTTGATTAACATTAATTAAATGATTCAAACATTGAGTGAAATTTATTATTATATTTGGAATATTCATTACAAAACTAGTTTAAAACAGGAGTGTAAGGGTGGAATAAAGTAGTGAATCGTGGCAAGATCACCAGTTTTAACAACCCGAGCCAACCCGATTGGGTCTGGGCCAACCCTGTATGACTTGGATCAGTGGCCATTCCATGTGGGCCTTTCTGGACCCGAACTGGTTCTGCTGTGAATCCCGCCCACTGGGTCAACTAGCGACCCAGTCCACATTCTCCATCCCGGTCCTACTTAGTCAGATCAGTTTATTTATAGCCAGGCCGCACATCAGCCCGATTCCCTATCCGAACCGACTCGCATCGGCGGGTTAACTATTCTCAAGCTCGGGCCACCCAGCAGCCCAGTTTACTACACCAGATCGACCCACATTGGTAGGCCTTATTGGGTCCAGCTCGGATGCCTGCTGACATCCAGTTCACATAGAAATGCTGCCGGTTGAGGCCATCCACCTCCCTCTACATGTGGTAAAAAGTGGACAAGGATCTAGATAATTCCATGACCTTCCCTGCTGGCCGCTATGCTTGTAAAAATGCCTGATCGGTGCCTCTCCCCTACACCGTTGTGGCCACCACTGGATGCTGCCTTTGCCACCTCAGCACGCCGCCTCCTGCCTATGGTAGTCACCGCTGCGGCCCTCCTAGATGCAGCCTTCCATCGCGGCTACATTCCACTTGTCCATGAATCCCCCTCCTCCAGCACTGTCTCCCATGCCGACGGTCATTCACCCAACACCATTGTCTCCCTTGGCCTCTTTCCTGGGTTGATCGACCACTGCAATCCTTCTTGGACCACAGTTTCTATCACATCATGAATAATGGATAAAAGGATAGAGTATAATAATATGAATATAACTGACAAATAATGGACCATGACCACTTTTCATGTTGGCATGGTCTGTCCTTATTAGGAGTTTTAACAAAGGGTAATAAAAACACGAATCCACTTCCCATAATTCCCCGCATGAAAATTCCCATGTCCCCCAAAGATGCCTGTTCCATGGGTAAATCTTTTAATGGATTGACCCATGTTCATAATTAAGGAAGAAGAACAATGGAAGGTAATCACTTAGAAAAAATAAACCCCTACATGGAAAAAGGATCAGTCGGCGTTGGGGTTGGATTGTCGTTGGAGATCTGTTAAGAGACATCACTATATGTCATCACATTGACCTTCGATTGGTTATCCTTCATTGTTGGCGATTCTTCATTCATCTTCATTTATTGCTCGCCAACAGAATTACTCCAAATCCTGAGAGGAATCTCTTGAGTTTTCCCCTGATCTTGTATTCCTGTTAATCAACTCAATGGAGGAAATGTGTTTCAACATTTCTATTATGATAAGTCGCCACGTCGTTACACTGTTTCATTTATGAAATAAAACAAATTCCTTCTCATTGTGTTGCAGTGAAACATTTTTGTATAAAATAAACTTTATAGGTTTATTTTATTTTTCCTTAAAATGCCTGAAAATTAACTTTTACCCTCAACCCACGCCGGTCAAGTTTAGGCCCAACCTAATGAAAGATAACCCTCATGAGATCAACGATACTCTCCGATTTCCAATTTGAGTTACCATTTAAGAGTTATTGGAAATAAAATAATCATTATTTAATTATTTTATTTACGATCACATCAAAGAACTACTTTCCACAGTTGACCCATGCCAGCCAATTTTAGGCTCTTCCTAAGGAAAGAACACCCTTTTGATCTCAATAGTGGTCTCAAATTTTAAATTTGAGACAAAATTTTTGAGTTATAAGGATTTGAAAAATAAAATAATTTTATTCAATTATTTTTTTACATTTATTCCATTTTCATGTTTTCTCACTCGAGACCCGCGCTAACTTACCTTAAGTTGCATCTAGGGTAAACCCACTAATATTAATACAACATTGCCCTCATATTTATGAACTGGGAACCTAATTAAGTGTTATTCAACTTTTTTAGGAAAACTTCTCACACATACTATTTAAAACATAACATTTTTTGACGGATCATTCCGGGAACTCCGGGCCTTGGAATCGCACGCCGTCTTAGCGCCTGTTTTGAAAAAATCCCATATAATTTAAAAAAAAATTACATGAAATTTTGGGACATTAAATTACCCACACCTTTAGGGTTTTATGTCCTTATAAATCAAAATAAGGTCTAAACAAACAAATGGGGGTACTGAGTAAGAATATGAGCCTACCGCTCCCACGTGCTCTCTTAGAGATTCCTGTGCTACCAAAAAACATGCACCAGAGGAATCAAACATCCATGAAAGATCATATTTTGTCCATCCTCTATATCCACCAGGTACTCCGCAAATGTCACCCCATCTACATAATTCAGCTCTCCATGGTGGACGATGTGAGAAGGGTTGTGCAAGTATCTTTTCAACTAGGATACATAGAAGAGGTCATGCACCCTCTCCAATTGTGGTGGTAGAGACAAGCAGTACACCACCTCTCCCACTCTATTCAGTATCAGGAAAGATCCATTGAACCTCATAGATAACTTTCTTCCCAAGCCAAATCTCTATATCCCTCATTGAGGAGAGACCCGTAGAAATATGTGGCCCCCCTTCTTAAAATCCAAGGGTCTCTGTCGCCCATCAACATAGGACTTCTGTTGGCTATATGTAGTCTTCATCCACTCTTGGATGACTTGCACCTTCTCAGTGGTAGCATGTACCATCTTTGGACCCATGAGTGCTAACTCCCCTGGGTCTGTCCAGCATAATGGTGACCTACATGGTCATCCATAAAATGCCTAGAATGGTGCCATACCAATGGTGGAGTGATTGCTTTTATTTTACGCAAACACCACCAGTGGTAGGTGGTCCACCCAACTGTGACCAAAATCAATAACACAAGCATGAAGAATGTCCTCCAAGGTCTATATGGTCCGCTCTATTTGACCATCCATCTGTGGGTGAAAGGCTATGATAAATCATAGATGAGTCCCAAATTCCTCGTACAATCCCTTCGATAATATGTATATAAATCGTGCATCATGGTTTGAGACTATCGTAGATGGGAATACATGGAGTCGAACTATCTTCTGCATGTAGAGGCATCCCAACCTCTCTAATAAACCATTCTCTCAAATGGGTAGAAAGTGGGATGACTTGGTGGGTCGGTCGATGATCACCTAGATGGTATCATGCCCCCTGGATATATGTGTTATGCCCCTCAAGAAGTATATAGATATACCATTCCACTTCCACTCCGGTACCTCGAGGGGTTATGTCGAACCTGCTGAAATCTGGTGCGTAGCCTTCACCGACTGACATGTGAGGAATCTTGAGAAAAACTCTACCACTGCCTTCTTCATTCTCGACCACCAGTATAGATGTCGCAGGTCCTGGTACATCTTCACCACACCTAGATGTACCACCAATGGTGATGTATGGAACTCCCTCAACACCTCCTCCCACAATGCCACTAGTACTACAATGCATCCCCTAAAAAGGATGACATGCTCCTCACCTTTCTAATATTCATCAGGGGCATGCCCTGTGGACATCTGGGCATGTGTAGTCTCACAACTAGAATCTCTGAGTTGCATCTCCTAGACTCGTTATAAGAGTATAGGGGGAACTACCATTGACCGAAGAAAATTTGTCTTCTCTCTATCTACAAAGTATATCTGAAGTGAGGACAATTGATTTGAGGCCTCATTTAGTAGCTGTGTAGTCGATATCCTATTGAGAGAATATTCCACCACATTCCCTTTCCCTGGAGTATAGACTATCTTGAACTAATAGTCCTAGAGAAACTCTAGCCAACTTCTTTTCCTCTAGATCAAATCCTTATGAGAGAAGATATACTTGAAAATATTGTGGTTAGAGTAGATGGTAAATTGTTCTCCCATGGAGGTAGTGTCACCACATCATCAATGCGAATACTACAGCTACCAATTCAATATTGGGGTTCTCGTCAACCTCTTTCTTAATTGATGAAAATCCTACAAGAACCTTTCCATCCACACGAAAGGCAACCCCTTTCATCTGATTGATGCGTTCATCATCCCTTTGGTATTGGGTACTCATTATCCATGGCCACTCAGTTAAAGGTCCAATAATCCACACATAACATCAAACATTGGGTCTTACTAAGGCCTTCCTCTAAAAGTCCCCTTCATACACCCTTAGCTCATGAAGCTCTACACAAGCCATCCGATATACTGATGCGGATACCAGTTCCATATCAGGGTGTAGAATGATGTAGAAGTCAATCTCCTTGAGGGGAGGTAATCTTGGAAACATCTTATAAAAAGACATCCCCATACTCTTCCACTACTGTTGGGAACTGAAAACTCAAAACATCCACTGACACGTGGGTAAGGCTAACTGATTCAAGGGTGATCGACTGCACCCTCCGATGCATGAGTTTATCCTGTGCTGACTGAGTTTCCTTTTTATCCAACCAAGGAAAACCCCATTCCAGTACTACAGAAATACCACAAACATTTACCTAAAATAGTCAATTTGAGCATGAACTGTGGATGACCATTCCATACCCAAACTAACATCTTAAGGCCTCGACGCTTCCATCAAGAGGTTCCAACCGAAACTCTCACCTCAATTGTCAGATTATACTGTCAGCATAAGTGTGATTATCTAGTCTTCTCTCATAGGTATCTACAGATGAAAGGGTCAAGTATATTATTTAACCAGAAACTATAGATCCTGAAAAATAATTGTGACAAGAAGGGATAATTTAGAAACTGTGTCTATTAATATGGAAGCTAATATTAGACACATACCATACCTCAAATCATTCCCAGAGCACTTGGGTCATAATCCTTGGCTGCATGCAGCTACCCCCTTCCCCTATCATCCAGCTCCCTGATCCTGGTGTGGACCACATTTGGGTTGTGGTTTAACATGTTGAAATGTATACCACCTCTTGATACTCTCCAAGTTCCTCTGTCATGTGTGCCACCCTGCAGATCAATCATTTCCTGTCACTATCTCTACCCCGGTGGCCCATCCACCATTTCAATATCAGCACAACGGGTAGGAAAATATCTAGAAGAATTTTTCCTTCCACCTATTGAATATAATTACCTCCTTTTAGTATGGCTGGACTCACCCTAAAATCCTTGACCTGTAGATCCCCTGTCTTGCGACCTCTTCTCAGAATGTCTCACACGTCCAAGTCTCTAAGATTGATGTTAGCTTCCTGATTTCCCACTACAGACATCCACTAGTTGTATCTGCTCATCCAAAGGACTTTCAACCAAAAAGTTTCTATCTAGAACCCTAGAATAAATAGGAATGCACAGAAGAATAGTGCTGGCTCAGATGTCCCTGAACACATCTTGCTCAAAGGTCCGATCCCTGATGCACTGGTCATATCATATTCATCGAGTACTTGAAAAGGTCGGTATACCTCGATGAATACTCAACTACCAACATGTCATATTTCCGAAGATGTAGAAGCTCTTGGTCAGGAATAACACTTATATTTTATAGCAATATCCCCTTATCGAAGAAAGGTTCTCAAGCTTTGTCCACGGAAAAATCACCTCATCATAAGACCAGGTAATCTAAACCCCACCATCGACCTGTCGAGCCACGTAGAAGTATCACTGATAGGACCACCATCTGATCTAATGGTTTTCTAACTAGATGTAAAATTTTCCCCCACCATAATCCAGGCCTTAGACACCTATGAGTTGGGCTCTCCTCCGAACCTAAGGGGTCTTTATCGCTGAAACACGCGAAGTGTTCTCAGCCCACACATCTCATCTGCTGGTACTACGAGTATCATGTGCTAATCCATAGGTGGCGGTATAGATGGTACATCACCCAGTGTTTTTTTCTTTGGTACAAACCCCTATACCCATCTTGTCACCCCGCAGATCATCTTCATGATCATGTGGTGGAATCCTGGCTAGCTATCTATATGGAAGCACCTTGAAACAAAACAAAAACTACCACGATAAATAGAGTATAACTGGAGAGATGAACTAAGAAGGAAATGGAAAACTCAACCCATTCTTATACGATGCATGTACCACCGTTTTTCCTTGAATATAGTGTTTTCATGTACGGATTCAAAAATCAGAATTTAGGGTCCTGGTGTATGGATACATCGACTACTGCACCAACACTGGACTCCCTAGCCTGAAAGCCAAACTCAAAACACATAACATTGTTTACCCAAACCAAAATCATAGACTATGTGTTCTTAAGGCAGAATCGACCTACCCTCTGATAACACTTTGTCATGAACCATCCCACAAGTCCCGTTCTATGGCTACCCCAAGCCCACCATCCATAGGCCAGGGCTTGCAAATAAAATCGAGTAGGCATATCCCAAAAGGGAAGGAATTTCCTTTACACCTGTACACACACAAAAAGCTCAAATTATGGAAAATAAACACAAACTAAACCGCAACTTTCACTGAGATAACTACTAAGAGTACATAACAAACTGAAATTAAAAAGGGGGCTGAATACGAGCCGAAAACCACAAAGGAAAGTACAAATACCATGATCCATCCTCTCTAGAAACTACCTAAAGGGTAGGTGAAGATTAGTAGCCTACAACCGTAGAAGTATGCCCATCTGTCCCATCTCACTAAGCATCACCGGGTACCGGACCACCAAGGTCTTCGTCGAAGCATCGATCACCTGAAATAGGCATGACATGTGCAGATGAAGCCCGTACATGGGTGAGTAACACAATGCTGAGTAGGGACCCTAGAACATAAAGGAAATAACACAAAGATAGAACATAAAGCTAGACCAAAAAGAAATAAAGAAAAAGAAAATACATCTCACACAAGGTATAACACAAATTATAGAAAGTAAGATTATTAGTTGTACTGCTGAATCATCTTGTACAGCTAAGGGACTCATCCCTGGTGAGTCACTGAGGTTTTCTCAGCTACTAGACCATTGAGGCCTTCTCTGCTACTGGGCCATTGAGGTCCGCTAAGCTACCAGACCACTAAGGTCTGCTCATCTATTAAACCACTAAAGTCTTCTCTGCAACTGATCCACTGAGGTCCACTGAGCTACTAGACCACTATGTTCTGTTAGGATACTAGACCACTGAGGTCCGCTTAGACACTAAACCACTAAGGTCCGCTGATCTACTATAAAACTGAGGTCCTCTAGGATATAGGATGACCATGATCATACTCTTCATATCCTTTGTGTCACAGCAAGCCATAGGATTCCCTCTCTCCAACACGCTTGATTCTGGGAGAATCTACTCCTCATGCCATCAGTCATATATCGACTACCATGAAAACTCACTTACAGTATACCCAACAGACCTCCTAATTTCAAGAGACCCAATGGCATAGACGATGCATCAATTGGATGCATGGTCTAAAATATATTGGCATTTTAGTAAACATGGGTCGATTACATTTAGGCTCGGTCCGAACAAGTCGGACCGACCCCGCCAACCTGGCCCATGGGTCCTGCATGACCGGACCTGGTTCGGTTGACTCGACCAAACCCGGTTGGGTATATGTTGACCCGTTTGGGTCTAGGATGACCCAGTTGGGTTTGGTCCGACCTGGTCCGGTCTGACTTAGTGGCCAGAACTGGTTCGACCATGGGTCCAACCCACTGGGTCACCAAACAACCCATTCCACATTCTCTATCCCGGTCTGACTATGTTGGACCAGTTTATTTCCAGTTGGGTCGTATAGCCACCTGGTTCCCTATCTGGCCTAGCCCGCATCAGCGGGCCGCCTTGGGTCCATCCTAGACACCCGCTGGCATCCGGTTCATGCAGAAAATTAGTCGAATGAGGCCGAACACCTGCCTCCACATGTGGTACATCATGGACCGTGTATCAGGGAATGTCACGGCCCGCCCTACAAGCCAATTCCCTTGACACGGTGCTTGATCGATGTCGACCCCCTGCACCACCACGACTACTGCTGGCCATGGAATCTACCTCCTTAGAGTGCCGTTGGGGCGTGCCACCGCCTTTCCGCACCCACCTCCTCGGCCCTCTTGGTTATGAACTTCCTTTGTCACCATGACCTTCTTGTATGTGACTCTCCCACTGCCACCGCTGTCTCCCTGGCTGACAGTCATTCACCCAGCACCGTCGTCTCCCTAGACCTCCTGCCTGGGTTGATACACCACTATGGTCTTTCTTGGACCTCTATTTCCTCCATTTCATGAAGAACAGACAAAAGGATGGAGTAGAGTAACATGAAAAGAACACACAAATAATGGACCACGACCTTTGTTTGTGTCGGCATGGTTTGTCCTTGTTTTCAGGTTTAACAAAGGATAATCCAAACACAAATACACTTCCAATAATTCCCGCATGAAAATTCCCATGTCCTATAAAGATGACTGATCTATGGGTAAATATGTTAGTGGATTGGCCTGTATTCATCATTTAGGAAGAATTATAGGGGAAGGTAATCACTTAGAAAAAATAAAACCCTACCTAAAAAAAGGATCAGTCGGTGTCTGGGTTTGATCTTGATTGGAAATTTGTTCAGAGACATCACGATCTGTCTTCTCATCGACCTTTGATCTGTGATCCTTCATCGATGGAGATTCATCGTTCTTCGTCATTAGTTGCTCAACTAAGAAATTCCTCCAGATACTCAAAGAAATCTCCCGGGTCATCCCCTAATCTAGTATCTCTATTAATCAACTTAATGGAGGAAACATGTTTTAGCGTGTCTATTAAACCGATTCGCTGTGTCGTTACACTGTTTTATCTATGAAATGAAATATTTTCCTCGTTGCTAAGTTGCAGTAATTTTTTTCTGAAAAAAATAAACTTTTTAAATTTATTTTATTTTTCCTTAAAATGACCATAAATAAACTATTACCCTTGACCCACATTAGTTGAGGTTAGTCCCCGCCCTATGGAAAGAACACCCTCACAATCTCAACAATACTCTAAGATTTCTAATTCAAGTTACCATTTATGAGTTATTGGAAATAAAATAATCCTTATTTACGATCACGCCCAAAAACTACTTTGCATAGTTGGACCACGCCATCCAATGTTAGGCTCCGCCTAAGGAAAGAACACCCTTACGAGATCAATGGTGGTATCATATTTTAAATCTGAGATACCATTTTTGAGTTATAGGGATTTGAAAAATGAAATAATTTTATTTAAGTTTATTCCAATTTTAGGATTTCTCACTGGATACCTGTGATGACTAATCTTAAGTCACGACTAGTGTAAAACCACTACTCTGAATTAAATGGTGCCCTCAGATTTCTAATCAAGGCACCAGATAAAGAGTTATTCCAATTTTTCCGGAAAACTTCTCATGTTCACTATTTAAAACATAACATATTTTGATGGATCATTCTGGGCAGTCTGGGCCTTGGAATTGCACTCCGTCTCAACATCTGGTCTCAATATAATCCCATATAATTTAAAAAAAATTACATGGAATTCCGGGACATTACATAAACCATTTGAATATTATCCTCAAGTAAAATTAATCCCCCATTGAAATGAAATAACATAAGGGATCATGGTATATCAATGGGAGTATTTAGTTGTCACCCACTATGTTCTAAATATCACCTCAATGAATGGATCATGCCTCCAGACCAAACCATCATAGAGGAATTTTGATATGATGGAAACACCACAGGTATGACTGTTATCTTTACTAGTTACAAACTTTTGAAAATACAACATTTTACTTCACCAAAGTAACCCAATATTATTCTAACCAAGCTCAAACTATTTCCCTAATAATAAAACATGACTCAAGATTCATCACCAGTAAATAGGACTTTAGAAATCACAAATATATTTTGGTACCAACCTCAACATATTTATGACATCAGTATAATTATTTGATAAAATACTCACTAGATACACTACAACCATGATCTTATGCCACTTATTGTGTATCAGCACCACTGAACAATTGAAGTTACCCATTGAAAGGTACAACGTACATAACATAGATCTAGTACCTCTTCAATCAAACGATCCCCCATGGAATTTAAATCTAAAACTACAAATTCTATGAACCTTAATCACCACACCAATTAGTCGTCCTCAAGTTTTGTCTCTCCTCTTGGTTCATATTCAAGATCATACATCTAAAAAGAGAACCAATAAATAAGAACACGAAATAAACACATGGAATATACAGGAACAATAAATAAGTGATTATGTGGTTTAAAAATTATATCCTAATTCCATGGGAAGTGGTAGAATATCTTTTATTTAAGGAAACATTCACATGAGTTTCAAGGTAATCATTTTCAATAACCCTACTCAAACTATTTTAAGAATATGAACCAATGAATCTAGTAATTTCATATTTTACTATAACTTCTTATAGACTTATTCTCTTCCAACTATGACCTATAAACTTTGGTATTAAGGCCTTAGACACTTGGGTATGCCACCTCGACACTATAACACACCAATATGTTCCCTTATTGGACCCTTTTGGTCCACCTTAAACTCTTTTAGCTCTGGTTCCAATATACTTGCACATGTGGACAAATATCACTTTATAGTGGGCCCTAGTTGATCATTATGTTCCACCACTTCATTAATTTCATGGTATTCATCCTATTGAAATTTTAAACCTCTATTTTCCTATAGCATCTACTACCTTGACTTACAATATCTGGTTAAAAGTGAATGCCACCTTTATGATTCACACTAATGAATCTTATAAAAACATTCCTTTACCAATAACCCATGAAGAAAGTATTCCATGTATGATAGCCAATGAATTCACAAAAACCATAAATTCATCATGTCCATCCAAACTTCTAGAACATTATGCTATATCTAGAAACCACCCCTTCCTTTTTCATCGATTCTTGCTCTGGAATATGACTGACTCACCAAGTGCACATGACCAGATAATACATATTCCACATTCCCTCAGATAGACGTCTTTATGATGTAAGTTTCTACTAAACTATTTCTATTCAACTACCATTTAATTAACATCTAATGAACTAAACCACTGAACCATATTATACTATGAAACTAAGTGAGGCTTCCATTGTACCATATATGTTCAACTCTGTTGTTGCTTCTGATAAAATCTTTCTACTAATATGATCGCTAATGTATATGGTTATAGTGTACTATCACCATTTGGTATTATTCTAAGTATATCTTTCATATATTATTTTATAGAAATATTAACACATAACCAAGAAAAAAATTATCACACTAAGATCTAACACCTCTTTATGATTTTTGAATATTTTTTAAATGTTTTTAAAAAGGATATGTACCTTGTTTTTAGCTACTTGACCCAGGGTCCAGCAACCCCTCTCCATCTCATCTTCTCCCTCCCCTATTCACATTTTTGGCTCTTATATTGGTTTATCTCAATAGATAAAATTTTTATATGAATTAGGAGGCTCCTCCAGGTATGTATAAGGTAATCCCTAGGCTCCAACTCGTTGTTTCATGTGTTTTGCAACTATTTTTTCATAACATTCCTTCTTCGACCTATTTTTCCAATTTCTTGATTTTAGGAGAATTAGGAAAAACTGATCCATGATATCGAATTAGTTAACTACTATAAACATGATGTAGGTTATTCATTTTATATTTAATCATATATCAAATATTTGTATTTGAAGTGCATGTGCATGGTCAGGTTGGATTTTAGATTTTTGGAAAGTGAATATGAGAGTCTTGAAGAGTATGATAGGATAAGTTAGATCATTTATAATATTAAATAAGTGTGGCCAACATAGATCAATAATTTTATAGTGTTTCTATGGATATAACTTCTAGGGAAAAACCTTCATCCATGTTCAACAGACCTCATGGTTCTTAGAAATCATTTATTTAATGATGAATTTACTAGGTTGAGGCTATATGAGCATTTATATGGTCTCTTGTGTGTTGTGTGCCTTTGGTGGAGGCTTGGATGAGTGAAGTACTTTGGGTATCATATCAAAAGTGAGTCTGTTGTGCCTTATAAACCTCAAAACCCATAATTAGGGGTTTATTAATGGTGGTGTGGATTTCTTAGGTTATAATATCTCTTCTATGAGGAGTTTTGGTTGTATTAGGGATTAGGTATTAATGGGGTTTTCATGTATATTATGGTTGGTGAATGCTTGATGGATTCCAATTAGAGAATTACCCTAGGGTGGGTTGATGATTGAGATATATCAAGAGTGACTTGTAATTAAGGTTTGTTGACTGCTTCGATTAGATTAGGTATCCTTTGAGAAGTGACCCTCTTGGTAGTGAAAGTGTGAAAACCCACTTAGATCCCTTATGGGATTAGTTCATGGGATGTGGATCAAGGGTTTGGTTACACCTTGAGGTAACATTCTAGATATAGTAAGGTAAGTGGGATGGATGATACAAATTCATTATATCCTTAGGGTTTGGTGATTCCCTAGGGGGATGTTGTGTATGGGTATGGATGAGGGACATCAACATGCCTTTTTTGAAGATGAATTGTTTACACAGGACCCTGATATAATCATGGGTTATTATATATAAATCAGGTATACATGTGATGGTTGAGTATGGTGTGATGGGTCAAGGTAGTTGATGATGATCCATGTTGTAGGGTATTATCTAGTAGTGTTCTAGGGTTGAGTTAGCGGCTATTTAGGGTCTAGGCCTGAAGCTATGTTTACATGCTTATTGATGTATGTATGTACCAAAAAAGTGATCCTAAGATGATAATGAGAATTTATTTGTATCCTCTCCTTGAGTGATATGGTGTTGGAGGACCACCCTATGAATGGGGAAATCAATCTAGGATATGGTACTAGGCATCACCCTAAGTGAGAGGGTGTTAATAGACCACCCTGAGTTAAAGTGTATCGGTCCATGATGTGTTACTAGGCTTCACCCAAAGTGAGTGGGTGTTGGATGGCCACCCTAAGTGAAAGGGTATTAGTTCAATATGTTATACTAGTCCTCACCTTGTATGATAGGGTGATAGAAGTTCACCCTGAGTGAGAGGGTTTCGATCCAAGATATGTTATGATGAATAACCCCGGTTGATAGAGTGTTGGAATAGGTTTCCTTGAGTAATATGATATTGATGTAAGATGTAGTTTTGGTACCTCACCTTGAGCATGGAGGTACGAGTATGAGACATGGGTTGAGACCACACCTTAAGTGAGAGGGTCATGATATAAGCGAGGATATTAGAGTGAGAATTGGTGTGGGACCCTACCAAGTGTGATATAGTAGTGGTTGAGACTCTATTATTATTCATAGCCTTGAGAGATGGTACCAAGGCTTGGTTGTGTTTATAAATGACTTCTTTCATCTAAATTGGATGAAATAGGTGAGGTCAGTCATCTTGGCTTCCAGATTAGCACACAATGACCTGAAATGTTTTCTTTTGTGTTGTCTATTTATTTTCTCTGCGCGCACACACACACACACACAATATATATATATATATATTGTAATATTAGGGGATCCTTGTTGGTGGTTCCCCACTGATATTTACTTCTCACTCTCTTCATGGGTACCCTATTCACGTGTATATATCTTTTTTTACTTTTATGTGATAAGGAATAAAAGAGATATATCTAGTGTAGTAGGGTAGGATTGAGAGATAGTTTTGATGAAAGACCTTGGGATTTATAATTAAATCTCAATATTTTTCTCTTAGATATAATTTTTTATTTGATCAGAATATAATTCAATCCCTGTGCATGTTATATATATGTTGATCATATGTATCACCATGTTTTAACATGATACTATTTTCTTTTATTAGTGATTGGATATTTTTTGTAATTACTTTCTCTCACACTAATTTTATATGAGAATGATATTATTTGCTTAATATTATTTATGATGATATAGAGAGTTTAGTTTCCCCATGTTGTTTATAGATTCTTTATACTAGATTTTAGCCTCTGGTGTATAGGGAGGAATGCCTGAGGTCACGTGGAACTCTGAATAGAGTGTCACATGACTGATTTTAGTCAGGGTGTTACAGAATCATGGTAAAAAAAATGATAAAATTATGAAATATGTTAGTATAATGGTGAAAAACATGACCCTCCAAATATATGAAATATCTCAGTATAATATTTGACCACATGACTAGCAAAACACATGGAATGAAACATCCTTACCCAACCCATTAGCATGGGCCAGGTAAGAGGTGTCATTGACCTATGGTGATGTCCCCATGACACTAATGGATAAAAAGAAGTGCCAATAGAATTCTAGATCACTAAGGGATGATTTACCATAAAATTTGAACCACCTATTAAATATGAAACAATGAAAAAGAACATTATATGATGCTTGTAAATTAATATAATACAACTCAAACCAGAATGAAGCATCAGAGTGTATATGGAATAAAAATGAACAACACTAACATAATAATGGGATGAAAAAATAAATAAAACCAAAGTGGAATCAATCCATGAATCACCCCAAACAAGGTCCAAGATATGGCTCTAATTTATAGTCCCACTGTATCATGATGCATCACTAAATAAGTACAACACCATACATTTAATTATATATCGGTACCCAAATTTTATAAATGAACCAAAGTTCCCAGGAAGGGGGTCAGTAAAAAAATCAGTAGATAATCCCCGAATAATTCCCAACAAATGAAACTAGGAACAAGAACATGTTTTCTAAAATTTATATTTATATTAAAAATAATTATTGTTTGCTTTAAATATTTCCATAATAAGGAAATTAAACAATTTATCAAAACCATAACCACTTAGGATTATCATTCCAGAACTCACACACTCATGCATGCCCAATGACAGTCCAAATACTCAAAAGTGTTGACTCGTACCATCACTAAGTCATCGCCTAATATATTATAACATGTTCCACTTTGGAACCATTCCAAATTTCAAACAAACATGGCACTATAATACAATTTCATGAAATCATGCTAACCACATGTGCGCAGTTCTAAAAAACCGTTTATTTTGAAAACCATTTTTCGTTCAATAAAATTCTAAAATACCTTTTTTATCATTTCAAAACCAAATATTTAGGTACTAAATCCACTAAAGTTTTTCCAACAAACAAGAGAGAGTGATTTTGACGATAATACTTCAAGTTCTAGAGCAATTAGCATTGGATAGAAGACACATACCTCACAAGAGTTTAAGAAATTTAATAATGACACAAAAAACCTCTAGACATGGACTTGAAAAATCATTCCTTCAATAAATCCCAACATGATCTCATAAAAATACACATAATAGGACATATATATATATCTATATCAGATTAGATCTATGAATCAATGAGGGAGAATATGAGTATATCTAGAGAGAACAAGAAATAAAAAGTACTTCCTATTGATTCTGGAGATCCAATGAACCTTGATTCACTAAAACCATATTTTAGATATAAATAAATCTACAGTAACTCCTGGAAGAGGATAGGAGTTCAAGATCCTGAGAGGAGAGTGAAAAATGAGGGTTCCAGGGTGAAAAAACAAGTTAAAATATATTTTTTAGATAATTTAATGCCTGTAACAGGGTTAGGTTTTACGGTTTAGGAAACCATACAATAACAATGTTTATGATATTATCACCAAACCACCCCCTCATATGGTAGAATTTCACAATTTGAAAACCTGTGCATGAACCATGTTTTCCCACTATATCCACTCACATAGTTTTAATTTTCACCCATACAGTGTGAAATAATCATGGACCAACCATTATTATTCCCAAAAACATAAAAATAGTCTTACATATTTTCCAACATATGTTTCATGGTTTTCCCTAACCATGCTTAAACTGTGAACTCCCAAAAAAATCAAAAAACTATAAAACTATCCAGAAACTCTCAAAACCAAAACCAAGTATCATATAACCTCAAAATACATAATAAAAGTGTAATGTATTTAAAACAAGGGGTGTTATATTCTCCCCACCATTTGGATTTCCATCCTAAAAGAGATTGATATTTTTGGTTCTTTAGAAAAGTTTGGGCCATTGCTTCAACATATAATCTTCTGGTTACCATGTCTCTTCCTAGATTAGCATAGGATACCATAAAACTCATAATAAACCAACACTTGAACACCTTTAATAGTTTTTAATGTCAATACACATTCTTTATTGTCATGTGAATCAATTTATCATCTTAATCAAGATCAACATGGTCCCATAGAATAACATGGTCAAGATCAAGCTAACATTTCTTCAATTGAGATACAAGAAAGAAATTTCTCACAAAGATGAATCTTGGTGATAAATCCAAATAATAAGCCTAATCACCAATTTTTTTTGTGTCTCAAAAGGGAAAATGTAGCAAAGAGAGAGTTTACCATGATTACCAAAATGATAATTTTATATCTTTGGAGAGACTCTTAAGAAAACATGATCAACCACATCGAAGGATAATTTTTTATGGTGATGATCTAAATAATATTTCTAATGGATATGAGCCATTATTATCATCTTCATGATCATCTAAATATTCTCCATCATATTATGAACAAGGTTAGATATAATAAATTAAGTCTTACCCATTTCTACCCAAGAAAGTAGAGAATTAAAAGGAAACCTATACAAATATTTGAAATTAGATATATTTATTGAGGCCTAATAACTGAAATTGCATGAGAACTCCACTAAAGGTATATGACCCTCCCATGAGCCTCCAAGATCCTCAACAAAATCTCTAATAATTTATTCCAATATTTGGATCTTCTATTCATATTGTCCATCCATTTGAGGATGATAAGATGTGGTCTTGGTCATTTATGTTATGAGGGATTACTATAAGTATTTCAAAAATAGAGATGTAAACCTAGGGTCTTGGTAAGACACAATTGAAATTGGCACACCGTGAAAATTTATATCTTCTTGAATTTAGAGTTTTTCCAAGTCTTCCAATGTATTGGATTCATGAATAGGGATAGAGTGAGATGATCCAAAATCTCCCATATGGAATCATGTTTTTGAATAATTATTAGTATAACTATAATAAAATTCATAGCTATCTATTCCCATTTCCACATGTGTATAGGTAAAGATTACAAACTATCAGATAATTGATGGTGATCTACCTTGACCTATTAAGAGGAAAGGTATCTTGAGACATAATCCGCCACCCTTATTTTCATGAAATCCAACTAGAACTTTGTTCCCATAACCTTATACATATTTTGAATGTTAGGATGAATAACCCTTGTTGAGTGGTGGTAGGTAGTGATAATATATTCCTGATAACTAAAAACAACAACAATAATATATCCAAAATGCAACAAAAATCTCCCATCTACAATCCATCATTAATGTTTTAACTTATGAATCATCCTAATGTAACAATTCAAAATGATAAATGGTATAATTTATGGTACTATAAATATATAAATTCCATTCCATTCCAATTCTGGTGTTCCACTTCCAATCGAAAAGAACGTCCATCATGAACCAATCATGAAAATAATGTAAATAACCCACCCAAAATAATGAAAGGAACAAAATAATAACAATTTAAGGGTTAAATTATGTAATAAAATGATCATATAAGATATTATAAATATATTTACGTTTCTTTAAGATATTAATAACACCCTTTTAACAATTATACAGGAGGTTCAAATGAGTCGGGGGTAATACATACCCGAGGTAAGGGAATTCTTAACCCGATTTCCATTCTTTGGGTTAACCTTCTACTTCATTATTTAAGTGGTATTAGAATTTTTTGTGTGAAATATTATGTTTAAATAATGTATTATTATGTGTATTTACAGTATATATACACACTTCATACACTCTATTATGTTTCTATTCAATTGTATGATATTTATAAAGGACTTTTCTTTAGAAACCATCTTTTAAAATTCTGTTTTAAAAAATTCAAAAGCAATGTTTTTATGAAATTATTCATGTTGTATGATTATGTTCCGGTTCATGGTAATTGTTTATGATGTAGGGTGTGAACTATATCCCCCTCCAATTCATTGGGTATGTGTATGTTGGAGGTCTTCCTTATGGTTACTTGAAGTGTAACTGCGATGGTTACACAAATTTTAAGGTAGCCGTGAGGATTACAAATTATAAGGTAGCCATGAGGGTTACAAGATTATGTAAGTAATTACCCAAGATAAATTTATGGTTAAATTTATTTTCTTATGTTTTGTGGGAATCTTGTTGAAATATCATGTTTTAAAAAGTAAGTATATATGGTTGACAATTCTGTCTTTTGAAAGTGATTTCATATGTTACCAGTATTCATGGACTAATGTGTTCTTACCTTATTTTTATATCCTTTAATGAGATTTTGTGATCATCGAAAGATTTTAAATGATTTTTACAGGTTATAAGGATGTGTAAGAAAAATAATGAATCCATGTAAAATGTTTGAAGAATTTTTAAAGAATTCATGTTTTCAGCTTTGATGTTTTGTATTTTGAAAAAAATGGAAACTATTTTTATGGTATCCACTCTATAAAAATGTGTAATATTATGAATGTGTTATGTCCTATTTCTATAAATCTATAAACATGAAAAGATCTTCAAAGTGAAAGGAATTTAATTCTTGATTAAATTCAATATTATTCAATGTAATAAGGTCGAGTCCTTATACTTACCACTAGTTTTATATTGAATAGAATTTTATTGTTAAATTCACTACAAGTTTGGTTATGCCAACCCAACACTCTCATGAGAACTCCGAAATAAATGAATGTGTCCAGACTTTGGCCGTGTAAACACTTAGTTCTATATTTTCATTACCAATCAAGTATTGTAAGGCTTAGTCTGAATTAATATTAAGGTAAGAGATTTTATATATTGTGTGTAAACTTATCTTATTTTTTATTTTACATATAGAGCTAATATTAAGGGTATTTTACTTAAGTGATTAGCTATGTTTTGATAAAACAATTATCCACATTTCATTTATTTATATTCTATATTTGAACCTTAATTCATTTATTTATGTGATCATGGTCTTTCATCCATAAAATAAATAATGCATAATATAGAAATAAATAAATGACCGAATCATGAGGGTTTTTAAGTGGTTGATTTATTGACTGGATAATAAATAAACCTTTTAACTATGAGAAATAACTCATTTTTTTCAGTATTGGAATGAGTTGAAGCATCTCACATGTCCACCTATGTTTCAATTGGGTTGGCGTTATCTTGGTTCTATATTGAACCACCTCCATGAACTTTGGGACACTGATTTATTTGAATGTATTTATAAGTTATGTTCAAGTGAGGGGAACCAAAGGATTAGTTAAGTGGGATTACATAAATAACCTTGGACACCTAGGTCCTACATAATAATAGAGGTAGAGATGATGCACATGCCATAATTTTAATTTAATGAGTAATAATTGAAAACCCATGTAAAAAACTAAATTAAACAAATCCAACACATACATAAGTCTTGCAAAATATCAGGAATTATCATATACATGCAACGAATACATAAAAGTAAAATCAATTAGCATCCATTTCTTATTCATTCTTTATTATTAATAAAAACAAACATAAATAAATAAATTAATTTATTTCATTTCATCTTAATGACCATAAGAATTCTCTTTGAGATGTCTATTATTAAAGGAATTGATGTAAAATAAAAGGAAGAACCTATAATTACATATAATTATAATGAAGTAATTTATCATTTAATAATTCATTAAAACCCTTATTAAATTTTTAAACATAGAAGGTTCAAATCAATATAATAAGGTTTAAATGCTTTAATTTTCAATTTAATGTAATTAAATTCAATCCATTATTGATAGACTACACGGTGTGTACTTATGAGATACATGTCATGTGACTTGATTATAATGTACCTAGAATACACTCATGGGGCTTTGGAATGTATCTTGGTTAGACTACATGGTATATAAAATCCATATACATGTTATGTATCACTATTTTAGTGCGTCTATGAAACCCGCTAAATGAATCAGTATGTTCATCGTATGCCAGACTACATGGCATGTACAATCAAATTACATGCCATGTATCTCGCATCCCATGTATCTATATTTCTCACTAAGAAAGTTTTCGTTTATTTTAGATATGTGAATTAATGGACAACAAATTGTACATGATCTACATGTCATATACTACATCAATTCTCCAAGAAGCCAGTCTCACATAGTTTTAACTGTGTATTTGACCACATGGTTCGCTCAAATTACATTTCTATGTAGACTTAACAACATGTATTCCATTTGCATGCCTTCATGTAGACTTCCCAACATGTATGCTTCTAATTCGATATGCTGTGTGCTAGACTGACCCAATCTATACACAGTATAAATAAAATCCTCATTTATAGTTACTTCTCAGTGCGTTGTGTATCCCATGACATGGCTAGTTGAAGTGAACTTGGGTACACAATGTGTAATATAGCTACATGCTATGTAGTACCATGCTATCTTTCCAAAATCCATGGAAATTCTAGATGTAATCTCCAGTCATTCTTAATTTCCTCTCATTCCTTTCATAAAATTAAATATTGAATGACTATGACTAATATCTCAAAACCATATTAATTAAAATCGTATAAAATAATGAATATTTATTGAAATGAAAACTTAACCACCAATGTGAATATATATCATCAATAAAATAAATAATTATAATTTTGAAACATGACCAATCGGATACCACTTAAAGGGTTATGGGAACAAGGAAATCACTAGTGGTGGGAGATAAATCAAAAATTATTTTGAGTTAGAGTTTCTTGAAAACCCAATATTGGATCTTTCATGTTAAATTTATGATTAATTATATTTATATCTGAATAAATGAATTACCACATCATATAATATTTTATTTGTTGATGTTATTGATCTTTCGAAATACCCTTTTAGGATTACCTTCATTGCACTGTAAGGATCCAAGTGTAGAAACTATCTAGTGGTGATCCACAAATTATTTTTTGATCTTCGAGTGATACTGATTTTTTTATAGGTTATAACAAAATAAATAAATCATCTTGTGTTGTTTATGTTGATTTATTACAATTCCTTCAATCGTGAAGGAATATCTCTAGATCATCTTGTTCTTGATAGGAAGATTAGAGAGGAATGGAGAGAGAATCCAATTGTGCATAATGATTCTAAATTCTTGATTTTCGATTAATGATTAACCCTACACAATGGAAATAACCATATATTTATTAAGCCAGGGTTTAGGTAAAAATATAATTTAATTATGCATCGACCCTTAAATAATATAATAATATTTTAAAAACACCATGCCATATAATAATAATACTTTTATTATACTATAGTATGCACTAACATGAGCATTGATATGTATATTTTTACCTATTTAAAAATTAATAATTGTTAATAGATACGGTCTTGGTCCATTCATCCTCCTCATAATTTATTGAATATCTAAATAAAACTATAATTAAAAATTTTATTTATCAAAAAATAAAATAATTTTTATTCAAAATTTAGTGAATAAATATTTATCTAATATTCATGTAATAAATTATTTATTACCTTTAAAATATTAGTGATCAATAAAACCTAAATAAAATTATTCATCTATCTTGAGAATAATATTTATTCTGATAATTAAATTAAAATTTAATTTAATCATAATCAATAGAAACACTTAGTATGTGACCCTCTTGGATTATTTCTCATTGGCATTAGGAAATCATTGCTAAAGTCTAAGATTACTATCCAACAGAGGATCAATGAGACCAATATAAAGAAAATAATGTCCTAACGATGATAACCACATGCGAATGGTCATTGTGTAATATAATCCCTTATATCTCAATATCACATATAGTAGGTTTCACATCAGTTTTATTAACCTATGTTCTTGATAAGTGTTTCTTAGACTATTTTAAATAAACACGTTGTTTCACCATGTCTATGGAATTTATTATGATGGTTCTATTCCAATCAAAGTGATGGGATATATAATCCCATAATAATGGAAGGGGAAAATCATTACTCGTCTTATCCATTAATAACATGTCAGTCATGACACAACCTATGTATTGAAATTCCCCTAGAACTATATCATGAAGGTTTAAAAAATACATATAAGTGTGTGATATTTAATATGAAATAATAGTAATCTTAAAGATTAAGGACCATTACAAACACTCACATATAGGAATATCTGATGACACCAAAACATGAAGAATTCTTATAGGTAGGTTTGTTCTTGTAATCTCCCATCTTAGAGATTACAAAGTTTGAACATGATGATGTGAATCCCCATTCACTTAAATGTCCTCACACATGAAAATATATATACCGTGTTCCCCATTAAAATATATTATATGATCGTGGAACTATGTTTAAGAATATATTTATTGAACTTAAATGTTTTCATCGTATTGAGGAACTGGAATGATTTTATCAATGTGATAGATAACCTACGAAATTATTACATATGAGTAATTAAGAACAATGAAAAATACGTAAAAAATGTTTTAATAGTATTCAAATTATCAAATACACATGTACTAAAAGTAAAAACATTTTGTCTTAGTACACCAGCTCTAACATCCATGAGATTAAATAGATCATTTTTTGTGAATTTATTTAGTTATATTTACATTTAGATCACTTAATTTTCATCATTAAGGTCATAATTAAGGTTTTAGAGTTCAAGGTGAGAGAAAAAGGAATGATATCCAACCTCATTTAAGACTAATATATGAGTATGAGCTCCCAATTTTAAACCACTAATGTAATTTTATAGGGGATGGTATTTAGATTTTTAAAATGATTTAAAAAACTATTTTGACTGATATTCTTGTAATTCGTTAATTCCTTTAGTTTAAAAATGATTATTTTAAACAATTTGAAAATAAAATTTTTGGAAAAACATTCCTAAAAATCATGGATTTATTCTTTCACTAATTAGTCCTTTTTTAATATGTGGAATGATTTTCTTGCGTTGGAATACCCACGAAATATACTTTCATTTTATTTAGAATCAAAGTTTCCAAGATTGTCTCTAGTGTTTAAAACAAAATATTTATTATAAAAAATTGTACGAAAACTAACTTTTTATTTTTTTAATTCAAATTTCATACAGGATTTTATTGAGAAAAGTTCTTATGATAACACGAGGAATGATATAGCAAGTAGTACTCATGTCCTTATCCCAAAAATATTTTGCAATAGAAAAATATTTTAAAAGAGTTTGAAGAATTTCGTGGATTTTTTGATTTTTACTCTATAATAATTCATTTTTTAGGGGTTCAAGGATCCTTAGAAGAAATATTATAGCCTTTGGAAAGACTAAAATAATTAAATTCATTATTAGTTAACTCTATTCCATGTTCACATTGAATTGAAATAACTTTAAAACATTTTTTAATTTGTTTACTTTTTAAATAACTTGATGAAGGATTTTAAAACTACACTTTTATGAATTAAGAAATAAGACCATGTGAAGATTATAAAGTCATCAAACATTAAAAAAATATAGGTTTTTTTACCCTGAATTTTTATTTGATAAGGACTAAAAAGATCCAGATGAATTAATTCAATATATTTTGAAGTCAAAATTACTTGATTAATTTTAAAATATTTTTAGTGTTTCATACCATATTTATATTATTCAAAAACCACATCATATATAAAATCGAATTTTTAAATATCTCATACTAGTTGATAATGGTTAAGTATAATAAGATACAGAGTGCTGAAATGACTAAGGCATCTATTACAAATCCATGAATCACAAACTTTTGTAGTTAAACGTATGACATTTTCACCAGTAATATATTTTAAATTAATTATAAAAAACGTATCAAATATTGAAGCATTAAATAGATTTTTTGATTTTTAATTTAAAAAATTACCAAAAAAATTTCAATACATATTTTAAAATCACTAACACAAAATATACTTATGCTTATAAAAGTGTGTTTATTACCTTTTATGAATAATTTGTTTATAAGGGTTATGTTATAAAAAGTGATGGTACCCTCATTTATTATCTTATCCATAGATTTATCACCAAAATTTATGTGACCTCATTCATGTTTATTGATTTTATTGAATTTGATTAGGACACTACACATGTGTGTTGAGAAACCTGAATCTAGGTCCCACATTGATTGTCGGTTTTTCTCACAAGTCACTTTTCCTAAAAAAATTAAATTATTGAAGGATTTGGTACCCACACAAAATTAGTTCCACTTATGTTATCAAATAATGATTTTGGAATAAAAATTTTCATAATATGTTTTCTTTTTAAAAAATTGGAAGAAAGATGGATTGGCTTCAGTCTTCTATATCATGTATTTTTGTAATTACATTTATAGATTTAACGATAAATTATTTTCTAATAATTAAATAATTATTTTAAAGAGAAAATTTTTATAAAATTAGTTTTTATTTTATTTTTAGAGGATGTCTCATGATTTGAGTATCCAAAGCTAACCCGATGTTTTCCTAATTTTTGAGAGCACACAATTTTATTCAAATTTTCATTCACCTTGAGTGAATTTAAAAAATAATAATTTTGAGGTCTTTAATGGTAGATTCAGTATTATTGATATTTAGTTGATTATTTATTTTCATGAAGTGCTATTCCATATTCTTTAAGAGAAGATCCTTTTATTTTTGAGGATCATATTTTTCTTAAACCAATTGATTATATTTATTTTTTAGGTTGTTAATAATAAGATTAAAGTTGAAAAAAAATCCATTTCGGATATGATTTTGAAATTATTTAAGTTCCTCATAATTTTGGTGATGGGAGGAGCAGTAAAAATAATAATTAAG
Organism: Viscum album; assembly: GCA_963277665.1. Taxonomy (NCBI): domain Eukaryota; kingdom Viridiplantae; phylum Streptophyta; class Magnoliopsida; order Santalales; family Viscaceae; genus Viscum; species Viscum album. Next base: position 1,379,488,083 of record OY728143.1, on the reverse strand, counting down.
AGATGTAGGAGAATAATAAAAATCGGAGTAAATAGGTAGTGTAGTATTAACCTCAATATATTCGTAAACACATTCCATTAGGTACTTTGGGATTGAGTCACTTAATGTTGATGATGATGTTGAATCAATGGAGTTATAATTCACACTCCATAACATGAATTTTAAGTCCTTTTTACCTCGATTCTTTTCGTTGAGATTTTTCTTATAGAATGTGAACTTTAGTTTTATGTGACCTTTCTTTTTTATATTCAGAGCACATCACTTCTAGTTCCATATTTTGATTTGAATATTTGGATTTATTTTATAATTTCATATTTTAATAGAATTTTTACATGTTCTTGGAAAGAATATTAGGGTCATTAACTCAGGTTCAGATGGTTCATCATTGGTAGCTTTAAAGAATATGGTTTTCTTGACTTATTTAGCTTAGTTGGACTCATTTTCTGCTTGATGTTTCATCAAGATTTTGTATGTCATTTGGCAGCTGATGAGTTCCTAGACTACAATCTTTTTATGATCTTCGACTTCTTGAATGGATGTGACTTTGGGAGCCTAAGAGCTAGGTAAAACCCATATATTTTCTTTTTGAGAATATATATTTATAATTCATCACCAAAGGAATTTCAACCATTATAGATATTAGTAAATATTATAAACATTCTAGTGATTGAACCATTAGGATATATTTATAAACTTTCAAAATCATAAAGAAACATATATAATATTGTATCTTTAATCTTTTTGTTTCATTTATTTGAAAATGTAATAAATTCACAATTTCATAATCATTTTTTCATGTTGAAACAATTATTGAACTCAGAAATATATAATCCACAATTTAAAGAATTCATAAGTTTTTTTTCAACTAAAACATATTTAAATATTTAAGAGTCCATTTATCTTCAGATTACTTAGTGAGAACATAATCATTAATTATTAGTTTCTATACAGGATACGAAATATTGCCAAGAAATGTTGGCATCTAATTATCCTTATAAGAATAGTCAGTTCTATAAAAATTAGAAGCATGAAATTAAAATTAGATACCATAATAAAACCAATCTTTGAAATAGATTATTGATTTTATTTTTTTTGTGAAAAAATGAGTTTTTTGAAAATAAAAGAAAAGAATCCCTTTGATACCAATTGTTGGTCAAAGATATATGGGGGGGGGGGGTGAACTACTCTTTTAGAAATTTAATGAAAAAAAAATATTAAAGTGAGAAATTGATTAAGAGATAGTTAATAAATTTGATTCAAGTTAATAAAAATAGTATCAAATTAATTTAATCATGGATGTGATTGAACATAATTTATATATGTATGTAAATAAATGTTAAATTATGTAATGTTAAATAGAGGAAAAACACTATTGATAAGGTGTTCACCTAATGCTTTTTGTGAGCCCCTATGTATCCACCCCTCAACTCAAGTGTTCTATTTGATAAATACCTTGATCTAAATAGTGATATAGAAACCCCTCCCTCATAATTACTATTTTTGACCACCCTCTTGAGTGTCCCCGGTTTCCAAGGAACCTACCCCTCACTTTTACAAAGTAAGAACCTATTGGAGAATGGTGGTGAGAAGTGAGATGCTTGATTTAGTAAAACCCTTTAAAAATGCACTCACAAATATCCAGGATGTATGATTACAAATGGGTTTGAGATATTTGATATAATGGATGAGATCCTTGAGAGATTGAGCACATGAAGTTAGATATTTTAGAGGTTTTGGTGAAATCTAGCACTTCATCATCGATTCAGATAAAGAGTGATATTTTGTTCATGTTTATTGTGGAGATCATTATTTATTATATATTTATATACTTAAAAAACCTGAATTTTTTTTCAATAATTAAATTAGATAAATTTTGACATCAAATACCACCTTTAAGAGATATTTTAACAACAATAAAAGATGACCATGTCTTTTATAGGCTATAATGACTTTCACCATGCCCTGGTGTAAAAATTGCGCCCCTTTTTATTTCAAAATACCTAGAACCCTGCCTTGAGATCAGTCCCCCAAGCCCTAGAATAGGCCCACCTTACACTAAAAGTATCCATTTTTGATTGTTTTCTATGAAAGTATAATAAAAGGCTCATACTCTTCAATGATTTATCTTATAAGTTTATTCCAACTTGATTCTAATGACTTGATATATAAAATAATACATTATGAAGATCTTCAAAGATACTCAAAGACTTTGACAATGCTATCCAACTTAAAAAAATTACTTCACTAAATATTCAATATAATCATTGAAAACACCACAGGATAGATAGAGAGGTACAACATTGGGTTCTATATGGGATATGGTGGTATAGTCTCTGGGCCCCTTGGAGAAGGCCAAGTATCCCACCCCGAGACTCAGGCTATGTGATCCCTTGTCTATGGGTAAATCATGGATAGAGTTAAGTGTCCCCCCATGGGGCCCAAGGAGACCCTCTATTCCTTTTCCCAAGGTATGTTTAGGTATCCAATCACCTACATATGGATTATGTGATCCCCTCCCATAGGATAGTATAGGTGGAGTTAGTTATTATCTTGTGTCGTAGGGTATACCTAGGATGTGATCCCCTATCTATGAGTTTAATACCCTAATCTGATGTGTGTTCTAGTGAGGTGTTCCCTTCTTTCAGGTTTTCCCTATTAGGTATCATAAAAATAATTTTTATACAAATACTTTTGATGTTGTATGAATATTGTTGATCATTTGAATGGTTTTGAGGTCTGAAACCTTATATAATGGCTTTTATCCTTCTTTAAGAATATCTAGATTCTACCTTATTTACCATCTAGTTTGTGGTTTACAAATATATCTCTTATATGTTTTACCACTTAGTGATTTTGGGGTGTCCTACTAGGTATTTATATACTCACTCATACTTGGGATTTTCCCGCATGTGTCACGCCTTATGTTGATGATGGGATATTTGATGGTGATATAGGTAAAACTGGTGTGGTTAGTACATATTTTTTTATAGAAGTTGTGGCAGCAGGGCCGTGGTTGGACAATAGGTTGTATTTTGGGATAATATTCCCTCTTGTTTTCATATTAGGCAGAATTTTTAGTTTTTGGGAATTTATTTTGACCTATTTAATTTGGTTATGTATAGTCATACTTTGTTGTTGGATGTTAGAGGTTGTGCATGAATTTATTATTCAATTTTATTATGATTATGAATTACCCTAGAGAGTATGGAGATACATGTGTGTTTTTATACAAACATTAGGATATGGCCACACATATGTGTGATATTCCTGCTCGATTCTAGTCACAAGTACCTATCCTATTAGAGACAAGCATGGGTTTTCACTCTTAACATATTGGGACCATGAATCCCCAATGGATCGGGTCATGTTTGAGTGGTATTAGATCATTGGGTTTCCTAAGATGGATATTGGATATAAAATAACTATGAGGATTGGATTGGGATTTATGGAAATAGTGTTGATGTGTCTCAAGTTTATCACTCCATGCAGAGACCCCAGTTATGGTGAGAAAACCAATGTATCCACTCACCAAGACTCTGATATATTTCTTATCATCTTGGTACACTTGTAAAATGGTTAGAGGATAAAAATGGTACATTAATAATATAGTAACGAGCTGTAGTTTCTAGGTACTTTTTGAGTTATCTCCCTAGATATGATCTTTTGAACATGGTGCATATTGATTATTCTTATATTACTCCACATAGATTGTCAACACATATTCCATGACATGATCATGATGATAACTATATTAGCAATGATGCCTCAATTTATGTACAGTATAATAGGTGTTTCCTATGGGTTTATAGCGGATGGTACTTCCACCCATTGAACCATGAGTAGAACTACCCCTGATAACGTAAGATGATGTTTTTCCTCGCACTAGGAAGAAGAACATTCCAACAGTGCGAGATTATGTTGTGTATAGGATATTCATAATTCATGATTTATAGTGAAAGAGGATTCCTAGGTTTCTAGACTATCCAGAATCATATATAGTACATTATTGGTTATAGATGACGACCCTAGTATTCCATCTGATTCAAAAACATCCTAACCTGATGGTGATTCCTGTGTATTTCTTTCTCCATGGATCAATTGTACCATTATGGAGATTTGAGACTCAGACGAATGATGAGATGATTATTACTTGGATCAAGTTTAAGTGCATATTCTTGAATGAGTGTTTCCTAATGAATTTTAGTTTGGTGCAAAACAAGGAGATCCTCGAGTTGCAGCAGGGAACAATGTCTATGATAGGGTATGTATCAAGGTTCACTGAACTTGAGTGATATTCTCTTGAAATGTTTTGTGATGGAAAATTCCAATCATAGAAATTTGAGAGGGGGATTAGTAGAGATGTTCATTCTGGAGTGGTGCCTCTATATATAACAAACTATACTAGGGTTCTGAATCATTCCCTAGTGGTAGAACATTATTAGTAGATCATTTACAGTTAGTGGGTACATGAACTGATCATCTAGGATATAATACCTCAACAGTGGGTGTCTAGTGGAACAATTCAAGACCTATATTCTTTAGATACTCTCAGGTGTAGAATAATGGTATGAGATTAGTGGATCAAGGTTTTCATTGGGGATTTAGTCAACTGGGAGGAAGGTGTTACTTTTCTTGTGACGAGAGATGCCATATTACTCAGGAAATCCCAACCCATCATACAATAGAGGGCGGACATATAGTGTATGAGCCACCATGTTAGTGGTAATGAAATGACCAAGGACCTTCAACGAGTAGTAAGGGAGATCGTTGTTGAGCACATCATGAAAGATGAGATACAAGAGGCAGGAGATGTTATAATATGATACCATCACCAGCACCACTAGGTGGTCCACACTAATTTTAGAAAAATTGTGGTTGGGGGCATGTGTTATTGAAAGAAGTTGAGGTTTATAACATTTTGTATCCCAATATGATTCAAGGTATTATTTTTTTCAACCATAGAATCAGTTTTGGAAGACATTGGTGAAAGATATTCATTCGTATCATTAACCCTTATTTGAGAACTAAATATTTAATTAGTTCCTCTAGCCCAAACCTTACGGATAAAGACTTATACTAGAGGGGATTCTTTTATCACACTCTTTTATTAGTAGTGTGGCATGGATATTGGAAGAGATAATTTCCAATGGGACCTATTCCTGACTGTAATGAGAGTGAATGATTTTATTCCCGGTATGGAATGACTATCTAATGTACATGACCAAATTGATTATTTTTTATAGAGGAAGTAGTGTACTCAGGATGATGGGTTGAGGTTTTACCTCATATTAAATAATTAATTTCATTATATTTAGGATGGGATCATGTTTAGGAGGGTATTACTTATTTTTCAAAAAATTTCTCACTTGACTCTTGGTGTAGTGGACTATGTGGATGTTCAGTTCACTATAGTGGTTGTGGGGTACCTGGATGTCTTCCTCGATGATGTACCTTATTTAACTCCTTGTTGAGAGGTAAAAATTTGTATTAGCATGTAGAATGAGATTATTCCGACACTTTTAGTAGTATATTGAATAGACCCCAAAGATCATTGAGAGATAAGGGTGCTGTTGGAGGACCTTTAGAGGATAAAATATACTAGACCTAATTTTCCCCCCAGGATGCTCTAATATAATTTTCCAAGAAGGTTTATGGGAGTATAAGGTCGTGTGTAGATTATTATGACCTATACCAAGTGAACTTTTCTAGTCCCTCAATAGGGGATTATATTGAGATTACCCTGGGGGGAGGGGTGAATTATGGTATGTAATGTATTTTCCAACTAAAACACTTCTTTCATTAAATGTATCACTTAAACTAAATCTATATTGGCATATAAACCTTGAGGTTCACTTGTTATGTTTTACCAAATTTACATTAGGTTGATTGAACAATTTTGGGGTGTGTGTATAAAGTAAATGAGGATAAGATAATTTACTTAGTTAACCCTCATTAGGATACATCCACGGATCATGCATCGGTGTTGTGCCATACACCAAAATCAACTATTAAGTTCCCTACTCTCTACATGAATCACTCCTTTTACAATGTTTTTGCCTATGTCACTCCATTACCAGCCTCACTACCTCCCAATGTTTTAGGAAAACTCACCGCTTCTTAAGGTTCATTCTCCCAAACATTCCTTCTTATTCTCACTAACAGTGTAAAATATTACCTTCACAAAGTTTATGGACATTTAGATGCCATATCAAACATCACTTTAATGGAATACATTCTTAAATATAGATAGATTCACAATATATGTCCACTTGGTCTACTTCTTCACACAATGTGAATAACTTCTCATTCAACAATTCTCCTTTGGCATTGGATAGTAAACACTATATTCTTATTTGGATAAATCTTTAATAGATTTTAATTCCTTATTATTTCTATACCCTATCTTGGAACTCCTCTATTTCTCCTTTAAATAACTTATATGAATTTATTCATAATGATCAGTCCCTACCATTAGTCGATATCCCTTCGTTAAATAGGCAGGCAATGAACCCAATCACCTAGACACCAATAAACAAAATTATAGGATTATAAAACCATCTATAAGTGTTATATAAATCCTCAATGATCTAATCAATTATAATTTAACAAAAATAAGTTCTTAATAGGATTTATCTCCCCTATTGAAGTGTGAATTAATTATACAATTAATCCACCAACATCAATACTACAAATTACATTCGATCTTGGATTGTTTCATGGTCTAAATCTAATATACATGATGTTTGAATCATAATCCATCTATATCATTTATATCATGAGTGATTTATCCCAAAATCTATGTGTCATGTTTCAAGATGTGTTGCATTATATCCTAGTGAAACATACTTTGATGTTTTTCTCCAAAACACCTAACACAATTTCCATAGTCCTTTTCTTATGTCCATTTTGACTTTCTACCCCACCTATCAACCATGATCCCTTTTTAACACCAACAAAACCATTTTGGGATTCCACATTCTACAAAGTTATTTACTAGAACAAAAAAACCTCTATGAAATGTTCCATTCCATGACAACCTCCTTTGAGCTGCAAATCTTCAATTCAATGAACTCTTCAGACCATGTATTCTTCACTAAAACATGTTGAAGAACTTATGTAATGGCCATTTCTCATAGAAGCACCAGAACTACACCATGGGGACCACTACGGTGTGGTCACTTTACTAATACCAATATTTTGTATTGTCTTCTCAATAATCCTATAACTATGGTAATGGAAATACCTGGCCTCCTCTCCATATGCACCATGTCCAACCACTTGGGATTGGACTTGGCCATTTTGGTCCTACTTCACCTCCACATGCTCTCCACCATGGGTATGGAATTTCTAGATTTTTTTCACTGTTGTGCAATAAAACTCATGGTTCTTCAGTTATGGATTAATTATATACTTATTCACTTAACCAGTAAACTCTTTATAAAAAAAATCCAATATTAATGTAAATTAATATTGTTTTCCACAACACACCGTGGGCATCACTATTGTATCAACTAATATCCTACGCACCACTTAATCACTTTGTTCATCTTCATCATGTGTTGTAATTAATGATATTGGAATCAAATAAAACTTTATAAATTTTTATTCAAACACACATCATTTCGATTGATCTCTTTATCAATGATTCAATCCTTATTTTAAAAAAATACATCAGAATCCATTAGGATTTCTGAAAATACCCCCTTTGGATTTTGTTGAAAATACACAATTCACTCCCAATATATCATCTTATTCCCTTTTAAGATATCATATACCGTTATTATCAATGAAATGAAAAGGGAACTTACAATTCGATCAAATGTGGGGATCTTACTTTAAATTTCAAACTATCCCTTTGACTGGGATAATCTAATTTCATTTTTAAAGTTTTACCCCCCTTGATGCGGGGGAAGAAACTCCAAGAATGTTCAATTAACCTTTAAATTAAAATTATAAAAGGGTTTCCTAATCTCTTTTCATATCACTTAAGAAAATCTATATATCTTAATGTATTTTCTCAAGAGATTCATTAAGTGAATTTTTCACTTGGAACTTGGGATGTTAATAAATCCTCTAAGACTACTAAGTCTCATTTATATCTAGGAAATAATAATTTTTTATAGAGAACAATAATGATTCCCATTCCACTCAATAATACCAATTTAAATGTCCTAAAATAATTTAATTTTCCATATCTCAATGAACAGATGATGATTTATGTCCCACAAAAAACAAAACCATTAGTGAAAAAACAATAAAGAACTTTTTGTGAGAGTCATACCACTTGATTAAGAAATTGATACCACTTGTTAATAATTTGAACAAATGATTCCACATATACTTCAATGTTTTTAGTTCTTAATGGGATTTAAAAACTTATTATAAATATTAATAGCCTATAATGTTCATAAAAGATAACATTTGGAGTTTAGCTATTGACAACATTTTTTGATATTAAAGCTGTGGATACTACATATTTTATTTCATCTCTATAACATATGTTCTTATATCATAATCATCCCATGATTCATATCACCCCTTAATTCTGCACCTCTTCAAAAACAGTTAAAAATAGAAAAAATCATATCAGGAGATGGGCACCTCATGTTTCTTCAAGATGAGTAATAGGGCTGGTCAATATAAACCAACCCATCACTATCCATATTTCCTTTCCCCTTTTTCATATTTTTTGTAAAGTAACATACTCATCTCTTTATATTATTCATGATGACTTTTAGCCAAAAAATAACAATTTTCCATAAGATTTCTATTCTTTAATACCTCTAACACACTTATATTCATGGATATGAGCATTTTCATCCTTCCTTAGCTTGAGATTTTCCATAATTATGGAATCAATTCCATGTGAACAAGTACCTCATTGTATTTCACCACTAGGAGATCTCCCCTCAGAATTTATTTTCCATTACATATTAATCATTTTTCTTTTTGGTGGTTTGTGTTTAACAAATTTGGAAAAACTCTTCCATGATAGATATGAGTGTCATCTTAGAATACTTCATCCTTAGTGTACTTGACTTCACATTCTCTTCCACCATCTTTATAGCTATAAATATTTTTTTCATTTTCATCCATATTTGACCTCACTCCATCAAAGAGAGTTGTTTTCAAAATAAAAATTGTAGTGCTTGATACACCATTAATTCAGTCTTAGTTCCATCCTCCAAAATAATGATTTTATTTTCCAAATTAATATGCTTCTTTTAGGATAATAATTGTAACAACATAGAATTGTATTAATAGGATTTCCCTTATTTTTTCATAAAACACATACATCACATATATAACCCAATAAAATCATTATTATCATAAATTATGAATGATACATTAGTCATAAAATTAACTAATAAGAATTCCAAATATTATAGTTGTACAATAAATAGAAAATAAGGTAACTAGAATAAGAAAATTTGGATATGCTCGATCCAATAGAATGACCGCACTCACGAACAAAGATATACCAATAAAACATGACATTAATAATACAATATTCATTTTGAAGATGAAAATATATATAACCATTATAGAAAATAGAATTGAATGAATAACAAATGAAATAAGAGGTATTTATAGAAATTAAAGAACCTATATGACTATTATAAATTCGGCCATTAGAATAGTAACTTAACCATTGGAACAGAAAAATGACTGTTAGGTATAGTAATATGGATTATAGAATAGTAACCTCACCTAACGAAATGTAAAAAATATTTAGGTATTTTATAAATTAAAATATGATATAGTTATATCATTGTATAAGTAAATAAATGTTTTAAATAGGATAAATGAGGTGTTGATATTTTTTTAAAACGTAAATATTTATTTACAATTTTATAGTTAATATAATTATTTAAAAGAAATTATATTTTCATAAAATAGAATAATAAACTAATATTATGTTTTATTTTTATTATCAGATAATTTTATGAGGCCTAAATTAATTTTTCAAAGGGCTATAAAGTTGATTATAATATTGAAATTGGTACTATTCAAATAAATATATATATTTTTTGAAAATTAATTTTATCATATTTAAAATAATATTTTCATAAAATGGATTCAGTTTCTAAAATATACACATCTAGAAATGGTCAGAGTGAATTGTTTGTAATTTTTCCAAAAGAGTTGAATTTTTTGTGAATAGTGAAATATGGTAATTTACGGTATTTAACATTACAAGTTAAATAAATAAAATTTTGAGTCATGGTTGAGTCATGGATGATGTAAGTACCAATTATATAGATATTTAATGATCAATATACCATATTTATTCATATTAATCAACACTATTGATAGTCTAGAGGCATAATAATAAAAAAAATGAATAAAATAATAAAAAACACCTATCCCCTCTCCCTATAAATACCACCCCTCACCACCCCTTCTCCTCAAAAATAATAAGACTTGTAGTTTTTCAATATTCTTCCTAATTACCTTCAATATAATATTCCTGACATGTAAGACCTGATGGTATCAATAAAAGTCCAAACTCAAGTGCCTTGAAAAGGTTGTCAAGGAGACGACCTTCATGAGGAAAAATCCTCAATCCATCCGTATTAATTTATTTTATTTTCTTAACATATCATCACTTAAACTATAAAAAGTAGAATTATAAGTCTAAGATCATATATATATGGTAATTTTTTTATGTTAATGGAATACCAATCATCAAATATCTTCGTTTATCTTTTTATTCTAAAAACTAAAATATCGTCAGTGATATGTCGGTTCACCACCATCATGGATGACGAATTATCATTTTTCATTACTACCTTCAAGGATGGTAATAAAACCATTTTTATGGTTAAAAAATATTATTAAATAAGTATATTATAACTTGTTTCATGTTTTTAACTAATATATAAAAATAACATTAAAAAAAACTAAACTAGTTCATGATAGACAAAAACCCACAAAAAATAAACAAAATAATTATCATTAATGTTTAATCCAAGAATCTTCCTCATAACAGAAAACAAATTGACATATGGGACAATTTAAAATTATTTAATTGAATAAATTCCATATAAATTCTATTTTAGAGAGTTATTCTCATTTAAAAATAACTTCCATAATTTTACACAGGAGAAACAACCGTGAAATCATAAAATGAATGCTCCCAGAATGACAAAATTGTATACTATGAATCACTATTATTCTCATAAATGAACTTAATAAAATTATAATAAATTAAATAAATATATAATAGGTTATTAATTAATAAATTAATGAATCAAATTTTATTATTTATGACCTTAATTGCAAGTGAAAAACATATTCATACATAAGGTAAGGGATCTCTCTGAACCTCTATTTCTCATTTGGGTTACATTATTCGTCTCTCTACACTAATGTAATTATTATTTATCCTTATATAATTATGCTAAATTCTGTGTATATGTACCAAACACATGTATTCATATAAATTAATTTTTCTTTTTAGGGGAATTAAAATTTTCAAATGGTTCCCTTATAAATAATTCTTGATTAACCAGCCTGATTAAAGGGAAGTTCTCCATTTCTTACCCATTTTCAAGTACAGTCCATAAAATATTTTAATGCACCTTATTTTTTCTGAAATAACTAATTTTTTAATGAAAAAACTATCACAGTTCATTTTTTGTTTTATACAAACAATTATTCATTTTCCTATTTAAATACTCTTTAATATTTCCCGTTAAACCGTACAAAAGTGGCTCATTTCTATGGTTTCTTAAAGACTACATTCATATATTCACTTTAGTTGGATATAATAATTCATGATATAATTTTATTATTATTGTATTAATTTCTTTAAAATGATATAATCACTTACTTAATGGATACCATTATGGAACACCATTTGGTTATGCCTTATGACATTATTACAATACCCATTTCTTTCTATGGGTAGATTTTATGTTTGATTATTCATATGGAATACAAATTCAGGAACATGTTATGATGGGTGCACCTAGATAGTGCTCTAATTCATTAGGTAATTTTTAGTCACATGATATTTCATTTATGGGATTAGGGAGTAAACCTAATCCATTACGGGACTTTGTCCACCATGTGATATAGTCTTAGCAGTTAGCTTTGACTCATGTTTATGTCATCTTATATGTTTCATCCACATTTCAATATTTCCATGATCATATGATTTCATTTTCCATATGTTAATCTTCCATAAGTTTAATCACGATCCATTCATTTTATGTTATCCTATTATTCTTTTCTAACTCATGTGATATGATTCATTCCAATGTTTACTACCTTAATTGGTTTTCTAGCTCATCTATTTTGCCTATGTATTCCCATGGTTATGCTATAAATATGTAGGAAATAAATGGAAGTTAAGAGATCATTATATAATATTAATAATGAGATTTTTTATTCTAGTTACATCTTTTTAATTTTCTGTACCTAATATTCCAAATACACTAGACTTTATAATCCCTGGTTTGTATTTAATTTATAATTATGATTAAGATCATATAATAAAATGTGAAAAAGGATAGAGTCACTATAGTTGGTATCAGAGAAAGATCTATTTATTTTTTGGGATTAGTACTAGAACACTTTAGTAAGAACCCTAGGGATAATTCTCTCACCTTGGACAACCTAGTTTGAAAGTTAGGGAATCACAAGTTTGGATATAATTTTTGGTTATTTGTTTATCCTGCTATATTCATAGTTTCCTTTTTATCTACTAATTAGATATGTTTTAAATCCCCCTAATATTATCTTCCATTTTTAGTTAATGGATGCAAATATACCCCTTTCAAAAAACAAATGTGATAGAAAATATGAGGAAATCCCTAAATGAGATTCCAAACTAGATGGGAACATGAGATCAAAACTTAATTACAATACTAGATCAATTGTCTCACGTTATGAATAATAACTTTAATCATGTGAAATTCCTTCCATATCCTAAGACAGATAAAGTTTTGGTTTTTTCCTTTATGTGATAATGAACTCATATCTTTAGTGGATCTTATGATCCCCTCATCATGAAACAATGGATTAACTCAATTTAGAAGATATTCTCCGTCCTCCAGTGATCAGAAGAAGGGAAATTTTTGCTCGTGGTCTATCTCATTGATGGGGAAGCTGATCAGTGGTGGAAACTAATCATGAACATGAATATTGAATAGGAAATTTATTTCACATAATGGTAAACATTCAGGAAAATATTTTTCAAAAAATATTTTCCATGAACTCTTCATCTTATGATGGAGAGGTAGTTCCTTGGGCTGCGGAAAAAGGAAGATGAATTTATAAGGGAATACAAGAAACAATTACAAGGATTTCATGATAAACCTTTGGTTTTATCATGAACACTGAAAAAAAGGTATATTACATATTTAGTGGATTAAATATAAGTATATGAATAACGTTGGATATTCTAGACTTTGACAACTATGAGAAGATTTTCAATGTGACCTTAAGGTTGATATAGAGAATGGAGACTCACAATGGTCTCTTGGGATCAGAGATAAAAAGAGGTAAATTCAATTCAATATGGGAGGATTAATATATAAATCCTAAGGAGGAAATAAAACCCAGCATACCACCTATCAATAGCATGGGAAGTAGTATCCTAAGAACTATCAAAAGGGAACTGAGAGATGTTTCAAATGTGGAAAAGAGGTATATCATGATAATAATTTCTAAAGGGATATGAATAAGCCTACAATTTCATAATAATAATGTAAGGTTCATATCAATAGTCTACCAGGAGTAAAATGTCTTAACTAAAATTTAAATGATAATTATTAAATCTAATTCCCTAATCCAAGAGTTTTTAGAGACAATATATAAAAAAACTCCAAGGAAACAAGGAAGGAAATATTCATTCACTACTATAGATATTGATACCAAAAATGATGTGGTGATAAGTACACTAGTTATTCATTCAATAATAGATAATGTACTTTTTGATTCTGATTATACGTATTATTTCATATCCTGTATGTTTAATAGAAATGTTCAAACACCACTTCAAAATATAGATGTCGAGTTATCTATGAGAACAATGAATGGGGAAATTATTTCATCCAAAGTATATAACTCCTCCACAGTTGATTTTTGTAGACTAAACCTCCAAAAAAATATGACTTTAGTTCCTTTGATAGAGTTTTATTATTTATTGGGAATGGATTGACTATCTATATATAAAGAAAACATAAACCATCCGGAAACGGAGATCACTCTTTACATCTTGAGGTATCCTCAAATTCTGTTCAAGTGTAATGAGGAGGATAAATATCTGTCAGAATCATCAAATCAATTTTGGATATTATTGACTTATAAGAAATCATATCTAGCTCAAATTATTGAGACAGAGGAGAGGATCATGATTTAATAAATTCCAATTGTGTGGTACTATACTAATGCACTCCATGAATACTTTTTTGATCTTCCTATTGAATGATATGCTGAGATCCCAACTGAACTTATTCTGGGATCTCCACCTATATCAAAGAAGATTTAAAGGATGGCCACAATTTAGTTGGAATAACTGATGAAACAGTTATAATAAAATATAGAAAATGTTTTTATATTCCTGAGTGCTTCACCATGGGGTGCGTCAATCCTCTTTATCAAAAATAAGGATGGGTCAATGTGCCTCTGCATTGATTATCATGATTTAAAAAAAATCATGATAAAGAACAATTATCCCCTTCCATGGATAGATGAATTGTTTGATCAACTATGTGGGTTCAAGTACATTCCTAAAGTGGACCTTTGGTTGGTATATCACCAATTAAAGGTGAAGAAGTAAGATATTCTCAAAAATTTCCCTTTTAATGAGGCATGAAAACTATGAATTCATAGTGATCACCTTAATATTAAATAATTCATCATCAATTTTTATATACATAATGAATTGTGTATTTAGATATTTCCTGGAGAAATATTTTGTAGTATTTATAGATAATATTCAAGTATAATCCAAGAAAATGGAGAAACATGATGTGAATTTGAATACTGTTCTAAAGGAATTGTCAAGGGAAAAAATATGAAAAATACAGTAAATGTGAGTTCTGGATATAGGAAGTATCATTCCTGGGGTATGTTATCACCATCAAAGGTATATACATAGATCCTTCTTAAAAAGGAAATTGAAGAGTGGCCACGACTAACATCTGTAATGGAGATCCAAAGTTTCCTTGGTCTATCTAGATATTATCGATGATTTGTTAGGAACTTATCACAACTTTAAAATCTACTAACCACGATGAATTAGAAGGGAGTAACATTTGTTTGGACAAGTGAATGCAAAGACTACTTCAAGGAGTTGAAAAAGTGGATTATCATTAAACTGGTACTTACACTACTGACATGTGGGGAACCCTGTGTGGTATACAATGATGATTTAAAAATATATTAGGACTTTTAATTATGTAAAATGATAAATTAAAAACCTATGAATCAATGTAGGTTAAAGTTCCTAAGAAAAACTATCCCATGAATGATCTCGAGTTGGTGGATATCATCTTTGTGTTGAAAATTTGGCGACATTATCTCTATGGGGATATGTGTGAGATATATACTAATCACAAGATCCAAAAATATAAATTCACAAATAAGAAGCTTAATATTCACCAGAAATGATAGTTATAGTTGATCAAATACTTTTTCTTCTCAATCCACTAACATCCTAGTAAATCAAATAAAGTGAAGGATACTCTAAGTAGAAAGGATCCTGAAACCTTATCAATGATGAGAATTGGGAAGTATAAATTGTTATTATAATATAAAAAGATTGAAATGGGGGTTATAAATTAAAGAAAATTATCATTCCTTTCTAAAATTATTACTCAACCATACCTTTTAGATAATATAATGGATCCTCAAAAGGATGATGTGGAAATTCAAAAAAAGGTGGAATCTCTATGAAAGGGGAAATCATCAGATTTCAAAATTGATGAGGAAGGAATCCTATTATTTGGGGAACTACTATTTGTATCATTAAATCATGAGATAAAGAAAGTGAATTTGAATGATGAATATAGATTGAACTTATCTATTAACCCATGGAGCACAATGATGTATTGAGATCTCTTAGAGTAGTATTTGAGGGATAATATGAAGAAGGATATCACTGAATATACATCAAAGTGCCTGCATAGTCAGCACATGAAGGCTAAAAGGAAAAAATAAAAGGGGATTAGGAAACCATAACCCATACCTACATGGAAATGGGGGAAATCACCATGTACTTTGTCATCAGACTTCCCAACACATCCTAAGGAAATAATGATATATGGGTCATTGTAGATTTTCTTACACATACTACTCACCTTTTTCAATTCGATAGGACTTCTGACTTGACCAACTGATATAGATATACATTAGAGAATTAGTGAGGATACATGGAGTACAATTATATATTGTATATGATTGTTATTTGAGATTTACTTCCATGTTTTGGAAAAGTCTCTAACATGCTCTAAATATTAAGTTTAACTTCAGTATAGCTTATCACCCTCAAACTAATGTCCAATTTGAGAAGATTATTCATAAATTGAAAGATATGTTGAGAACGTTCTCAATGTAATTAAATGGAGGATTGGATCAACATCTTCCATTGGCCGAGTTCTATTACAACATCTCTTACAACATTAGTTTCAAATCAAGAATCCAAATGGATCCATATGAAGCCATTTATAAGAAATTATGTAAAACACCTACATGTTGGGATGAAGTTTTTGAACATAAGATTCTTGGACTATAAATGCTTCAAGAAATAGAATAAAAGGTGAAGACCATCCAATAGCATATTTGGGCTTTCCAAAGTATACATAAGAGATATGAAGACAATAATCAGTAAGAATTTGAGTTTTTGGTTGGTGATAAGGTAATCATATGTATATCTTCATGGAAGTGAGTGATGAAATTTGGGAATAAAGGAAAGCTATGTCATTGGTACATCAACCCCTTTGAGATTCTTCATCCTTTTGGATCTATAGCCTATCAACTAGAATGTCCACAAAAAATGTCTCTATTACATGATGTATTCCATGAATCCATATTGTGGAAGTACATAACAGATCCCTCACATGTACTGAATTTAGTGGTGGTATAGCTAGAAAATGACTCTCTTACGAGGAGCAGCCATTAAAGATCTTGGATCGTAGAGATAAAGTTCTACGTAACAAGACTACTCACCTAGTCAAGATATGATAGAGGAACTGTAAATATGAAGAGGTGACATGGTAACTGAAGGATTTAATGAAGGATAATTACCCTCACTTATTTTCACCTTAGTATATAAAATTAAATTTCGTGGGTGAAATTTCATAAAGGCAGAATAATGTAACGACCTAGAATTTTGTCAATAGAATTTCCCTTCTTATGTCATAAAACACATACATCACATATAGAACCGAATAAAAACATTATTATCATAAATTAAGAATGATTAATTATTCATAAATAAACACTAATATATCCAAATATTATAGTTGGACAATAAATATAAAATAATATAATAAGAAATGGAAAATTTTGATCTTCTTGATCCACTAGAATAACCACACACATGAAAAATGCTGTAGGAATAAAACATAATGCTAATAATACAATATTTATTTTGAAGTTTCAAATATATGTAACCTTTATATAAAATAATTTTTAATGAATAATTAAATAAATAAGAGTTATTTATAGAAATTATAAAACCTATCTGACCATTATAAATATGACTATTGAAATAGTAACCTGACCATTAGAATAGAAATCTGACCGTTAGGAATAATAATATGGTCAATGGAATAGTAACCAAACCTATGTAAATGTAAAAAAATATTAAGTATCTTATAAATAAAAATATGATATATTTATATCATGGTATATGTAAATAAATGTTTCAGAAATGATAAATTCGATGTTGATATTTTTGTAAAACATAATGTTTATTTAACATTTTATAGTAATTATAATGATCTAAAAGAAAGTATATTTTCATAAAAAATATTCATAAATAAATATAATGTTTTATTTTAATTATATGATAATTTTATGAGACCTTAATTAATTTTTCAAAGCGATACAAAATAGATTATAATACTAAAATTAGCATTTTTTAAATAAATGATGATTTTATTTAAAAATTAAATTTCTCATATTTAGAAAATAATTTTCATAAAATGGATTCCATTTTTTAAATATACACCTAAAAAATGTGTAGGGCGATTTTTTGGGATTTTTCTAAAATAGTTTAATTTTTTTTGAATAGTTAAATACGATAATTTAGAGTATCTAACAATATAAGTTCAATAAATGATTTTTTCAGTCATGGTTGAGTCATGTATGATGTAAGTAAATATTATCTCAAAAATAAATTCTCTATTTAATTTATTTATTCATATGAATCAACCCAATTGATAGTCTTGAGCCAAAATAATAAACAAATGAATAAAATAATCAAAACATCCCTCTCCTCTCCCTATAAATTCCACCCAAACTACAACTTCTCCTCACACCATCTATGCCTTGTATATTGTCAATATTCTACCCAATTACCTTCACAATACACTTTACACACTTCTAGGAACTACTAGTCACAAAAAACTACCAAACCCATGTTCCTTAAGGAGGTTCTCAAGGGGACGACATTCAAGAGGTAAAATCCTAAATAATTCTCTTTTAATATATTTTCTTTATTGTACTCTCCTCAAATCCCCGATACAAATTATCATGATAACTCAAGTATCATATATATACTATAATTTTGTTCTATTAGTGGAGTATAAATCATCAAATATTATTTCTTATTCTTTTATTCTAAAAATGAAAGCATCACTAGTGATATGTCAGTTCACTGCCATCGGGGAAGATGATTTCGCATTTTTATTTAATGCCTTCAAGGATGGTAATAAAAACGTTATTATGGTTTAAAAAGATTTTAATATATATATTATTACTTGTTTCATGTTTTGGTACTAATATATAAACATAATCTCCAATAAAACAAAACTAGTTTGTGATGGTTGAAAAAACAGCCAAGAATAATCCAAACAATTATCATTAATGTTTTATCAAATGAATCATCCTCATACCAGAAAAAATGAAATATGGAAAAATTTAAAATTCTAAAATATCATTAATACCATATAAATTCCATTATGTAGATGTATTCTCATTTTTAATGAATTTCCAAAATTTTACATAAGAAAAACGACCATGAAACCATGAAACAAAATCTCCCGGAACAACGAAATTGAACACTATAACTCATTGTAATGGTAATAAATTAACTTAATAAAATTATAATAAGTAAAATAAATTTAAATGAGGTTCTTAATTTTGAAATTAATGAATCTAATTTTATTATCAATGAAATTAAGTGAAAGGTAATAACACATTCATACATTAGGTAAGGGGTCTCTCTTAACGACCTTTTCTCCTTTAGGTTACTCTTTATCTCTATTTACCCAAGTGTAATCCTTCTTTATTCTTAGAATATTCTCTTAAATTATGTGTAGCTATACCAAAAATATTTATTTAGGTCAATTCAACTTTATTTTAGTGGTAATTTGTAACACCCAAGACTTTTATGAGAAATATTTTGTTTTTAAATCATCAAAGGAATCTTTCACTACACACAACACTAGCTTGGCTTGCTTTACACACAACCACGACATTCCTCAATAGCTTGCATCGTACGCAATACCGAGTTTCACTAAACAACGATATGCGATTGAAATATTATTAAAACTAGCCGTTATGAATAGTAATAACCACTTTTTGAAATTTTTTAAATTTTATTTTTCAAAATGGACTTCATTTTTGGATTCGGAATATCGAAATTATCTTAGGGTGAAATTTTGGTACTTTTCGGATAACTTTCTTATTCAAATGAATAGTGAAAATTATTAAATTTTAATTAAAAACAACGTTTTTAATCGAAATAATTAATAGTGATAATTTTTTAATTTGAGTGGTTTTAAAGTATATTTAGAATATATTTTTACAATTTAATACAATGTTGTTCATTGGATGTAATTTCACATTTAAACCAGACATAAACAAGTGTCAATCTTTTGATAGTTATTATCTCTTAAAAACACGCTATTTGTCTTAACGACGGGAATTAATTTTTAAATTAGTTAATGTAACTGATATGTTTTGAATTTGGTAAAATAAAAATAATTTTTGAATTCATAATATCAAATATATCTTAGGCCTAATTTTTGGTATTTTTCTGAAAACTTTCTATTTTTGATGAATAGTGAAACCACTAAGTGGTAGATAAAAAACTGAATTTTTCATAACACTTAATTTTACCACTTCTGTGAGTGGAATTTCGAAAATCTGAGAGACACGGTTGATATCAGTAAGTAAAATTTGGTTCAATGAGATGAAAATAATTTTTTGGTGAATAGTAATTTTTTACTTTTTTTTACCACGATTAAAAGTAAATAGGGTAGTTAAGGGTACAAATGATATTATTATTACCCTAACACATGTCCTAATTCTATTGGATAAGTATAATTCGAACAAAAACAACCTTAGAAATAACATATGACCATTTAGGCCCACTTGGATTAGATTAGGACATTTATTATTAATTTATTTAAAGAAGGGTTAAAATAGTTAAAATCAATGTTTAATAAGTAAATCATTTTTATTATGGGGTTATACCTAAGATAAATTCGACTATAAATATTAATTAGAAAGATAAAACCATTTAATACATAATGGTACTTTTTTTTGTAATTTATAGAGGTTAAATAATTTAATTTATTTATGACACAACGATGATGCAGTAATTATCTTATTAATGGAATATTGACATAATTACTGTTATAAATACCCAAATAAATGTAATTTGAAACTTTTTATGAATTACAGTAATTTTCTAGGTTAATATGAAATGTTAGTATTTATTTAACTTACTTTTTTCGAACTAATCATTCTGTTATGACTTTCACAAAAATCAATTACTAAATAGTGTCAAAATTGACCTAAAATAGTTTTTAAAACAAATATTATATTATTAATTGTTATTTTATTCCTAAAAATCTATGGTTAGGAAAAATTACTTAGATAAGGTTATATATATTAATAATAAACAACTTGGGGTTCGTTTGGATTGTTATAGTAAGTTTATTAACCTTATAGTGTAAGAACACAAGAAGACGCGATAAAAATAAAATTATTTAACTTAATGTTAAATATAAATGATAAGATCAAAATAGGAACCTAAACTTTTATAAATTCTATTGGGTGATAGGATTGTGACCCATCCCCACTTTAGATTCGAAATAAATCAATTTGGATCTATTTAAAACCGAATTTGTCTTTATAATAAAATAATATTTTTAGTTATTTCAAAGGTGCCCCTCTCCTCCCTTATCAAAGGGAACCTCTTCCCCCTCTTCCTCACACCACATTGAGCCTTCAATCTCGGAAAAACCCTGCCAATATCCCCTCTACACTTCCCTAGAAACATCATAGAGGTCCTGGTCTCCTTCAAAGACCAATTTTAGTGCCCTAAGAGGAGATCTCAAAGAGGCGCTTCAAAGAAGAGGTAATGTCCGTTACTGATTCATTCAACTTTATTTCTTCTTCCACTTCTTCTTCTATAGTTGTTTCATTATGAATTAATAACATCAGTATCACTCATATACTGATATGTTATTATAAGTATGAAACAGCCCTATTTCACCATATATCGATCCTACAGAAAATGAAATCACCGCGCTTGCGTACGTACGGAATACCGTCTCCACGTCGTGGTGTAATCTATTTTCCACCACCACTTTACTTGGATGGGTATAATGGTGTAAATAATGACTATATATTATTATTATAAAGTTATATTGATTCTGAAATAGTATAAATACACTCCAACACAATTCCACGATCATGGGAACGATATCATCGCTTGTGCGTACGTACGGAATACCGTCTCCACGATGTGATGCGACTCGTTCTACATGATCTTCATTGCATAATGATTATATAAATGAATTGAATGAATGAATATGATATATATTACACTAATACCATTATGTAAATGAGGTATCTATAACCTAAAAAGAAGAATAATAATTTATTTATCAAAACAGGCTTAAGAACAAAAAGTAATAAACACCCGAATAACAAGTAGCAATGAAATATTACTAATAATAAGCTAAGAATATGACCATATATGATATCATATCAACGAGTATGATTATGGAATAAGTCAATGACATTATTTAAATAATTATACAGAAGGTTCGGACACTTACGAAGCAAATTGGACCTAAGGTAAGGGAAAATATCACAATCTCATTTTATCTGAGATTGTTTATACTTTGGTATTTACTGGGGTGTATTTTATCATCCATATCAATGTTTCCTTAATATGTAATATTTTTTCCATCCACCTAAATTTTTTAAATCTAATTTTATCATTCGGTGAGTTTTTGGTAAAAGATATGAAAGGAATATTTTATCGTTTTTCGTACGAGGTACTTTTTGACTTTTCCGACAAAAGTACGAGAAGAATATTGTTTTTAACTTATATGGCATGAATGGATTTTTAAAACATTATTTCCAAGAAGCTTCCTTTACATGTTTTCAAGTTTATTTTTAATCAACTTCTATTAGTTTATAACTGTATGACATGTTAAGAAATGAAAAGTGTTTTTGAAGTAGAAAGGATATTTTCCTCAAGAATGGAGTTCAAGTGTTTTATCAAAATTATTTTCCATATAAGATAATAAAGGGTTCTATTTCTATCCATATTATTAAATTGATTTGATTATGTTTTTATGGAATTATTTTTATGAATTTATTTATCTTATATGAATTGCTTTATGATTTCATGATGTTTAAGAATCCCATTTTTATTACATGGGTTATGCTATGATGTATGGTTTATGATTTTGTGGCACACATAAGAATGGTATCATTATGAGATGGGTGGGACCTATATCTCCCTCTAATGCATTGGGTAAATATTTTATATCTCATGAGATAGACATGGCTGGAACGGAAGGTTAAACTGGTTCAGCGAAACAGGACTAAAATGAGGAGTGAAATCGGTTCAGAAATGGACTTTTTCCACTAAGATAGTCTTGGAAACGAGTCTTGACTAATAAGAAATGATTCTCTATGATTATGTGTGTATGTCACAAAGTTTCATGTTTTACGTTATGATTATTGGGATTTCATTTCACTACTATGATTTATCCCATGTTATAAAATTATACTCTCTTTTGCAGGTTAAGATTTCCAAAATGTTATGTTCTTATGAATATGATGTGATTGATATTTCTTTTGTTTACCCTTACTGAGCATTTGAGCTCACCCTTTTGTATGTTTTCTTTCCCCAGGTCAGGAAGAATGTTATTAAGTAAGATATTCCAAAAGGGACTATAGATATGATGAAATAAATGGGAGACAATGTAGACGCTTTATGAACCAGTTGTTTATGTTTCCTAGTTTCTAAAGACACTATACCTATACGGTCCTTTCATGGTTTTGTTATATGTTGTAATAATTATGCTTCAATTTTGAAGTAAAAACAATGTATGTAAAGTATTGGTCGTTATATAATTACATGTTTTGAAAGCGTCCCTTCTAAATTCTTCTCGATAAGCAAGCCCTATTAAAGGGAAATTCTCCATTTCTTACCCATTTTAAAGTACAATACATAAAATATTTATAACACTGGTTTTTTCTAAAATAAATCATTTTATCACGAATAAACATCTAAGTTCATTTCTAGTTTTCTAGAAATAATTATTCCATTTACTATTTAAAGACTCTTTAATATTATCCCTTAAGACGCACTAAAGTGGCTGATTTATAAGTTTCTTAAACACTATTTTTCATGTATTAAATTTTGTTGGACATCATTATTCTTGATCTATTCTTATTTTTTTATTTATATTCCAAAAAATTATTTTATCCCTTCTTTACTTGATACCATAATAACACACACTTTTATTTTTCTTATGACATGATTATGATACCCATTTTCCATGGGTAACTCTTATGATTATTTATTATGTTTTATTATTTATATGAAACACATACGCCTAAAAATGTAATGATGGGTGCATCCAGATATAGCTCCAATGCATTGGGTAATATTTCTTCTCATGGTACTCTATGTGTGGGATTAGGGAGAAAACCTAATCCATAATGGGACTTTTTCCACCATGTGATATAGTCATAGAATTTATCTTTAACTCATGTTAATGTCATGTTATATGATTTTTCCACATTCTAATATTTCCATGATTATATGATTCAATGTTCTATATGTTATTATTCCATATGTTTACTCATGATCCATTCCTTTTATTTTTCCATGTTATTCCTTTCTAACTCATGTGATATGATTCATTCCGATGTCTATTCTCTTACTATTATTTTTAGTTCATCCCTTTTTTATATGCACTTGCCAAGTTATCCTATAAAAATTTTGGATATAAAAGGAAGTTATGAGATCAATATAGAATATTAATAATAAGATATTTTATTATTGTTCGATGTTTTAAATTTTATATTCATAATATTTCAAAGACCCTAGATGTTTCGATCCTTAGTTTGTATTTAATGGATAATTATGCTTACAATCATGTAATAATTTGTCTAAAAGACTAGGTTCTGTTTGAGAATTATCCGCATAAGTCATAGTAGTGGTGTGTCTCTATATGAAATATTTACCTTTCCATGAATTCATCCAATTTTTATAATTTTCTATATTAATGAGGTTATGAAAAATAAATCATTTTTCATATGAAAAATAAATCATTTTTCATATGAAAAATACCTCATTTGGTCTCACATTGATTGAGATAAAGGTATAACTGAACATTTTCTCACATATTTTGGATTGTTGAATTAAAAAACTCTATACATGATGTTACCAAATCCTTCATAATAGAATAAATTTGGTTATTCCTTCTATCATGTATCCACAACTCCATATTTTTCACGAAACAACTCTTTTATTCCAGATTGTAGGACTATATATTTTTTTCAACACCCCCTAGATTTTTCAAATAAGTATTGAATGCATAAAACACCAATTCTCTAAAAAACAACACTTTGTTATAACCTAGAAAATGAACATAATTTTTTCACTTCTGTGATTTGAATTTCGAAAAACTAACATACAAAGTTGTGTTCAGTAACATATTTTGAGTCTGATAGGATCAACACACATTTTTGTGGAATAGTAACACACCCTTATGAATAATAATGAATATAAAATCATCCAAAAAAATAGAAACTTAACCCATGAATGTATAAATACAATTTAGACACCTTATAAGTGAAAAATGATCATAGCATAAGTATTGGTAATTTTGTAAGTCATAAATATTTTAATAAAAATTTTATGATTAATTTAATAATTTAAAATGGAAATGTATTTTTATAAAATGTAATAAAAATTTTATATTTTTTATGGCTATAAGATAATTTTATGAGATATTGATAAACTTTTCAATGTTTTATAAATTGAGTTATAACTTTAAAGTTGTTGTTTTTGAATAAATTATTATTTTACTTTAGAATTGAATTAAAAAAATTTAGAAAATTATCTTCAAAAAATGGATTTCATCGTTGAATTATCGATATAAATAAATGGTTGGGGTGTTTTTTTTGGGATTTTTCTAAAATTCCTGAATTTTTTATGAATAGTGAAATATGATAATTTACCGTATATATACATTATGAGTTAAATACACTATTCGTAGCATTATCACAGATGTAATAACCCTTGGTTCAAAATCACATGCACTTATCAATATTTATGGTCATGGAATCATTCGTATTTCTTGTATTATGGAAAGATAATAATCTAATGATTAAAATATTTAGAAAACCCTCCTCCCCTCCACTATAAAAACCTCCCTGACTCCCCTCTTCTCTTCACTCCTCTCAAGCCATGTGACATATCTAAATTCTTTTCAAATATACTCCCTAGATCCCCTCAACATCCATTAGCCCTTAGTCTCATAAAAATACCAAATCCAATCCCCTAAAGAGGATCTCAAGAGAGGTTAATTCAAGAGGTAAATTCCTCTTTTCAATTATTTTACTTTCTTTTAAATTAAATTTGGTTTCTTTTATATCCTCACCTATCCTCATCCAATTGTTATGAAAAATATAGTACCTTACATATAATTTAATATTTTTATGACTATGGAATAAGTTATTATCATCTCTCTTTTACCCTTATTTTATGCTAGTAGTAAAAAACACCAATCAAGATGTGCTAATTTACCACATTAAAGGAAGATGAGTTTTCAATTTCTATTACCATATTCAATTGTGGTCATGAAAACATTATTATGGTCAAACCAGAAAATAATATATCTATTATGTATCATCTATGGTTCTAAAATCTCTTTATTTTCATGGTATTAAATATATCATTTGATAATTACTAATTTTGGGGCATACGAACCGATTGTTTATAAAATGGTAAGGGATTTCCACCCAAACCTCCATTTTAATTTGCGTTACCCTTATTCTCTAATTACATAAATGAAATTATTATTTATTCTTATTTACTCCACAGAAATTATTTTTGAATGTTATATATTTGTTTACCATCCTGAATCCTTCTTTATTTTGTGGGGATTTAGATGTTTTGAAAAGATTATGCAAAATTTTATCCTGATCAACAAACCCAATTTAAGAGAACTTTTCAAATTCTAACCCATTTTAAAGTTCACACCAAAATATAATTTAAGCCACCATTATTTTTATAAAACCACTCATTTTATCATTAAAAATGATCTTGGATCATTTCTGGATTTAAGAGAACAAACATGCCTTTCCACATTAAAATCCTCGT